>OV049925.1:126074881-127517855 GCA_920104205.1 Eupeodes latifasciatus | reverse complement strand
AAAGAAAAACCGAAAATTTTAGAGTGGTTTCTGAGACACAAAACTTCAAAAGACTGCCTAACGAATCTTACACTTACAAATCATCAAAATTAAGGTGAACTTTCTTTGTATTTCAATTTCGGAGGCGTGGTACCACCCATTTTCTCATGATTAGTTTCATTTAAATCGACATTTCCAATTCAAAGAAAAACCGAAAATTTTAGAGTGGTTTCGGAGACACAAAACTTCAAAAGACTGCCTCACGAATCTTACACTTACAGATCATCAAAATTAAGAAGAACTTTCTTTGTATTTCAATTTCGGAGGCGTGGTACCACCCATTTTCTCATGATTAGTTTTATTTAAATCGACACTTCCAATTCAAAGAAAAACCGAACATTTTAGAGTGGTTTCTGAGACACAAAACTTCAAAAGACTGCCTAACGAATCTTACACTTACAAATCATCAAAATTAAGGTGAACTTTCTTTGTATTTCAATTTCGGAGGCGTGGTACCACCCATTTTCTCATGATTAGTTTCATTTAAATCGACATTTCCAATTCAAAGAAAAACCGAAAATTTTAGAGTGGTTTCGGAGACACAAAACTTCAAAAGACTGCCTCACGAATCTTACACTTACAGATCATCAAAATTAAGAAGAACTTTCTTTGTATTTCAATTTCGGAGGCGTGGTACCACCCATTTTCTCATGATTAGTTTTATTTAAATCGACACTTCCAATTCAAAGAAAAACCGAACATTTTAGAGTGGTTTCTGAGACACAAAACTTCAAATTGCCTAACGAATCTTACACTTACAAATCATCAAAATTAAGGTGAACTTTCTTTGTATTTCAATTTCGGAGGCGTGGTACCACCCATTTTCTCATGATTAGTTTCATTTAAATCGACATTTCCAATTCAAAGAAAAACCGAAAATTTTAGAGTGGTTTCTGAGACACAAAACTTCAAAAGACTGCCTAACGAATCTTACACTTACAAATCATCAAAATTAAGGTGAACTTTCTTTGTATTTCAATTTCGGAGGCGTGGTACCACCCATTTTCTCATGATTAGTTTCATTTAAATCGACATTTCCAATTCAAAGAAAAACCGAAAATTTTAGAGTAATTTCGGAGACACAAAACTTCAAAAGACTGCCTCACGAATCTTACACTGCCAGCTCATCAAAATTAAGAAGAACTTTCTTTGTATTTCAGTTTCGCAGGCGTGGTACCACCCATTTTTTCATGATTAGTTTCATTTAAATCGACACTTCCAATTCAAAGAAAAACCGAAAATTTTAGAGTGGTTTCTGAGACACAAAACTTCAAAAGACTGCCTCACGAATCTTACACTGACAGATAATCAAAATTAAGAAGAACTTTCTTTGAATTTCAATTTCGGAGGCGTGGTACCACCCATTTTCTCATGATTAGTTTCATTTAAATCGAAACTTCCAATTCAAAGAAAAACCGAAAATTTTAGAGTGGTTTCTGAGACACAAAACTTCAAAAGACTGCCTCACGAATCTTACACTGCCAGATCATTAAAATTAAGAAGAACTTTCTTTGTATTTCAATTTCGGAGGCGTGGTACCACCCATTTTCCCATGATTAATTTCATTTAAATCGACACTTCCAATTCAAAGAAAAACCGAAAATTTTAGATTTTAAATTCAGAAGGTGTCTATACTAAAAGTAGCATTAAACGATGTAATTTTCAATTTTTTAGTTCAAATTACTCGAAAACTGTAGGTTCTTTAAAAAAAGCTGTGGATAAGTTTGTGGCTCATGTAGTTCTGGGATGGAATCGGCTAAGGTGATTGTTGATTGTTGACAGTCAAAATAATCGAATTTGATCTTTGTAAGGTGATAGTCAAATTGATACCTAAAAAGCTGTCGCTAGAAAAATTTGATAGTCGTTTTCCTACAAACATGTCGTTTCTGAGTAGAGCTACCAGACGCTTACAATTTTAGGTACAAAAACACATTCCAGTGACCGACAAAGCTTACGACATTCGAAAAAAAGCAAGAAAAGTAAGAATTTTATTCAAACACATCCAATTTGATACTTTTATTTAGATATTTTATAAGAATCAATTTAAAATGTCACCAAGGCAACAATGAATTTTGACAATTTGAATCTGAAATTGTTCAATCGAATTGAATTGAGTTGAATCATCTTACACAGACGGGTCGATTTGACTATCAAAAATTTGATAGTCAATTATCACCTTAGCCGATTCCACCCCAGTTCTTCAAGAAAATTTATTTCTGTTCGGTTAATAGAAAAATAAAGTTTTAGGGGCCACTTATAGCTGTCATTGTTTTTTATCATTCAATCATTGGACATTTTTGTATAGGTATAGCTTTCATTAAAAATTTCTATCATTACACACAATTTTTCAAATTGGAATCAGGCATTTTTTGAATGGAATCAATAATTCTGAAAAGCTTTTCAAGATTCTAAATATTATTTGCAAAGTTTATTGTTTGGTGAAACAAATAGAACAAAAATACTTTGTAAAATAACAACATTTTTCACTTTTCAGAAAAAAACTTTGCACTTTGAAAATTTAAATTTCGTGCAAATTATTTCCAAAGAGGAAAAACTTTCAATTCAATAATTTCCTTTTTGCAAATTTACGTTTGGTTAAACGTAATTTGCAAAGTAAAAGTGCAAAGTTGCAAAGTGAAAAGTAAAAACTATTTGGTGAAATAGGGCCCAGGTGTTTATACAATGAAAATGGAACGCTTTCAGTGTAACGATTTTGTTTCGAAATGTGAAATCAACATTTAACTGTTAATTGGAAACGATTCTATAATCGACAAATAAAAAAATTAACTAAGAGAAAATATCGGGATCAATAAATTAATTTGTTTGACTACAAAATTTAATTAATTTAACTTTTTCTTTTCAAACAAAATTTGTTGAGTGATTTCTAATCCATAAGTACATGACTTGCATATTTAATAAAAAAAGGAAACATAATCCGGATTGATATCAATGATAGCTAAAATTAAAGGGTGATTTTTTAAAAGCTATAGGAAAGTTTTTCAAAAAAAAAAACATAAAATTCAGAAAAATGCATGAAATCTTTATTTCAATCGATAGTACGGTCCATATAATTTAATGTTTAAAGATTATTTCATGCAAATGTTGACCTTGACTGCGCCTCAAATGGTCCATCCGCTTAGTCCAATTTTGGCATACTCTTTCCAACATTTCGGCCGGTATTGAAGCGGGCTTGTCTGTTTAGACATGAGCTTTAACATAGCTCCACAAGAAATAGTCTAAAAGCTTTAAATCGCACGATCTAGGCAGTCAATTGACCGGTCCCGAACGTGAAATAAAATGTTCACCGAACTCGCCTCTCAATAAGTCCATTGTTGCGCGTGGTGTGTAGCATGTGGCACCGTCTTGTTGAAACGAGATGTCATGCAAGTCAAGCTCTTGCATTTTGGGCAAAAAAAAAGTTGGATATCATCTCACGGTTACGTTACGATTCGCATCATCTTTGAAGAAGTACGGTCTAATGATGCCACCAGCCTATAAACCGCACCAAAACTGTGACTTTTTGTGGATGCATTGGTAGCTCTTGCAATTTTTCTGACTGATATTCATTTCAAAATCGACAATTCTGCCTATTAACGTACCCATTGAACCAAAAATGAGCTTCGTCGCTGAACACAAAACAACACAAGAAGCGCGCGATGAACTTTCTTAACAGAGCACGTATTTGCATAATAATATTCAATAATTTGCAAGCGTTGTTCGTTTGTAAGACGATTCATGGTTAAATAATAGACCAAACTGAAGATGTTTGACAGTGAAACAAAACACGAAACGTGCGTCAACTGTTTAAACCAGTGTTGCCAAAAAGATAATAGCTAAAAAATCACCCTTTAGTACTATAGTATATACAATTTTAAAACTTTATCCTAAATCTCAAATAACATGCTGGTTTATAGCTAAAATACGTATAAAACCTATTAGGGGTAGAAAGACTTGATATTTCCCAAAAAACTTCCTTTCAACCAACCATTAATAGCAATATTTTTCCATGATTTCAAAATGAAGAACGAAATTTAATTGTTTATTTGATCATAATATATAATGTATGTTATGTTAAGTACATACATAAAAATTAATTCCCAAAAAAATACTCAAATAACTTGTTCTTGGTCTGTTGGTTTTAAATTAATTGAAAGACTAATTGTTCGAAACTTTAATTACCTTCTCTTCTGCAGAGTGTGCTTGTTAGTTTTCGTTTTCAGTTCATTTAATTTGCTCTACTCCTTACTTTCTCTCTCCCTCTTTCTCGTTCTTTGTTGTGAAAAACTTTTCAAAACTTAAAACTATCACAAACATACATCAAAAAACACTTCTTATTCATCTTCAACTTCCCATAAACTTAAAGCAAACTCATATTTCCCAACAAAAAATGAAAAAAAAAAAAAAAAAACAACAAAAATAAACTACCAACAACTGCTCTTAAAGAAAAATAGAAGAAAATTTCAAGTGACTTTGCATAGTTTCTCAACATTTGGCACAAAAATAAGGATCCATCTACAAAGTTGTTTCAAAACTTTCTCATAATTTTCTTATTCAAAATAATTTAATTATACAAGATGCGCGCAAAGATAACAAAATCCTTCCAAAAGTCGTCCCGACGACAAGACGCACGCGACGAAGAAATCAAAATCAGACTCAGAGTCAGTCCTTCCATTATTCCATTGTATCAATTGTCATATTCATTAGGTAGGTATTAAATGGAATTATATTCAAGAATTTTAAATGTCACCAAATACCCACTCTCTGGTTGTTGAGGGTTTGGGGAATCCCTTTGGCGCCTTTGTAAGCTTAGATTTTTTAACCCAAACCAAAAACAAGAGAAGCCAACAAAACTGTGCAAAAAGATACTAAAAAAACGTAATTTTCCTTCTTCGGATTTCAGTTCTTCTATATATTTTCTAGATTTGCATCATCCATGTGGAAGAGCTAAAAAGTATTTAAGATTCTTGGCTCGAGTGCAAGAATTCCTATGTATGTACCTTCCTACGTTTTTTTTTTTTTTTTTTTTTTTTTTTTTTTTTTTTTTTCAAACACCCTGAGTAAGATCCAAAGTGTTATTTTATAGATTTTCGTTTTTGTTTTAGTCTTGTCTCTTGTGTAGTCTTCTGGTCTTTGGGTCTTCTCTTGGAGTTCAGTGTCAAAAAGATTAGTATGACTATGTAAGATAAAGCCAAGTAGAAGTAGAAGTAGCGCCAGCGAAGCATGCAACCTCTAACGTTGAACATAGAAGAGCCATTCGGTGTAGTGTTGTTGTGCATAGATATGCTATATGAAGAGGGGCAGAAGGTGAATATAGAATGAAATGAAATGAATTGAATAGTGTGTTTTCCAAGAGTTCTTTAATTTTAGAAATTCCATACACACTTTCTCTTTATACTTTGTTGATGCATTTTCTAGATTTACTATGGGTTCTGGTATTTGGCAGCTTGAGAAAAAAAAAAACAAGACATGCAGTCAACCCACCACCGTGCGTCGTCGTCGTCGGACCAACCGATCTCTCCCTCACCTTACTCCATCTTTTATGCTTAGTTTCAAGCTAGAAGTGCGTTCACTTTTCAAAGCAAAATGAGTGATTGATGAGTGGGCAACACGGTGAAACTATCTTTTGATGTGACAGTTCAATTTATTGCGTTAATAATAAACAACTCACTGATTTTATCTCTTATGGTAGATTTAGACGCATGTAAAAATGAAACAAACAAAAATAAATAGATATTATAATTAGTTGGAATTTGTAGAATATAATAATAATACTCATATAAGACTTAATAATGTTTGACAAAATGGAATTTAAATTAGGTGCTCAAACAAGGGTGTTGGTGGATTAGTTGGACACATTTTAACAGGAAGTAGGCGAGGTCATGGCAGCCATGGTTAAAGTTAAGAAATTATTTCTTGAACTTCAAAATTTTGAAAGAAATGTCACTGAGTGGAGGTGTTCTTTTATTGAACTAGACAGAAAAAGATAAATAATTAACTTCGCCGTATCTTTAAACGACGCAAGTACACCCCTTGCCCCCTCCCATTTCTCAACTTGTTCATGTGATTTTTTCTGCTGTTTTTATTAAGCCTTATTTACATCAACAAAGAAAAATGATATCAATGTCTTTCAAATTTGACAGCTGTCAAAATTCCTAATGTCAATCTAAAATTTCTCTCCGATCCGGAATCCCATCCGATAGTTTTTTTTAATTCTAAAGTTTGGTGTGATTGTGTAATAATATAAAATTTATGTTTTAAATTTAGAAAAGAAAATTAAGATACAAAAAAACTGACACCTGTCAAGTGTGACATTTAAGTTTATGAATGTGTGAGTACTTCTAATTTCAAATCACAGATCAAAGTTTTTTTTTCTCAAAATCGGAGCCTTCTTTTTTTTGACAAGTTTACGCTTTTAGCAAACCTCCAGATTGTCAAATAAAAACGACATTTAACAGAAGAAAAAAACAAAGATTGATATCGTTCAAAATTGACAGCTGTCAAAATTGCTAAGCTTAAAGTTTGTTTGGTCGTCTTTCACTCATTTATTCATGTTTTGCTTCTGTCATTAAAGTCCCATCGTCCTTTATTCTATAGTAAAACGGTTTAAAAAATCTCGAGGTCCCATCACTGCCACGCCCTTTTTTTTGCTATAAAACTGTTTTTTTTTTAACTTCTCGTAGGAAATTATTTTGGAAAATATTCAAAATTGATGTATGTATGTACATATTTTATTAAAAGAAATCGGATTCGAAATACACCCGATGCCAAACCCACAATTCTATTTTATCATATTACTTAGGATTTGAAAATCTTAAATCTATTTTTCTAAAATTCGAAGTAAAGTTTCTTTGGTTTCAGTCAGCCTTCCACCTACGTTTTTTCAAAAGTCTTACATTTTTCTAAATGGGCAACCTTTTTTTTTCATATATGTACATTCAATGTGAATTCAATAATACCTTCAACATTTTTATTTTTATGAAATGATTTTTCGAAAATAGCTTCACCTTGCCTCGCAAAAAGTCAAATTTTTGAAGGTTAGCAAGGAATATTTTTGAAGAACAAAAACAAAATTTTATAATTTTCATAAACATTTTTATTTTAAAACTTGCATACTAGTCGAACCACTGTGCTGTGCACTTCAAAGAGTTATTTGAAAATCTGATTGGCAAGCAAATTCTGTATTTTGAAACCTAAAGTCACTTTGAACTTAAACATAGCACATAGCTGCAATCTCTTTACTGAGGCGAGTCGAATAAGCTCTTAAAGTGATATGAGATGCAAAGAATTAGGTTTTCTACTAACTCTTGAAATCCTGGCTAAACTTTACGTAAGGTTCAACGAATTTTTCCTTTAGAGGACAAAATTTAATAGATGGAGGTCGTTAAAATTTGTCAGTTATTCAGATTGCTAAGCACTCATTTTCTTCATTTTTTCTTTACAATGCTCGTTATCGATTCTTTTGATATTTTATAAATTATAACAACAATCCATTGTTTGAGACAGGGTTATCCATTTTGCGGTTTCAAAAGTAAACGTAAGTAAAATACATATAAAATATGATACGAGTATGATATATCTTTTTTATTATAAAGTTTGAACGTTGACATTATGTGTGAAACACTAAATCATTTAAATGACCACCACGCGAATTGTTGCAAGCATCGATTCTTTTGAGGTAATTTTCGACCACTTTTTGAAACATATTTTGCGGTATCTCAGCCATAACTTGACGAATGTTGGTTTTTAAGTGCTCAAGAGTTAATCTGCATAAACACGGTCTTTCGCGTAGCCCCACAAAAAGTCCAGCGGAAAGGAAATGTTTCTTGCAATAAAGCCAAATTCGCTCGAGTTGTGTGGCACCGTCTTGTTGAAACCACATATTCTCCAAGTCGTATTCTTCAATATCAGGCAAAAAAAAAGCTGGTATTCATATAAGCATAATGCTCCGAATTGAAGGTGGCAGTCGTTCAATCGTCGTTTTCGAAGAAGTAAGGTCCAATCGCACCTCCGGGCTAAAGAGCGCACCAAACAGTGACTTTTTGTAGATGTAATGGCCTCTCTTCAATTACTTTAGGATTCTCAAAGCCCCAAATACGACAATTTTGTTTATTATCATACCCACCGAGTAAGAAATATGCTTCGTCGCCGAAGAAAATTTTGTTCGAAAAATCGCCGTCCACCGCCTGTTGTTTAAGCATCCATTCGACGTATCTAGGACGTTGTGAATGGTCAGCTGGCTTCAGTTGTTGTGTGAGCTGGACTTTATATGGATGTAGGTGTAGAACTGTAGATGCCTTAAGACAGTCCTAATTCCTGAGAACGACGAGGAATCGACACATTCGGGTCTTCAGCAACACTTTACGAAACAATGATGCATAGGCCTTACAATAGTTGTAAACAATCCAATCACTTCAAATTTCTTCACAATTTTGCCAATTTCATGCGTAGTTGGACGATTATGTAAACCATAACTTCCTCTTAAAGTACGATATGTGGCTGTGGCAGAATCACCATTTTTGTGGTAGGTTTTAGGTTTTAACATTTTGTATGTGTTGTGCGATAGTTAAGCGATCTATTTTCGTAAATGTCAGACTTTAAACTAAACAAAACTGACCTTTTAATTCGAAATTTTATAAGGCATGACATCCAAATGTATTTAAAATTCATAAAATCCCTTGAAAAGCTGAAAAACTAGTCTGCAAATTTTTAAAAATCATCATATTTACATATACATATATGTAACATCGACTCTTATCATCCTCATGAAACCATCTAAAAACAAGCTAATTTAAAACAAGAGTTTTTGATTCATTTTACATTTTATAATTTTAGAGTGATTTGTGTGCAAATGAATGAACTTTCTCAAAATATCATTTCTCGAATCTGAGCTTATCTCGAAATATGTACTCAATTATATTATGAACTTTCATCTGCATTTAAAACTGAACCAAAATTCATTACAAATTCAAAACTTAAAAAAGAAAACTACATTTTCTGCCCTCCTGACATAAATTTGTGCCAAGAGAATATGTCCCAAAAAAAAGAACCAACAACATTTCTTTTTATTTTAAAAACTTAAAAAAAAAAACATACATTAACTTTAAATACAGCAACATACAACTTCCAGATAGACACAGAGATATTCAGGCTCACAACAACAATTTATAAAAAAAAACTTTTGTTTTATGTTAAAAGATAAAAAAGCTTCTACACAATTAAAAAAAAAAAGAAAACATTTTTTGTTTTTGGTTTTTGTTGCGAAACAATTGCGCTATCTCGATGTTGTGCTTTATATTTATTTTATTTGGCTTTTATTTTATTTTTGAATTTTTGTTTTTTCTTTTCTTCTCTTTAACTCTCTTTTAGAAATGATTTTCCATGGATTGTATATGCAAGTCCGCACAACAACAACAACATCATCAGTTTCAGAATCAGCATCAGCAGCATCATCGTCGTTGTCGACCACCACTTTTAAAATCTAAGCGCATCAAATCAAATCCAGAGGAGGCAAAGTTTTAATCAACATAACAATTATCTACTCTTGTCGTCGCATCAGTCGGCCAAAAATTTCATTCACTGGAGATTTACAAAAATTTGAAAAAACAATAAAGGACTAAAAAAAAAAGAGTAACTTAATACTTTTTGAAGAGGGCGGGAGTTGCTTTTTTTGCCAGATAAAAAAAAAGCTTCACCACCACCACACACAGAAAACATAACCCCTTCAAAAACAAACACAAAAACAATACCCAAACTTTTTTTATAGCTGGAATGTTGGAGCATCCCCAACGATTTGCACGCAATATCCCCGATTCCTCCTCAACAGCGGCAATAACGAATTCAAACGTTCCAGCAGCGCTAGCAAATCGCAATCACTATTTGCCAAGTGGCGGTGCTGGTGTAACTGGTTCATGGCATCAGCAACAGCAGCACTCTCAAGCATCTACACCAGCATCTACACAATACCAGCCGTCGTCCTCGTCGTCGTATCAGCAACAAAACTATCCAGTGCCACCGCCACCCGGCTCACCGGCCCCACACCATCATCAGCAACAGCATCATCATCGTAACTTATCGTCGGCGTCCAATTGTAGCACGCACAAAAGTGTGACATTCAGCAGCAATACAAATTCGAACGGAGGCGACTGCATTGGTGGTGGCAACCTCGGCTGTGGTTCACAATCGATGGCGGGCAACATGAAACACGGTAATTCAACCAAATTCGTTCATATAAAATGCAAAAACAAAAAAAAACAACCCACCACACATATTCCCAAATGAAAGAAACCAAAAGGATAAAACAAAAAGTTCAAATTGGTGGACACAGGATTTCATCATCCTTATACATTCATCCCATCACATTTAATAGAGCTTTGTTCTTTTTTTTTTTAAATATATTCTTATCACTGGGTAAACGCTTAATATGCAATCCACATGAAAAAAAGAAATGAGAAATAATCAAATTACATAAATTCTCCCTCCTGAATGAGATCCACAAAATAAAACTCATGTGGATCGTATGTGTTCACCTGTGGAACCTATGCTTAGCGTTAACCTAGGCAAACTAAAAATATAAAGAAAAAACAAAGCTCTTAATGAAAAATCGTTCCACACACTCAAAATGACCGCTTTTATCTTTCGCAGGAAAATCACAGGAAGACGTTTGCTACGTAGTAGCCAAATACGATTATGGAGCTCAAGGAGCACAAGAATTAGACCTAAGGAAAAATGAACGCTACCTGCTATTGGACGATTCCAAACATTGGTGGCGGGTGCAAAATAATAGAAATCAATCTGGCTATGTCCCTAGTAATTATGTTAAAAAAGAAAAACCATCACTTTTCGATAGGTAAGTATTTCTATAGTTTTGTAAAATGCTTTAAAAAAACAAATAATATACAATTAAATTAGATTAATATTCATACTATGTAAATTTATATCATTATACTAACCCTAAACAACATTTTATTTTTTTATTTTACTGTAGACCTTGTAGATGATAATATTTCCAATTTCATTTTATTGTTTAATTTTGTTTGTTTGTATGTGTGTTATTTTTGTTTGTGTCTGTTTTTGAATTAAGTTTATTTAAATTTTAAGTTGCTTGCTATGTAATTTTGTTTTGGTAAATTATTATTAGTTTGGTTATTTAAATACACTTAGATCCACCACACATAAGAATGTTAATAGTAAATAGTTACATTTAAGTAGGTAGAGTCCCTATTTTATAGACATGCCTTCTCCATCTTGCAAGTTAACCCTTTTCCTTTAATATTAAAATGGTTGCTTTGCGAATACCCTAAATATTTTAGCTGACCTCTATCCAAAGCTATTAGCAGTTGTTGGTTGACCAAAGACTGCAGTTCAAAGTTTAATATCCACCCATTTTCGGTAGTTCTTAATCGTCTCCCATGGATTTTATTATAAAGTTAAATTTTACTGAATCTATAGAAGGAAGTCCTTAAATTTAATGTTGCACCCATAGGGAAATATCTACTAAAGCAATGTGCCTTGGGTTGAACTTGTGTTGGTAATTTTTTGAAGTCCATTTAAATTTCGTGGCTGAAAAACGAGAATTGATTTAAGCATAATACGAATTTCAATAAATCCAAGAACTTAATAGACACTAAAAAGTTTTTAGGATGACTTTTTTTCAAAAAAGTATATTCGACACAAATCCAAGCTAAAGTCGTATTGATATAATGAAACAAACCACAGTGTATAATATATTTATACTCTTTTTGGTTTCCTTTTATTCTTCGTATACTTTCTTTCATGAAATTCAGGTCATGCAATAATAACAGCTAATCCAGGCTTTTGTTGTCCTTGCTGTTTGTATGAAGTTACTCGTAATACCTTGGAGGAAAGACCACCATTGTCCTGTCCATGTCCAGTGACAAGGATTTGTTGGTATACTCGTATACGAGTACGTCAGTCAATCTTGAACATTTCAATTTCCTTTCCACAACTTTATTCCGTTCTCAATTCACCTGATATGTGTGTTCGTTTTTTTTTTTTTTTTTTTTTTTTTTTTTTTTTTTTTTTTTTTTTTGTCGAAGTCAATTCTTTAGATGCCTTAGAGTGGTATCCTTTATTTCCACTGTGACATTTTATATCGCAACGGAAACATTAGCTCTCTAGCTTCAATCATGCCTGATGTGATGTTTTGACATTTTTTATTCTCTTAAGCATTTAAGTGCAGTACTTACGTGAAATATCGGATGATTTTTGAAGCTATAGGTTATGTTAGGTTATAGTGGCTGTCCAAGATGGAAACGGACACACTTAGGCCAGTTTAATGGTCCATTGTGATACCACATGGATCTAGAGGCTTCCTTCTAAGCTCAATGGAACCAGTTTGAGTCCCTTACGAAACGTGAGAGGCTGATTATGCTGATATGATTTAGATCGTTAAAGAAGAATTCTCCTAGGTAATTCTTGCGTTTTCGAGCCAGAGCAGGGCATGTGCAGAGAAGATGAAGAACTGTTTCTCCCCCTCCTCGTCCATACAGCTTCTGCAAAAGTCATTTGAGAATACGCCTAATCTTGTGGCGTGCTTTCCTATTAGACAGTGTCCGGTTATGACACCTATTATCGAGCTTATATGCGATCTGCTTAGAGAGAGCAAGCACCTTCAACGTTTTAAATCCAGTGTTGCCCAGATGTTTTTTGTGACTTGACACGTGGTGATGTTGTTCCACCTGGTGCCTGCCCTCCTCACAGCGTCTTGCATTAGCAACAGTTTACAAGTGACGATTGGTATGCCAGTACGTGCCAAACGTGGTAGGTTGGGCTGTACTGTACCGTTCCTGGCGAGTTCATCTGCCTTACAGTTACCTGGAATGTCTCTATGGCCCGGCACCCAGCAAAGGTGAATATTAAACTGTTGTGCCATCTCCATTAGAGATGATCGACAGTTATGGACTGTTGAAGCTATAGAACTTTAAATAATAATGCAAGACAGAAATATTGTTGGAATAAATAATTTATCGCTGTAAATTGGTAGATAATTTCATGATATTTATTTTTAATACGATTTTCATAGTTCATTTGATCAGCCAAATTTTTTAATACTTTTTTTTTATAAACATGGTCCAAAGATTCCACAATTCCTGGGGCCTGATTATGAGGTTCGGGGCGGATCGTTTTCAATTCGACCTTTCAAATTCGACTCGCGTCGTATTTCCTTATTTAACGAATTCGCGGCGAAGCGAAAATAGTTCTTCCTATATTCCAGTGATTTGACACTTTTGGTTTAACTTTTTCTTCCTATATTCCAGTGAATTGACAGCTTTCCAAACAAAATTTGTTTTGTTTTGATTGAATTTGTGAAATTTGCGGTGATTTATTCAATATATATTTTATTGTGGATAAATTATAAGAAAATTAAAATAAAGCTAACTCACATTTTTATATAATTACAATCAAGAAAGAATCCACGAAATCGAACAGTGAATAATAATAAACACTCTTTCGCCTGTGAATCCGCCAAAAAAAGCTGTCGGATTTCAAATCGCCAACAAACATTATGACATTTCAAATTCGCCTTCGAATTCGTTAATTGGTCGAATTCAAAACGAAGAAGGCGAAAGCGAAAGCAATAATTGAAAAATGGCAAACTCGCTAGCAAAACGATCCGCCGCGAACTTCATAATCAGGCCTCTGGTTTATCGGCAAAATCCAATTACTTAACAACAAAACCCAATACAAACTAATCGAGAGGCACGAAATTGAGTTTTCAATAAATTGATGTTTAAACGGACTGTACACCAAGTTGGGTTCGTCTTTGTTGAAACCAAATTTCCTGGATGTTTAGCTGATTAATTTTGGAAACAGAAAATTTGGCATCAAGGTTCGATAGCGCTCTTCATTCACTATAAAGCAATATCCTCCTCATGTTGAAAGAAATACGGACGGTTGATGTTTCTATAATGTAAACCCTACTAACCCTTGCCCCATATACGCCAATTAGGCTTATTTATACTAAACACAATTCTTCATACAAAAAGCTCCATGTACTTTGCGAACAGATTTATATATTTCAAATTAAATTTGCACTATTCGTAAGCTTTGTTCTGGTGTTCGACGATTCATGATTGGTTGCCATACCTTGCTGAACAGAAATGTTTACGCATTTTGAAATTCTCAACTATCAGAGCATAGACAACAACCTTCGAAACTTTTCATGGAGCTCAAAAATAAACAAATGAATAAATTCCTCAATTCATATATTAGAGTCTCTATTTCGTAGTTGAGGAAAGGTTAAAGATTGAAAAGCTGACACATTTATACCATTAGTTTGTCCGTTTTGATCTAATCTATACTTAATATTATAAATGCGAAAGTAACTCTGTCTGTCTGTACGTTACTCAATCACCCCTAAACTACTGAACCAATTTGCATGAAATTTGGTATGGAGATATTTTGATACCCGAGAAAGGACATAGGCTACTTTTTACCCCGGGAAAATGACGCATTCCCATGTGAAAATTCAGGTGGGCAGATCGCTTTTACGCCTAAACTACTGAACAGATTTAAATGAAATTTGGTAAGGAGATAGTTTGAGACTTAAGAAAGGACATGAGTTACTTTTGACCTCGGCAAAACAACGCATTCCCATAAAATTACTTTCCGGGGAATCTGATCGCTTTCACTCCTAAATTACCAAAGATTTGAATAATATTTGGATAAAATTGGTATAACGGGAAAACAACGCATTCCCAACCCTCCTCATAAGTTGAGATTGAAGGTTGGTGTTCCAGTCCTGTTAATGAGAAATCTTGACGCATCAAAGTTATGTAATCGTACACGTCTACAGATTACTCACCTAGGACGAAATATTATAAAAGCTATAATCATGACTGGAATAGCAAAAGGAAAAAATGTTTTAATTCCCCGCATTCCGATAATTCCAACCGATTTGCCGTTTCAGTTTAAAAGAGTGCAGTTTCCTCTGAAAACGGCATTTGCAATAACAATAAATAAAGGTCAGGGGCAAACGCTGAAAGTTGCAGGTGTAAATTTGGAAAAAAAACTCTTTTTCTCATGGACAATTATATGTAGCTTGCTCACGCACGAGTCCCAAACCCACAAAATCTTTACGTTCTGGCCAAGGAAGGAAAAACAAAAAACGTCGTATATAAAAATGTATTGCAGTAATTTATCTTCTTCTTAAAATGTATTAACCTAACCTAACCTATGACAATTACACTTAGTATGGCCTCATCCCATCTCGGCACAATTCAAACATAAGTACAAAAAAGTACAGCTCAGGTTTTTTCATACTACTATCCAAAAAAAACTATCTTATGGGGACGAAGTCGCGGGTAAAAGCTAGTAGTCTAAATATATAAGGGTCTTCCCTACTCTTAAAACCATTCTGAGCTTATTACAAAGGTTTTGAAACAATAAATTTCTAAATTTGTCAAATCACTTTGATCGTTATAGCAAAATTCTTCTAAGCGGAGTCTTCGTTTGTGTATCCTCCTTCTTTTCATTTACGCAACTTCTCCAAAATCATTTGCAGGACTTCATTACAGTAAAAGTTTCCTAAGTGGAATCTCAAAAAATCATTTACAGCACTTCCAAGTCGAAATGCAATGTACTTATAACGGAGCTAATATGCAATCTTTACAAAGAAATAAGTTGTTTAATTTGTAGTTAAAAAGGTGCCACTCTTTGTAAAGCTTAGAAGTTTACTCTAGTATTTCGTTAATTGAATGTCACATATCCAAGAGTCGATAGAGCGAACTCCTAAGATATGAGAAAATTAAGTTTTTTTTGTTCATCTCAATTAAAATCAAAGAAAAAAAACATTTTTATTGTTTGCGGAATTTAAAAATTTTGTACTAAAAGTTCTAATAGCATTTTTCTATATTGCTTGTGTTGTTCAATTTCTCTCATTATCTCTCATCCAATGCTTAACTGTTTCAGCTTTCTTGAAAGCAATTATTTTTTTGCAATCTATATTCATAAAGTTCATATAGCTAACTCATGGATTTTGTTCTCTATAAAATTTCATAAAACTTAATTGTGCTATCAGCCAAGTTCATTCGTCATACATAATCATTTTTAATTAATTAATCGCTGTATAAATCTTAAAAAATAATAACAAACAAAAAAAAACATTATTTTACTCATTAGTCGTTGTATTTTCAAACTTAATGCATATCAACTCTGTTTTAAATTTTGTAGCCCATATAAATATAATCATAATTATGATATTCCAAAGATGTTCTTGTTTAATGCTTCGTTTTAATATTTTTTTTTTTATTAATTTTTGAAATAATTACGAAAAGAAATTAATAATTTTCTATAATTTTTACAGCATAAAGAAAAAAGTGAAAAAAGGTTCTGGCTCAAAAACTCTTCCTAATTGTTCGCCCTCACGACAAATCGAAAGTCCAACAATGTCAAGAAGATTACCACCCGATCCATCAGAGGCTATTGGTACGGCAATTGTAAAATACAATTATCAGGCACAACAAGCTGACGAATTATCCCTGACGAAAGGTACACGTATTTTGATTTTGGAAAAATCTAACGATGGATGGTGGCGAGGACAGAGTGGCAATGCTGTTGGATGGTTTCCCAGTAATTATACAACCGAAGATTGTGATAATGATGGTGAAATACATACGTATGCGATGGCTGAAAATGTTCTTGATATTGTGGTAAGTATAAAATAATTCATATTTAAAATGTTACTATAGTAAATCTTTTCTTTTTTTTGTTGTTGTTAACAGGTTGCTCTCTATAGTTTTACATCAAATAACGATCAAGAATTATCATTTGAAAAAGGTGATCGTCTAGAAATCGTCGATCGACCGTCTTCCGATCCCGATTGGTATAAAGCACGCAACAATGCTGGTCAAATTGGTTTAGTTCCACGCAATTATCTACAAGAGCTTAGTGATTACTTAGCTACGCCGTATCGTGGTAATAATGGTGCTGGTGGTGGCAGTAGTGGTGGTGATTCAATTGATCGACGAAACGATGGTATGCCTAATAATATGCCACCACAATCATCACCGCCAATGCCACCAATGGAACGACCTAATTTAGCTGGTAAATCTTGGTACTATGGCGCTATAACGCGCAGTCAATGTGACACTGTTCTCAATCAACATGGTCATGATGGCGATTTCCTTATACGAGATAGCGAGACTAATGTAAGTATTTTCAATATTTGTATGTACATAAAGGGTGTCCCAAAATTAACGCAAGATTTGAATTAAATAGAAAACGCCGTTTTTAGTCTTTTGATAGTTATATTTTTATTGACTCGTAAAGTACATAGGATAGGGTTATGTATGGAATAACACATCGGACAAATGGCCTCCACGGCTTTGCATGCACATGCGCACTGTTTTGTTGAAATTTTCCATGACCATTCTGCATAAATGTGGCTGAATTTCGTTGATGCAGCGTTGAATCTCCTCCTTTAATGCACGGGTGGTTGTGGGCTTGTTGACATAGACTTGTGATTTCAAATAACCCCATAAAAAGAAGTCTAATGGTGTTAAATCACACGATCTAGGAGGCCAATTTTGATCACCGAAACGAGAGAGTACACGACCTGGAAATGTCTCATGCAGTAATTGAATTGTTTCACGGGCTGTATGACATGTGGCACCGTCTTGTTGAAACCACATATTGGACACATCATAATCATCCAATTTTGGCAGAAAGAACTGTGTAATCATGTCGCGATATCGAGCACCAGTAACAGTCACTGCTTGACCAGCATCATTTTCAAAAAAATATGGCCCAATTATGCCTCCAGCCCAAAATCCACACCACACAGTCACGCGTTGTGGATGCATTTGTTTTTCGACAATCACATGTGGGTTCTCCGAACCCCAAATGCGGCAATTTTGGCGATTGACAAAGCCATCAAGATGAAAATGTGCTTCATCGCTTAGGATGATTTTGCTCGAAAAATCAGCCGCCAAGCTTTCACTATTTTTGAAATATTCTTTAATAATGAAGACACGTTGTTCTATCGTGTAACGCTCCATTTTTAATAACCCTATACTGTTAGCTGTCAAATTGCTTTTTTTTCAGGGTTGCCAACACTTCACTGCACAAATGGCGGCAAATTCAAATCTTGCGTTAATTTTGGGACACCCTTTATAAATATTTAATTAAAAAATACAAAATTAATAATAATAATTTAAATTTTCAGATGGGTGACTATTCGGTTTCCCTTAAAGCGCCAGGCCGTAACAAACACTTCCGTGTGCATGTTGAAAATGGCATGTACTGTATTGGTCAGCGTAAATTCCACACCTTAGACCAATTAGTCGATCACTACCAAAGAGCACCCATCTACACAAACAAGCAAGGAGAAAAACTCTATCTAGTACGGCCATTGCCCAAAGCCAATGGAACGTAAGCTTAAAAGTAAAAAAAAAAAATAAGATGATCAAGTTGAAAATAAAAATTAAATAAAAACAAGCAAACAAAAATATCCACATCAAACTAATTACCATAATATCTTATTATAATAACAACAACAACAAAAAAAGAAAAAAACGTATTTCATTCTCGCGAACTCTCTATCTCTCTGTCGTATCTATCTCTCTAAACTCTTTTTTTAAGTATGAAGATCACCCGCTCAACACGACACCACAAAAACATGAAAACTCAAAAACGGCCATCAACCCTCAAAAACAAGAAACTAGAATGTAAACATTTTATTTTAGATTAATATTTAATTTATATATTTTAGTGTAAGGATTTTTAGTTTTAAATTTTTAATATTCGTGAACAAATATAATATAATTCTCAAATTTCTTATAAGGGCTTAATTTTGAGCTGTGTTGTATAAATGAATTTATTTTGTTTTTAAATTAATTAAAGTAAAATTAAAAGTGAAAGTAATCTCTTAAAGATAAATAAAGAAACAAAAAGAAAAAGAAAAAAAGAAAACATCGACAATTGAGAGTAGTAGTGATGAATAGAAGAACCCCTCTTCCCTCAAAATAAATCGAGTGAAATACAATTTTATTTTATTTCTCATCCCCTTTAATTCGTAGTGTGATCTTTTATACATATATAAATAATATACAATTATTCATAAAAACAATTAAATTATAAATCGAACAGCGGCGGCGGGACAAAAATGAAATGAAGAAGTAAAATAAAGGAAAAGAAAAGAACACACCACATAAAAACATAAACAACACATATACTCTAATGCAAAGTAAATAATATTTTTGTAAATTTTTTGCTAATACAAATTGCTTTACATTTCAATTAGGAACAAACAAAATATAAATATCATTTCATAAAACAAAAATATAAATATGGATTATATATTATAGAAAATAATAATTATAACAAAAGAAAAAACAATTCTTAAATGAAACAAAATTTTAAATAAGCACTCTTATCACTCAGAAGATAAAACAAACTGAATTCCTTGCTTTTGTTATAAATTAAATTAAATTAAAAAATAAATTAAAACTACAAAATTAATTCTTTTGTAAATGCGAAGCTTTTTATTATTCATTTCGAAAACAAATTTTATGTTAAACAAAATAATAAATTTAAAAAAAAAACAAACACACAAGAAACTCAAAGAACAATTATTCTTACAGATAAATTATAAACAAAACAAAGTTTTAAATGGAAGAAAATGATATTAAAACATATGCATATAAATTAAATTATAATATCTATAATAAATTACAAAAAAAAAACATATATAGACTTATAAACTAAAGACAAACTCACTTGTTTCTTTTTTTCATAAAAATATTTATTATTATTATTGCTATACAAACAAAAAGAGAGAAACAAAAAAGTTTTGTTTTGTGCTTAAGAACAAAGTAAAAAAAAAGAAACAGAAAAAGGAATCTATTTTATTTAATATGTATTTAAAAACAAAAGAAAAAAAATCCCTTATATCAGTTAGTAAACGATTCTTTATGAATTTATAAAAATCTACATTCACAAATGAAACAAAACAAAATAAAATAATAAAATTTCTTTAGTATACATACTAGTATATGTAAATTTTTAAATTTATTATTAATGAATTCTGTGTAAAAAGATATAGTTTATAATAATTTTCTAATCTTCTTGTTTTAAACTTTATTTTAATATCATTTAGTTTAGTTAAAGAGAAAAAAAAACAACAAAATAAGTAATAATTATACAAAAAAAAAAAAAAAAAAAAAAAAAAAAAAAAAGAAGAAGCAGTCTTTTGTAAGAAAGAAGAAAAATATGTACATCATAAGTTAGAAATATTTAATAATTCAATAAATAAAGATTTTTTGTAAAAATACGAAATATATTATTTGTAGTTTAATTTTATTTGTAGGAATGTTTACTTTATTGGCCGGAATTGTGATTTCAGATCAATTTGTATGTTTAGTTTTTAATTGGAATTAATTACATTTTTATTGTCCCAAACAAAGCAAAACAAGAAGTTGGATATTTATATCGATTTAGAACGATTGCCTTAAAAAGCTTACGACTAGAATCACCTTCATCCTGGAAGGAAGGTTTAGACATACTAAACGTTTCTTTCTTTAATGTCATTAAATTGTGTCTTTTTGACTGTCTATAGCTAGATCTACATCCGGATCTCTAAAGTAACTTCCTTCAAGGTCAAAATCGTGCAACTCTATAAAAAATGCATAGATGGTATTCCAAATTTTTCCTCCGAATCAATATTGGTATAGGAAAATTTGGCTGTATTTGTATTGGATTTTTTTTTGAAGAAAATTTATTTCAAGAAACAAGAAAAGAACTTAAAATGCTTGAAACTAATTATCGTAGGTCCGGGTAATTACAAAGGTTGGTATTTTTTATTAAAAAAGCCTAAAAAGACGCTTTTATCAATAGTACTAAAAACGCAACCCACGTTACCATAGGTCAGGAAAAATAAGACTTACGCCCATGTTCCGAATTTCGGTCGAAAGTGAATTGAAATCACTTTTCAATTTCACGTGAAATGAAATTGAATGTTCTTCAATTCGATCGATTTCGAAAACTTCGAAATTGCTTCGAACTGTCAGAACTGAAGGATCATCCATTTTTATTTTGTTTCTCAAGTAAAATGTTTGCTGTTTTGAAGATTGATGCAATATTATTGGCAATTTTAAGTGAAAAAAGAAAGAGAAAAAATAAGAAGACGAATTTTGCGAGACAAATCAAATATATTGAATTTACCTGACACAATGTAAGTGTGTGAAAATTATGTAGAATTGTTCTGATAAATAAAGTAAATTCTTGACTTCCTCTTTTAAGCTTTTATTGTAATTAAAGATTAAACAAAGATGCTTTTTTATACATACATACATATGTTCTAAGGGAAATAGAACCCTTATAATACCTTCATCGATTCCTTCCTTTCAAAAACTTGCTGCAACCCTCCGATTCCTAGCAGAAGGAAGCTATCAAAGATCAATTCACAGAAATAAAAAAAGTGATTTGAATGCGTTCAAAAAATGGAACAAACCGAAATACAGAACATCCATTTACATGTTCGAAAATCCAATTCACGATAACGAATTGTGGAACACCCAAATTCACTTTCGCAAAGTGTATTCACAATATGTGAAATGCAGAACATGGGCATTAGAACTATTTTTAGATGTTCTATTATTTTCCATTTAATTTCTCATTTATGAACATCGAAAACGAATGGCTTAGGTTTTTGGTCATTAAAAAAAAAAACTTTAAATGTAAAAATGGTTTGTATAATAAAAACAAAAATTCCAAGATTTTCATTTACAATTTTGGAATTCCTTCCTCATTTACAGGAAAATAAGATTAAGGAGTAAAATAGTATTATTTGCAGAGCGACTCGGTGCTGTCTATAATCAAAATAACATAAAAGAATTATCATTCTTTTTGTTTTGGAAAAGAGTCGTTTTTTTGTTACCTTTCATTTGATGTCTCATTTTTAAAAATCAGATAAGAATTTGCGAAGTTAGAGCGATTTCAAAATTTTTTTTCCAAATTTTTCCACACAAAAATCTGAACGACCGCCTAGAAATTCGCTCGATTTTATTATGTGGAACATTTAAAACGCTTTTTCGAAGCTTGTGGTTGGTGGATTAAAATGTTTTATATATCAAAAGATTTGTATTTTTGTTAAGAATATAATAAAATTTAAATTTTGAAAATTGGTTGGAAAATAAAAAAGCTATGACCAGTTTTGTAAAATTAACTTTTTTTACATTTTAGCGTAAAAGTCAATTAATTAGTTTAATTAATTAATTTATTTTAAATTTAAATTATTTGTCACAAAATTATCTATCAAATGCCATCTCATTTATTTAAATCGGTTCAGTATTTTTCAACTTAGAGCCGATTTAATTCCGCTTAAACGATAATTTTTCAAATTTTCTTGCATTTGCCTGTAAAAAAATAATGCAAGTCTTGCAAATTAATTTTTCAACAAAAAGACTTTTTAAGGTGCGATCGGTGTGCGTGATAGTTTGATAATATTGCTATTTCTGTTAATCTTGAAATTTAGCCGAATAACAGTAAATTAAGACCATTATTTCAAATATCCATTAAATGCTTTAGAAGTTATAGGTTAGAGTTTGATTTTTTCTTTTAAATCAATTCTAACTTTTAATCTTATGACCTGACCTTATAATACTATATGACATTATTTTAGAGAGGAAAGAACACTAAAAGTTTGTGATATTAGTTTTTGAAATTTAATTTAAATTTCATAAGATTTTGAAGTGAATATAGTGAATGTAAAATAAATATTTCTTTTATACACATTTTTACCAAACTTGTAGGGAATATTTTGCAACTTTTTGTGCATAAAGTTGTAGCTTCAGGTCTAAACTTTCAATCTAAACAATTTCAGGTCTAAACAATCAATATGTGTTAAATTGATTGAATTGATTTTTGGTGCTTCTCATCCCTCTGGTGGACGCGATGGTTGGCCAAGCTTGGTATTTTTCATTGTTACGTTAAAAGGGCACGTACAAATCTTATCTATGTATCTTATTGGCTTCCAATGTAAAATAAGAATAACTTTATTCTCCAAAACTTTAATCTTTGAAAACTCAAAACTTTATTCCTGAAATTTCATCTATTCTTTAAAAAAAAAACTAAAATATCATCAAAAACAGGTCAAAAATACCCCACGCTCAGAGAAACACTTAAATCAAAATTTCTTAAAATATGGGTAATTTTAAATTTTATGAACCTTTTAACTATGTGTAAATGTATGAAACAAAATTTAAAGAAAATATAACGCTTGGCTATTTTGGTGGCTTAAAAAAATGTGTTAGCATCATTGGTGTTTTTAGAAACGTAGGTAATCAGCTAAAAGCTACATATTTCCGACACATTAAGCGACACATAACTTTCAAACGTGATTTTATGAAACTTCTATTTTTAGAAAAGGAAGGTATAGAGGAGTTTTTACCCACCGAGTTCTAAAACTAAATCTTGACCAAACTCATTGAAAGTGTTTTTGTTTTTACTCGGGATTCGATCTCGAATTTTTAATTTTTTTTTAGGTGGCGCAACAGTCCGTTGGGAACTAGGGCCTAATGTCAACTCTCAACCATTCCTGTGTGCGTGTAATGTTGTCAGGGATGGAGGGGACCTTCAGTTTTAAGTCGAATCCAAACGGCTAATTTGAGAAAGCACTTTTCATGACAAGAATGGGTGTATTCATAAACGTCAGCCTAACTAAGAACTGCGTTATCTGCATTCATAGTGGGCAGGTTCAGCCGACATAAGGGACTTGAAAGTAAGGCAAGTTTCTTGCATCTGATTGGCCAGCTGCCAAAAAATTGCCTTCCAATTAAGGCAACTTTATTGGAATGTTGACTGGAAAGTTAGGCAAGAAAAATCTCCCTTACTATCATGTCAAGTCAACTTATGTCAAAATGACAATTGATCATATTTTTTAATTCAACTAAAAGCTGAACTTTATTACTCAATGATTTATTTATTTTCTGCACAACTTCATTTAATGCTTTCTGTAAAAGGGTTCCTTGTAAATTTGGAAAAGAAATAAGTAATATTTCTTTAAAATACAAAATACAAATCATGATGGACTTGTAGCTTGTCTGAGGGATGTTTTGTAGAAAATAATGATTTTGGTAATTTTTGTACTATGAACTTGAAGTAGAGGTTTGTGAAGTAAAGTTCTGAATTTTAAATTCATGACACTTGAAAAACTAACTAGTTGCCTTGGTCAAAATTTACGTTCAAAGAATGAAGTTGACTGCAAATGAAGTCCCTTATGTTGTCTGAACCTGCCCAGTCAGATTTTCGATCGAACTAACCTAGTCGAACTGCAGTACCTACCGTTCATAAACGTCAGACTGTCGTCAGCGTCGGGCAGATTGTGCAGCTGAATTTGTTTGGCTGCAGAAAGAGCGGAAATTATTAAAATAATGTTTACGACAACAAGAAGGACGAAGCGGTACTGACTCGTAAAGAATGTAAGTAATGGCAAATATTTTGTTAACTTTTTGGTAAAAATAATTTAAATTATTGTTTTTAAAGGTTCAACAAAATTTGTTTGGCAGCCATTTTTCTCTGACGTTTATGAAGGGTGTATTGTATACATACATACAAATCGGACTAAGTCAGACCTTGTTGTTTACTGCAGACATTCTGTACTGGGAGTGCGTTCACAAATGCATCAGAAAAGAAATGCGATTGTACTAACGCAGATTTTCTGCGTTTATGAATACACCCAATTACTCTTGGGGGATTTGTCAATTCTTCGCAGAAGGCAGTACCGGTGAAAAAAAAACTTTAGATGCCACAGGCAGGGATTTAACTCAAGATCTCTGGCATGACATCACGCCACGGTTACTACCGATCTCGAATTTAAGCAATATAAATTAATATGAGCTGTTAGTAAATTCCTTGGATGTCTTACAAAAGGTTGTGTTAAATTTTATGTCGAAGTCAAAGATCCATTTCAAACACTTATCAACAAAGATCATAAATTTAATTTAAATAAACGCTCTTAGGAAAGGTTTTAAAGGCAAAAGTTCAAACCTCGGCCTATCTTGCAAAAAGGTTAAAGACACGTTGATCCAAATGGTCTTGTTGAAACATACTTTAACTGAAAGTTTTAAAAACTTTAAAAGTGTATTGTTTATACTGAATCGAATGTAAAAATAATGTTGAATTTCAGTATTATTTATATTCTAAAATTCGAGTTCGCAATGAACATACAAAATTGTTTCACGTATTTTTCAAAAACATGAACACTTCTAAAAACTGCTGTAAAGTGGTGAAATAAAGGCTCACAACTAATGAGAACTTGCGGGAATTTAATGAGAGTGTTGTAAATTGAATTCAGAACAACAAAATTCTTTGAAAAAGTATTATTCGGTGTTTGGTACACAAACAAAAAATTTGACTGCCTTGTTTTATTTACTGAAGTATGTTAATATGATAGAAAATAGCTGTTTCACTGTAAGTCTTTCTTGAAATTTTAATTTGGATCATTAAATGATGACCTTTGCCATTTATGTGGGAAACACTCAATTTTCCAGGCACCCGAGTTGAAAGCATCAGATATTTCTCCCTTTGTAGTTTTGGCTGTTTTTGGAATATCTTACGAACCGTTTATCATAAACAATTCAAAAATTGACAAAACGTAGAAAATCTATTCCATTTTTATAGATAACTAGCTTTTACCCGCGACTTCGTCCGCATTAGATAGTTTTTTTTGAATTGTAGTATGAAAAAACCTGAGCTGTACTTTTTTGTACTTATGTTTGAATTGTGCGGAGATGGGATGAGGCCATACTAAGTGTGATTGTCATAGGTTAGGTTAATACATTTTAAGAAGAAGATAGGTTACTGCAATACATTTTTATATACGACGTTTTTTGTTTTTCCTTCCTTGGCCAGAACGTACAGATTTTGTGGGCTTGAGACACGCGAGCACGCTACATATAATTGTCCATGGGAAAAACAGTACCGAGTAAATCATTAAGTAAAGGGTGTCCCAAAATTAACGCAAGATTTTAATTAAATAGAAAACGCCGTTTTTAGTCTTTTGATAGTTATATTTTTATTGACTCGTAAAGTACATAGGATAGGGTTATGTATGGAATAACACATCGGACAAATGGCCTCCACGGCTTTGCATGCACATGCGCACTCTTTTGTTGAAATTTTCCATGACCATTCTGCATAAATGTGGCTGAATTTCGTTAATGCAGCGTTGAATCTCCTCCTTTAATGCACGGGTGGTTGTGGGCTTGTTGACATAGACTTGTGATTTCAAATAACCCCATAAAAAGAAGTCTAATGGTGTTAAATCACACGATCTAGGAGGCCAATTTTGATCACCGAAACGAGAGAGTACACGACCTGGAAATGTCTCATGCAGTAATTGAATTGTTTCACGGGCTGTATGACATGTGGCACCGTCTTGTTGAAACCACATATTGGACACATCAATATCATCCAATTTTGGCAGAAAGAACTGTGTAATCATGTCGCGATATCGAGCACCAGTAACAGTCACTGCTTGACCAGCATCGTTTTCAAAAAAATATGGCCCAATTATGCCTCCAGCCCGAAATCCACACCATACAGTCACGCGTTGTGGATGCATTTGTTTTTCGACAATCACATGTGGGTTCTCCGAACCCCAAATGCGGCAATTTTGGCGATTGACAAAGCCATCAAGATGAAAATGTGCTTCATCGCTTAGGATGATTTTGCTCGAAAAATCAGGGTCCATTTGTTGATGTTCAATAATCCATTCAACGAACTCTCTTCTCTGTCCATGGTTATTAGGCCTCAATTGTTGTGTTAATTGAATTTTGTAAGCATGAAGACACAGATCTTTGGTGAGTATACGCTGTAGAGAGGTTCTTGAAATTTGCGATTCTTGTCCACGACGTCGAATTGAGGTTCCTGGATTGTCAGCAACACTCTCACGCACTGCTTCGACATTCACATTTAAACGGCTTGTTTTTGGACGACCAGTTGTTTTGGCGTCTCCAACGGATCCAGTCTCCATGAATTTTTCAATAAATCTCTTCACAGTTGACGAAGTTAAAACACTATTCCGACCATATTTTGTATGAAATTTTCGAACTGCAGCCGCCAAGCTTTCACTATTTTTGAAATATTCTTTAATAATGAAGACACGTTGTTCTATCGTGTAACGCTCCATTTTTAATAACCCTATACTGTTAGCTGTCAAATTGCTTTTTTTCAGGGTTGCCAACACTTCACTGCACAAATGGCGGCAAATTCAAATCTTGCGTTAATTTTGGGACACCCTTTATTAAAGAAACAATTAAATTTACACGACAAATAAAATATTTGCAGGATTTCTCTGTAATTTGGATGCGTCCGACAACGGCGCGCGTGTGCCCTCACGTGTGTGCCCGTTCGGGTAGACCCACTCAGTGATGTCCTCCCCCCGCACCGCACTACCGCTGCCGCCACCTGCCTCGTCGACCGCGTGCGACCCCCGGTCGCGCCTCAGCCAAAACAGAATTATCAGAAGTAGAAGACAGACCCAGTGAATTATTTGTTTTACCTACATGGCTCGTGTTTGGCAATGAAAGGTTAAGCATAGCAAAGTTTAGGTTTAAAATTATTATTTGTGGAACTTGGTGGGAGCCAAGTGAAGCCCGCGTTAATATACATACGTGTATAAGTTTAACATGTTCGACAACTTATTTCATAAGGGTTGGGAATGCGTTGTTTTCCCGTAATATTAATTTTATCCAAATATTATTCAAATCTTTGGTAATTTGGGAGTGAAAGCGATCAGTAATTTTTCCCATGGGAATGGGTTGTTTTCCCGAGGACAAAAGTAAATCATGTCCTTTCTTAAGTCTTAAACTATCTTTTTACCAAATTTCATTTAAATCAGTTCAGTAGTTTAGGCGTAAAAGCGATCGGCCCACCTGAATTTTCCCATGGGAATGCGTCATTTTGCCCGGGGTATGTCCTTTCTCGGGTATCAAAATATCTCCATACCAAATTTCATGCAAATTGGTTCAGTAGTGTAGGAGTGATTGAGTAACAGATAGACATACAGAGTTACTTTCGCATTTATAATATTAGTATAGATAATAAAAAAAACAACTTGTATTAATACATCTTACTTTTTCTTTAAATATATTTTTAAATAAACGAAGGTATCATCATTCGAACAATATATTTTATCATACATAATAATAACTCAATAATAATAATTATTTCTTTTTGTATTATAACTACTATATAATATAAGTGTGATTTTATTCCTCATTTTTGATTTTTACTCACAGTTTTAATATTAATTAATAATGTTTTTTTATTTTTATTTTGTATATACTATATATTTATTTTATAACAGATGTTATCTTATTTTATAAATTAGTTTAGTATCATTAAAATTTTTATAATGAATATTTGATTTTTTTTTTATGAAATCGATTTTACTTTTAATTTTATTATTAATCTTATTTAATTTTTATTTAAATATAAATTTATATTTCCAGCTTTGTTATAACAACGATTATAAAAAAAAAATTCTTATCATTCTTTCAATATCCTTTTATTTTAATTATTATAGAAGTAAATATTAGTTAGTTTTGTTTTATTTTCTTTTTTTCTAACTAATTTATAAACATCTCATTTCGAGTGAGTGTGTAGATTTTATTTATACATAATTTATTATTGTGTTATTTAAAATAAACTTAATCAGAAGTTATATAATTTTATGTTTGGGAAGTGAAAAAATTTAAAACTTATAGAAATTAGTAAATTAATATTCTATTAGAATTCTATGTACAAAAAGAAGCTGAGAAGAATGTACCTATAGTTTTTATTTTTAATTTTTTAGATACGAGTAGTCAAATAAACATTAACTAAAATAATGTAAAATTTAATTTAAAAATACATTTGAATAAATATAAAAAGAATTAAAAAAAATATTAATTTATTCATTTTTGCAGGGAATATACAAATTTAAATAATATTACCCCGAAATCTTTGTTCGTTGACATGTAAAAAAAATATTAACTTTTCAATAAAATATTTATGTACAATGAGAATAATATAAACCATAATAATTAATAATAGACTTTTTTTAAAGGTATGATTTTTTGCTCGAAAAAGATAATTAACATTTATGTTTATGCGTATATAAAAATATAATTATATTAAAGTTTGTTCAATCATAAAATATATAATTTATTAATCGATGGAAAATAAATATCGATTTCATTACACAAAATTACAAAAAAAAAAAAAACAATACAATTTAATTTAAAATCATTTATATTTTAAAAATCTTTTTGTTTTAAGTCTTTTACTGTTTTTCATTTCTTTTTTTTTTCCTTTAAGTTTATGTAATAAGGCCACAAGCATAAATTTTAATATATATTTAACAACAACGAAATATTAGGCATTCTGTTTTTGTTTTTTGTTGAAATATTCATTTGAACTCAGTTTTGTTTAAACAGTATATAAGCAGGTAACGCAGGAAATTTATGAAACAGTATTACAATGCTTGACATCACAGTTTATGCTAAGTTATATTTATATTTTTTTTTAATTTTAGGGACAGAAATTAGGGAAATGTGCTTCACATAAATTATTAAGCATTGTGTATGTGTATTGTATTGAATTTCGCATCAGTCAAGGACAAAAATACAAAATTGAAAGGTATAAATCTACAAATTTTCAGAAAGTAAGTGACAAAGACTTAAGCTGAGGCGATATGTTTTTCTTATTTTAAAATCCTTTTGTATGGTTTTGAATTAGTGGACATTGATGATCAAGTCAATAGAAATGTTGTAAAAAAATATCAAATGAAAAATTCAAAACAATTTTTGAAGATAAGCAGTCCCAACTAAACATTTCAATTTCTACAAAAAAAAAGATGTTTAAAAGGTATTTTAATTCGAAGCTGAATTACATATATTGCCCAGGACCCTACAGAGTATCAATTTTAATATTCTAACTCTATTCCAACTTCGTAAAAGTTCGTGGAAAATGTAATTTTGGACATTACCGCGTTGTGAACCACTAAATGAATCTATCCAAACATCGTAGCTTGATTTGGGTACCATAAAATAAATCATTTTTTAAACGTTTGACTATATACATACAAACAGTGAATCGAATAGAACATGTAAGCTTCATGGACAAAATATAATTTCAAATGCGGAAAATCATTGACACTAAGACTTTCCTTGAACTTTTATTTCTCACCAGCAGCAAATCTTTGAATGATGACTTTAACTGTACTCTAAGAATCTCTAATATCATCAACTATTTCCCTTTCAAACAAAGTTTGATAGTGACCTGGGGCCTGATTATGGGATTCGCGTCGAATCGTTTTGCTAGCGAGTTTGTCATTTTTCAATTATTGCTTTCGCTTTCGCCTTCTTCGTTTTGAATTCGACCAATTAACGAATTCGAAGGCGAATTTGAAATGTCATAATGTTTGTTCGCGAGTTGAAATCCGACAGCTTTTTTTTGGCGGGTTCACAGGCGAAAGAGTGTTTATTAATATTCACTGTTCGATTTCGTGGATTCTTTCTTGATTATAATTATGTAAAAATGTGAGCTTTATTTTAATTTTCTAATAATTTATCCACAATAAAATATAAAATTTTTAATAAATCACCGCAAATTCAATCAAAACAAAACAAAATTTGTGGAAAGCTGTCAAATCACTGGAATATAGGAAGAAAAAGTCAAACCAAAAGTGTTAAATCACTGGAATATACTAAGAACTATTTTCGCTTCGCCACGGATTCGTTAATAAGGGAATACGACGCGAGTCGAATTTAAAAGGTCGAACCGCGAACCTCATAATCAGGCCCCTGACTATAGTTTATTCAAAGAAGTATCGAAGGTTATACATTGAACAATTATGTCGTACATTTTTTAACATCTTTGAAAACAATATAATATATAATAAAATAAAACATCACATGGAGAGAATTAAGGTTTTGAATTGAAAACTTATATCATATGTTTAGGATTATAAGCAAACCAGCATATCTACCAAGAAAAAAGATAGTACTAGGAACCTGGATTTTCTAGCAGTTGCCATCAGGACCATCAGGATAAGAAAACAATATTTTATTTTCCTTTTTGGTTGATTTTAGAACAAAAAGAAGAAAATAAGTTGGAAGGAATTTTCGTTGCTCTTTTATTTATCAGCTTTATAAATTGACCCGTCGTAGATTATTCGTACTAAGAATTACCAAAAAAAAAGTATCATAGCCTTAGGCTCGTTTCACACTACACGGTTTTGACCGTACGGAAAAAAACCGGACGGCGACATTTTGTTAGAGGCGCGAAAAAGAGCATATACGCTTTCATATTATACGGTCACGGCAAAATGTCGGCGTCGCACCGTGTAGCAACCGTCTACTGCCACTATAGTATACGGCATCCGGACGGCGCGATAAGCTTAGTGGCGTACGTCACGAAATGCATGTTTTCATATCATACGATTTTATTCGTGCGGCAGAGTTCGATCAGCCACTTCAAGACCTATGAAAAAGTATACTAAGCACAGGAACCCTGCATATATTGTGTTTTACCGTACGGAAAACGCCTAAGGCTCGTTTCACACTACACGGTTTTGACCGTACGGCAAAAAACCGGACGGCATAAACCGGATCAATGGCTAATAACTTATTATATTACTTTTATGAAAGCGTATATGCTCTTCTTCGCGCCTCTAACAAAATGTCGCCATCCGGTTTTTTTCCGTACGGTCAAAGCCGTGTAGTGTGAAACGAGCCTTAGTCGTTGCCAAAATAATGTCACCTTATTACGAACTTCAAATTTCATGGCAAATACGTTTGTAAGGAAGGAAGATGTGACACTTTTTTGTTGCCATTCGTAGTACGAAACTTCTCCTGGGAGTCATCTGTGGTAAGGCATATTTTTTCTCAAAATGATAAAATTCCAGAATTTTCAGAATGAGATGCGACGAGCGAATGAATTGTTTTTTTTTTAATGCAATTTCTATTTAGCAGGAAGGAATATTTGTAAGCACAAAATATAGCAAATAGCTTCACACTTGACCAAAACTTATTCTTCTGTCTTTGAGTTAAGTGAAATTTAAATAAAAAAATTAACAAGGAATTATACGACTGGTTATTTGCTTAATTACAAATCATTGGACTTAGTTTTGATCAATATTTTAATTGAAAATACAATACTTGTTCTATTTAACTGTATATATGTATGTTGTTTTTGTTTTTATAGATTTAGTTTTTAGTTTTTATAATAAAATTTATTTATTTCTTATTGTTTTTACTTTATAATATAGTTTAGACATTTTAACAATCAACGATCATGCGCTCATAATAATTTCTACAATCTGTGTTTTTGTGTGTAATAATAATAACAATTTCATATTTATAATTTTATTTTATGTATTTATTGTATATTATCTAAATAGTTATATGAAAAAATGTAAACCTACAAATGTTTTTATTTTTTCTATTTATTTATTAATATTGATACAATTTGTAAATTTTTCTTTCTTCTTCTCTTTTTTCTTTTTTTTTTGTATTTTTAGATGTATAATAAAAAAAATTAATTTCTATTTTTTTTTGCGATATTATTTTGATTTCATGTAAATATTTTTTTATTTTTGTATTTATTATTATTTTTATGAATTTGTTTTGCAGTTAAAAAGCTTATATATAAGTTGTATTTTATTTAAAATCATGAAACAAGATAAAAACTTTAATACAATATTATTTACTCTATCACAATATACAAAACAAAATTACAAAAATTAATTTTATATGTTTTTAGTTTTTATTTTGTTTGTTTTTTTTTTTTAGATAAGAACGCATTTTAAAAGCGTTTTATTATTATAGTTTTAATAATTCGAATACGAGTCATTTTGGTTTTTTTTTAAATGTGCTTCAAGGAATAGAGGCTTAGGGACTTAAAACTTCAAACAATCAATAATAAGTTTCTAAAATTGTAGGGGACAAACTATCAAGTTTCAATAAAAACAGAAAACAATTAATCCAATTTACAATTTAACGAAAATTTGTTTAGTTTTTAAACAATATTGAAAACCTCTATTCTGTGTTACGTCGTACATGCATACTGTGGCATTTTTCATTAATACATAGGTACATTTTTATATATATATATATTTGTTTTTAATGAATGTTTCAATTTGAAACGGTTGGTTTTACGTTTTTTGTTTTTGTTTTTGTTTAAATTTACAATGTTTTATATCGGATTTCTAAAGACAGTATAGTACACATTTTCTGAAACCGAAAACAATATTTTTCGAATAAACTCTATAAGCTGTAAGCCAAATAAAGTACCTAAATATTTGTGTTTGGAATTGTTTTTTCTTTTTTGTTCTTGAGATAAGTCAAATTTCTTCCACCGACATTTTCGGGTTTGGACTTCGGGTTTTGTTACTTCTTTTTTACTGTATTATTTTTAATTTTTTTAATTATATTTTTAAGATATTTTAGTTTAGTCAATTGTTTCGCTTTTAAAAGGGTTTTATAGTCTATGTTTAAATTTAAATTTGTGATGATCTTCCTTGAATGGTATTTCATAAGAATGGATTATTTGAATTTAGAGTGCCAGTTGCCTGAAGAAGAAAAGAAACAAATTAAAATAAATTAATTTAAGTTGATATTTTCTTTAACTTACAGCAAAAGGATTATTAAAAGCTGCTCCGACACCATTTACAATTGGTTGCTGCATAGTTCCAAAGCCAAATCCACAACCATTTGGACCAGCGGAATACATATTTGTAGCTTGTGGTGTTGCAAATCCATTGGCAAAATTATAGAAAGCCTGTTGTTGTTGCTGTTGTTGCTGATGCTGTTGTTGTTGATGATTAGGAATGCCACCAATAAAACCATTAAGTTGTTGATTTTGTGGCATTCCACCACCGAAAAGACTCGTCGCAACTGGATTCTGTGATGGATTTGCTTGGAAGGGATTGGCAATTTGTTGTGTCTGATGTGAATTTACTACAGTCTTAAATGGGTTAACATTGGAGTTGCCTGTTAAATAATAAAAGAGGAACATAAAATAAAATTGATATATGTACATAAATTCAAGAAGAAGAAAACTTACTTTGTGTACCTCCAAAAGAATCAACAACTGATGTGGCTACAGCTGCTGCAGCAGCAGCTGCCACGGCTTTACTCTCACGCAGTTGTTCATCAAGATCCTTAAGGGCTGCATATCTATCCGCTGGTGGTGATGCAGTTGATGATGAACTCGAATTAAATGTGGCACTCGATGAGAGGGAATTACTTGTTGTTGAATTAGATATCGGAAGACCTTTAAAGATAAAATTGTAAAATTAATAAATTGTAGAAAATAATCAATTTCTTGTTAACTTCTTCTTTTTATTTTTGGGCAAATGGAAGCAGAAGCATATGGTCCATTTTTGTTTTTGGCCAAAGCAGTAATATACGCTTTTGTTCTTGTGCTTTATTTGAAGTTATGTATAATAATCAAAAGTAAATGTAGCGGAATTTATAAAAATAAAAAAAAGCTATGAAGCCGTGCAAAAAAAACGTTACAAAAAAATGGGCTTAAGGTAGTTGTTTTACCTCAATCTATGGGTTTTTGATTTTCTAGGTGAACGATAATTTAAGTCAAAACTAAGACGAAACCAAAATTGTAGCACATAAGATTACAAAAATTAGAATTAAAACAAAACTCATACGCCACAGTTATCCTGAGAGATGATAATTTTTATCTCATAGACGCCCGGACGGTACTCCCAAGGGCCATTTGATTTCAGGATCGGGAATTCGAAAAAAGGAATCTATAGTCGTATGAGTTATACGATAAACCTCACCCCTCCAGGCATTGTATGTCTAGAGGTGTTAAATCGCATGATCTTTGAGGCCAAGCCTTAGGCCACAACGTGAGATAATAAGCTCATGAAAAGTTTCCTTCAATAAATTGATTGATGAACTATTATTTTGGTAATAAATTTGAACTTTTTGCAAACTTTGTTGAGAAGTAAAAGACTGTTCACATGAGAGCGACCAACAACCGACAAATGAATGAATAAATGTAATTTTAAACCATTTATAAACCTTATTTCTGTGAAAATTTTAAACAAAAAGATAGAAATATAGCTTAAATTTATCTTAAGGTAATAATATTATCTTTTTCATTGGTAAAATCCAAGAAATTTAAGAAATTCTTCGTCGCGAATTGCAAACTTAAGGGCCTTGCACATGAGAGCGAAGATTAGAAACCAATTGACACTAATGCTGGGATAATAAAATTTGCATTTTGTTCTCTAAAACAAGAAAATTTTTCAAAAACAATTTGATAGTAACGAATTGCAGTGTGGTTGCTACGAACTGTCAAACTCGCGTTCCACATACCATTCACACTGCAACGAATAAATTGTTCGCGCGCTACATAACCTCAAAATTATATTACCCTTGTTTTGTTTTTGTGTGAAAGATCATGGCTGAGGAAAATATGGAGAAAAGGGTAATTCAATTCGTCGCTGTCTGCGAATAGAAATAAAGTCCATGTGAAAGAAAAGTCAAAATATGCGAACATCCACAGTTCGCAGTTCGTAGTTCGTAGCTCATGTGCAAGATGGGGTGTATTCATAAACGTCAGCCTAACTAAGAACTGCGTTATCTGCATTCATAAAGTCAGATTTTCGATTGAACTAACCTAGTCAAACTGCAGTACCTACCGTTCATAAATGTCAGACTGTCGTCAGCGTCGGGCAGATTGTGCAGCTGAATTTGTTTGGCTGCAGAAAGAGCGGGAATTATTTTTTTGTTTTGTTTTCTACAATATTTTCAACTCGTCTTCAACAAACTATGGAAATTAACATTTAAATTTTTTATATTGTATAATAAACACAAAGAAGCTTACATTGAATGTGGACGTCGACATCCTAAAATGTATACGGAATATATCGCCAGGATACTCTGAAATCACCTTCATAAAGAATGCATTTTTCGGGAATATGCGATAATTTTTTAAGCTTACAAATTTGTTCGTTATAATTTTCTTTCTAATTTTTCTTTGCAAGATATTTGTGCCAATTATAATTTTCTTTTCTTTGTCGGTAAGCAAATCAAAAATCAAATTCAACAAAATTTGTTTGGCAGCCATTTTTCTCCGACGTTTATGAACTCTGTTTACATACAAATCGAACTAAGTCAGACCTTTTTGTTTACTGCAGACATTCTGCACTAGGAGTGCGTTCACAAATGCATCAGAAAAGAAATGCGATTGTACTAGCGTAGATTTTCTGCGTTTATGAATACACCCATGCTTAACGAATTGCAGTGGTTGCTACAAACTGTCAAATTCTATTCGCGTTCCACATACCATCCACACTGCAACGAATAAATTGTTCGCGCGCAACTTAGCCTCAAAATTATACCATTCTTGTTTTGTTTTTTTGTGTGAAGGACCATGGCTGACGAAAATATGGAGAAAAGGGTAATTATAAATTGACAATTCGTCGCTGCCTGTGAATAGAAATAAAGCTCATGTGAAAGAAAAGTAAAAATATGCGAACATCTACAGTTCGCAGTTCGTAGCTCATGTGCAAGATGCTTTAACGTACTGTCAAACTTAATTGGCGTTCCACATAAGATCCACACTTCAACGAATAAATTGTTCGCACGCGTCTTAACCTACAAAATTGATTCTAGCCTTTGTTGTGCATCTCTAAAATAAATAAATAAATTGGGTGGCGCAACTGTCCGTTTGAGAACTAGGGCCTAGTGACTTACAACTCTCAACCATTCCTGTGTGTGAGTACTGTTGTCAGGGATGAATTTTGCGAGGAATTGACAAATTCTCCAAGAGTAATTCTTGTCATGAAAAGTTGTGCATCTCTAATGACGAATATAAACAAGCCATGTGAAAGAAACGTCATAATAGACGAAAATTCGTCTATTCGTTGGTCGGTCTTATGTGAATAGTCCTTAAGACAATAATTATGAAATGGCAAACCAAAGAGACAATGGCTGCGTTCAATCTCAGAAAGATAGGGTATCCCGATACCTTTTTGTTAGTGTTTTACGTGTAAAATAACAGCTGATCAAAAACAGCTGAGATGTCAAAAAAGGAATCCAAAGGTATCCAAGAATTTCTGGGGTATGTAGGTATCTGACAGAACAGCTGATTCAGCTTTTTGTATTTGTTGGTAAACAAAAAGATACAAAATGTTAGTTGAAGTTGTATTTGAGGACGTTCTGTACATAATAGACGATGAAGAAGCTATGTATTTGCCTCCGAATTTTGTTTTATCTTACAACAATTTTGACTTCGAAGCTTAAATGTTTATCTGCTTTTTGTGAACAGCTGAAAGTTATTTTTATTTTTTGACAGCTATCTCAATACAGCTATCCAACTCTTTCAACAAGGTATCTAAAAATCCACCTATCCAACACGAGATTGAACGCAGCCAATAGATCAAATGAGAGCTGTCAAAAACAGAAACTTTTAAATAAATATTGCCAGATTAAAAATAAGTAACTATAGTTCATCGTTTGACTATGATGTCCCCAAAAGTTTTTTTTTGAGCAACGCGAACTAACATATTCTTATATTTATTTATTTTCATTGAATGTTTAACATGCACAAAACAGCTTGCGTAACTTTTTGAAGTGAAACTTCTTTATCGGCGTTGGAAAAAAATTTACCGTCACATTTTTCTGTTACGCGTCACAATTTTTGGTTACGCATCACATTATATTTTATAAAATTCCAATTATTTTTAAGTAAAAGAATAGCTCAGTAGATGAAATAGCTGCCCCACACACTCATGCTCACGGTTCGACTCCCGGTCGATGCGCTACTTTTTTTTTATTTTTTATTTATTTTCATGGACAAATGCCTGAAAAATAAGAAAATTTTCTTTCAATTGCCACAAAAACGTTAATAACTCAAAAACTACTGGATGGATTTTTTAAAATGGGGTACCCAATTAAAGGAAAACTTGTCCCGATTAATTTAACATATCAAATGATCAAATTTTCTTCAATTTTCCGACTTATAGAGTTTTTACCGAAAAATTTACAAATTTTTACAAAATGAAGAGTGGCTTTTCCATTTTCCAACCAATCTCAAAAATATATATTTTATTATAATCTAGACGAGTGTACGCTCATTTTGACGTATCAATCATTTTCCTGTGTTTTCCAGAAGCTGGGGAAAATTCAATTAAAAATGAATCAACGGAAAATTTTCCAAAATTCTAGGCCATTGGTCGTTCAGATTTCTCCCTTCAAATTTGTTGTCAAATCAGACTCTGGCAAAAGTGATGGTAGTTCGAGTCCAGGTCAGGGCAATAATTTTTTTTTTTTTGTATTCATGTCTATGATAATAAAATCCTTTTGTTTAAACTTTATCTAATTTAACTGTATTTAACCAATTTCTGGAAAGTTGCATGTAGATCATTTTTCGAAAAATAAGGCCATAAAGAAGTTTCACTTCTTACCTGTGTACACTAGTACACGCACACTTTTTTTTGAGTTTTATGATACCTTTGTTATATTGCAAACATTTTTTTCTAATAACACCAACAAAATATAAACTTTTTGACAAGAAATGTCATGTCCTATCAGTTTAAGTATTGCCAGATATAGTTTTTAAAATAATGACAGGAGCTGTCAATTTTAGTTATGTCAGATTTAAATTAATTTTTTGTTTGCAACTCCACTCTCACACCGCACATGTGTACTTTAATTTATTAATAACATTATAGTTCTTTAAAAAGGTTCACAGTGTTGGCTACAAGGAGCGTACCGAATTTAGAAATGATCTCGTTAAGCAATAAATCTCAATTCTAAAATATTATCAGCAGCTTATCACTTGATGCTTGAAACGTTTCTTATTACAACTAAATGGTTGAATATTCTTATTTACTTTTTCATAAGAAACCCAACCAATACGGGGGTTATTTTTAAAAAATGAAATCTTTTTAAAAGACTGTGCTAACTCTCTCAGAGAAACCAATGGAAAATAATGATTGATAGGCATTCCTGATATCTGTTGTGTGAATGTGAAAAAATAAAATAATTTCAAAAGTCAAATTTGCCTAAATTTATCGGTGATTCTGAAGTAAAACAAGTCTTTATCAAGTTTTAAATTTGCATTAAACCTTACAGATTTTATATTAAACTGCGTAATATAGGGTTTGCCAGTAAGAATTTTAATTTTGAAAAGCCTATTATTTGGGAAGCTGTCATTTTTGAAGCTGTCATTTGTTGACATTTGACTGTGTTATTGCTCAAAAAGGTGATCTCAATTGGCCATCGACATCTTGTATCTTAATATCTTTAGGCTTTCTTGAGCCATATAAAATATAAGGTCTATGGCAATGCTCCACAATCGATTCAAGACCTTAAAGACATAGTTCGTGAAATTATCGAGAACATACAGCAAATGTGCAAATTGGTTATGGATTAAGCACTTGGCTGATACTGTTTTCTATTGCTTCATTGACTTCTTTTAAAAAAAAAAATACTATTTTTTTAAATATCAAAATAAAACCTTATATTGAAAAATATACAATATCAATAAATAAAACTTAATACAAATCTAAAATCAAAAAAATGTTAAAAATATCCAACAAAACTTTGTTGCGTTATGCGTAGAAAAGCTTTTCAAAAATAAAAATAAATCCAAACGGAATACAAACTTGAACTAAGCTTGAAACTAGAAAACACTTCAATTGCAACTTCAAAACAGTATAAAAAGCAATTATTAAAAGAAAACTTGAACCAAAATTATTGAAAACTACTCTAAAGTATACATATATATGCAAATATAATGTATACATAGGTAATTTAAAAAACAAGCAAACATAATGTAGGTAAGTACAACTTGACTCAATATCAAATCAGTTCTTTTTTGGTCCATTTTTTAAAACAAAAGATGTATAAGCAAATATTAAAAGGTTGAATTTAAATTAAAATGCAACAAAAACTTGCAAATTAAATGCAAACAAAACTCAATACAATGCAACATAAGAATTCAGGATTCAACTGATGGGTGCAGTAGGATCAGGGGCAGGAGGGGAAGGGGATATTTTATACATACATTTGTATACTATTGTAGGTATAAAAATTACAACAGGCAATTCAAGTAAAAACCATCATCAAAACAGAACTGAACAAAACAGAAGAGCAAGAAGAAGCAGGGAAACTTACTCCAACTATTTCGATTCGAATGTTGATGGCTTGAATCGGAATCAGCCTCAATCGAGGCGGCACTAGCACCGACACTTATCGTGAGGGGATGATTGTAGGACTTGGTCGCATTGTTATTGTTAACGTTGTTATTTGAGACACTTGACAGTCCTGGCCATTGCTGCTGTTGCTGCTGATGTTGCTGTAGCTGTTGTTGAGATGCTGTTATCGAATCCTGCTGTACCTGTTGTTGCCAGGCATCTCTTCCTCCTCCCCATTCACTCGATTGAATTCCAAACGGGCTGTTGATGCCATTCAGATTGCTGCTATTGTGACCAAGGACTGCCATAGCCGTTGCATGAGCTGCCATCGCCAGGGGGGTGAACTTTTGATGCTGATGCTGCTGCTGCTGTTGGCCATTATAAGGGTTACTAGTAGTACTGAGGTTGCTTGGTACATTGTAAATGTTGTTGTTGTTGTTATTATTGCAGCTATACGGGTTATAGGCCATGGAACTACTGATGTTGTTGTTGTTGGAACATTTGTTGAAAATATTTTTTGTTAGATTACTCGTTTTTAAAGGGAGGTCCTCAATTTCATTCTCTGGGGAACTAATGCCAGGACTAAAGAGCGATATTGAATTGAAGTCGTTACTTATTTCAAACATTGTATTCGCATAGAAATTGGTTGGTTTTTGTTGCTGCTGTTGTTGATTAGATGTTGATGTTGATGTTGTTTTTGTTGGTGCGAAAAAAAGGTAATTATTGTTGTTGTTACGGTTGTTGTTAATGTTGTTAGTTTTGAATTGTTGTTGTTGTTGTTGGTTGTTGTTTGCTCCCGGTTTACTATTAAATTCTGAAATTTTTGTTTGAAAATCATCAGAATTGAAGGTTTAATGATGACAAAGAAAAAGCATTTTTCCACACAATTCAAACCAAAAAAACAACATAAAAATAAAAGTTTGGAGGGACTAGGAACACTTATTTGACACACGCATAAAATTAAAACGACAAACGAAGATTTGGAGAAGAATATTTTTGACCCTATAAGAGTAAGCTAGCTTTACAGATGTCTGTTTTTCATAGAATAACAATTACTTACTTATTTGTAAGAAACAAATTGGGCAGGTTCGGGCAACATAAGGAACTTCATTTGCAGCCAACTGCATTCTTTGAACGTAAATTTTGTCCAAGGCAACTAGTTAGTTTTTCAAGTGTCATGAATTTTAAATTTGCAAACCTCTACTTTAAGTTCATACTACAAAAAGTACCACCAAATTTCTTGTTTACAAAACAGTCCTCAGGCGAGCTACAAATCCAAAAGAAATATTAGTTATTAACTTCCCATAGGAAGTTATTGTAATGGGTCCGATTTGACAAATTGAAAATTTTGACATTTCTCGACGTTTCAAGGTCCCTAGAGTCGAAATAAAAGATTTTTAGAAAGATGTCTGTGCGTGCGTGTGTACGTACGTCCGTACGTTCGCGACGTTTTTTTCGTCGTCCATAGCTCAAGAACCAGAAGAGATATCGACTTCAAATAAATTTTGTTATACAGATAATAAGGCAGAAAGATGCAGAAAGGGCTCTCAAGAAAATTGCGTGGGTGGTTTTTTTACCATAGCAGTTTAAAAAAAAGGTGAAAATTTTGGTTAACCCTAAATATCTCATGAACCAATGACGCTAGAGACTTGAATTAAATTTTGTATTATATATTGTAACGTGATACAAAACAATTATATTTTTGGAAAAAAATTCAATTAACGGTTTTTTTTATAAATCAAAAAAACTGAAAAAAAAATTTGTCACTTCGAAAATTTTACGACTAAAATATGATTTCATCTCCAAAACAATTTTGTGCAACGAAGAATAATGTTTTTGACATCTGATAAAATTTTGAGAAAAATCGAATTGACAGTTTTTTTACAAAAAATAATAACCTAAAAAAAAAAATAAAAAAAAGTTGGTAAAAATTGAGTTTTGACTCAAATATCTTTTCAAAACTTTGAGATATTGGCTTTAAACTACTTTTATCTTTCAAAAATATTGGTTTCAACATTCAGTAAAATTTTGAAAAAAATAGAATTGACAGTTTTTTTACAAAAAATTAAAAACCGAAAAAAAAAAATTAACAAAAGTTGGTAAAAATTGATTTTCGACTTAAATATCTTTTCAAAAATTTGAGATTATGGCTTCTAACTAATTTTAACTTATAAGAAATATTGTTTTCAACAGTAGGAAAAATTTTGAGAAAAATCAAATTGACAGTTTTTTTACAAAAAATAATAACCTAAAAAAAAAATAAAAAAAAAGTTGGTAAAAATTGAGTTTTGACTCAAATATCTTTTCAAGACTTTGAGATATTGACTTTAAACTACTTTTATCTTTCAAAAAATATTGTTTTCAACATTCAGTAATATTTTGAAAAAAATAGAATTGACAGTTTTTTTACAAAAAATTAAAAACCGAAAAAAAAATTAACAAAAGTTTCAAAAATTTGAGGTTATGGCTTCTAACTAATTTTAACTTATAAGAAATATTGTTTTCAATATTAGGACTAATTTTGAGAAAAATCGAATTGACAGTTTTTTTTACAAAAAATAAAAACCTAAACAAAAAAATTAATAAAAGTTGGTAAAAATTGATTTTCGGCTCAAATAGCTTTTCAAAAATTAAAAATATTGGCTTCAAACTTATTTTATTTTACAGAAAATATTGTTTTTTATATTCAATAATTTTTTTATAAAAATCCAACAGTCCGTTTTTTCATAAAAAAAATAAAATCTACAAAAAATAGAACGCAAATTTGGTAAGAATTGATACATTTAGACAAACTTTTAAGCAAGACAAATCGATAGACGGGATGGGAAGTTATCAGTGTGGGTCGCATCCCAGCCTCTTTTTTCTTTTCCAAATTGACAAGAAACCCTTTGACAGAAAGCATTAAATGAAGTTGTACAGAAAATAAATAAATTTTAGAGTAATAAAGTTTAGCTTTCAGTTGAATGAAAAAACATGATCAACTGTCATTTTAATAAAAGTAGACTTGAGTTAATAGTAAGGAAGATTTTTCTTGACTAACTTTCCAGTCAAACTTCCATTAAAGTTGCCTTAATTGGAAGGTAATTTTTTTTTTGGCATCTGACCAATCAGATACTAGAAACTTGCCTAAATTTCAAATCCCTTATGTCGTCTGAACCTGTTCATTGTCCTGGAATACCAATTTGATCGGCGTGGTAATGTTTGACGTAATCAAGGGTTATTCATTTCGTGGGTTTAAGTTTTCAGCACTGACATTTGAAACCTGTCAAACTCAGCTGTCATTTAAAATGTCATAATATTAGTTGAATGTTTGCCATATTCGAATTGGTTAGCTTAGCAATCAAACAAAGCTTCAATTACGAAAACTGAATTGAATTGAATTGAAAGTTTCGTTCACCTCCTTTTTGGGCGGCAATTAAAGATCATGACTTGGACGATATGTAGTTCAATAAAGTCACACAACACGATCAATTATTGGATACTAAGATCATTTAATTTGAAATTGTAAGATTTGATTCTGTGTGACATTTCAAAAGATCGTGTATACGCGAATAATCTCCGAACTCTGGACGATAGAAGTTATGTCCGGGATACCGAACTATATTTGTATCGATTACAGAATCCGATAAGTAGGCACCATGTCAAATGTCAATTTTGACAGCTCTATTATAGTAAAAATGTCAAGAACTCGCTCCGAATCCACTCGAAACTCATTCCTCGGACTCTGTAATGTGCGTGCATGATTGTTCCTTAATCAAAATTCAAAATCTTATAATGAAATTAAATTTGTATCAAAAATGCCCATGTTTTGTTGGAAAATCTATCCATAGTATATTAGGATTTTACACGAATAACAAAAACAATATCCGCAGTATGAATACTACCGATAAAAGTTAGAGTAGAATCTTACAACGAGTGGGTTTTTGACATTTATACGAGTCTTGAATGGATCTTATGTGATTTCGTTCTCAAATGTTGGTACGATTGATATTGCATTTGTATCTCGATGGCTGTGTTCGTTGAGTAATTGTGCAATTGGAATCATGTGTTTTCCATTGGGGAAAAAATCAATCTATTACTGTTGATATTATTTAGTTTTTTCAGTGAAAATTGACTAACTGGGCTTATTTTGCAAGAGAAAACAATAGGAAAGATATTTATGTTTTGCTATGCTTCCAAGTGAGATAGTTTGATTCGTGTTAAACAATGAAAAACTGAATAGTTGAGTTTGGTTAAAACTTTGAAATCGACTATCACATTACAAAGACGTATTTTCTTGATTTTGATAGTCAACTATCAAAAATCAGCTTACACGATTTCACTCCTGGTCTGAATTTCGCTATTTTGTTTTGGAATTTTTTGATAAATTATTCTGGCAAATATTCAATTGTATCAACTTTCAAATATAAAACCGGACTACTGCGGATCGTTTTTTTGGTAATTTCTCACTGTACTGTATATGGAATGCCAAAAAAACGCACTTAATGTACTGCTGGGGTTTAATTTGTTTTTCCTCGTAAACCGTAAAATGAATAACCCTGTATTTATTGCGTAGAGGTATGAGTGTAAACCTTGTAATTATATCAAACATATTATTTCACAGACTACACATGACGTAACTCTTTTATAAGATTGGTAGAAAATTGTGGGTCCCTTTTAATCGTGCTCATAAACAAAATGCATTCTTTATTAAACTATACTAGGAAATTATTGATTTCCCTATTTTTAAAAATTGTTAAATTGTGGAATATTTTGATATCGATTACTTAAGTTTTTACAGGGCCAATAGGGAACTGTGAAAAATTGATTCAAAATTGCGTCGATGGGAAAAATTTCTAACACCAATAGTTAATTTGTATATATATACATAGTTAAAATGTTGAACTAAAAGAATACTTTTCTACAATTTCGATGGAAAAAATATTTTCCTAATGCTATCTGGAAATCTATTGTGGACAAATCTCGTTCTTAAAAATATACATACATACACCTCAAGAAATTTAAAGAAAAATATAACAACTTTCCACAGAACTACTTCAATAAAAAGAAAAACTTTTCCGGAAAAGAAAAGTATAATGAAGAAAAAAGGAAGAAAAGAAAGGATCTTTTAAAATTTGATGGAAAAACTTTTTTTGCAGCGATATAGGAAGAGCATGTGTTTTTTTTTTTTAAAGAAATAAAGACAGATTAACAGTACGTAAGATTTTTTTATTTTTCTTGATTTTCGAAAGAAAATATTTTGTTTAAGTTCTTTTCAGAACAAATGACACAAAGCATATTTTGTTTGTCTTTTAATTCCAACACAATGATTAAAAATAATTTTCAGTTTAAAGCAATGCAAGACGAAATATGCGCAAAGACAAATTTTCAGACATTTGATATTTTCTGTATTCAAAATTTTAAGGTTTATTTTCTACTTTAGTGAAGAAACAAATATGACTTCCATTGTTATTTTTATTTTAATTTGTTGAAATGTCAATTTTTATCTTTTTTTGCCTTTCACTGGGATACTTCGATCTGAAATTAGTTTTGTTCGTGCCGAATGAAGTAAGATTTTAGATTGAATTTGTTTGACATGGTGTTGTCAAAAGTCGATTTAAAAGACTTCAATTCTTCTTCTATTTATTCGTTTTATGATTGTCATTTTTTGAAGAAATAATTTCACGTCAAGTTAACCATAGTTCTACTCAGGGCTGCAAAAGCTTAATTCACTTTTAGCTTAACTCATGGCTTTAATTCACAGTTCACCAACTGACTTATGAATTAAACAAAATTTAATTCACAAGTCACCAACTGACTTATGAATTAAATAAATTCAATTCACAAAACCAACTGACTTATGAAATAAAAAAACTGAATTCACAAATCATCAACTGATTTATGAATTAAAAAAATCACAAGCCACCAACTGACTTATGAATTAAAAAGAATTAAATTGCAAGCCACCAACTGACTTATATGCATATTTTATTTTATAAGTACCTTGGGTTAACTAATTTTATTTAAAAGTGTAAAATGGCAAGTTTTTTTGTATGAACTATTTCTTAGAAACGCCAAGGTGCATATGTTTTTTTTTATAACTTCACCACATTAATAATAATTTATCTTACTGTGTTTATTACATATAAATTCAGTTTAACAAAGTGCACATATTTTGGCTAAAGACATTTTAAGAAAATGCTAAACGAGGAAGTTCATAGCACCCATTTTCATATCAAGGAACTTTTCACATAAACTTTGTCAAAAAGTAAGTATTTCTTTGTGAGAGGTTACGATATATTATATGTATATCAATTTAAAGGTCTTAAATATTTATTTAAGATAATACAAAGAAAATGTATGCATGTCATCACTGATATTTCTGAAATATCGATGGTTAAAGGGTAAGTTAAAAACACTTGATTTCCAAGAAGTTAATACTAAATATTTAAGTATATTTTATTGTTAGAAAAATAATATTGATTTTATTTGAAAGATTTCATTTGATAGCAAAGTTATATTCCTACAGCAGTTTAAACAAAAAATAAGTAAAATTCTATTTCTGTTTTAATCAACTTCAAACCCAAATATCGAAAAAACGTCACCAACTATGTTGGTAATATTTGAAAAACATAACGTGCTAAATCTCACCTTTTATTTGATACCACTTTCATTATTGAACGCACTGATTGTACGCTCCATAAAAAAATAAGCAACCTCCTTTTTTAATTCATAAATCAGTAGGTAGATGCTTTGTGAATTAATTCTTTTTAATTCATAAGTCAGTTGGTGGCTTGCGATTTAATTCTTATTAATTCATAAGTCAGTTGGTGATTAGTGAATTGTATTTATTTAGTTCATAAGTCAGTTGGTGATTTGTGAATTGAATTTATTTAATTCATAAGTCAGTTGATGATTTGCGAATAGAATTTTTTTAATTCATAAGTCAGTTGGTGACTTCTGAATTAAATTTTTTTAATTCATAAGTCACTAACTTGCTTATGACTTAATGATTTTTCAATTCACAAACTCTCAACCCTGGTTCTACTTGCATAAAATCCGTTCGATGGACGTCATTTTTTTGCAGGCACAATTGACGTTTAAACTTTTTGTGAACTTGTGTTTTTTGTCCTGCTCTAAAATTGAAAACAATAATTTTCCATGCAAATGTTGCTTTATTTTAACTTTTGCAGTTTGACTTAAGCGATGTAACTGACAGCTGTCAATCACTTAAAATTGTGTGGTTTTGGTGAAAAAGAGACAGAAATACGAAGAGTAACCACGTCGTTAAAAATGATTCCCGATCAAACGAAATCAATTTTGTTTCCAATGAAAAACAAATACTGTCAACATTTTGTGTTTTGATGGAATTGAATAAGTAAAACATACTTTTTTGTTTTTATTCGTTAAAAATAATAATGGATGTGAATAAAAAATATTTTATTCTACTTATGTAAATATTAGAAAAGGTTTTTGCGTGTTTGTTGTAAGAATTTTTTTGGTAAATGAATTTTCTTGAAACCATCTTTTTGTTCTGGAATTTAAAAAATTAGAATTAAGAAAATAAATGGAAAGGTCCTTGCTAAATCTGGGCTTTGAAATGTTTAATAGAGTTTTCTGTTTTCTGGATTACAATACACATACATATTTGAAGACAATTTGAAATAGATAGACTAAATAAATCTCTCGATAAATAAAAAAATAAATCAATTTATTTTGCTCAATGGAACACCAACATTAGCAAAATCTGAGTTTTGACAGATTAAACAAAATAAATGATTTGTTTTATTCGGAATGGAAAGCGCCAATTTTCCGGAAAACTTGCAACTATTAATTTTTGTCAGCTTTTTTTATTTATGAAATTTGCTTAGGAAATTTAATGTCTCAACGCGTAGGGCTTAGTTATTGAATTTGAATGACAGATTTAATTTCTGACATTTGTCATACATATTCTTCATATAACTCAGGTTTCATTTGTATCTCCCTTTCAAAATACCTTCAATCCATCCAATCCATAAAAATATAGGAATTTAGATAGCTGCTTGGTCAAGCAAAATATAAGTGCGTAGAAATAAAAAATTAAAAAAATATACATACATAGGTCAATTCAAAGCAAAAACTCAAAGGTCATTAAATTAATACAATTACTCACCAGCTGCATTAAAGATCGGAGCATGATCAAAATCAGCGAAATTCTCCGAATTTCCATTTGTTGGCGTCGCAAAACCGCCACCAACACCAACACCGACACTACTGCCGTTGCCATTTTGCATATTGCCATTACCATTCATAAGTGGACCAACAGCATTGCCATTCATCATGTGTGCGGCTGCATTAATCGGCTGAATCTTTGCATATCCGTTGTTCGTTCCAGACGAACCTCCCGATCCCGATGAAGCCACCGAATTAGTTGAAGTTCCATCGAATATAGTCGCCGAACTAAAATCGGCCACAAAGTCCGATTCTGGAGTAAAGCCATTGCTATTGCAGCTGCTCGTTTCTGAATTGGCTGCCGAACCATTAAAGCTCAATTTCGAGTTGCCATTTGTTGTTGCATTGAGGCTACTCAAGCCATTAATGCCATTCGAGAATGCGTCATAGTGATGACCATTTTGTTGTGGTTGATGATTTGGCCGACTGATTGCCGACGGACCGTAGCCATTTATGTTGCCACCATGATTGCCATTCGATGATCGCGATGATGGTGGCGTTAGAGAGATATTCTGGAAGCCATTGTCCAGGGCGGTATTTTTTTGATTCATAGCTTGTACGCTTCCGTTGCTAAAACCATTCATGTTGTTGTTGTTGTTTAAATTATTTAAATTTTGAGTGTGCGTTGCTGCTGCTGCTGCTGCTGCTGAGGAATTATTTGAGGATGGTGTCAATTTGGCTGCATTCGGCAGCGATTTGAGAGGACTAGCTGGCTCCAAAAAGTAACGTTTACGTTCGTATTTGTCTATCATCAATTCACGCTGATCTTGGTGTACTGCTCGTTTGGGATCCCACAAACCTAACCAAGTTTTGGCGCATGTATCGTTGCCATGTGATTTAAGGAATTCAATTTCGTCTGGAGTAAATGTGGCCATAGAAATGGATTTGACTCGATGTGGTGGTGTTAGACCTCGGCTGCAAATAGAAGATAAATATATATTATTTTTGATTGATTTGAAAAACCTTATAAAATTTAGAAATGGTAAAAATAATTTAAACATTAGAAAACTACGAATTACTAATTTAACAAGCTTTGTGATTGATTTTAGAGGTTAATGGTTTGAAAAAGTTCAACCAAGTAGAAGCTCAGTTGAACTTTAGCTCTTCGGCTAAAACCTGTGAAATTAAATGGAATAATCACGGGAAAATACCAGAACACTTTTATATACGGTTTTCCAATTAAAGGTTACATTTCACTAAAAATTATTTTTATTTTTCAATGAAAGGGAGTGGAATTACACTCCTTCCAAAGGACGGGAGGACGGGTTATAGAACATTCAATCAGAAATAAGGACATTTGTCAAAATTTTTTATGCTACAAAGTTAATTTAAAAGATGATAAGCAGGTTTTTGTATACGATTTGGCAAGAAGCTTTGGTTAAATTTGCACTGAAAAACGAAGTTGACATAATTTAAGTGATGTTGGTTTTTAATGCTTTGTTTCGTTTGTTAAGCGATCCTTTTTCGCAAATGAAAAACATTGGCTGCGTTCAATCTCAGACAGATAGGGTATCCGGATACATTTTTGTTAGTGCTTTATGTGTAAAATAACAGCTGACCAAAAACAGCTAAGGGCCCTTTCACACCAAACGAATCCGAATCAATCAGAATCACTCCGAATCAAGTTGAATCTGATTGACCAAGATTCGGCTTCGAGCGCTCCGTTTAAATGTGAAGGGATTCTTTTCCCGCCTTCAGACCGGACGAATCTGGTTCAATCAGTTTTGATTCGAGGTCGCACTTGATTCAACCTGTCAGATTCCTCGTCCGGTCAGTCTTGAATCAACAACCATACGAGATGGACGTGGAGTTAATAATTTAAAAAAAAATAAATTAGGTGGCGCAACAGTCCATGAAGGACCAGGGCCTAGTGACTTACAACTCTCAACCATCCCTGTGTGCGAGTAATGTTGTCAGAGATTAAAGAAAATAGTGCGATATAGATTCAGGTTGATTCAGCTGGTGTGAAAGAGTGGAGATGAGGAATCAGATTCAACTTGATTCGGAGTGATTCTGATTGATTCGGATTCGTTTGGTGTGAAAGGGCCCTAAGATGTCAAAAAAGGAATCCAAAGGTATCCAAGAATTGCTGGGGTATGTATGTATCTGACAGAACAGCTGATTCAACACATGGTTGAATTTCAAGAAACTTGAAAATTGATTTCAGCTTTTTGTATTTGTTGGTAAACAAAAAGATACAAAATGTTAGTTGAAGTTGTATTTGAGGATGTTCTGTACATAATAGACAATGAAGAAGCTATTTGCCTCCGAATTGTAGAAGGTAATTATGATCTATTTTTTTAAACTTCAAAATTGACTTATTTTGTTCTCGTTTTGTAGATGATCAATTTGCTAGGTCTTACCTAAAGTCTAGTGTCCAGTATTCTGAAGTTGAAGAACCTCATCCTGTTCCAGAGGTAGAACAAAATACAGGTAAATATATGAATATTAATCTTGTGGAAATAAATAAATCTAAATTTTTTGTTTTTAAATATAAAAGAAGACAGAGGCGAACAGCTTGTGGAGCTACAAGCAAATAAGGTCGCTGAAAGGAAAGGTAAGTTATTCTTTCAGATGTTTCAAAAACCCAAAGAAGAACCACTCTATTCCCTTTTTTTAAGGTTGGGAACATAAATCCATTCTGCTCTTCTTGGAGGAGTGCAGAAAGAGTGAGGACCAGCTTCGAGACCAGGAGATTTCGCAAGTAAATTATTAATCGTATAGAATTCCCATTGAGCTAAGAGGAAATTTAACATAGATTACAGATTAAGGTTATCTCTTATTATTATTTAATTGTTACGCACCTATCAATTCATCATCTTCCGACGAATCAGTTGAATTATCCATTAAATGTTTTATCTTACAACAATTCGATGACTTCGAAGCTTAAATGTTTCTCTGCTTTTTGTGAACAGCTGAAAGTTGTTTTTATTTTTTGACAGCTATCTCAATACAGCTATCCAACTCGTTCAACAAGGTATTAAGATAGGTTAGCCGCAACAGTAACTCCTAGCGGTAAGCCCTTATTCACTGGCAAGCTTACTTTTCATAAACTTGCTGTCCCTTGACATTGCTTTGACGCTTAGTTTTTGAAACTCACTTAAAGTGATTTCATAAGAGTTACCCCACTCTTTAAACAAGTACCTTCGAGTGAGTTCCTCTTTCTAAGCTTCCAAGACCTAACAAATGCCTTCCTCATTTGTTAACCTTTGGTCATGGTTTTTTCTATCATAATTTGATTTTTCTAGGGTACGAAGAACCAAACCCTATGCATTCTAGGATAAACCACAGCCACCACGAAACTCCCACTACGGGGGCCGTCCCATATATGATCATGACGCCTTGCATCATGGGGCTGTATCATATCCCGTGGTGCTGTTTATAGCCCGGTCCGGCTCACCATCTTTCGAATCTTTGATAGGACGGATCTAGGGAAGATAACCCTAGGGTGACCGCTCGGCTTCATGATTGGGACCTCAATCCACCAGCTTTATCTACATTTAACATCATTCTTTTTAAAAAAATGATTTTTACTGGAGTCACTCCGAACTTTTAAACTTATCTTAAACATCGACTTTCACGGAAGAGGTCGATTTTCGTTTTTTACTGACTTGTATGTGTGGTTTTTTATAATTTTGTCAGTAAGTCAGCCTCAGAACCCATTGAGGCAGGACGACGGTACCTCGTTCCGCCGATCTTAAGATTTTTCAATCTCAAGATGGGAGAAACAATAACCTCTTGCGTCCGTTCACAAGTAGAGACCTTTGTCAGTGCAATTCAAGTTCAGTTCAACAAGGTATCTAAAAATCCACCTATCCAAGATACCATATCCAACACGAGATTGAACGCAGCCATTAAATTAATATTATGACATTTCAAATGACAGCTGAGTTTGTCAGATGTAAAATGCCAGTGCCACCAACTAGGAACCACGAAATCAATTACCCTATATTTTGACAGTTGAACGAAAAAGTTTTTCTTGCTGTTTTATTTGGTAAAAGGACCACCAAGGATCAAACTTTGTATTGGAAATGTTTCAATCTCAATGCAATAGATAAACTTAAAAGTCAGTTTAAATTGATTGGAAATAAGCGATTCAAAGAAAAATTAAGAACACACGTAAATCATGATAAATTTAATTTCATTGATGATAAAAAACACAACTGGGGAATTTTCAACAGCAGCAACGGCGCGGCGCACGGCGGCACGTCTTATTTTTATCGAAAAAATACCAACAAGAAACTGAAATAATAAAAAAAGGATTCCACTCCAACTCCCAAGTCCCAAGTCTCAATCCAGGTGAAGTTAAAACCAACGAGTATTGAAAGAAGAAAGCGAATAAAAATGCATTTCACGTTGTCACGATAAGGGAAATTAAATTACCCTCTTGACGAAGCAAAAACATTCGATGAATATTCAATGGATTAACAAAAAATAATGTCTGTGCATTATGTTCTCTTATAATGTTATAATGTTGTATATAACGGTATAAAGAGTTTTGATGCTTTGAAACGGTGTAAAGTGTGTGTATCGTGTTCACAGAGTTCTTTGATCTTTAAATCGACTTCAAATAAAAAGAAAAAGAAAAAGAAGGTGTGGGCGACAAGGGAGGGAATTTTTTCTCTTTTTGACATTTTCAACACCCCCCTGCCCCCTGACCCTTGTGAACTAAGTTTTGTCAAGCACGTTATAAATATTTATTTAGCGTATGCTATATTCACTAAGGTACATATATTCTGACTTGTTTTTGTACTTCGTTCGATTGAATCACGTGCCATTCGATTTGGAATTTTATTTTCAAAGAATTTCAATTCATTTGATTGGAATTGTGCATCATCCAGAATGTTTTTGAACAATTTTATTTTTTGGCAAAAGAATGAAAATGATGTAAATAAACGATGTAATTTTATCAAAGACATATGTACATATAGAACTCTAGTTGTTTGGTCTTCATGTAAAAGACTGAGAGATGAGTATTTTGTATACTGCATTTGGTGTAGGAATTTCAAGGTTTAAGGAACCAACTCCTACATAACGGTGATGGAGAAGTCCAACAAATCATTTGGCTCATATTTTTTGTCACTGTCGTTCTGTAGTTTGTTGAAACTGGTTTCTAAAAGTTTAGGTGTATAAGAAGCTTAAATGTAAGCAGACAAGAACACCTGTCATACCCTGGTTGTGGATTTTCAGAAAAGTTCTTGAAGACGGCTTTAAAAACATCTAATAAATTCATTAAAATGTCTATAGAGCTTCAAATTCGTTCTGATGGTTTTTCTAGCCCTAATCCACTGTTATTTTGAAAACGGTTTTCTAATAGGAGGAATATTAAAACAGAAATAAATAATTTTTAAAAGAAATCAAAAGAAGTTCATTTGATTGTAAAGTAGAAGGTTATCTTCCATCATTTTTGGAATATTAACGTAACATACGTATTATGTGAACGTCTGAAGCCGTTCGTCAACAACCTGATAGGTCCTTATCAGTGTGGCTTCAGACCAGGAAAGTCCACTATCGACCAAATAATCAAACTACGGCAGATCTTGCAAAAAAACCCAGGAACTTCAAATCGATACCCACCATCTCTTTATCGATTTTAAAGCCGCGTATGACAGAATCTATAGGGAAGAGTTCTACAGAGCAATGTCTAGTTTTGGCATCCCTGTCAAACTTATCCGTTTGTGCAGAATGACGATGGAGAATACACGCTGCTCCATCAAAGTCGGAAAAGATCTCACCGATGCATTTGATGTCAAAAAAGGTTTTAGACAAGGCGATGCACTGTCATGCGACTTCTTCAACATCGTTCTGGAAAGAATTGTGCAAAACTCAACCGTCAACACTGGAGGCACAATCTTCCAAAGGTCCATCCAATTACTCGGATACGCAGATGATATTGACATAATTGGAAGATCCAAGCGTGATGTCAGTGGAGCGCTTTTGAGCATTGCGACGGAAGCGAAGAAGATGGGTTTAGTGGTCAATGAGGGCAAGACCAAGTATATGCTGTCATCAAAAAAGGACATTGAACAACGACGTCTTGGACAAAACGTCACCATGGACAGCTATAACTTTGAGGTAGTTAAGGACTTTGTCTACCTAGGCACCGCTATAAACTCAGACAACCACACCAGCGCTGAAATCAAACGAAGAATAACTCTTGCAAATCGCTGCTTCTTTGGACTTAGAAGGCAATTGAGTAGTAAAGTCTTCTCTCGAGCATCTGAAATCACCATCTATAAGTCATTGTCATCATTGTCAAAGAAAGATGAGAGAGTCTTAGGATGCTTCGAGAGAAAAATTCTTCGGGTGATTTTTGGTCCCGTATGCATAAGTGGAGAATGGAGGAGAAGATATAACGACGAACTGTACGGGCTGTACAGCGACACTGACCTAGTTAACAGAATTAAAGTCCAACGGCTTAGATGGCTAGGTCACGTAGAGCGAATTGACATCAAGCCTCCAGCCCGGAAGGTTTTCGAATCTAATCCCGAGGGACGGCGGCGGCGCAGTAGAGGAAGACCGCGACTCAGGTGGCGCACTCAGGTGGGTGAAGACCTCAACCAACTTGGCGTGCGAAACTGGAGACAGCTTGCTAGGGACCGAGCTGGCTGGAGACGCATGTTGGTTGAGGCTCAGGTCCGCCTGGACTGTAGCGCCACCTTAAGTAAGTAAGTAAGTAACGTAACATGCGAGCTGAAAATGATAGTTTTAATCCATTGCACTATTTTTGTAATGAATTTTAACAATTTCAATGCATTGTAAAAACGTGTGGCGTTTCAAATGGTAAATAATGATGAATAGATGAAGAAGTGACAGCAACAAGGCCCTTTATTTTAAAAACATTTAAACATGTAGTTTGAAAGATCACATCTGTTACAATATTCGTAATTGATCTTCTTTCTTTTGAAATATACAAGCTTTCTAAGCGTTTGATAACTCTATTTTTATTCAAATTCAAAACTAGTCACACATGTAGTTCCTATATATAGAAAGAAATACAGATCGAAAATGTTAAAATAAGATAGTGGTTAAATTATATTTTGACTTTAATCAGGATTGTCCTAAGGTGCAGGCATTTTTTTTATAACATTGTAGATTTTGCAAAAATCACCTTTAAAAATGTGACAAATACGAATGACATCTTCTGTCAAAGTATTCAGATTAGTTTGACATTTAATTATACGCTTGCAAGACTTATGAAGATGTTAGACATTAAAAATCAGCTCGTATAACAGGGTAGGTAAATGTTCGTTTTTTTTTTATCAAAGGCTCTTCACAAAAACTTGACAGAAAGTCATGATAATGAATTCCGAAATATATTTGTCACTTTATTTTTATACAACATTGGAAATTATGGATAAAATTATGTATATCCAAATTTTTGAGCTCCCATTGATCTCAACAGTTCAACACTACAAGCACAAACCTGAGAAGAGTCTTGCACAAAGATCTCGGGTTATTCGCTTAAAACGCCCAATTGATTCACCATTAAAGACGCAGGTCCGCCGGTTTGATCTTGGATCATGATCAATAATAAATTAAATATTATTTCCCTTTTTGGCTGAAAAAGTTCCAAGAAGCTTGGAAATTTGGCCAACAAATTATTTTTTAGTGATTCTCAATCAATGGACGAGTTATGAACAACAGTCGATGTATCCACAAAAACTGACTGTTCTTTTGTTGAATCAACTTTTTAAGCGATTTTAATAGCTTGAATGCGTAGTTGAAGCGTGTTTCGTTCGATTTTTTATAATGGCGTAGTTTTAACATTTCAAAAGTCAAAAGATGGACAACTTAAAAATAAAAACCACCCATATATCGGGCTGTTTAAAATGAAACTGCCTAGTGGAAAAACTTTTATGCTTTATATTTTTCATTAAAAATAACATTGAGTTAGGTACCCAAAACTAGGAATAGGAACCTTAAAATCCATTTAAAAACTTTCTAAAACTTCCTATTTTTTCAAGATACGTATTTTTAGATTGCATCTGGAGATTGAATCCATGAATTTTATTTTAATCGTTAGTTTGGGACTTGAATATTTAACATTTCCTAAGATAATAATCCCCATTTCCAATAATCAGAAAGTGTATACGTGCTACTCTACTCGATGCGAACCAATCGTGAATTAAATTTGAGATTATAATTTTTTCTTTAAGTACACTTTGTTGAATTTTATCGCACACCAGTCAGTGGTATAAAGTTGTTGAAACTAATAAAATTTCTATATCTTGATAACTTGAAATTGAAACGTTCTTCTAAACTTACAGACATACAATTTTACGATGCATATTATAAATATGTACTCTAAACTGAAATAGCTCTTGACAATTTTATTTAGAAATGAATGAACTCAACTATAGAACAGACCAGACAATAGGGAATTCGAATATGCATAAAGAGTACATATATGTACGTATAAACCCTTTTTACAACCATTGTGTAATCACAAAACTTCAACTTCTGTCCTGAGAACAGTTTTTTTTTGCATTGTGGTTTACCACATTTTGTCTGCAGAATACAATAAAATGTAATTTAAAAATACAAAAAGAAAAAAAGAAATACATTTATATTTTTCAATTGTTCTAGAATAGTAATAAAATAAGTGTAACGACTTATTCAGTATAAGAACATAGTCATTCAGCAAAGAAGCTTATTTCTATAATGAAGTTTTACTATCTCTTCGTTTGGTTCGTTGATAGCTTCTTAAGTTGAAGAGTATCTAACTAACGTAACTTACAGTTCTTTGTGTGATGGATTTATTCGTTTTCAATAAAACGGACTGAAAAAAAAAATATAATCTTCTACTGAAAAAAAGAAAACAAAATGAAACCATGTCCTCATCATCTTTTAAAAATATTTCCTCAACTTATAGCGCAAAAGATACAGTCAAGGAGCAGAAGAATAAGAGTAAGAGAAGAGACAAAATCCCAAAGATACCTTTTTAAATATACCCGAGGAACCAATGGAACACCATCAACACAGTAAATTCTCCGGAATTAAGTTTTTATCTTGTTAAAGTGGGTGAAACCGATACGCAATTTATGGGTGGCAATAAACTCCGGACATGGATAAGTAGGAAATGAAAAAAAAAGAGCTTAAACTTTCGAGAAGAAGGAACAAGGGTCAAAAAACACTTTCGAAGAGAACGGTTTTCTACTGGGAATATCAACGCATCGCCTTAGTGGTGATATAGAGTGATTTTCAAAAAAATTTCAAATCGTTCATAGCTGTATCTACTTTTGAATGAAAAAGGAGTTATTTAGGGCGGTCAAAAGTATGTCACTTTTGTCACAAGCGCCCTTACTGAATTTTTTAGTCAACTTAGGTTTTAAAAACCATTAAATTTCTTTAAAATATTAATTAAATTAAATTGTGACGATAGTGACAAATTGGCGTTAAGGTAATGAAATGACTAAGTGTTTTAATGGACAAAATACTATACAAAAAATAAAATTGTACGTTCTGCTACTGACATAATTTCCAAAAACTATAAACGAGATATTCTTCCATTGAATTATTCACCTCTATCACAGAGTCCCTCGTAGCGAGTCCTCGAAAATTTTGTTACGCTACGAATACGAATACATTTATATCATAAGCCCCGAACGAAATCAAAAAAGCATTGCCACACAGAAATACTAATTTCGGAGTGTCAAAATCAGCTGATTTGCGTCAAAATAAGAAATAAATAAAAGCTCGTTTTTTATCTTTCGTCTTTAAAAATGGATAATATTGCCGTTGCAATCTTTGCAATAAATGAAGAAAATACACGAAGACGACGAACACTAAAAATGCAGCGCAAAATTTTAAGGGATGCTTTTAACCCCTTGGATCTTGTAACAAAGTGTTGGTAACATATTTTAAACATTCCACTGTTTACAAAGAAAATTGATTTGCAGATTTAAAAAAAACGTTTGGGTGAATAAGGCAGCGTTTATATATATATTGGAGATCCTGGATCAAAAACTCGACCCTTGCGTTTTTTCGAGTTCAATCACACCAATCAGCAAATTGGCAGCCGTTTTGAGATTCATTGCGGAAGGAGGATACCAATACGGCGTTGGCAAAGATTTTGAGATCGGAATGGCCCAGTCAACCTTTTCCAACAACACTTTCACATTAAAACAATAGTAAAACTTACATGATTCTTTGCATATACTATATTTTTATTTAATTTATCTTCGCACGCTAAATATTTTTTTTTTCGTTTTCAATTGAACTCCGGTCAAAATAACTGTTCGTAGAAAAAACTGCCAAACTTCCTATTCATTCGGGGCTAGTGATACCATTTTTCACGAACTCCGAATTTCGTAGCAAATTTTTTTAGTACGAACGGGAGCAATGATGCTTTTTTTCGGGGTTCGTACTACGAATCTATTACGACGGGGCCTGTGATAAGGCTGATTGTGAATTGTTCTCACTCAAAGAGTGAAATACTCAGCCCTATCATGAATTCCATCGTAATCGGAAATTTTTATGAATCCCGAAAAACTGTATCATGAAATCCGTTCGTAGTGGAAAATCTCATACAATTTTGCATTACGAACGGATTTCATGATACAGTTTTTCGGGATTCGTAAAAATGTCCGATTACGATGGAATTCATGATAAGGCTGACTATCTCATTTCATTTGAAATGAAATGTTTTTGTTTCTCTTTGATTTTTTCATTTAAATCAAAAATAAACATTCAAAAGGAGATCAATTGCAAATGAGATTTTGAAATTTCAACCTGATGTTTTTTTTTCAGAGGTATATACATAACATAACGTTGGCAACCCTATTTTAATTGGCGGCCATTTTGTCAGCTGTCAAGTAATTTTTAGTTTAGTTTGACATTTCAATATGAATAGACTGACGCTTAAATAACGCGTCAAAATTGTAAAAACTATTTTGAAAATTATGGTTCTGTTCGAAGTATGCATCCCAACATTTATCCCAATTTTCGAAAGTGATTTTTTTTAGCGATCAAGCTCATTTTTGGTTAACGTTAACGACAGTGACGTTGATGCCAGCGCTGATGTAATCACAAATTTGATTCTCTTGGGAATGAGAACTTTTATCCCGAACAGGGTTAAAAGCATCACACCTAAGGAAAACGCATGGTTTGATTCGAGCTGTAAATAGGCTATTAGGGTTAAGGGGGGTAAGTTTCCGTTGTTTTAAAGCCAACCGAACTGGGTAAAATCGGAATAAGTTCAAGCAAGTTCAAGGAAGGCCTGCAACGCCCATATTATGAATCCGCCTGTCATTGAGCGCGTTCATGATTCTATGGGGCCAATCTTTTTTCGCACTCGTACTGTGGCGAGAGTCCTAAAGGATCTCAACATACATAAATCCGCTGGTCCGAATGGTATCCCCACTATTGTTCTGAAGAGGTTTCCTTCAACGCTGGAAAAACCACTGCGTAAGCTTTTTCATCTGTCCTACTCCTCAGGTCTCGTTCCGAGCGGATGGAAAACAGCATTTGTCCAGCCTTTTCCCAAAAACGGCGAATCCTCCTCACCCTCTAATTATCGACCGATTGCACTTAAGTCCCTTCTTTTCAAGGTCATGTAAACGCTGATTAATTATCGGCTCAAGAAATATCTCGAAGATCGAAAGCTTCTTAATGACCGACAGTACGGCTTTCGTAGCAATAGGTCCACTGGTGATCTCATGGTTCATCTCACCGAACAGTGGAGCAAATCTTTATATCGCTTTGGAGAAAGTATTGGCATCAGGCTCTCTTATCGAAAATGCGTGCTTTCGGTTTGCATGAATCCCTGCTTCATTGTATTAGTAATTACCTTTCGGATCGTTCAATACAAGTAGTATTGGATGGATTCAAGTCTGAAAACCACAAAACAAATGCTAGTGTGCCCCAGGGCTCTGTTCTATCTCCAACACTCTTTCTCATTTTTATTAATGATATCCTGTCTGCAACATCTAATCCAATACATTTTTTCGCTGACGATAGTACTCTTAGCTTTTCATATTCGTTTTCAGACTCACATCCCTCTTCTTCGGATATGGAACAAAACAAACAACGACAAAATATTATAAGCTCATTAAATTCCGACCTAAACAGCATTGTACAATGGGGATTAAAAAACCGCGTGGAATTTAATGCTTCGAAAACCCAATGCTGTCTTCTTTCGTTAAAGCCATTAGCCCCTTGCCATTATCCATAGATGGCAGTAGCATCGAGGAGACTGAACATCTCGATATTCTCGGTATGTGTATCACCAACCACCTTTTGTGGAACGATCACATACGTGATGCCGCCAAAAATGCCGCAAGATGTTTGGGTTTTCTAAGGCGATGCAAGAAGTGTTTCTCCCCCTCTGATCTGGCTGTTATCTACAAGACTTATATGCGTCCAAGGCTTGAGTATAACTCTCATCTCTGGGCTGGTGCTCCTGCAACTTACTTAAGCCTCTTGGACAGCATTGAACGTAGAACATTTAAATTAATTGGTGATAACACCATCATAGGATCATATACGTCGTTTGAAAATCGTCTTAAATTTTCTTGTCTCACGATTTTTTAGCGTTATTTTAACGGTTTATGCTTAAGAGAAATAGCCAGCTGCATTCCTCCCCTTAAACAGTTCAACCGTAATACTCACGCTTCTAGGAATGCTCATCAGTATACCCTCGAGCCCAACTTTGGTCGAATTTTAAAGTACAGAGATTCGTTCTTTAGCCGTACTACGCGAATGTGGAATACTTTACCACACTCTGTTTTTCCCAGCCATTGAAATATTCAGGAATTCTAAACAACAATGTGCAACGACACCTCTTTTTAACCTCTCTCTCCCTTTCCTAGTGGTCACACTGTAACTTTACATAATATAATAAGGGTAGTAATATCCCCTTGAGTGTGCGCTTATTTAAAAAAAAATAAATGGATACGTCAATAATTTTTTGTCATTTTGAATTTTTTTTTTTTTTAATTTTTCGTATGTGACACGACAATTGAGTTCCATTTTGTTATCTGGTTTAAATGAATAATTTTATATCAAATACATAACATTGCTGCTGTTTAGTTCACTTCTTTGACTAAATTAATTAGTATCATAAAAATATTGTTTATGTTATCAAATCAAATGAATATTTTGGTTACATGAGTGACACAACTTTTTTAATTTTAAATACAATTTCGGCCTTTATTTTTAATTTCAATTTCAATGACAATTTTGTTTAAGTCTTTAACCAAATTATCAGTAAAATGATGTATTTTGAAATATATCATTCATTTATTAACTTCCCATAGGAAGTTATTGTAATGGGTCCGATTTGTCAAATTGAAAATTTTGACATTTCTCGACGTTTCAAGGTCCCTAGAGTCGAAATAAAAGATTTTTAGAAAGATGTCTGTGCGTGCGTGTGTACGTACGTCCGTACGTCCGTATGTCCGTACGTCCGTACGTTCGCGACGTTTTTTTCGTCGTCCATAACTCAAGAACCAGAAGAGATATCGACTTCAAATAAATTTTGTTATACAGATAATAAGGCAGAAAGATGCAGAAAAGGGCTCTCAAGAAAATTGCGTGGGTGGTTTTTTTACCATAGCAGTTTAAAAAAAAGGTGAAAATTTTGGTTAACCCTAAATATCTCATGAACCAATGACGCTAGAGACTTGAATTAAATTTTATGTTATATATTGTAACGTGATACAAAACAATTATATTTTTGGAAAAAAATTCAATTAACGTTTTTTTTTTATAAATCAAAAAAACTGAAAAAAAAAAAATTTGTCACTTCGAAAATTTTACGACTAAAATATGATTTCATCTCCAAAACAATTTTGTGCAACGAAGAATAATTTTTTTGACATCTGATAAAATTTTGAGAAAAATCGAATTGACAGTTTTTTTACAAAAAATAATAACCTAAAAAAAATAAAAAAAAAGTTGGTAAAAATTGAGTTTTGACTCAAATATCTTTTCAAGACTTTGAGATATTGGCTTTAAACTACTTTTATCTTTCAAAAAATATTGTTGTCAACATTCAGTAAAATTTTGAAAAAAATAGAATTGACAGTTTTTTTACAAAAAATTAAAAACCGAAAAAAAAATTTAACAAAAGTTGGTAAAAATTGATTTTCGACTTAAATATCTTTTCAAAAATTTGAGATTATGGCTTCTATCTAATTTTAACTTATAAGAAATATTGTTTTCAACATTAGGAAATATTTTGAGAAAAATCGAATTGACAGTTTTTTTACAAAAAATAAAAACCTAAACAAAAAAATTAATAAAAGTTGGTAAAAATTGATTTTCGGCTCAAATAGCTTTTCAAAAATTAAAAATATTGGCTTCAAACTTATTTTATTTCACAGAAAATATTGTTTTTTATATTCAATAATTTTTTTATAAAAATCCAAAAGTCCGTTTTTTCATAAAAAAAATAAAATCTACAAAAAATAGAACGCAAATTTGGTAAGAATTGATACATTTAGACAAACTTTTAAGCAAGACAAATCGATAGACGGGATGGGAAGTTATCAGTGTGGGTCGCATCCCAGCCTCTTTTTTTGTTACGTCCTTGACAAACTTTTATTTTTAGTCAAATAATGCACATTACTCAGTTTACATTCATTGATTTTAACTCTTGATTATTTGGGACGTGTTTTGTACAGTTTTTTGAAGTTCCAGCCTATTGTGCCAGAAGTTTAAATCCTTCCCTGATGCGATAGGATCAAAACATACATAGGGAATTATACCTCAAACCAATCCGAAGAATTTCAAAGACATATATTAAAATACATGTATGTATGTACCTAACAGCTTACACAATCTTCAATTTTGAAATAAAGATTCTTTCGGTTTTGAGAAGAAGTAATTGCTTAAGTTTAAAAAGGGTTAATCGTTGTCCAGAGAGAAAAGACACACAGAAAAGAAAGATTTATATCGTCATCATCGTCTTCGTCTTCAACGACCTGGAATGCAGCAGTAATCTCGAAAAAAAAAATGCTCCTCCAAGTGAAAGAAAAGAATATGATGACATTGACTTAAGTGAAAGAATAAACTACTAGCGGGTGGTTTACTATTACACGATATGAATGTAAAAGAGAAGTACATAAGTTTGAAGCCATATCTCGATTAATTTAAACATTTTTATTTCTTCAATGAAATATGATGCTGAACTCACTGAAAGCTTGATTCCTGTCTGCATACCTGTGTAGCTACATAAAATGGATATGGTATTTGGATTTTGTTGGCATTTACAAAGGATCTTGCAGCTCTGTTAGTCGATTATCTTGGCTGACATTTTACAAAGTGATTTGTTTGTATTTTGTGTTGTTAATAATAATTATTCAATTCAGGGAGATGATGAGAAAGGTCATCGCAGAGAAAGTTTTGTGGTTATAATAAATTGAATCAACTCTTTTATCCAGGAACAAAGTTATATATTGGAAATAATGTATGAATATGAATGACAAGGTGAAAAGATTTTTTAGGTTAATGGAATTTTTGGCAAGTATTGGCCTAAATATTAGTGTATGATAAATTGTACTTTTGAAAGCTATAAGAGATAAGTAAAAACAACTTCAAGGCACATAAAATGAAATATTGCATTAATTATTCTGACAAGGAAATGGGGACTTGAGTTGGAGAGAAATGACTTACGTTAAATCACAGGAGCCTTGGAAGACATCAGCTTGGTTAAGGGACTGATTGAAAAAGAGAGACTGTTTGAAATAGGTCAAGATTCGACCGACCCCGATGCAAATGATGAATTTGTTCTTCTAAAATTACTTAATGTCAAGTTTTAAGGATTTAAAGCTCGAGACCATATGAAGCTCGAAGATAAAAATGACATCAACCAAAAACCGTATATGAGACGAACTCTAGAAAATAAACATCGTCTACATCAATATTATCCGATTCCAGCCTTAAAAAATCATTAATCATCCCGATTGCTTCAATTAGGCTATTATATGGCCAATACTTAAAAAAGGTGACCCAAATGACCCAGCAAACTATAGGGGAATATCATTTCTTAATGCAAGTTTGAAGATTTACACTTCAATACTAAATAGAAGGCTTATTAACTTTAACTGGGTACATTTAAACAACAAACTGAGCGAGTATCAGTCAGGGTTTCGGAAAGGGTATTCTACGGCCGATAATATTTTTATTCTTGGATGTATAATACGAAGCAAACTCAACCGTAATTCTGAGGGGTTTTGTATGAAATTTTATACTTGCAGTTTAAGGCAGCTGCTTGCCGGATTTACAATTGAAAATTTAGAATGAAACAGCAACAACTTGTGTGTGCTACCACCAAGTTCATAGGCTGGAGTTATAGCTATTTCACGGGGGCCAACCCGATCATCAGACTCCTTTAGTGGTGCTTAATCGCTTTATGTTCAATTTAATGTAATGTAATTGGCTTACAACTTTCATGTGGGTGCGGTGGCGTAGTGCGTAGTGCACTAGCTCCTCACACGCTAGGTCGCTTGTTCAAGCCCAGCTCGGGCAAAAGTTCTTCAAAAAATTAAATTGAACATAAAGCGATTAAGCACCACTAAAGGAGTCTGATGATCGGGTTGGCCCCCGTGAAATAGCTATAACTCCAGCCTATGAACTTGGTGGTAGCACACACAAGTTGTTGCTGTTTCATTCTAAATTTTCAATTGTCAACCGTAATGCTAAACTTTAAACCTTTTTCGTTAACTTAAAAGCTGCATTTGACGCAGTTGACAGAAAAACGCTGTTCTATAAACTTTACAACTTAGGTGTATCATCCAAGTTTGTTAAAGCACTGGAAAAAATTTACAATCAAACGACAGCTAGCGTTCATAATAGATGTGGCAAATCAAAAGAGATCCAAATAAATCGAGGACTACCTCAAGGATGCAATCTCAGCCCATTGTTATTTGCGTTATTTCTTGATGAGTTGGTTGATTGGCTTCCTTGTGGAGTGGAGTTTGAAAGCTTAAACATAAAAGTAATTATGTATACTGATGACATTGTCATTTTGGCAGAGTCTCCAGCTTCACTTCAGCTTATGATCAATAGGCTATATGATTATTGTAAAACATGGGGACTAGAAGTAAATTCTGCAAAATCTAAGATAATGGTATTCCAAAATGGTGCAGGACGGACCGCAAGAAGAGAAAACTGGAGATATTATGGAGTAATATTGGAAGTATAGTCAAGGATTATGTTTATCTGGGAATGAATCTCACGTTTAATTTGAATATGGACAAACACCTCAAAGCCAAGGCCGATGCTGCTAGAACGGCTATTTCCTCGAACTGGAAGAAAATTTTCAATAATAACAACATATCAACAAACGCCAAATATGAAGTTTTTTAACGCAACTGCAAAAGCAGTTCTTTTTTATGGAGCACAGATCTGGGGTGTTCGGAAATACGAAATTGTTGAAAATTTGCTTCGATTATTCCTTAGAAAAGTATTTCTTCTCCCTCTTAGTACGCCTAAGTAAATGTATCATTTGGAAACAGGGCTTTCGACATTCTTTGTATCAACATTGAAGCTCAGTGCAGACTATTTGATATGTTGAGAAGTGTCATGCGTCGAAAAACTGGATTCTACAAGGATTGGAGTGATCTTGCTGCAAATTGTGGTATTATTCTAGAACTGAATGGATGTACTGGTCTCCAGATGAAAAAAGCATTGTACGAGGTTATCAAATCGATCGATGAAAATGAAAGGAACACATTCATAGAAAAGGCGAGAACATCTACGGAAAGAGACATTTATTCGAAACTTAATTATAATCTAAATTAACATAATTATTTTAGGCTCGATTTTTCAAGAAAAAACTATTGGAACTATTTTTAAAGTAAGAGGTGAACTTCTTAACCTAAATTGTATGCCACACAGAAACGATTTGCTCCTTATGCAATATGGGAGTGAACGAAAACACTATCCACTTCATCGGTGTATGTTCAATATTAAAGGAGCTAAGGAGACTCTTTTTTTGGAAAAAAAAAACTATCTAAGCGACAATGAAACAATAAGTTAACTAAATGGAGAAGATTGGTTGCTGATCCAAAAATATACCACCGAGGCGATGATCTATAGAAGAAGAATCATATATGAAAATTTTTAAATTACCTTTTTTTTTTGTATTTTTGTGTCTACTAAAAGTCATGTTTTTCTTTGGATTTTGTAAATAAACTTAAAGTAAGCAAATTTTCATTTTTCAGTAAAAGTAATTAAAGTAATTTTGTTTTCGACTAATCTTAAAGTCACAACTACTCTCCTTTTTATTGTTTGATTGAATTAAAAGTAAATTATGCTACAAATCAATAAGTACCAATTACTTGAAAAAACTAAAAATTCTATGATTTTAAATTGAATATAAAATTAAAAAAGAGGCTGGGATGCGACCCACACTGATAACTTCCCATCCCGTCTGTCGATTTGTCTTGCTTAAAAGTTTGTCTATATGTATCAATTTTTACCAAATTTGCGTACTATTTTTTGTAGATTTTATTTTTTTTTTATGAAAAAACGGACTGTTGGATTTTTTTATCGAATGATATATGAATATCGAAAACAATATTTTCTGTGAAATAAAATAAGTTTGAAGCCAATATTTGTAATTTTTGAAAAGCTATTTGAGTCGAAAGTAAATTTTTACCAAGTTTTAGTATTGTTTTTTTTTAGGTTTTTATTTTTTGTAAAAAAAATTGTCAATTCGATTTTTCTTAAAATTTTATCGAACGTTGAAAACAATATTTCTTATAAGATAAAATTAGTTTGAAGCCAATATCTCAAAGTTTTAAAAAGATATTTAAGTCGAAAATCAATTTTTACCAACTTTTGTTTTTTATTTTTGTAAAAAAAACTGTCTGATTTTCTTCTGATTTTTCTCAAAATATTTTCGAATGTTGAAAAAAATATTTCTTATGAGTTAAAATTAGTTGGAAGCCATAGTCTCAAATTTTTAAAAAGATATTTGAGTCGAAAATCAATTTTTACCAACTTTTATTAATTTTTTTTAGGTTTTTTTTTTTTTTTTTTAAACTGTCAATTCGATTTTTTCTCAACATTTTTCAGAATGTTGAAAACAATATTTCTTATAAGATAAAAAAGTTTGAAACCTTAATCTCAAGTTTTTGAAAAGATATTTGCGTCGAAATTCAATTTTTACCAACTATGAGTACATTTTTTTAGGATTTTATTTTTTATAAAAAAAACTGTCAATTAGATTTTTCTCAAAATTTTATCAGATGTCAAAAACATTATTCTTCGTTGTTTTGGAGATGAAATCATATTTTGGTCGTAAAATTTTCGAGGTGACAAATTGTTTTTTCAGTTTTTTTGATTTATAAAAAAACCGTTAATTGGATTTTTTTCCAAAATTATAATTGTTTTGTATTACGTTACAATATATATTATAAAATTTAATTCAAGTCTCTAGCATCATTGGTTCATGAGATATTTAGGTTTAACCAAAATTTTCACCTTTTTTTTGAACTGCTATGGTAAAAAAACCACCAAAGCAATTTTCTTTAGAGCCCTTTCTGCATCTTTCTGCCTTATTATCTGTATAACAAAATTTATTTGAAGTCGATATCTCTTCTAGTTCTTGAGCTATGGAGGACGAAAAAAACGTCGCGAACGTACAGACGTACGGACGTACGAACGTAGGTACACACGCACGCACAGACATCTTTCTAAAAATCTTTTATTTCGACTCTAGGGACCTTGAAACGTCGAGAAATGTCAAAATTTTCAATTTGACAAATCGGACCCATTACAATAACTTCCTATGGGAAGTTAATAACATTGTCACTCGGGCAGATGACATTTTTGTCATGCCTTATTATTTATTCCTTAAACCAAAAAATGTATGTAACAAGAACCTTAAAATTATTGAATAAAAATATCTATCTATCTATCTATCATTAATCATAACTTTTGTAGTCCAATCAATTCATCATAACAGTTGCATCAGCCTCATTTTTAAATGAGTAAGGTCCAATTACATCATAATACAGCTCAAAAACTGCTCCAAACATTGACACCTTGCCTTAGTTGAAGTTGGAGTTGAATCTGTCATTGTCGATTGGATCTTCACCATGTTAAATGGCAGAATTATCAACTCTCAAATAGGAGTTAGCACTATTGAGAAAACAGTTACTAGAGGCACACCACAGGGAGGAGTCATCTCACCCCTGCTCTGGATTCTCGTAGTCAACAAAATTCTCACAAAGTTCAAAGATCAAGGCATTAAAATCGTAGCATATGCAGATGACATAGTGGTTTTGGTATCAGGCAAGTTTCTTACCATCATCGAAAACATTATGGAAAATGCATTAAAGGGGATTTATCTTCTTGGGCAACTGAGAACGGTCTCGGGGTCAACCCCACCAAGACAGAGCTAGTTTTGTTCACGAGGAAAAGGAAACTGGAGGGCTTCAACCCTCCCAAACTAAATGGCATTCCTCTAAAACCTTCTAAGGAAGCTAAATTTCTAGGAGTAATCCTTGACTCCAAGCTTACATGGAAGCGTAATACTGAGGAAAGACTGAAAAAGCACTATGTGCATTCTAAACATGCAAAAAGACATTCGGTGTACGTTGGGGTATGCGACCGCAAGTCATCCAATGGATGTACACAGCGATTGTCAGACCCATTCTTACCTATGGCTCTATTGTATGGTGGAAGGCGGTGGATAAATCAAGCTATCTCAAGAACCTGAATAAGGTACAGAGAATAGCCTGTATTGGAATAACAGGGGCTCAAAGATCCACACCACAAGCTGGATTGGAAATGATCTTGGACCTCCCCGCTCTGGATGAGTTCATAAGGTGCACGGCAGCCAAAACTGCAATTCGTTTAAGAGAACTGAGTTATTGGAGGCACAGCACTTATGGACACGGGTCAATCTTACAAAGATATGACACGATTCCAGGACTGATGGAGACCACCGACTACATCCCCCCTTTACTAGATTTCGATAGGAAATCTTCTATTTTCATACCAGAAAGACAGGGATGGGATCTTAATTCACTTATAAGTAAACAGGGTATCCCTTTCTACACTGACGGTTCAAAAATGGAATCAGGAACAGGTGCTGGAGTGTTTTGCCAATCTCTCAACATCAGAGCGTCATATAAACTCCCAGCTGACTGTAGTGTCTTTCAGGCCGAGATCTTTGCCATTGGAAAAGCAGCTGAATTGTCACATCACGAAAAGCTAAGCTCTTCGGAGATTACTTTTTTCGTGGACAGCCAGGCTGCTATCAAAGCCTTAGCCAGTGAGACCATAATATCAAAAGCAGTTTTAAACTGTAGGAAGGAATTAAATAAAATCTGCCACACTAACCAGGTAAAGCTCTGCTGGGTTCCTGGACATAGCAATATAGAAGGGAATGATATAGTAGATGAACTAGCCAGGAAAGGGTCAGAAGCAGACACAAGTAGTAGCGACCATTCAGTTAGGGGGCCACTCGTCCCGATTGGGGTACTCAAGAGGAAGAAAGACCTTAAACTAAAAGAAAAAATCAATAACTCCTGGAAATCCAGGGACGATTGCGTAATCTCTAGAAGTTTATGGCCTAACATAAATGAAAAGGAAACTCGGTACATTCTATCGCTGAGTAAAAAGAACATTAAAATCTTGATAGGTGTACTAACAAGTCATTGCGCCATTGGCACAATGGCTAACAGGATAGGGGCATTTGCACCCGATTTTTGTAGGAGCTGTCAGGATGAGGAGGAAATAGAAACCATTAAACACCTGCTCTGTGACTGTTAGAACCTCCAAACCAGCCGACTCCGTCATTTCGGAAACAGGTTTGTTGGAGAACTGGATGATCTAGCACAGGTCTTAATGGCAAACATGAGGAAATTTATAGATAGCACAGACTGGTTCGTTAACGAGCCAGTCTACGTTCATCGGCAAAATTGAGGAGCATCGATGCTAACTTTTACTTTTTACAGGGGATCACAATGGACCAGTAGGCCCCGTGTACGCAACAGCTTCATGGTGTGCACACCCCTTATCACCTTACCTAACCTATTGACACATTAATAAAGAGACTTTTCAATAATCATTCTTCTTGAATTTCCTGATCGCCGATTGCGACGATAATTCTGCTTATAAGCGTCGTCGTCGTAACCTCTGAGATGATGATTTGTCGATGAAATCCAGAACCATTTTGACTTATTTCAATTTTAAGGACCCAAGAAGCGTCATAAGTTCTTCTGTAAAATGAATTTCAAAAGTCTTAAGACCTAGGTCTTTATAAAAAATACGTAAAGCCCCAATATTCTCAGTTGTTCATTGTTTCAATTTATCACATCACTAACTTGTCCCAAGAGTTCTAATTTTGTCCACCAGCTTCACTAATGCCTGTGCTTTCAATAATTTCAATGCATTACTGAAGCGTTTATTGTTCCATTTTTAGTGATTGTGCAGTTTTGACTTGTCAAATAATGACAGCTTCAAAAAATTTCTTCTTTTGGAAAACCCTTAATATTTCATAAACAAATTCACATCACAAGTCTTTTAGTCTAAACATTTAAAGGGGAGCGTATCGGAATCCCGCTTTTTAAAATCCAGTTTTTAAAAAATCCCGAAAAAAAGTTTTAAAATCCCGCCTTCTAAAATACCGATTTTTTGAAATCCCGTCTTTTAAAACCCCGCTTATTCAAAATCCCGATCAATTATAATCCCGCTTTTTAAAATCCCGTCAAATCCCGACAATCCCGTTTTTTTCTACAAAATACGTGAATTAAACCAAATAACAATATGAATCAAATGTTTTTATGTTAAATAACTTGACTAAAATATAATAATATCATAATTTGTTTTGTTTTAAATGTACATAAACATTCATTTTTGTTTACAATATTAACTCTTGCATAAACAATATGCATCCTACAGCAAATCTACCTCTCTATAACGGTTTTGCCACTATCGTTGACTTTGTTAATTGATTTGAGTTTGTTCTAAAAGAATACTTTATATTTTTATTTTTTGATATGTTGTATTTGTTAAAGTTTATAATGAAATGAATCTAGAAAAATATCTCATTTTTACTTTGTTTTAATTTTTTTCTAATTTCGATTTTGCAATCAAAACTAGTTGTTTAATTTTAAAAAATCGCGCGATTTTTTAAAATTTAACAACTAGTTTTGATTGCAAAATCGGGATAATAAAAAACGGGATTATAAAAAACGGGATTATAAGAAACGGGATTACAAAAATGGGATTATAAAAAACGGGATTATAAGAAACGGGATTACAAAAAGCGGGATTATAAAAAGCAGGATTATAAAAAACGGGATTTTAAAATCGGGATTTTAAGAAACGGAAATATAAAAACCGGAATATCGAACCCAACCCCATTTAAAGACATTTCAAATGCACTGTTATTATTTATATTTAAAGTACATAAGGAAGTGCTTAGTAACAGATTACGTTTATTTCTAATTTCATAACAATCCGTCCAGCAGTTCAATCTAGCCGCCTAAAAAGACTTTCACATATTTATTATAGCCAGATAAGAAGTGAAACCATTGGCTATTTTATGGGCTAAGTTCAATATTTATTTTGTTTCTTTTATTTGTTCTAATCAACTTAATTCTAAAAAGAGAAAACTTTTCTCCTTCTCGTCCAAAAAACAAAAATTCTAATTATTCCAGTCTAATTAACAGAAAAACAAACCCACAAGATATCAAAGCAATTCTGAAACAATTTACATTTTATTTCTCCCCACCTCCCTCTATAATGACTTCAAATTATAGCAAAGAAATAAAAACAAGTAGAAGTCTTAAAGATTTAATTTAACCAATTAACTTTTCGTGCGATTATGAAAGTTTGGCATGAGACACGACCGACCGACGCGACGCTACGCGAAGACAACTGGACGTTTGCCGTCAAAGCGTGCGCTTGTTCATCTCATCATCTATTGTTTCGCTAAGTTTCTCCTGCGTACCTATACTAAAAAGTATCTCAACAGATGGTGTTTGCTGCAATCAAGACTTATTTCTAGAAAAACTTCCTCACTTATGGGGGCCCAACATCTGGTTCTGTTTTGAGAGTTAAATAATATTCCAAAACCAGACCAAATTAAATGATGTTTACAGACACTTAACATAAAAACACCATTTCCCGAAGTGGCCAGTAATTGGTGCTCGAATAACAGCTTCTAGACATTTCCTCCATCGTGCACCACCATCATCACCACCGACACCATGTCAACAAAATTGTTCAAAAAGGGTGTTTGAAAAGTCGTCGTGTCGTTTAGAGCAGCTTTTAGGACAGGTGTATTATAAGCTAAGCTCTGGGTAGCGTCTAACGTCCGACCGACGTCCAATACCACCGCTCGTCAGTCATCAGGGCAGCTGACTTGATGCAAAAATGCTTTTTAATTATTCAAATTAAAAGGAAAATTGAAATCATTTTTTTTTCTAGTTTCTTCTTCTTTTTTTTTTTTAATTAACGGAGCAAAAATAAGAACCGGAAAAGATTCAATTTTCCAAGCACACGCAAGACGTCTCCATCATCATCGTCGTCGTCGTCGACGGTAGACGGAAGACGGAAGACGAAAAACCAAAGTAGTTGTATCCCAGTTAGAGACGTACTCGAGTATACGAGTTAAAGTGAAGTGAGTTCTACTTTTTTGTGTGAATTTTATTCTTGCAACAAGGTGTACCAGGAACAACGACACGGAGTGACGAACGAAACGTATAAACTCCACAGTCCGGTAGTCAAGTGACTAGCTGTGTTAGCTTTAGCTGTGAAAAGTACCTATAACACCTCATATACTTGTAGGTAGTACTCCTCCTCCATCATGATACGATGTGTATAAGATTTGTGCTCCATAGAGTCATCTAGAGATTCTATAGAGGCTGTTGCTGATGGTTACTGCACGTATGTAAGTCGCTCGTTCGTAGGTATGTTACGTATCTTAAATATTACTTTATTTTGAACCACATGGTTGGAGGAGGCGTTTGTGCTATGTGTGTTTTTTTATATGGAGTGTACTGTTCCAACTATTTTGTACTGGGAATAGAATTTATGCTGATTGAGCTTGACACAGTTCCCATGTGGAGCGTTTCCATTGCGCACATTCACTATTAATAGCCTCGGCAAAAAAAATAAAATAAAAACTAGATGATAACAGAACGTGGTGTGGAGAGCCTCAATCTCAATCTCAACTAACGAACGAACGAACGAACGAACGTTGCAACGCAACGGAGGAGCTGCTTCTGGTTCTGGTGCTTCTGGGATAGGTACCTATTTGAAGGCACATACTTCAATGAAAAGCTGTATTTATGCCTATTTCCCTTTTGGTTTTGACGGACGCATTTGGAACGAAAACAACTATAAAATGATGATGATGATGATGATGTTGATGACTACGACTATGAGCGACGACGACGACGCCCATCCAAGCCCAAACCCAATGCTTATGATGATGATGTACTAGGCTTTAAAATGCCAGGTCGAGTTGTACCATAAAGCATACGTATATATATGTATTAAAGGAGAACCTAGTATTATGGAATGGTGGGTTGATGAGGCTTTTCACTGTGCACCTCAGTTGCGATGATGACTTTCATTCATGCATTTCAAATAGGCCGGTTTAGGTTCCTACATATTTACACTGTACACTGTACATGATGTGTTACCTGAGAATTGAGTTGGGATTCAATGACGACGACGATGACGACGAATACGACGACTATACGACTATGATGTGGACATTGTGTTCTTGGCACAGTTAGATAGGTTTTTTTTCTTTTTGTTTCTTTAGAGAAAGATAGTTTTTTTTTTTTTTTGTGGGTATGTCTTTTGTGACTATGTTACCTATAGAAAAGCACCTGAACGACCTTGTCTCGTGCTGGTGCATGATAGAAGTGCGGGGTTTTTTGGTGTTGTTTCTAGTATGTAGGTATACTGAATAGCGAAGTTTATATAAATGTAGTTGAAGATTGACTTTCAAATTCAAAGCAAGCATAAGAGAGCAGTTTATAAATGGGGCGTGTTGATTGAAACGTTTTCAAGGGGGAACTACAAATACCTATTATATACATACACAGCTAACAAAAGAAAAATAAGTACAAGACCAAGAACTGAATTTTTAGTTGGACTTAAACGTGTTCTATAGGTATATAGTTGCATAGGGTCTTTCATTAAATCTTTGCATTGAAATTTTGTAGTTGTTATACTTCTTCTAACATAACATTGTCCAAATTCGCGGAACACCCAAAAAGTATACACTATCGGCCATACTTGTTCGGAAGAAAGTTCAAAATCTTGACAGACCACAGACCCCTAGTGTACTTGTTCTCACTAAAAGAACCTAGTAGTAGACTAACTAAATTCAGACTATTATTAGAAGAATACAATTTTAACGTAGAATATTCACCCGGTAAAGATAACTGTACCGCTGACGCGCTTAGTCGCATTAAAGTTGAGTCTGAAGAATTAAAACAATTATATGTCTGTGTAGTAACAAGAGCCCAGTCGAAAGTAGATAATAAAGATGAAAATACACCTAAAGATAATAAGATACAAACCAATGAACAAATGATAACAGAACTTCTGAAACCACCTGAAAGTGGACTAAGAGTTATTGAATTGAAAATCGTTGACAATTTTACGGAAGATTTAGTTAATTTCAAGGACGACATAATTATAGGACCAAACAAAGTTTTGGCGTATATTCCGAAAGGGAATAGTTTACTCTTAAAGAAGGCCAAGGACAGCACTACAACCCAATCGACATTATTTGGCAAAATATTGTCGAGGGATGTGCAAAAACTCTGCGGACCCAAATCAGTTAAGAAAATATATATTACTAAAAATGAAACAAAGAAACTCTCGGACGGCCGTCGAGAATATAAAATTAATGAATTACAAAATATATTAGGAGAAATGTTTAAAGAAAGTAATATAAAGGTATACCTCATAGATAATGTTATTGAAATTACCGATCCTTGTAAGAAGAAATTAATACTAAACGACTTTCACATACTTCCAACCAGTGGACATGCAGGTATAAACCGTATGATTCAAAATATATAGAAAAAATACTTTTGGACAGGAATGCAAAACGATGTGACGACATTCGTTAAGCACTGCCCAGTATGCCAACGAAACAAATATAACCAACCCAAGAAACAACTAATGACTATCACATCAACAGCCGAATCAGGTTTTGACAAAATATTTATAGACCTAGTAGGACCTTTAGAAGAATCTGAAGATGGATCTAAACACATACTCACCATTCAAGATGAGCTTACCAAGTTTATCGAAGCTATACCACTCCCAAATAAAGAATCAGGCACGGTAGCTAAAGCTCTAGTAGAAGGTTTTATTCTAAGGTACGGAGTACCACATACAATAGCATCTGATCAGGGAACCGAATTTATAAACCAGGTTTTCAAAAGTATCTGTAAGCTTTTGAGAATAGAACAATTACTACATTTTGTATGCTTTTGGGGATTAAAATAGGCTTAACCCCATAAGAAAAAGTCTAACCCCCAGTTTCACAGTAGAAGTTTAAACTTCGGTTTTGGTTTAAACTTCAGTTCAACAATTTATTTGGTTTCACACTTTCGTTTAAACCTTGAACTGAGTTCATTCTGTAGTTTAAGTTAAATGCCAGTATTCTGCCGTTTAACCTCAGTTCAACGTTTAGGCACTACAACAGTTGTCAGAATAGCTGCCATTTTCATATTAAATATTGAATTAATTTATGATGGTGATTTATCCTATTTTCAATAAATATTAATAAAAAGTATAGTGTTATTTTAAAATGTCGAGTTCGGAAAGTTATATTGAAGATATTAGTGATGAGGAAAACTTCATTTTAGTTGCGAATGTGATAAGAGAAAAACGCATTCAATTCAGAACAAATCATTTCAATTATTGGGACGATATATATTTCACAATGTTTTCCATTTTTATTTTTATTTTTATTTTTTCGTTTAAGCTCACAGAAATCACAACTCACAACGGTACTTTAAAACAATACAAATTTTCCCCGATTGTCAACAAAACACAAAATATCTGTTGCTGTTGCACGTGTTTCTCGCTTCAGAGAGAGAAAGAAAAAACGATGAACAGCTACGTATTGCTTACATTACGTCACATGACTTACAATGCTACCAAACTCTTTTCATACAATTTAATTAAACTACGTTCAATTAAACTGAAGTTTAGAGCACACTGTGAAACTAGAGGAGTTGAACTTTAAATTTAAACTTAAGTTCAGGTTCACCTGATCTTAAGTTTAAACTTCCACTGTGAAATTGGGCATAAGGGGGTCAAATCGCATACATAACTTCAGGACTTCATGTATAGGTAGTGTTTTTTTAAGATGTATCATGGGCGTTAGGTCCTTAAATGTCGTAAGGTAACAAATCCCAAAAATTTAAAATCGCAAAAAACCCAAAGAAAAAAACCTTAAAGAATTTTTAACTTTGAATTTGGGTGTTATGACCAAGGGGTTGGGCTTGGTGACATTTATTTTGTACATCGCGACTGTTATGATATTTATCATTTCTTATGTCTCATCAACCAAAGTCATATAACTAAAATCATAAAATGACATAAATAGAAACGTTGTAAAAAATATCACTAAGAAAACGTCACAAAGTAAAACTAAAATGTCATAGCACCCAAAACAAACTTTCAATATTGTAACCACGGTTGCCACTTGAAAAAATTTGCATGACCAAAGCTGAAAATAAAAATGACCAATCGTACGAAAAAAGGACCAAAATAATTTTTGCCCGCAACGGTTTTTAACTTCCCAGAGGAAGTTATTGTAATCGGTCCGATTTGTCAAATTGAAAATTTTGACATTTCTCGACGTTTCAAGGTTTCTAGAGTCTAAATAAAAGATTTTTAGTCAAATATCTGTGCGTGCGTGTGTGCGTAGGTACATTCGTACGTCCGTACGTTAAGGAAGTTTTTTTCGTAGTCCATAGCTCAAGAACCAGTAGAGATATAGACTTCAAATAAATTTTGTTATACAGATAATAATGTAGAAAGGACTCTCAAAAAAATTGAGTGGGTGTTTTTTTAACCGCAGCAATTGAAAAAAAAAAATTGGTTAACCCAAAATAACTCACGAACCAATAACGCTAGAAACTTGAATTAAATTTTATATTATAAAATATATTGTAACGTGATAATAAACAAGTATTTTTTTTTGGAAAAAATCCAATTTAGGTTTTTTTTTATAACTCAAAAATACTGACAAAAAAATAATTGTCACCTCGAATATTCAACGAACAAAAAATGGTTATATCTCTCAAATAATTGTATGCAACGAAGAATAACGTTTTTGACATCTGGTAAAATTTTAAGAAAAATCGAATGTAAAGTTTTTTTTTTATTAAATATAAAAACCTAAACAAAAACATTGCTAAAAGTTGGTAAAAATTTACTTTCGACTCAAATATCTTTTCAAAAATTAAAAAAAAATATTGGCTTCAAACTAATTTCTTTTAAAAATATTGTTTCCAACATTCCGTAATTTTTTTTTATAAAAATCCAACTGTCAGTTTTTTTCATAAAAAATTTAAATCTACAAAAAATAGTACCTACGTAAATGCTACTAAAATTGCTTTTCGACTAAAAAATTTCGTTAACAAAAATAGATTTTGAAATCAAACTATTTCATCATATTCAAAATATTGTTGGTAATTTTTAAATTTTTTAGAAATGCTGGCCAAACGGCTTCAAGATGAGAAAAATAGCTATAGCGTTTGGTCTGCAAAAACATTTTTTTAATTGAATTCTATATAAATTTTATTAAGCGATAATATTCGATCTCCTGACATAGTGTTAACATATTGTGATATTAAAAAAAAAGAGGCTGGGATGCGACCCACACTGATAACTTCCCATCCCGTCTGTCGATTTGTTTTGCTCAAATGGTTTGTAGGCTTTCGTGTTTTGTTAAAAAAAATGTTAGTTGAATTAGAGCCCCCTCAGACTGCAGACTTTTTTTCGACCGATAGTTTGGTCGGGTTGGGCTGAAAGTGCGCACACCGAACCAACTAAACAGTTTGGTTGGTGAACAGGGCGCAGACTATCCAACAGTCGGCCGACTATTCTCATATTATTCTTATATACGCCATATTCAAAATACAGGCACACGACGCCAAATCACAGAGCGAACTGAACTATCGGCCGACTAAACAATCGTCACGTATGCGCAGGCTTGTATGCGCCAATACTGATTAAAAACAGTCGGACGATAGTTGGCCGACAGATTAGTTTGAATGTAATTGGGTAGCCTATCAAACTTTTTTTATTGGCCGATACTGAATCGCTGTAGTGTGCGCATATGCATTCCTCTCCATACTGATTAAGAAGCCGACCAAACTATCGGCCGATAAAAAGTCTGCAGTCTGCGGGGGCCCTAATGGTATCAAAATTTAGTCTGTCTTTCGTTTTAGTCAAAGTTAATTAAAAAAATGTCCACTTAGCAGCAGATGAGCTGTGAGGAAGTAACTTCAACTTCAAGTTATAAATGAACTTACCTAGATTTTGAAAACAATATTCATTTAAACCGTTTTTATGATGACCAACCTTTTTCCAAAATTCTGACATTCCCATTTTATCCATAAGATTATGATCTTGAGATGTAATGATTTTGAGATGTTGAGCCATCTGTCAATAAATTGTGAAATGAATGCATTCAGCGTGTGCATTAAATGATCGTGCATTTGTCATGGGGTGCGTTCAATTAAATACATTTTTGTACGAAAAGTACAAAGTCGAGTTTTTTTTCAATTTCTTAAAAAAAGGGACCAAATGGAATAAGAAATGACCATGCGACCAAGTAAGAAAATTATGACCAAACTGGCAACCGTGACTGTAACGCCCAAATTTAGAAATGTCATAACGCCCAAAAAAAGGTTTGGTTGTTGGGTCCTGAGACGCGTATATACAGACAGGTATTTATGGGGCCATGCTGTCCCCCCCTTGCTTGGGCTCACTAAAGGATTTGGGGTAGGTTTCTTTACATATAAAGAATCTGGACTGTGAACAAGCAATTGACCTTATATCACTTTTTGAAATTGAAATGAGGCCAAACATATTTGGTACACTTTTTTGACGTTCCGAGTTTTTGGGTGACCTGATATTTTTGTTTGTTAAATGTTTGCGTAAGTTTAAAACTCAAAATGTCGTAGTGCCCAAAATAAACAAAAATTTTGTCAGAATGCCCTAATTTTTTGGGCGATATGTCAATTGCTGATTTGGGCGTTTTGATACTTAACAATTGATTTGGGCAATATGAAACTGATTTTGGACTTTGTGGCATTTTCTTCTGAAAACGTTTTTGGGCGATAGAGCCATTTTTGGGCAATATGACATTTTTAATATTTTGTCGTTATTTTCTTGGACAATATACAATTTGAGAAAATCCAACAAAATTTTAATGCCCGAAGGTTCGGTAATATTGGCCAAACCGTACAACAACAAAATGTTAATAAACTTGTTTTGGGCGCTATGACATTTTTTTAATTTGGGCAAAATGGTTTTGGGCGAAAAGAATTAACGACGTATGGTGAAATATATTTCACGCACAACTGCGGAGGAATTTGACAATGATGATGGCATGGTAAATGCAACTTGTATCGTCGTTCTCAAAGAAATAAGGACCAATGCCGCCTCCATTGGCACAGACAAAAATCCTTACAAAATATTGACTTTTCCGCTTTTTGATTTTTAACTTCTTATAGAAAGTTTTTAAAAAGCAATTGATTAAAATTGAAAATTTTAACATTTCTCGACGTTTCTGTATGTAATTTTTTTTTTAAAAGACACGAGTAATAGTTCAATATTTAATTAAAGAGCTTTTAAACAAATCCGTTCAAAGTGAAAACTTTAGATAAAGCCAAAAGAATATCTTTCGAATAAAGTAAATTTCATTGAATTTAAAAAAAAATATGCCTCTAGAAAAAAAACACCCTTTATAAGACCAAATAAAAATAACAAAATCTTGAATTTTCGCATTCTCTGTGTTTTTGTTTTTATATCAATTCATATTCATCTCTACGGAAACGCAAAAATTGTTTTCAACAACTTTTTGGCATTTAAAGTTCTCGGTATAGTTCCATTCTCCAAAATATTTTCAACTTAGTATTTAGTTGAAACTTAGAAAAAATCACAATTTCAATTACTTAATTTTCGACGAATGAGTTTTTAATGAAAAAAAAAAAACAAAATGAAATTCTACGAATAAAATTAACTAAATTCAACAACCATAAATCCTTTTTCGTTGAAAGTGTAAGTGGATATATAGAGAAAGGATACTCTTTTGCTGATTAAATGTACGTCTTTTCATTTAATTTACGTTTTATATTTTTAATGAAAAACAACCAAGTATACATACGAGTATTTCTCTGCAAGTAGATATTTTAAAGTTTGCTCTTTTTAATTAAATTCAAATATACGAGTAGAAAGGGGATACTACACACACCTCTGTTAAAATGTATTTTAATCAGTTTTCAAGCTTAAGTTTTCCAGAACATTGAAATTCTTTGAAAAGAAGGAGTGTGTATGAATTGGTAATTAAATGGAGTTAATGTTTTCTTATTTTTTTTTCTTTTTCTTTAACTTAATTTGAGAAACACATTTGATTAAAATAATTGTATATAGAAAAATAGAAAACTAAGAATCTCTGACGAAAAAGCTTTATAAGAGTAACCATGATATTTTTAAATAATTCGTTTAAAGAAAACGTGTTTGAAAATTGTATTACTTTAACCGATTTTAAATACAGTAAATAGTTTGATATTTTTTTTCAGCTGCAGTAGCTTCACATATTTTTGACAGAGAATTTGATTTAAGGCTAAGTATTCGAAAATATTGGGTTGACAACTTAAAGGACAAAAATCAATTTAACAGTTGTTGTTGCTTACTCGAGCAACTTTAAGCTGCTCACTTTTCAATATTTTTTGCTGAGGAAACTTAGTTGCTGACAACTTAAAGTTTCTAGGTGCAGAAAAATTCGTCTTATGTTTGCTTTTGATGTTTAAGATTACGTTCTTATTAAGTATTTTTTTGTCAGTTATTTTTATTCAATTTGTTAGTTTTGAATGTCAGTTTTCGTTTTCCTATTTTTGCCTAAAAATTTCACTTTTTGAATGGCTAGGTAAAGTAGTGGAGTGCGTAGTGCACATGACTTCTAAGACTGAGCAAATCTGATATGCGTGGGTTCGACTTCGAATCCTATGTTGTGCATAAAGTTTTTCAAATAAAATTGGATTAAAGCTCAGCACCACAAAAAAGGAGACTGATGAGTGCAAAAGTGGCAAAGCACGAAATAGCTATATCTCCAGCCAAAACAATGAGTGGTAGCACCTTTAAGTTGTTGTTGTTGTTCAAAAACATAAATGAAAATATTATTATTAGATTTCAGCGAATAATTTATCAGATAGCTTCTGTTAACCTTAATAATAAAGGACGTATCAGCTATACCCTCTATTTTGGAATTATATTTTTGGAGTCTGATTTTTAAAATTAAGTGAGATTTCTTAAAAATATTTTTCCATTTTTAATATTAGTTTCAAATAAGTTTTAAATCCAAAGTCTATTTTGCAAGTTTTTTAGCAGCCATATTTCCCTTCGTATATTAGCTTTAGGTTGACTTATGTTCTTCAGAAAAAGGCTGTATTTCTTCTTATTTAAAATACTGACGAAGTTAGGAAAGATTCCGGCCATGGAATTTGTGCTTCTAAGACTTTATCAAAATGTCTATTGAAAATAGGTTAGGCTTCTATTTTGGCAAACGCAACACTCTTTTAAGCCGATTAAAAAATAAAGAACAATTATCATTGAAATTGAAATGGAATTACATTTAAGGTTTTCCAATTCCTGACACGAAATATTCGAACTTAATAAAACCAATTGCAGTTCTGCATAATTGACAATATAATTGTGTCAGTAAAATAATTCAAGGTGTTTGCTGTTGTTGTTGACAAGTAAAATCGAAAAATAACGTTTCAATGTTAAAGTATTGATTACATGGAAATGGTTCGTCTGTGTCGTTTCAATGTGACATTTAATTTCCTAGAAAGTTATGTACAGATGCATTTTTTTGATTTAATGATTTGAAAGTTTTAAAGAGAAATATTTATAAGTAATTTTAAAAATAATGGTTTAAATCACGCTTTATTTGCAAATTAAACATATTTTTTAATATTTCTATTTCATTTTAAAGTTTTATTAGTTTTCTAATTGGTAGTTCGATTTTCTTTATAAAAACGTGTTTTAAGTTTTTTAACTTTTTTTTTCCAACGATATCCAACCGTATCATAATTACTGAATTCTATGATATCTGAAAATTGTCACAAGCACTGAATACATACGAAATACCAATTTTATTAAAATATATTTTGTTTGACTCTAATGGCAGCCATTTTGATAGCCGCCATCTTGAATTTGTTTAAAAATATTAGGTCCGTTCGCGTACCCTTCTAAAACAGTCTAATTTTACGAAAAATTATGAAATTTAACCAAATCCTGTTTGCGTACTCAAAAATTTCGTAGGTTTTTGTAAAAGAGAGCGCTCACGAGAGAGTAAAATATTTCCCCAACCTACGAATTTTAGAACAAGAAATTTCTTTGGGCATCAGCCCAAAAGGGTCAAATTTGATAGAACTTCAAATAAATTAAATAAATGGCTCGCTTTTGCTGTCACTTATAAAATTTCGGTTGAATATTAGTAAACAAACTTTCATCTTCTTCGGAGTCCTCCAACAGAATATCATCGATGTGTCATTTCTTTCAACACAGCATTCAAGCACAAATTGAAATTCATGTTGTCTTAATATATTCATTTACAAACAAAAATTTTAAACACGAAATGAAATGATGATGTTTCAAAATTTATATTTTTTTTGACAGCATTGTGGGAAAAATTTGTTGTTTTCCCGTTCGCTTACTTTTTTGTAGTTTTGTCTTTTTGTGAGAGAATTTTACCCCCACTCTTTAAAATATCTCTTTTTACGAATTTTAGTGCAGAAAGTACGCGAACGGACCTATTATTGATTTCCTACTTCTAAGTTAGATTTTGTGTGTTTTTAGTTTTTATGAACTATCTTTATAGCAATGATAGACATCTAAAAAGAGTTCTTCTGTTTTGTCAACCATGAATACATTTATTTCAATATCTTTAAAAAAAAAATAAAATAATTGTTTTTTGCCAGTGTCAAGTGTAATCTCTAAAATTAGTTAACATCGAAATACCGTTTTTTAAAACAAGCTCACTATATGCCAGGGCCCTATTTTATAAAAATTGACAGTTGACAATTCTAAAAATTTTTAACACTTATCTGACAAATCTGTATTTTATAAAGTGTTGAAAGGTGACAAATGTGTCAGAAATGACAAATTTGCAAATGACAACTAAGTTTCCTGGTGCAATCGTCAATGAAATACTCAAAAATATGTAAATTGTATTTTTTTTTTTCATTTCATAAAAGAATTGTTAGTACAAATTTGTCGGAAAATTCCTGAAAATTATGAAAAAATACTTCACAATTTCTTTATGATAAGAAAAGATGACAAATGTCAGATATTTTCCTACAATTCTACAAAACTGTCAAATTGTTTATAAAACAGATTTTGACGATTGTCAAGTTGTAAATTAACAAATTGTCACCTGTGGCATTTGTCAATGTTTATTAAATAGGCAATCTTTTTTGAATGTTATTTGCTTTGATTCTTTAAAAAACAAAAGCTTTGACAAGGTTATGTAATATTATCGAAAAACTCGTGTATACGTATTATTACTGTAAGATTCAAAGATAGAGAAGACATTTAAATTTCATACACATATGTAGATCTTTTGTCTTAAGACAAATATCATATCCAAGACCAATCAAATATCAATTAGAAAATCTGTCAAAGTTGAAGGAAAAGAAAAAAAATTAAATACCAAATGTCATATTGCCATTTCCGTTATAAGTACACTTAGAAATCCATAAAACTGAAATGTCATTCAATATTGTTATCTAATTTAAATGTCATTTAACTGTTAGTATTTTAATTTGGGCTATAAACAAAAATAAACATCAACATGACATGAAAATCATGCCGCAACAATTCTCACGTTTCATCTAATTGAGCTAACACTCTGTTTTTGGCTTGTTAATCATTGCAATCTCATAACATAACCTAACTTTACCTAAATAAAAGTTGACATTTAAAATTTTCACAGAAAATAAAAATAAAAACCTTTCATAATTTTGTGCTTTGTTTTACTCGTAACACTCAAAAATGAAAGTTTCTGTATGAATATTTCTTTTTTTTAAAGGTACGTAGGTTAGGTACTCCAGGTCAAACCATCATTGTGCAAATAAACAAAAACAAAAACTTTTCATTGTGTATTATAAATAGTTTTGTGCAGAATTTAAGCTGGAAATTTACATAAAGCAAAATAATGTCGTTTGTAAATAAAAAAAAATAACAACAATGAATGGACGATTTTACTGCAATAACTTTCTGTCCCAAGCTGCTAAAGCTAAGCCGGTGGTAGTGTTTATGACGCTGACGACCACCGATGGGAGGAATGGTTTTGTGTTTTCCTTCTCATGAAAAGCCCATAGTTTTTCTCTTACCATTAACATAAAGAAATGAAAAACAAGTGCAGCAAAATTGTTGAAGGGCTAGAGCACGTATGAAACATTTTTCCTCATTTACCTAAGTTGTGTTTTAGCAACTTCTCTCATAGCTTAAGGTCACTAAAGCTTTACAATATGTGTTGTCCGCTTTGCATATGTTCAAAGTAAAAACAAAAAAAAAAAAACTTGAGATTTTTTTTTTTTAAGTTTTAATATTTATTTTTTTTAAAGGATTTAAAAAGCTTACAATTCTAAGCGTTTCAAAGAGACATAAATCCATATTTGTGTTTTTTTTTCGTGCAAACATAAAATTGCTTAGTAGTAGGACGAAATTATTCCCGCGACCTCAATCTCGGAGCTCATAATGTCCATGCACTTTAATTCTTTCCATACCTAGACTTAATGTTTCGACAATTTTGTCGATTAAGAGAAAATACTGATTTTTCGACAATTTAAAAAAATAAATACATTAAATGGCGCAACAGTCCGTTGAGAACTAGGGCCTAGTGACTTACAACTCTCAACCATTCCTGTGTGCGAGTAATGTTGTCAGGAATTAAGGGGACCTACAGTTTTAAGCCGAATGCGAATCCGAATGGCTATTTTGAGAAAGCACTTTTCATGACAAGAATTACTCTTGAAGGATTTGTCAAAACTTTAGATGACACAGGAAGGGATCGAACCCAATACCTCTGGCATGACAGACCAACGCACTAACCATCACGCCACGGGTACAATTTACATTTTAGAAAAACAGCTTTAACTTCCAAACACTTGCTCAAAGAAAAAAAAAAACGACTTGCAGAATATTCTAGACACTTAGATATTCTACAAAGATTGACTGTTTTAGTAGCATTTGCACTCTCAAAAGTTATAAGCTAACTAAAAACTAAAATGTTCGACCTTGGATAATATGTTCTAATGTTCCTTAACTAATTTTTATTAATATACGAATTATTCTAAGGTTTGTCCACAATGTATAATCTTTATAAATCATACATTAGGGCCACAAAATTTAGAGGTTTCAAGTTGGTAGAGCTGACATTTGACATCTGTCAGACTCAGCTGTCATTTGAAGTTTCATAATATTAGAATTACAATATTGCAATTTACGAAAGTGAATCACATACAAATCGAAAAAAAGCGTTAAAATTATTAAAACTTATATGAAGTCAATGAACTCTAAACAAATTTAAAAAATATACACAACACCCTGTAATACCACAAATGAAGCATTGTCATTTAATATTTAAGACATTTTGAAGATATAAAAACTTTTATATGATTACAATTACATCATTGACATTTTTTTTTGGTGTCTCGTCGTGGATTCGGTCTTCAACATCGGCACATGGAGTTCATCCTTCAGAGCCATAAAACGACACCCTGTGGAATGTGCATGAGTGGGTGTCTAGATGGGTGGGAAAACTTGGCAAATGTATATTGTAATCTATGCCAGATAAAGATAACGTGTTGGGAATGAATTTAAATTGCATTTTACTTGGAATATATTTCACCTACAAAGCATATGTACATATATCTTCGGGAAAATCTACACAAAACACGTGAATGAATAAGTTTTTTGTGTGAAAGAAATTGTACACATTCTCTTCGTGGGAAAACTTTGAAAGCTGATTACTTGTTTTTTTTTTTTTTGTATTGTTGGATTAGAGGTAGTGTAATAAAAAGAATATATGCATTCGTTTATATTTCTTTTTATTAGGGTTTCATGATTAAGGAAAATTTAGCATAAATGTTTGAAATTCTTGCGTATGGCAAAGTGAGGTGTATTTAGTAATTGCAGGGCCTGGAATTGAAACTAAATTATTCAAAACAATGTAGGAAACACAGTTTTTTGAACGTTTTTTAAGTGTTCTTTTTAAGGCTACCTTAATCTCGAAAAATTGTCATATTGAGATAAATTAAAAATCATACTAAAACTCAAATTGAGTCTTGTCTTCTTAAAACATTTAATTTCTCTAAAAAATTCCTCACGAACGTGCCAATAATGTGAAACTACCCGTGTTTTGTTGGAAAATCTATCAATAGTATAGCAAGATTTTACACGAATAACAAAAACAATATCCGTAGTATGAATACTACCGATAAAAGTTAAAGTAGAATCATACTATGGATGGGTTTTTGACATTTATACGAGTCTCGAATGGATCTTATGTGATTTCGTTCTCAAATGTTGGTACGATTGATATTGCATTTGTATCTCGATGGCTGTGTTCGTTGAGTAGTTGTGCATTTGGAATCATTTGTGTTTTCCATTGGGGAAAAAATCAATCTATTACTGTTGATATTATTTGGTTTTGTTAGTGAAAATGGACTAACTGGGCTTATTTTGCAAGAGAAAACAATAGAAAAGATAATTAAGTTTTGCTATGTTTCCATCAAAGGTTTTTCTCAGTTTAGATTAGATAAATCTTTTTGGTGTTTCCACCGCACAAGAAGATTTAAAAATGATTAAGTTTGACAGCACTTTCTGAAATGCAAATGGTGTTTCGATGTTTCTTATGAAGTGCAAGTGAGATAGTTTAATTCGTGTCAAACAATGAAAAACTGAATAGTTCAGCACCATATGAGAATATGCTACCTACTCCAAGTGCAATTTTTTTTTTAATTGATTAAATCAAAACTATTTTTTGTACACAAACATGGAAATAAACAGACCATAACGCATTATCTGTAAAACCAACTCCTCCACACAGGTTTTTCTTCACAAATTTTGACTCGACTCCGATTAACTCGATTCAGGTATATAAAGAATTTAGGCGATCTTCAAGCTCGCTTCAACACCAGATGTTAATGTAGTAGTCTACGAACAAACCCCCTTTTTGAAGTTTTTATTTTATGTCAAATTGTTTGGTTAAAACTTTGAAATCGACTATCACATTACACAGACGTATTTTCTTCATTTTGATAGTCAACTATCAAAAATCAGCTTACACGATTTCACCCCTGGTCTGAATTTCGCTATTTTCTTTTTGGAATTTTTTGATAAATTATTCTGGCAAATATTCAATTGTATCAACTTTCAAATATAAAAACCTGACTATTGCGGATCGTTTTTTTTTTGGCAATTTCTCACTCTACTATATATGGAATACCAAAAAAACACGGCTACTGTGAAATCAATACCTAAAATTGTGGTTGTTGTTTATAATTTGATAATGATAAAAGAAACATTGAAATTCGTTTCTTTAGATTTTTAAAAATACAAATTTTCAATAATAAATGATCAATCCAAAAATGTACATCAATATTGATGGTTAATTTTATCAAAGATCAAAATAGAATTAGTTCTTTAAAAGAATCCTGAAAAGACAACAAAAAAACAATACCTTCTTCAAAACTTTGACCAGTTGACAGCTGTATCTGTCAAACTGGCTGTCACTTATTAGTCTATTTCATCAAGTTATCATGGACGGATATACATAGGGTTCAACAATACGGGACAATAATTAAAGACTGGCCCGATTAATTAACCATATCTGCTTTTGCAATAGTTCGCCTCTGATGTATTATAAATAAATGCATACAGGGTGGCTCATCTTTTTAGTAGATTCATTATAAATCATAGGTTATTTTGACACTTAAAATTTTGCATTATTGACATGCAGGATGGCGTTTCATGCTACACAGCTCATACCACAATCGATCTTTTGCGTACCGAATTGCCGCATTGAGTCATCAGCAGTCTTGGTGATAGCAATTGGCCGCCTCGGAGATTCTATCTAAAAGCTTTTAATTTTTTTTTTGTTGTGGGGAACAGTGGAGGCCTATATTATGTCAATAATTCTAAATGTCTTATGCCGAAAAATATAAGTTTTTTGAAGACTTTTTTCAGATATTTTTTTCAAAATGGGAGCATTGCATCTATTTTGCCATGACGTCTCTATATTATAACCCTCTGTAGCTAGAATTATTAAATTTTCTTATATAAAGGAATAAATTTAATTAGTTTATACCATAGTCAACGAAAATCGTAGTTATGATTTCGGCCAACTTAAAATATGTAGTATTGAGATGAACGCGTTTAAAGTTTTGAGTTGAAGAAAATCGTAAATGATTTTGCAATATCTAAAGGGTGATTTTTTAGCTATTATCTTTTTGGCAACACTGGTTTAAACAGCTGACGCACGTTTCGTGTTTTGTTTCGCTGTCAAACATCTTCAATTTGGTCTATAATTTAACCATGAATCGTCTTACAAACGAACAACGCTTGCAAATTATTGAAGTATATTATCAAAATGTGTGCTTTGTTAGGAAAGTTCACTGTGCGCTTCTTCAATTCAGCGACGAAGCTTTTGGCGCAATGGGTACGTAAATAAGCAGAATTGTCGATTTTGGAGTGAATATCAGAAGCATTGCAAGAGCTACCAATGCATTCACAAAAAGTCATAGTTTGGTGCGGTTTATGGGCTGGTGGCATCATTGGACTGTACTTCTTCAAAGATGATGCGAATCGTAACGTAACTGTGAATGGTGAGCGCTACGGTGAGATGATATCCCACTTTTTTTTTGCCCAAAATGCAAGAGCTTGACTTGCATGACATGTGGTTTCAACAAGACGGTGCCACATGCCACACAGCACGCGCAACAATGGACTTATTGAGAGGCGGGTTCGGTGAACATTTTACGTCACCTTCGGGACCGGTCAATTGGCCGCCTAGATCGTGCGATTTAAAGCCTTTAGATTATTTTTTGTGGGGTTATGTTAAAGCACATGTCTATACAGACAAGCCCGCTTTATATTTGTTTTTTTTTGAAAAACTTTCCTATAGCTTTTAAAAAATCACCCTTTATAATACTAACATTCGAAAACCAAGTATTCAAGTGTTTTTCATAGCCATATTGTTGTGCGACATCATTTTTGAGGTATTAAAATAATGAAACATCGATTTTCCGAAAATTAATGGTTGGTTTAAGGCTTTAAACGATTCAAGCGATTATAATGCAATTCGTAAACTACAGCTTAAACCCATCAACTTTAAAAAATTGGTGTGATAAAATGCAAGCCAAGACATCAGCAACTTAAAAGACACGTTCTGTTTAATGGGAATGTTTGCTTTTGAATTATTAAATTTTATTCATTTTCTTGCATTTTGAAAAACGAAACTTCTATTTGGTCCACCCTTTAATTTATCACTTTTTGCTCTACTGTTTAAAAGTTCCTTTTATACCCGATATGCATTTTCATTAAGACTCATGCTGATTGGATTAACTGAAACTCAGTGCAATGCACCTCATATGAACTATAATATGCTTTATACAAAAACTCATACCCAACTTAATCTATGTACATGCATATACTATACATATGTATGTATATCATACAAAATTTATGTCAAGATAAAGAAAAGTTGACACCTTATAATACGGTTGTGGAAAGTGGGTCAAACTTCAAGACTTCCACAAAAGAATTGGAAAAAAAAACAAAACATGAAAACAGGGAGAACATGTTGGAAAATTCCCTGCAATACTGTTACTACCGTAATCTCTCTTAAACACCAAAAAAAGGTGTTAGTTACCTTCAAATAATGGATCTTTTGTATATCAAGGGATTAAAATAAAAATATTTCACCAGAGACTTCATTTGTTTGGAAAACATGAACAAAGGTAGCGAAAAGTAAAGTAGTATGGCATAGTATGGGATATTTCGTGACAGCTTACACCTATACCTTACCGTACGTCTTTACCTGTACATCAGACTAAAAAAAAAAAGATGACAAGGTGGGCTAAAGTAGAAAAAGAAGAAGTCTCTTTTGAGTAACTAATACGGATATATTCTGTAGTGATGTGAAAATTTCCTAAGAACTTTGTATGACACTTTTTTATTTTCAAATAAAAAACAACAACAACAACAAAAACTTCTATTGCTCCTTCACTAAGTTTGGCTAATTTTTAAAAGTGTTTCGTGCTGTTACTGAGTCTGTACATTACATACACAGTGACGGACAGAACAATAGGAACATTTTATTGTGTTAAGATTTGATAAGAAAAAAAAATCATGACAAAACTAACTATTCCTTAAAAATAAGGTGCTGGAAAAGAATATGTTGCGAAAAAGCCGAAAAAACCATGGTTACAACTTAAAGAATGTTGAGTTTATTGTGTCTTCAAGAGAATTTAAACAAAATTAATCATAATACTATTTCAAAATTTCTGTATATCGTCTTTGGTTTTCTTGCGTTGCAAAACTTTATCAATAACTATCGAAACGGATCGGATAATCTTATTTTTATGATAAGACTAGGCGTTTTTGTCCATTCATATGATGTGCAAGAATTGTGGTTTTCACACGAATCACAAAAAAGTCGTATTATGACGACCCTCCGCAAGTTTCATCCCCCGGTTTAATTCATCTTCAGATTGCTCATAGTTTAAGCAAGAACTCATCCCATACAAAATGTAAATACTGCAAAACCAATTACTGATTACCAGAATAACATCATTCTTAGGATGATTTTTTGTTTCTGGTGTTCCTAAGGTTGGGCTGCACCGCCAACAAACTACGTACGGTTCATATCTTGGCGTGGCTTCATTATAAGACCGATCATAACATGAGGAATAACTCATCCCAAAAAATATTAAATACCGGGAAACGTACTTATCGAAATGGTTTGTGTATTCGATTATTTCGTTCAAATACACAAACCATTTATTTTAATATAATTATTTTGGCAATATTCCATATTTGTATTGTAATTAAAATTAAAATTTTTCAACAATGGAATTAATATTCAATAGAAATACAAAATTTACATAGTCTACAAATATTTTTTTTTTGTTAAAATTGATTCAGTGTGAGAGTCGGAGAAGACTAACTAACGAAATAATATTTATCGTAGCAGTAACTTTACGTTTAATATTAAAACTTTTAATACACAAACAGTCACTCTTTGTGGGTGAATCAATCTTGGATTATCATTCGCCCAAAGCCAACTGGGACGGTCTCAATAATTTCTTCAGGATCTTTAACTGGTCGCTATGCTTCCTCGGTAGCGACGTAGACTTCAGTGCAGATATGATTTCTAGTATGATTCATCTGGGAATGGAAACGTTTATCCCGAATAGGGTTAAAAGTATTAAACCCAAGGTTAAATCATGGTTCGATTCGAGCTGCAAAGAGGTTATCAAGGAGAAAGAGGTGAGCTTCCGGTGTTTTAAAGCCAACCCAACTGAGGAAAACCGGAAAAAGTTTAAGCAAGCCAGGAAGGCCTGCAATGCCTATATTAGAAGGACCAAATTTTTACATGCCCAAAAATTACGGCGAAAAATACTGCAATGTCTCAAAGGCAGTAAGAATTTTTCGTCATTTGTAAAAAATATGAGGAATTCTTTCTCTTCCTCGGTTCCTACGCTTGTTGTCAATGACACTCCTTTAGTTAGCTCTATTGGTAAAGCCAACTTATTTGCAAGGCAGTTCGCCGAAAATTCCACCTTACCAGATTGTGTCATGACTCCCCCAGTTCTTGAACGCGTAAATGATTCTATGGGACCAATCTTTTTTCGTACTCGAACTGTGGCGAGAGTTCTTAAAGATCTCAACATTCATAAATCCGCTGGCCCAGATGGTATTCCCGCTATTATTCTGAAGAGGTGTTCTTCCACGCTGGCAAAACCACTGCGTAAGCCTTTCCATCTATTCTATTCTTCTGAGCTCGTTCCGAGTAGTTAAAAAACTGCATCTGTTCAGCCAATCCCAAAAAAAAGCGAATCTTCTTCTCCCACAAATTACCGAGCGATAGCACTAACGTCCCTTCTTTCTAAGGTCATGGAAACGCTGATTAATTATCAGCTTAAGAAATATCTTGAGGAACGGAAGCTCTTTAATGACCGGCAATACGGCTTTCGTAGCAATAGGTCCACTGGTAATCTCATGGTTCATCTCACCGAACAGTGGAACAAATCTTTACATCGTTTTGAAAGTAAAATTATTGCACTTGATATTTCAAAAGCATTTGATAAAGTCTGGCATCTTGCTCTCTTATCAAAAATGCGTGCTTTCGGTATCCACGAATCTCTTCTTCGTTGGATTAGAAATTTTTTTCGAACCGTTCAATACAAGTTGTTTTGGACAGATTCAAGTCTGAAACTCATAAAATAAATGCTGGTGTGCCCCAGGGCTCCGTTTTGTCTCCGACCCTCTTCCTCATTTTTATAAATGATCTCCTGTCTGCTACTTCTAATCCAATACATTGTTTCGCTGACGACAGCACTCTTAGCTTTTCATATTCGTTTCCAGACTCACAACCCTCCTCTTCGGATGTGGATCTGCAACGGCAAAATATGATTAGCTCATTAAATTCCGACCTACACAGCATTGTACAATGGGGAATAAAAAATCGTGTGGAATTTAATGCTTCGAAAACGCAATGCTCTCTTGTATCGTTAAAGCGAGATAAACCCTCTTTGCCACTATCTATGAGTGGCATTTGCATCAACGAAACGGAAAATCTCGACATCCTCGGAATGTGCATCAGCAACCACCTTTTGTGGAGCGATCACATACGCGATGTTGCCAAAAATGCCGCAAGATGTCTAGGTTTTTTAAAACGTTGCAAGACATTTTTTTCTCCGTCTGATCTGGCTACAATATACAAAACCTATATACGTCCGAAACTTGAATATAACTCTTATCTTTGGGCTGGTGCTCCAGTAACTTATTTAAGCCTCTTGGACAGTATTCAAAGTAGAGCTTTTAAAATGATTGGTGACATTAACATCATCAACTCGTTTACGTCACTCGAACATCGACGCAAATTTTCTTGCCTCACCCTTTTTTACCTTTATTTTAAGGGACTATGCTCTAGTGAAATAGCCAGTTGCATCCCTCCCCTTAAACAATTTAACCGTAATACCCGCGCTTCTAGGAATGCCCATCAGTTTACCCTTGAACCCAACTTCGGCCTTCGAAGTAGAGATTCATTTTTTAGCCGTACTACGCGAATGTGGAACGCCTTGCCACGCTCTATCTTTCCCTATCATTGCAATGTTCAGGAATTCAAAATCAATGTACACCGACACCTCCTATCCAACCCTTCCCTCTTTTCCTAATGCTCAAACTGTGTCTTTGGCATATTAAAGGTATACAAAACCCTTTTAGTGTTCGCTAATTATAAAAAAAAATGAGGCAATTCGCTTATTGACGAATCCATTATAAGGTGATTTTTTTCGAAAATTGAACATCCGATGTTGCCATTTCTTGCCACTATTTTTAACATTGACGACGCTTGAAATAGTCAAGAGGCTTTAGTTATTGCTTTAGTCAATTGCACCTTCTAAGCGTGTAAATAGAAGTCTTTATGGATAATGTTTATCAACGACGAGCGTGAGAGGTGCAATTGTTGCGCACGATGACGAGTTTAGGTAGACGGCTTTTCAGCCACACTATCCCGAACATCGGCAATATTTTCTAGAGCACCTACACACCTGGTTTTGTATGATGTTTTCGAATGTACGCACATTTAGACTATTAAATTGATCGAAAAAATCACGAAGTGCACGATATGCGTTTTGATTTGAACTCCCATTTTAAGGCCCTGCTCGATTGTGTATCTTTCCATGGTTCAAATTGAATTACCCTGAAATTAAGAAATGTCAATGAGTAAAAAATAAAAACTAACTTCAATTTCGGTGGCTTAATTATATGACCACAACTGTATATGTGTGTGAACTTGAACACTCATCTTATGCAAGACAAAAGGGATGTACGTTGTGTGTGTGTACTACTACTACTTTTACATCACCTTTTTCTACCTTTTGTTTTTTGACACTTTTCTGACATGAATGCTTCTAGCACTTCATGTGTTTAAAAATTATAAAACTAAAACTTTTACTTTGGCTATAATATTGATTATGTATGTGTTTGTTTGAGGATGTGTTCGTGGGATTAATAAAGTTTTTCATTTACAAAGTCACTTTAAAGTATTAACAAAGTTTTTAATTATGATTTTCTTTAGAAAAAGGATTTGTCTTTGATGGAAATAAAATTTAGTTTTACTTATATACATAGAATATGCTTCATGTAAGACAAATATAAAAAGGGTTTCCCAATTTTGAATAGCTAGTTGTTAGGGCAGTTGTCAATTTTGAAGCTGTCATCTTTTGACATTTGACATGTAAAGTGTCTTTGATTTAAAAAGAAAGCAAAATATGACTCACACTGTAATAAAAGTTGATTCAAAATTCCTAACATTTTAATACCTTTGGCAAGAATAGCTAAATGTCAAAATTAACTGAATACTTTGATAGGTATAGATGTCATTGTTGTTTGGCGTAGATGTCATTGAAACGAGCACGATTTAAACTTAAAATATGCACCTAATTGTACCTAAGACATACAGATGTACATAGATGTCACAATTAAAAGGCATGCCTGTGCGTCTTAGTGGTAATCTTCATTAAATGTCAAAATATTATTTAACCAGTATTATTTTTGAGCATTTTCAATCTGTATTTATTTTTAGAACATTTTTTAAAAAGTTTAAGGCTAATTTCGTGCATCGAACATTTTTTTTTCAAATATTTTAAATATAAATATTAAATGTGTATAACTTATGTATAATACGATGTTGAAGTCCAGATAAGAAATATTGTAATACAGAAAAATTCGTCAAGTTCAAGTTTACATTACTAATTGTAATAAAAATACATAAACCAATAAAATACAGCGATAATAATTTATTGCTTTGTTGAAAAATTAAGATTAAAAGTGCATTTTATAAAACAAAAACAAACATGGTAGTAAATAGAATAGGAATTTATTTCAAAGAAAAACTACATACAAAAAAAAACTAATAAACTAATTACCTACCATTACTTTTATATGTAAGGAATACATTTTAATAAAACAGTTTTACATGTTAAAAAAATAATATAAGCTGAAAGTCAGTTGCGATATCTAAATATGTTAGCTATGGAAGAAAAATGTGATAGTTACTTTAAACAGAAGTCGACGTTTTTGTTGCAATGAAATCAAAGTTATCAAATCCTTAAGAACTTGCAATTTTTAAAAGAAAGAAGAGTTCCATATTAAAAAGGTTTTCCAATGAAGACTTCCATTTCTAACAGCTCGCTATTTACTTTTGGTTGTCGAAAAACCAATACACCCACAAAGAGTGACTATTTGGAGCTGTTTACGGCCAGGCGGCATCATCGGGCCGCATGGTTTTCGCTATCGTGAGATGATAACGAACTTTGTATGGCCCGAATTGGAAGATATGGATGTGGACGATATGTGGTTTCAACAGGACTGTGCCACTTGCCACACAATAAGCAAAACAATGGCTCTATAGCGCAACAAATTTAACGGCTGTGTTATCTCACGTAGTGGCGGAGTCAATTGGCAGCTAAGATCATGTCTTTGTTTGGGGTTATTTGAAAGAAAAGGTGTACGTCGATAAGTCAGCAACAATTCAAGAGCTAAAGAACGAGATAATTCGCCACATCAACGACATTCTTAGATACTCAATTATGCCTCAGCGTCATCGAAAATTTTGACATTCGAATAGAGGTGTGCCGCCAAAGTCGCCAGTCTTTTTTTTTGTCCTGAATTATGAAGAATTTCAAAAATTTAATTACTACCAACATTCAAAAATACAAAAGAACACTTTGATTTCACAAATATTTTATTTTATTCAAACACAAATATTTCACAAACAGAATTATGAAGTTTTAAGAACTTTTTGTATCTGGATTATTGGAACTGAAGATACGTGATCTTTCCCTATTCATGAAACCCTCAACATGAATAAGATATGGTATTTCCAAAAATTGATATGGTTGTTCTCTTTCACTTGTATCCAATATAAAAAGCATCATTTTAGAAATTTTTAATCCATATGACTGCTCAAGTATATTTCTATACATATTCAATTGAAGAGTGTATAATTTAAGTTTTGGATCCACAAAATCTATTCCATATTGATCTGGTTTTTCGGATTTCATAAAAGAATACGGACCCAACGGACATTGTTTCCAGCTCACAAGAACATATTTGTTTGTGATGATGTCATTATATAAAGCATTTATTCTGCCACTCATCTTTAAAGTTTTGTCAAGAATTTTCATTTGGATACCATGGATTTTGAGATGTTTTCCATCAGTTTCTAGAAATCTTATAAATTCCTTAACGCAGTGCATTGGAGAGGAATAATCCAGATATTTTCCGTTAGAAAAATAATAATTACCAATTACGTCCTGCAATTCAGTGGATTCTGTAATCGTTACATCTGTGTAATCGACCAATGGAAACCATTCGTACAGAGCTTCGGTGACATTAATTTTGGCTTCAATTATAATTGCATATCTATTTGATACAATAGTGAAATTTTCCCCGTCAAAAGTATCTGTTAAATTGAAATCTAATGAAATGTTCTTAGTATCCATTTTGTTTGAAAACCGATAAAACAAAACTCAACTAATAATAAATGGTATTTAACACGATGATTTGTTCACGACAAAAGTTACTTTGCGACTAACCTTATAATTTTAGTATTCATCTTACAAACTACTTGATAATAAATTATAAATACAATTCAATACAATGTAGGCATAATATATGTATATAAACGATAATAGCAAACGATGCATTCTACTGTATGTGTAAGGAATGACGCATAGGTTTTTCTTTTTAAAGTGATTTTTTTGCAACGGAAGTTAATATGAGCTTAATTAAAAATATAGATAGTTTATTAAGAAAGATTATTGAGTCGTTTTATACATACATAGTTTTATTCCCTGTGATTATTTATTCAGCAAAGTGTTATTCTCTCTCAAATGTTGATGTGGTAATAATTATATCAATTCTTTTATTTTCAATGAAAACGTGCAGCACAGGAAAGACAGGACATCTATATCTCGCTCTATCTTTATTGTGTGAAATACAAAATTATCCAGGGTTTCCGTATTATGCATGTTATGATAAAATCAATAGTGTTACCATATTATTTTAATTTAAAACAAAGACATTTTTAAAAAAATTTACATTTCGGATACATTTTTTCTCGGTGCGTAAATATGAGGAAACGCAGAAAATTAATACTTAACAATAAGAGGCAAAACTAAACTTGCTCAAAAATCCACTTGAATAAACCTCTTTTATAATTTCAGTTAGCCAAATAAATATCCTTTTTAAAGCTTTTCAATTTTATTCCAAACCATCAAGAACAAAAACAAATCTGGGAAGCAAAAAAAGCGTTAATAGCAATAATTTTTCCTTCTAGTTTCTAGTATTTTTAAAAGCTTATGTGTACAAACCTTCCATTTTTGAAAAGCTCCCCTGAAAATATCGAATAAAAGTATACATTTGTATACGTATTACCATTTCTTTTGTTACTCAGATTCGTGTGGACGCATCCAAAGAGGAATATAAACGATCTGTACCAGGGAGAAAAGAACTAATAGAGAGAACCAACTTCGACGGTTGCTATCTTTTTGCCTACAAGCTGTGATTTGGCCACCAACTTGCATATGTATTAACTCCATATAAAAAAAATGTGGGGAACAAATATTTATGCAAGTTTGTGTACATACTCACCACGAGAGAGAAAAAACTTTTCTCTCTTTTCTCTCTGCTCACCATCTTTGAAAAATGGCGACCACCTTTGAAAAATGGCGGATGTAGTCAGCTGTTCAGAGGTGTTCAAAGAAAATTCAAAATTGTGGATAAACAACTTTTTGGTACTCTCATTGTGTTCGTTTGAGAGTAATATCATTCGAATATGAAGTGAAATTAATTACTCTTGTTAGGTGCCAGAACAATGAAGATTTAGAAACAATTCTAAATTACGCATTTAGAGAAATATTAGTTAGTTATTTTAAGCCAGTTTTAATCATTAAGTAAGTAAAATAAATTAGGTGGTGCAACAGTCCAATGAGAATTAGGACCTAGAAACATAAAACTCTGAAAGCACTACAACTATTATTTGTCTTATTAGCTGCGTTTATGCGTTTAATTTTCGATCAGACCGTTGAAAGATGCAAAAAAAACTCAGATTTGTTTCAATTTTCAGAGTTTATCGACTTAATTTTGTCGATGCGAGAGTTGCAGGAACATTGAAAACGAGAGTTACAGAATGTAAACATGGAACATTGAAAACATTTTTATATACTCATCTCGTATCTCGTGTACTCGTTGTTTATTTTCTTTACATTTCTCACGACATTTCCAAAATGCTGAAAATAAGTGATTTAAGTAGACACTAAATAAAAAGACCGTCAACTTGTTACTTCTGTTGTCAATTTTCATTGCATAAGATTTGTGAATAGGTAATAAGCTATTCTTACTGCTTTCCCCTAAGGTAGTGTGTTGCTATTAAAAGCTTATGTACATAAGCCGAAAAGTAATTTTGTACAAAAGTAAAAATATTTGTATTCTGGCTAGTTCAGTGGTTTTGTGAAAAGAATATACAAATTTGTTCTTCAACCAAAATTTAAGTCTTATGCATCATTTTTATAAGTTTTCCAGTTCTAACTATTTATATATTATCTTTCAGTTATATAGCGACAAGGAAAAATCTGTCAGGGAAAGTTCTAACTACAGTTTTTCTGAAAGTGCATTGTGGCTTATTCATTGATGTTTGCTAAACTTTTTAGGCTATTCATAAATAAATGCAAATCAAAGTTAAGGGCTAAACCTGAATAACTATAAAAATAGAAAATGCTGTGTTCAAGTAATTATTATCACAGCCAAATTGTATAATTGATTTTTATGGTGTATAAAAAAGTTGAAAAAGTAATTCATGACAAATAAATGTTACGTTAACACTAAGTTCCAGAAAATATCGATTGATACCGCAATTGCAGAAGATATGGATATTTTATATAAATATTCCCGGTAAACTATAGAACTTTATTATTTTCGCCTTTTATAATTCAATGTAAAATAATTCAATGCAGTATGTATATTTTAGATAATACAGTAGTTAAGTTAATAGTTAAGGTATTACTATTGAAATAAACATAACATTCATTTATAAAAAACATGTACTATATACTATATATACAAATAAAGTCTAATCTAAAAAGCCTTAACCTTGTTAAACACTTTCTGCACACATCCTTTCTTGTTTTGGTTGTTCCTGCCATCTATCTGTAACTTAGAGAAAAAGAAGAGAAAAACAAATTCACCACGAACTACCGGTATAACTTCTTCCGTTATTTATTGACAAACAAAAATGTTTTGCTAGAATTAATTTGAATTATAGGAGTATTTTTGTAGATATAAAAACGACAATATGTTAGCAAAATTAAAAAAAAAAATTCATGAGAATTACAAATATTATAATGAGACTTTAAAAAACATAGCCTTCTTGGCTATCAATAAACAAAAATGAAAAATGTCGCATTTCCCGGAAATGATGTTTTTTTGTGTACTCTTCTCCGAGGTGAAAACATATATACACCGATAGGAATTCAACACGCTATAAAAAATGAGAGTAAGAGGTTTCGAAGGGACGGAGACGAGGAAGTTTGGTTCTCTCTCGATTAGTTTTTTCTCTATGATCTGTACGATTTTACGTCGTTTATGTCGTTTGTGAAAATAGAAAAAGTACTGTTCCGAGGTGACTCCCTTGAAGGACGCCAGATGATGCACGGAAGTAGATAGAAAGTTATCAATACATACAAATAGAAAGCGCCTTTAAGGTTAGAAGTCAACCACTTACAAATATCGAGTTTTTCAATAAGAGCATTACAAAAGCTTTTTTTAAATAAAATAAAAACGGTTTTGGATATCAATGAAATTCTTTCTTCGTCTTCCTGTGAAAGTACGTTCGATGCCATTATGTATTTCTTTTGCATGGCCACCACGGGCACGCTTGCAAAAGTCCAGACGCTGAACCCATTTTTCGACGGTTTTCAAGCATAAATTTCACGTTAGATATTCCTACGAAGTTCATCAATCCTCGCTGGGTTGTTTGTATAGACCATAGACTTGACGTAGCCCCACAGGAAATAGTCGACCGAGGCGGCCAAGCGGCTGGACCATTTCCTAAGATAACACGTTCTCCAAACCTGCTTTTCAATAAATTGGTTGTGATGTTCGCTGTGTGGCTTGTGGAGCCGCCGCACGCGCCGCGCCGCGCCACGCCGTCCTGTTGGAACCACATGTCCTCCAAGTATATATCATCCAATAGGGTCAAAAATATTCGGTTATCATTGAACGGTAGCGATCCCCATTCACAGTAACGTTCCGGTGTTGATCATAACGGAAGAAGTACGGCCTAATGACGCCGCCGCCGGCCCACAAACCACACCAAACCGTAATTTTGTCGGCATGCAATGATGACTCATGGAGTACGTGTGGATTGCTGCCTGACCAATACCGTATATTTTGTTTATTGACGAAGCCATTCAGCCAGAAATGAGCCTCATCGCTGAAGATAATTTTTCGAAGAAAATCCGAATCATTTTCGAGTTGTTGCTCAGCCCAATTCACAAACATACGATGCATCTGGTGGTCAAGCGGCTTCAGTTCTTGCGTCAATTTAATCTTGTAAGGATGCAGGCCAAGATCTTTTCGCAAAATTCGCCACAACGACGTCACAGAGATGCCCAACGCTTAAGAACGACGGCGACGTGTGAGCAATTTGGGCTTTCTGCAACTGAAGCCTCAGCAGCAGCAATATTCTCGACACGACGGGCACTTCTTTGTCTCACTGGCACGGGAACATTTTCTACTGTGACTGTGGATTCAAATTTTTCCACTAGACGCTCAATTGTTGATCTGCTAGGACGAATATGACGACCATAAATTGGACGTAGAGCTCTTAACGTTGACGCCACTGACTCCGAATTTCGGTAGTAAATTTTTATAATTTTGAATAGTTGTTGGCTCGTATATCTTTCCATCATGAAATGGCAAACCTTAATGAAGAGAAATGTCAAAAGAGCGTCAAGAAATATGGCGTTGTTTGCTGTCCCTGTCGCTCTACTTTTGTAGCGTCCCTGTTGGAAAACCCTGTATTTGAATGAAAACCTATTCTTAAAGAAGTTGAATGGCTAATGGCTTTGTAAAGCCAGTTTACATAATTATAAAAAAAAGAAAGGTCGGCAAAAGTCGATATTATTTTCCAAGCTAAAATAAAAACCTATCGCAATATAATCTTTTGAAAAAGTTTTTGCATCGTTGATAACTTGCAGATTCGACAAAAGTCGGCGGAAACTCTGCAGAAAATATAAGTTTTTAGAAGCAAAAAAAATCATCGACCTAAAGCGCTCGCGCTTAACGGTGATATCCTTGACTACCACATTACCAGCCAAAATCTACTTTTTCGGGATGATGATGGAGACGCTCTTGGATCTCTAGGGGATTGGAATCGTTCCAAATTTGATTGTCTATTATTATTGAACACTATTTTCAATGAAATTAAGGGTCTATTTCTAAACTGCTCAAGAGGCCATTCACAGAACACACGGTATTGTTGTCTATGTTCATTCACTTTTAGCTCACATTTTAAAATTCACAAAATTCTTTTGAGCAACACGTATTCTGAGTTTTCTTAATTCTGGATTTTCGGGATTTTGGTTTTTCGGTATTCCCAGTTTTTGGGATTTTGGAATTTTCCTCTTGAAAGAACGATTAGTATAGCAACCGTAAGATAGCCTAAGTCGGCAGAACGTTGCCCGGATGAAAAACATATTTTGATAAGAATACCAATTTGATAGACGAAGCTTAAACAATAAGGTCGTACAAACTTAGGAAGTCCCAATTAGATGACCCTTTATTACAGCTGTCATACAGAGAACAGGAAAAACAAAATATAAACAAAAATAGAAAAGAACAATGATTTCACAAACAGAATTGTAAAGTTTTAAGAACTTTTTGTATCTGGATTACTGGAACTGAAAATACGTCATCTTTCCCTATTCATGAAACCCTCAACATGAATAAGATATGGTATTTCCAAAAATTGATATGTTTGTTCTTCTGCACTTGTATCCAATAACCATAGCATCATTTTGGAAATTTTCAAGCCATAGGACTGCTCGAGTATATTTTTATACATATTCAATTGAAGAGTGTATAATTTAAGTTTTGGATCCTCAAAATCTATTCCATATTGATCAGGTTTTTCGGACTTGGTAATAGCACTCGAACCCAATGGACATCATTTCCAGCTAACAAGGACATATTTGTTTGTGGTGATGTCGTTAAATAAAGCATTAATTCGGCCACTCATCTTTGGAGTTTTGTCAAGAATTTTCATTTGGATACCATGGATTTTAAGGTTTTGACCAATTTTAGTATCGAGAAATTTTTTAAACTCCTCTAATGCATGTTCCATTGAATCATCTTTATACGGAAGACGTAATTTGCCGTGGCGATAATGATTTTCAATAACTACCTGCAGATCAGAGGATTCTGTGATCGTTACATCTGTGTAATCGAACAAAGGAAACCAATCGTACAGTGCTTCCGTGACATTAGTATTGGCTACAGTTTTTTCTCCTTCCAATGTTGTAACTGCATATCTATTAAATTGTATACAAAATGTTTCCTCGTTAAAAGTATTTGGTAGTTCGAATTTGGTAGATGAACAATCCTTTTTATCCATTTTTTTTTTTTTTTCAAATAAGACCGAATAAACAGAATTCAACAAATAAATGGTATTTAATACGATGATTTATTTACGGCAAGAGTTAGTTTGCAACTGAACCTTAAATATGGTCAAATAAAATTTAAAACAAAATTTAATTTCTTATCTCGGAAGTGATAACAAATTTTAAGTATGGTATATTTAGAAATGTTTTTTTCTTTTTTCTATTTTAATGTGGTACTTTAAGGAATTTTAGGAATTTGTGGTTTGAAATCCTGGCTTTTAGTTTATAAAAAGAACCTGAATCATACAAAAGGATATGAAATTGTAGTTGCAAACATACAAAACATAAAATAAGCTTATTACCACGATTTTATCGAAGTAGAACTAAAGTTATGGCATCAGGAAACCAAACCATTTGTGTATGTGATCGTTACATAAGAGTTAATTGATGATACACATACCGAGAATATCGAGATTATAAGTTTCATTGATACAAGTACTGCTCATAAATTATGTGGAATACTTGTACCTCGCTTACAAGGCAGCACTGGGTTTTCGAAGCAAAATTTTTCGCTATTTTTGAACAAGTAGCAAAGCAACAACCACAAAAAAAAAACATAGAAAAAGTAGAACGATAAAAACACAATTTTCTCAGATATTTAGTAGCAACGTATTCACCTACAAACTTTTTTTGAGTGTATATTGTGCACGCACTCAAGGGGTTATGAATACCCTTATAATGGTTAAACACAGTGCGATCAATTAGGAAAGGAGGATAGGATAAGAAAGAAGATGGTTTTAAATGTCTGCATATTGAAATGAGTGGAAAATATTCAGCCTGGTAAAGCATTCCATATTCGTGTAGTGCGGCTAATGAAAGAATCTCAATAATTAACAGTACGTCCTAAATTGGGCTCAAGGGTAAATTGATGAGCATTCCTAGAATTACGAGTATTACTGTTAAATTTTTTGAGGGAAGGAATGCAACTGGCCATTTCACTAGAGCAATAAAATCTAGCAGCATCAAGGGCAGGAGACAGCATTAAGTTTTTGAAGCATTAAATTCTACACGGTTCTTAATTCTCCATTGGAAAATGTTGTCGAGATCGGAATTTAATGACCTTATCATAGGCTGCCGTTGAAGTTTCACATCCAAAGAACAAGAATGTGAATCTAGAAACGAATACGAAAAGCTGGTCGAATTGTCGTCAGCGAAACAATTGAATGGGTTAGAAATGACAGACAAAAATTCGTTTACGAATATAAGGAAGAGAGTCGGAGACAAAACGGAGCCCTGGGGGACACCAGTAATTATTTTATGAGTTTTTGATTTGAAATTATCTAATGCAACTTGTATTGAACGGTTAGAATGGTAGTTCCTAATCCAACGAAGAAGAGATTCATTTAATTTATTGTCCTTCGACTTGACTCTGCACATGCATGGAAATCCTAGTCAATTTCATTTACTAACCATATAGCATCATCTATTATCTTGTGATATCAATGGATTATCATTATATCAATTAGTATGAGAGTTTCTACAATTTGGCACTATTTCGTATGCGCTGACCCGTTTCCCATTTCCCAAAAAATGCTCATGTTGCTTTAAAAAAAGTCACAATGTCTTAATTTTTGGGAAACTGTTCTTCCTGTTGCCAACAGCACACTTAACACTACCCATGAATATTGTTAAGTACAGAGCAAGCACTCATGTCCTAGGAACGAGAAGAAACTTTATTTTTGTGCATTTTTTGTTCCCATTAGAAAGCGAGGGCGAAGGCGAAGACGAGACTAATTACTTTGCCCACAAATTTTCGTCGGTAAAATTCAATAGATAAATGAATGAATTTATGTAGGTACCTACTTTAGAACTTTCAATATGGTAATAAATCTGTAAACAAAGTTTTCCCATATCGCTCGTTTAAGTTTTCGTCGTCGTCGTCGTCGTAATCACAGTAGTTCTTTCGATATTGTTCTTTATTTCAATTTCAAATCCATTTAAATGCATTTTTATACACGAGTGTTGAGTATACGTATAAGATTTAAATTTTATTTTCGATTTGATTTTTGGAACGAGATCAAAAACATTCAAGAGAATTTTGTTATACCTTGAGATATACATGTATAAGATGGTTATATGTACTGTACATAGTTGTACTTAAATCGAATAATCTATACTCAATATTTTATGTTTTATTTCATCAGTGGCGCATCTTTAAGATATTTTTTTTGAGAGCATTAGTTGGATTGTTATATAATGATTGAGTCGTTTGAATTTGAAGCTATATCGTATTTTTTCTACAATACGCATACGCCCCAGTTAACGAAAACAAAAATTAAGATCTTAACACTTGCTTGTAGAAAAAAAAGTAAAGCAAGCTTTTTAATAGAAAATCATATTATCTACAAAAATTAACTTTTAATAAGCATTCATTGTTAAAAAGTTATAAACTGAAAACAAAAATTTAGATATTCTCTTTGGAAAAAATTCGACAAAACTGAGGTTGGTAAGGAGTAGTAGTAGTTGAAATGGTGGCCACGAGCAGTCTAGCTTGGTGACACAATTAGCGCTGAGTTGCGCCGTTTTGATACCATAAAAAACTCGCTTGACCTATAAAGTTAAAAGAGGGATTATAAAGAAAAAAAAATACGCCTCAAATCCACTTTGTTGCGTTTAGAAAGGAGATCAAATCTTTGATCTCCAGTTCTGAGAGCTCATTGAGGTCGTTGAAGAAGGACTTTCCCAATGTTTTGGCTCTCGTTTTGGATAGGGCAGGAAAAACAGTTTCTTTTTCTCGCTGGTCCTCACAACTACGACAGAAAGTATTGTGGGGGATGCCCAGCTTAGATGCGTGTTCTCCAATAGGCCAGTGTCCGGTGCATGTAGCAACGACCCTGGCTATGTCTTGCCTGGGTCTGCAAATAAGATTATTAGTACGGGATTTGTTGTAGGTGGGCCATATCCTTCTAGATATGATACAGTTGGTTAGGCTGTTCCACCTGTGGTTTGATTCAGCGAGGAAAATTGAGAAGATCTCGCCCTTCATAGCACCAAGAGGAATGTTGACTCTTTCTGCGAGTGAGCTATGAAGGGCTGATCCTTGCCTAGCCAGCTCATCAGCTCGTTCATTGCCCTCAAAGCCTCTATGACCAGGAATCCAGATGAGAGTGACTCTGAGTCCAATGTTCATGCTCGCTAACTCACTTCGGCATTGTTGAACCAGTTTGGAGGATGAAGTGGACGAGCCAATCGCTTGAATAGCCGCCTGACTGTCCGAAAAAATAGCTGTATTGCGGTTTTGATTTGGATCTAGTTTTAGTAACTTGCATGCTTCCTTGATCGCGAGTAGTTCAGCCTGAAAAACACTAGCAAAGTCAGGAAGTCGCAAAGACCTGGAGACATTTAGAGACTAGGAAAAAATTCCTGCACCGACCCCACACTCCATCTTCGAGCCGTCAGTGAAAATAGTTGTGTCGAAGCCTCTCGTCACTAAGTCATCATCCCATTCATTTCGAGATGGGATGATAATTTTAAAATCCGCACTGAGGTCCACAGTAGGGGTGCAGTAGTCGGTTTCTGTCGAAAAGATGTCCGCTGGGATGAGATTAGTGATATTACTATGACCAAAGGGCCTAGAATACCAACTATTCGATTCCCTAAGTCTCAACGCGCTGCAAGATACTAAGTATTTGATATGCAGGTCTATTGGTAAGAGGTAGAGAAAAACGTTTAGGGCGTCCGACGGACATGAGCGCAAAGCTCCCGTGGAGCCAACACTAGCTGTTCTCTGAACCTTTTTTAGTTTAGTTATATTGTAGGCTTTGCTAAGCGCGGGCCACCAAACAATCGAACCATAGGACAAGATTGGACGTACCACGGCTGTATACGTCCACAAAATCATCTTTGATTGCAAACCCCACTTTTTGCCAAAGGTTTTATTGCAGGCATAGAAAGCTATGCTGGCTTTCTTGACCCTTTCTTCGATATTAAGTTTCCAGTTTAACTTTGGGTCAAGTATTACTCCCAAATATCTAGCGCTGGAAGACAAGGAAAGAGTTTCACCGTTGAGGCGGGGAAGGGTGAAGGGTGGTACTTTTGTTTTCGTAGTAAAGAGCATCAGTTCAGTTTTGCTTTTATTGACACCCAGGCCACAGCTTGTAGCCCAGTTGCTTACTTTTAGCAATGCCATCTCCGTAATCTCACTAATCACGGAAGTGTACTTTCCTGATACCAGTATCACCAAATCATCTGCGTAAGCAACGGCCTTCACACCGCAACTTTCCAGTTTAAAAAGAATTTTGTTCATGACCAGAAGCCAAAGAAGAGGGGACAGAACACCCCCCTGAGGTGTTCCCCTGTTTACGCACCTGGTCAAGTAAATGTTACCTAAGGTAGCTTGAATCCTTCTATCACTGAGCATGGATACAATCCAACTTCTGATGTAGTCCTCTACACCCTGATCAACTAGTGATTCTTGAATAGATTCTGTTAAGACGTTGTTAAAAGCTCCTTCTATGTCTAAGAAGGTAGCGAGAGTAAATTCTTTGTAATGTATGGTTTTTTCAACTGTACGCACTACCTCGTGTAGGGCTGTCTCCGTAGACTTGCCCTTAAGATAAGCGTGTTGAGAACTCTCAAAAGGACATACATCTAAAATGCCTCTGATATGGTAATCAAGAATGCGCTCCATTGTCTTAAGCACGAAGGAAGTGAGGCTTATTGGTCTAAAGGATTCATGTCCTCGCCTGCCGACCTTCGGGATAAAAACTACTCTAACATGTCTCCAAGACTCGGGAACATGATTTAGACAGAGACATCCTTTAAAGATCATCTCCAGCCAAGGAATCGCCAGAAATTGCGTTTTCTGAAGCATGATCGGCATTATGGTGAGGAGTGCCCTGAAATGGAAGTTTACCTCGCACTTAAAATGTTTTAACAACTTCTATCTATAAAGTTTAGTAGATAGTTTCGTGTAGTTCGGCTAAAAAAAAGGATTTCTGCACTTGAAAGAACGGCCAAAAATAGGCTAAAGAGTTAACTAATATGAATTCTATAAATACGGGTGTTAATGTAATATATTGTTTAAAGGAAGGAATGCACTAGACTTGAGCATTATTTATAAAATTTGTGAAAAATACTGATAGTAGAAGTACAAATACGTCACTTAGAAATTTTACTAAATTTCACTAAAATTTTAAAGCCTTGAGTTTTCGAAACTAAATACGGCTTATGACTCCCAATATTGGATAATGTAGTCAAGATCAGAATTTAATGGCCTTATCATTTTCTGCCGTTGAAAGATGTGAATCTCTTAATGGAAAGTTGGGGGAACTATCGTCACCGAAACAATTTAATGGATCAGAACTTTCAAAACAACTAAACTTCGAAAACATTAGGGTATACAAATAAAATGTAATGGAGTTATGTTTTTTGGTGGGAATTTTTTTTGATTTTTTTTTCGTCGTCCATAGCTCAAGAAACAGTAGAGATATCGACTTCAAACAAATTTTATTATACAGATAATAATGCAGAAAGAACTCTCAAGAAAATTGAGTGGGTGTTTTTTTTTACTATAGCAATTTGAAAAAAAGGTGAACATTTTGGTTAAACCTAAATATCTCACGAACTAATAACGCTTGAGACTTGAATTAAGTTTTATATTATATATTGTAACGTGACCAAACAAATATATTTTTGGAAAAAATTCCAATTAACGTTTTTTTTTTATAAATCAAAAAAACTGAAAAAAAATATTTGTCTCCTCGAAAATTTTACGAAAAAAAAAATGATCTTGTCTCCAAAACAATTTTGTGCAACGAAAAATAAAGTTTTCAACATCTGGTAAAATTTTGAGAAAAATCGAATTGACTGTTTTTTTAGAAAAAATAAAAACCTAAACAAAAATTAACAAAAGTTGGTAAAAATTTATTTTCGACTTAAATATCTTTTCAAAACTTTGAGATATTGCCTTTAAACTAATTTTGTCTTTTAAAATTTATTGTTGTCAACATTCGGAACAATTTTTAGAAAAATCGAATTGATAGTTTTTGTACAAAAAATAAAAACCTATAGAAAAAAAATTAATAAAAGTTGGTAAAAACTGATTTTCGACTCAAATATCTTTTCAAAACTTTGAGATATTGCCTTTAAACTAATTTTGTCTTTTAAAATATATTGTTGTCAACATTCGGAACAATTTTTAGAAAAATCGAATTGACAGTTTTTGTACAAAAAATAAAAACCTATAGAAAAAAAATTAATAAAAGTTGGTAAAAACTGATTTTCGACTCAAATATCTTTTCAAAACTTTGAGATATTGGCTTCAAACTAATTTTATCTTATAAGAAATATTGTTTTCAACATTCGATAAAATTTTGAGAAAAATCAAACTGACAGTCTTTTTTATAAAAACTAAAAACCTAAATAAAAACAGTATATTAAAACTTGGTAAAAATTTACTTTCGACTAAAATTTGTAAAAATTGGTTTTCGACTAAAAATCTCGTTAACAAAACTAGATTTTGAAATAAAGACAAATCGACAGACGGGATGGGAAGTTATCAATGTGGGTCGCATCCCAGCCTCTTTTTTTACCTTTGGTTTTATTTACTACTTTTAAATATTTTATAAAAAAAACTCAACCCATTTTTGCCTAAAAAAGAGGGTTGTTTAATAAAAGGTTTCATTTTGAATGGTCCGCTATTTGGGCAGTTGTCACTTTTGAAACTGATATTTGTTGGCATTTGACAATTAAAAAGTATAAAATTAATAAAAATGGAACAATATACGCTTCAACAACGAACTGAAATTGTTAAAATTCACTCAAAATTGATTTTAAATTTCACTGTCAAAGTTTCCTGGCTGTATTATTTCTTGAAGAGGTGATATTATTCGGCCACAATTGAATTGGTCATGGAAAACTTCTACAATTTTTTTTTTGAAAAAAAAGTTATTAGAAGTTGGGAAAAAATGAATTAAATTTAAACCCCTTCTTCGTCTTAAATTTATGGTACCTAACTTTTTAAAAGTAATTAAGGCCTAAGAATGCAACTTATCGTCAAAATTCATCTTTTTCGGAAATGTTGTCAAAGTTAGGCCATTTTTGTATGTCTAAGGCTAAGGATCTTCAAAACGCTAGATACAGTGTTTCCAGTCTTTCTTTAAAAAACTTATTTTTTTTTAACACAAACTAATACTTGCTGTATGGTGCCCTTTGCATAGCGTTGCGGGTTTTCCCGGACATGTACTCTTTTTAACCTATGCGGGGAACGTCCGGGATAGTTTTTGCTAATTGTCCGGGATTGTCCTCTTTTCATCACTAAAAAAAGTTTTTTAATATTCTTTATGTATTTCCTATTCTAAAACTCAATCGCGCCTAATAGGATTAAAGAAATAAACAGAACCAATCATTTAGAAAGAGAAGTTCAAAACGAACAGACTTTCATTGAACAGAATTTACACAAACAGAATTTTTTGGCTGTCAAACGTCAATGTCATCTTTTTCAGTTGGTGGATTGGATTTGCACCTGAATGTTTTTGTTTTTCATTTAACTTTGTGGGCGTAAAGAAAACAATTTTTTTTATTATAAAAGAGTGTTAAAGGTAAAAGATAAAAGTTTGCAAATACGAGAGTTGTGTTTTAAATTATATAATTATGCTTTAAGCTGCTCACAATGCCAAGACGAAAATGTACTTTCAATGAAGATTTGAGGACAAAGTTTACTTCTTTTAAAAAAGGAAAATACGACTGGGAGATGTGCTGCTCCATTTGTAATTGTACAATTTCAATTGCAAATAAAGGTAGAAGGGACATCGAAGATCACGTTAGGTCCGAAAAACATTCCAAAAATTAACGAGCGTCAACAGCGTTGGATTCTTTTAATGTAAGGCGACCGGCAGCGACCCTGTTTTAATAAGATATTACGATTTTAAAAATAGTGGAACTAAAAGCAAGATTCTGAATCTTGCATTTGAAAAAAAATGAAAAATCCGACACTATAACCCAGCTGATTGTAGAAACTCTTACAAAAAAATTATTAAAAAAATGTATTGAGTTTTGTGCTGATAACTGCAATACCAACTTCGGTGGCCGACAAAGGAAAGGTTCGAATAATGTGTATTCGAAGTTGAAATTATTAGTAAACCAAAATATGATCGGTGTAGGCTGCCCACCACATTTATTGAACAATGCAATCTTTCACGGATGTGATACTCTCCCGGTTGATGTTGATATAATCATTGTTAAAATATATAACTACTTCTCTATATATACTGTCAGAACGGAAAGACTTCGAGATTTTGCTGAATTCCTTTGAAAATGAATACAAGCCACTCTTATACCATTCAAAAACCAGATGGCTTTCTCTATATCCTGCAGTTGAACGGCTTTTGCTCATGTTTGAAGTCTTAAAATCCTATTTCGAAGAAGTTGAGAACCCACCAAAAACATTGATTGAATTCTTCAAAGATGATTTGAGTGAGACGTATTTATTTCTAGTTCATTCTCTTATGTCTATTTTTAATTTTAATATTCAAAAACTCGAAAAATAAGACATATCTATTATTGAGGCCATGAATGTTTTACAAAATATTGTAAGCAATATACAAGAGCGAATCAATAGTAATTTTATTCCTATCAAAATTAAATCTATCGTGAAAAAGTTTTGAATCTGGTTTACAAGAAAAAGTAAACAAATTTAAAATTGATACGAATAACCTCTATAATGTAACTGTCAAATATATTGGATCCTGGCTAAAACCTTTCGAAGAATTTAAAGTTTTTTCGTGGATGCAGTTCAATGATAAAAACGTAACGTAGGAATTAGTTGAACCATGTTTGATTTACTCGTATATTCAGGAAAAAGGTGTTAATGTTAGGGACAGTGCGTTATTTTTTTTTTTTTTTTTTTTAGTTTTATTTTTATTTATTTATTTAATATCAATTAGAGTTTACAATCTTCTCAAATAGACTAATAAATAAATAAATAAAAACCTAAACAAAAATTAACAAAAGTTGGTAAAAATTTATTTTCGACTTAAATATCTTTTCAAAACTTTGAGATATTGCCTTTAAACTAATTTTGTCTTTTAAAATTTATTGTTGTCAATATTCGGAACAATTTTTAGAAAAATCGAATTGATAGTTTTTGTACAAAAAATAAAAACCTATAGAAAAAAAATTAATAAAAGTTGGTAAAAACTGATTTTCGACTCAAATATCTTTTCAAAACTTTGAGATATTGCCTTTAAACTAATTTTGTCTTTTAAAATATATTGTTGTCAACATTCGGAACAATTTTTAGAAAAATCGAATTGACAGTTTTTGTACAAAAAATAAAAACCTATAGAAAAAAAATTAATAAAAGTTGGTAAAAACTGATTTTCGACTCAAATATCTTTTCAAAACTTTGAGATATTGGCTTCAAACTAATTTTATCTTATAAGAAATATTGTTTTCAACATTCGATAAAATTTTGAGAAAAATCAAACTGACAGTCTTTTTTATAAAAACTAAAAACCTAAATAAAAACAGTATATTAAAACTTGGTAAAAATTTACTTTCGACTAAAATTTGTAAAAATTGGTTTTCGACTAAAAATCTCGTTAACAAAACTAGATTTTGAAATAAAGACAAATCGACAGACGGGATGGGAAGTTATCAATGTGGGTCGCATCCCAGCCTCTTTTTTTACCTTTGGTTTTATTTACTACTTTTAAATATTTTATAAAAAAAACTCAACCCATTTTTGCCTAAAAAAGAGGGTTGTTTAATAAAAGGTTTCATTTTGAATGGTCCGCTATTTGGGCAGTTGTCACTTTTGAAACTGATATTTGTTGGCATTTGACAATTAAAAAGTATAAAATTAATAAAAATGGAACAATATACGCTTCAACAACGAACTGAAATTGTTAAAATTCACTCAAAATTGATTTTAAATTTCACTGTCAAAGTTTCCTGGCTGTATTATTTCTTGAAGAGGTGATATTATTCGGCCACAATTGAATTGGTCATGGAAAACTTCTACAATTTTTTTTTTGAAAAAAAAGTTATTAGAAGTTGGGAAAAAATGAATTAAATTTAAACCCCTTCTTCGTCTTAAATTTAAGGTACCTAACTTTTTAAAAGTAATTAAGGCCTAAGAATGCAACTTATCGTCAAAATTCATCTTTTTCGGAAATGTTGTCAAAGTTAGGCCATTTTTGTATGTCTAAGGCTAAGGATCTTCAAAACGCTAGATACAGTGTTTCCAGTCTTTCTTTAAAAAACTTATTTTTTTTTAACACAAACTAATACTTGCTGTATGGTGCCCTTTGCATAGCGTTGCGGGTTTTCCCGGACATGTACTCTTTTTAACCTATGCGGGGAACGTCCGGGATAGTTTTTGCTAATTGTCCGGGATTGTCCTCTTTTCATCACTAAAAAAAGTTTTTTAATATTCTTTATGTATTTCCTATTCTAAAACTCAATCGCGCCTAATAGGATTAAAGAAATAAACAGAACCAATCATTTAGAAAGAGAAGTTCAAAACGAACAGACTTTCATTGAACAGAATTTACACAAACAGAATTTTTTGGCTGTCAAACGTCAATGTCATCTTTTTCAGTTGGTGGATTGGATTTGCACCTGAATGTTTTTGTTTTTCATTTAACTTTGTGGGCGTAAAGAAAACAATTTTTTTTATTATAAAAGAGTGTTAAAGGTAAAAGATAAAAGTTTGCAAATACGAGAGTTGTGTTTTAAATTATATAATTATGCTTTAAGCTGCTCACAATGCCAAGACGAAAATGTACTTTCAATGAAGATTTGAGGACAAAGTTTACTTCTTTTAAAAAAGGAAAATACGACTGGGAGATGTGCTGCTCCATTTGTAATTGTACAATTTCAATTGCAAATAAAGGTAGAAGGGACATCGAAGATCACGTTAGGTCCGAAAAACATTCCAAAAATTAACGAGCGTCAACAGCGTTGGATTCTTTTAATGTAAGGCGACCGGCAGCGACCCTGTTTTAATAAGATATTACGATTTTAAAAATAGTGGAACTAAAAGCAAGATTCTGAATCTTGCATTTGAAAAAAAATGAAAAATCCGACACTATAACCCAGCTGATTGTAGAAACTCTTACAAAAAAATTATTAAAAAAATGTATTGAGTTTTGTGCTGATAACTGCAATACCAACTTCGGTGGCCGACAAAGGAAAGGTTCGAATAATGTGTATTCGAAGTTGAAATTATTAGTAAACCAAAATATGATCGGTGTAGGCTGCCCACCACATTTATTGAACAATGCAATCTTTCACGGATGTGATACTCTCCCGGTTGATGTTGATATAATCATTGTTAAAATATATAACTACTTCTCTATATATACTGTCAGAACGGAAAGACTTCGAGATTTTGCTGAATTCCTTTGAAAATGAATACAAGCCACTCTTATACCATTCAAAAACCAGATGGCTTTCTCTATATCCTGCAGTTGAACGGCTTTTGCTCATGTTTGAAGTCTTAAAATCCTATTTCGAAGAAGTTGAGAACCCACCAAAAACATTGATTGAATTCTTCAAAGATGATTTGAGTGAGACGTATTTATTTCTAGTTCATTCTCTTATGTCTATTTTTAATTTTAATATTCAAAAACTCGAAAAATAAGACATATCTATTATTGAGGCCATGAATGTTTTACAAAATATTGTAAGCAATATACAAGAGCGAATCAATAGTAATTTTATTCCTATCAAAATTAAATCTATCGTGAAAAAGTTTTGAATCTGGTTTACAAGAAAAAGTAAACAAATTTAAAATTGATACGAATAACCTCTATAATGTAACTGTCAAATATATTGGATCCTGGCTAAAACCTTTCGAAGAATTTAAAGTTTTTTCGTGGATGCAGTTCAATGATAAAAACGTAACGTAGGAATTAGTTGAACCATGTTTGATTTACTCGTATATTCAGGAAAAAGGTGTTAATGTTAGGGACAGTGCGTTATTTTTTTTTTTTTTTTTTTAGTTTTATTTTTATTTATTTATTTAATATCAATTAGAGTTTACAATCTTCTCAAATAGACTAATGACATTTTTAAAATATTTATTGAATCATTATAAAATTAAAGCTATATACAAAAAAAAAATTACAATTCTTTGATCAATTTTGTAATCTCAAGCTCTATATGGATAACCTTTTTCCTTGGGAAATTAAATTTTTTTTTTTAATTTTTAAATTTCATCCATAAATAAATTCATAAATGTTAATAGTTTAACGTATACAAAATATAAAATGTTCCTATGAAATATGATGACAGATGTACATACCTGCATAATATGTAACTATTTATAAATTAATTTATTTTTATTATTTAAAAAAAACTGAAGTACCCGAATAAAATAATTAATTAATTAATTTTTTTTTTCTAATTTGTCCGGGAAAGTCCGGGATTTCAAATCTCGCTGCCTAGTTTCATCAAAATTCTTCTCACAACCCTACCTTTGGAGAAAGTTTTAATCAAAAGGCCAATAGTTTTATTCAAAAGGCAATAGTTTGCCTCCAAGAAACAAACATTTTCCTATCAATCAATTTTTCCTTAATGCATTATTACACCACCCATTTCCATATTCAAATCTCCGATAACAATTTTGTTCTCATTTCTGTACCTCGTCTTTGACGGCATTCCAAAACTTAAAGCTAATTCACTGTAATTTATATTTGAATTGCGAACGCATTGTCTTTGATATTCAAATTGGCAGAGACAAAAGAGAGTCTCCTCACAAGACTGAAAAGCCTCAAGACCCACATACTTATTATATGTGTGTATTCCTATAACTTACAATCAACTAAATGAAAAGATATTAAAATATAATGGGCGCACTTTTGTATTCCATTGGCTTGGGATTGATTATTATTTACATATATCATCAGAATATATAACCACTCATTCAATTACATCCAAAGTGCCAATGGAACTTGATTTTTTCTTAAAAGTTTTTATTTTTTACCCCTGCAATTGAATGTTTCTTGGGTTTACAATGAGAAGGCTGTTCTTAGGGTATTTTTTAGTGTCTACATCATCGATTTCGTCATCATCATCTACATATCTTGGATTTAGTTGGTTTGAGGTTTCTTATGAGAGTAGTTTTTAAACCCAACACAATCCAGTGAGACAGACAGAGCAGAGCCTAGGGCGAGAATAATAAATTATTCAAATTACCTCATGATGCAGTTCTTGAGTGTTCTGGATAAATTTATATTTGCATTCGAATTCAATCTGTTTATATGTGCAAAGCAATTTCGTATAATAGTTCTGGAATTCTTAAGGAAGAACAATATCTTATAGGCTTGTCTGACATTTCAATATCGGAAGAAAAATTAAGTTGACATGAATTTTTATCGTGTTCATAGAAAGATTTCATAAGAAAAGGAAAAATAGTAAAGGCCATACCTGCCGACCGTAAAGGCTTAGAGATATCATCACACAAAAAAAAAAAAAAAAAACACCAACGACATGACATCATCGAGTTGATGAGAATTTTTATTTTTATAAAAAATATTTAAACAAAATTCTAGTACCTGTAGGTATATCAATTTCATATTTGAAATAATCTCAAAAATATTCTTACTCTATATAGACGCATCAACTTGGAAACTTACCTGAAAATAAAAAGAGAAAAGAAAACATTTATAATCATGTTCAACAAAATTCAAATAAATATTTTTTTTTTTAAATATCAGAAATAATTTCAAACAAATTTAGAATGTACATATGTATTAAGTTTTATCTGAGCAACTATTAACACTTATGTTTTCTGAGTGACAGAGAATTCGGTTGACCCTAAATATCTCACGAACCAATAATGCTATCGACTTCAATTACATTTTATTTTACTTATTTTATCTTTCAAAATATCCCACACTGATAACTTCCCATTACGTCTGTCAATTTGTCTTGCCTTAAAGGTTTGTAAGTTTTAGTGTTTTGTTAAGAAAGTTGTCAGCTGAATTATTCTTACAAATTTTAAAATTACCAACAATATTTTGCATATAATGAAATAATTTGATTTCAAAATCTATTCTTAGTCGAAAATTAATTTTTACCAATTTAAGTAGCATTTCTTAAAAGTTATTATTTCATATACGAGGTGTGTTCAAAAAGTACCCGGAATTTTCGTTTTTTCAAACAAATATTTATTTATTCGTTTACATCAATGTGGTCCCCTTCAAAGTAGTCTCCCCCCCCAGATATAATACCCTTATGTAAGCGTTTTTTCCAATCTTGGAAGCACTGTTGATATTCACTTTTTGATATGTCCTTGAGCATTCTCAGCGATTCGGCCTTTATTTCTTCAATCGAGGAAACGTCGTACTTTCATGGGTCTCTTCAACTTTGGAAACAGGAAAAGGTAACTCGGAGCCATATCTAGTGAATATGGAGGTTGGGGCATGACTACGGTATTGTTTTTGGCCAAAAAATTACGAACAAGCAACGAGCGTTTTTTCGGATTGCTTCGAGCAAACGTCGCATAACTTCAAGGTAATACTCCTTATTAACCGTACGACCTTGTGGTAAGAACTCTTGATGCTCTATGCCATTATAGTCGAAGAAAACAGTAAGCAAAACCTTCACATTTGATCGAACTTGACGTGCTTTTTTCGTTGGTGACGTTGGATGCTTCCAGGTGGACAATTGTGTTTTGGTTTCGATATCATAACCGTAAACCCATGTTTCATCACCAGTTATGACCCTTTCAAGCAAACTTGGATCGTCGTTGACATCATTTAACAGCTCCTGAGCGATCTTCATGCGATTGTTTTTTTTGTCAAACATTGTTTAAACAAGCAAAAATCGCCGAGCTCATAAAAACACGTCGAACCTTAGCAATTACCACAGACAAAGTAAACAGTGAATATAGCTGAAAATTGCATCATACTTTAGGGATATGTATACCAACAAAATACAAAACAAATTTTGACCTTCGGACCCTCCAGACCCGCGAAATTAAAAAATTCCGGGTACTTTTTGAACACACCTCGTATAAACAAATACAAATTGGATGAATGAAATTAATTTGAAGTCAATGTCTTCTATTGTTTACGAGATATCGAGAAATTTGCGTACTTTTTTTTGTAGATTTTATTTTTTTATAAAAAACAGACTGTTGGATATTAATAAAAAAAAAGTACTGAATATGAAAAACAATATTTTCTGTGAGATAAAATTAGTTTGAAGCCAATATTTTTAATTTTTGAAAAGATATTTGAGTCGAAAGTAAATTTTTACGAAGTTTTAGTATTGTTTTTTATTTTTGGTGAGAAAACTGTCGATTCGATTTTTACCAAATGTTAAAAACAAAGGCAAAATTAGTTTGAAACCATAATGTCAAATTTTTCAAAAGATATTTGAGTCGAAAATCAATTTGTACCAACTTTTAGTAATGTTTTTAGGTTTTTATTTTTTTTGTAAAAAAAACTGTCCATTCGATTCGTTGCACACAATTATATTGGAGATAAAATCAGTTTTTGTTCGTAAAATTTTCGAGTTGACAAATATTATTTTTTTCATTTTTTTTATTTATAAAAAAACCGTTAATTGTTTTTTTTTTAATATATTTGTTTATAATATTCGTATACAATGTAAAATTTAGGGTTAACCAACATTTTCAACTTTTTTTTTAAATTGCTATGGTAAAAAAACCACCCACTCAATTTTTTTGAGAGTCCTTTCTGCATATCTCTGCATTATTATCTGTATAACAAAATTTATTTGAAGTCGATATCTCTACTGGTTCTTGAGTTATGGACGATGAAAAAAACTTCGCGAACGTACGGACGTACGAACGGATATGGGTCATAATACCGTATTTCAAAATTCTGTATTAAAATCCTGTGTTCAAAATTCTGTGGTACAAAATTCTTTATGTTCAAATTTTGTATTTTAAAATGATGTTTTATCAAAGGATTTTTCTTTTTAGTCCATTGACAGCATTTTAAAGTACGGAATTTTTAAAACAGCATTATTTTTCAATTACTCCAGTTTGCAAAACAATTTAACATAAAGGGTTATTTTTTAGCTATTATCTTTTTGGCAACACTGGTTTAAACAGCTGACGCACGTTTGGTGTTTTGTTTCACTGTCAAACATCTTCAGTTTGGTCTATAATTTAACCATGAATCGTCTTACAAACTAACAACGCTTGCAAGTTATTGAATTTTATTATCAAAATGCGTGCTCTGTTAAGAAAGTTCAGAATCCACTTTTTTATTTACCGAAAAATTGTGTTCAGCGACGAAGCTCATTTTTGTCTCAATGGGTACGTAAATAAGCAGAATTGTCGATTTTGGAGTGAACATCAGCCAGAAGCATTGCAAGAGCTACCAATGCATCCAGAAAAGTCACAGTTTGGTGCGTTTTATGGGCTGGTGGCATCATTGGACCGTACTTCTTCAAAGATTATGCGAATCGTAACGTAAATGTGAATGGTGAGTGCTACCGTGAGATGATATCCAACTTTTTTTTTGCCCAAAATGCAAGAGCTTGACTTGCATGACATGCAAGACGGTGCCACATGCCACACAGCACGCGCAACAATGGATTTATTGAGAGGCGAGTTCGGTTAACATTTTATTTCACGATCGGGACCGGTCAACTGGGCGCCTAGATCGTGCGATTTAACGCTTTTAGCCTATTTTTTTTGGGGCTATGTTAAAGCTCATGTTTATACAGACAAACCCGCTTCAATTGACGCATTGGAAGACAACATTGAAGCAATTATTTGTGAGATACCGGCCGAAATGTTGGAGAGTATGCAAAAATTGGACTAAGCGGATGGACTATTTGAGGCGCAGTCAAGGTCAACATTTGCATGAAATAATCGATTCAAATAGATTTCATGCATTTTTCTGAATTTTAAGTGGTTTTTTTAAAAAAAATTTCCTATAGCTTTTAAAAAATCACCATTTACACGAGTATGAACCGTCTGAATTAGTAAATGGAAATATAGACCAAAGATACAGCGTAAGCATACCTCACAGTTGAACAAAATTTCCATCGTTATAATCGCGAAAGATATTGGTGACTTGTATGGGTCCTTGCAGAAACGTAGTCGCCTTTTTACCATAGCGTCCTGATATGCCTTCTGATCGGTCGAGAAAGCAAGTAAGATAATTGGAAACAATTGTCGATTGTGCTTATAATTCAAAAGGTTAGGGAACATATACCAGGACACCTTCTAGGTTATTTAGTTTTAAGTATGTTTAACAACTAAAGGGTGTCCCAAAATTAACGCAAGATTTGAATTTGCCGCCATTTGTGCAGTGAAGTGTTGGCAACCCTGAAAAAAAAGCAATTTGACAGCTAACAGTATAGGGTTATTAAAAATGGAGCGTTACACGAGAGAAAAACATGTCTTCATTATTAAAGAATATTTCAAAAATAGTGAAAGCTTGGCGGCTGCAGTTCGAAAATTTCATACAAAATATGGTCGGAATAGTGTTTTAACTTCGTCAACTGTGAAGAGATTAATTGAAAAATTCATGGAGACTGGATCCGTTGGAGACGCCAAACACACTGGTCGTCCAAAAACAAGCCGTTCAAATGTGAATGTCGAAGCAGTGCGTGAGAGTGTTACTGACAATCCAGGAACCTCAATTTTGGGCTGGAGGCATAATTGGGCCATATTTTTTTTTTAAAATGATGCTGGTCAAGCAGTGACTGTTACTGGTGCTCGATATCGCGACATGATTACACAGTTCTTTCTGCCAAAATTGGATGATATTGATGTGTCCAATATGTGATTTCAACAAGACGGTGCCACATGTCATACAGCCCGTGAAACAATTCAATTACTGCATGAGACATTTCCAGGTCGTGTACTCTCTCGTTTCGGTGATCAAAATTGGCCTCCTAGATCGTGTGATTTAACACCATTAGACTTCTTTTTATGGGGTTATTTGAAATCACAAGTCTATGTCAACAAGCCCACAACCACCCGTGCATTAAAGGAGGAGCTTCAACGCTGCATCAACGAAATTCAGCCACATTTATGCAGAATGGTCATGGAAAATTTCAACAAAACAGTGCGCATGTGCATTCAAAGCCGTGGAGGCCATTTGTCCGATGTGTTATTCCATACATAACCCTATCCTATGTACTTTACGAGTCAATAAAAATATAACTATCAAAAGACTAAAAACGGCGTTTTCTATTTAATTCAAATCTTGCGTTAATTTTGGGACACCCTTTATTTTTTAAGAAAACAATGACAAATAAAGTTTTCAAAAAGTTTTTCATTTCTTTAATCCCATTTTCCTTTGATATAAAGGGAATGATTCCTAGATCACAATACTGAAATTTCTAGGTGGTCTAGATCGAGAAATTATGGAGTTCAAAAACTGCTCTCTAGGTCCCGACTTTTGACCCTCTAGGACGCATATTAAGCGAGATATTCGCATTTTAAGTTTCAACATGGATTTTTTCCCATAACTTGTTGTAAAATTAGTTTTATTCAAAGATAGGCACAGCAATGGAAAGGGAATGATTCCCTATGACTCCTATAAATGTAAATAATAATTAATTGTACTAAAAATAAAATATTAATTAGTATGTATACGAGAAATCGATAAATAAGTAGGTGCTGAGAATTCTATGTCACGTCCTAAAATTTTGAAAGAAAAAATTAATGTAACTAAGAAAAAATTGTTAGACTTTAAGGACTTAAGTGAGTTTAATTTCTTCAATTTTCGACCTTTGAGTTCTTTGATTTCGCTCTTTATATTCCGTGTATTTTTAAACTTGTACCTTTTTTCCGTTTTATCATAGCAATTGCATTTCTCAATGTATCACAATTAATTAACAAAAAGTCGTCATTACAAAACATGCATCAAACTTGCTATGGTCTTGTTTTTTTATTTTTTCTTGTTGTTGTTTTGTCTGTTCATTTCAATTTATTTAGGTAGATGTTTATTTCTTATATCGAAGTTGTATATAATCTTTCTTCACTCGTTTTAGTTGTATCTTTTATTTTTCGTCTTCCTTAGACAAGGCGCCGTAGTAGACACTAATTTTGCACATGCCATGACGGGACGGTGTATTAGTCAACTTTTTATTATTGTTTTTTTTTTCTTTTTCTTTTTTTTTTTAATTTATTTTCTCGAAATAAGTTGAGTAACATGAACGAACGTCATATGGCGATGTCTCCGCTTTGTACACAAAAAACTAGCAAATCCAAAGAAACCAGAAAAAGATACAAAACAAAACAAAAAAGATACACGAAATGAAAATCTTTAAGATGCTTATTTGCACTTACGAGCTCACAGTATACCTACTCAATATATACATACATACATAGGTAGGTAGTTCTTTTTTGTTTATTAAATTTAAATAACAAACATAAAATTTAAATAGGTATTATTTATTTTTTATTGTTTATTGAACAAGCACAATGGTTAAGTGGATTTTATTCGCCATATTTTATTGAACAAATTCATCTCAGATGGTTATGAGGTGAAGTGATGGTGAAGAAGCAATTAGTGGGCGGAAGCTGATTCCAATAATTGGGCAATTGTGGGTGAGGGTATTTTTCCAACAGGATTTTCTAGTTTTAAATATTAATAAAATTTAAAAAAAACACCGAGGAAAGAATTTCAAAAATATTTCCTGTGGAAGTGGTCCAACATCAGAACAAAAACTTTCATTATTTTATTTTGTATGTGGTTAACATTTGAGGCTCCACTCTTTCTATCTGTGGTTGTTGAGGGGGCGAATGGAAAAAAAAACATTAATTAAGTTTATTATATGCAAAAAATAAAAACAGAGATAAAAGACAAAAAAAGCTTAAACCACCATAGAGGTAGATGAAGGCAGAGATTATAGTAGCAAATTCACTTCTGTTCTATAAGAACGTGTATCTGTATATTTACATATATCCGTACAATATATTGTTGAAAATGTTTTATGAAAACTATGAAAAGGATAATAAATGTGGTTTGTTTAATATTGCAGAATATTTATGAGAAATTATACGCTTTGTCGCCGCCACCCGCCGCCGCGCCGGCCGAACGTTCGTCGCGTCATTGTCCTAGGTCGTCTCCATACCATGCCGTAGACTTTATGATATCAAGCGAGAAACTTATGTCCGAAGGAAATGTTAACAAGGAATGTGTTTATGCGTGGTTAACATAATATCCTTTATATAAAGGGATTATAATTTATGATAATGGATGTTTAGTTTTCTGTGTGCATTTATTTATTTTCCTACATCATAAGAAAACATTAAATATATTAGATCAGCTTTAAATAGGTAAGCCAGGGGGTTTTGTAGAGTTGTTAAACTTAGTTAAATAATGTAGTCTATATCTCTTAAGTAAACATATATGCAAATGTAAAATATTATCTAACTACAATAATAAATAAATACATAAATTTAGTCTTTTTTACAAACTCCAGAAATTCCTTTGGCTTAAAAAAAAAAACATTAAAAAAGACATTATTTAAAATCAGTAGTGGTTGCAGTATAAAACTTCAAGCTTCAAGTGTTTTGTTTCTTATTGAAAATATATTATTTGGTAGGATTTTAGGAGACGATTTTTGTTTGTTAATTTGTACATAATTTAATGTTAAAAAAGGTAAAAACTAAATAAACGTTTAAGGTATAGTTTTAAGGCTTTGAAAGGACATTTTATATTTCGACAAAGAATCCTTACAGAGTAAGAAAATGAAAGCATTGAAAAAAAATTATGTAATTACAGCTGAATTCCAAAAAAGTATTTATTTATATTTTGTGATATATAAAACTTTGTTGATGGTTTGACCTTTTTAAGAGCACAAACTAAGTTAGGAATGCTCTAAATGTGTTTAAAATTTAAAAATCTTACGAGCTGTAGAAAAAATATAGAACGATTACCGATGTCAAAGTAAAAGTTCCGTAAAATACCTTTAACATTCTTGATGTGCGGCTGAAAAGGATTAATCTTCAAACTTAAAGTACGTTGTAAATTGAGCTCAAGGGTTAACTTATGGGTATTTCTGAATTGTTTAAGGGGGGAATTTAATAAGCGATTTCAACAGAACATTATTTATAAAAATAAAATGGAAAAAAGCAAAAATAATTCCCATCCCCAAAAACTCGCTTTGCAATGAATTTAGACCAATTTCAATACTTCCTTTTCTGTCTAAGGTCTGTGAAAGGATAATGCAAAAACAATTAAGCAACTTCATCAGTCGCAACAACCTTTTAGTCGATGTTCATACAGGTTTTCGTTCGCACCATAGCTGTATAACGGCACTAACTAAAATAATCGAAGGTATGACTGGACTCGATATTTATAATGTAACTTTTTTAGTCCTATTAGACTTTTCAAAAGCATTCGACATGGTGAATCACTCGATTCTTCTAAATAAACTGCGTCACAGATTCAACATATCTTCAGAAGCAATTAAACTACTTTCTTCCTTTTTGAATGATAGAAAGCAAGCCGTTTTCTTAAATGGAAATCTCTCCGATTTTCTTCCGGTTCAACGATCAATTGTATCCCCCCTTCTATTTTCTTTATATGTGAATGAAATCGGTTTCATTATAAATGAAGTATCAAAACATTTTTATGCCGATGACATTCAAATTTACAAAAGCTGTCCTTTGAGTTTAATTGACGACTGCGCTTTCACCCTGAACCAAGAACTAGAAAAGATATCCTACTGGGCGTCGTGCAATGGGTTGGTTCTCAACGCAAGCAAATGCAAATGCCTGGTTATATCAAGAAAAGAATTAGACTTAACATACTTTCCTTCCATATTTCTAAACAAGAACCCATTAGAATTCGTAAATTCCACTAAAAATCTAGGAGTAATCTTCAATAAAACATTAACCTGGAATGACCACAAGTTTACCTACATAAGTAGGTAAAACTTATGGAACGCTTAGAACGCTGTGGACCGCTCAAAACATCACTCCATTTAAAACCAGACTAATGCTGGCAAGGACCCTTGTAATACCTGTTCTCACTCATGGATGCGAAATTTTTTACAACTGCGATTCCATCAGCAAAAATAAATTAAACATAGCATTCAATAGTATCATTGGATACATCTTTGGGTTAAGAAGGTACGACCATATTTCACATTTGCAAGAGATTCTGCTTAGTATGCCTTTTAATGACTTCATGAAGTTTCGAACATTGATACTGTTTTTTAAAATCTTGAGAACACGTCAACCAGCTTATCTGTTTGAAAAAATCAGAATGTCAACATCGAACAGATCGACATCTGTAATTTTGCCACGCTTTTCGTGTTTGACCTCGGAAAGGCAATTTTTCATCGCTGCATGTCGCCTCTGGAACTCACTTCCAACTCATTTGCGGGATATAAGTGATATGCATATTTTCCAAAAAAGTATTAAAATCTTGCTCACCTATAATTTTGCTTCGAAATTTAAATGCCCCAAAATTGTGTAATGGCACGCGATTAGTTGTAAAAAAAATCATGGGCAACATTCTTGAAGCCACTATTTTGAGTTTAAAATTTCAAGGTGAAGTTGTACTTTTACCACGGATCCCAATGATTCCTTCAGATTCGCCTATACCATTCAAACGTTTACAATTTCCAATCCGATTGGCATATGCTATGAATATAAATATACAACGTCTGTCGGGTCCGCTAGTTTTGAATAAATAACAAACAAAGGACTGTTATTTTAAAAATGTCTCATATGCTCTTATACAAGTAATTAGTAATTGACCTCAATTAAAGAAGTGCACATTCTAATTACTTGTAATTGTAATTGAAACAAAAAATCACTTATTAATATATCTAATGTAATTGAAAATTATAATGGGTTTGTTCAAGTTGAGGGAAATTTTAATTCACTATTTTTTTTTTTAAATAAATAGTAATAGAGCTAAATTAATTTTATTTACTAATGAAATAAAACCATATTTATTTTAACAAAACTGAATGTAATTATTGTCAAAGTAGTTAGAAGATTTTAAAGACTAATTTGAATTTAAAAAAAATGGTTATTTAATTACATTTTTGTGAAATGATTATTGGGAAATGTAATCATTACTGCTTTTTTAACATTACTTTTGTCTTCACAAAATTCCAAGTAATCTACAATGTTCAATTACATGTTATTAGTAATTGAAATTCTTACACTTTTAAGTAATTGAAAAAGTGTACAGAGACTTCAATTACAAGTAACTGTAATTATATTTTCTTTTGATCATATTTAACCAATTCTTTGACTTTTGTTATTGTTGTATTGTATTTTCATCTTTCAAAGTGACTGTCATGGAATGAAATGGACGTATTTTCGAGCAACTTTGCAAGCATCTCGCTAATTGTAGTATCAACAGTTCTACCGAGAGGACTATTGGCAGTTAGTTGGATAAATTTGAGTTCAAAGACTCAAAAACTGTCAGCCAAAACGATCTGTCAACTTCTTAAGATTTATGAAATTCTTTCGATTTTTACAACATAATTCTCTGAGTGTCCAGAAAAAACTTAAAAGCATAATTTGAAAACACAAGTTTCTATTTGGTATACCCTCAAATGATATACAAATATCGGAAACCCTTCGAAATTAAGCTTTTGCTGTGTTGATAGCATTAAAACCCTTTTTGGTAGTTTACATAGAAATACATTTTGTTATTGAAGATGCTGTAGAGCAATGCCTAACAAGACGAAAAATTTAAGAAAATTTTGAGATCTACAATTTTTGTTGCAAAGTTTTTCGAATCTGTGCGAAAAGAAAAAAAGATATGTTACATACATATATAGAATCAAACAACCCTTTTTAACCAAAATGGGCTGTAATTTTTTTAACAATAGCAATGAGTGACAAATTTGTTTGATTTGCTAGAAGTCTATAACAATTTTTTTCTTTAAAGGACCAAAAATATACTAGTTACGAGTATTTCGATATTCGATAGTATTTATAATATCAGTTTCGCTAGGATTTTTGGAGTAGTTAATCAAAATAATGTAAGAGTTTGGTTGACTACTTCTAGTAATATTTTCAGGAAGGATTTTTATTCCTGATTTGTTAAAATTATTTTTCTAGTAATGTCCCATACAATAAAGTCACAATTGAATGATGTTTTTACTTCTTCTTAAAATGCGTCCAATTTTTTTAAATTTACTAGTCTAGTACTGATATGATTATGACAAAATGAAAGAATCATCTAAATCGGTTTAGACAATTTTGAGTGTTTACGAAATTAAGCAAAATTGTTGATTTTGATTTTTTATTTATTTTTATATTATTAACTAGCTCGTTTGCCCGGCTTCATCCGGGAGGTATTCAACTATTATGCGGAGGAAGTCCTGATGTGTTCAATGAATTCACAAATTCAATTGGAATATCAATAGCATTATCTTGATCAGTCAGATTATCAATAGAAAGATAAGTTTGTTGATGGGCCTGAAAGAACTTTAATATTTATACTTGTAACAGAATTGTTTTTGGTGTTAAAATCGCTCGTTCGCGTAACCAATCATCCGTTTTCTCTGAAATTTGGGCGACTTACGGATAAACATTAGCTAACCATTAGTTATTAATTCGTCTTGTTGTTGCAAATGTTGGTTCTATTAGTACCTCACCATCATTATTTAAAATATTTCCATTTTCTATACCCAAAAGAGTTCTTGAAAATTGTGCTGCATTATTATCACAACCCAAATGTACGCGCATATTTGTCGTCAATCTTATAAGTTTGACAGAAGCCCACAGATACGACGATTTTAGGCAAGCATTTATTTCATCACTTTTTTTCCTCTTGGCACAACTGGCAATGTTTGCCGAAAATCACCAGCGAACAGTATCACAACACCTCCCATCGGACGTTCATCAGCTCTAAAATCTCTAAGTGTACGATCCAGAGCTTCAGACCTACCCTTATTTACCATAAACGTTTCGTCCCACACAGTAAACGTCCTTTCTTTAAGAACTTTAGCTAGTGAGCTTTCTTTCGAGATACTTCAAAATGGACGCTCTTGTATGTATAGATAAGAGATAACTAATTATTGACTAACATTATCGGACTTTATTTATGCCTAAAACCTGCTCCGTGATATCTTCTTTCATTAAAAAAAAAACTCCATGACAATTGGATAAGAAGTTTCGAAGCCAAACCATAGGTTAGGTTAGGTTAAAGTGGCTGTTGGTTGGGACGTCCAACACACTTAGACCAAAGTATGGTCCGTTGTGATAACACATGGCTCAGTTAATCAGCTTAACTCGTTGAACCAATTGGAGCTTCGAATGAAGCGTAGGAGACAAGTAATGTCTGAATTTTTTTAGATCGCTGGTATCGTTAAAGTAGTATTCTCCAAGGTGGATTCTACATCTTTGTGATAAGGCAGGGCATGTGCACAGAAGATGAGAGATTGTCTCCTCTTCTTCTTCGTCCATGCAACTCCTAAAAAAATCATTTGCAGGGGCTCCAAGTCGAATAGCATGCCTTCCTATTAAGCAGTGCCCAGTCAGGACACCTATAAAGCAATATTCACATGAGCACGACCAACGACCAACGAATGAACGAATATTCATCGATTTTGACATTTCTTTCACATGAGAGTTTTTAATTCGTCGCGAATGAAGTTTGACATTCACCACCGAAACCAAAACAAGAACGATTTTTTTAGGTTAAGTACGCGCGATTTTTTTATTCGTTGCGAGTGTGGATAATGTGGAACGCGAATAAAGTTTGACAGTTCGTATCAACTATAATTTTTTTCGCGACGAATAAATTTGTTTTCTTAAATTTATTAATATATGATATTGAAAAGTAAAAGTATGCATAATAAATCAAATAGAAACTATATTGCTATCGTTTTGTTAAGAATTTGAGTGGAAATATGTCTTCAAACGTATATAAACTCACATTTTGTAATTCATTCGTCGCTCGTTGGTCGCGCTCATGTGAATGATGCTTAACGTAGCTAATGTGCAATCTACTCAGAGAGATTAATTGTTTTGAGTGCCTGGCGCTAAGATTAGGCCAAATTAGTTTAGTCGCTGCACAGGTGGTGGTGCTATTCCACCTGAAGTTTGTTTTCTCTATGGTATCTTGCTTTAGCATGAGTTTACATGTAGCTAAGGGGATACCTATGCTAGCATTGTGAGCCAGCAGAGGTAAAGTTGTTCCGCTTTTTGCAAGTTCGTCAGCTTTACAATTTCCTGGAATGTCTCTATGGCCCGGCACCCAGAAAAGGTGAATTTTGAACTGTGTAGCCATCTCCGTAAGAGATGATCGACAATTTAGGGCTGTTAGTGAATTTGTGGAGACAGAGTCTAGGGACTTTAACGCAGCTTGGCAATCCGAGAAGATGCGTATATCATTAGTTGATATAACGTTTTCTCTTAGCCAGGATAGGACTTCTTTTATAGCCAGGATTTCAGCTTGGAACACGCTACAATGATCGGGTAGACGAAAGGAGAGACTTAAGTTTAGTCTATCTGAGTATACGCCTCCACCAACCCCATCCTCCGTTTTTGATCCGTCTGTATAAAAGTTTATAGGACCATCGTTCAAAAATGATGTATTCTCCCAAGAAGATCTGGGAGGTATAGTCACCTTGAAGCTATAGTTATTAAACTGAGGATGGGATATGGTGTAGTCAATATTACTACTTATAGTTCTGAACGAGTTCAAAATAGTGGTGTGGCCAATTCCATTATTGATCCACAGAGACGAGGCTTGAAGCCGTATGGCAGTATTAGCGGCCGTTTGCTTGCTGAAAATATCCATCGGTATTAGATGGAACAGAACATCTAGTGAGGCGGAGGGGGTAGAGCGAAGTGCTCAGGCAGGCTGTTCGTTGGACTTTGCTGAGTTTATCGCGATTTGTCGCTGTATCTAGCGCCGTCCACCATACCGCTACTCCATTAGTAAGGATCGGCCTTATGACCGAGATATATAGCCAGTGTGTAATTCGGGGCTGTAGGCCCCATTTATTACCAATGGCCTTTTTACAGGAGAACTGGGCTACTGTGGCCTTGTTTATTATCTCTTGAATATTAGGTTTCCAACTTAATTTCTTATCTAAAATGAGACCCAAGTATTTTGCTTGTTCAGAGAATTTAAGTGGTACACCGTTTATGAGGGGAGGGTCAATGTGTGGGACTTTGTATTTTCTTGTGAAGAGGACAAGGTCGGTTTTTTGTGGGTTAACGCCTAGTCCACACCGATTTGCCCATCTGGTGAGCTTATTTAAAGCGTTTTGTAAGAGTTCTTTTAGTATATTGGGATGTTTACCCGTTACTGCAATAGCAACATCGTCCGCATAGGCAAACACTCTGTATCCCTCTCTTTCTAGAGTAATTAGTAATTCATTTATTAAGCCAAACTGTAACAAAGATTTAATCTTTTGCTTGATTTCAGTTTTATATATATAGATAAACCTAAAAAAATTGCATAGTCACATATCAGGCACACATTTATTATTGACCTGTGTAATGAACTGTTCTTCCATATACCATTATTAAATAATTACTCAAGACACAAAATTTTTGTTTACAAAACTCCAAATCAGCCGCATACATTTGAAAAAAAAATTAGCATGTATAATCAACGAGTAACTTTCATTAATTTCATACTTTCTTCAACTAATATTCATATTCATTAACCAATTAAAAAGCAACTTAATCTTAAAAACATCTGATTCAACAAACTTTTTCAAGATATCCAACGCTGCCGAAACAGAAAACCTCATTTGAAAAAAAAAAACGAAATATCTCATCAAAAGCTCTTTAAAAATGATTTAAATTACAAAAATTGCCTAAACTACGCCCTTAAAATCCGCCTTAGATCTTACAATTTATTCCTTGACGATATCAATAAATCTTTACTTGAGAGCGTGCAAGACTAATGAATGGCGGGCAGGTGAACTTCTCAAACAACTGTTCTTTTTTGTTTAAGATGTTTTTTTTTTTTTTTTGTATTTTTTAACCTCAAAATATCGACGCACATGCCAAAAAATTCCACAGTTTGAGTTAATTGTTTTTTTTTCTTTTTTTAAATAATATTTTTTCCTTTCTTTGGCTACATCCGTTCACTCAGTCATCTACCCATCTACGTACGTCCGTCTGTTGTCGTCCTGTCCATGATATCTGACAAACCAACCAACAACGGCCGGCGATGGCACAGACGGACAGACAAAAAGGCAGCCATCGAACCACACCGACCTACACCATCATCATCTTCAGAAACAGCAGCAGTGGAATAAGCTTGAAGGTTTTTCAAAACTAGCTACCGGAATCGGAGAGTTCGGAGTGTGGAGTCCGGAGTAAAAGAATGCAGATAATAAATTCCCTCAACCGGAAATTATATACAACACGTATTCTACACCAACCATATCATCTATAAGTACCTATATCGTACGTTTATACTCGACTTGTACGTCAAAGACTACGAGGGGAATAACTTTTCTTGAGTGTTTCTTCGATCTTCATTTAATAGTTGACCTTTTAGAGAGGCCGACTAAAGTAGCATTCACATGAGCGCGACCAACGAACGACGAATGAATTACAAAATGTGAGTTTATATACGTTTGAAGACATATTTCCACACAAATTCTTAACAAAACGATAGCAATGTAGTTTCTATTTGATTTATTGTGCATACTTTTACTTTTCAATATCATATATTAATAAATTTAAGAAAACAAATTTATTCGTCGCGAACAAAATTCTAGTTGATACGAACTGTCAAACTTTATTCGCGTCCCACATACCATCCACACTGCAACGAATAAATTGATCGCGTTCCACATACCATCCACACTGCAACGAATAAATTGTTCGCGCGCTACATAACCTAAAAAATCATTCTTGTGTTTTGATTTCGATGGTGAATGGTGTTCGGCTGTGGATGCACATGAAATCTTTTCCTTGTTTTGTTTATTAACAAGGACACCAATAATTTTGTTTTAACAAATATAGCTTTGACAGCATTTTCTTAATCGGTTGTTTTCAAACAAAACACAATAATGATAAACACAAAAAAAAACAATTGTCAAAGTCAAACTTCATTCGCGACGAATTAAAAACTCTCATGTGAAAGAAATGTCAAAATCGACGAATATTCGTTCATTCGTTGGTCGTTGGTCGTGCTCATGTGAATAATGCTTAAGAGCACAAAAGTCCAACCAGCTATATACGCATATACCTATGTAGCATAATATGACGTCAATGCGAGAAGAGTTCCTGCTTCCCCCCTTTTAAGTTCATGGTTTCAGTATTTTGTTTTTTTTTTGCACGGTACCTTATATCAATTCCAAACGAGAGATAGGGAGGGAAATAAAGTAGAAAATAACGATGAAGCTGAAGCTGAAATGTTATACCGCACTTTTCATATTGGAACAGATGTTATTAACCCTAAAGGAATATACCTACTTAACATCGTTTTATACAACCAACATACAGTCTTTTGCTTGCTGAACGAACCGGACGGCTAAATATGCTTGAAGATTGTCAACATCCTTGAGATATTTTCAAGTCCTTTATAGCAGCTAATCGATTGGAATTTAGTTTGAAAAAAAAAAAAAAAAAAACACCCACCCGCCCCTACTATGCTATACTTATTATTGTATTTAGTGAGTTATGACACGAGTTTAAAACTGAAGGCCTATAGGAGGATTATGAAGGTATATAATTCCGGTCAAAGGGCAAGTTGTTTTGGCAAAATGCCACAAGACCACTTATAACAGAGACATACACAGGTAAGAAGTAAAAATCATCAAGAAATTAGGGGCATTGTGCGGTTAAGAAGGCAATATTTATACGAAAGTTAAAAAGGATGTTTTTTTTTTTTTTTGAATACTGACATTTTTGTGATGAAGCCAGGGCTATATGTGTGGTAAATTTTAAAGTTTTTGTGCTAAAGGCTAAATACAAATTAAATAACTTCGGTTTTTTCTTTGGAAATTAAGTAACTTTTGTTGATGACGTTTCCTGTAAGTTACTTAGTTGATGTTTTTTTTTGAATACAGAAATGTTCGGCATTTGCTTAAAAGTCAAAAGTTAAACCATGGAAATTATACACATCAGAAATGTATTCAAATTTTAAACAGTTACTCGAGACGAGTACTCCAAAAACGAGTACAATATCGAAGGAAAAATGTAAGCTCCTAATTTTGATGCTCTTGATTTATGGGTCTTTCAATAAACGCATCTTCTCTTTAAATTAAAAACAAAACATTTCTTTTTTTTGGGTTCTTAGTACCCTAATTATGCCAAAGACGACACAGTGTGAGCATTACGAGGAAAGGAAGAGAGGGTTTGAAAGGTAATGTGGGTAACCATTGAAATTTTTAACTTCCTGCGGAAGGTTGTTGTAATTGGTCTGATTTATCGAATCGAAAATATTAACATTTTTCGACACTTCAAGGTCACTAGAGTCGAAATGAAAGGTTTTTAGAGAGAGTTTTCTGCATGCCTGTTTGTGTACACGCACGTTTGTACGTCTGTACGTTTGGGATACCTTTTTCGTCGTCTAACCAAAAACCGGAAAAGATATAATTTTCAAATAAACTTGTTTTACAAAAATGTTATCGAATGATTCAGAAATTGCCTACAAAATTACGATGTTAGAGAAGTCGAAAACAGTGAGTCCCCTGATTCTGCCGTCTGTCTGTAATAATTAGATGGCACAACAGTCCGTTGAGAACTATGGGCTTAGTGACTTGTAACTCTCAATCAATCCTGTGTGCGAGTACTTTTGTCAGCGATGTCTGTCTAATATCACCCCACAGCCCAAACCATTGGGCCGATTGAGTTCAAACTTGGAAATTAAGGTTTTAAGCAGATAACAGAAGTTCCCATACAAATTTGTTGGGCAAAAATCGAAAATTCGAATTTTCTTAAAAACAAACGAACGATTTCTTAAAAGCTATAGAAAAGTTTTTCAAAAAAAAACATACACAATTTAGAAAAATGCACGAAATCTTTATTTGAATCGAGAGTACGGTCCATATAATTTAGTGTTTAAAGATTATTTCATGCAAATGTTGACCTTGACTGCTCCTCAAATGGTCCATCCGCTTAGTCCAATTTTGGCATACTCTTTCCAACATTTCGGCAAGTATTTCACGAATAAATGCTTCAATGTTGTCTTCCAATGCGTCAATTGAAGCTTGTCTGTATAGACATGAGCTTTAACATAACCCCACAAAAAATAGTCTAAAGGCGTTAAATCGCACGATCTAGGCGGCCAATTGACCGGTCCCGAATGTGAAATAAAATGTTCACTGAACTCGCCTCTCAATAAGTCCATTGTTACACATGCTGTGTGGCATGTGGTGGGTATCATCTCACGGTACCTCTCACCATTCATAGTTACGTTACGTTTCGCATCATCTTTGAAGAAGTACGGTCCAATGATGCCACCAGCCCATAAACCGCATCAAACTGTGACTTTTTCTGGATGCATTGGTAGCTCTTGCAATGCTTCTGGCTGATATTCACTCCAAAATTGACAATTCTGCTTGTTTACGTACCCATTGAGACAAAAATGCGCTTCGTCGTTGAATACAATTTTTCGGTAAAAAAGTGGATCTTCGGCCAACTTTCCAAGAGCCCATTCACCAAAACATTTTACGTTGCAGTAGGTCGTTCGGGTTCAATTTTTGCACCAGCTGTATTTTGAAAATTGTCCACGTTGTTGAGTAACAGAGGCCCAATTGCTGCGAACGACGACGAATCGATAATATTGATGGTCATCATTAACACTGGCCGATACAGCTGCTATATTTTCTTCAATTCGCACTCTACTTAAGCGTATTGGTGGTTTAAAGTCCAACAATGTAAACTTGGTGCGAAATTTATTCATAATAGCCCGAATAGCCGCTTCAGTGGGTCGTCAATTAAACTGACCATAAAATGGAAGAAGCGCGCCATGAACTTTCTTAACAGAGTAAGTTTGTAAGACGATTCATGGTTAAATTATAGACCAAACTGAAGATGTTTGACAGTGAAAAAAAAAAACACGAAACGTGCGTCAGCTGTTTAAACCAGTGATGCCAAAAAGATAATAGCTAAAAAATCACTCTTTATTATATTATTTTATTAAACTTTGTCTAACATTTTTCTTTCAAACTTGGCTTCTTTTTGTATTGCACCAGAAGGATACCGTTATTTTGAAGTTTTCTCAAAAACTAAACTGATTTCAATATTTTTTTCTGCACAAGCTTTTATACTGTTTAAAAAATATATGATGGTCAAAGATGTCAAATTTTACTTTTTGGATTTAAAAAAAAAATATTATTTTTTTTTTTCAAATTTCGATATGTCAAAAACGGGTACATGTTTTATAACAAAAATTATATGTAAGACTTACATATATTAATAAGCTCTAAAAAACTGCATTCCAAAAATATTTTTAAACTAAAATTGAAAAATTGTATATAAGGTTTTTTTATTGGTAAATTTATACGCAGCGCAGCAAAATCTTACACACTAAACAACAACAAAGAAATAGTGCGGATAAATAAGGCAGTTAAAATAGTGCATATAAATAGTTCAGATAAAGTTTTGGAATGCTTGGAATAGCATGCCACTTCATCCAGTTCCAGAAATATTTTTTACTTAAAGGTTGGCAGGATTTTATTATTTTGGGATGCGTTCGTATTTGTCTTGTGCTCTGTTTTCACTAGAATAAAAATAAATTGGTTTGAAATATTAATCTACGATTAGACTGTCAACGTAAATATTCAATGCGTTGACTACTTGACATCACCCAAAAATCATCAATAATCACAGTGCTTTCTCTAAATTTATTGACGTGTGATGTGTGTTAGGACTCGCCCAAAACCAAAGCGAAACATTTAATGCGAAAACAAAACTTTCGTCATTGGTCGGGTTTAAAGGCTCTCCCAAATGCGAAAGTGGCACATTCGCCGACGCGGCATTGTTTATTTGTCATTTTTGTTATCATTGTGAATGATTCGCCCTGCTTCGCTTCGCGTCAGTTATCGCAATGTAAGTTTATTTTGAGAAGAGAAAGTTTAATTGTGGAAACAACACAGCAACACAGGAAAACTGAGTTGCCAGCAACTGTTAGCTTGAAGGCAAGACGGGCTTACGGGGAAGGACAAAATCTCCCCTCACACCCTTCTTTTGGCTTTTTTGGCTTTTAGTGCCTGTCTACATTGGATTTTTAATGCTGGGTTTTATTATGTTCGTTGTGTCCATACGATGAAGAGAAAATCAATCTGCACATCCCTATCTCACACCCTTGAAATATATCTATCTTTCACTCATACAATACAAAATCTTTCATGTTGAATCCAAGAATATTGTTTACATTTGGGCTGTAATCTACCCATCTCTCTCTTATATATAATCTACCTGTCTCACTGCTTGCACCTAACATTAAAAATTTAATGTGGACAGGCACTCTTATGTCATTTCAATCTTTCAATTCATACTCAACTCTATTCTGACTGGACCTGCATGTACGCATTAACTTGAATTCTTATTCAACTTTACATAAAAACAACAATACTTTTTCAACACATCCCTTGCGTACGTATTTTCAAAACTGGTTAACAGCTGATTTTGACATAAGTATGATTGCACTGATACCAACTTAGAGATTTAAAATAAGAGTGCATATAATAGTGAACATATGTTTTATTCACACTTTCCATTACTGCACTAGCTAATAATTTACCAATAAAATACGGCTATACCTACACAAAATTAATTGAAAAAAAAACGCTATAACGATTTTCAAATAAAAATATTGAAAAATAAAGGCTTTTTAAGAATGTCATATTAAAATTTTTGAAAACAAACTTTTTTACAGGTAAATTTTTTCAATCTTAAAATACAGGAAATACTTTTAAAACAGACTCTTTGGAAACATATAAGAAAGTTCGTGCGACCCAGTTGTGCATTTTATTTCATCTAACACAATAAAAAAATATCGGCAGACGGGTGAAAACGGGAAGTTGATAGAGAAAGATAGAGTGTGTTAAAGCATTCAACATTCGTGTAGTACGGCTAAAGAATGAATCTCAAACTGTAAGACAAGAGACATTACGAAGCATGATGTTCAAGCAATTCAAAGATTCAACGATGTTATTGCCACTAATAATTTTAAAACCTCTTTTTTGAAAACCGTTTAAGTGTCTTGAGTGATTACTGAATCAACAGCCAAGAGATTGGAGATAAGATTATACTCAAGTTTTAGACATTATTATAGATATAAACTAGATTAGAGGGGAGAAAAACTTCTTGCATCGTCGCGCAACTGGAAACTCAAAACATCTTTCAGCATTTTAAGCGACATCGTGTTTGTAATCGTTTTTATAAAAGATGATTGGCGATACACTTTTCAAACATTTCGAGATGGAAGCACCACTCATGACTAGTGGCAAACGTGGTAAAGAATGCTGAAGTGACAAATTCTATACACGATTAACGAGGCTGTCAAGCATACTACCGTCAGCGAAACAAGACAGGAGATTATGAGGGAAAGGATATTCGTAAAAGAATATAAAACAACGTGGGGTTGGATAACTTCAATTTATCCCAATGCGCATTATGAAGACTTGAGAATTATATACACAATATTTTCAAAACTATTCTCTTTTCTTCCGGTCTACTTTTTTGTTTTGCCATAATCCTTAGCATCAGGTGTTATGCAGACTGAATCCTAATAACGTCATTAAGTCAAATTTATTCGGATAAATATATAACTGGACCTAAAACTAATTCTCATAATGGAAATCGTGCGTAGGTATATTCCTCGTGTAATATAGAATAGATGTATAAATAATGGCTTTCAGCTGGTTGGTGAAATTTTAATAATTTTACTCACGTATTAATCACTTTCTTTTTACCAAAAGATAATAAAAAGACTCGAGTATAGAACGAAATCAAAGGCGTTTTTCTTTTTTCTTTTCGTAAGCTCAATTTATTTCCCTAATTGCTGAATTAATCTTCAAATTTTCAGCAGCGTACTTTGGGATAATAAAGTGCTTGTTCAGTTGTTCGTTCTATATAGGCTTAGCGTTTTGTGGTGGTAATTCATCCAAACTTAACGCACAAGGACCTTGTAGACAAAAAGGAGCAGCGAAAAAGTCCTTTGTCAATAATATTCTTTTTTCTTTTTTTTATATTTGACTAATTTTTTAAGGAATCCTTTGGAATGGGAAAAGGAGTCGATATACTTTAAAGTCAAATGACCTGCAATTTGCAAAGCTTTTAAAAAGAAGCTCGCTTGACATATTTTCGTTTTCATCATTGAAAGGCATTTGGCATTGGAAATTTTGTTGGTAAGCAAAAAGGTTATATCTTTATTTTAATTGTTAGAACTACATCATTAGCATGAGGTAACAGAAATATGAGTTAGGTGAGAAAAAAGGAAGCATCTGTGTTGGTTGTGGGTCGTGGGTTTTTTAAGTCTATATCAACATTTATGTTGATTCAAAAAGGGTGATAGCAATTATTTCGAAATTATATGCAAATCACACATATGTGGCCAATTAGTGCAGTTATCTGCAAATTTGTGCTAATTAGACAGTGACCTACAATTGGCGCAGTGTGAACTTTATTTAAACAAATACACAAAGCTCATATGCATAGATATGTAGTAAGTAAGTGGTTTGGGTGATGATATCTACTCGTACCTCATATATTGGCAAGGCACCCGAGCCACTGAAGTAACGAGGGTTTATTTACATATTGTATTTTATTTTACTCTTCAAAAAGTATGTCAAACATTTGGTTTTTGTATGAAACAGAAGAGGTATTCATATATATGTATGTATATGAATTTGTTATGTCAACGTTCAGAAATGAGATAACAGAAAGTCACTATCTGTAGAGCATTTCACAATTTTGAATACATTCGTGATACAAGTACGTTTAATAAAATTAAGTTGTTTCGCGGATTTAAAATTTACATAGCGATTCAGGGATTCATTGGTTTTTCAGTGGAGATTTCCAAAATTTCGGTAATATTGCTGTGGAAGATACAAATAACAACTGGTTGTCATTGATTAAACCAGTTTTGGCCAAACCACCATCGCCAAGTATGACGTTTAACAAAAACTACGAATATGGAACTGTTTTCTAATAAAGTCTGAAACTTTAAAAATAACGACGCAGTCAAAAGCAATGTTGAAAATGCTGCAGAAGATTTTTCCGTGGGCAAGCTCTATCTAAAACATGAGTTTATGAGTGGTTTTTTTAAAAACTGTTCAAAGACGGTTGGGAAAGCGTTAAAACGAGTAGGCAAGGCCTGGACGAATATCAAAATTAATTGAGTTCAACATGTTGTCAACAAAGTCAAAGAATTGTTGCTACAAAATCATTGATTCACAGATCTTTCATTAGAATATCAAAGGAACAGTGCAAACTATTTCAAGTGATCAGAAAAGTGAAATTTCGAATAATCATTTCGAAAAATACTGGAAAACTAGAGGAACTATAAATATGTTGTCAAAAAAGTCAAGAATTGTTGCTACAAAACCATTGATTCAAAGATCTTTCATTAGAATATCAAAGGAAGAGTGCAAATTATTTTGAGTGATCAGAAAAGTGAAATTTCGAATAATCATTTCGAAAAAAAAACTAGAAAACTAGAGGAATGACCTCTTAACGGCCGGACTAACCTCACTTAGCACTTCTGACTTTTACTTTAGCAGAAAAGAAGACTTTGAGTTTAAAAATTGGAAACAAACATTACTAATACAAGTGAGTTGCAATTACATCTGAGGGGAGGAGGGGGGTTTATCTAATTTTAGAAGTATGAAATTATCATAAAAAGATGTCAATGTGAAGATTCAGAAGAGTAACTTTTCTAATATTCAACTGAAAAATAACTTTCGAATAATACTCCATTGTTAAACTTTTCGACATACGAGTACAGTTTTTACTTCTTAAAATCCTAAGTTTCATTAAGAACTCACTTAATATTTCCATTAACCTTTTACTACCATAACCTCTTCTATTTTTAACTTCCCATAGGAAGTTATTGTAATGGGTCCGATTTGTCAAATTGAAAATTTTGACATTTCTCGTAGTTTCAAGGTCCCTAGAGTCGAAATAAAAGATTTTTAGAAAGATGTCTGTGCGTGCGTGTGTACGTACGTCCGTACGTTCGCGACGTTTTTATTGTCGTCCATAGCTCAAGAACCAGAAGAGATATCGACTTCAAATAAATTTTGTTATACAGATAATAAGGCAGAAAGATGCAGAAAGGGCTCTCAAGAAAATTGCGTGGGTGTTTTTTTTACCATAGCAGTTTAAAAAAAGGTGACAATTTTGGTTAACTCTAAATATCTCATGAACCAATGACGCTAGAGACTTGAATTAAATTTTATGTTATATATTGTAACGTGATACAAAACAATTATATTTTTGGAAAAAAATTCAATGAACGGTTTTTTTTATAAATCAAAAAAACTGAAAGAAAAATTTGTCACTTCGAAAATTTTACGACTAAAATATGATTTCATTTCCAAAACAATTTTGTGCAACGAAGAATAATGTTTTTGACATCTGATAAAATTTTGAGAAAAATCGAATTGACAGTTTTTTTACAAAAAATAATAACCTAAAAAAAATAAAAAAAAAGGTGGTAAAAATTGAGTTTTGACTCAAATATCTTTTCAAGACTTTGAGATATTGACTTTAAACTACTTTTATCTTTCAAAAAATATTGTTTTCAACATTCAGTAAAATTTTGAAAAAAAAAATAGAATTGACAGTTTTTTTACAAAAAATTAAAAACCGAAAAAAAAATTTAACAAAAGTTGGTAAAAATTGATTTTCGACTTAAATATCTTTTCAAAAATTTGAGATTAGGGCTTGTTTTCAACATTAGGAAAAATTTTGAGAAAAATCGAATTGACAGTTTTTTTACAAAAAATAAAAACCTAAACAAAAAAATTAATAAAAGTTGGTAAAAATTGATTTTCGGCTCAAATAGCTTTTCAAAAATTAAAAATATTGGCTTCAAACTTATTTTATTTCACAGAAAATATTGTTTTTTATATTCAATTATTTTTTTATAAAAATCCAACAGTCCGTTTTTTCATAAAAAAAATAAAATCTACAAAAAATAGAATGCAAATTTGGTAAGAATTGATACATTTAGACAAACTTTTAAGCAAGACAAATCGATAGACGGGATGGGAAGTTATCAGTGTGGGTCGCATCCCAGCCTCTTTTTTGAGATTACGATGGATTTATTGAGGTCTTAATTAACGTAACCTATAAAACATCTCAATTTTTATGCACATCAGTTTCCCTCAAGCTCAACTTCTGCCGTACTAGAAAGAACATAGATTCGTTCTTTAGCCGAACTACACGAATGTTCAATGCCTTATGACGCTTTATATTTCCCTGTCATTTCAATGTTAAAGTATTCAAAATCAATGTAAATCGACACTTCCTTTTCAAACCCTTCAATTTTTTCCAATGCTCACATTGTTTTTGATATAATGGGTGATTTTTTTGAGGTTAGGATTTTCATGCATTAGTATTTGACAGATCACGCGGGATTTCAGACATGGTGTCAAAGAGAAAGATGCTCAGTATGCTTTGACATTTCATCGTGAATAAACTTACTAACGAGCAACGCTTGCAAATCATTGAATTTTATTACCAAAATTAGTGTTCGGTTCGAAATGTGTTTCGCGCTTTACGTCCGATTTATGGTCTACAAATCGACCAAGTGAGCAAACAATTAATGCGATTGTGACCAAGTTTCGCACTCATTTTACTTTATTGGACATTAAACCAACCACACGAATGCGTACAGTGCGTACAGAAGAGAATATTGCGTCTGTTTCTGAGAGTGTTGCTGAAGACCGTGAAATGTCGATTCGTCGCCGTTCGCAGCAATTGGGTTTGTGTTATTCGACCACATGGAAGATTTTACGCAAAGATCTTGGTGTAAAACCGTATAAAATACAGCTCGTGCAAGAACTGAAGCCGAACGATCTGCCACAACGTCGAATTTTCAGTGAATGGGCCCTAAAAAAGTTGGCAGAAAATCCGCTTTTTTATCGACAAATTTTGTTCAGCGATGAGGCTCATTTCTGGTTGAATGGCTACGTAAATAAGCAAAATTGCCGCATTTGGAGTGAAGAGCAACCAGAAGCCGTTCAAGAACTGCCCATGCATCCCGAAAAATGCACTGTTTGGTGTGGTTTGTACGCTGGTGGAATCATTGGACCGTATTTTTTCAAAGATGCTGTTGGACGCAACGTTACGGTGAATGGCGATCGCTATCGTTCAATGCTAACTTTTTGTTGCCAAAAATGGAAGAACTGAACTTGGTTGACATGTGGTTTCAACAAGATGGCGCTACATGCCACACAGCTCGCGATTCTATGGCCATTTTGAGGGAAAACTTCGGAGAACAATTCATCTCAAGGAATGGACCGGTAAGTTGGCCACCAAGATCATGCGATTTGACGCCTTTAGACTATTTTTTGTGGGGCTACGTCAAGTCTAAAGTCTACACAAATCAGCCAGCAACTATTCCAGCTTTGGAAGACAACATTTCCGAAGAAATTCGGGCTATTCCGGCCGAAATGCTCGAAAAAGTTACCCAAAATTGGACTTTCCGAATGGACCACCTAAGAGGCAGCCGCGGTCAACATTTAAATGAAATTATCTTCAAAAAGTAAATGTCATGGACCAATCTAACGTTTCAAATAAAGAATCGATGAGATTTTGCAAATTTTATGCGTTTTTTTTTTTTAAGTTCTCAAGCTCTTAAAAAATCACCCGATACATACTCGTATTAAAGGTAAACAAAACCGTTTGAGTGAGCGCTAATTCTCAAAAATAAATATACATATATATAATACAAGGCAGTTTTTGTACTTCTAGGACTTGCAAAATTAAAACAAAAAAAAGCAAAAGTTTTTAAGCATAACTTTCCATTTTAAAGATCTACAAATTTTAAACTCAGTAAAGTAAATAATTAAGGACATTTTTAAATCTTGCTCCCCACTGACTTAATCCCATTTCAACTAAGCTACAAATTATCATCTCCCCCAAAACAGATATCCTTCGTTCAAATTAAAACACAATCAAAAACAAAATCTCATTGCACCACCTCCTCTGCTTCAATATATTGTAGTCTTCTCAAAAACAGAAAAAAAGTCGAAAAAATCGATTAAACATTTTCGATCATTAAGACAAAACAACAACAACAACAACAACAACAACAACAACAGAAAATGAACATTTAATATTCACAGAGAGGCGCATTATTATTTAGTACACCCTGACATTGACCCAAACCAAACTACATACATATATATTAGTTCGAGGTCATTAAACATATTATTTTACGTTAGGGATTTACTAACTTATCGTTTCGTTGAAAAGAGAAAATAAAAAGAGTACAGAACTTTTACACGGTGTTTTTTTAGAGGTATATAGAACTTTGAATATAACTTAAACAAAAAAAGATAATTGTTTTTAAAATGACATGAAATTAACTTTTTTTCGAAAGATCATAATAATTTGAATATGACTTTTGTGGATATGGCCGCCATGGGTAACTCGGACATAGTCTAATCTGGAGGTTCAATTGTCGAAGACTTTTTACAACATTTGTGGCAGTATGTCGGCAATAACGTTCCGAATGTTTTCCTTCTAAGTGGTCAATCGTTTTGGGGATACCACCGTATAGTAATGACCTCACACATTTTCACCAAAAAAAGTGAAGCAGCGTTAAATCGTACGATTTTGAAGGCCAATTTACGGCTCCGTAACTTGAAACAATGCGGTTTCCTTCAATAAAGCCATTATGATATTTCAAAGGCATTTGATAAAGTCTGGCATCTTGCTCTCTTATCGAAAATGCGTGCTTTCGGTATCGACAAATCTCTTTTTCGTTGGATTAGAAATTTTCCTTTCGAACCGTTGAATACAAGTTGTTTTGGACGGATTTAAGTTTGAAATCCATAAAATAAATGCTGGTGTGCCCCAGGGTTCCGTTTTGTCTCCGACCCTTTTCCTCATATTTATAAATGATCTCCTGTCTGCTACTTCTAATCCAATACATTGTTTCGCTGACGATAGCACTCTTAGCTTTTCATATTAATTTCCAGACTCACAACCCTCCTCTTCGGATGTGGAACTGCAACGGCAAAATATGAGCTCATTAAATTCCGATCTAAATACACAGCATTGTACAATGGGGAATAAAAAACCGTGTGGAATTTAATACTTCGAAAACCCAATGCTGTCTTGTATTGTTAAAGCGAGATATACCTTCTTTGCCACTATCTATGAGTGGCAGTTGCATCAACGAAACTGAAAATCTTGACATCCTCGGAATGTGCATCAGCAACCACCTTTTGTGGAGCGATCACATACGCGATGTTGCCAAAAATGCCGCAAGATGTCTAGGTTTTTTGAGAAGATGCAAGAAATTTTTCTCTCCGTCTGATCTGGCTACAATCTATAAAACCTATATATTTGAGGATATTTTGTTTACGATAGTTTTTAAATCAAACTTCTATAAAATCGGGTGTATATGATAGCTAATCTAATTAATATATTGTTCCCAATCGGGCCAGTCACTTTTTTTAGTACATTATAAGATATTTAAAAATTTCAGAATTTGACTTCCAGGGGACTGACGAGGTAACATAGTACTGATACATGTTATACACAGTTTTGAAAGTATTATAATGAAATTTAATATAAATTAGTAAAAATCTCTTAGGATTTAATAATGATCACTTAAAATCACTTAGTAACAATTAAAAATAATTATTAATATGTAATACTAGAAGAAAATACTACATCAGTTTTCAAAACAGACTTTTGACATTTAACGTAACGTTATTCACTTATCTTTTATTACTTTCACATAGTTTTAATAAATATTTCAAAGTAATCAACAAACAAAATCTAACAATATTCATCTTAAAAGTACTAATGGTCAAGAAATGAAGAACAATAACAATTTACCTGACACAGAACTGACGCCACACTACTGACGAAAAAGACGAAATTTGAGATTATAATCTAGACTAATGTTTTTTTTTTTGTAACTTCAAATATCAACAAACTACATTTTAACAAATCAAAGTCTAATACGAATAAATAAAAATAAACTTTAGATTAACAAAAAAATAACGACTCACCATAAAACTGACGTGTTGACTGGCTAAGCACGTGTATAGACAACAAACATAACCCAAACTCTGGTACAGTTATGGTGGCCGTCAAATTGTGCGACCGGCAACTAACTTTACTACCAACATTAAAATTCAAAGTGGGATTTGACGTTGATTCGGCGATATTTCGAACGAATTTTAAATTTAAATAACACACAAGAAACTGACGAATAAAACTGAACACAAAATTTCTTATTTTTTTAAATAAAGTGGAGAACACTGCATTATGAAAGTTGTAGTATATATTAAACTGTAGACATCGCAGATTGTATTAATTTAATAAGTTTTCTCAAATCAATGGTAATGTTTAATAGACAGTCACTTAATGGTTGGTTTTCAGGGTTGTGACATGCCAGAGGACTGACGTTTTAAGAACTAATTGTGTTCGTTTTAATAACTTGTAGTCAAAATAAAGAACTGAAATTGGGTGACTAAATAAAGGTCTTTCCATTGTTTTAAAATAAATTGCAATCTCAATAAAATATAATCAGACTTTGTATATATTGGTTGATGACATCGAGTTACCCAACTTTTGTATAATCACCAATATGTACGTCCGAAACTTGAATATAACTCTTATCTAAGCCTCTTGGACAGTGTTAAAAGAAGAGCTTTTAAAATGATTGGTGACATTAACATCATCAACTCGATTACGTCACTCGAACATCGACGCAAGGTTTCTTGTCTCACCCTTTTTTACCTCTATTTTAAGGGACTATGCTCTAGTGAAATAGCCAGTTGCATTCCTCCCCTTAAACAATTTAACCGTAATACCCGCGCTTCTAGGAATGCCCATCAGTTTACCCTTGAGCCCAACTTCGGCCGTACTATGAAGTAGAGATTCATTTTTTAGCCGTACTACGCGAATGTGGAACGCCTAGCCATGCTCTATCTTTCCCTATAATTGCAATGTTCAGGAATGTTCAAAATCAATGTAAACCGACATCTCCTGTGTCTTTGGCATATCAAAGATATATAAACCCCTTTTAATGTCGCTTATTATAAAAAAAAATGGATATCAAGTGTTGACATTTCAAAACCAGCAACAAATAAATCACTTGACAGCTGACAAAATGGCCGCCGCGCCGCCGGTTAAAATAGTGTTACTGACTTAAAGTTTTATATCTCTACACAAAAAAAAACACCCTTTAGTTAGACTTAACGCAGATAAAGTTAATGTAAAGAGACAAAAAAAACAAATTGCTATTTGATGAATTATGATTACAATCGAAAATGAAAACGAGAATGAAATGACTTGGAATGGTTTACAAAGTCAAACCGCAACGTTGAGCTGAACTGTTAAGAGAATTAATAATTAATATTTCATTATGATGTGTGACTTATGGGAATTTTTTCTAACCTCTTGAGTTATTTTTTTTTTGTTTTTTTAACATTGAACTTTTACTATTTTACTAATTTTTCATCTTTTCATTTTTAATTTCAGTCAGTGTACATTTTGCCAAATGAAATGTAATGAACGAGAATAGGATACGACTTCAACAAAGTTTGTCGTTTCTAATAATTTCGAGCCTGATGATAATGATGATGATGAGTTATGCAATAGAAAGAGATAGGGAGAGTGGATGCAGGAAAGGAGAAAGAAGACTGCAAGGACACGATGGCGGCGCCACTTTTAAAACATTGCATAAAGTCCATAGTTTCAAGTTCTGTGAATAATTTTACTGTGAAATCAGAATTGACGGCTGCTGCGCCAGCCCGTCGTTCGTCCTTGTTATCGTTGTCCCATCGGGAAAAAGGATGAAAAAGCAGGTGGATTGCATAAATCCCTTGGTGAATCGATACAGAAACACACATCCTAATTACTGCAAAAGGCTTGCATTAATGTGTAATAATTCCCAAAAGTCATTTGGTATCATTTGATTTTAATTACTCTGGTGCGGTGAGGTTCGGTGTTGGTGATGGTTAAAATGAATATGGTTTGGTTTAGTTTTGCGGACAAATAAGGATATAGTTTTTGAGGTACATACATACATAGGTAAAATATTTGCATAGTATAGTTTCACATGAAATCGTGGTTGTAATAATTATCATCAATCAAGATTATGATGATGAAAAGCAGCTGTGAATGTTGTCGCACGGATATTTAAATCGAAATGAAATAATTTTATTGCCTTGTGTAATAATATCGTTCAATATAATTTTATAATTGTGATTTATGGCAAAATGCTGACATCTGTCAGTGGTGGTGAATGATTGGATGGTAAACTAAATTGTTGAAAAAAATCAAGGGATACAATTTTTTTGTGGAAGGTCTTAAAAATATTGCTTTTAAGCCTTGGTTTTACATGCTTTTGGAAAAAAAAATGTATGTTCGTTTAACCCGGACCGGATAACTTAATGATTCAACTTCAATATGATTTTTAACTTCCCATAGGAAGTTATTGTAATCGGTCCAATTTGTCGAATTGAAAATTTTGACATTTCTCGACGTGTCAAGGTCCCTATAAAGTCGAAATAAAAGATTTTTAGAGAGATGTCCGGTCCGTACGTTCGGGACGTTTTTTTCTTCGTCCATAGCTCAAGAAACAGTAGAGATACCGACTTCAAATAAATTTTGTTATACAGATAATAAGGCAGAAAGATGCAGAAAGGGCTCTCAAGAAAATTGCGTGGGTGGTTTTTTTTACCATACCAGTTTAAAAAAAAAGGTGAAAATTTTGGTTAAACCTAAATATCTTATGAACCAATGGTGCTAGAGACTTGAATTAAATTTTATAATATATATTGTAATGTAATACAAAACAATTATATTTTTGAAAAGAAATCCAATTAACGTTTTTTTTTATAAATCAAAAAAACTGAAAAAAAAATTGTCACCTCGAAAATTTTACGACTAAAACAGGATTTCATCTCCAAAACAATTTTGTGCAACGAAGAAAAATGTTTTTGACATCTGATAAAATTTTGAGAAAAATCTAATTGACAGTTTTTTTTATAAAAAATAAAATCCTAAAAAAACATTACTCATAGTTGGTAAAAATTGAATTTCGACTCAAATATCTTTTCAAAAACTTGAGATTAAGGCTTAAAACTAATTTTAACTTATAAGAAATATTGTTTTCAACATTAAGAAAAAATTTGAGAAAAATCTAATTGACAGTTTTTTTACAAAAAATAAAAACCTAAACAAAAATTTATAAAAGGTGGTAAAAACTGATTTTCGACTCAAATAACTTTTCAAAAATTTGAGATAATGGCTTCTAACTAATTTTAACTTATAAGAAATGTTGTTCTTAACATTCGATAAAATTTTGAGAAAAATCGAATTGACAGTTTTTTTTACAAAAAATAAAAACCTCAAAAAAAAAACAATTCTAAAACTTACTTTCCAATCAAAAAGCTTTTTAAAAATTAAAAATATTGTCTTCAAACTTTTTTTATTTCATAGAAAATATTGTTTTCGATATTCAGTAATTTTTTTTTATAAAAATCCAACAGTGCTTTATCAAAAAAATAAAATCTACAAAAAATAGTACGCAAATTTGGTAAAAATTGATCTTCGGTTCTCGATATCTCGTAAACAATAGAAGATATTGACTTAAAATTAATTTCATTCATCCAATTTGCATTTGTTTATATAAGAAATCTAATTTTTTAAGAAATGCTACTAAAATTGGTAAAGATTTGTTTTCGACTAAAAATATATTTAACAAAACTAGATTTTCAAACTAAACTATTTCGTTATATTATGAAAAATATTGTTGGTAATTTAAAAATTTTTAAGAATAATTCAACTTACAACTTTCTTAGCCCAATACAAAAACCTACAAAATTTTAATCAAGACAAATCGACAGATGGGAAGTTATCAGTGTGGGTCGCATCCCAGCCTCTTTTTTTTAATAATCGGTACAACTTTTTCGACTTAGATAATCAGAAAATATTGTTTTGCTTTTGATCTACGATATTTCAGCAACAAATGATCGCTTTGAAAATCTAAGGGCAGTTCTGAAAACTGGAATAAATTTTCAAAATAAAAATTGCTTTAATCTTGGGGAAAATCATTCTTTTTTCCGTGACATAAATTCGAAGAAAAATACAATTGCATGTGACTACAACGGGTCTACCACGATATCTAGAAATTAATTATCTAGAAAGTAAAAATCTCGAATATGAAAATCTCGAAAACAAAAATCTAGAAAATAAAATCTCGAAATGCCAAAATCTAGAAAAAAAAATCTCGAATTCAAAAATCCAGAATGTATGTATGTTTGAATTTTTGAGGCAATGTTTAAAATTCATACATACATTCTGGATAACTTACTTCTCCTTAACAAACTTAAAGTTGACAAGTAAAGTTTTCAATCATACAATTGCACATTGCTACTCATGCACCTGTGAGAACAGTTACCCATCTAAACACATTGTCAATGAAACTGTAAGAACATCCACAGTAAATTCAGTATTATTAAAGTTGACAAGTAAAGTTAGTTGAGTCCTGGCACAGAAGGCTTAAGGTTTTAGTTGGAAGGCCTCACATTGGCCTGTACAAATTAATTGAAATATTGTCGAATGAATCTGTTCATGATAGGTGTCTTGTTGAAAAACTTCAGATGGGAGAGGAAACTAGAGTTAGACGAGAGTACTTACAAAAAGAAAAACGTATCTTGAAAGTCCTCGACGAAAAGGAAGAGAAAAGTTATGTTGGGTTCCTAAGAAGTCTTGCGGCTAACACAAATTTATAATATTTGTATTAAGTATTTGTTTTTTTTTTTTTTTTTTTAAATACATATTTAATTTGTTTTTGTTTTCTTTTTTTGTTTATTGTTTTGATTTTCTTATTGTTTGCAACTATTTTTCTTGCTCAGAAAATAAAATATTGGGTAAACTGATGTATTTGTGTTTTATTGAGTTTTAACTGTTAAAAATACAAAAAAAAATCTCGAATTTTTATTTTTTTTTCGAGATTTTTTTCTACAGGTTGTCCCAAAATTAACGCAAGATTTGAATTAAATAGAAAACGCCGTTTTTAGTCTTTTGATAGTTATATTTTTATTGACTCGTAAAGTACATAGGATAGGGTTATGTATGGAATAACACATCGGACAAATGGCCTCCACGGCTTCGCATGCACATGCGCACTCTTTTGTTGAAATTTTCCATGACCATTCTGCATAAATGTGGCTGAATTTCGTTGATGCAGCGTTGAATCTCCTCCTTTAATGCACGGGTGGTTGTGGGCTTGTTGACATAGACTTGTGATTTCAAATAACCCCATAAAAAGAAGTCTAATGGTGTTAAATCACACGATCTAGGAGGCCAATTTTGATCACCGAAACGAGAGAGTACACGACCTGGAAATGTCTCATGCAGTAATTGAATTGTTTCACGGGCTGCATGACATGTGGCACCGTCTTGTTGAAACCACATATTGGACACATCAATATCATCCAATTTTGGCAGAAAGAACTGTGTAATCATGTCGCGATATCGAGCACCAGTAACAGTCACTGCTTGACCAGCATCATTTTCAAAAAAATATGGCCCAATTATGCCTCCAGCCCAAAATCCACACCATACAGTCACGCTTTGTGGATGCATTTGTTTTTCGACAATCACATGTGGGTTCTCCGAACCCCAAATGCGGCAATTTTGGCGATTGACAAAGCCATCAAGATGAAACTGTGCTTCATCGCTTAGGATGATTTTGCCGCCAAGCTTTCACTTTTTTTGAAATATTCTTTAATAATGAAGACACGTTGTTCTCTCGTGTAACGCTCCATTTTTAATAACCCTATACTGTTAGCTGTCAAATTGCTTTTTTTCAGGGTTGCCAACACTTCACTGCACAAATGGCGGCAAATTCAAATCTTGCGTTAATTTTGGGACACCCTTTAGATAGAGTCTTTTGAGATTTTTGTTAATTCTGGATTTTTGTGGATTCGAGATTTTTGCGTTCTAGATATTTTTTTTTTTATTTTCGAGATTTTCGGCATTCGAGATTTTTGGAATTCTAGATTTCGTCATGATCCCGACTACAACAATCCTGTGAGGTTTCAGTTTCATCGAACTAGCAGTTTTTTTTTTGTTTCAAACGATCAAATTTTTGAAAAAAAATAAAAGGATCACGATTGTTTGCTTTTATCGCTTTATTTATATTTCTACAGCGGAATGCACTTTAAAATATGAAAAAAATTAAAAAGAAAATAATTTGAAAAATGTTTTTGAAAAAATTATTTGAAAAATTAGAAAACAAAGTTTGCTTTGATTCCTTAATTTCTTTCTCTAGGGTTAATGATTTATAAGGGGGGGGGGGTGTCCATGTTCCAATTTTCAAGGTAAAATGACGAAAGCATTTCGATTTCCACATACAATTCTTTATTTGTAAAGCTTTTGAAAATTCAACTGTGGGAAACTTAAAGATCACATGACATTTGTTTTCTGTTTTTAATATCTGAAAAATAACTAACATTATGTTTTCACAATAAATCCAAGACAGAAGCTATTGTGCGTGCTAAATCTTTAAAACAATTGACAAGACTGACAAAAGTCTCGGAAAATGTCGGTCCAAAATTTACTGTTTCTTCTCGGATGTCCGAGACTCCTTGTAAAACTTATTTTTTTATCGGTTTCATACAAATTTAAAAATTTCGGTTACTTGTAAAATTGTCCACAAAATTTAGGTTTTTTGTGCATAATTATGAACGGAATATTAATCAGATATTTATTCTTAATGTGTAGATTTTATAACTTGTTCCTAATGTGTAGATTTTGTAGATTTTTAAGAAATTCTTTACATATTTTTATTTCAATAAAAAATAAAAATGAAATATGGATTTATAAAAATAAAACATTTGCTCATTTTAAAGTTAATTATTTTCCTATAAAAGTTTCATGAAACTTTTTTAATTAGAATGTCTAATTAATATATATTTTTAACAACGAAAACAAAACTTTAATTATAGAGCTTATAAATGTTCAATCTTTAAAATTTATTCACATACATTTTCAATCTTCAAAAAGAAATTTAAAATCATATTGCAAAACAAAATTGTTCCACATACGCTCCAGTGTACATATTCATAAATAATTTAAACCTTTGAAGTTAAAAATATAACTGATGTGTCTCTTGAATCAAAATCGCTTATTCATCTTATTCATGATAAGCTTATTCAATTGGGTTCTATTTTTGTATATAAAATCCTTCTCTACGGATGACAACCTTTTCCTGTTTTGAGAATAAAAGTCACAACAAAACCTCCTATACTTCCATTTTAAGCGTTTTATTTTTTTTTCTCAATGACTCGTCAAATGTCTTCCTTATATTCCATTCAGTTTTCATTTCTCAATTCTCAGTTTGTTAAATTGATATACTTTTTTTTCTGCTGTTTGCTTGCTCCAAGTTTACATGAATGACAATTTGCGTTTAATGTATTTATTAAACAAACAATAGAATAAGAAACACAAAACAAGGTATCTTTCAAAATATCTATTTAATATTCAACTTACAACAACATAAAGCGTGCGAGATACAAAACAATCCTAAAAGAGTGTTCCTTGTGGAATATTAAAAATAAAATATAATATATAACAAAAAAATAAAAATAAATAAAAGAAGACATGAATATGCTAATGAAATGTTGTTGTTGTTTTTTTTTTTGTTTGTCTGTGTCTATTTCGCCGGCAACGACATTAAATTCGCCATTTTTGTTCTTTGTTTGTTGTTAAATGTCAAAATGGTGTTTCACTTGTGAATTCCTATATAGTCACACTAAAGCCGTACCCACACTTTTTATGTGACAAAAGTGCTAAGTTTGACCCAAAAAGGAAGCGTTGGTGTATTTTTATTTTTGTTTAGTTTAGCGAGAGCCTAAGAGCGTGCGAAAACAATTCAAATGCATTTGTTCGTTGGTCTTTTAAAAGGTTTCTTTTATTATTTTCACTGTTGCTTCTATGTTCCTATAATATTTTGTGGTTGCTTAAACGTAAACCTGAATATGGCCACGGCCAATGAAATGATGATGCTTGAGAAAAGACTTTATTTGATTTCATTTGTTTCGCGATAACAGTGAGTCATTTCATTTATACAACGAGCAGCATTAGAATTGGCCTCGAACGACCAAGTTGTGTATTTTATGACTCGTTCAAGTTGATATTTCTTTTACCATTTAAAAAAAACTCCAAAAAAACAAACAAACGTCTTCGCAAGTTGTGCGGTAGTCGTAGCCGAATAGTCATGCCGCATTTTACTTCGATATTTATGGCATCGTTAGAGCGCGTTATTGTTTTTGAATTTCAAGTATCAAAATTATCTTCCAATTTAAAGTTTGCTGCATGCGGCTATACCATGGTGGTAGCGGCAGAGTTGATGACGGTAGACATTTGGTTTAGCGAAAATTCACTTTCACCCTCATTTGCCGCATTTTATGTGCCCTGCGGCTGCGGCGCGCGGCGGCGGTTAAAAACAATTGTATGTATATTTTTAGCGGTCAATCAATATACTTTCACTTGTGTGTTTTTTTAAAAATAAATTGGAATATTTAAAACCAGTTCAAGTGTGAAGGTCAACGAAAGCAAAGATTGTTGAATTCGGTGAAGGAAGAAGTAAGAAATGTTAATTTAAATTTTTTGGAGATTTTCACGATAAATGGTATCATATTTATCAAAAAAAAAAATGTCTCAAGCTGAATCGTAAAAATTTTAACTATGAAGAAACAATAAAATGCCTATTTTAATAGTTTTCTTTGAAATTGTTTTAATAGCATCAAATTTCAAGAATATTAAAAACCGCAAAATTTAACACATTAATGATTATAATAAAGCGAAACATTTTGAAGATTATGCTGCAGATATAAACGTTTCTTTTCCTTAAAAACTTACACCTGATATTGTCCCGCTCGACATCTTCACCGAAAGTCAGTGTCCACAAAATGTTTTTGTTTGAAAAGAAGTTTAAGCCGAAAGAAACACTTATCGTACGTACTGTACGCAAGTTTAAGAAAGGCACAGTGCCGTTTAACGGAAGAGAATGTGAAAAATGCTGAGAGTGTGAGACTTAATTCCAATTCAATGAGGATTGCGGAGTCTTGGACCATTTAGACCATTTTTTTTTGTCTGGAAATAAAGCGTTTCCGTCATAGGTAGCCCTTAGAATGCCCCGTTAGCTGGCTTTTTTGTACGGTAAGTGAAAAGAGGGATTTGGACATCCTCTGGATAATTCAGGATAGTGCGCCATGCTACACAGCTTATGTCACAATCAATCCTTTGTCACATCTTGGCGAATTTAATTGGCTACTTTTGAGCTGCGATTAGAGCCTTTGGCTTTTTATTATTGTTTAACTAACGTTTGGCCGTAATTAATACAAATGTTTGACCTTTCTAATAAAGTTTTTTCTCAAGACATTTCAATAGAAAAATGTTTGTAGTTTTTTATATTTTGTAAAAAAAATTGTCAGCTGATTTAAAAAAAAAAGGCTGTGATTCGACCCACACTGATAACTTCCCACCCAGTCTGTCGATTTGTCTTGCTTAAAAGGTTTGTAGGTTTTCGTGTATTGTTCAAAAAGTTGTCAATTGAATTATTCTAAAAGATTTAAAAATTACCAACAACGTTTTGCATTTGATGAAAAAGTTTGATTTCAAAATCTATTTTTGTAAACGAGATTTTTAGTCGAAAAACAATTTTTACCAATTTTAGTACCATTTCTTAAAAGTTTCTATTTCTTATATCGGGTGATTTTTTAAGAGCTTGAGAACTTTTTTTTTTAAAAAAAACGCATACAATTTGCAAAATCTCATCGATTCTTTATTTGAAACGTTAGATTGGTCCATGACATTTACTTTTTGAAGATAATTTCATTTAAATGTTGACCGCGGCTGCGTCTTAGGTGGTCCATTCGGAAAGTCCAATTTTGGGTAACTTTTTCGAGCATTTCGGCCGGAATAGCCCGAATTTCTTCGGAAATGTTGTCTTCCAAAGCTGGAATAGTTGCTGGCTTATTTGTGTAGACTTTAGACTTGACGTAGCCCCACAAAAAATAGTCTAAAGGCGTCAAATCGCATGATCTTGGTGGCCAACTTACCGGTCAATTCCTTGAGATGAATTGTTCTCCGAACTTTTCCCTCAAAATGGCCATAGAATCGCGAGCTGTGTGGCATGTAGCGCCATCTTGTTGAAACCACATGTCAACCAAGTTCAGTTCTTCCATTTTTGGCAACAAAAAGTTTGTTAGCATTGAACGATAGCGATCGCCATTCACCGTAACGTTGCGTCCAACAGCATCTTTGAAAAAATACGGTCCAATGATTCCACCAGCGTACAAACCACACCAAACAGTGCATTTTTCGGGATGCATGGGCAGTTCTTGAACGGCTTCTGGTTGCTCTTCACTCCAAATGCGGCAATTTTGCTTATTTACGTAGCCATTCAACCAGAAATGAGCCTCATCGCTGAACAAAATTTGTCGATAAAAAAGCGCGAAACACATTTCGAACCGAACACTGATTTTGGTAATAAAATTCAATGATTTGCAAGCGTTGCTCGTTAGTAAGTCTATTCATGATGAAATGTCAAAGCATACTGAGCATCTTTCTCTTTGACACCATGTCTGAAATCCCGCGTGATCTGTCAAATACTAATGCATGAAAATCCTAACCTCAAAAAAATCACCCATTATAAACAAATACAAATTGGATCAATGAAATTAATTTGAAGTCAATATCTTCTATTCTTCACGAGATATCGAGAACCGAACATCAATTTTTATCAAATTGTACTTTTTTTGTAGATTTTATTTTTTATGAAAAAACTGATTGTTGGATTTTTATAAAAAATGTCGGAATGTCGAAAACAATATTTTCTGTGTTTGAATTTTTTTTTATTTTTGTAAAGATATTTGAGTTGAAAGTAAATTTTTACCAAGTTTTATTGTTTTTTTTTTTGTAAAAAAACTGTCAATTCGATTTTTTTCAAAATCTAACAAAATGTTTAAAAACAATATTTTTATAAAAAAAATAATTTAAAGCCAATATCTAAAATTTTTGAAAAGATATTTATTCGAAAATCAATTTTTACCAACTTTTTTTAATTTTTTGTTAGCTTTTTTATTTTTTGTAAAAAAACTGTCAATTCGATTTTTCACAAAATTTTACAGAATGTTAAAAAAAAATATTTTTTATAAAAAAAAATAATTTGAAGCCAATATCTCAAAGTTTTGAAAAGATATTTGAGTCGAAAATCAATTTTTACGAACTTTTAGTAATTTGTTTAGGTTTTTATTTTTTGTTAATAAACTATCAATTCGATTTTTCTCAAAATTTGACCAGATGTCAAAAACGTTATTTTTTATTGTAAAAAATTATTTTGGAGATAAACTCATTTTTTTTTCGTAAATTTTCGAGGTGACGAATATTTTTTTTTTAGTTTTTTTTTGATTTATAAAAAAAATATTAGTTGGAATTTTCCAAATAACGGGTTATCCATTTTCCGGTTTCAAAAGTATAGGGCTGGACTTCGACATCTGTCAAACTAAGTTGTTAAACCAATTTTTTTTTTTTAAGTTGAAGTTTGACATTTACGAAAATGGATCGCTTAACTATCGCACAACGCATATACATTTTTAAAACCTACTACAAAAATTGTGATTCTGCCATAGCCACATATCGTCCAATTACGCAAGGAATTGGCAAGATTCTGAACAAATTTGAAGATACTGGATTGGTTACAGACATCGTAAGGCCTGTGCAGCATTGTTTCGCTTGTACCACTGAAAATATCGCTGCTGTAAGTGTAAGTGTTGCCGAGACGACCCGAATGTGTGGATTCCTCGTAGTTCTCAGGAATTAGGACTGCACATCATAGCGTATTTTGCATTTGGGTCTACACCTACATCTGTATAAAATCCAGTTCACATAACAACTGAAGCCAGCTCACCATTTACAACGTCGTCGTAGATACGTTGAGTTGGTGCTTCGAAAACGACGATGAAACAACTGTCAGCGTCAATTCGGAGCGTTATGGTCATATGATAACCTACTTTTTTTGCATTCTATTGAAGAATATGAATACGACTTGGAGAATGCCGCACAAGTCGAGCGAAAATGGCTTTATTGCAAGATGCATTTCCTGGCCGCGTAATTTCTCGTCGTGGCGATATTAACTGGCCACCAAGATCATGTAATTTGACACCGCTGGACTTTTTTTTTAGGGCTACGAGAAAGACCGTGTTTATGCCGATAAACTTTTAACTCTTGAACACTTAAAAACCAACATGCGTCAAGATATGGCTGAGATACCGCCCAATATGTGTCAAAAAGTGATCGAAAATTACATCAAAAGAATCGATCCTTGCAACAATTCGAGTGGTGGACATTTAAATGATGTATTGTTTTACACATAATGCCAACATTCAAACTTTGTAATAAAAAAGAAATATCATGAACAAAAATATTTTACATGTGTTTTATTTACGTTTATACTTTTGAAAACGCAAAATGGAAAACCCTATATTTCTCTTAATCAATTTTATTTTAAAATTCTGCAGCCCTTCAATTTTCCCACTCGAATGTTCAACTTTCAAATTTGTCACACATTATATGAACAATATTTTTTTATCTTAATTGTTTCCTTCTTAATTTATGTGGTATTATCTTAAATTAAGATTATTATCTTAACTTTTTAAAGCCGGATGTCATGTTTACGAATTTGAAAGAAAAAAAATGTATCTTCATTCTTTCGTAAACTTTACATATAAATTCTTCACAACTGCAACATAAAAATTTAACATACACAAAAAAATCTCAGTATATCATCAGCCATCTATTTGTATGTATATTTTGTATAAATGTATATATAAGCTAAAAGTCCATTATCTTATCCAAGGTGCATCAAATTTTTTCCAATCGTTAAACATACAACTTATCTCTGCATAAGGTAGATACATTTGTATTTATAGTAGGTATATAGAACCAATACGTAGCAACCTTAAACAAAACTAAAACTAAAAACAAAAACAAGCCAACCAAACCGGCATATTGCAAGAAAAACCAACAAGCCGGTATAAAATAATAACTCATACAACATCCATCAAACTATTCACCGAAGCAAGACCAAACTTCACGCTATATGCCATCAGATCAGAGTCAAATGGCAAGCTATGTTATAAGCCAAGTCAAGCTAAGCCAAGGCAAGGCAAAAATGGCATGGTAAGAATATTGCTGGTTTAATAATAATAGAAAAATATATATATAATACTTGATATTTCTTTTTTGTATAAATATAAAAATTTCTACATGTACCCATATACACTCACAGTATATATATATATATTTTTATAGCACACATAAAAAGGGTAGTTGTGGGAGGGGGTGTAAAGGGAAGGGGGACGGGAGTTTTCTATACGAAAAAAAAAAAATATTATTCTAACAATAAACTGTGTCTATTGTCAAAGAAAATTCTTTAGCAAACAACAAAAGTCACTCAAGTGCATTCGACACAAAGACCATCAGAATAGACAGTGGGACAGAATGTCAGTTTTATGGATAGTAAATTAAAAAAATGAAGTTGGACTCTTACATCTTCTTATCTTGAGGCTGGTCTATTATGATAGTAGGGGAGCCCAGGGTGCTAAATCGGGATTTACTCGAGCGTCAAAGATACCTATTGGATTGCGAAGCTTAGATGATAAGAAGAAACAAATGTCATATCATATATACACTTTCATCGGTGGGGGGAGCGGCTATAAATTTTCAAAAATGTAAAAAAAACAGTTGCATGGACATACTCGAGCGCGTCAGATATTAATAGCATCCATGTCCTACGTATTTTTGAAAATATACGTATGTTAATCTGATTGTTTCCATGATGGGGGTGGTCGTACGTAAGGGTTGAAAACGGGGAAAAAAATTGGATCGAGCGCTTCGGATTTTCAAAGGGGATGTTAAGTGAACCTAAAAGAAAGAAAAAATGTAATAATCTGACGATTTGGATGTGACCCAAACTCGCGGCCATTATTAGAATTTGCAAAAAAAAATCGCCATTTTAAAATACTCGAGCGCGTCAGATTATGATATATGTATATGGTTCATTTATGTATATACCCCAAACGTGCTGTCTCTTAATCTGACGATTATCTGGAGGGATTCGCCTAATCTGACAATGGCAAGAATTTTGTTTTGTATTTTTTCAAATCTTTTAGCTGAAAAAATAGCATGCAAAGAAAACAGTTATTATCTTTGAAGTACAAAACTTTTATTTATGAGAAAATAATTATAAAAAATATAAATCATCAGAGTCATCTTCATCTTCTGGCTCGATTTCATCCTCAGATTATGTATCTGTAACAAGAAATCATGAGAGTATTAAATGAAATTTTTCTTCATGAATAACGATTTCTTCAATCATAGCAGAAAAAATATACAAAAACGTTGTAAACGAAAAAACAACTGCGCGATCAGCTGTCATGGCAACAGAACCCACAGTGAGGACGGAGTGAGAGAGTCATAGATAGAGAAAGAGTGAAACAGGAATAGAAACGCGGGAAGGGGAATACCGGCATCATGTACCTGCACGCATTAAACTTTATCGATTATTTTTCCTTATAATCGGCTTACGGAAATCGTCAGATTATATATTATTCGTGAAAGTTGAATTATTGCCTTCAAAATAAAAAAAAATTTAGCCACGCACTAGAAAGTAAAGATGACGTTTTTTTTACAAGTTTGTAACCCACTTACTTCTTATCGTCAATCGAAAATTGTCAGATTAGTGGAATATAAACTTTTTAGCATATACATATGTAACTAACTTACCCTACCTTAATCTGACGAGCTCGAGAATTTCAGATGATCAATTTTTTTTACTAATCTGATCCTTTATCCTTGACGCGCGGCCACATATACGGGGCTAATTTGGTGGAGGTATTCAATGGGGTACTAGGTACCTCCCTGTTTATTAATCTGCCGCGCTTTAGTAAATCCCAAAATCCCTTCTTGGGCTCCCCTACTATGAGGGCAAGTGAAAAATTCGAACACCGATATAGATAGTTTAATTTCGTCTAAACTTGACAATTTTTTTCTTTTAAATTACCGCTTTAAGGCATTAACTTTTTTATAGGAAGTTAGCTTGAAGCCTGTTTTTTTTTATTTCTCAAAGTTTTTGCCTTTAATTTTTAAAATTTTTCGTCTTCAAGGTAAAATTAGCCATTTCAAGGAAAACTTACCAACATAATGCAACTGAATGCAGTTTTGAGGGTTATGTCACTGAAAAAGCTAGAAAGACTTGTAACGGACATATACGACGCATTAAATTTTTGCATGACCAGAAATAACGGCAAAAAATACTATAATGTCCCAAAGGTAGTAAAAATTTCTGGTCATTTGTAAAAAATGTGAGCAACACTACGTCATCATCAGTTCCTACGCTCGTTTGCAATGACACTTCTTTTGTAAGCTCGATTAATAAATCCAATTTGCTTGCAGCACAGTTTGCTGTTAGTTTGATGCTGCCAATGAGTGACATGACTTCTCCTGTACTTGAAAGCGTAAACGTTTCTATGGAACAAATCCTCTTTCGCACTCGTACAGTTATGCTCTATTGAAATAGCCAGTTGCATTCCTCCCCTTAAACAATTCAACCGTAATACCCGTACTGCTAGGAATGCCCATCAGTTTACCCTTGATCCCAATTTCAGACGTATTGTTAAGTACAGAGATTCTTTCTTTAGCCGCACTTCACGAATGTGGAATGCTTTACCAGGCTCAATATTTCCCACTCATTACAATGTGCAGACATTCAAAACCAATGTGCATCGGTTTCTACTTTCTAATCCTATCCTCCTTTCCTAATTGCTCGCGTTATGTTTAATCATTATAAAGGTATTCATAACCCCTTTAAACAAAAATGAATTTAGAACAACATTTTTGAGTTGATTTATTTGTCCAACAATAGTTAATTTACATAACATTGCTTATTTATAGAAACTTTCAAAACCCAAACAACATCCAAAAATCAACTAAGAACTACTAATTCATCGAATATTTTCGTTTGCCCCCTTCACCGTCCTCAGTTCAAAAATTATTCTACTTTTAATTTTTATAGCATCTCCGAAAAAAAAAATTGAAACAATTTCACAAAAGAAACCTATTGCAATTTTTGGCCTACTGATGCTTTTTTTTTATTATTATACGCGCACTACCCTTATAATGATTAGTCACAGTGTGAGCAATTAGGAAGGGAGGATAGGATTAGAAAGGAGATACCGATACACATTGGTTGGGAAACATTGAGTCTGGTAAAGCATTCCACATTCGTGTAGTGCGACTAAAGAAAGAATCTTTGTACTTTACAGTACGTCCGAAATTGGGCTCAAGGGTAAACTGATGAGCATTCCGGGTATTACGGTTGAATTGTTTGAGGGGAGGAATGCAACTGGCTATTTCATTAGAGCATTGTTTATGAAAGTAGTGATAAAATAATGACAGGCATGAAACCTTACGACGGTGCTCGAGAGATACAAAAGTTTCAGTTAGACAACGATCACATATCATTTTTAGAGCTCTCTTTTGAATTCTGTCTAGGAGACTCAAGTAGGTTATAGGAGCACATGCCCATATATGGGAATTGTACTCGAGTTTCGGACGAATATAGGCTTTATAGATTATAGCCAGATCAGAAGGGTTAAAAAACTCCTTGCATCTTCGGAGAAAACCTAAACACTTAGCAGCATTTTTGGCGATGTCAAATATGTGATCACTCCACAACAAGTGGTTTTTAATGCACATACCTAGGACTGATAGCTGTTCAGTCTCCTCGATGCAAGTACCACTCATGGATAGTGGCATTGGGGGAAGGTTACGCTTTTGTGACAGTAGACAGCATTGAGTTTTCGAAGCATTAAATTGTACACGGTTTTTGATTCCCTATTGGACAATGCTGTCAAGATCAGAATTTAATGAGCTTATCATACGCTGCCGTTGGTAGTCCACATCCGAAGAACAAGGATGAGAATCTAAAAACGATTATGAGAAGCTGAGGGTACTGTCATCAGCGAAACAATTAAGTGGGTTAGAAGTTTCAGACAAAAGATCATTTATAAAAATAAGGAAAAGTGTCGGAGACAAAACGGAGCCCTGGGCACACCGCGTTTATTTTGTGGACATCAGATTTGAACCCGTCCAATACTACTTGAGTTGAACGGTCCGAAAGGTAATTTCTAACCCAACGAAGAAGGGACTCATCAATACCAAATGCACGCATTTTTGATAAGAGAGCTTGGTGCCAAACTCTATCAAATGCCTTTGAAATATCAAGTGCAATAATCTTACTTTCTCCAAAACGATGTAAAGATTTGTTCCACTGTTCGGTGAGATAAACCATAAGATCACCAGTGGATCTATTGCAACGAAAGCCATACTGCCGGTCATTAATAAGCTTCCGTTCTTCAAGATATTTCTTAAGCTGAAAATTGATCAGCGTTTCCATGACCTTGGAAAGAAGGGACGTAAGTGCAATTGGACGATAGTTAAATGGTGAGGAGGATTCGCCTTTTTTAGGGACAGGCTGGACAAATTGGCTTTATCAATCGAGCTTACGTAGGGAGTGTCATTGGAAACGAGCGTAGGAACTGACGATGACGTAGTGTTGCGCACATTTTTTACAAATGACCAGAAATTTTTACTACTATTGGGACATTGTAGTATTTTTTGCCGTAATTTCTGATCATGTAAAAATTTAATGCGTCGTATATGTCCGTTACAGGTCTTTCTAGCTTGTTTGAACTTATTCCGGTTTTCCTCAGTTGGCTTGGCTTTGTAATTCCGGAAACTTACATTTTTGGTCCTAATAACCTCTTTACAGCTCGAATCAAACCATGAGTTTTCTTTGGGTTTGATAGATTTTACCCTATTGGGGATAAAATTTCTCATTCCACAAAGAACCAAGTTTGTAATCATATCTGCACTGGAGTCCACGTCACTACCGAGGAAGCATAGTGACCAGTTAAAGTTCCTGAAGAATTCATTGAGACCGTCCCAGTTGGCTTTCTCATATTGCTAAACGGTTCTCGTAGGTGTTTTGACTTTAACTGGGGTTTTTTGGCATGAGAAATTAGCAGATATGACACAATGGTCTGATGTGCCTAGAGGCGATAATACACTGACAGTATATTTATTAGGATCAGAAGTAAGAAACAAGTCTAGAGTGTTGGCGGATTGACCTGCAACGTCAGGAATCTGAGTTGGCTCGTCAACTAACTGAGTCAAGTGGTTTAACTCAGCAAAATTCTCGACATACCTTCCTTCGGATGTTGTCTGACCAGAATAGCGCAGCCACGAAGAATTGTGTACATTGAAATCGCCCGTAACAACGATCTCACTGTGCGGAAAATGGGATACAATTCTCTGGATAGAGTCGGACAGCGCATCGAATTCGTTAGAAGTCGAATTGCTATCCAGGCTTGGGCTGCGATAAATAAAACACGTGTGAATGATGCGCCTTTGAACGGTGAATTGAAACCACATATAACTAAAATTTGTGTTGGTGCACTGACCATATTGTGGTAGAAGTTGACAGGCAATATCATTCCGTAAATAAACGGCTAGACCATGGTGAGAAAAGAATAAGGGCACTAAGCTATAACCGAAGAGGTTAAACTCAAAGTGATCAGTGGTTTCACCAACCTGAGTTTCGCTTAGTGCCAAAACAGCTGGCCTGTTCAAAACAGTATGAACGTATGCATCATTTAAATTTTTTCTAAGCCCACGAATGTGGCTATACTGAACACAAAACTTACCATTCATCACAATGCACAAAAACACAAAAAAAAACCAAAACAAGACAGTTATCTATGTAGTAAATGTAGCTTCATATTTGTCCAGAAAACAAAAATTATTTTCAACTACTCGTTCAAAACATATTCAACTTACATTTTTATAGCAACTTTTGCAAACATTTAAAGTCCCACAAAACTCGAAAGAATCAACTTGCAACGAATTATTTGTCTTCAAAAATAATGTTAGTCAAAAAAGAGTCTTTTAATTGTTCATCTCTAAAAAACTCCCTTTACTGTTCAACAAAATGGCGTATTCAGCTTTCGCTTCTTTTTATGTGCACGATTGTACTTTTAATCAATGTATTTCAGTAATTTTAAACTACTCATAGAGAAAGTGTGTCAGCAGCCTTAACTTCTAAGCAATTCATGCACATGAAGACAGAGGGCGCCATAAAATTTGTTTTAATGACTGTCCTTGGCAAAATACAAACAGAACTATTGCAGAATTTCATTGGGTTCTTTCCCACTGTTTGTTTCGACTGACACGTTATTGTGACTGCGTTGAGCTTCCTGATATTCATAGGTACGAGTATACCTACGCGCTGTGCTACTGTCACTTGCTTGCTTTGATTTCATACCAGAGAATAAGTCGTCGTATATTGTATGACTATTCGTATCTTTGACTCTGAAAGTCACAGTTTGAAAGAGAAAATCCATCTATTTATGGTCGTTGATGGATGCAGCGCAACTACGTATAGAAGGTTATTTTTTTTTTTATTTCGTTGCTTTATTTTTTCACTTTCATCGCACGAATAACATATTATGGAAATTTTCCACACCACTTGCACCAAAGACTCTATGTGCGGGGGTGATACATGATATATATGATATATGTATGCTAGCTCAAGGCGGCTTTTTCAGCTCGTCTTAGCATGATGATATGATATGGAATGGAATGATATGATGGGGGAGGAATAATGATTCCGTGAAATTAAATTTATATTTAGGCATCATCAGGGGCTTGTAAATTCCAAGGAACGCTTAAATTATGTGCACTCTGTGTATCGACCCTTGTGCTTGCTTATATAGAGTCAAGTAAGTAGGTGGGTATAGAGGTCTTCAGAGGGAGCTTAGTTATCCGCATGGTTCCGTTAAGATAATTTCCTATTATAAATTTAATTACTTTGACAAAACGACAAAGACGATGACGAAGACAACGACCGACGCTCGATTGAATAAATGAAAAATGAAAGGGGGTCAGCGCCATTTGTTCAAAAGTGGATTAAAGTATGTGGGACAAGTCTGGTCATTTCTATAGTCGGTTGTTGTGTTCTTACACCAGGATGACGATAAAGGCATCTTACATACAGACACGAACCCCCTCGAACCACAGAGGCAAAATATGTGTAGAATTAATTATGGCAACATCAATTCCGACTTCGTGGCATAAATGCCATAGGGGTACACTTGTACGAATTGCAATATTATGTCCAACTAACGACCGGTCCGGACGGTCGGTCGACCCACAACCACGATCCAAAACGACGACACAGTGTGATATAATTATCCGTCACCATAGGTGACAATTGAATAAATTGAATGACGCCAATCCCCGAATGATTCTTAGAATAGGATTTTTTTTTCTGAATTTAATGATGATGATGATAATGATTATGACGAACCAGACTATAAAGAGCTTTTACCAGTTAATTAAATAAAAATTAAAGATATATGAAAAAATAATAATTCGATTGAAATGGAATAAAAGAAAAAGAAGAAGAATTTAAGCATTATTATCAATTAATTCTTCAGAGAGAATCTTTATTGTCAATAAATAAAGAATGTATTTATAATCATAATAATTAAACTTAATTAGACTCGTTTGGATTACATATTTAACTACCTTTATGGAAGAGGAAATTACTTAACTTTATGTGCTAAATTACTTAAGTATAGAAATAAGCAGTCTCGATAGAAAATAAAATATGTATGACTGAACAAGAGATTTATTATATTAATCTTGAAACAGTAAATTTAACAAAATGGAAGTAATATTAAGAAGAAATTACTGCGGATGTCATTTCGCATAGAAAATTACTCAATTTTTTTCTTGAGAAAAATGTGCGTTAAAGTGATTCGATGTAATTATAGAAAGTAGTTAAAATCGTTCTATAGAAGACTCATATTTAATTGGAATGAAAAAAAGAACATAATGGAATTAAAGGAGAATATTTTAATATTTTTTAACATTTAAAACGTTTTTTAAAACGAGTAAGTTTTTGATTTTCTTTAAGAGAAGAAGAATTTCTGCAAAATTGCTCAAAGTGGAGACATTATTATTTTTAAATTTTACTTTGTTAATATTTAAAAAGGCATTGGATCTACAATGTTCTATGTGGACACAAATTGCTTAATATTTTTGTTAGCTTTTATTCATAGAAGAAAGTTCATTAGGGTTAAAATCGACAAAAACTGAAAAAGGAGCGACTTTGTCAATTTTCAACTATAGTAGGAAAAATATTGGATCTCGAGGATTAGGTGTAAGTCGTTTTTTCTGACCAGTGTGTTTTAATATCTTTATTTCAATTTGGTCAAAAAATCAAAAAGAAAAAAAGAAGATCCATTTCTTGAATATATTTTTTGACGTGACAACGTCTTAAATTAGGTTGCGGCTGGGAGTCACTTATGAAAAAGTGTAACGCCCGGTAACGTTACGATGAGTCACCGAACGAGAGAGAGGCCCGCCGAATGCCTTGCGTCTCTCTCCCACTCAACTATGATCGGTCTGCCGCGCGCGCAGCACTAGAGAATTAGGCGCATTGAATCGGCGCATGCTTGTGTCTCTGTCTTTGTCTTTCTCGAACGTTCTTGGCGTTGGAAAAACAAGAAAGCGTCATAATACAAGTTCACACGTGTGGTTAAAGTATCGTCAGCTGTGTCTGTAGTGAAAATGTGGAGTGCTTAGATTCGTCATTTACAACAACTACAACAATAAAGGTAAATAATTGTACACTGATATTTCATTATCGTAAACTATGATTGATTGATTGATTAATTGTTAGATTGACACAAAAGTTGAGAAACTGAGTTTATAGGTTATGTCATACTATTGATAAATGTTGATAGTGTTAAGTAAATTATTAGTTTAAAAAATTTGTGCAATTCTTATTTTCATTCAATTCCTTGTTCCTATTGTGCAATTTAATTATATTCATATCAATAAATATTCTACCGAGAAAAAGACGTTGTCACGTAAAATCTTCGCCCGTTAAACCGACTTTACAGGCAACCATTTTTTTTGTATTTTTGCTTCTTGAAGAATGGATTTAAAGCTTCAAGAAAAGTTATGTTTTGCACAAGGTGTAAGTGTTTTTTTTATTTTCCAACAATTGAATAATTTGTATGGTGTCAGGTGACCTTTCCGTCTTACTCACGCCATTTATACACCCACCTCTTAAGTTTAAAGTGAACAATTTTTAACCAACTATCAACCAACATTTTTGTTAAAAAAGTTTTTAAGATTATTTTTGAAGGTCTGTAATTTTGAAACTCATAAATTTTCAGACAAAATTGTAGGTTATGTACCATGTTCCAGTGATATCAGCTGGTCTTAGAGTAGACATGCCCTGCTTTATGAGATAACATTCTGTCCTTCTTAACCTAATTATTATCAATTTTGCTTCATGAAATATCTTTTCAAGATACCGAATGGTCAGAAAAATGTCATCTTCTTTATTATTTAGTAATCGTTATCGTCTGACATTTAAAAGGGTTGAGGGAAAGGCTATTTTTGCCACACCAAAATGTGAAACTATCAATGTCGGCTTGTAAAAGGATGCGATCTTGGGTGGACTTTATTATCTAAAGATGTTCATGTCATCAGCAAAAATAAGAACATCACTTGAGCGTAGACATGACGATACGTCGTTTATAGACAAGATGAATAGAAAAGGGCCAAGATGGCTTCCCTGGGGAACACCAGATTGAGCAACAAAAGGTGACAATAACAATTTCTAAATTTTACCTCATAGGATCTGTTTTCAAGGTATGATTTGATCCAAGCTAAGAAAAATGGTGGAAAACCAAGAGCTTTAAGTTTAAATAAAATAATTCCGTGGCTAAGTTGGTCAAAAGCTTTGGAAAAGTCAGTGTATATATACAGTCAACTTCATAACCGTGTTCTAAAGCGTTTGAACATTAAATTTGAGAATGTGAGGAGATTAGTAACGGTTGATCTTTTTTTCACAAAACCATGTTGCTGTTTGCAAATGAGATTTTTACTAAAAATGCTAAACTTTCACAAAAAACTTGTTCAAACAATTTAAGTATGCAAGAAAGCTTTGCAATGGACCTGTAGTTTGTTATATCCGCCTTGTTAGCTTTCTTGAAAATTGGTGTTAGAAATGACTTCTTCCATATAGTGGGAAATTTGCCTCTTTTTAGAGAAAGTTTTAATAAGAACGTAAGGGGTTCAACTAAAGCATTACTACACTTTTTAATACTATCGGGGGAATACCATCGCGACCGGCTGAGCAGTCGGCATTCAACGCGGATAAAAAATCAAGGACCGTATTCTGTAGCACAGGGATGTGACTTAAGCTAGTCTGCGAAAAGAAGTGAAGATCATGAAAATATACTTCATCAACTTCTTGAGGGCTATTAACAAAAGATTCACGGAAATTTGTTGCGAAAGCGTTACAGATATCAACAGTTTTATTTAAAGAAAGATTCTTGTAAGTGAAGTTAACTGGAAAGCCATCTGATTTTTTCTTTAAGTTTACAAGTTTCCAAAAATATTTAGGATTCTCTTTCAAAGAGGTGCCCATATCAGTAACATAAATAGCATATACAAAATTTGAAAGAGACTTAAATTCGTTAAAAAGTTCAACATAAAAAGAGAAATTGATTGGAAAGACAGAGTTTTGAGATAAGTTTTCCATGTCTTATTTCTTTTGTTACGCAGTAAACGCAATTCTTTTATGTACCAAGGGTGGCTAAAGTTTGTATTTCTTGATTTCTTTAAAGGTACATTTTTTTCTAAACAATTATTAAAGATCTTATAGAAATTTGAAACTGCTTTGTCAATATTAGAAAATGCTAAAGTATCAGTAATTCCAGAAATGGTTAAATCTTCAGACAACAAGTGGAAATTAGCTTTTCTGAAGTCAAAATTATATAAACAATCAAAGGAATTACTGTGTTTAGTAAGGTGATTACTTAAGTCAAGAAAAATGTCCAAGGGGGGTTGATATTTATCAATATTAGTAATTCCTGATCTAGATTCTAGAACAAGAGTACTAATAGCGTCAGAAGAAAAGACTAAATCGAGAATTCGATTTTTTGAGTTTTTAATACAGCTTGTTTGTTTTGATTTTATAGTTTGACTAAAGTTATAAGTGTATTCACTAGCATAAAAATAATCCAAGTCTAGAATTTAATATATTTAATATTGTGATCTCTTATTTCATATAATGATCTATATTTAATATTATCATCTCTTTTTGGAAACTTCTTATTTACTATGGTCTAGTTTGTTGGTTTGAGATTAAAGTAAAACCTGAGGTAAATAACTTAATACTCTATCCCATTGCGGTCTGAATGGTTTGGATTTAAAATCTTTTTTGACCTAAAATAAGAAGGATTTCTAAAAACTCTTATCACTTTACCGTTTTTTCCGATACACACAGGAATGGTTATTGCTCACCATTATCAAAAAACTACTCAATTGCAATATTTGAACATTTAAAACCGAATTGCCTTCAAATTTATTTTTAATAACTCACTTTCTCTCGATTTCTTGCTTTGGTATTTATTTGAGTGAGAATCAACAAGAACAAACATTTTCACCTCAGTTGTCTGATACAAGAAAAATATTCTGTTCATTTGATTTTGATTTAATTCTTATGCAAATAAATGCTTTATCAACCCTTCTATCGCATAATAATGAGTGATGACGATAGTTCATGAACATTTTGAAAAGCAATTCAATAAAAACTTTTTAGAAACAGAAACCAACCATCTTTTTTAAGATTGACAGTGACAAGAAAGAAATGCAAAGATGCATCTGGGCTATAGGTCCAGCATCGACAGTGACCATATGAAAAACTCATTCAAAGAAACTAGTTTAATTATTTCTTGACATCAATCGAGTAAACGAGTACATAGTAAATGTACAAAACTTCAATAAACAAAATCTCATTTCTCTCTAACAAACTAATGGCATACGTACTTTTTATTTTGTTTTTGATTTAATTTGCATATTTTTTCAAGTCAATATACTGCCACCAGGTGCTTTAACTCTATAGCAAGTTTATGTTTGCATTTGCAACAATCATAACTCTTATTTAGATACAGTGAGGCGGTCGGTCGATGAGGTGGTACAATCCGGTGAATGTAATAGGTATAGATATTTTAAATAAAGAAAGTTGTACTTAAAATAGATAGGCAACTTACAGTTTAAGATGTAAAAGCCGACAGGCATACAAACTGCATATAATATTTAACTAGCAAATAAAAACAAGTTAACAAAATAATAATACAAAAATAAGCAACAACAAAAAAAATAAACTTCGTGATCACGTCATTAATTTACTTTTGCGCCGCCGCCGGCCGCCGCTAAGCACAAGGCACAAACAACGAGGACGTTAAAACGACGACGACGAACGATGAATGTATCTTATGGATAGGAAAATCTATCTATATCTACCTACGCTTGATTAGATTGGTTTGTTTAGTTTCATTTTTTTTTTGTTTATTTGTTAGCATATGGCTTCTCACAAGAAAATACTTAAGATACTTTCAACTTAGGAGATCCGTTTGAAATGTGAGTCTATTAAAACGGTAGCGGATTTTCTTCTTCGTAATAACATAGCAATTTTTTATTTTAAGATAATCGATTTAAGACTAAATTTCTCTTCGATGAAAATATTGGATTTTTTTATTAGAAATCATTGCTCAGAAAAAAAAGCTAAGCTCAAAAAAAGGACAATCTGCGAAATAAATACAATAATGGAATATGATACACCCTATTTAAAATTTAAATAAACATAAATCGTTTAATTATTTCCATCAAAATCCCAAAATATTTTTTTTTGTATTTTACTTTCAATCAAAGTTTTCGAAAAATCTATATATAAAACTGAAATCAAGCAAAAGAGGAAACCTTTGTTACGGTTTGGCTTCAAAACTTCTTATCCAATTGGCATGCAGTAAATAAAGGTGGGCCTGAAGCTCTGGATCGTACACTTAGAGATGAGCTGATGAACGCCCGATGTTAGGAGTTGTGATACTGTTCGCTGGTGATTTTCGGCAAACATTACCAGTTGTGCCAACAGGTTCAAAAAGTGATGAAATAAATGCTTGCTTAAAATCGTCGTATCTGTGGGCTTCTGTCAAACTTTTAAGATTGACCACAAATATGCGCGTACATTTGGGTGGTGATAATAATGCAGCACAATTTTCAAGAACTCTTTTGGATGTAGGAAATGTAAAATATTTTAAATGATGATGGTGAAGTACTAACAGAACCAACATTTGCAACTAGCGTCACTGAACAAGACGAATTAATTGGTCTAATGTTTAGCTAATGTTTACTCGCAAGTCGCCCAAATTTCAGAGAAAACGGATGATTGGTTACACGAACGAGCGATTTTAGCACCTAAAAACGATTCTGTTACAAGTATAAATATTGAAATTCTTTCAATGTTTCAGGCCCATCAACAAACTTATCTTTCTATTGATAATCTGACTGATGATCAAGATAATACTATTGATATTCGGATTGAATTTTTGAATTCTTTGAATCCATGAGGACTTCCTTCGCATAAACTGGACTTGAAAATTGGGGTTCCAATAATATTTATGATTAATTAAAATGCACCGACATAATGCAATGGTACTAAATTACGGATAGTAACTATGCAAAGGAACGTGATTGAAACTAAAATTCTTTCCGTTTTAGCCCAAGGTCAAGTTGTTTTCATTCTCAGGATACCGATGATTACCAATGAATACCCGTTCGAATTTAAATGAGTACAAAATACAATCCTATAAAGCTTTGTTTTGCTATGTCTATCAATAAGGCACAGGGACAGACACTGAAGGTTGCAGGCCTTGACATCACAAATCCCTGTTTTACCCACGGACAATTTTATGTTGCTTGCTCCCGTTTCAGCTCGGCTAAAAATCTATATGTGTATGCGCCTTACCAAAGAACAAAAAATATTCAGCCTTATTTTGACATTCTCTTTCGTTCGAAAGTTGTTCGAATTCGTATGATACGTATTTTCACTTTCTAACGATTCGAAAGTTCATTTTAATTCGAAACTAAAGCAAACTTTGACTTTCTAATCATTCGAAACAAACGTCATTTATTAAGCGTTCACATCTTGATGAGAGAATTAAAAGAAAAACATGTACTAAGTTCTGTTTTTTTTTCCGAAAAATAAAGAAAATGGAATATATGTATTTTTATGAAAATCTATTGATGTTTTTATTAAAGGTCACAGTCACACTCAAATTGGACAACTATAGAACAAAAGGAAGTTCTTATATAATTAATGGAAGAAAACCATGAAATCGCGAGAGGTTTTCTTACAAATCGAATCCCCAATCGATTTGATGCATCCATAATTCTTCTTCGATTTATGCTACTTTGATTTTTCATAAATAAAACAATTTGAATTTTTGAAAGACAATTTAAACGATTTTATCGACTGTGTTACTTTTTGATTCTCGTTGACAATTGTGAAGTGTGACCAGGTGGGATTCAAATAAAGAGATTTAAAGTTAAATTTTGTTGGTAAACATGTGGGACGAAAGCAAAAAGAATTATAAGCACATTAATTATTTTATTAGATTTAAAGGTGCTGAGTTAGCTGTACAAAATTTTGTAATGTATTTTTTTTACTTTTCATATCAATAAATTTAAATTTATGTTCCCATATTCAAAGTGTCATTGATGGTTTTTTAAATTATTAACATCACTAGCACTTAGAACTTTATTAATTTAATTTTTCTTAAGTTAAGGTATTTTTTGTATTCCATCTAATTGTTTCAATGAAATTGAAAGTTTGTGGAACAATTTTAAATTTTGTTACTTTGGTCACACTAAATAAGATCGAAACTTCAAACAGCTAACTTCGAATTCGAGTTCATTCCTGTTCATTTAATATATTCATTCAACAGTGAACATTATTCGTTAGAATTCAAAATACAGAAATTTCATTCTAATGAATAGATCTATTCTAACGAATTGGCTATTCATTAGAATGTCAGAATCAGAATAAGCGTAATTGTTTACAAAGAAGTATTATACCCTTAATAGAAATATGTAAAGAGATTATAAAGGGTGTCCCAAAATAACCGCAAGATTTGAATTTCCCGCCATTTGTGCAGTGTTGGCAACCCTGAAAAAAAAGCAATTTGACAGCTAACAGTATAGGGTTATTAAAACTGGAGCGTTACACGATAGAACAACGTGTCTTCATTATTAAAGAATATTTCAAAAATAGTGAAAGCTTGGCGGCTGCAGTTCGAAAATTTCATACAAAATATGGTCGGAATAGTGTTTTAACTTCGTCAACTGTGAAGAGATTAATTGAAAAATTCATGGAGACTGGATCCGTTGGAGACGCCAAACACACTGGTCGTCCAAAAACAAGCCGTTCAAATGTGAATGTCGAAGCAGTGCGTGAGAGTGTTGCTGACAATCCAGGAACCTCAATTCTACGTCGTGGACAAGAATTGCAAATTTCAAGAACCTCTCTACAGCGTATACTCACCAAAGATCTGTGTCTTCATGCTTACAAAATTCAATTAACACAACAATTGAAGCCTAATGACCATAGACAGAGAAGAGAGTTCGTTGAATGGATTATTGAACATCAACAAATGGACCCTGATTTTTCGAGCAAATTCATCCTAAGCGATGAAGCACATTTTCATCTTGATGGCTTTGTCAATCGCCAAAATTGCCGCATTTGGGGTTCGGAGAACCCACATGTGATTGTCGAAAAACAAATGCATCCACAACGCGTGACTGTATGGTGTGGATTTTGGGCTGGAGGCATAATTGGGCCATATTTTTTTGAAAATGATGCTGGTCAAGCAGTGACTGTTACTGGTGCTCGATATCGCGACATGATTACACAGTTATTTCTGCCAAAATTGGATGATATTGATGTGTCCAATATGTGGTTTCAACAAGACGGTGCCACATGTCATACAGCCCGTGAAACAATTCAATTACTGCATGAGACATTTCCAGGTCGTGTACTCTCTCGTTTCGGTGATCAAAATTGGCCTCCTAGATCGTGTGATTTAACACCATTAGACTTCTTTTTATGGGGTTATTTGAAATCACAAGTCTATGTCAACAAGCCCACAACCACCCGTGCATTAAAGGAGGAGATTCAACGCTGCATCAACGAAATTCAGCCACATTTATGCAGAATGGTCATGGGAAATTTCAACAAAAGAGTGCGCATGTGCATGCAAAGCCGTGGAGGCCATTTGTCCGATGTGTTATTCCATACATAACCCTATCCTATGTACTTTACGAGTCAATAAAAATATAACTATCAAAAGACTAAAAACGGCGTTTTCTATTTAATTCAAATCTTGCGTTAATTTTGGGACACCCTTTATATAAATTAATAAATAAAAAAGGCACAATATAAGAAAATAGTAGTTTTTTCATCCTCATTTTTTTTTATATAAAATTGTTGAATACCTCCCGGATGAAGCCAGGTAAACCAGCTAGTATATGTATATTTTAATGTTGTGTACAAAATATAGAATCATTAATTTCGTGGTTTCAAGTTTGTAGCGCTATTATTTGACACCTGTAAAACAGCTGTCATTTACGAAAATGGATCCACCTAACGTTAAAAACTTAATACAAAAGTTGTAATGCAAACGTAGCCACTGAAAACGCAAACTTTAAAATTTAAAGAAAATAGAAACGTTACTGATGTTGTTATTCCAATGTATCATCCTAAGACACGCTCAGTCGAAAATATTGCTGCTGCATTAGAAGTGTGGCTGATGAACCGAATAAAATGATTTTTCGGGGTTTTAAGCAGCTGAAATTTTCTTAGTTAGTTCTTAGTTACTTTTTAACCGGCTACGATTGAAGATCATGAATTGGAGGATATTTGGTTTCAAAAAAACGGGACAATACCACCAATTATGGTCGTAATAGCATGAGAAGCTTCTTGTACACGTTTTCCGTTTTTCTTTTAACCACAAAGGTCATGCGGTTTGATACAAGACCGTGTTTACAAACAATCAACATTACTCAAGTTATACCCGATTAAAATGTAAAAAAAGCGGATACAAATTTCTTCAAAAAACTGCTTTAAATCTTCCCGAAGCCGGCTTTTTTACATTTATAAATTTGACATTACCGTGACCCATCGACAGTTTTGGAAATTTTAATTATTTAAAAAAAATATTGTTGTGAACTTCTCTATGATAAAAATGTTGTTTTTATTCAATTTTTTGACATTGAAATCGGCGGTCTTTGGTTTAAAGGTGCATTCACAATGAAAGCTCAAATTTGTAAAGTTATAATTGAGAGGTACACTTTAAACAACTATTATACTATTATCGTTGGGAGTGTCAATTATCAATCAATTGATAGTTGATAAAGAAATATTGTTCGAAATAACAATGTAGTTAATTTTTTCTTCATGTATTTTGTACCACAGCAATCAAATCAAAGCGCCCTTGACAAACTATCAAAAATGAACCGCCTTGAACTCAACTCACTAATTCTAAATCCTCTCCTGGTCAAAAACCACATGAATTATTACTAAAAATGAATAAATTTATTGTTCGAGAAACTTTTTAATTGTTATATGCATTTTCACAGTTTATTCATATAGCCAAAAGCTTATCTTGCAATTTTAATTCAGGGAAAGCCAAATTATATATCTTTTGATAAGACCTTCCTCCCCAAAAAAAAAAAAACACAAACCACGAAGAAAAATTTCTCTTTTTTCCTTTCTTTTCTTATTACAACAAGTTATGATTGTAATGAATTAAAAAGATTAATTTTTATCTATAAGTATAGTAGCTCGATACGATGGATAGACTCAAACTCTCTTGGTCAGTCATTAATTTATCTTAAAGAACGGCAACTGACAACTAATGATAGATACATATATTTATAGCATAGATAACTGGTTTAGCACGAGAAAGGCCGAACGTTTAATATAAATGTATGTATGTACGTACTATTCGTAAATAAATAAAAACATATGTTTACTTATAGTCACGGTGCTGAGCTGCTGCGATGTGGTGAATTTTGATGAGGAGAGGTGAAGTTTGGTGGTGTGGTTATATAGTAGTTGATAGAGTTTGCTTTAGTTTGTTGAGTTGTGACTATTTATAGACTTGACCCAGTGACTTTGGGCCATTTGTGGCTGGTGGTGTTGATGTTGATGTTGAAGCATCGATAGACCTACGCAATAAATAAAGTATCTTATATGACTTGCTACTGACTACTTATAGGTATACTCATTAAGATACATAGCTAAGTTTAATGAGAGAGCAATTTTTTTCGTTGAGGTTCTTAATTCTGTTTTTTGGGTAGACAGTTTGTTTACTTAATTTGTCACATAAATTGAGCTCCTCAATTGAGTTTGAGGGTGATGATAATTCAAGAAAAAATACCTTTTTAAGCCCAACTTTTTGTTGACATAATAAATATAATATCCACGGCACTTATGATGCTCAATTTTTTTTTTTCAAAGTTGATTGATTGGAATAAGTACACCACAAGATGACATGATGCCTTGTTTCATATATCTTTGTTAGCCAAACAAAGCAAACACTCATGAAAAGTCAACACTATATCCCATCATGTCATATAGGACTTTATAAATAGATACGCGTATATCATACCTACTATACTTTTACTTATAAATAAGGTTAGAGAGGGCACATACTTTTTGGAAGAGATATACATAAATACAACAAAAAGTGGATTAAAGTCCTAGGCACAACACCACTTGACATAGATTTGTGCTTAAAATGCGTCAAATGGTTTGTGACATAGATCTGTCACATATGTACTTATGTCTATCAACTCGTTTTATAAGAACACACACATCTCACACAATATGGTTGAGGTTGATGGTTTATATAAGTCAAGTCGTATTTACTATAAACGCATAACTTTTCTTGAAATGGTTGTCATCATCCAGACATTTAACAACAACAACAACAACAACTCATGGTAATGTCTCGTTTCTAGATGTGTAGAATACAAAAAGTTTAGTGTAGAATTAATGTAAGTTAAGTACTAGTCATATGGTATATCATCATGAAAACAGTATACAGAGTACATGCACTTAAGACACTAGGTTAACAGTTGAATAATATAATAAAAGTGTTTAGGGGTAAATTTTATTACACTTTTGTTGTCTTGTTCACACCGTGGAATGAATTGTTTTGTACTTCTTGAAGTTTTAAACTTTTTATTATAGCTTCATTTAAAAAATTATATCACTACCAAAAATTCCTACAAAGGTGAGAGCTTCATTCCTACACAGAAAAAAAATGTTGTCATATTAACAATCGTTGATAGTCAACTTGAAATTTGGCGAAATTGTTGCATTGACTACCAAAATAGTCAATATGACAACCTTATTTTAAAAAATTGACTACTGGATAGTCAATAGAACAATTTTTGATTATCAATTTTGAATAGTCAATATGACAACAAAAGTAGTCATAATAGAACAACTTCGGTAGTCAATATGACAATTTGGTTGTCTTATTGACTACCAAAATTGACTATCGAGAATTGTTATATTGACTAACCGGGAGGCAAATTAGATTTCGGTTTTCAGCAAAAATTGTCATATTGACTACCGCAGTTGTCCTATTGACTACCGCAGTTGTCGTATTGACTACCACATTAGTCAAAAGGACAACCGTAGTTTCAATTTCCTTCAACCAAAGTTGTTATATTTTTTTTATTTTTTGTAGATTTATTCAGTGACATACATCTTATAATATTAGTGATATGCTAAAATACAAAACATAAAATAGTAAACAGGCTACTTCAAAGATGAATTTATATAAAATTTTTGAGTTTATACAAAATTTAATTTAATTTAATTAATAATCTCATTCTTTAAATTCAAATTGATTTATTCAGTTAAAATTACAATTAGTATATAATATTTATGTACATATGTATATTTATACAAATTTTAGTAGTTCAGTTCGTTATTTAAAATCATATAATATAAAATTCGTACATATTAATCTCAACTTTATGCAGGGTTCTTTGAAAATTAGGCACTTTGAAAATGACTTCGGAGTTCGAATCGAAACCTAGTTTCTCCATTTAAAGTTTTCAAGTTTCTAGGCAGAAGATTCCACAGACGAATAGCGTAAACAAAAAATTGTTGTTCAGAGGTACGACAGGAATAATGAGGGTGCATAAGCATTAAGGATCTGCTTGAGGAACTGAATTGAATCCTATTATATAAACTAGAAGGTTGTTGCGTGTTTATTATGTTACAGAGTAGGAGTAGAGTCCTGTACCGCATGAGATGATCGAAGGAAAAGTTGTAAATTTGGCGTGAAAATTCCGAAATACGATCAAAACGACGTAGACCAAAAATGTAGCGAGCTATGTTATTAAAGGCGACATTCAATTTTCTTCTACTGTTGGCATCACAGTTGCTAAAAACTTCGCAACCATAAGTTAATATTGGGATCACAATCGTTTTGGCAATCATCATCCGAGTCTTCAAGGGCGTAAAATGTTGTGACGACCATAACATTCTAAGAACCCCATAAACCTTACCCACCGCCACATTGATATGGCTGTCCCAAGTAAGTCTCCTGTTAAACAACATGCCTAGATTTCGCGCATTCGATGTAAATTCAATTGGTATACCATTCAAGCAGATGCTTGGAAAATACTCCAGATTAATTGCTGATTTATTGATGATAACACATTTTGACTTGGTAGGATTTAAGAAAAGACCATTATTCTGAGACCAGTTGGATATTTTTTCGAGATCTTGGTTAATAGTATAAGCTCCATCTTCTATTAGCCCCAGGGGACAACTATAAATCAACTGTACATCATCAGCAAACATTTGAATCGCACATCCCGAAATCTGAGTTGGTATTTCATTAATGTATAGAGAGAAGAGAAGGGGACCCAAAATAGAACCCTTGGGAACTCCTCTGGTTGTGGGAAGGAATGACGACATTTTGTTGTTAACCGACACCGCCTGAAATCTATCTTGCAGATATGTTTTCATCAACTTAACCGCCAATGGAGACAAACCAAAATAACTAGAAAGTTTCTCACATAAAACGTGATGGTCCACCGTATCAAAGGCTTTTGAAAAGTCTAGTAATACTAGAAAAGATACAAGGTTATCATCTAATGCCAATCTTATTTCTTCAACTACATTGACTATTGCTGTAGTACAACTGTGCTTCTCACGAAAGCCAAATTGTTTACTTGACAACAAGTTCTGTGATCTGATGTGGACATTGAGCTGTTTTTGGAGAATTTTCTCGAAAACCTTGGACAGTAAAGGTAATATGGAGATGGGCCTGAATTCATCCGTGTTTCGACCCTTGGGAATTGGAATGATTTTTGCCCTTTTCCAATCATCAGGGTAAACGCCCGTCATAATTATAGTGTTGAAGATGTGGGTCAAATAGGTTAAGATGTATGGTAAAATTGCCTTCACAAAAACTGGATGTATGCCATCGATTCCAACTGCATTCGATTTGATGCTAAGTAAGCTTTCAACGATATCTGTATTATCAATACCAACAAAGTTAAATGACATACCTTGGTGAGAAGTATTAAGAGATTCCTGAGTAAGTGATGAAGATGAGTTACGAGAGAGATGTGGAAAAGGAAGCGAAACAAAGTTTTGGTTTAATACATCTACATCTATGTTCCCATTATACTCAATATTAGATCTACCTACCCCTAATTCCCTTAAATTTTTCCATAATTGGCGTTTGTTGGCTGTTCCTAACTTTGAACTGTACGCTTCGATTTTATCGGACCTAATTTTAGCATTTGCTTGGTTACGAAGAGTACGATAGGTTTCGAAGTGTATTACAAGCCTATATCTCTTCCACTCACGGTAAGCATGATCTCGTTGAAATAGAAGCCTACGAATTTCATTGGAGAACCAAGGACGTTATATTGACTACCGCAGTTGTCATACTGACTACCAAATTGTAAAAAAATTTTGGATCCCAAAATTGACAACCAAAAATTGTTCTTTTGACTATCGCGGTTATCGGCTGAAAATTGACTACCAAATAGTCATATTGACTACCAAAATAGTCAATAGGATGACTTGTTTCGTTCTGTGTAGGTATTTGAAATGTTTGAAGAAAGAATTTTTAGATATCAGGGTTTAAAAAAAAAGATTGAAAACTCTGTAATTGTGCACAAAAAAAGATGATAGATATTATTTCGACCATGAATGTTAACTGTTGGACGGTTCTTAGAATCTTCAAAAATTCTCTTTGGAAAAAACGTCAAATCAAAAATAGTGTGATTGTCGAATGATTACTTTTGAACAAAAACATATAAAGGAACAGCCATTCCACTCTCACAAAATAATTTTGAACTATTTCAAAAGATTTTCTTACTGCAAACGCATGTGACGTTTACGTTATTTTTCTAAAACCACAGTTGTGTGACAAATTATATTAGAAAACACTGTTCTTAAGTTTAAGAAAATTGTATTTTTTAGTTATAGTTACAGCAAAGACCAGTTTTTACGCTGCTGGTGGTTAAACATTAAATATAAAGTAACAAAACAAAAACTTCACAAAAATCGTTAAAAATATACATCTTAAACAAAAAGCAAGCTACAATTTAGTTAACATTGTCTTCTTGTTCGTTGAGCTGTAGTTGCTTGTCTTAATCCACAATAGCCAGCGATATGATTTTTGCACTAGCTTTAAGAAAGACACAAACACATTTTTTTTTTACTTTTGGTAGAATTCTCGTTAAACAGAAAATTGTATATTTTGGAATTTTTTCGGTGTCGATTAAATATCAAAACAAGTGAAGAATGGCTAAGAAGTAGAGAGAATTTCTCTAAAAATGTATACGAGGTGTGTTCAAAAAGTACCCGGAATTTTCGTTTTTTTCAAAAAAAAAATTTATTTATTCGTTTACATCGATGTGGTCCCCTTTAAAGTAGTCCCCCCCCCAGATATAATACACTTATGTCAGCGTTTTTTCCAATCTTGGAAGCACTGTTGATATTCACTTTTTGATAATGTCCTTGAGCATTCTCAGCGATTCGGCATTTATTTCTTCAATCGAGGAAAAACGCCGTCCTTTCATGGGTCTCTTTAACTTTGGAAACAGGAAAAAGTCACACGGAGCCATATCTGGTGAATATGGAGGTTGGGGCATGACTACCGTATTGTTTTTGGCCAACAAATTATGAACAAGCAACGACGAGTGAGCAGGTGCGTTATCGTGGTGCAAAAGCCATGAATTGTTTTTCCATAAACGTCGCATAACTTCAAGGTAATACTCCTTATTAACCGTACGACCTTGTGGTAAGAACTCTTGATGCATACTATGCCATTATAATCGAAGAAAACAGTAAGCAAAACCTTCACATTTGATCGAACTTGACGTGCTTTTTTCCCTCTTGGTAACGTTGGATGCTTCCAGGTGGACGATTGTGCTTTGGTTTCGACATCATAACCGTACACCCATGTTTCATAACCAGTTATGATCCTTTCAAGAAAACTTTGATCGTCGTCGTTGACGTCACTTAACAGCTCTTGAGCGATGTTCATGCGATTGTTTTTTTGTTCAAAATTCAGCAGTTTCAGCAAAAATCCCAGAGCTCATAAAAACACGTCGAACCTTAGCACCTACCACAGACAAATTAAACAGTGAATATAGCTGAAAATTGCATCATACTTTAGGGGCATGTAGTTTTTTCTCTGAAAATTCTAAATTTTTCAAATTTAATTTTTAGCTCCAGAAAATAGGAATTTTTGAGCATCGGTAACAATTGAGACGAATTGTCAACAGTTAAAGTGCAAGATCCCGGATATAGAAAAATAAAAATGTTTTAAATCAAAAAGTTGAAATTTCAAGGTTTGAATTATATATTCGGCCAAAAAAACAACATTCGGCCAAACCTTCGGCTTCGGCCATTTTAGGCCGAAGTTTTGGCCGAAGCCGAAGAATCTGTTTATTATATCGAGCATCGTACTAGGCGCCGGAAGAAATATCAATTTTTGAATACCGAAGAAAAAATTGGTAATCTTTTCTTCGGTAGGTATTCAAAATTTTCAAAACACATGTGTGCCATCATAGTATGCGCCGAACAAAATTTCAATTCTTGAATTTTGCCTGACACCTTTTGCGCATCGTTTGTGGAAAGGAGAATTCTTGACTTTTTTCAACCTTAGGCTTCGGCTTCGGCCGAAGATTTTCTTTCAGCCTAATAATTAGGCTTCGGCTTCGGCTGAAAATCGACCTTCGGTCGGACACTAATGATGATACTGATAGGATTAATTATTTTGGATGTCAAAATAAATCAAATTAAATTTGAGGACGGCTACAATTTTAAACGATTATGAGTTTTATGGAAATTCTGAATTTGTCGTTTACAAAATTGTTAAAAATCAGAACAAAGTAAGGCCATAATGTAACTTTTTAAAAGAATAACATAGGACTACAATACTTTAACATTTAAATACGACCGGAAAAAAATTTCTATACTCACATTGAGCTGATATGTAGGTAAACTGATGAGATCATTACGACTGAACTGTTTAAGGGGTGTATTGAACTGGTTATTTCGACAGAACATTTTTTTTTTAATTTCTGCAATTTTTTTTTCTTTTTCATTTTTACAATAATTTACAAAATAATAATTTTAAATGACATACTCTAAAACGAATTGTAAAAAATAAAAAAGTCATTCTGTAACCATTTAAGGCTAGTGACGAATGACCCTTTAAAAAAAGAAACTTAAATATGTATTACGTGTGGGGTCACATTTTATTAAAAAGAATAATTTTTATATAAATAAAATTAAACTAAGATGCCAAATGTAATAAATAATGTTGATTTATAAGAGAAGAATATAATTATAAAAATTTATAAAACATAAAGAATATTGAAAAAATACAAAGTTTATTAAACTACATTTATTAATAAATTTTTGATTTCTGAGCTATCCATTGTAAAGAGCCATATTTTCACTTTTTTTCAAAAAGAGGTTCCGTTCGTTTAAAATTCGAATATTGTGAGGCAACTTATTAAAAAGTTTAGGTGCTATGATATTGAAAAAATTCGAGTAGTGGGTTTTGTTAGAGGCTGGAACTTTTACTAAAAATTTGCCATTTATCCTCAAGTTGTACAAATTTGAGTTTCGAATTGCGGAAGTAAAAGCACTACGCATAAAGACAATTTTAAGTACTTTATAAAAATAAAGATGTTTTAGCGGTAAGATATAATTCTTATAAAGTTCTTATTATATGCTTTTGAGACAAAACAAGAGGTTCAAGTGTATTGCAATAAGTGCCTCCCCAACAAGATATAACATATTGAAGCTTCGAGTGAACGAGTCCGTACAGGGCCGGATTTAGAGGTCAAGAGGCCTCGGGGCAATAAAGGAGTGGAGGCACCCTCGCTCCAAATTATTTTCAAAATAAAGTAAACCATTTTTTTCACTCGAGTTTTTCAATAAATAATTTATTGTGAAACCAAGTAGATTCTTTTAGTATTGAACAAACATATACATAAATATAAACGGAAAAAAGAATTATCTGAAATTAAATTTTAGGATTAACGAATGCTCAGGAGAGAAAGCTTCGATAGACGGTTTTGTCCCATTGTGGTTCGAAGCCTATTTTTTATAATTTTCATTTCTGAAAATGAGCGCTCTCCAGTGTAATTTGTTACCATTAAAACCAAATACATTCTCAATGCAATTTCGAGGTTTGGGAATGTAGCTCTGAAATTTTGATTTTCGAGCTTGTCACGATGAGGTGGATTTTATATGACAATCGAAATCGATATCTTTCAATAATTATACAAATAAATTACTATTGGCAATTAAGAAAAAAAAATTGTCGAGACACGGAATCGAATACCCAACCTCAGGTTGCGGGCAAGTACCACCCCACTCAGCCATTAAGCGATTGGGGTATCCCTCAAGATGGGTAGTGAATTGGAAGTGCTTTTTATCAGGGACATTTGATTTCACTGATTGCCTGATTGGAGTGAACAAATATAGATCAATGATTTCTGTTATTTAAGATTAATATAATTAAATAATCATATATGTACAAAGTACTGTAGGCTGTAGGTAAAGGTAAAACAGCAAAAACAAATAAATAACACAGGAAAAGTTGTTTACTAGTGTTTACTAGTTGGAATTTAAAACAAAAATTTTCCGAAGTCTCTGTTGTGGGGGCCCCCCGTTTGTGGGGGCCCCGGGCTTCCGCCCCGGTTTCCCTCCCCTACATCCGGCCCTGAGTCCGTAGTATATTGTTACCAACAAGAATTTTGAGCAAAATGGTCTTAATATAAAAATGTTTCGAGTAACAGATAACATGTACTGTTTTAACTGTGATGTGTGGGCTTTCCAGTTCAGATTTTTTTATCAATTTAAATACCTAGAAAATTTGAAACTCTCAACCGACTCTATTTTAAAACAAGTAGATGTACAGAAAACATTTTCGGTGTAGTTTTAAATATTACAAGTGTGGGTGGACATGCAAATTTTCTTACATTCTGCAGAGTCAAAATAAATGTCACAATCAATTGCTTTTAAATTTTGTAAGCTGCAAATCAAAAGCTTTGATTTTGTTCGCTTACTAATAGCTCATGTTTTGAAAACCATTGTCTTAAAACTTGCATGTCTTTTTGTAGTTTAACAAATGATTCAAATAAGTTACTGCTTTCGTAATTAAAAGCCAGATCATCAGCAAAAGCCGTTACATTACTACTAAAATTTTGCTGGAATATGGAATTAACATATGTATTATACAAAACAAAACCGGGACCAATACAGAACCTTGCGGTACACCAATACTAATATTCATGACCTCGCTAAAGACATTTCCAAGTTTAACTTTTTGAGTCCTGTGGCTTAAATAGGAAGCAAACCAATTATGGATTTCACCTCTAAAACCAGCTTTATAAAGTTTGTTCAAAAGAATATCATGATTGACCATATCAAACGCTTTGGTCACTTCAATAAATAAAGCTATGGTATTACTTTTTTTTGTTAAAACCCTCGCATATTTCGCTGCATAATTTTAATATTGCATCTTCTGTTGAGCGACCTTCACGAAATCCAAATTTATTATCACTTAAAACCCCTGTTTTATTTAAAAATGTTGCCATTTGCAACTTCAAAAGCTTTTCAAATACCTTGGAGAAAGTAGGAAGTATGGAATGGAAATGCGTCTATATTGGCTTAAACATTTTCTGCTGCCTTTCTTAAACAATGGTATAATTTCCGTAACTTTTAAGGATTTTGGAAAAATACCACAAAATACCACAGTAGGTAAGTAGGTAATGCTCTTGTTAAATAAGTAGGCTAAAATATCAGCATGTTAAAAAGCAATCTGGTTTAAAAGATTATTGGTTATACCATTGGAGGTACTTGAGTGTTTGTTATCAAGCGACATAATATATTTGAAAACTTCTTTTTTTTTTTGGATTTTGTAAACGACAAACTAAAACTTTGCTGCTACCCCATAAAACCTCTGAAATATTGTACAAAATCTGATGTCTTAGAGTAGTACAAGAAACAATTGAATATTGTATTTTCTTGTCATTTTGGAAAACATTGTTGTGGTCGTAAAGGGAGACGTTTTTTAAGACATCAGGTTAAAACAGCATTAATATCTGTTCTAATTCGGTAGTTCTTCAAAAGTTTTAGAATCCAAACAAATATAATATTAATTTATTCACAAAACCAATTAAAACAAATCAACAAAATAAGAAATACAAACTTGTACCTATTGATTTCTAAGATTATAAGTTTATTGAACCAAATGATCCATTTAAAAGGTCAAAATCTCAAAATAATCCATCTAATATTAGCAAAGGCAAGTTCAACATACAGATATGGACATTAAAATAGACACACAGACTGCTAAGAGTAAAACCAAATTAAAACAACAACATGCATTAAAAGTAGTTTTAACCTTTATCAAAAAAAGAGTTAGACTCTCTTATGCAAAATAACATGGGTTTAATTTTTTTTTTTAGCTTGTTGATTGTTTGGATATGAACCGTTCCTTAGGTAAGACTGTGTTTTTGGTTAACATTAAAATAGAAACACATTGGAACACAGACCTTAATATTTAACTAGTATCAAAAATATTAGTTTTTAATATTTTTTTAACTTTTATAAAACAATGAGTTCACGTTAGGAAGCAAATTTAAATTATTTTAATAATATTACATTTAATTATAAGGAACACATGGGTCGCGGTAAGCATTGTTCCCTAGAAGAGAAAGCTGTCGTTTTAGTTCTACGATGTGAGGGAAAATCTTTGAGGGAAATTCACAGAATAATGAGCAGATCTCTCAAGTTGATTGCAAAAGCCATTTTCACCCATGAGAGCCAGAAGAACAGCTGGGAAAACCAACAAAACAACCCCAAGAGAAGACTGAAAGATCATTTGCGCATCAAAAAAAAAGTTTTCAAGGGAAATAAAAAACAAACTACAGCTTTCAATAACTTCCACAACTGTTCGTAGAAGACTTGTTTAAGCTAACTTGTTTAGAAGGATCGCAAGAATTATGCCCTTTCTAAGGAAAACAAAAAATAACAACGCGGTTTAAATTCGCCCACGATTATTTGATTAGAGTGGCCCAAAAGGAGGCAAAAAGTGGAGGAAGTTTTGTGGATGGACGAAACAAAGATAAATTTGTTCGGAAGTGATGGCAGACGAACCGTTAGAAGGCTTAATTTAAAATAACTAAATCCCCAATACATCCAGAAAACGGTCAAGAATGGTAGCGGCAGTATCATACTTTGGGGTTAATTCTCTTGGTATGGATGGCGTTGGACCAATACATTTGATTGAGGGTAAAATGGATCAAAATATGAAGGTGAATATCATGAAGGATACGATGCTGCCTTACGCGGACGAGAACATGCCTCTCAAACGTGTTTTACAGCAGGACAACAACCCTAAGCACACATCTAAATCTGCTCAAAAAGTATTTTAACCCTTTCGGTACGAGAGTGGGACAGAACAAAGAATATTTATATGTAAACGTACCACTCCCGTCCCGAAAGGATTAAAGACCAAAAAATCAGCGTATTGGAGTGGCCATCCCAATCGCCTGACTTAAATCCCATAGAACATTTTGGGGGGTGATTTAAAATGCGCGGTTGGAAAACATTTAACAAAATATAAACCCGAACTGTGGAGGATGAATCAACAGGAGTGGTACAATATTTCAAATGACAGATGCCGCCGATTATTTGACTTAATGTACAACAGAAGTCGGTGCGGGGAAATAAATCCACGGGAACTAACTCCACTGAGGGATTTAGTTCCCACTTAGTGAGAACTAAATCCACTTTAGTAAAGTGGATTTAGTTCCCATGCTAAATGGAAATCTAGTTCCATTTTTGTGTGATTTAAGTTCTCCTTGAGTTTGAAATTAATTCCCACTTTTTAAAAGAAGAAGCAAGTAGAATAAGGCGCAGGGATATAGGGCCCAGGGACATAACGCCCAACTTTTTTTTTGGGGCTTATGTCTCACTTCGGTGGCACATAAAACCGAAATCTTATTTGGGCCCTAAGTCCCACCCAAGTAAGACCGAAGCCCCAAATAAAAATGTTGGGGCTAATGTCCCACTTAATAAAAATCACCAAATGACACAACTTGGAGCACTTTAAATCCTGAGATCCCGCGGTGCTTTTATTGAAAGAAGTTGTTGATATAGGCGCCTGCCTGGCGACTTTACAAACCCTAAACGGAGCAACGGAGTTGCGTGAGCGGGTGTGACCCCGAAAAAGGGAGTTAAAATCCTGAGAACCCGCGAAGCGGGCCACCCACAGGTGCTTTTATTGAAAGAAGTTGTTGATATAGGCGCCTGCCTGGCGACTTTACAAACCCTAAGCGGAGCAACGGAGTTGCGTGAGCGGGTGTGACCCCGAAAAAGGGAGTTAAAATCCTGAGAACCCACGAAGCGGGCCACCCACAGGTGCTTTTATTGAAAGAAGTTGTTGATATAGGCGCCTGCCTGGCGACTTTACAAACCCTAAGCGGAGCAACGGAGTTGCGTGAGCGGGTGTGACCCCGAAAAAGGGAGTTAAAATACTGAGATCCCGAAAATAATGTTGAAAATAAACTTTTTTTGTTTTTCCTAATTTTTGTATTATCACCGTATCAAAAAATTATTGTTCATTCTATTGAAATACAAAAACTTTATATTCTTTTTTGGCTCTGCAAAAATTTGGGGACAATGTCCCATTTTTAACAAACAAGTTTGGGACTTAGGTCTTATTTGTGTGGGACTTAGGGCCCAAATTAAATTTCGGCTTTTTTGAATAAAAGCACCTGTGGGTGGCCCGCTTCGCGGGATCTCAGGATTTAAAGTGCTCCAAGTTGTGTCATTTGGTGATTCTTATTAAGTGGGACATTAGCCCCAGAATTTTTATTTGGGGCTTCGGTCTTACTTGGGTGGGACTTAGGGCCCAAATTAAATTTCGGCTTTTTTGAATAAAATCACCTGTGGGTGGCCGGCTTCGCGGGATCTCAGGATTTAAAGTGCTCCAAGTTGTGTCATTTGGTGATTCTTATTAAGTGGGACATTAGCCCCAGAATTCTTATTTGGGGCTTCGGTCTTACTTGGGTGGGACTTATTGAAGTTAGTTCCCTTGGATTTATTTCCCCGCACCACAGATGTCATACTGTTATTAAAGCTAAGGACCAGGCTACCAGATATAAAAATAATTTTTAAATCCAGAATAGCTTTGCATTTAATTTAATTTTTTTAAATCTGTGTATCTATCTTAATGTCCACGAAAGTTGTTCCTTTTTTTTACATTTATAAATTTGAAAAATTTTGAGTTATAATTTTACTATAAATAATGGGTAATTTTAGTTTAAAAGTAAAAAATACGAAAATGAAGACCAAACTTCAAAAAAAAAAATCTTTTTAAGTCAATAAAAAATTGAACTTTTAAAACTCTGTCTGGTGTTTCTATTTTAATGACCATATCTGTATACTATTTAAGGTTATAAATAAAACATTTTTGGTTCTATAACTGACCATATTAACATTGTTTTTCAAGGTAATTGGATTTAAGCTTAAAACCATAACTTCTACTTACGCCCCTTCAATTCATGTTCAACTGAAACACCCCCAACATTTTTCTATGCCATTTTAACTCTTTGTTAAATGAATAAGCTATTATTTCTTTAACTTTTGTTTTGTTAAGCTTCACGAACTCAAAATTCCGCATTCCTTTTTATATATTTAAGAACAAAATGAGGTCTTATGTTTAGCCAACTTTAAGAACAATAAATATTGTTCTAAGACTAAACAATAAAACTTAACTTTTTTCATAATACAATGTCCTTCATTTGACACACACAAAGGTTTAAAAATAAAGAAAAAAAAATATTACAAACAAAAATTAAAACCATTATAAACAAAAACAATCATACCACAAAGTCTAATATGAAGCTTGATGTGATGACAAAGAAATTTAATCCACTTAACCTCATATACGTTTATAGAAATCTAATTGTTTTTTTTTTAACTGCTGTTGAGTTGATATAAAAGAGTATCACATTCGCTGCTATAAAAGAAAGGAGCTATAGTTTTCCTCTTATTAATATAATTTTTGTTTTGATATAAATGTGCTGACACTTCACTTAGATGCAACTTGCCGCAAAATACAATACAAAAAACTTAAGACAAAAAAAAAACACTTTAATATGAAAATGAACTGCAACTTGATTTTCCAGAGAAACTTGACGATATATGACGAGAGTAGGTAACATGGGCATCATATACAATGAGCCTTAAAACCGCAAAACTGCGTTCATAACCAAGTTAACATTATTTTTACTAAAAAAAAAAAAAATCACACACAAAAACCCGTAGTTTCGATGCAATTTTCACAGCACCTCTTGGGTACTCGTGTTATAGGAGAGTGGTTAACGTTAGACGCGTTACTAGCGCTTACAACGCTTGTCTCGAATTAATGAAGACTTATTATATAGACGTGACACTTACCGCCCCTGATATGATAAACTTGTAGACGAATGTCTACCGCATATGCATCGGGCGGCGGCGAAGCGGGCACGACGGCTCAGCTAACACCATCAACACTTTTTTTTTCTCCTATAAACCTTTCTATATAGAGGCGGATTTTGAAAAAATCTTAAACCGGAATTAATTATTTTGAAGGCAGCGCATATTGTTAGAAAGAAAGCAGGCCGGTACGAGAGGCGGAATGTGTTGGATCTTAGATGATGAAGATGATAAGCCTTACACAAAATACATAACTGCGCAAAAGCACTTTCTGATTTCTACTGTATCCATCCATACCTATACGGCTATACTCCCCGAACGTGAAAAATATTAAGGAAAACCCATTAAACGAGAAAACTTTGGCTTTTCCTGTGTGTTGCGCCCGACCGACGACGACCGGGTGAGGATATAATTAAGTGTTGTTATAAGGAGTAGACAAGAAGTCCTTAAAAATAATGGGGTAATATTTTAGCTTATGCTTTGAAAGTCTAGGTATAAATATTTACGTAAACCTATGTTATGAACTTGTGTGTGGTTTAGTTTTTAACTACCCATATTTGGTCTGGCTAACATATAAAATATAATAATAGAGTACTTACAACTTAGTATAGGTTAAATATGTTCATGTTATCAAAATGAAACTTACCTAGAAAGAAAAAAAGAAGGAAAATATAAGTACATTATATTTATGTATAAATAATGCGGTTATTAAAATTTAGTTATTAGAATTTTGTAAGCAAATTGAGACTTTTAATAGTTGATAATTAGTTAAATAATAATGTAATCAAAATCTATTTTAAAACAAAGAAAACAAAACTTGATCTAATGTAAGCTTAGTGAAACTGAAAGATTGCAACTTAAGGGAAATAACTAACAATGTTTATGTAGTTTTAAAGATTTTGTAGGGTAATGAGGTTTGAAAGAGACAATATTCGCGCAATTTAAGCAAGAGTCAATTTATTTTTACTTTTCCTTTTCTTTTGTTTTTATTCGATAAAAAGGCGACATAAAATCAGTACCGTGGTATAGTGTCATTTATTCGTGCCTTGAGATAATATTATTGTTGATTATAAGATTGTAACGCCAAAACCATTTAATTTGAAATATTTTTTTTATCTTAGGTATGAAGAAGTTAAATTGTTTGTTGGTACTGATAAGATCAGACAGACAAATTACAAAACTTCAACAAAAAAGTTGGAAGGATTTTTATTAAACATCAATGAAATAAAAAAAAGTACGTATACGCCCAGTATACCTTTTTTGTAGGGAAAATTTTAGAGATTATAAAATCGTAGCATAATTTGTTGGCATACATCACACACGGAATATTTGACGTATTCGGTATTTCTAACGATTTCAGGAAAATAAATAACTCAACCGGTTAAGTTCAGAGAAAGGTTATGTTCAGAGAGTTCTTCTCAAACTAAATATTGTAACTTGTATTTTGCTAATGAATTGGAAAGTCGATTTGAAAAGTTTTATTTATTTATTTTCATTATCATTAGTCAACTTTTTCAACACTTCGTTCGTAATTTGGCTTTTGAAAAAATGAAAGAATTTTGTGCAGTTTTTTTAAGAATTTTTTTCAAAATTGAAAAAAGAGCCTGGGATGATACCCACACCCATAACTTCCCATCAGTACCCGTCAGTGGATTTGTCTTAAACTTTAATAACAATATTTTCTGTGAGATAACAAATTACCCGTGTTTTGTTGGCAAATCTATCCATAGTATAGTAGGATTTTACACGAATAACAAAAACAATATCCATAGTATGAATAACACCGATAAATGTTAGAGTAGAATCTCACTATGGATAGGTTTTTGACATTTATACGAGCCTCGAATGTATCTTATGTGATTTCGTTCTCAAATGTTGGTACGATTGATATTGCATTTGTATCTCGATGGCTGTGTTCGTTGAGTAGTTGTGCATTTGGAATCATGTGTGTTTTCCATTGGGGAAAAAATCAATCTATTACTGTTGATATTATTTGGTTTTGTTAATGAAAATGGACTAACTGGGCTTATTTTGCAAGAGAAAACAATAGAAAAGGTAATTAAGTTTTGCTATGTTTCCATCAAAGGTTTTTCTCAGTTTAGATTAGATAAATCTTTTTGGTGTTTCCACCGCACAAGAAGATTTAAAAATGATTAAGTTTGACAGCACTTTCTGAAATGCAAATGGTGTTTCGATGTTTCTTATGAAGTGCAAGTGAGATAGTTTGATTCGTGTTAAACAATGAAAAACTGAATAGTTCAGCACCATATAGGAATATGCTACCTACTCCATGTGCAATTTTTTTTTAATTTGATTAAAACAAAACTATATTTTTTGTACACAAACATGCAAATAAACAGACCATAACGCATTATCTGTAAAACAAACTCCTCCACACAGGTTTTTCTTCACAAATTTCCGATCCCCGACCGGAATCGAGCGAATTAAGCTCATTTCAACTCGATTCAGGTATATAAAGAATTTAGGCGAGCTTCAAGCTCGCTTCAACACCACATGTTAATGTAGTAGTCTACGAAAAAACCCCCTTCTTGAAGTTTTTATTTTTTGTCAAATTGTTTGGTTAAAACTTAAACTTTGAAATCGACTTTCACATTACACAGACGTATTTTCTTGATTTTGATAGCCAACTATCAAAAATCAGCTTACACGATTTCACCCCTTCTGAATTTCGCAATTTTTTTTTTTGGAATTTTTTGATAAATTATTCTGGCAAATATTCAGTTGTATCAACTTTCAAATATAAAAACCGGACTACTGCGGATCGTTTTGTTGGCAATTTCTCACTTTACTATATATGGAATACGAAAAGAGCGCACTTATTTTAAATCAATATCTTTTTTGTTCTCCCAATACTTGAGTCGGAAACCATTTGTTAACTTTAAGTAATGTTTTTTTTTTTTAGGTTTTTATTTTTTTTGTAAACAAAACTGTCAATTCAATTTTTCTCAAAATTTAACCAAAGGCCAAAAACCTTATTCTTCGTTGCTTAAAATTATTATATAGGTAAAATTATTTTTGTTAGTACAAAATACGAGTTCTCGAACGTTACGTACACACGCACACACAGACATCTCTCTAAAAATCTTTGATTTAGTTTTAAGAGACCTTTAAAAGTCGAGATATGTCAAAATTCGACAATTCGGACCAATTACGATTGCTTCTTATGGGAAGTTAAAATAAAAACAGGTAAAGCAAACAAATTCGAAACCTTCATGAAAGGCAATTTGGAATCAAGAGATAAATAACAAATAGCGTCAGTACTGTCTGCAAGTATCAGTACTTTCAAATTTATCAGTAAAAAAACATATAACTCAGAAAATTGCATGAAATATGTATTTATATGAATCGATAGTATGGTCTATATATTTTAATGTTTGAAGATTATTTCATGCAAATGTTGACCTTGACTGCGCCTCAAATGGTCCATCCGCTTAGTCCAATTTTGGCATAATCTTTCCAACATTTCGGCCAGTATCTCACGAATAAATGTTTTAATGTTGTCTTCCAATGCGTCAATTGAAGCGGGCTTGTCTGTATAGACATAGGCTTTAACATAGCCCCACAAAAAAAGGCATCACATCTAAATCCTTCCGCAAAATTTTCCACGTTGTTGAGTAACAGAGGCCCAATTGCTGCGAACGGTCACGAATAAATAATTGATGGTCATCGTTAACACTGGCCGACCCAGCTGCAATATTTTCTTCAGTTCGCACTCTACGTAAGCGTGTTGGTGGATTAATGTCCAACAATGTAAATTTTGTGCGAAATTTAGTCACAATAGCCCGAAAAGTCGCTTCAGTGAGTCGATTAAACTGACCATAAAATTGAAGAAGCAAACCATGAAATTTCTTAACAGAGCACCCATTTTGATAATAAAATTCAATAATTTGGAAGCGTTGCTCGTTTGTAAGACGATTCGTGGTTAAATTGTAGACAAAACTGAAGATGTTTGACAGTGAAACAAAACACGAAACGTGCGTCAGCTGTTTAAACCAGTGTTCCCAATAAGATAATAGCTAAAAAATCACCCTTTAGTTAGTTTATAGGGGAATTTTGGTTGCATTTGTTCAACAAGTTGGATCTCTTTTAACTTTAAAGTAGAATTAATTTTTTTAAAGCTTGAAACTTAAAGGGCTTTTTACATGAGAACTACAATAATTTAATTTAAAACTCCCTTAAATCGTAATTCTTTACAAAATTGAGTTGGAATTAAGTGCTCGAGCATTTTAAAATCCTCATTAAAAACAATCATTTGAAATTTAAATCTCCACGAAAAATATCAAATTTTTTTTCGGACTATTTTTTTCTTTCGAAATAATATAACAAACAACATTTTCCAAGAAATTTTCAATTGTAAAAAAAAATTTAAATGATTGTTAATTTTTTTGTAAGAAAAGACAAATTTGTTTAAAAAAAGCTTTAATGTACTTTTGAGCTTAATGTTTCTTTAAGTTAGATGATTTTTACACAATCCCAGTTCTTCAAATTCAATCTGGCTTTTAAACCAAATAAAAAATTATAAATTGTTCCTCGAAACATTAAATTTCTTTCGAAAACAACTTTAAAATAATAAAACTTAATTGAACAAGTATGTACGTGCTTCGAAGTTAGTAGTCATGGATTTAATTTCACTTAATTTTCTTTCCCTTTTTTTTTTGTAACAACTTCTAGTCTAGACACATTTATTTTTGGTTTTTCCTGATGGTTATTTTGAATCAACATAATCATTAAATTTGTTTAGGTAACTAATAACAATAAGGAACTTTATCAAAACACTTAATGGTACATAGTATAATTTTGTCATTCAGTTCATCTTAAAAGGATTTTCTTCAAACTCGAAATTTATTCCTGTTTACTAATAATACGAGTATACTGGGTAAGCTGAAATCGATAAATTATAATTATATTTTGTGTTTGTATAAATTGTGTCGGTAATACAAATGAGCACATTAATTTGTTTCACACAAAATAAGTTACATTAATGTTATATGTAGAGTATACATGTATCTAAAAGGGTGTTTCAATAAAATTAGATAAACGTACATTTTATTTCAAACGCCAAATGTTGCTTGAGTTCAAAATTTGGCATTTTTTATTGTCGGTGTTTAATGTTGTTAATTTTTAAAAATATATTTGGACAATACATTGACTTTAATAAACTGCGTTTCTACGCATTTTATCATAGCAGGCTATCAATACACAATATCCAAGAGTTAAATTTTGAAAATATCAGAATCATCAAATTTGACATAAATCCTTATGTCAAAAACATGAATGTGCAAAACTTTACTTATATTAAACCGTCTTGAAACAACTTTTTAAGTAATTTACATTTACACAACTTTGAAAATATAGAATACGATAAATGATTCAACTAATAGCCTATATGAAAATCAATATTTACAATCATATTTCTGACACCCTTAAATTAGGTTAATATTGAGGATAAATTGTATTCCAATAACTTTTACACCAATTCATGGAACTATTATATTATCAATCATCAAAAAACATAAAATTATAAATTTTAAATATCATGATTTAAATATACTTAGCATAATTATTTAACTATTAAATTTATTTATTTATTTATAATTCGTTAAATACTAACATTAACAATTCTTAATATATACTTAATATATACTTAAAATCTAAAAACTAGACTGGTGAAAAATAATAATTTGTAATTTATACTTTTTATATTATCATTTGGTGAATTAATACAAGAGTGAAATTTATTATAGATTTCAATTAATTGATTTAAGGGGCTATGTACACCATAGTTTGATCTACTAAAATTACTATTCAATGGTTTCTAGAATCTTATACTTGAACGACTAAAACTAAAGTTTTAACTACCAAGAACTGATGGTGATGAAATTTGTCCGTTTAATATTCCAACAATAAAACAAAACTGCAAGTACATCCTATGATTTGTCAAAGAAGGAAGATTTATGAGAGAAAGTCTTTGAGAATAAGGCGGTAATGTATGAAAATCATGAGGCCACAGAAGGGATCGTAGACCAAAAACGCAAAAACCTTTTCTGAATGGCTTCGAGTCTTGTGACGTGTACGGCGGGCGTAGTAAGGTGACCATACTGTACTAGCATATTCCAGGACTGGTCTCACAAATGAAACAAAAAGTAATTTTAAAACATATGGATCACGGAAATCACGGCCAAATCTCTTAATAAAACCCAGAACTATATTTGCTTTTTTAACTATGAAGTTAATATGTTCATTGAATGTTAGTTTAGGATCTAAGACAACACCCAAGTCATAAAATACATTATACTCTACTTAAAGGACAAGAATCAAACATGTAACTAAAAACGATTGGAATTTTTTTGCGTGTAAAACTCATGGTTTTACATTTGTCAACATTTAAAACAAGACGATTATTTTTGGCACCATGATATCAAGTCTTCTTGCAAGAGAAGACAGTCAGATGTAGAGTTATTTTTTTTTTTTTTTTAATTTTAATGTCATCAGCATATATTAGGACAGACGAATTTTGTATGATCGAAACCAAGTCATTTATAAATAAAACAAATAGAATAGGACCAAGGTGACTACCCTGGGGGACACCAGAATTCACAACAAATGAACTTGAACACTCATTACTAAATTTAACACTATAACGTCTATCTTGCAAATATGAGGAGATCCAGTTTATGAAACAGTCGTTAAAACCTTGGTGTGATAGTTTTAAAAGTAATGTTTTATGACACAATTTATTAAAGGCCTTGCTGAAATCAGTAAAGATACAATCTACTTGTCCACGTTTTTCAAAAACATCTAAACAAAAGGACGTAAAGTTAAACAGATTAGTAACAGTTGAACGCTTTTTAACAAAACCATGTTGGTTATCACAGATAATTCAACTACAGTGAAAAGAAAGGAAAGGACAGAAAGGAAAGGAAAGGAAATAAAAATAAAAATAATTTTCCTATTTCCTATTGATTTCATCGGCGATTATTTTTATTGAAACACCCCTTTAACTAACTACCTTAATAAAGGGTGTCCCAAAATTAACGCTGGATTTGAATTTGCCGCCATTTGTGCAGTGAAGTGTTGGCAACCCTGAAAAAAAAAGCAATTTTACAGCTAACAGTATAGGGTTATTAAAAATGGAGCGTTACACGAGAGAACAACGTGTCTTCATTATTAAAGAATATTTCAAAAATAGTGAAAGCTTGGCGGCTGCAGTTCGAAAATTTCATACAAAATATGGTCGGAATAGTGTTTTAACTTCGTCAACTGTGAAGAGATTAATTGAAAAATTCATGGAGACTGGATCCGTTGGAGACGCCAAACACACTGGTCGTCCAAAAACAAGCCGTTCAAATGTGAATGTCGAAGCAGTGCGTGAGAGTGTTGCTGACAATCCAGGAACCTCAATTCTACGTCGTGGACAAGAATTGCAAATTTCAAGAACCTCTCTACAGCGTATACTCACCAAAGATCTGTGTCTTCATGCTTACAAAATTCAATTAACACAACAATTGAAGCCTAATGACCATAGACAGAGAAGAGAATTCGTTGAATGGATTATTGAACATCAACAAATGGACCCTGATTTCTCGAGCAAAATCATCCTAAGCGATGAAGCACATTTTCATCTTGATGGCTTTGTCAATCGCCAAAATTGCCGCATTTGGGGTTCGGAGAACCCAATGTGATTGTCGAAAAACAAATGCATCCACAACGCGTGACTGTATGGTGTGGATTTTGGGCTGGAGGCATAATTGGGCCATATTTTTTTGAAAATGATGCTGGTCAAGCAGTGACTGTTACTGGTGCTCGATATCGCGACATGATTACACAGTTCTTTCTGCCAAAATTGGATGATATTGATGTGTCCAATATGTGGTTTCAACAAGACGGTGCCACATGTCATACAGCCCGTGAAACAATTCAATTACTGCATGAGACATTTCCAGGTCGTGTACTCTCTCGTTTCGGTGATCAAAATTGGCCTCCTAGATCGTGTGATTTAACACCATTAGACTTATTTTTATGGGGTTATTTGAAATCACAAGTCTATGTCAACAAGCCCACAACCACCCGTGCATTAAAGGAGGAGATTCAACGCTGCATCAACGAAATTCAGCCACATTTATGCAGAATGGTCATGGAAAATTTCAACAAATGAGTGCGCATGTGCATGCAAAGCCGTGGAGGCCATTTGTCCGATGTGTTATTCCATACATAACCCTATCCTATGTACTTTACGAGTCAATAAAAATATAACTATCAAAAGACTAAAAACGGCGTTTTCTATTTAATTCAAATATTGCGTTAATTTTGGGACACCCTTATTTACACTTAAATCCAAGCATGGTATTTAGTAATTTGCAAAATGTCATACTAAAATATGAAGTGAATACATTTTGCTAATGACATATCAAAATTAGTGGCAAGTAGTACAATTTTTGAAATCTTAACACACGCAAAATCTATAAAGAAACATATTAAACATGAAAATATCATTTATATAAATTTGCGTGAATATTCTTGATGTTTTGACATTATGTATTTGATATAATATTTATATTCTACTAGCTTTTACCCGCGACTTCGTCCGCATTAGATAGATTTTTGGATAGTAGTATGAAAGCTGTACTTTTTTGTACGTATGTTTGAATTGTGCCGAGATGGGATGAGGCCATACTAAGTGTGATTGTCATAGGTTAGGTTAGGTTAATACATTTTAAGAAGAAGATAAGTTACTGCAATACATTTTTATATACGACGTTTTTTGTTTTTCCTTCCTTGGCCAGAACCTAAAGATTTTGTGGGCTTGAGACTCGTGAGCACGCTACATATAATTGTCTATGGGAAAAACAGTTTTTTTTTTCCAAATTTACACCTGCAACTTTCAGCGTTTGCCCCCGAGCTTTATTTATTGTTATTGCAAATGCTGCTTTCAGAAGAAACTGCACTCTTTTAAACTGAAACGGCAAATCGGTTGGAATTATCGGAATGCGGGGAATTAAAACATTTTTTCCTTTTGCTATTCCAGTCATGATTATAGCTTTTATAATATTTCGTCCTAGGTGAGTAATCTATAGCCGTGTACCATTACATAACTTTGGTGCGTCAAGATTTCTCATTAACAGGACTGGAACACCAACCTTCAATCTCAACTTATGAGAAGGCACCCCTGATTCTGTAATTTGGATGCGTCCGACAACGGCGTGTGCCCTCACGTGTGTGCCCGTTCGGGTAGACCCACTCAGTGTTGTCCTCCCCCCGCGCCGCACTACCGCCGCCACCACCCGCACTCGTCCCGCGCCTCAGCCGAAACAGAATTATTAGAAGTAGAAGACAGACCCAGTGAATTATTTGTTGTACCTACAAGGCGTCTAACGTTGAGGGCTTGAGGCAAGTGGCGCGCGAAGCCCGCGGTAATATACGTGTATGATAAGTTTAACATGTTCGACAACTTATTTCATAAGGGTTGGGAATGCGTTGTTTTCCCGTTATATCAATTTCATCCAAATATTATTCAAATCTTTGGTTATTTAGGAGTGAAAGCGATCAGATTCCCCGGAAAGTAATTTTTCCCATGGGAATGCGTTGTTTTCCCAAGGTCAAAAGTAACTCATGTCCTTTCTTAAGTCTCAAACTATCTTCTCCCAAATTTCATTTAAATCAGTTCAGTAGTTTAGGCGTAAAAGTGATCGGCCCACCTGAATTTTCCCATGGGAATGCGTCATTTTCCCGGGGTAAAAAGTAGTCTATGTCCTTTCTCGGGTATCAAAATATCTCCATACCAAATTTCATGCAAATTGGTTCAGTAGTTTAGGAGTGATTGAGTAACAGACAGACAGGCAGAGTTACTTTTGCATTTATAATATTACGAGGGAGTCAATAAGTCCGTGACTTTTTGAATTTCTGACCTCTTTACTGAAACAGCAACACTGCTCCTGACAACAGGCATCTGTCAGTTGACTCCTGTCAAAATTTAAACTTGCTGCGTCAGTTAGTTTGTGTTTGGCTGCTATTTTTATCAGACTACTCACTAATTTGATGAGAAAATGGAAAAAAGTGAATTTCGTGTGCTTATTAAGCATTATTTCTTGCGAAAAAAAACCATTACTGACACCAAGGCTAAGCTTGATAAATACTATGGGGACTCTGCACCATCGATTTCAATGGTAAAAAGTGGTTTACTGAATTTCGTTGTGGCCGTACAAGCACTGAAGATGCCGAACGTCCTGGACGCCCAGTTGAGGTTTCTACACCCGAAACAATCGAAAAAATTCACGATATGGTGTTAGCCGACTGAAGATTGAAAGTGCGAGAGATTGTGGAAGCCGTAGGGATCTCGCATGGCTCAGTGGTTTCAATTTTGAATGATCACTTGGGCATGAGAAAGCTTTCCGCAAGATGGGTGCCGCGTTTGCTTACAATCGACCACAAACGCAATCGTGTAACAACTTCACAGGAAGGTTTGGCGTTGTTTAATCGCAATATGGAGGAGTTTTTGCGCCGTTTTGTAACCGTGGACGAAACATGGATTCATCACAACACACCAGAGACCAAACAACAGTCAAAACAGTTGGTTTCTAAGGGTGAATCGGCGCCAAAGAAGGCCAAGGTGGGTTTGTCAGCCAATAAAGTTATGGCGACTGTTTTTTGGAATGCACGCGGGATAATCCACATTGACTACCTTCAAAAGGGAAGAACAATCAATGGGGAATATTATGCCCACTTATTGGACCGATTCAATGACGATTTGAAAAAAAAAACCGACCTCATTGGGCCAAGAAAAAAAGTTCTTTTCCACCAAGATAATGCAAGGGTGCACACATGTGCAGTTGCCATGTCAAAAATCCATGAATTGGGTTATGAATTGCTCTCTCATCCACCCTATTCTCCAGATTTGGCTCCGAGCGACTACTTCTTGTTCCCAAACCTGAAGAATTGGCTTGGTGGAAAAAGATTTGACTCCAATGATGAAGTCATCTCGCAAACAAAGGCCTATTTTGAGGACCTCGACAAATCATTTTTTTGGAAAGGATACAAAAATTGGAGAAGCGTTGGACAAAGTGTATAGAGCTCAAGGGAGACTACGTTGAAAAATAAAATTATTTTTTTTATCAAAAAATCTGTGTTTTATTCCAAAAGTCACGGACTTATTGAACTACCCGTAGTATGAATACAATTAAATATTTATCCATTATCTTCTTTTCTTTTTTCAAACTACAAAAAAGACTTTAAGTAATTTTTGATAAATAAATAAACGTCCCTAATTTCTACAAAACTATAGTAGAAATAATTAAAAAGAAAGTGAATTACATGAGGAAAAACATAAATGTTATACACGAATAATAACCTACATATATACATTTTCAAAGGAAGAAGTAATTTTCTATTTTTTTTTGTCAAGTTCTTGAACCTTGATAAAATTTTTCGATTTTTTGACACCCCAGTTTATTTATTTATATTCAATGTTATTTATCTACTCTTACAATTCAAACTTAGCTGTTTAAGAATTATAATGGTTAGTTACAGCATTTTTCGATTTATTTTAATTATTTATGAAGTTTTTTTTCATTACAATACTCGTATGATTATTGAGTCTTAAGTAGTAGTAATCTTTCAAAGAAAATGTTTGTTCTCTACTAGCAATACGACGCGAAGCAAACTCTAACTTCTAGGAACTCCTCTTACCTATTTTTACTTGCATACAAAATTAAAATCATTAACTTTGAATGAAAAGTAAAAGTAAAAGTAAGCTATAAGTTGCCAAAACAATACAAAAAGTTATAAAAAATTGTCGTTCTCTTTCTCATTTTTAAGATTGTTTAAAAACAGTGACATTTTTTCTTTTATTTCATTTCAGAGGTTTTAATCATTTATTGGAGACAAATGGTTTAAAAATGTTTATCTACATTTTTGAACAATAAGTTTTTGAATCTGATATTAAATTTAATGTGAAATCGTTTTTAGCTGAAGTCTTTTTTTACCATAAACAAAAGGGCGTTTTTTTTTTCTTGTTCAAACAAAAATCGGAAAATAAAATCATTGGGGAAACAAAAACTTGTAAGATAAAATATACATCAATACGTTATTCAAGAACGTTATTTGATATATTCACATTTTATTTTCTAAGACAAATTTTATTTTAGAAAATACATAATTGACTCATGCAGAAACGATATCCTTCAAAAAATAATTGAAATGTATTAACTTGAATCCTTAAAATGTTTTTTGATTCATCTTAATAAGACCTTTTTTTGAGGATGAAAAAGAACACTAAAAAATGTATTTGCTTAATTTGCTTTACTAGTCCCGTTCTTTCCTTACATTGCTGATCAAAATTTGACTAAAAAACTTAAATTTTGTATTAAAAACAAAACACCATCGGAAGCAATAACTAACAAATAAAAAGTGCGTATACGCCACAGTGTACTATGAAAATATTTGTTAGAGTTAAAGGAGAACAATTCACTTTGCCTTATATGTTACAATGGCCGCCATTATGAGCAGAAAGTGTTATTTAAAATAAAGTACAAGAACAATCAGATTTTTTTAAATATTGGATGTAATTAAGATTCTGACGTTCAAAATTCTTTTGTTGAGATTTTGCTTGCTTGCAAAATTCAGATTCTTAAAGCTCAGTTTTTCGAAATTATTTTTGTTTTATTCTGGGGTTGGGGTCGAAATACTGTATGTACAAAATACTGCCTGTATCTCAAAATTCTGTATTTCAGAATTCTGCATATCAAAATTCTGTATTTCAAAATGCTGTAAAAAAGTGTGCACTTTTTTACATTGTCAAAACGATTTTTATTTTTTAGCCTTATTTACAGCATTTTGAAATACAGAATTTTAAAAATAGAATATTTTTTTTAATAAAACATCATACTAATTTTTCATTAGCATAATGTTCTCATATAATCCCTTGAACAATAACATATGTATGTACCTATGATAATTCATAAGTCTCTGAAATAATAAAAATAAAAATAATATAAATGGTATATTCTTTTTATTTTCTCTTTCTCATTTTCTTCTTCTTAGTTATTTGTGTTATTTGTATCTCTCTCACATTTTTACATAAATTTTTCCTATCATAATCAACAATTGCACCAAACTTACTGATCTGTCAAAACTTCCAGTATTATACAGTATTATGAGATACAGTATTTTGACAATACAGCATTTTGAGACACAGTATTTTAAATGTACAGTATTTTGAAATACAGAATATTAACCATACAGTATTATGATCATACAGTATCATACAGAATTTTGACAATACAGTATTTTAAAATACAGCATTTCGACCCGTTCTATTTATTCTGCTTATATCTTCGTATTTTTTGTTTGTTTTACAAAATTCTGCAAATAAAGTTTATAAAATATAACAAAAGCCACCAATAAGCCGAATCGAAAGAAAAGATTAAATTGAATTACAAAAATTGATTGACGACCAAATCCAATATAATTTGTCTTTATTTTCTAAGCTAGCTGCAGAACTGTTTCCCATGAAACATTTTAATACTACAAATATTAATTTGAACGTTCTGTCCCATTTTACCTAAAAATAAAAAAAAAAACTTTGAGACAAAATACACCCTTAAAGGTCAGTTAAAGCTACATATCTTTGGTAAGTATCATTGAAACCAATCATTGTAATTTTATTTGGCAGGTTGGTTACAGCTATTATTGAAAACGTCAATCAAGCATTTGTAGTTTGTGTTAATCATTGAAAGTAAAACTGACAAGTGGTAATATAAAGAAAATAAAAAGATTTAAGTGGAATGGTTTAATTTCGTAATATAAATTTAAAAGTAAGCTGCTCATTGAAAATTAATTCCCCCATTGAAAAACCAAAAATTAACTTAAATACAAGTTCTGGTTAGTACCCATAGCGTGATGGTTAGTGCGTAGGACAAAAAGAAATAATTAAAAAAAAAATAAAAAAAAAATAAAAAATAAATAAAAAAAAATAAAAAAAAATACCTAAAAAAAATTTAAAAAAACATTGAATAAGGAAAAAAAAGTGTGAGATAGTTAGATTTGCTATCGTGGTTGTTCTAGTTTTAAGTAGTTTATAGGTAAAATAGGTAGTTTAAGTAAGTTTTAAGTTTTATATTAAGGACCTTATTTTAAAAGTAGTTTTTAAGTAAAAATAAAAAAGATATTGATATTAGTTTTTTATTTCAAATTTTCTAATAAATACAAAAATAAATAAAATATAATTGAAGTAAAATAGATCTTAGGGCCGAAAGGCATTAGTATTAAGTGTTATAGTTTAACTTAGAGTGTCCGTATGGGACCAGTAAGTTAGTTATGGTTAATTAAGCTAGTTTTATGAATTTTTGTCTAGCTTTAAGATAGTTTTAAGATTGAATTAATAAAAGCGAAGGACTGTCATGGCAGAGGTCTTGGATTAAATCCCTGCCTATGCCATCTAAAATTTGTTTCACTGGTACTGCGTCTTGCGAGGAATTGACAAATCCTCCAAGAGTAATTCATGTCATGAAAAGTATTTTCTCAAATAAGCCGTTCGGATTCGGCTTAAAACTGTAGGTGCCCTCCATCCCTGAGAGCATTACCCGCACACAGGAATGGTTGAGAGTTGTAAGTCACTAGGCCCTAGTCCTCAACGGACTGTTGCGCCACCAAATTTATTTTCTTTTTAAAAAGTTCTGGGTTAAATAAAGTATTTTTTTTAAGTAAGTCATTATCTTAATTCGAATACTAAATATACTAACATAGTTAACTTTTCTAATGGCTTTTAAATCGTTTGAATCATAAAAACCAATAATAGCTATAACGAGCCCCTCAAGAAGATATCTGTTCCAATTATGCAGGTAAACTTTTAACTGTCTTAAATTTTGAACCTTGAATTTTATTTTTGGAATTACATTGCAATAACTTGACCGTATAAGTTTTCACTTCAAATCGCCTTAATTAAACCAACATTGTCTAGACACTCTTTTAGAGCTATTATTAGCTTTAGTAATAAATAATTAAGTTTATAATTGAAAAAAAAAAAACTTTTTGGATCCCGCATAACAACTGTTGTAGACCAAAGAAAAAGTTAAATAAATTATTAATACACAGACAATCGGCAATAAATTTATATTTCCAAAATAATTATTCTTTGAATTCGTATAATTTTTGTTTGTTATTTTAAATTTTAGTAGGTACAAAATTTTAAAACAATTATTCAAGGCAAGACAAATGACATGATTCATATTTTGTAACTTTAAATTCATTAATTTTCATTATTCTGTAACGAATTGTATATTAAAATATTAATACGCTTTGATTTTTACAAATTTAGTCATGTGTGAGTAATCACTCAACTCAGAAATTATTCTGTGAAAAGCATTTTTGTCATACCATACACACGATAATTTACCTGAAAACGTTCCTAATTTTCAATTTAAACTTACTTAATTAATCAATTTATTATAAGTACAAAATTTTGTTTAATCCTCTCATCAGGAGCTAAGGGACCGCCCATAATTGCAGAAGATCAAAAGAAGAATCATGTTACTTAATTTAAATACAAATATCTAATCAAATTTCTTCGATGGGCCATTTCACTCATTAAACATTTACCTTAATCAAAGTTAAGAGATTTTATGTTGAAGACATAAAAGCCACTAAGAACCCCCCTTTTGATATCCAAACCTAAACTTTAATCCTTTTTTAATGTCAAGAATCTATCATAAAAGCCTTTTAACATTCCCAAAGGTCTAATTTAGGGAGCAATATTATAAAAAAAACCCAAAGAAATAATAAACCCTTATAGTCCCAAAATATGTTGTACGTATGTATGTTTGAATGTTTGAATATCTGACCCTTTCCTATCTTTATGTGAATCAAAATATTTGGCACCCTTTTTGAGAATGTTTATGACTTCCCACTTTTTTTATCGTTTTTGGAATATAATAGCAGACGACATTTAAAACAATAAAATGGTAATTTCCCACTCAGTCTTTTAAGCCAAAAATGAACAACAACAACAACTTAAAAATAAAAAGCAACTCAATTTGTAATTACATAGCTTGTCAGTTTGCAGATAATAAATATGAATTAATAGTTTAGTTGTAGGTTGAAAAGCTGGTTAAATAAAAACAAAGATCTAAAAAAACCAACCTCACCCACCCAATTTGTCCCCAATAAAAATAGACCAACAAAAAGACACAATATTCAGAAGCATGACAACGAGAATACGAGTGCGGGTATGAAATCAGGATTTTTATTACACCAACAACTACTACACTATCTAAATATATTATATTCTATGGATAAAATGGTTCTTCGACATCAGCATTCGGTTTTTCTTTTATTTGTTATTGTTTTGCGTAGGTTTATTTCAATGGCATGACGATGATGTGGGTACAAACAAATTAAAGGAAATATTTTATGGATTTAGGTTTTATTGGACCCGGCCTCAGAAAGCGAGGAATTGAAACGTCCATAAAAATGACATAAGATTCTAACCGCCTCACACCCTTCTTCCCCACGACCGACGCACGACGTCATCTTTATTGCGAGATTTAAATAGAACAATGGTATAAGTAAGGTTTATTACAATATTGTGGCACGGTTTTTAGGCTGAGTTTTTTTCTGGCGCAAAGTCTGTCAATATCTGGGCTGCCTAATTATAATAATTTAAATGAATTTTTTTTTTGTTCTTTAAAGAAAACAGTAGATAAATAGGTATACCGCTACTTAATGGAAAAATAATTAAAGAGCTTATATTAATAAAAGGTGATAAAATTTACACCCTACTTAAGTATTTTTTTTCTTTGGAGAAGGAAGGTTTTTAAAGGTATGTAGGTAAAATACGTTTTGTTTTTCGAGAAATATTTATGATCTTTGCTTTTCGATTAAATTTTCATTGAAACGTGTTTCAGCTTTTATTTGAATTTCTTTGGTAATCGATTATAATTTATGGTTTAGAAAGGTATTTGTATGAATAAAGAATCAACGGTAGGAGCTTGCTGGAAAAAGGTTATAAGGTTATCATGTATTCCAGACATGAAGGCATAGAAAAAAAGAAGAATATTAAAAAGAGTTTCTTGAGTAACTTCTGAAATTTAACATATTGTTGAAGACTTATCGTACAGATTTTGTCATTTATTTAGTCTGTTTTAGGAAATCAACATTAACAAATGATAAAATTGTTTTATCAAAACCTTTTCTTTTCAGACAAATTTCGAAATGACTAAAAGAGTCCTTCGGAGACTACTATTCACATCATGGTGGATGATATATTAGTCCACTGTTTAAGTAAACAATCAACTAACACCCGTATAAGCGCAAAATCCGCATGGAATTACTGACCATAGACAAAGATGAATGTCTGAAGTTGAACATTGTTTTGATTAAACAAAATTATTATCAGCGTTTAGACTCATTTTTGGATGAATGGAAGAAATGGCTAATACCAATTCAGAAGAGCTTAAAGAGTTTCCAATAAATACATAAATTGGGTAGCGCAACAGTCCGTTAAGAAATAGGGCCTTGTGACTTACAACTCTCAACCATTCCTGTGTGTGAGTACAGTTTCCAGGAATAGAGGGGACTTAAAGTTTTAAGCTGAATCTGAACGGCTAATGTGAGAAAGCATTTTTCATGACAAGAATTACTCGTGAAGAATTTGTCAATTCCTCGCAAGAGGCAGTACCCGTGAAAAAAACTTAAGATGAGTTTCCAATACATTTCGAAAAGACAATATTAGGTTAGGTTAGGTTAGGTTAAAGTGGCTGTCCGTCCGTGATGGAATAGGACACATTTAGGTCAGTTTAATGGCACATTATGATACCACATGAATCTTGAGGCATCTTCCTAATCGCAATGAAACCAGTTTGAGTCCCTTATGAAACGTGAGAGGCTGATTATGCTAATATGATTTAGATCTTTTAGATCGTTATAGAAGAATTTTCCTAGGTAATTCTTGCGTTTTTGAGCTAGAGCAGGGCATGTACAGAGAAGGTCTAGAACTGTTTCCTCCTCTTCCTCGTCCATACAGCTTCTGCAAAAGTCATTTGAGCATACGCCTAGCTGACACCTATTATTGAATTTACATATATGCGATCTGCTTAGAGATAGCAAGCACATTGATCGCTTTAAATCTAGTGTTGGCCAGATATTTTTTGTGACCTGGCACGTGATGGTGTTGTTCCACCTAATGTTTGCCTTCTTCATAGCGTCCTGCATAAGCAATAGTTTACAAGTAGCGATTGGTATGCCAGCATTTGCCAAACGTGGTAGAATGGATTGTACTGTACCGTTCCTGGCGGGTTCATCTGCCTTACAGTTACCTGGAATGTCTCTATGGCCCGGCACCCAGCAAAGGTGAATATTAAACTGTTGTGCCATCTCCATTAGAGATGATCGAAAATTATGGACGCAAGATTTCTTGCGTTAATTTTGGGTGTCCCAAAATTAACGCAAGAAATCTTGCGTTAATTTCAAACAAGTTGATATACATATTTATTTAGAAACGAAATCTCATCAAATGGTAACCTTTTTGGATTGATTAAATGTTTAAAAAAATACTTGTCTTTATAAAGGGTGTCCCACCCTATAGCTTTCTCTAAAGCAGTCCACCATACTGCCACACCGTACATTAAAATCGGTCTGATTACCAATTTGTAAGCCAATGCGTAATTCTGGGTTGTATAATACCCGTTTATTACCAATAGTTTTTTTTGCAAGAAAAGAGAGCTACAGTAGCTTTTTTGACTCTTTCCTGTACATTGCGTTTCCAATTTAGTTTTTTATCTAAAATAAGACCCAGGTACTTAGCCTCGTGTGAGAATTTTAATTAGATTCCTTTAATATAGGGAGGATTAACAAATGGAGTTTTGTATTTCCTCGAAAATATGACTACATCGGTTTTGTGTGGGTTAACATCCAGTCCACACCGATCAGCCCAAAGTATTAGTCTGTCTAAGGTATTTTGTAAGACTTCTTTTAAGGTGTTAAGACGCTTTCCTGAAACCGCTATAGCAACGTCCGTCGTCCGCATAGGTGATCACTCTGAAAACCTCCGCATCCATACTAGTTAGGATTTCATTCACTATACTAGGTTCCTGAAGAGAGGGGATAGAACACCACCTTGAGAAGCGACGATATTATATTGATGATTATCAACTTTGTTTGGCATCAATTGAATGATAGCGATGGAACATCAAAGAAATGTGGTCTTAACAGGATTACAAATGGATTAAATTCATAGTCATCTTAAGTCATGTGAATTGGTCTAAGTAGATTGTGCTATTTTTTCCCGGCAAACTTTTTGTTTAATTCGAAGTCGCAAGTCTATGCAAATAAGCCACAAACTACAATGTCTCTCAAAGACAACATAATTCTTGCAATAAGTCAAGTTCAGCTGGATTTGTGGGGAGACTAATTAAAAGTTGGAAAATTCGGATGCGAATAAACGAATAAAAATGTGGATATCTTACAAACATTTTATTTCATTTTAATTTATTGATAGAAAGTGTTTAATGAAAGACCCTGTAGTTTCAAATATGTTTTTACTATTCTATTAATGATTTAATTTAAATACAAATCTGCCCCCTCTTCCGGATTTATCAAACTTATGATAGCCTTTTTTTTTTGATTCCGAAAATTGTGGCAGATTGTTTTTGCTTTGAAAAAAAAAGCCAAAGAAAGTTCTTTACAAGGAATGTTGGCTTAGTTTTCCTAAAGTCCAAATTAAAGATTTACGGAAAAAGTAGTTTTAAATTGTTTCAAGTTTTAAGGTTTTCAAAAGTTTGTGTTAAATGTCAATAAAATTATTAGATTTTATTGACATCTAAATTAAATTCGAAACTTTTTATAGCAAGTTTGTCGTAAACAAGTTTTGAAGAAACTTAAAAATATGGAAGTAAGAAAAGTGAGTTTCTGTGATCCAACAAAATTTAAATATAAATTATATTTGAATATAAATAATTTTTACTTCACAAAAGGTAAGTACTTACCTAATTATCTGACAATTTTGTATAGTTTATACATAAGTGCAAACAAAATTGATTCTTTTAACTATTATACTTACTGATAAAAATAATGAACCTGATTAATATAATTACACACACAAATTTGCCCTTCTTCAAAAAATCTTACTTCTAGATTACTATAAGCCCCGCTTAAATAATAGATTAAATGTATGTCATTACATTATTATTATTGTATCTGATAGAACGCCACGTGTAATTAATACTACCAGATGTTGTATTCCCTAAGAATGTTTTCCTTTCTCAGACATTGAAAAAGAAAATAATGAGTTTTCATGCGAAGTATGTACATATGTAATTGGTATCGGGTAAGTAGGTTCCCAGGAAAATTTGGCTGATATTGCATTGGATTTTTTTTTTTTTTTTTTTGAGGAAAATGTATTTCCAGGAAGATCCAGGATATCAGAAAATAATTCAAGGGTAAGAATATTCCGAGGCAAAAGAAATTTCCCACTATTGTGTTATTTTGTAGTGTACAAAAAATAACAGACAACGTTCACTTTAATTTTGTGATCAAAATAATAAAAATACATACAAGCAAGGACACAAAAATTTAATGCAAGATAAAAAATATTTACATACAAAAATAAATTAAAGTAAGAAAAAAATGCAAAAAAGGCAAAAATTATAATAATTCAAAAATTTGCTGTCAACCAAACTTTACAATTTCTGGAACTAGTTCTGTATTTTTTAAACATAAACCAATAATAAAAATGCATTGTACAAAAACCATCGTATTCAACGTGAAGAAATTTTGAGTTTGCTTTACATTTTTGTAATGGACGGCATTTATTTGCATTAATTTGTTTTTACAAGTTTTCAAATTACCATTTTTTTTACAGGGATATCCATTTTGCGGTTTCAAAATCAAACTTTAATAAAACACATATAAAATATTTTTTTTTATATTTCTTTTTTATTATAAAGTTTGAACGTTGACATTATGTGTGAAAAACTACATCAATTAAATGACCACCACGCGAATTGTTACTAGCATCGATTCTTTTAAGGTAATTTTCGACCACTTTTTGACACACATTGGGCGGTATGTCAGCCATAACTTGGTTTTTAAGTGCTCAAAAGTTAAAAGTTTATCTGCATAAACACGATTTTTCGCGTAGCCCCACACACAAAAAATCCAGCTGTGTCAAAACGCATTATCTTGGTGGCCAGTTGATATCGCCATGACGAGAAATTACGCGGCCAGGAAATGTCTCTTGCAATAAAGCCATATTTGCTCGACTTATGTATGTGGCATGTGGAACCGTTTTGTTGAAACCACATATTCTCCAAATTTGAAACCGCAAAATGGATAACCAGTTATTAATGCGCGGTTTATTGTTTTCATCCTTATTTTTAATTCAAAATATGGATGATTATACAAAAGTTGGGTAACTCGATGTCATCAACCAATATATACAAAGTCTGATTATATTTTATTGAGATTGCAATTTATTTTAAAACAATGGAAAGACCTTTATTTAGTCACCCAATTTCAGTTCTTCATTTTGAATAAAAGTTATTAAAAAAACACAATTAGTTCTTAAAACGTCAGTCCTCTGGCATGTCACAACCCTGACTGTCTATTAAACATTATCATTGATTTGAGAAAACTTATTAAATTAATACAATCTGCGATATATATAATTTAATATATACTACAACTTTCATAATGCAGTGTTCTCCACTTTATTTAAAAAAAATAAGAAATTTTGTGTTCAGTTTTATTCGTCAGTTTCTTGTGTGTTATTTAAATTTTAAATTCGTGCGAAATATCGCCGACTCAACGTCAAATCCCACTTTGAATTTTAATGTTGGTAATAAAGTTAGTTGCGGGTCGCACAATTTGACGGCCACCATAACTGTACCAGAGTTTGGGTTATGTTTGTTGTCTATACACGAGCTTAGCCAGTCAACACGTCAGTTTTATAGTGAGTCGTTATTTTTTTGTTAATCTAAAATTTATTTTTATTTATTCGTATTAGACATTGATTTGTTAAAATGTAGTTTGTTGATATTTGAAATTACAAAAAAAAAACATTAGTCCAAATTATAATCTCAAATTTCGACTTTTTCGTCAGTAGTGTGGCGTCAGTTCTGTGTCAGGTAAATTGTTATTGTTCTTCATTTCGTGATCATTAATACTTTTAAGATGAATATTGTTAGATTTTGTTTGTTGATTACTTTGAAATATTTAGTAAAACTATGTGAAAGTAGTAAAAGATAAGTGAATAACGTTACGTTAAATGTCAAAAGTCTGTTTTGAAAACTGATGTAGTATTTTCTCCAAGTATTACATATTAATTATTATTTTTAATTGTTACTAAGTGATTTTAAGTGATCATTATTAAATCCTAAGAGATTTTTACTAATTTGTATTAAATTTCATTATAATACTTTCAAAACTGTGTATACTCGTCAGTCCTCTGGCAGTCAAATTCTGAAATTTTTAAATATCTTACAATGTACTCAAAAAAGTGACTGGCCCGATTGGGAACAATATATTAATTAGATTAGCTATCATATACACCCGAATTTATAGAAGTTTGATTTAAAAACTATCGTAAACAAAATATCCTCAAAAGTTACCCAACTTTTGTATAATCACCCATATGTACATAATTTAATATATGGAATCAAAAATATAAAAGACAACATCATTTTAAGAATTATATTATCCCATTTTTCCAGTAGTAGGTACACCCCTAAATTGTTTTAACCTTAAAATCTAGTCACCTTCATAATAAAAGGGCCTACTTAACTACTTAGAAATCTTGAAGAATATTTTACTTTATTATTTACTTAAAACGCTATCAATCTTTTCTAACTTCCCTTTTTATTACACCCGAGATACGATACCTACCTAAAAAACAATCTACTAAAACCACCCTTCCAAATTGCATTCATTTAATTTTATTTTAAAAATCTACAAAACCACCCATAGGAAGATGCATACCCACTTTGCTCATCATTGAAAAAAAAGTTCAACAACTAACAAAATCCTCGATAGTATAGTGGTCAGTATCCCCGCCTGTCACGCGGGAGACCGGGGTTCAATTCCCCGTCGGGGAGAAGAGTGAGAATATTTTTTTTTTTAAATCTAATTTTATGCTTTCGAAAAAATTGACTCTTCTTCATAATGTGAAAATAAATAATAATTAAAACAACTAATGTTCATATTTTTATAACAAAGGTGAGTGGTTTGAAACACTTAAAAGAAACACAAGAACTACAAATTAGCAATTATTGTTTTTATTGACACTTAAGTTTATTTACTTATTAAAGAAAAAAACTTTAAGTATTACTATCTTGTCAACAAGTTCAACTTGAGTATAAAACGATCTTAAAAGTAAATTAGCTTAACTTAGTTATTTATTTATAAAAAAAGAACAACAATTTAAAAAACATTTATTAAAAATGTAAATTTAAACTATCATTCATTAGAAAATTTCAAAAGTTTGTCATAACCATCAGTCATTCCACTTAACACTAGATAAGAGCAACCCCATCAGCGCCGTGGGCGATATTAGAATCAAAAAATAATTCATAATCCAATGATCATCATTTGGTTTAATAAAAGTAAAAACCGTCAGTTATTACTCCTACTATGACAATTTGATCGTAGCAATCAAACATCGCTCTATAAATAATTTTGTAGAAACTAAATGTAAAGCAAAAGGTAATGGAAATGAAAATTTTATATGATTTTTGTTGTTTTATTTTTGTTTCCTTCTTTCATTTCTAGAATACAATGATTTCGAATTTAGTTGTGTGGTTTTGATATTTTTATTATGAGTCAGCCAAAATGATCGTGAACATAACCTTCTGATTTTATGATTTGTTTATAATTTGTTTAACCAAATTAAAAGAGATCTTTTCATTGATTTTGATTGTTTGATAAATTTTTGTATTTTAATTGAATGAGTGTAGAGAAGTGTTTAGGCAAGGCATGACCATGAAATTTCGACAATGTAGAATTAAGGGTGGTTCGGATAGCAGAAGGTACGTTGAGTTCATGTTTTATTTGCAAATATTTCAATATTTTTGTAAGTAGGGAGGCATTTTCAAGATCATCGTACGTAAGAAAGAAATAGTACATTTTTCATAAGAAGGTTAAATGGAGTCTACAAAACAGAGACAGGTTTAAAACATGAATAAATTGATCTTTTCTAAAAGCACGCTTTGGTTGGTTCTGGAACAAAAATTTCATAGCACATTAAATAATGTAATTTCAATATTGAAAATAAAATAAATGCAAATTGTAAAGCTTGAAAACAAATTTCAAGGGTGATCATGTCTCGATGTTGAAAACTTTAAGCTGCATTTTAAATATTTTAAATTATAAAAACAGATTTTTGATAAATAATTTGATTGCATTAAACCTTTAAGTTAATAAGTTAAAGCCTGCAATGAGACAAGATTATTCTCGGGCTCGTCTCGTGGAATTATATACTACTTTTGAAGCTTCCGAAATTAAACCAAATCGAGATAACGACACGAGACTGAAATTTTTCGATCGGTCTATTGAAGGGTGACTGTGATCAAGATAATATTGGAAAAAATGGTATAAGTATTTAGACAAAATTTAACTGCATATCTGTCAACCTATAACCTATGTAAAACGTCTACAACTTCCGACTTGCTTCCTTGACGGAGCTCACATTTAAAAAGCAACATAGTTGAAACGAGACTACCAATGAAACAGATGGTGAGAAAAAAGCGAGACGAAACTCAGTTATACGAGATTAAAACAGATTTTGAAAGGAGACTGGTATTTTTTTATGTTTACGAGACCGAGATCGAGACGAGACTAGAAAAGTCTCATCGGGTGTCGTCTCGTGACTAAGTCTACTTTAAGTATTATGTATACACAATTTTCTTAACTGAATTTATCAAATTATAAATTTTTTTTAATTTCGTTGCTTTATATTTTTTCCTTTATGTGAAATAGAAAGCGAAGATGGTAACTTTCTAGAACTTCATTTTTCGTAGCAAAAAATTATTCTGGATGTAATATCATAACATATGTACATATGTATATTTAGGTTTTTATAACAAGAGTTTTTACTTAAAAAAAAATGTAGGCAGCTGTCAATTTTGAAGCTGTCATCATTTGACATTTGACAAGTGAAAAAAATTACGCCATAGCTAAAAATACACGAACGATACACGTTTCCAACGCATTGAAATTTCTAAAATTCGCAATTTTGCGAGAGATCTTGTGATTTAACAACTGACATTTTTTTTCTTTGATGCAATGTTCTACAATCAAGACCTTGAAGATGGGATTCGTGTAGTTATTGAAGGCATACAGCCGAAAATGTGTGAATTGGTCATGGAAAATTTTATAAAAAAGGACTTGGTATTGCAATCATAACAGTGACTTTCATTCGTTTTCGCAATGAAATAAATATCAATTGATTTTATTAATGATAAATCGATAAACGAAACCAATTATTGGAAAATCCAGTTTTTTAAAAGAATCGACCTGATTTGGTTTAACATTATGTGTAGAACAAATTTTAATTAAAGTCGATTGTAAGATATTTTCATCATGTATCATGTTGTAGTTTTTGCTTGTCGAAGGAATAAAATGGAATCCTTGAATTACAATTTTTCCTAAGACCGAGTTTTAAAGCAAGAATATTGTTGAAAAACGGCAATACATTTTTTTAGCAATACCCCTATGAATTAGTTTTGACATTTGTACTTTTCAAATACATACAAATTCTGTAGTTGTATTTTTAACGAAAAAGAAAGAAAAGTACACCCGGGCGTATACGTAATTTTTTGTTACATTAAATTTGTATTTTTAATTGTATTTTTTTCTTTTTTTCCGTTTTTACAGAAATCGTATGTTCCCTAGGTCAAATCATATCAATCGCCATCATCGAATAAACTTTTAAACACAATCTTATAGTTTATATTAATCAATTCTTAAGAATTATGAAGTTCAAAAATATTCCCCCACTATCCGCACTTACACACAATCCATTTCATTGCAATCTTCACAATTCGAATAAATTTTTGCAAACATCTTCTTTATCGCAAATAAATCGATTCTCGATCACAATCACGTGAACAATTAGGTATATAAACAAATGAAAAAATCTAACTACGTCAGTTTATTTTAAACAAGTTATTTAAATTAAAAAAAAAATTCCACGAATTTTAGAAGAAGAAAGCCTAAAATACTCGTCGTAGGAAGACACGTTTGTAGACAGATAACGTATATAAATGTAATATAATGTTTAGACAGTATAATTTCTTTAATTCTCCCGCACCCGACTTAAACCAATAAATAATTAAAACTGCATTTTTTTTCCGCCCCACAATCTCATAAGTCTGCCCTCGTATTTTTGCTTCCTCTTTTTACCACAAAGCAGCAATAAGACGAAGAGATTACATATATGCATCACAAAGGAGAAATACTTTCTTATAATCTTGCTCGTACTACCTACAAAGATAGACCAAAGACTCTCCTATCCTGATCTCATTTGCACAGCTTTAAAAAAAAGATTCAAAACGACAAAAAAGAAAATAGTAACAGTTTATATAAAAATTAGCACAGCATAACTGCAAGCGTACTCCATGTTTATTTCTAGTCTCTTAGCATCGCATCAGCGCAGCACCCCAAAAGCTAAAGGAGTTCAAGGCAGCAGACATATAGACAACAAAGCGATGTACGTTTAGTGCATATTGCATATAATCTACATAATAGTGTCTGTTCAAAGTACAAATAAAAGCTTTGCTCATAAAAATAGTTTAACACACGTTGTTGTTGTTTTTTTTTTGTTATTGTTTATAGTTTTGAGTCGCGGCAGCGGCATTAACATCGGCATATAGTAGAAGTTTATAAGTAGTCGACGGATTTTGTTTATAGAGCCAAAAATAAATCGCAGTTGAATTAAATTCTATTTTGCATTTTAGCTTAAAAATAAACGCGCAATAGATTTTAATTTGAAGCACTGCACATGAATTGCAAAGCTGATGCTTTTTTGAGTTTTTAAGGTGACCAGTTGCGTCTTTTTTAAGTGATATAATAGTCTTTAACTTAAATGTCATCCCATCCAACAAATATTTTTCTCGCGTCGGTATCGGTCTCATTTAATTATTTTCTCATTCTCATCGCTTTAACATTTCGTTTTTAAATCGTTCTAGTGCCTTCCTCGTAACGTTCTCGTCTCATTTTCATCTCGCTCTCGTCTCGCTATCAGCTCGATCTCAACTCACTTTCGTCTCGTTCTCATCCCACTTTCATCTCGTTCTCATCTCGTCTCATTCTAGTCTCATCTCGCTCTTAGTTCGAATTTATCTCTATCTCAAACGATTCATCTAATATCGCTCTGGTCTCGCCCTAGTCTCGCACTAGTCTTATCTCGTTCTTGTCTCCTTCAAGTCCCATCTCGTTCTTGTCTTGTTCTCATCTGGCGGCTCTTGGTTTGATCTAATCTCGATCGATTGATCTAGTCTTCCTCTAGTTTTGCTCTAGTATCGCTTTAATCTCGTTCTAGTCTCTTCTAAGTCTCGTTCACGTTTATTTTCATCTCGTTTTCTTCTAGTTTTCATCTGGTTCTCGTCTCTAAATTGACGAGATTCAATTTCAAGCGTTTTGTCTTTAATGCTAGGTGCTTTAATAGTAGTAGAGTAGTGATTTATTTTAGATTCTACAAATCTGGTCACATCCATTTCTGGGTGTGATTTTGTATACTATGCACAATTGTTTGTGTCTCACTTATAGTTTTTAAACGAGACACTTTTTTGTCAGTGTCATTATAGGTATATTTTGTCTTATATACATATGTATATTTGTATATATATCTACATAGGTACATTTATATGAGGGTGCAGAAAGCGCCAAGTTCTCGTGATGCTTTTAATCACTTCTTTTCGTGGTGTGGAATTCAATTGGGCAAAACCTTGGCCTTTTCGTTTATAATTAAAAAAAATAAAATATAGGCACATCGAAATTTTATTAACATTATGAACACTTTATAAATTTGAAAATAAAAGGTAATTCTTAAAATCAATTTAATTTGTAATTTATATAAAAACAGAATTTCTAAAGCGCATTCAAGCGTGCTTATTTTTATTTTTGATGACATAAAATTAATCCTCAATCTTAAGGGACGTTGATATATGTACTAGGTATCAATAAACAAAGCATCTAATTACTTTAAATGCACAATCGTGCACTGTACCATGAGAGCATATTGGAATGTTGATATTTTCAAATGCATAACACAAAAAATTGCATCATTATAATGCCGCCCCACAAAAGGTTTAGAATATACGATAATTTGCTTATGGAATTTTATTTTATTTTTTCATCACAGGGTAGTTAAGTGATTGTAGAAAAAACAAACGTCGCATAATATTCTAAGCTTCGGCGGGAAGAGCATTGATAAGCTTGAATGGGAATTATTTTGTATATAAATTTTCTGTTTCCACTTAAGAATCGAACCAATAACTTTTAAAAAAGAGGCTGGGATGCTACCCACACTGATAACTTCTTAACCCGTTTGTCGACTTGTTTTGCTTAAAAGTTCGTAGGTTTTCGTGTTTTGTTAAAAAAGTTGCCAGTTGAATTATTCTTAAAAATTTAAAAATTACCAACAATATTTTGCATATAATGTCGAATAGTCCAAAACCAGTTTTTACAAATTTAAGTAGCATTTTTAAAAAAATCAATTTCTTTTATAAACAAATACAAAATGAAATTAATTTGAAGTCAATATCTTCTATTGTTCACGAGAATCGAGAACCGAACAACAATTTTTACCAAATTTACGTACTATTTTTTTTAGATTTTATTTTTTTACGAAAAAAACGGACTGCTGGATTTTTATAAAAAAAATTACTGAATGTCGAAAACAATATTTCTTGTGGGATAAAATAAGTTTCAAGCCAATATTTTTAATTTTTTAAAATATATTTGAGTCAAAAGTAAATTTGTACCAAGTTTTAGTATTGTTTTTTTAGGTTTTTATTGTTTTGTACAAATCATTGTACAAACGATTGTCAATTCGATTTTTCTCACAACTTTACCGAATGATGAAAACAATATTTTTTATAAAATAAAATAAATTTGAAGCCAATATTTTTAATTTTTGAAAAGATATTTGAGTCGAAAATCAATTTTTACCATTTTTGAGTAATGTTTTTTTTTAGGTTTTTATTTCTTATAAAAAAAAAGTATCTATTCGATTTTTCTCAAAATTTTACCAGATGTTAAAAATGTTATTTTTCGTTGCACAAAATTACGTTGCGAACGTACGGACGTACGAACGTACGCACATACACACGCACAGATATCTCTCTAAAAATCTTTTATTTCGACTCTAGGGACCTTGAAACGTCGAAAAATGTCAAAATTTTCAATTCGACAAATCGGACCGATTACAATAACTTAACAGTGGTTTCCAAAAAATAACCCTAAAATTTGTAAGGAAAATGAGGTTAAACTATTCTTTTCAAAGTTTCGAAGTAAGAATTTACCTACAAAAAATATTCCTCATACGCCATACTTTTAATATAAAAAAATACTTAAAGCAAAGAGTTTCCTAATTTGAACATTCATTGTGAACGAACTATCAATGTTAAAATTCTCTTCAAAAACGGTTTTATAAACTAAGAAATATGCAATTAATTGTTGTAAATTCATAAAAGAACTGATTTTTTGTTTATTAACTTCCCATAGGAAGTTATTGTAATGGGTCCGATTTGTCAAATTGAAAATTTTGACATTTCTCGACGTTTCAAGCTCCCTAGAGTCGAAATAAAAGATTTTTAGAAAGATGTCTGTGCGTGCGTGTGTACGTACGTCCGTACGTTCGCGACGTTTTTTTCGTCGTCCATAGCTCAAGAACCAGAAGAGATATCGACTTCAAATAAATTTTGTTATACAGATAATAAGGCAAAAAGATGCAGAAAGGGCTCTCAAGAAAATTGCGTGGGTGGTTTTTTTACCATAGCAGTTTAAAAAAAAGGTGACAATTTTGGTTAACCCTAAATATCTCATGAACCAATGACGCTAGAGACTTGAATTAAATTTTATATTATATACTGTAACGTGATACAAAACAATTATATTTTTGAAAAAAAATTCATTTAACGGTTTTTTTTATAAATCAAAAAAACTGAAAAAAAAATTTGTCACTTCGAAAATTTTACGACTAAAATATGATTTCATTTCCAAAACAATTTTGTGCAATGAAGAATAATGTTTTTGACATCTGATAAAATTTTGAGAAAAATCGAATTGACAGTTTTTTTACAAAAAATAATAACCTAAAAAAAATAAAAAAAAAGTTGGTAAAAATTGAGCTTTGACTCAAATATCTTTTCAAGACTTTGAGATATTGGCTTTAAACTACTTTTATCTTTCAAAAAATGTTGTTTTCAACATTCAGTAAAATTTTGAAAAAAATAGAATTGACAGTTTTTTTACAAAAAATTAAAAACCGAAAAAAAAATTTTAACAAAAGTTGGTAAAAATTGATTTTTGACTTAAATATCTTTTCAAAAATTTGAGATTATGGCTTCTAACTAATTTTAACTTATAAGAAATATTGTTTTCAACATTAGGAACAATTTTGAGAAAAATCGAATTGACAGTTTTTTTACAAAAAATAAAAACCTAAACAAAAAAATTAATAAAAGTTGGTAAAAATTGATTTTCGGCTCAAATAGCTTTTCAAAAATTAAAAATATTGGCTTCAAACTTATTTTATTTCACAGAAAATATTGTTTTTTATATTCAGTCATTTTTTTATAAAAATCCAACAGTCCGTTTTTTCATAAAAAAAATAAAATCTACAAAAATAGAACGCAAAGAATTGATACATTTAGACAAACTTTTAAGCAAGACAAATCGATAGACGGGATGGGAAGTTATCAGTGTGGGTCGCATCCCAGCCTCTTTTTTAAATTTTGAATTCAGTGCAAAATATAATTAAGTTGCATCAAGAAAACTGTATTCAAAATAAAAATGTAACTAAACTTTGTGCATTCAAAAAAAAAAAAAAAAAAAAAAAATGCTAAATTTAATTTCTATTAACATAAACTTAAAATTAAATAATTATTTATCTTGCTTTGTTAAACATTTTCGAACATTCTTAAATATTGTAAAGCCTTCGCTTATAATAAGATTGTAATCTTAAGGGGGTATTCTAGTGTAGAATTTTGAAAAAATCAAACATTTTTTTTTCATATTTCCAAAGTTTAGACATTCAAGAATATGCGTTTAAAAGGATTTTTTAATATTCCTATTATTTCACAATTTAATTGAAGGTCATAGAAACTGGTTTTGAAGGTCATAGAAACTGTTTTGTCCTTTTAGTTTCATTTTAAGTTACTTTTGTGGCAACCTTTATACTGAGTAGAGGAAGGATTTTTATATGGAGCAGGAATCGCTGATTAAAAATATGTACGTTTTCTGTATCATTCTATAAGTAAAATTGTCGAAAACTTGTCTCAAAACTTTGAACGCGTTTTTCTCGAAACTACTTTTTTCGAGTGGGCGGTAAGGACATATCGAGTTCTAATAGACCGATTTACTTCAAATTTGGAGAGGATGTTCTTTATACATCTCTTTATCGTGTGGTACTTGCCCAAAAATATAACTTCTCATTTAGTATTTTTAAAAAATTCGGAATTGTTGAAAAATATGCAACAAGAACATTTTTTTCAAACTGCTGCCATTTTGTTAAAAAGTTTTTTTTAAACTTATCCAAGGGTGAAACAATAGCGACATCTATAATAATTAATAATCCGTCTGGTTTTTGTTTTTCAGATCACCAGGAGGGTTGGTAGGATGCACGCCAGGACACCCTCTTTTATTTAGACCTCCCACTTTGACTGCTTGTAACTTTGTTAATTTTAATTTTTTTATTTTTTATTAATTTTTGTATGTATGAACAACAAATCAATAAACAAATGATAAACAAATTGATACTAAAAATATTTTTTGTTTCCTTTATACAACGCTTCAAAAACCGGGCGAAATTCATGTCTCTACACTAGAATACCCCCTTAATGTGAAATTGTCATTAATAAATACGAAATACGAAATAATTCATAAAAAATTAAATGAACACGAAGACAAATTTTTCAGAAAGAAAATAATGTAAGGAAATTCGAAAATTTATTGAAAAAAATGAAGCAGGCCAGGTTAAGAAAAAATAATTTAGAGAAAATTTCATAAAAATCTATCGAGCCGTTGTTGGCTAATTTTAAAAATGTTCTTTTAACTTTTTCAACTTTTTTAACTTTAATAAAACATTTTAATTTTGTATTGAATTCATAACTCTTTTACTGTTAGTGGCAAATATTCAACTAATATTATGACACTTCACATGACAGCTGAGTTTGACAGCTGTCAAATGCCAGCACTACCACAAAATGAATGACTCTGCACATCATTTTAATTTTCTTATTATCCATTTGAAATGTGTACTGTGATATTTAAGGATTTGTTAATAACAAAATAATACACAATTTTGTAAAGAAAGTGTAATATTCTGTGAAAATTTTATTAACTTTTTTACCAGCTTTTAAAGACACTTAATTTATTCTTCTATAACCTTTTTATTTGAAAGAATTTTAATCTGAAAGAATTTTTGGAAAATTAATTTTTGTATCAACTAATTGAAATTTAATCTCTTGATAGAAAAAGCAAACATTTGCTTAAATATTCATTTATGTACTTATATTCTGGGTGCACATATGCACATATTTTATTTGTGTGTACAATAAGAAGAGTAAATAGCCTACTTAATATGTAGATACTATAACAGATTGGAATGCAAAATTTTTAATTAAAAGTTTGAAATTTTATTTTAGGAGGATTTATTTGCAAGAATCCAAAGCGTATATGTAGACACAATAGGTCCGTTCGCGTACTTTCTGCACCAAAATTCGTAAAAAGAGATATTTTAAAGAGTATGGGTAAAATTATCTCACCAAAAAAAAAACTACAAAAAAGTAAGCGAACGGGAAAACAACAAATTTTTCACACAATATTACGGTCTTGTTGCTGTTCTTTGAAAATTTGTTTTTAAATTTTATAACTGACAGCAAAAGCGAGCATTTGACAATTTTCACAAATCAGCCCAAAGAAATTTCTTGGGCTAAAATTCGTAGGTTGGGGGGGAAATATTTTACTCTCTCGTGAGCGCTCTCTTTTACGAAAAAATACGAAATTTTTCAGTACGCGAACAGGATTTGGTTAAATTTCGTATTTTTTCGTAAAATTGGACTGTTTTAGGAGGGTACGCGAACGGACCTAATATGAACTTTGATAGTAATCGGACCTAGAATAAAATCTAATTCTTCAGCGTGAAATGGATTTAAAAATGTTTTGTTTTTTATAAATAACTCAAAAAAGTCATTTATATAAACAATAAAAGGCAAAAAGGACACTTAAATTTTTAATTAGAGAACCAATCAAGTACATACGTTGATTTTTTAAATAAATTATTCCAAGAGCGAAATAAAGAAAATGACATCAATTATTTTATGATTTGTCATTCAAAAATCAATCGGTCAACCTCCCAAATTACATTAAATTGATATACATTGACATAAAACACACCCAACTATCAATTAAACATGTGTACATATGTATGTATACTATTTAACCTGTACATGACCGAAACAATTAATTACTCTCTAACGAATAAACAATTTTATAATTATTATAATAACTTAAATCAACACTCCTTAGAATTATTTATTTTAACTACATATACATACATACATATATGAGTGTTGAATATAAGTTCTATATATAAAGCAAGTTATTTCATCAGATGGAAATTCCAAATGTGAAAAAGAAATAATAATTAAAGTTCTCATCAAATAACGACCTTTATTATAATGTCAAGCCCTCTTTCGATATTTAATACATTTTCATGTCAGATTGTCGTCATTAAAGATTTAATCGTCTTATCTAAATTATCATCTGACTTTGTAGATAATTTTTTTTTTTAATTTTTCACTCATTTAAATAATGTACTTAATGAGTACCTAAATATGGGTGATTTTTTAAGAGCTTGAGAACTTTAAAAAAAAAACGCATAAAATTTGCAAAATCTCATCGATTCTTTATTTGAAACGTTAGATTGGTCCATGACATTTACTTTTTGAAGATAATTTCATTTAAATGTTGACCGCGGCTGCGTCTTAGGTGGTCCATTCGGAAAGTCCAATTTTGGGTAACTTTTTCGAGCATTTCGGCCGGAATAGCCCGAATTTCTTCGGAAATGTTGTCTTCCAGCTGGAATAGTTGCTGGCTTATTTGTGTAGACTTTAGACTTGACGTAGCCCCACAAAAAATAGTCTAAAGGCGTCAAATCGCATGATCTTGGTGGCCAACTTACCGGTCCTTTCTTGAGATGAATTGTTCTCCGAAGTTTTCCCTCAAAATGGCCATAGAATCGCGAGCTGTGTGGCATGTAGCGCCATCTTGTTGAAACCACATGTCAACCAAGTTCAGTTCTTCCATTTTTGGCAACAAAAAGTTTGTTAGCATTGAATGATAGCGATCGCCATTCACCGTAACGTTGCGTCCAACAGCATCTTTCAAAAAATATGGTCCAATGATTCCACCAGCGTACAAACCACACCAAACAGTGCATTTTTCGAGATGCATGGGCAGTTCTTGAACGGCTTCTGGTTGCTCTTCACTCCAAATGCGGCAATTTTGCTTATTTACGTAGCCATTCAACCAGAAATGAGCCTCATCGCTGAACAAAATTTGTCGATAACACGCGCGAAACACATTTCGAACCGAACACTGATTTTTGTAATAAAATTCAATGATTTGCAAGCGTTGCTCGTTAGTAAGTCTATTCATGATGAAATGTCAAAGCATACTGAGCATCTTTCTCTTTGACACCATGTCTGAAATCCCGCGTGATCTGTCAAATACTAATGCATGAAAATCCTAACCTCAAAAAAATCACCCATTATATAAATGTATGGGCATGTATAGCTCTATGCATATGTATTCATAATAAGCACTGATATAAATGTATAGATCTTATTGAAACCTAACTGTTCACACATAAGATTAATCAATTTTTGAATGGAAATTTTCTTTTCATCAGAAAAGAGAAAACAAAAATAAAAAACATCACAGCAGCGCCAGCGTGATAAAATAATCGATTTTTAAATAAGAACTTATTTTCTTTCTTTTTAAGTAGATTTTTTTTTTATTAATTAACTCTCCCAACACTGTGGTTTGGTTATCTTTAAGAATATTTAATAAAAACTTTAATTAGTTTGAATATTCACAAAAAGAAACTTTAAGTAACTTAGTTTGGCACCAACTTTGTTGAAATTATTTTTTCAGTCTCTTAGATAAGTAAAAAAGATTTTTAACTTAATATCCGTGACAGTAGAGAAACTTTTTTGATAATTTGAACCTAGAATTAAATTAAATTATTATTACATGAGTTCCTAGTATTAGGTAGGTACGTACAACTAATTTGACAATCAAATTTTATATTGATTGCTCAATCCATCCAAAGGGATATGTTAATTTAAATAAATATATAAAGAAAGTAACAATATTTCGACAGCTGCCATATTTTTACATTTGACATGTAAAAACTACGCCATTATGAAAAATAGAACAATACACACTTTAACAAAGCGTTAAAATTTACTACAAAATTGGTGAAGATTTTGCAATCACTGACGTCACCTTCAGGGTTTTCTTGGCCGGAAATAGTGAAAATAGTGGACAAATTTGAGCTGTTGGGACAAGTAAGTGATGTGAAGAATCAACACCGTGTGCATCGCTCAAGAACAACTGAGAAAATTGCTTATGTAGACTGTAGTGTTTGTTCTATTTTTCGTCGAACTTTGGAATTTTTACCGTATTTAGCATAAATTCTTAAGTTTTCAAGCTTTTTAATTTTATTTAGAACAAGAAGTGAAGACTTTCAATCACCAGCAACGTCGTATTAACGCTTTTTGGTTCTTTTAAATGTATCAAAACTTAAAAAGCTAAATTTTTGCATTTTGGACTCGGAAGATTCAAAAATTATTGTTGAAAACCCTCAGATTTTTGAGAACTTATACAGTGTCCAATACTTTTTCGGAAGTGGTGAACTTTTATGTCGATCCTACTTTTTTTTTTAAATTTAAATAAGCCTCTCAATTTGTATCGTTATTAACTTCCAGTAGAAAGTAATTGTAATCGGTCCGATTTCTCGAATTGAAAATTTTGACATTTATTTAGAGTCGAAAAAAAAAATTTTTTAGAGAGATGTCCGTACGTCCGTACGTCTGTACGTCCATACGTTCGCGACTTTTTTTTCGTCGTCCATAGCTCAAGAACCAGAAGAGATATCGACTTTAAATAAATTTTGTTATACAGATAATAATGCAGAAAGATACAGAAAGGGTTCTCAAGAAAATTGAGTGGGCGGTTTTTTTACTACAGCAATTTGAAAAAAGGTGAAAGTTTTGGTTAACCCTAAATATCTCACGAACCAATGACGCTAGAGACTTGAATTAAATTTTATATTATATATTGTAACGTGATACCAAACAAATATATTTTTGGAAAAATTACAATTAACAGTTTTTTATAAATCAAAAAAACTGAAAAAAAAATATTTGTCAACCTCGAAAATTTTACGACTAAAAAATGATTTCATCTCCAAAACAATTTTGTGCAACGAAGAATGATGTTTTTGACATTTGATAAAATTTTGAGAAAAATCGCATTGACAGTTTTTTTACAAAAAATAAAAACCTAAAATAAAAATTAATAAAAGTTGGTAAAAATTGATTTTTGACTCAAATATCTTTTCAAGACTTTGAGATATTGGCTTTACTACTATTATCTTTCAAAACATATTGTTGTCAACATTCATTCAAATTTTGAAAAAAATCGAATTCACAGTTTTTTTTACAAAAAATTAGAAACCGAAAAAAAATTTAACAAAAGTTGGTAAAAATTGATTTTCGACTCAAATATCTTTTCAAAAATTTGAGATTATGGCTTCTAACTAATTTTAACTTATAAGAAATATTGTTTTAAACATTAGGAAAAATTTTGAGAAAAATCGAATTGACAGTTTTTTTTACAAAAAATAAAAACATAAAAAAAATTAATAAAAGTTGGTAAAAATTGATTTTCGACTCAAATATCTCTTCAAGACTTTGAGGTATTGGCTTTAAACTACTTTTATCTTTCAAAAAATATTGTTTTCAACATTCATTCAAATTTTGAAAAAAAATCGAATTCACAGTTTTTTTTACAAAAAATTAAAAACCGAAAAAAAATATAACAAAAGTTGGTAAAAATTGATTTTCGACTCAAATATCTCTTCAAGACTTTGAGATATTGGCTTTAAACTACTTTTATCTTTCAAAAAATATTGTTTTCAACATTCAGTAAAATTTTGAGAAAAATCGAATTGACAGTTTTTTTACACAAAATTAAAAACTAAAAAAAAATTAACAAAAGTTGGTAAAAATTGGTTTTCGACTCAAATATCTTTTCAAAAATTTGAGATTATGGCCTCCAACTAATTTTAACGTATAAGAAATATTGTTTTCAACTTTAGGAAAAATTTTGAGAAATGTTGGATTGACAGTTTTTTTTACAAAAAATAAAAACCTAAAATAAAAACAATACTAAAACTTGGTAAATATTTACTTTCGACTCAAATAGCTTTTCAAAAATTAAAAATATTGGCTTCAAACTTATTTTATTTCACAGAAAATATTGTTTTTGATATTCAGTTATTTTTTAATAAAAATCCAACAGTCCGTTTTTTCATAAAAAAATAAAATCTACAAAAAATGGAACGCAAATTTGGTAAGAATTGATACATTTAGACACACGTTTAAGCAAGACAAATCGATAGACGGGATGGGAAGTTATCAGTGTGGGTCGCAATCCAGCCTCTTTTTAATTATTGTATTGTAAGGTATTCAGCTAGTTATATGACACTTAATTACTACTCAACTTTTTATCGTGTGTACGTGATTAAATTGACGTCAATTTGATATTTTGAAAACTTTGTTTTAAATTCGTTTCACATGAGTGGAATTGGTCTGTTTAATTTAATTCAGTTCATGAAGTTGTATTAAATCAAACAAATCTGATCCAAGTCCACACAAAGCTTAATTCATATTAAATTCCGAAATAACACAATTTTTCATGTGAGAGGAGTGTAATTATTTCAAAGACAAATATTTTTATAGAAAGGATCATGTTTCTTTGTGAACCTCGTATCTGAAAAAATCAAGTTTTAAAACAACAGATAATTTCTCTTTATAATAGAACACAACATGTAAACGGTATTTTTTGATAGTCGTCAATGCAAAATGTTTTCAAATTAAAGAATTTAAAAAAAAAGTATTGTATTAAATTTTTTTATTTTGTAGATACGTGAGAAAACAGTTTTATTTGTGTATCCTTCTTTTTCAATAAATAAATTTCTTGTTTTAACAATACAAAAATGCTACAAGGCATAACGACGATTATTATCCACTGAATTATATATTAATAAGTCCAATACAGTTTGGCGAACAATTTAGCTTAATACAATATTACATTAAATATTTATTAATTCATACTGTTGGTTCTTATCTCTTTAAAATACCTCAAGTACCGGTTTAAGTTTTTAACAGGCTGGATTTAAGATTTTATTATAATATCTTAAGACTTTTTGAATATTAAGGTCTTAGGCTGAAACAAATAGGCTTTTTTCAGAAATACTACAAAATATATCGAGATCCCAATGACTGCTTAGAATAATTTTGTTGGAGCAATTTATTTCAAAATAGCAAACAGATTTTTTTATTATATACATACACTTAAAAATGGGTTTTTGAAGCGTGTTGCTCATTTAGTAATGGCGTACTTTTTACTTTCTACATGTCAATTTATGACAACTGTTTAAATATAAAACCTCTTATTGGAAACCCCTATTTTTATTGGTAATATTTCAATAATTGGTTACAACAATTTTAAAATGGGAGTAATCCGTATAAATACTTTCAATTTTTAAAAGAAATATTTTTTGTAGTTAAAAATAACAAATAATATTGTTGCTAAGTGGATTTATTGATATTTTTATAACTTAACCGGAAACAATATTTTTTCGTAAGCTCGAAAGTTTGAAATTTTGTAAATGCTCATTACTAAAGATGATCTTTGAAAATTGATCATCCACTACTGCCATTTCTTGCCTCTATTTTGACCATTGACGACGCTTGAAATCGTCAAGAGGCTTTAGTTCTTGAGTCAACTGCACCTTGTAAGCGTGTAAATGCAAGTCTTTATGCATAATATTCATCAACTACGAGCGTAAGAGAGGTGCAATTGTTGTACGGCTCTTTAGCCATACTATCGCCATCAGAAGCAATCTGCAATTTAACCATCCTTTATATAAAGGGTGTCCCAAAATTAACGCAAGATTTGAATTTGCCGCCATTTGTGCAGTGAAGTGTTGGCAACCCTGAAAAAAAAGCAATTTGACAGCTAACAGTATAGGGTTATTAAAAATGGAGCGTTACACGATAGAACAACGTGTCTTCATTATTAAAGAATATTTCAAAAATAGTGAAAGCTTGGCGGCTGATTTTTCGAGCAAAATCATCCTAAGCGATGAAGCACATTTATATTGATGGCTTTGTCAATCGCCAAAATTGCCGCATTTGGGGTTCGGAGAACCCACATGTGATTGTCGAAAAACAAAGGCATCCACAACGCGTGACTGTATGGTGTGGATTTTGGGCTGGAGGCATAAATGGGCCATATTTTTTTGAAAATGATGCTGGTCAAGCAGTGACTGTTACTGGTGCTCGATATCGCGACATGATTACACAGTTCTTTCTGCCAAAATTGGATGATATTGATGTGTCCAATATGTGGTTTCAACAAGACGGTGCCACATGTCATACAGCCCGTGAAACAATTCAATTACTGCATGAGACATTTCCAGGTCGTGTACTCTCTCGTTGCGGTGATCAAAATTGGCCTCCTAGATCGTGTGATTTAACACCATTAGACTTCTTTTTATGGGGTTATTTGAAATCACAAGTCTATGTCAACAAGCCCACAACCACCCGTGCATTAAAGGAGGACATTCAACGCTGCAGTACCCGTAGCGTGATGGTTAGTGCGTTGGACTGTCATGCAAGGGGTCTTGGGTTCAATCCCTGCCTGTGCCACCTTACTTTTTTCACGGGTACTGCCTCTTGCGAGGAATTGAAAAATCCTCCAAGAGTAATTCTTGTCATGAAAAGTGCTTTCTCAAATTAGCCGTTCGGATTCGGCATATAAACTGTAGGTCCCTTCCATCTCTGACAACATTACTCGCACACAGGGATGGTTGAGAGTTGTAAGTCACTAGGCCCTGGTCCTTCATGGACTGTTGCCTAATTTATTTATTTATTTATTCAACGCTGCATCAACGAAATTCAGCCACATTTATGCAGAATGGTCATGGAAAATTTCAACAAAAGAGTGCGCATGTGCATGCAAAGCCGTGGAGCCATTTGTCCGATGTGTTATCCCATACATAACCCTATCCTATGTACTTTACGAGTCAATAAAAATATAACTATCAAAAGACTAAAAACGGCGTTTTCTATTTAATTCAAATCTTGCGTTAATTTTGGGACACCCTTTACCTAAGACTTCTATGTTTTGTATATGAAAATTAAGTTGGCAGAGGAACTATAGACAATTATCAACTCAAATTTAGTAAACATTTTCATTTGAGTATGTTAGTTAAATTTCAAACATTTTCTTAATTTTATTATTTTTTAAATTCCCACAGACACCCTAATGTCCATCTTTGTATATTTTTTTTTTGCGTGATGGCAACACTTTGGCTGTTTACTAATTAAGATAGATTTGTGATTAAATTCCACCCACATTCTATCTCCTCTTCAATAGATAGATAGATGATTTAACTTTATATCCGTATTATAAATTATTATGTATATACTCGTTTAACTTAATAATAATAAATTAAAACTTGACGAGTGATTGGTTTTGCGTGTTAATTTTATACAAACATTTTTTTCAGTGTTATTTTCACTCAAATATATATATGTAATGTATGTATATAAATCGGTATATAATGAATGACATAATTAACTCGAAAATGAGTGGAAATCTATATTTGAAATGAGAGAAAAAACTAGCCAAGCGGGGTTCGTTTTTGTCGGTATTGTGTCATTCAAAATAATTATTGTGTTCAAGTTGTTTTATTGTTTACTTCTTGTTTTTTTTTTGTTTTTTTTTTTTGTATTTTGTTCTTTTTTCGTATGATTGTATAGTTTGCTAATTGTTTATGTTAACATAAATATTTGCCAATTCAAATTTTTTTTTAATTCAATAGAGCAAATATTTGCTAACAACAGGGATTTTGAAAAAAGAAAGATATTTTCATACATAAATTGAACACAAACAAGTGTATCTTTATGCAAAAGTGTAGAATGGTTAATTTATGCAAATTATTAAACGTACTTACGGTATTTTAAAGTAGACAAAAGATAAAAATTAGAACTTACCTGAAATGAAAAAAAAGGAAAAAAAAATCATTAAACAATCAAATAAATTACATAGATGAAAAATTTTGGAAGTGAACTGATTAACAAGTAGGGCAGCACTTTTTAATAAATTTACTTTAAGCAATGTTTTTATGAAATTGATAAAATTTGTTGTCAACAATTTTATTCAAAAAGTTATTTCAGCTTTTGGGATAGTTAGAATAATCATAACTATTCTCTAAGTAACATAAACCCATTATAGTCACTTAAAGAGGAGTTCTTTTAAAAAGGTTTTCTTCCACTATCCACTTACAAAGAACACGATAATGTTAAACCAAATTCTAGTCTCGACAAATTCGAAAACTATCAGCTTCGAAAAAAAAAGTAACTATAAAACACTGAAATTTGAAAGAGGCTTCATTTATATGTTTTAAACACTTTCTAAAATGTACTATATATTATAAGCAGAGCACAAAATTTTAGGGTGTCAAACGCAGTTTTATTAAAATGTTCCAAAATTTATATTCTTATTTGGAAACACACATTGTAATTATTTAAAAAAAAAAAAAAAAACAAGAGATTATAACAATATTTTTGGTATAACTGATACATTTGGAAATAAACAGATTTAGGTTAGGTATTAAGCACATTTAATAAAGAAAAGTTAAAATTAATATACAGATATGGATATTAAAATAGAAACACCAAACAGAGTTTCAAAAATTCAATTTTTTATTGACTTAAAAAGATTTTTTTTTTTTCAAATTTGGTCTTCATTTTCTAATTTTTTTCTTTGCAACTAAAACTACCCATTATTTATAGTAAAATTATAACTTAAAATATTTTAAATTTATGAATGTAAAAAAAGGAACAAATTTCGTGGACATTAAGATAGATACACAGATTTAAAAAAATTAAATTAAATGCAAAGCTATTCTGGATTTAAAAATTATTTTAATATCTGGTAGCCTGGTCCTTAGCTTTAATTACAGTGTGACATCTGTTGGACATTGAGTCAAATAATCAGCGGCATCTATCAATTGAAATATTGTACCACTCCTGTTGAACCATCCTCCACAGTTCGGGTTTATATTTTGTTAAATGTTTTCCAACCGCGCATTTTAAATCACCCCCCAAAATGTTCTATGGGATTTAAGTCAGGCGATTGGGATGGCCACTCCAATACGCTGATTTTTTGGTCTTTAAAATAGTTTTTGAGCAGATTTAAATGTGTGCTCAAGGTCGTTGTCCTGCTGTAAAACACATTTGAGAGGCATGTTTTCGTCCGCATAAGGCATCATCCTATCCTTCATGATATTCACCTTCATATTTTGATCCGTTTTATCCTCAATCAAATGTATTGGTCCAAATTAACCCCAAAGTATGATACTGCCGCCACCATTCTTGATCGTTTTCTGGATGTATTTGGGATTTAGTTCTTTCAAAGGAAGGCTTCTTACGGTTTGTCTGCCATTTTTTTCGAACAAATTTATCTTTGTTTTGTCCATCCACAAAACATTCCTCCACTTTTTGCCTCCTTTTGGCCCTCTCCAATCAAAATGATCGTGGGTGAATTTAAACCGCTTTGTTATATTTTTCCTTAGAAAGGGCACCATTCTTGCGATCCTTTAAAGCAAGTTAGATTCAACAAGTCTTCTACGAACAATTCTGGAAGTTATTGGAAGCTGTAGTTTGTTTTTTATTTCCATTAAAGACTTGTAAGGGTCTTTTTTTGAGGCGCAAATGATCTTTCAGCCTTCTCTTGGGGTTGTTTTGCTTGATTTTCCCAGCTGTTTTTTGGCACTCAGTGGTCAAATTGCCATTGCAATCAACTCGAGAGATCTGCTCATTATTTTGGCTATTTCCCTAAAAGATTCATATAAAAAAAATAATAATAACAAGACAATTCTCAAGGAATTAATTTTTTTACACAATGCTCTAAGAGCAACTTATAGACAGCACATTTATCTACAATATGACATTTTTAAAACATTAGTACGTACAAAGCTTATTTCTTCGACAACATTTTATTTCTTCAAATACTTTTTCCGAAAACGTTACTATTTCCATTAATTTTAAGAATTTAATAAGCTTAAACATAAAACTTTCTATATCTTAGTTTGTATTTTAAATTTAACACTGGAGTACACGCGCCCTATTTTTGTACACCAATGCACGCGTGGCCTACTATGGTAGACCATTTAATAATGTTAATAATTTTTTATTTTAAAAACATATAAATGAAATAAATATTTTTACGTAATATTCAATTTGCCTTAAACATTTAATAACCATAATTTATGAATTTTAGGTTGGAGTGTAAAGTAAAAAAAATTATGTCAATTCTAATACTATTAAAAAACTGTTAAGTTATGAAGAAAACTGTAACTGTAGTCTACTATAGTAGGCCTTTCTTAGTTTTTTTTTTTTTTTAAATAAGCTAGGAAAAAGATCTTTTTAATTTAATAGAAAACAGAGGCTGGGATGCGATCCATACTGATAACTTCCTATATCGTCTGTCGATTTGTATTGCTTAAGACTTTAACAAAATATTTATAACAATATTTTTTGTGAGATGAATTATTTAAAATTAATACCTTTGTTTGTTCTCCTAATATTTGAGTCGGAACCATTTCTTATCAATTTTTCGTTGTTTTTGTGTCTTGTTTAAATCAATTTTTACCAATTTTGCGTACTATTTTCTGTAAATTTTAATTTTTCTAAAAAATCTGACTGTTGTATTTTTTTAAAAAAATGTACTGAATGTCGAAAACTATATTTTCTATAAGATGACATTAGTTGGAATTCAATATTTTTTAATTTTTGAAAAGATAATTGAGTCGAAAATCAATTTTTACCAAGTTTTAGTAATGTTTTTTTATATGCATGTTTTTATTTTTTGTAAAGAAAAAAAAACTGTCAATTCGATCTTTCCCAAAATTTTACTAAATGTTTAAAACTTTTTTTTATAAGATGAAATTAGTTTGAATCAAATATCTTTATTTTTTAAAATACTTTTAAATATTTAAGTTGAAAATCAGTCCTACCAACTTTTAGTAATGTTTTCTTTTTTAGGTTTTTTATTTTTTTTACAAAAAACTGTCAATTCGATTATGCTCAAAATTTTAGCAGATGTAAAAACGTTATTCTTCGTTACAAAATCTTTTTTTTTATCGTATAATATTCGAGGTTACAATTATTTTTTTAGTGTTTTTGATTTATAAAAAAAACCATTAATTATGTTTTTTTAATTATATCAAATTTTTCATCACGCCACATTATATAATAAAAAATTTAATAGTAGTCAATAGCGTTACTAGTTCATGAGATATGTTGGTTCAACGAACATACTTTTAAATTCCTATATTAAAAAAAAAAATCCCACGCAATTTTTTTGAAAGTCCTTTCTGCATCTTTCTTCATTATTATCTGTATAACAAAATTTATTTGAAGTCGATATCTCTACTGGTTCTTGAGATATGGACGACAAAAAAAGCTTCCCGAACATTCAAGTTTGATTTTTAGATAATCGATAATAACTACAATAAAAATTTACTTTTAAAGTGATTTAGTAAAGTTTTTAGCTTTGACTTTGTACAATACAATCATTTTATGTTATCTACTTTAAAACTTTCGAAGAACTTGACAATCTTAATTTATTTTCTAAAACTGGTTGTTTTGATTTCACATTTCTACAAATGTTATTTTCTGACAAATTATGTATTAATTTTATAATTAATTTGAAAATAAGAATTAAAATATTTCTTAAAAATGTAAATTTCATGGTCTTCTAAATTAAGTTGTTGTTCTTATTTATTTATTTTTACTTCGAATTTCGTTTTAGGCAATGTTAGTACCTTTAACTTTTATATTTTTGATCTTAATTAATTGACCAAAATCGGAAAGGAATTCTCAAAGCTATGATTTTTGTAAGAATCTTGAAGAAGAAGAGTGAATTTTGTACACATTAATTATTACTAAATATTATAATCCCGCAAATTTTTATAAACCGTATACATCAAGAAAAATATATAAGGGTGATTATACGAAATTTGGGTAACTTTTGAGGATATTTTGTTTACGATAGTTTTTAAATCAAACTTCTATAAATTAGGGTGTACAAATGATACCTAATCTAATTAATATATTGTTCCCAATATCGGGCCAGTCACTTTTTTGAGTACATTGTAAGATATTTAAAAATTTCACAATTTGACTGCCAGAGGACTGACGAGTATACACAGTTTTGAAAGTATTATAATGAAATTAAATCAAATTAGTAAAAATTTAATAATGATCACTTAAAATCACTTAGAAACAATTAAAAATAATTATTAATATGTAATACTAGGAGAAAATACTGCATCAGTTTTCAAAACAGACTTTTGACATTTAACGTAACGTTATTCACTTATCTTTTACTACTTTCACATAGTTTTACTAAATATTTCAAAGTAATCAACAAACAAAATCTAACAATATTTATATTAAAAGTACTAATGATCAAGAAATGAAGAACAATAACAATTTACCTGACACAGAACTGACGCCACACTACTGACGAAAAAGACGAAATTTGAGATTATAATCTGGACTAATGTTTTTTTTTTTGTAATTTCAAATATCAACAAACTACATTTTAACAAATCAAAGTCTAATACGAATAAATAAAAATAAACTTTAGATTAACAAAAAAATAACGACTCACCATAAAACTGACGTGTTGACTGGCTAAGCACGTCTATAGACAACAAACATAACCCAAACTCTGGTAAAGTTATGGTGGCCGTCAAATTGTGTGACCCGCAACTAACTTTATTACCAACATTAAAATTCAAAGTGGGATTTGACGTTGAGTCGGCGATATTTCGCACGAATTTTAAATTTAAATAACACACAAGAAACTGACGAATAAAACTGAACACAAAATTTCTTATTTTTTTAAATAAAGTGGAGAACACTGCATTATGCAAGTTGTAGTATATATTAAACTATATACATCGCAGATTGTATTCATTTAATAAGTTTTCTCAAATCAATGATAATGTTTAATAGACAGTCACTTAATGGTTGGTTTTCAGGGTTGTGACATGCCAGAGGACTGACGTTTTAAGAACTAATTGTGTTTTTTTAATAACTTGTATTCAAAATGAAGAACTGAAATTGGGTGACTAAATAAAGGTCTTTCCATTGTTTTAAAATAAATTGCAATCTCAATAAAATATAATCAGACTTTGTATATATTGGTTGATGACATCGAGTTACCCAACTTTTGTATAATCACCCATAATTATAAAATATCACGGGCGCATACAATTTTGAAAAAAATAGTATGATCAAAATGTTGTTTAAGTCTGCAATGGCAAGCATTACATTCGATAGATTCACTCTCTTTCATTTTGTTTTGTGGATTCTTGGTGTAATACCTGGAATTTCTTAATTCTAACGATAATTCTGAAAAACTATCAAACAAAACATTTAAAGCCACATTTTAAAAAATGTCTCTAAAAATACATTAAAGAGTTGATTTTAACTTAAATTTCTTAGAAAAATAGTTTTCAATTTGTTTTAATAATTTTTTATTAAAACAGACTTTTATGAGAAACTATTAGTCTCTCATAAAACTTAGTAATTTTTTCGTTATTTTTGGTGAGATAACAAATACAATGCTTCTGATTCAATATTTATTTACTTTTTGAGGGGGGAGGAGGATTCTAATTTTGAATCACGGATTATTTTCAAAAACTCAAACTTTAACTTTAAAACTTTTAAGGATATAATTCAAAGAATTAAAGTATTGCCAATACTTTTGAGGGCTTTTTTTACTTTTACATTGCTTAACATCTTGAAAACGTATGCACTTAATTGAAATTGAAATGAAAACAAAGACAATTTTCGTTAAAAAAAAAAAGAAACTACTCTTATATATTGAAATTCTTCCCACACAAACTACCCATCAAATTGAGAAAAGCAAGAAAAACACTTTCCACCTGCTCAAAAAAAAAAAGTTTTTACCTATCTAACAGAACTTCAATAATGTAACAAGACACGAACAAGAACAGATATTGGAAGGGGGCAGCAAAAATAGCTGCAGCACCATCAGAAAGCAACCGAACTATGTCGGAATAGCTTAATTAGAAATCAGTGAATTTGTGCGCACGAAATTTGTTAATTAAGAACTAAACTTGTACACCTTGTACGAAGTATATTGACATCATCTACAACAACTGGTAGCAATCATGATGTTACCTCCTAACATTTCTTTATTAATGAACATGAACTTTTTTTTTTCTTTACTCTTATACACTGTGAAATGGTAGATACTCCCCTTGGATTGTTTTCTTTTTCTACCTGCTTAACAAAAATAATTCCCTAGATATATTTAATTTCCCATGCAGGTTCATACATTCTCTATTTTTATGGCATAATTTTTACAAAAGAATAATATACACACAACACCTACAATAATATTCCAGGTGACAATATTCAGCCAATAAAAAAAACTATAATAATAAAAATAAAAAGTGTAACAAATAGTTAAAAAAAAAAAAAACAAAAAAAAAAAAAACATCAGTTCGTGCTCACATAATCCTCATGTTATTGTTTTTATACTATATTTTTCTTTTTTGTTGTCCTTACTCCTTTTTAATACTATATAGCTTCTACCTACCTATACCTATACCATACCTACCTTTTACAAAAGTCCGAGGTCGAAACGGACATTGAGTTTTATGAACCTTGTCGATTGGGTGTTTCTAGACTCATAGAGAAGTGGTTGTTTGTATATTGTATACCTTTTAGTCCTTGGAAGCATGAAAGGATACAAGACTATAGCGAGGGAGAACCACCACATACAAAAAAAAAAAAAAAATAAACCCTCGTATTATAGTTTTCACTCTATTGATTTCCTATAGATATTTCGAAGGAAAGAAGCTCGCTTCATTGCCTGCTCCTGTGTCACCAAAGCTACCTTTGTGTACATAGACATATGTAGTTCAACTAGCAATCCTAGCACGATAAAGGACGAATGATAAATAATAGAAAACGACCAGGCTAACTTTTCAAAAAAAAAAAAAAAAAAAATCCTGTAGGTTGCAAATTTGCGCGTACCTATACAGTGCAATTTGTCAGTCTTTTTATTCGCAATCGCTGATCCTTGATTGGTTGCGTGGAAATTTGTATTGCCTTGAGAATGGCAAAGGTTTGTTTTTTTTTTTCTTTTTTAAGGAAATCACAAAGCTTGACCAAAATGTAACTCTACCAACCAAACTATCAAATAGCTCCAATAAGGCCGGCTTTTGTTTGAATAGTTCACGTGCTTTCTACCTATGTATTCACCTTAAAGGTGGGCTTGAACATGAACATGAGGGTGCTTAAAATACACGTACATTTTGAGCTTTTTTTCATCAAATTTCTCTAGCTCAGTGGAATTTTATGGTATCATATCGGCTAGCGAAGGTATTTTTTCAAAATTGAACGCTCTAAAAAGTGTTCATCACTCTCACCAATACTTACTTACTTACTTAAATTGGCGCTACAGTCCTGTGTGAATTAGGGCCTCACCCAGCTAACTTCTCCATCTAGCTCGGTCGCTAGCTAGATGTATACAGCGCATCACCTTGTCTAAAATCTTTTTTGACAGCTAAAGGTTCTGTTAAGTTGTTTCCAACCTTTATGGAGCATCGCGAGTTCTCCAATGTAATCCTGCACAAACCGACGAGTTTGGCAGGGATGCCAAAACTAGACATGGCTCTATACAGCTCGTCCCTGTAGATACTGTCATATGCGGCCTTGAAATCGATGAAAAGATGGTGGGTGTCGATTTGGTGTTCTTGGGTTTTTTCCAGGATCTGCCGTAATGTGAATATTTGATCGACTGTGGACTTTCCTGGTCTAAAACCACACTGATAAGGACCTATCAGGTTGTTGACGATGGGCTTTAGACGTTCACATATTACGGCAGAGAAGATTTTGTAAGCGATGTTAAGCAGGCTGATTCCTCTATAGTTGGTGCAGTTTAGAGGGTCTCCTTTTTTCAGAATCGGGCAAACAATACTGAGGTTCCATTCATCGGGCATGCTTTCTTCCAAACATATCTCCAACTGCTTTGAAGAGCTCGGCATTCAAGCCATCTGCCCCAGCGGCTTTGTTAGACTTCAGCTTAGATATGGCAATCTCTACTTCGTCTAAGTAGGGAGGACGGCATTGTTGGCTTTCGTCGTCTATGTTGAATGGATCATTCTGCCTGACAGCGGAATTTTAAAACTTCACCAATGCGGTTTGTTAAACCGTCTTTTTTTTATACAATTCTAAATTGTTTGCTTTTATTTCGAGAATGACTGGGCCCACAGAAAAAAAAAGGTTTGAACAAATTTCATAGGAAATTTAATTTCCTACAAAAAAGTCTTCAGACCTATACCGCTAAGATTAATAGTTTTCGAGATATTAGTCGTTGAAGTTTGAGTATTATTGAATTCCCATAAATTTCCGAACCACATTTAAGAAATATCATAAACCTCAAAGACTTTTATCTCGAAAACTATAAATCATAGCGGTATGATGCTAGGGACTTTTTTGTAGGAAATCGAATTTCCTAAAAAACTACATCCGACTTTTTTTGTGTAGGTCGTACCATTTTTGAGATAGTGGCATAAAAATGAGAATTGTGTGGAAAAAGAAAACGCTTTAGCGGTAGAGTGGATCTATAGAAATTTAAAGAAAGATTATCAAAGTGTACGTGTATTCTATTTGGAAAAACTAAAAGTGTTGTGAGCGAGCACTTTATATGTATATTAAGGTCTCATATTTTTAAGGACTTCTTATTTTGAGATACCGACAAATATAGCTGCATACAAAAAAACGCCCTAATGAAAATATACATACAAACTTTTTGTGTGTAAACGTTTACATCACTATAGTTATTTATACAGTTACCTAAACTATACTGATGGGTTATATTTTATTTTTGCTTCTGCGTTTTTCTTCTTAAAAGGGTAAAAGTTGATTCCTTTGTGGGGTTTCTTTTAATTAAAATAAGTGACCATGAAGTGTTTGTATTTGTTTGTGTGTATCTGTTTATACACACATACATACATATACAGGGTATAGATTGACTGCGATTTCAGGTGTCCATTGAGAGATTTCAAAGGTTTCTTTCATTCTTTCTTATTAAATGGAAAAAAAATACAACAAAAGAAAATTACCCAAAGGGGTTCATCCAGGAAAAGTTGGCGGTGGTGATGGAAAGAAAATAAGTGGTTGCTTTGTTTTTTGTTATTTTTTTTTTATTTAAAGGGAGGTTTTGTTTCAAAAAAAAAAATGAATTGAACATAAAAAAGTTTATTCACAAAGTAAATCTTGTAAGCAGTTATTATTTAAGTTAAAACAACAACAACAAAAAAGGGTGAAACCAAACACCCGGATCTTTGATTGTTGATGTTGTTTTTATTCTTTTCTTTTTGTAATATGAGTTCGCTGTTTGTTGTTAATTATTAACTTCTTTAAAGAAAAGCTTAATTCTAAGGATGAAATGTTAACAATAAATGAATCCTAAAAAGAAGGGTAAATAAGTGCTGCCAAATTCATTTATTAGTTTGTGTGGGGGAATTTATTTATATTTTTTTTTCGGAATAAATTAACTCCGAAAGAACTTTTTGAATATCATTTACGTTCCCAATGATATTCCAGGAGAACATTTTATTCACCATAAGCCCCATTATTAAATACAAGAAATAAAAACGTGTTAGAGAACTTAAAACCGATTTTATAATATTTAATTATGTATTAACATGGCTTCCATATCAATTGTCAAACTGCCCGCTTTAAGTATTCGACAGAAAATCAGAATGAAAACCTGTTAACACTATGTAGGAACACCTGTTCAAGAATAAATTATTCTGATTGCCATCATGTACCGTAAAGAAACAGCACCACACTAATAAACTTCCTAAAGAAAAACAATAAATTATAGTTAAGAAATATCTGGAAAATTATACAAGACAAGAACTTATGTTACTTCATGAAATTGTATTAATAATGGAATATTATTTATAATCTTAAAGTTGACCAAAGAAAAATATTTGAATAGATTTGAAGATGATATATAGAGGTGTGGCTATATGAAATTTATTGCACGATGACATTTACAACTGTCAAAAAAAAATTGAACTGCAAGCTGTCAATTTTCTGTCAGTTGAATATGCTTTGTTTCAGTTTCTAATTCTCATGTTTTAATATTTGAGAGCAATAGAAAATGTCTGGAAAATTATACAAGACAAGAACTTATGTTACTTCTTGAAATTGTATTAATAATGAAATATTATTTAGAATCTTAAAGTGACCAAAGAAAAATATTTGAATAGATTTGAAGATGATGTATAGAGGTGTGGCTATATGAAATTTATTACACGATGACATTTTCAACTGTCAAAAAAATAATTCAACTGCAAGCTGTCATGAACATGCTTTGTTAAAGTTTTTTGTTCTCACGTTTAAATATTTGACAGCAAGGGTTTTAAAAGACGTATTAAAAACTAAAAGCTTAGTTTCAAAAATAAAGTTTAAGTTTTCCCAAATTTTTGGATGTTGCGTTGTTGGTTTGTCTACAATTTCTAGACCATTAAACTAAATCGGTCTTGTCAGGGATAGAAAACACTATGAAAATAAAGTATTTGTTTGGATATAGTTCTAAGCATTTTTTAAGGCAAAATATTTCAAAACTGTCCTTAACTAAATAGTTTTAAAAAACTGAGTATCGTCAGTGAGATATCGAAATATTTACTAACAATTTCTTCTACATTAATGATAAGAATAATAGTAGAGGCCCTAAGTCACTGCCTTGCGGAACGCCAGCAGAAATCTAAAAAAAAAAGAGGCTGGGATGTGACCCACACTGATAACTTCCCATCCCGTCTATCGATTTGTCTTGCTTAAAAGTTTGTAGGTTTTTGTATTGGGTTAAGAAAGTTGTCAGTTGAATTATTCTTAAAAAAATTAAAATTACCAACAATATTTTTCATATAAAGAAATAGTTTAGTTTGAAAATCTAGTTTTGTTAAATAGAGTTTTAGTCGAAAACAAATTTTTACCAATTTTAGTAGCATTTCTTAAAAAAATTAGATTTCTTATATAAACAAATGCAAATTGGATGAATGAAATTAATTTTAAGTCAATATCTTCTATTGTTCTCGATAGAACCGAAGATCAATTTTTACCAAATTTGCGTACTATTTTTTGTAGATTTTATTTTTTTGATGAAAGCACTGTTGGATTTTTATAAAAAAAAAACTACTGAATATCGAAAACAATATTTTCTATGAAATAAAAAAAAGTTTGGAGACAATATTTTTAATTTTTAAAAAGCTTTTTGATTGGAAAGTAAATTTTTACCAAGTTTTAGAATTGTTTTTTTTTTAGGTTTTTATTTGTTGTAAAAAAAAACTGTCAATTCGATTTTTTTCAAAATTTTACTAAATGTTGACAACAATATTTTTTAAAAGACAAAAGTAGTTTAAAGCCAATATCTCAAAGTTTTGAAAAGATATTTGAGTCCAAAATCGATTTTTACCAACTTTTATTAATTTTGTTTAGGTTTTTATTGTTTGTAAAAATAACTGTCCATTCGATTTTTCTCAAAATGTTTCCTAATGTTGAAAACAATATTTCTTATAAGTTTAAAGTAGTAAGAAGCTATTATCTCAAATTTTTGAAAAGATATTTGAGTCGAAAATCAATTTTTACCAATTTTTGTTAATTTTTTTTTTCGGTTTTTATTTTTTTGTAAAAAAAACTGTCAATTGGAGTTTTTTTCAAAATTTTACTGAATGTTGACAACAATATTTTTTGACAGAAAAATGTAGTTTAAAGTCAATATCTCAAAGTTTTGAAAAGATATTTGAGTCGAAAATCAATTTTTACCAACTTTTATTATTTTTTTTTTTGGGTTTTTATTTTTTGTAAAAAACTGTCAATTCGATTTTTCTCAACATTTTTCAGAATGTTGAAAACAATATTTCTTATAAGATAAAATAAGTTTGAAGCCTTAATCTCAAGTTCTTGAGAAGATATTTGAGTCGAAATTCAATTTTTACCAACTTTGAGTAATGTTTTTTTTAGGTTTTTATTTTTTATAAAAAAAACTGTCAATTATATTTTTCTAAAAATTTTATCAGATGTCAAAAACATTATTCTTCGTTGCACAAAATTGTTTTGGAGATGAAATCATATTTTAGTCGTAAAGTTTTCCAGGTGACAATTTTTTTTTTTCAGTTTTTTTGATTTACAAAAAAACCGTTAATTGTTTTTTTTTTTCCAAAATTATACTTCTTTTTTATCACGTTACAATATATAATATAAAATTTAATTCAAATCTCTAGCGCCATTGGTTCATGAGATATTTAGGGTTAACCAAAATTTTCACCTTTTTTTTAAACTGCTATGGTAAAAAAAACCACTCACGCAATTTTCTTGAAAGCCCTTTCTGCATCTTTGTGCCTTATTATCTGTATAACAAAATTTATTTGAAGTCGATATCTCTTCTGGTTCTTGAGTTATGGAAGACGAAAAAAACGTTGCGAACGTACAGACGTACGGAAGTACGTACACACGCACGCACAGACATCTTTCTAAAAATCTTTTATTTCGACTCTAGGGACCTTGAAACGTCGCGTCGAGAAATGTCAAAATTTTCAATTTGACAAATCGGACCCATTACAATAACTTCCTATGGGAAGAACTGGGGAGCGTAGATTTTAAATGAAAAATTTAGTAGCGGTATTTAGAGTTAAAAGTTTATGAAAATAGTCAGGAGAAAGCGTACCAATAAAGTCTGATGTGAAGCCGATTACACCACATGCCAAATATTTTAAAAATCGCACCAAAAGTTCATAACTTCCAACGTATAAAATTGGATAATTTAAGTAGCAAATAAAATATTACAAAAACAGTGTTTAGATTATTTCAATACAATCTTTTTTACTCTCAGTAAATTTCTAAAATGAAGTTCAGATTGTTGTATTGTAATTATTAGATTAATATCGAAATAATTTCTGCAGCTGATATCTTGAGAAAATCAGGTGCAATTTTTGAACTTAATTTTAAAAAATGCATAGAAATTACAAAAATGAAATTATGTCAATTTTTTCTAAGAATTGAAAAATTACTATCATTTTTAGTGTTTGATAAAAACTCAAATTTTCCTCAATGCATTGCATTTTAAAAATGCTTCTTAGTACGAGGACCTTACTCTCATTTTATCCGTTTTAACCAAACGTTCTCTTAAAAAAAAAACTAGGTTTATGGTATTCTGAATTTTTGATGTCTTGAATTTCGGTATGTAAATGATTTGTTTAAATATCACCGAAATACACTTCTTTCTCAACCAAACCCTTTCTTGATTGCAAAGGTACTTTATTCTATTTTGGAGTTCTTATTCTTAAAGTACGTGCATAGCATATTCATTTAAAAGATTACATCAGCCAACCAAGAAGTTCAAGGTTAAGAGTTAAAAACAAAAACAAAAATTGAAAATGAAAAACTTTATAACTTCTTGCAGCAACTTATAGTCTTATCCAATCCAATTATATAAAAATGACATGTCAAGTGACATTTTCACCTTGAAAAAAAAAAAATCTCAGTTTCTTTTAAGATTCCAGAAAACTTTTTCTCCAAGTAATTTACCTACACACATCCATAAACATACGTATCTTTGAATTTTGAATAGATATTCAAGACATAACTAACCATGCCATCCATATGCTATGACGTCCTTATTATCGGCCACGTTCAAAGTCACCTACTACTACGTGCTTGTGCTAATGCACTCTATATATCTCTATATAAGGAGATAAACTGTCAAAGTTACGACATTGAAATTTTGGCCTTAATTTTCTTAAATAATTTATTATTATACTCATAGTATAGATATTCTATACCTTGTCTGGCGCCACCTAAAGCCGTCATCATTGTCGTCGCCGCCGCCGGTATTATACATAATATGTACATATGTATTTACGTAACGTAGCATAATCACAAATAATCCTTTTTCATCACAATCAACTATGAGGATCCTTTGTTTTTAATTTTGCTAGAAAATTTTATCTCAAACTATGCCTTGCTTCTTTAAGAAACTGATGAAGAGAAGGAAAAAAAAAAAACATAAAATCAATAAGAAATCATCGTCCTCGAGTCCCCTTTTGCAACCCCTTCCCCCCTTAATCTGACATTCTTTGATGGTAAAAATTTCATATAGTTACATCACATGCCTCATTGCATACTGTATGTAACATTGAACCGCCAGAAGAAAATATTTCCTATATACATTTTACCTCCCCGCATCTTCACTTGTCAATGAGTTTATTTCTGTTCTATGTCTTTAGTCTTCAGTGTCATCTCTCTTAGATAGATGAGGAGGAGAGCAAAAAAGAATAAGGATACAACAAAACCAACAAATCACTTCCCCATCAGTATAGTAGAACGATGACGAAGAAAAAGATCCTTAAAAAAGTTTTGTAAACTTATTACACATCACATATTCGTACAAGATGAACATACAACCTTTTAAGAAATTTAAGTCCAAGACTGTGTGGCACTTACTTGCTCATTATAAATAGAGCTTTTCTGATGATGGAAGAAAATTAGAAAAAAACTTCCGTATAAAGCTTCCGTGTTCCAAAATGAAACTTTAGAAAACTCTTAGAATAATAAGTTAATAATATAAACGTACATAGACTAGGGTCAAAAGTAGTTAAGTCATATCATACCGAAACGGAGGAAGTAAGTATTAATTCAGAAGCATACTAATCCAAGTTATGTCATCTGATAACCAAAATATAAGTTTTTTTTTTGAACTTACGATATTTGGTTAACACTTTTTAGCCTTTTGAGCCTTTTCTAAAAGCTTTAATTTTGATGTCTATTGATTTCATAGGCTCATGAACCCGAGAAAGGGGAAAACACATAGTAACACATTGAGTTGCGTCAACTGAAACAACTGAAGATTTTGAACTTATAAAGTCAAGTTTCAACAAGTATAAGATATTGAATAGTAAACTAATTATGAGAATATGTATTTAAGGTTCAATTACTCCTAAGGCAGTAAAAACAAAGTTATCTAAGTTAGGTCATTCGGCTTTTTTGAATATTCATCGGGAAATCGTTAAACCTTTCAATTGTAAGTCAGTACCACGGACTTCAATGGGAAAAAGATAGAAAAGAATTTAAATAAATATTTGAATCCTTAACGCTTAATATTTATACTACAAAAAAGGTGACTCCCAATGGGGTAATGTATGTGGGGGCTATGAACCCCCAAATCAATAAAAAGTTATTCAATAAAATAAAGTCATCGATAGAAAATGAATTAGATTTTTGTTTGTTAAGTACTTGTCAACTAGAAACCTAGCTCTAAGGCTTCAATCAATATATTTGGGGGGGGGGGGGGTTGACATATCCCAAGTCACCCCAAATGTGAATTTAATATGTTAACTCTTATCCTTAAGTGGTTGTAAATATTAAAATTGGAAGTCTGTTTAGCGTCGGTAAGTGTGAATGCAAAATCCCTATAAGACGAAAACACAAAATACACAAAGTTAAGACATTAGACAGAACATTTTTAAAGTTTTTGTCCCTTTCTACCTGCTATCGACTATTGCTCTACATCTAAAAACCTTTCATCCAAGTGTCAATCATTATGTCTAATAGGCTTTTCACACCAAACCCAAAACCGGGTTTTCGGCAAAAAGTTTTCGAAAACCCGAAAATCGTTTACACCGAACATTTACACGTTTTCATTTGACATTTAAATTTATTATTGATGAAAAAATTTGTGAGTAAAAAGTTGTGTTTTTCTCAAATTATTTGTGAAAATAAAATGAATTCTTACCAATTGAAATTGATTTTAATACATAAAAAGAAAGTTGAACAAAATATGAAGATTTTGTTAAACTTTTTTTCATTATCTCAAGCCTCTATCATAAAAAAAACGTCGTTTTCTTTTGCAAATCCTGGAACTTCGAAAGAAAAGAAAAGCTTTAATTGATACAATTGAAAATCGTAATCGACAAGGAAATATGGGGACAAAGGTTAGCTTGTTATAACAATTCAATTAGTAGGAAGCTACATATGTAAAGGGTGTCCCAAAATTAACGCAAGATTTGAATTTTCCGCCATTTGTGCAGTGAAGTGTTGGCAACCCTGAAAAAAAAGCAATTTGACAGCTAACAGTATATATATCTAAATATTTTATGCAGGTACGTACCAGCACTTTTTTGGAACGTGAAATGTTAGTAAACGATGATGAGTATTTCAAACAACATTTCCGAACGAGCCGCAGAACTTTCGATATACGAGTACTCTGCAATGAACTAGAGGATCTGGAAATGCAAGATACAAACTTTAGCCTTATGTAGGTACTTATCAAGTTGATTTTCAGGAAGACAAAGATCTATACGAGCTCCAAAAGAACAAATGGGATCCCGTCATTGAGTGGTTTAACAAACGTTTCGATACAAACATACAAAAAACTGCCAGTATATCACATCACTGTATATCACCACCCACCGTCTCGCATGCGGATAAAATGAAAATATCCAAGTACCTACTTCCTTTCACACAGTGAAGATGTTCTATATGGTATGTATTCTCTCAAGATTCAATTTTTTGAAAATTCTTGAAGTGCAAACATTCTCCTAAGGATTTTTCTTTGCCGTCGACACACTTGAGTCGATAATCCTTTCCTGTGGTGTGATAGAGCAGCATATCAGCGCAGACAAGGCCGTAACACTAGCTCGTCTCGAAGAAGAGTTTCAACTGAAGTTCTGGGGAAGTGTGGAATGGGCTCACGGCATGAACCAACAAGAACTACAAGCTCGCTTGGCTGCGGCTATCCTTGAGAAGATTCTGAATGATTTCGTGTAGGTCCTTATGGCCGGAGCAGAAAAGGTCAATTCCTAGTTCCAGAGTCGTACCAAAACCACACCCGCCTGGCTTGTCCAAAGCACTGAGGATCTTCTTGATGTTGGCATCGCTGGCCATCAAGGGGCGATAGCCCACTGTTGTGGTTTTATTCACTGGAACAACGATTCCACATTGTGGAATGTTTTGGCGCAAATTTTCCTAGTTCGCTGTGACTTAGCCTCCACCAGAGATTTCCTTTCATACTTATTCTCCTTCACAAATGAACTTATCGCCTTTCTCATATCTATCAAACCCTTGTGATTGAACGGAGTTACCGGAAAGTCTTTCTCCAGGTTGTAAGCGAAAGCGTCGAACATATTTGTGGCGACGAATTCGAAGACGCATCCCTTGGAAACGTCATTACGAACTATGAGCAAGTCTTCCTCGTCCTTGGGGTGAATTCCGGTTTCTCGCTTAAGAAAAAGCGTTTGAAACTCTGGAGGATCATAAAAGAACCGCCAGCGCCGCAAATAATCACCGGGGCTTTTATTCTCGACGTTGCGTTGGCAAATTTTCCATATTTTTTTGGGTTTGGTGTGAAAAGCCTAATAAGAAGCCACAAATCCTATAGGTAAAACACAAACAAAAATATTTTACTTGCTAACTTTTAATCTGAAGAAAAACTAGACCAAAACACAGCATTTATTTAAAAGTCTGCTAGTCATAGGTCTATAAATATGTGTGGGGCTCTAAAACCCCCAAATCAATGCAATCACAATTAATAAAGTTATTTTGTTTGCAGAACATTTTGAAGTTTTTTCCCTTTTTATACATTTAACTGAGTATTGACTCAAAAAATTACTTCCAAGGCGATAATTTGTGCATTTTGTAATAGCGGGGGGGGGGGGGAAACTCTAACCTCAAATGTGATAGAAAAAATATATAAAATCAATGTAATATTGTTGGAAAATATCAGTAAATGGGGGTGCAAAACTCCTCCAAAGTGGCCAAAAAATGGTGTCAATTAAATTGGCTGTTTAAATTCAGCAAATACTTTTTATAAAATATCATAGATCAATCGGACCTAAGAAAAATTTAGAGGTTATTTCTCCAAACTATAAAACAACTATTAATTTAGATAAATTATAGTTTCTTATCAAAGAAATTTACCAAATTTGAATGAATTTACTGTTCATTGCCTCTACACCCAACAACTTACGCTTGGCAGACTTCCAAATTATTATACTCCTACGCTTAAAGGAAAAAAGAGAGTATAGGTTATTAGAAATATGGGCAACATTTTCATTGTCAAAATGACTTTTAGTAGTACTTAAACCTGAAATCTTATTAATTTTTTTGTGATAAAATAACTTATCCCTAAAGTTCTAATAAAGCAAAGCCATAAAAGTAGAAGCAGAAAGAAATTGTTCTTCTTCCTTTTTTTACCCGCCTACATGCTATTGCCATATAATAGTGTTTTGGCCTTATATAGGTATCTATACTTTTTCCAGCCTATGGCCAGATCTAAAAAAAGATATTGTTCTTCCTTGTTGAAGCTTTTTATTTATTATTATTTTCTTCTTTTTTTTACTAACTTTGTAATAATGAAAAATGTAATGAAAAGAGATGAAAAATATGGTAAGAGGCCAAACAATTAGTCAGGATATCGGATTTTGTTCTTTTTTCTTGGCAATGACATCTCAAGTCAAGTTAAACTTTGAGAAGAAAGATAGAAGCCAAATTGCTTTTATGATATCAAGACACACATATGAATAAATGTTTATTGGTATAGATCCACCCGCAAAATTTCATATCTCTAAAATTGTTTTGTATTAGAATTTCGTGTAATTTATGACAGTTTTTAAAATATTTTCATATTGCACAATTTTAACTTTTGCCAAAATTGTACTCAATTCTTCATTTTTAATACATATGTACATATGTAGCTAACATATGTTTCTACATAAATAGCGAAATGCAATACATATATATTTTTAAAATTGAAAATCTTACACATCACGAGTTTGGCATTGACTTTGTAGTCGAACATTTGTAAATGTATCTGAAATTGTTGTTAAAACCCAGCCTTAAAGATTTTTAATTTTTGTATTGTTTTTGCTTTGTTCGTGTTAATTGATATATTGCCAAATGAATTCTCTTGTTGTCTGGGCTGTCGTATATGTTCGTATAGTACACATACTTAATATATCGATTGGTAAATTGCTTCCTCACTCGCTATCAACTCGGGGGTAATGAATTGTTATTGTTTCAATTTGAATGTGTCGAGTATGTGCACTTGGGATAATGACACCCGCCATCATCAGGACGACGCACGGGACGCGACGAACGTTTATAGTAAACAGATTGTATTTATATTGTATTTATTGTTTGTTAAGATCGAAGAGTTCATATATATTTATTACAAATTTAACATCAGACGTTTTTATGTAGTAAATACTCAATTAACAGATCAAATACACACGAGTATCATTGAAGTAAAGAGAATTAATTGGTATAAATTATAGGAACACTGACAAAAGATGAACTTACGTTATTTGTTCACCTCATCAAATAAAACGATATGTGAAGCCAATATTCAAGTACTTTAACCTATAAATATGAGTAAACACGCAACTTTCTTTTGAAAAAAAAAATAGTGTTTTAAGTAGTTCAGTAAATTAAGGTAATTGAATGCCTAGATCGAATGAAAAAAATAGGAAAAATTGGTCTATGGGTTGCTTAACACACGTAAAGAGCTACCGGTATTTTTCTTATGTTTTTGTTTTCCAAACAAATTTACAATAAAACTAGATATCTTCAAAACAATTTCGGTACGATTCTCTTATATTGTCGTCAATTTTATTTAATATTATTCGAGTTTAGCTAAGCAATTGGCCTAAAATCACCAAGGTGCAGAATTGGTTTCGCTAGCAAATTAATGTCTTAAATTTTGACTTAATTGAGAAAACAAAAGCAATAAAATACTAAAACTAACCTGTTTTGTGTGTAAATCAAACAATATAATTTATTGATAAAGTAAATTTTAAATGAAATCAATAAATTCGCATAGAAAATCATTTCGGGAATGCGTCCTAATGTACAATCTTCAACAACAAGTCCAAAATATAATTGAAAAATTTAAGGTATTTAACCCCGGTCATTACTTAATACACCGTATTTTTTATACAATATCTAGTTTTAGAAAGGATACTAAAAGATTATTTGTTTTTTAACTATAAAAATGCAAAAATAGTTTGTCCGATACCGCACAAGTCATTTTAGTGAACATATCGATAAATTGATCAAAAATAATTTTAAGTGAACGCAATAATTCGGTGCAATGCTGTCGAACGTATTGCGAAAGCAATATTTGTATTGCCTTAGCTTGGTACGTACTGCCGTACTGCACACTTTTCTTTTGTACTGCATTTTCATTTTTGTATTGCCATTTGTATTGCCTTTACAAATTCGTTGTTCATAAAACAAAACATGAAAAAAAAAGTTTAGAAATAGCATCACTTTAAATATTTTCCATAAAAGTGCACTTCGAAGTTAAGCTATTTTGTCGAACTTTGTCAAAACGAATTTATCGATTACGCCTCTCTGAATTGCTTTTAAGACTCACAAGAAATCTACCTTGGCGCACAATCTAACATTTTAGTTTGCTCTGGGGGCTAAACAGGTGAGGTTATACAAAATATACAAAAAAGTGGAGAGATTACTACATCGAATTATGCACTCAAATAAGAAAAAGAATTAAGTTCCAAGAAAAAGTTTTAGAAGCCGTGCAAACAATTGATCAAAAAAAATAAATCCCCAAGCCTTACCCCGCTTATACAATTATTTTCAAATTTAATTCAAGCAGAACTTGTCAATGACCTTGATGATGAATGGAGGGCTCTTTTACATCAAAGTATGATAAGTGTAGATTTGAAATTCGAAGACTATTGGAGCGCTATCTTTAATTTAAAAAACGCATTAAATGCTCCAATGTTTCCCCTTTTAAAAATATTGTTGGGTCCATTTTATGCTTTCCGCATAGCAGTGCAAGTGCAGAGTGCATATTTTTACAAGTAGCTTTGATAACAGATAAAAAAAAACTCTTTACTGACACCCACAGTCAATTCAATTTTAATGGCAAAGGAATTAATAAGGCATAGCTGCGCTATGTACAATTCAATAAACATTGTTTGCCTTCCAAAATTATTACTATCGGGTGATTTTTTTGAGGTTAGGATTTTCATGCATTAGTATTTGACAGATCACGCGGGATTTCAGACATGGTGTCAAAGAGAAAGATGCTCAGTATGCTTTGACATGTCATCATGAATAGACTTACTAACGAGCAACGCTTGCAAATCATTGAATTTTATTACCAAAATCAGTGTTCGGTTCGAAATGTGTTTCGCGCTTTACGTCCGATTTATGGTCTACATAATCGACCAAGTGAGCAAATAATTAATGCGATTGTGACCAAGTTTCGCACTCAGTTTACTTTATTGGACATTAAACCAACCACACGAATGCGTACAGTGCGTACAGAAGAGAATATTGCGTCTGTTTCTGAGAGTGTTGCTGAAGACCGTGAAATGTCGATTCGTCGCCGTTCGCAGCAATTGGGTTTGTGTTATTCGACCACATGGAAGATTTTACGCAAAGATCTTGGTGTAAAACCGTATAAAATACAGCTTGTGCAAGAACTGAAGCCGAACGATCTGCCACAACGTCGAATTTTCAGTGAATGGGCCCTAGAAAAGTTGGCAGAAAATCCGCTTTTTTATCGACAAATTTTGTTCAGCGATGAGGCTCATTTCTGGTTGAATGGCTACGTAAATAAGCAAAATTGCCGCATTTGGAGTGAAGAGCAACCAGAAGCCGTTCAAGAACTGCCCATGCATCCCGAAAAATGCACTGTTTGGTGTGGTTTGTACGCTGGTGGAATCATTGGACCGTATTTTTTCAAAGATGCTGTTGGACGCAACGTTACGGTGAATGGCGATCGCTATCGTTCAATGCTAACAAACTTTTTGTTGCCAAAAATGGAAGAACTGAACTTGGTTGACATGTGGTTTCAACAAGATGGCGCTACATGCCACACAGCTCGCGATTCTATGGCCATTTTGAGGGAAAACTTCGGAGAACAATTCATCTCAAGGAATGGACCGGTAAGTTGGCCACCAAGATCATGCGATTTGACGCCTTTAGACTATTTTTTGTGGGGCTACGTCAAGTCTAAAGTCCAGCAACTATTCCAGCTTTGGAAGACAACATTTCCGAAGAAATTCGGGCTATTCCGGCCGAAATGCTCGAAAAAGTTACCCAAAATTGGACTTTCCGAATGGACCACCTAAGACGCAGCCGCGGTCAACATTTAAATGAAATTATCTTCAAAAAGTAAATGTCATGGACCAATCTAACGTTTCAAATAAAGAATCGATGAGATTTTGCAAATTTTATGCGTTTTTTTTTTTAAAAGTTCTCAAGCTCTTAAAAAATCACCCGATATTTGTTTTATTTGAAAAAAAAAAAAAAAACGAAATAAAATTGTTTTATAAAGAAAACAAACATATTTGCTTCAAAATAATTTTCAACTACAAAAAAAAACTGGTAAACTTAGAATTCGACTAAAATCTCTTGAGATAAATAAAAAATAATATTTACTTCAAAGGGGTTTAAATTCAAAAAAAAAAAATATATGACGGTTTGATTGTGATATGCCTTGAATACATCAGAAAACTGCTTAAAATTTCAATTGATTGTATATTTTTTTAAGTTTTCCTGGACTCAATCACAATTTTTTCAAATTTTACTTTTTCCCCATTTTTTTTTTTGTCTATATGAGCGAGGGTTGCTAATTATATTTCTGACCTAATAATGAAAAAACAAAGAATTACGGTTAAAATTGTTTTTTTTTTTTGTTTTTCAAAATATTCTAGATGAAGAGCAATACACTTTTGCATGTGTTTGAACCAATTTTCGTAGCACTATTTCCACTCCGATTGAGGTAACTCCAAAACATAGTTTTTGAATGCATCAACGGCTTCTTCAGGGGTCGAAAAACGGTGCCCGCGCATTTTTTTTTTAATGTGCTGGAATAAAAAGAAGTCATTGGGTGCCAAATCAGGACTGTACGGCGGCGGCGGATGACCCATTAATTCGATGTTTTGGTTGGTCAAAAATTCCTTTCTTTGAGTCGATGTGTGAGAGCTTGCATTGTCATGATGAAGAATGATTCGGCTTTTCTTCTGCTTTTTTCGAATTTCTCCGATGACTTCTGTCAAACAAGTTGTCGTATACCATTTAGAATTGACCGACTTGCGTTGCTCTAACGCTTCTGTCACCACGTGACCAGTAATGCCGAAGAAATAGGCAACCATTTGCTTCGATGTGCTTCTTCCGCGAACAACTTTTGTTGGATTTGGCTCATCTTGAAAGACCCATACAGTCGATTGCTGTTTTTTTTTTCGGGCTCATACGCATAGATCTATGACTCGTTACCTGTGTAGATATTATACACAGACTTTGATGCACCTTCATGTCGATCTTGCTTTATCAGTTCATGCATAGCATCGATATTTTGTGGCACAACAACCAATTTTGGACGACCTTCACGGAATTCATCCTGGAGCGAACGACGACCACGATTGAAATCGTTATACCAGTTTTTTACGGTGCTATAGGATGGTGCTTTATCGCTGTAGAAAGAATTAAGTTCATCGCTGCACTCTTGTCTTTGTAATCCACGTCGAAAATTATGAAAAATAATCGCACGAAAATGTTCACGAGTTAATTCCATTTTTTGCCCGAGATACATTTTTCAAGTAACTGTCAACAACACAAATCGCAACCCTCGTAAAAGTGAAGACTCAAAATTGTACAAAACTTGATACAATATTTTATTTAATAACAAAAACAAAAATATTGTATCCAATAAACTCTTAAATTTCATTAAAATCATTATTGCTGTTTGTTTTTGAGAATTAACATATAATTCTCTAATAAAGGGTGTCCCAAAATTAACGCAAGATTTGAATTAAATAGAAAACGCCGTTTTTAGTCTTTTGATAGTTATATTTTTATTGACTCGTAAAGTACATAGGATAGGGTTATGTATGGAATAACACATCGGACAAATGGCCTCCACGGCTTTGCATGCACATGCGCACTCTTTTGTTGAAATTTTCCATGACCATTCTGCATAAATGTGGCTGAATTTCGTTTATGCAGCGTTGAATCTCCTCCTTTAATGCACGGGTGGATGCATTTGTTTTTCGACAATCACATGTGGGTTCTCCGAACCCCAAATGCGGCAATTTTGGCGATTGACAAAGCCATCAAGATGAAAATGTGCTTCATCGCTTAGGATGATTTTGCTCGAAAAATCAGGGTCCATTTGTTGATTTTCAATAATCCATTCAACGAACTCTCTTCTCTGTCCATGGTCATTAGGCTTCAATTGTTGTGTTAATTGAATTTCGTAAGCATGAAGACACAGATCTTTGATGAGTATACGCTGTAGAGAGGCTCTTGAAATTTGCAATTCTTGTCCACGACGTCGAATTGAGGTTCCTGGATTGTCAGCAACACTCTCACGCACTGCTTCGACATTCACATTTGAACGGCTTGTTTTTGGACGGCCAGTGTGTTTGGCGTCTCCAACGGATGCAGTCTCCATGAATTTTTCAATTAATCTCTTCACAGTTGACGAAGTTAAAACACTATTCCGACCATATTTTGTATGAAATTTTCGAACTGCAGCCGCCAAGCTTTCACTATTTTTGAAATATTCTTTAATAATGAAGACACGTTGTTCTCTCGTGTAACGCTCCATTTTTAATAACCCTATACTGTTAGCTGTCAAATTGCTTTTTTTTCAGGGTTGCCAACACTTCACTGCACAAATGGCGGCAAATTCAAATCTTGCGTTAATTTTGGGACACCCTTTATTATCCATTTAAAATTGAAATAGACCGAATTGAAATTTGTGTATATAAATATAACACAAAAGTGAAAAATTTAAATTCACATTTGAATAATAACTTAATTTCAATTTTGAAGAAATATGTGCAATGAATGTATTTCAGCTTTGTTTTCAGTTTTAAGTTCATTTGCAGGTTACCGAAAGAATTAAAATAACTTTCATTTATGTCAAGTTTATAATTTCCTATTTGAACTGAATACTAATGAGTTTTTAATAACAAAACTCTTTAAAGCTCTAGAAATAATTATTGACTTTTATTTTTAATAATAGTCGAAACTCTTTCTATTTGATAAAAATATGTGTATGCATATAACTAGCAGCTTTCTTAAGAGTAAATAAATGGAAAATACTTTCGCTACCGAAATTGAATTTTATTACATATTTGTATTTTGATTGACATTTTTCCTTTCCCTATATCAAAATCAACGTCGCATAAATCATATTAAATAAGAAAATTTCTTTTCTTACACAGCAAATCACTTGATTGATATCAATAGAATTTGAAATGTCAAAAAGGATTTGTTTCTTATGAATATTGGTGAAGTGAAAATTTATAAACATTTTTTTGGGTTGAAGTTTGTTTTTCGAAAGAGAAATATGTACATATATAATATAAGAAAGATGGATTTTTTTCATTGATTTCATTATTTTTGAATAAAAAAACATACAAGAGTCGATCTTCAAATACTTTGAAATACAAGAAAAATCTAAAAACTTCTTATGGGATTTTCAAAAAATGTCGACTTTTGATACCAATCTGATGAAGTTAAAAGGCTTAAAAAGTATTTAAACCCATATTATCCACCGTGAAATAATATTTTTAAATAATGACTTCAATCAATCGACTCGGAGCGTTATTAGTATTCGAATTCACAAATAAAAATAATGTTTGCATTGCTTTATCTAGTACGTATTGAAAAATTGTTTTGTTTGGTGTCGCACTCAAATAAGGAAGAAGAAGAGCTAACATTTGCATCTAATTAATTAAACAAAAATGTTAATTGTATTTATAGTATAGTGATTAGTATACAAGTCAATTAATGGAAAGTATTTGGCTTTGTTTGTTTAAATTTTTATTTTGTGTACATATGCGATTTGTTTCTTGATGATTTATTGCCTAATAAATAAAAAATCAATGTGTACATAAGCCATAAAATCAGCTTCCTTATATTTTGTAATAATGTTTATTTTTCAAAAGATGTCAAAATATATTTTTTTTTTAAAACCGTATCATTTTTGCATTACCTTAACCCTTTCGACACGTTAAGTTCATTGTCTGACTTCCTACATATGTACATACAATCATTTATACAGAACATAAAGTAAGTATGTATGCATATAAACAAAATAAAAACAATGATATTTTTTGGCGCCTTATGAAAATGATAATGATAACGAGACCAATTGTGTGTACTTGATAAATTAAGAAGCAAGCTATATTTTTTATATCATTCAATTCTACATACATATGTAGCTACGATATAGCATAAGCAATAGCTGGCTTCGTGTGCTTCGATTTAAATTTTAATGATTTATGTTTTTTTATTTTTCCTGAATGCTAATGAGTTCTTATGGGAATACCCTATTAAGTGTAATCATATTGTTGATATTTATTTTAATATGCGTTGATGGTGTATAAATATTGTTGAGTTTTTTGTTTTGTTTTATTGAAAATGATATGACTGTATTGTTATAGTTTATTTCAAAAAAAAAAATGTTTAAGATAATGCGCTTTATATTTTTTTTATTATTATTATTATTATTGCGGATGTTGTGGCGTCAATGAAAATAATACATCCATTATTTACATTAACATTGTGACTTATTACAATTGTTTTAGTTTCTTGGGTATTATTATCTAAAAATAGTAAAAGGTGACAATGAAAATAAAGGTTAAATCACAGATTGCATTTTGTTTCCTTTTACATTTCTAAAAATAAGACTTAAAGAAACTACTTTCAGGAAATAGCTACTGCTAGATTTTATTCTTTCATTGTTTAACTCAAAAACTTCAAATCAGAAATAGAGGCGTAACATTCCAAATGATTTTTTTTTTTTCTTAAGGGCTAAGCATTTTACTAGTAAGCAATTTACTAGCTATTTCGAAATTGTAATCCTTTAAATACAAAGGCAGTTAGTATTTAAATGATTATTAAAAAAATGTGCATCTTGTCGACTTAACAGTGACAGTTTGTGTCAAAGCAAAAAAAAAACAAAATCTGAAGAACAGACTTGTTTAAAGTCAAATGCATTTAAAAACTAAGGTTATTTTCTAAATTTAAAGAAGCCATTTTGTGGTTTTAACTTTACTTAGTACCAAGTACATTGTTTTAAATCTTTTAAAATTATGTGCCAATTAAATAAGTTGGATATAACAGTTCATAACTGCAGATCATCTCTCATGGAGATCGTACAACAGTTAAACATAGAGACATTCTAGGGGAAATTGTAAGGCAGATGAACTCCCCAGGAATGGTACAGTAAAATCCATTCTACCAAGTTTGGCTAATGCTGTCATACTAATCTCTGCATGTAAACTATTGATAATACAAGACGCTATAAAGAAGGAAACATCAAGTGGAATAACGTTACCACTTGTCAGGTCATGAAAAACATCTGACCTATACTTGATTTAAAGCATACAAGCTCGATAATCGGTGTCATAACGTTGCATTAAATAATAGGAAAGCACGCCACGCGGCTAGCCGTATTATCAAATGACTTTTGCAGAAGCTGTATCGATGAGGAAGAAGAAACAGTTCTTCACCTCTTCTGTACATGCCCTCTATGCGTCTAGCTTAAAAACCTACCTAGAAGAATTCTTTTATAACGATCTAAACGAGCTCAACCATACTAACATAAAATCAATCTTTCACGTTTCTTAAGAGACTCAAACTGGTTTCAATGAGCTCAGAAAAAATCCTGGAGATCCATGTGGTATCACAATGGGCTGATAAACTGACCTAAGTGTGTCTTACTCCATCTCGGACAGCCACTTTAACCTAATCTACATAAGTTGAAGAAAGAGCTCGTTAAAAACCAGGGTATGAGTGGCTTGACGTAAAGCACTATTCACATCAGCACGACCAACGACCAACGAATGAACGAATATTCGTCGATTTTGACATTTCTTTCACGTGAGAGTTTTTAATTCGTCGCGAATGAAGTTTGACAGCCGAACACCATTCACCACCGAAACCAAAACATGAATGATTTTTTTAGGTTAAGTACGCGCGATTATTTTATTCGCTGCGAGTGTGGATAATGTGGAACGCGAATAAAGTTTGACAGTTCGTATCAACTACAATTTTTTTCGCGACGAATAAATTTGTTTTCTTAAATTTATTACGAGTAATATATGATATTGAAATGTAAAAGTATGCATCATAAATCAAATAGAAACTATATTGCTATCGTTTTGTTAAGAATTTGTGTGGAAATATGTCTTTAAACGTATATAAACTCACATTTTGTGATTCATTTGTTGTTCGTTGGTCGCGCTCATGTGAATGCTACTTAAGGTTTATAACCATTTCTCTAGAACAGTTATAGCAAAATACAAATTAAAAAAAAAGTGAATGTATTTGGTGAATCTTAATCGTGTATAAAAAGACCTTATAACTGTGAAATAATGTCGGCTACTTTAAATAGCACTTTCAGGAATAAGAATTACACCAGAAGGATTTGTTAGTATTTCTCAAGAAGCAATAATCGTGAAAAAGTGAGCTTTTAAAATTCCTTCAGTCTTGTTATTTTTACTGTTATGAATTGAAAATTGAGTTTTGGAGATAACACTTTGCGGCAAATTTTTATTCCTCGAAAAGAATTGTACTTTTCCATTAACCTTAATTCAAATCCGACTTCAAAATTACTCGCTCACGTAAGGATTTTTTAGATTTTACATTTTAAAATTTAAAAAAAAAACACATATATACATATTATATATCTATAAACCCTTTCTATCTATAAACCCTTTCTTCAATATTCCGTTGAAATATTTATAGTATTTCATGAAGTTTTCGAAAAATCTTCATAAGTTGTTGGATTTCACTTGTCTTATAAAAACTGAAAGAAACTCTACACCATTAGTTCTAGAAAGAAAAAAAGTAAAACGCATTGAAGGAAAGTTTTTGTATAAAGAATCTATATATCTAGTCTTGCAATACATTAAAAAATGTAAAAGTAATGTTGAAAACGGGTATTTTAAATGTTTATATTTTAACAGATATGTGGTTTAAAATCAAAATTTAATATAGAGTAAAATAAAGACTAATAAGTAAATAACTAATGAGAATTTAAAGAAACTAAAGTAAGATACTAAATTATTAACTTCCCATATGAAGTTATTGTAATGGGTCCGATTTGTGAAATTGAAAATTTTGACATTTCTCGACGTTTCAAGGTCCCTAGAGTCGAAATAAAATATTTTTAGAAAGATGTCTGTACGTGCGTGTTCTACGTCTGTACGTTCGCAACGTTTTTGTCGTCGTCCATAGCTCAAGAACCAGAAGAGATATCGACTTCAAATAAATTTTGGTATACAGATAATAAGGCAGAAAGATGCAGAAAGGGCTCTCAAGAAAATTGCGTGGGTGGTTTTCTTACCATAGCAGTTTAAAAACAAAGGTGAAAATGTTGGTTAAACCTAAATATCTCATGAACCAATGATGCTAGAGACTTGAATTAAATTTTATAATATATATTGAAACGTAATACAAAACAATTATATTTTTGGAAAAAAATCCAATTAACGGTTTTTTTTATAAATCAAAAAAAACTGAAAAAAATGTGTCACCTCGAAAATTTTACGACCAAAATATGATTTCATCTCCAAAACAATTTTGTGCAACGAAGAATAATGTTTTTGACATCTGATAAAATTTTGAGAAAAATCTAATTGAAAGTTTTTTTTTTACAAAAAATTAAAAACCTAAAAAAGAATTAACAAAAGTTGATAAAGTTGATTTTCGACTCAAATATCTTTTCAAAACTTTGAGATATTGCCTTTAAACTACTTTAATCTTTCGAAAAATATTGTTGTCAACATTCAGTAAAATTTTGAAAAAATTCGAATTGACAGTTTTTTTTACAAAAAATTAAAAACCTAAAAAAGAATTAACAAAAGTTGGTAAAAATTGATTTTCGACTCAAATATCTTTTCAAAACTTTGAGATATTGCCTTTAAATTACTTTTATCTTTCAAAAAATATTGTTGTCAGCATTCAGTAAAATTTTGAAAAAAATCGAATTGACAGTTTTTTTACAAAAAATTAAAAACCTGAAAAAGAATTAACAAAAGTTGGTAAAAATTGATTTTCGACTCAAATATCTTTTCAAAACTTTGAGATATTGGCTTTAAACTACTTTTATCTTTCAAAAAATATTGTTGTCAACATTTAGTAAAATTTGAAAAAAAAATCGAATTTACACTTTTTGTACAAAAAATTAAAAACCTAAACAAAATTTAACAAAAGTTTGTAAAAATTGTTTTTCTACGTAAATATCTTTTCAAAACTTTGAGACATTGGCTTCAAACTAATTTTATCTTATAAGAAATATTGTTTTCAACATTCGATAAAATTTTGAGAAAAATCGAATTGACAGTTTTTTTTACAAAAAATAAAAACTTAAAAAAAAAACAATACTAAAACTTGGTACTTGGTAACTTTCGACTCAAATAGCTTTTCAAAAATTAAAAATATTGGCTTCAAACTTATTTTATTTCACAGAAAATATTGTTTTCGATATTCAGTAATTTTTTTTATAAAAATCCAACAGTCTGTTTTTTCATAAAAAAAATAAAATCTACAAATAATAATACACAAATTTGGTAAAAATTGATACATATAGACAAACTTTTAAGCAAGACAAATCGACAGACGGGAGGGGAAGTTATCAGTGTGGGTCGCATTCCAGCCTCTTTTTTAACTATTAAATTATTCAAAGAAAAAAGTCTAAGATCACAAGGCCTTGGTAACCAATTGTGATCACCTCTTAAAGTATTACTTTTCTTCCAAAACTACGAACTGCTAATTGGGACTGTAAGACTTTTACCATTTTGTATTGATTTTTAAAAATCTCCATAAGTTGTTGAAGCGTGTATCGTTCCATTTTAAGTAATGGTAGTTTTTACTTATCAAATGTCAAAATATGACAGCTGCCTAAATAGCAGTCTATCTAAACTGAACCATTTTAATGGAAAACGCTTCACTTTTCAATTTTCTTCTTTTTTTATATCTTTATCTAATTCGATTTAGTCTTTCCATAACTTAAACAAATATTCAAGAAAGCCTGCTGCCATAAGGCAAATTCACACAAAGTTTAAAAATTTAAAAATCTGTTTGAACGTGCTGATTCTCAAGAAAATGCATTCAAACGATTGTTTTTTTTTAATAGAAGGATGAAGACTTAAAAATGTAACATTTTTTCTGACCATCTTTACGCAATCACCATAAAACATCGAAGTAAGAAATGTTTTTTTTTTTTTCTAGAAACATCGATTTTGGTGTCAAACGAGGATAACGAATTATCAAACGATTTTGATTGCTGTACTTTGCAATTTCTCAACAAATCTTCTAATTGCTCAATTTATGCTTTTAACTTTTTTTTTTAAACCAATATTCAGAATGATGACCAGACACATGAGTCCTAAGATCTATAAAACACTAAGAGGACTATAAGGACGACTACAAACACTCTCGCAAGGATTCCATAGATTTTGGATAGAAAATTCACAGGGAACTATGAACTAGATTTTCGAATTAATCCTGCAACCGTTCTTACATAACTTTCTCCACATAAAGTGGTAGCTTTATTGATTTTAAAACATAATCATGCCTCAAGGAAAAATATAAACAATTTTTATGAGCTGGTATTTATATAATTGACAAATCTGTACATCACATCTAAGCCAAGCCATAAAAAAACTTGATAAATCCTTTAAATGTGAAATTGTGAAATAGTAAGTTGGAAACATATAAAATTATGACACATGCCACATATTTATAACAACAACAAAACTTACATTATTCCTTGATTCTCGTACACGTGTATGTTGATCAAATAACAAAATTGGTAGGTACCTAATCATCCAACATATGTATGTATGTAGGTATATACTCGAAGGATATACGAGTAAAATACAATTAATTTTTATGGCAACACAACCACTTAACAAGGCTTAAATAAGACGCACAGCGACAACAAACGACGCACGAAGCAACGCACGGATATAACCCCCAAGAAAATGAACATTAAATTTACTTCGATAAAATATCCTTAGAAACTTTATAGTTTGATGTTGGTTTTGATCCTTTTGCTTATGTTTTTTTTTGTCCTGATACACAGGTACACCATTTACAGAATAACACACCACCTACAACCACATCAGGAGAAACTCGGATAAAACACGACCCGTAAAATCCTTTAAGTAATTTCAAATACGGTTACGGTTATACGGCTATACGGTAAGACTTGTGTTCTCGACGTTGTTCTTGCTCGTACCTAGCTAACTAGAGCTGTGCTGATGCACTCGTTCGTTGCAGGGCAATAAAAGTGAATTCCTATCATTCAGGTTGGAATATAGTGAACTGCAAGTTGCCAATTAGAAGCCTTACAATGGCGTAAAAGGTGGTGATGGTGTCGTTGGTCGTCGCTCGTAGTCGAATGTTGTCGGTGGAGGCAGCCTTTTAATAGTTTGATATTAGTACATAGAACTATAGTTACATCTATATGTCGAATAAATGGATTTCATTATTTCGTATATGTAATATGCTGCCTCTTCTACTTAGCAACTAGATATACGCTTATGACGGCGATGGTTGATAACTTGTCCCATCAAAAAGGGGCCAACGAATGCATATGCAAAGGGGGCAGATTTAAGCTTTATGCAAGACACATAGAGCACATAGAAATATAAATGAGTCTGCCCTTATAGTTTCAGGACGACACAAGACGACCAACCTACCGACTACGACACGGAAGCCGGACTGAAGAACCACTCGACAAACAGACGGACGACGACGACGACGGATGAATGGATGGATGGATGGAGGGTTGTAAAGGAGGATAAGGTCTATATCTTTATGTTTACTTTTATAGTGAAACGCTCAAGGGCTAATAAAATAAATAGTGAATGCAAGTTTAATTTTTTTTTTTGTTGCATTTAGTTTTTTTTTTTATGTGGCAATGCTCGATGCTCGTAGAGCAATAAAAAATCGATTAAACGGATTTTATGCAATTTCATTCAAGGTTAGTAGTGTATAAAATAAAAAAAAGCGTGGATGAGGATGACCAACATCAAGTCTATAGCTCTACCCACATAATATATGTATAACCTACCAATAGTCCTTTTATATAGGAAGGTAGGTATAGGTTGGTAGGTAGATGAGTATATTTGAAGCTGAAATGTTATGTTGGTTTAATCCTTCACGCGCAGACAATTTTTCAACCCAATGAAGTCAAATTGCTTGAAAAGAAAATTATTTCGCTTGAAAAAGAAGAGAGATGTTGTTATTTTTTTTAGGTTTTGAAAAAGATTTTTTTTTTTTTTTTTGAAAGGTTTACAACTTCAAGCCTTTTGTATATATGTTGATGATACTTAACGAATATCTTCTGTGGCTTTTTATACAACCAACAAAAGAATGAAATACTTATAAAATTCAGTCGAAAATATTTGTGGTGGATTAAACATTTTGAACACAAAATAAAATATATGCCTACTCAAAACATAAAATAAGTTCAAAAATAACAACCACAAGTTAAATGTCATAGGTACAATGTTCTCGGGCTTAGTAATTAATTCTAAGCAAAACAAAAGTGGAGACGTCTCCAGATAAAAAATTTGCTGTTTCATCAATTATTTACAAAGAACCAAAAGACGAAAGAAAATGTGATTTTATTGTGGAATTTTGTATCTCACATTACCAGTGTAGAAGATTTTAAAATAAATTAAATTACATAAAAATAATATTGACAGTCGTGGTCTTGCTTTATTATGAAAATGAAAAGACAGTTTTCTCCATTTATTTTTAAAAGTGATTCCAAGCATTAAATTCCAAAACAAACTGAAATGTCACTATAACAAGTGATTAAAGTGGTGAGTTTATTTATGGTGAATTGAAAAAATAAAGTGAGAATGTGAACAGAGCGAGAGCAAATTTTTTGTCATCTGTCAAGTATTGTCACTTGAAACAGTGTTGCCAATTTTTAAATCAACATTCTCTTTATATATACAAACTAAATTTCACTGATGTTTAACTATTGTAATATAAAACACTGGTTTATATTTTGTATTACTTTAAATTTAAAATTTAATTTTTACAAATAGAAATTTAACAATTATTAAAAATTATTAAAATGAAATAAATAACATAAAAATAATGCTAATGTTCGTGGACAATTTGACAATTTGTTCCATTTCTTTTCCATAAGCCTGTTATAACTATCATTGAAATCAATTATTGGAATTTGTTGACAATAGCTAACATTGAAAATGTCTACCAAGCATTTGAAGTTAGAATTGATCATTGGTGACAAGTGGAAATATAAAGAAAATAAAATATTTTCAGTGAAATGATTTTATTCCGAATTAAAAACTGCAACATCAGATGTTAATTAAAAATTATTTTATCCAGAAAAGCTTTGGTTTAAATATCTTCATTTTGGAACCAAAGGTAATAAATTTGATTCTCTTATTAAAATCTCAAAACCAAATGTTCAATAATAACTATAACAGGTCACTTAAGGTAATATCGGGGATAAAAGCAGTTTCTTCATGTTAAAATTATTAACTTAACGGAACAGACCGAGAATATAAAAATTTATCTGACAGCTGTCAAAATTGACACTTAAAATAGTGTTACCAGTTTAAAAATCAATACTCACAGAAAACTACAATACTTTTTATTAAAAAAAAAAAGAATATTTCATACAAAATCACGTATAATTTTTTTCTAAAATTTAAAAATTTATTTAACAAATCGAAATTTAATATTTATTTATTGTCCTTCGATAGAGGTATCGATTTGCATCCACTTATTCACTTAAATGTCATGCAAAAAACTTCATGTCATTTAATTGCGACGTTTGTTTTTTTTTTCGAGTTTAATCAAAACAAACAAATAAATAACAAGTCTTGTTTTCGATTTGTTATTTTTTGATGACTGATTCGTGGGAAACCCGAAAATGAAATACACATCAAAAAAAAATAAAATAAAAAAAAATAATGGTAGACACATTCCAATTAAAAAAAATACGTAGATGACATTGCAATCACATTTATTTCTTGTTTTTATAAAGAATCTATATAAATAAAGGCTATAGATGGAAAAAAGTTTCATCCATCAAGGATTTTAATTGCTATAAAATAGAATGCTTCGCAGGGGGTGTGAATGTGATACATCATTTATATGGTATACATTTAGACATACATACATATGTATGTGTATATATACATAACTTGACCGTTATTTACTACTATCGTGTTCATATCGTATGGGGTTGTTTTTGTTTTGTTTTGTTAGCGATATAAGTTATGACCTAGTTTAATTTAAAGTTTCGTGAAACTTTTTTTTTTTTTTAATTATTACATAAATTTAACACTTGAAGAACTAATGGGATCATGCTTATGTATTTTTGATTGTATTGTATTTAAAATTTAGTATATTTCACTTTTAAACTGTTTTTCGTAGGTATATCATAATTATTTTATCATAAACAAAGCTTAAGAGACTTAAGATAGCGCAACTTTTTGTATTTCAAGTCAGACATAACAAATAGATACGTCAAAGTTTTAATATAATAGACGATAAGAATGTTTTTTAGAAGTTAATTCTTTAATGTCAAATTGAAGAATTAACTCTCATCGCAATTAAAACAAAAATAAGTCGATAATGTTTGCATAACTAAAACAAAGGGCTTTCATAACTTTTTGAGTTCTTATTTATACTTTTTGTTATGTTTCTTTTTTTTTGCGTACATTTAAAACGTGTGTATGGTCATTCGATTTGTTTAGCTTCAAGAAACACGAATTTTTAGTAATTCCTGAAATTTTGTTATAATGACAAAAAAAAACTTAGAATCGTTTGACAGGAAATACTTTTTGAAACTTTGTGGTTAAAGATAAGAAAAGAAAAGAATTTCATTAAACTTTTATACTACACAATAAATTTGCTTAAAATGTTTTAAAAGTTTTCTCATTAACCAACACAAATAAAATCTAAGCACAATAATAATTATTTTAATTAGAAAATTTCAATTATAAAACCACTGCGGAGAATTATAAGAACTATAGATTTTAATGCCTTTCAAGATCTAACACTTACAAATTGTATGCAAATATTGTGAATTTGAGCATGTTTTACTTTAAAATGTGCTAAATTGAAAATTTTGACAATTTTTGTTTCTTTCACAACAAATTCACAACTTCACGACACTCAATTGTAAAAGTCATTACTTTTAATTCGCTTGGTTTTCTTAGAGGTACTTCCGATAACTGTCGAACCAGCTGTCATAATATTGAAGTAATGTTTGACAACGTTTGAAAATCGTGGACATTTATTTCTAACATTTGTGCTCTGTTCACGAAGCTAAACCAAATTTGTATGGTTATTTTTATTTCCAGCGTTGAGCCTCGTCTTAGACTTGAATAATATGGTAATAAGCAAAAACACTCTATTACCAAGACCGGAATCTCAGACTGACATTTCGGTTTGCCTACAAGCTAAAAAGCACTAAATGTGAGAAAGTGTGCGTGAAATGATGCAAAAAACCAAACACATTCTCACAATTAGTGCTTTGGCCCATCAAAATGCTTCATTATAGTAATCAGCCCCATCTAAATGCTTCATTTTGAATGTTTCATGGCCTCGTTCAAAAACTAAACAATCCTTACCAACAGAATCTGAAGTGCTGACATGGTCTTAAATTGGAAGATTTGTATAGCTTTTTAATTTCAATTCAAATAAATGTTGTAAAAGTTGATATATTAAATAAAATAAAATTGACCAAATACATATTATTTAATGATTTATTAGTTTATTATTATTTATTTTGTTTACTTAAATTATTTGCGAACGCAACATGCGCTGCAACTGGTTAAATATAATTATTGCAAACGGACAAAAGTGTAACTCAATACTTTGTAAAACAACAAGACAGACAATTTTTTCAGCTGTAGTTTGCTTAGAGCATTTTTTTGGCGACGTTAGAAGTTCAGGTGGAAACAATAGGCGGGTGCCTCCGTATTTTTTTTGTACAGACAATGCTACGAGAAGCATACTTGTGAAGTTCCATTGCCAACTTAAGCTAGTTCAGATTCCTCAATTAGATTAGTATTTTCATCATTTAAGCAGTTCGATAATTGTAAGACCAAATTTTAGTTTTGTTTGTTGCAGAAATATTCCTGAAAATTTCTTTTTGAGGGACTATGTTACAATTCGAATTTTGTTTGTAGTTAGATTTTGGAATACAAATTTGAGGAAACCATGTTTTAAAAATAAGCTGCTTTGTGTAAAGCATCTTTAATGAATAGAAATAGGCAATATGGTTACACACAATACCAACTAAATGCTGCTATTAATGCTAATTTTGTTTCTAAAAAGTTGATGAAGGTTAGCTGAAGCGGAAATTTCTTTAATGAACATACCTAAAGTATTATTGGCTTTCTCAAAAATATTTTTCTACACTAACCTCTGCTTTATACCTGAAAACTATTGTTTATGTATATTTTGTTCTATGTTCTGCATTTATTAAATGTAATCTATGGAAGTATTTACTATATTAAGAAAAACATGTACGTAAAACTCATTAATTTGTTTCATTTTTAGCAGCACTTTTACTAAACATACCCTTCAAACAATAATAAGTAAACTTGAACTTTGGTAACTAAACATTTTTAAGGAATGAATGAAAATTATATTTTGCGTTAAACTGTGGAAATTCACTAAAAAAAACTTCTGTACGTCAACAATAAACATTCATGACGGTTACATGTTCTATTGAATTAGTTGTGCATGAATTCAGAACGATTTTAAGACGTTTTCATTTTGTGATATATGTCAAAATTTGCATTTTATTTGCTCTGCATTTATTCAACAGATTCGCTATAATCTTTCTGATTATTTTTTTAAAACATTGGTGTTCCTTTGATGCATAGTTTTTTTTTGATAGCAAATACATGTATGCTTCCATCAATCAAGAATGTTATTGATAAGATATTTTTTGATTATAACTCTTTTTTTTAAATATAAAAACTATAAATATACTTGGATTAATTAAATTGATACAGATTTTAATTACTTGCAAACAAAATATTTGGGCCGTTCGTTAACGAAAATTTATTAGAATTCAATACAAAAATTGCACTCGCACCCTTAAATTGATGGTTCTTCGAACTCATCTTTGATACAAAAATCCGGGGATTATTATGAAATTTAAAGAATTTCGTAGTGATTACTGTAAATTAGTGAATTAATTATAATAAACTGATGTTGAACATGCTTTTTTCAAGACAAAAATGTACATTGGTTCGCTATCAACAAAATGACTTCAAAATTAAAGCTTAAAACTGACTTCTTCATCGAAAAAAGTAAAAGGAAAAACCTGAAAAAAACTTATTAACCCCTCCATTTTGTTTTTTCTATGCAAAGTGCCGCTAGCCCACGGCATCGTTTTTTTTTTTGTTCGTGCTCACATCTATTCATGGACTAATTGTCAAAATTACAAATACAACAATGTAAACAAACGGGTTTTGGAGAGTGAAACGTACGAAAGATTCCGGTCTTGGTAATGGAGTGTTTTTGGTAATAAGCATAAATGTCGATTTTAACAGCCCTATTAAGCATATTGCACATGAGCTACGAACTGCGAACTTGTATGTTCGCATATTTTGACTTTTCTTTCACATGAGCTTTATTTCTATTCGCAGACAGCGACGAATTGTCAACCCTTTTTTCCATATTTTCCTCAGCCATGATCTTTCACACAAAAACAAAACAAGAGTGGTATAATTTTGAGGTTAAGTTGAGCGCGAACAATTTATTCGTTGCAGTGTGGATGGTATGTGGAACGCGAATAGAGTTTGACAGTTCGTAGCAACCACACTGCAATTCGTTACTAACAAATTGTTTTTACAAATTTGTCTTGTTTTAGAGAACAAAATGCAAATTTTATTATCCTAATATTATTGTCAATTGGTTTCTTATAGTTTAAATGTGTTTTTGTTTGGAATTGACTTTTTGAAATGTGTAAAATCACTTTTGTTCGTCCATTCGCAGTTCGCAGTTCGTTGCTCATGTGCAAGGCACTTTATGGTTAAGGCACTTTATGGTTATGGTCAACACGATATTTGATAATAGTTGATAATTATCAACAAAATTAATGAATCGGTATTATGGTGATCAATTATCAATATTTTTGATAAATAGTGAATTAAAAGATCTATTGTGAATAGCTTTATTGATAAACTCGGTATTACGGTTATCAAACATATTGATACCCATCAAATATTCTATCAGCTACAAAATCTTCGGTGACAAATGTATCAAATATTCGTAAATGGTAAAGAATTGTAATTTAAATACGATTTATAGAAGTTTTTTTGTAGTTTTTATTGAATATACAAATTGAAGAACGAAATGCCTTCACTAGAATTGTTGTTTGAAGGCAATTGTACTAAGGAACGAAGGTTTATCGTGCAAGCTAAAATAAACAGTATTACGAGATGCTTCAAACCCACTGGACAAATTATAAATTCATGAATTAAAATAAGCAAATATTTAATGAAAACAACTTACATTATTCCGCCGAAATTATTTATAGACCAAAACACAAGAACTCAACACAAATGACAAACGTCAAACACCAAACACCAAACACCAAACAAAACCTATTCACAATCGTATATTGATTAGTATTCACAATGGGTGAAAAATTATCATTTGATACTCATAATACCAAATTATCAATAAATTAATAGAAGTTATCAGTTATCAAATAATTGATAGTTGATAGCCATAATAGGGCTGTAAAACAAGCACAACCCTTATGAGACTTTTAAGACTACATTACATACCGAAAAAATTACTATTTATGTTGCGGAAGCCGTAAGCAGATCATTTATTAATTAAAATGTTTAGTTTCTAAACCTTTGCCAACATGAACGTAAACAGTGGACACACATGCCTTACAGCGTGTTGACCGATTCTTGTTGAATTAAAGGTTTGGTGACTTTTCGACGAATTACGTAAAAGATCAGTTCTATTACTGGTTATAAACAGGCAACATTTGACGCATTGTACGACTGGGTATTCTGGAAAAAGTTGTACAAAATTGGACTGACAGGATAGCGTTGTAAAAAGCAGTCGCTGATGCAATGTCTGTTTAATTTTTGAATCAATAAACGCAAAATGTAAGCAATTTTATTGAAAAGAGTTCTATACCTCTAAAAAAACGAGCCACACAATTTTTTGAAGTGGCAATCTTAACTTGGAAAAAATCATGTTTTACGAGTAAGTGCGTTAAAAAGAACAAATTCGATTACTTCTTCTAACTAAAATTACGATATGGTAGAATTTGTTGAAAAATTTATTTGGATACCGATATTCCCCTGTCTAGAACTTAAGTTCAAGTTCAAAAAGAACATGGCCAAACGGCCAAGTGTAATTAACTAAAATACATATTATTGAATGATTTAAATTTTAGCAAAAAATAATAATCATAAAATCGCGTTACTAGCGATGCCTGCTATAAAATCGTAACAAATGCTATGATTTTCTTCAAAAATAATTTTTGGATTTAATGTTTTGAAGGAATTAAATTTATTTTATTTCTTATTCTCTTTGAAAATTTGATGTTATCTAAAATTTTGTATAATATTGGCACATTTCCGTTCACAAAAATCAGTCAACAATCTATTGTGGTATGATTCGAAATGTTTTTAAAAGCCATAAATAAATTTGAAAGATTTTGAAAGGTCTTATCAAAATAGCTCAATTTTCCATTTGTCGAAAGTTTTTGAAAGGATCCTTCAAAAGCAAATTAACGTCTTTCTATCTACAAACTCACTGCTCAGCCCTTATAAACCTGGTTTTCGGAAGAAACACAGCTGTGTTACCGCACTTTTCAATGTTACTGATGACATTAGAAAAGCATTAGATAAAGTCGAGGCTACGTTTCTAGTTTTGTTGGATTTTTCGAAGGCTTTCCACTCCGTTAATCATGTCAATCTATGTAGAAAGCTCATGCAAAATTTTAATTTTTCATCTTGTGCAACTAAATGAATTTTTTCTTATCTAACTGATAGAAAGCTAGCAGTGCAAGTTGTTGACACCCTGTCAAATTTTTTGCCGAATGTCACTGGTGTACCACAAGCTTCCATACTGGGTCCTCTCTTGTTTTCTGTTTATGTAAATGAACTTCCATCTTCATTAGTTAATTGCAGCTCTCACTTGTATGCTGATGACGTTCAGCTTTACTTCAGCTGTCCACTTGGCCTTATCGAACATGGAGCTTTCTGCGTCAATGAAGACCTGAAGAGAGTGGCAAATTGGTCTTTGTTAAAAACAGACTTATGTTGAACCCTAAAAAATCCAAATGTCTTGTAATTAATAGAAAATCTCTTGACCTTCCTTTTTTTCCACCGATTGTTCTGAACAATGCTCCAATCGAATATGTGGTTACAGCAAAGAATCTTGGTGTGACTTTTAATCGTCTTTTGACTTGGGATGATCACATAAATGGACTCGAGCAGGCGAAAACTTAATGTAGCTTTCAACTCAATGGTTCGTTATGTTTTTGGATTACGTAGATCGATAGATTTTGCCTCGCGCTTACTAGGCATGCCTTTCGAAAAATATATAGACCTTCGTAGTTTGATTTTGCTTTCCGACATACTTATCGCACACCAACCTCAATATTGTTTTGACAGAGTAAGAAGGGCGACCTCAAACAGATCTCATCAGCTAATTATCCCTCCTTAGTCATATTTTTTTTTTTTTTTTTTTTTTTTTGCATATTTAACATCGGAACGTCAATTTTTTGTAAATTCGGTTAAGCTTTGGAACACTTTACCTCGTAGTATAAAACAAAATCTGAACGCAGCAAGCATAAAAAGATTGCTTAAATCTCACTTTTCAATATGAACATTTTTAATAATCATTGAATTTTTGTATCTTATGATAGTTTTAATAATTAAAGTAAATTTTTTTTATTATCTTGGCTCAGCCTTTTTGTAATAGGGCCCATACACTACGCAAACACGTTTGTTCAAACGTGTTTGAGCAAACATAGTTTCGCCACACACTACACAAGCATGTTTAAGAGATATTAGTTGCGTGACGTTTTTCATCGAGTGATTTACAATATGCAGCTATGATTATTGCCTTGGCTATTAAAAAAAAAAAAAAAAAAAAAAAAAAAAATTGGTGTAAAGCGTGGTACAAAAAAAAGATCTATTTCAGTCCAAAATATTTGTTTCTCTTGTTTATTCATGTTAACTCTATGAAAATTGGCATCGGTTTGAGTAAAATTCAATACACACCACAGGCAGGCACGGAAAATTCAAAATTTTTTGATTTTGTTCAAACCACTTGCGCAAACACGCATCATCGCTACACACTACTCAAACAGTTTGCACAAACATTTTTACAACAACAAAATACATACGTTTGCTCAAACAGTTTGTGTAGTGTATGGGCCCTATAAAATAAGCTTACAGCTACTTTATAAGATTTTAAATCTTACTGTTGTTAAGCAATTACGATATTTAAATAAAATAAATAATATTTTATTTTTATACATTTTGTCAATATTTTGACAAAACAAAAATCAACTAAATTGGTAATCAACATTTTTGGTTAAACTTTTGAATGATATAATGTTTTTAAAGGTTGCTATTATTGCTGTACTCACTACTTGTTGAACAAATTTAAGAAAGTTATAAACTTACCTGAAAAGAAATAAGAAAAATCAAATTGAGAAAAGAAATGCAAAATTTGTATTAATTTAAATGGATTAAACATAATAATCTAAACAAATTATAAAATCATACAACCTTTTAGTTTTTTTTTTATAGTCAGAATTAATGTGATATTCATAGTCAGAATTAACGTGATAAGCTTTCGAAAAAAAAAAAATAACAAACACGATTTCAATCTTTGATTTATATAGTTGCGGATTTACTTTTAAAAAATTGAACATAATAATTAAAACACACCTAAAATTATTTCACAAAATCGATTTTTCTTAAGTATGTGATACATTTCTGAGGGTTATCTATATAAATAACTTCTGACCTTGACCTGTAGTTCAAAAAGATTATATTGATTTGGTTTTTCGATCGGCTTTTCTTTTTGAGATTATAGTTACATGTAGACAATGAACATATCATCCGATTATGGTGACGTTTTATAAAACTATGTGTAGAACTATAGATAGAAAACTAGATGTGGGTATAGAATTCAGATAACTTTTAAGTTTCTAAATAAAGTTGACCAAACAAATTTGCTTTGAGTATAACAATATAAAAATTCGCAGTTATTTATTTTGCAAGGCTTCAATATTTTTGAAAATGTCAGTTTATCTTCTTAACATTTATATACATATTATATTATCTAATATTTTGAAACCATTTTTTTTTTGACATTTCCACTCAATAATAGAGATAAATAAATGGCTAGGATTTTAACTCCTGAACGAATTACAAGAAATTGGTATCTTTATATTGTATTCAATTGACATCAGTGATTACAAACGTCTACTGACCTTGGAATTATATTTTTAATCAGATATATGGTTTAATTTTTTGTATATTTCTGAAATAAAAATAAAATCTTTTAGAAGCCCCAATAGATTCTTAAAGTGAAAATATACATTAAATATGTTTCAATAAATGTATTTTCTCATTATTTTCTCTTGAAAGACACATTTTATTTTAATAAAATTAAAAAAGATTCTGATTCTTGTAACCAACAATAAGTTCAAGTAAATGTTTATTTCTATGAATTCGATATTTAACAAATGATGCCATTTTCTAAGAATTCTTCTTTTTCTGAGAAACCTATAGAAGCTAGATAATAATTTCTCTGCCAACTGGAATTCTTTGTGTCTGGTGATTTTTTTTTTTAATTTTGTAATTCAATGTAAAATTTTCTCATAAGAATATCTTATTGCGTATGTTATGTATCTATACATTGTATAAATAGCTTCATAAAGAGTTTTATCACATTATATCTACACATATTACAAAGTAATCATTAGAACAAAATTGTATTTATTTATTTTCTTAATGCTTTTAAAGGGTTGCATCTTTTTTGAATGGTAGTCTTGAGACAAATCCAAAACCATTTCAAAGATTGAATTGTTTTACTTTTAAAGTTTACTTTTTTTTTAAGTTGAAAGTTTCCAGTACAAAAAATAAAATGGGAATGTCAATTTTTTTTAAATAATAATTTTTGTTTTATTGATAAATAATGGCCATCAATTTTAAGCGATTTTATTTAAATTTGCACAAGAAAATTTAATAATTCTTATATTACCATTTAACGTACTTTAAAAAAAGTTTAAAACAAAACATTGTGGTTTTTTCCTTCCATAGGAAATTTTAGATTCTTTTAAAGTAATTTTGATTACATATAATACAGTAATATCGTCTATAAAGAGATGACGAACATCAATTTTTACCAATTTTGTGTAGTATTTTATTTTTATGAAAAAAATGAGTGTGGAAGTTTTATTAAAATTGTACTGAATGCTGAAAACAATATTTCTACAAAATGAAATAAGTTTAAAGCCAATATCTTTAATTTTTGACTAGATAGTCGAAAATCAATACCCGTGTTTTGTTGGAAAATCTATCCATAGTATAGTAGGATTTTACACGAATAACAAAAAAAAAATCCATAGTATGAATAACACCGATAAAAGTTAGAGTAGAATCTTACTATGGACGGGTTTTTGACATTTATACGAGTCTCGAATGGATCTTATGTGATTTCGTTCTCAAATGTTGGTACGATTGATATTGCCTTTGTATCTCGATGGCTGTGTTCGTTGAGTAGTTGTGCATTTGGAATCATGTGTTTTCCATTGGGGAAAAAATCAATTTATTATTGTTGATATTATTTAGTTTTGTTAGTGAAAATGGACTAACTGGGCTTATTTTGCAAGAAAAAACAATAGAAAAGAAAATTAAGTTTTGCTATGTTTCCACCAAAGGTTTATCTCAGTTTAGATTAGATAAATCTTTTTGGTGTTTCCACCGCACAAGAAGATTTAAAAATGATTAAGTTTGACAGCACTTTCTGAAATGCAAATGGTGTGTCGATGTTTCTTATGAAGTGCAAGTGAGATAGTTTGATTCGTGTTAAACAATGAAAAACTGAATAGTTCAGTTCATTGAATAAGAATATGCTACCTACTCCATGTGCAATTTTTTTTTTAATTTGATTAAAACAAAACTATATTTTTTGTACAAAAACATGCAAATAAACAGACCATAATGCATTATCTGTAAAACCAACTCCCCACAGGTTTTTCTTCACAAATTTGGACTCGACTCCGATCCCCGAACGGAATCGAGTCGAATCAAGCTCATTTCAACTCGATTCAGGTATATAAATAATTGAGGCGAGCTTCAAGCTCGTTTCAACACCACATGTTAATGTAGTAGTCTACGAACAAACCCCCTTCTTGAAGTTTTTATTTTATGTCAAATTGTTTAGTTAAAACTTTGAAATCGGCCGCCAAGTGTAAAAGCTGAAAATGGCAAGCAAAAAGAAAACAGGTAAAAGGTAAACAAAAACTAATTTTAGCTTATAAACTACATGATTAAACAATTAAATATTCTTTAGAAACAAAAAGAATTTATTATTCTGACAGGTCTTCTTTCAGTTGTACCAATTTTTAAAAATAAAAATCTGGCTACTGCCGATGGCTTTTCTTGGGAATTTTCTACTATACTATATAGAATGCCAAAAAAACACGGGTATTAATAATTGTTTTTCAGGCTTTAACTTGTGATAAAAATAATATGGACCCTTTTTTGTTTTTGCATCTTTGTTTTAAAACTTAAGAACATGTTTTTATTTAACACTTTTTCTTATCAGAATTTTCCTATAAAGGTTTTTGAATGTTAAATTAAAATCCATGGCTAATTCTATAGTTTTTTATATGAGTTGTTAAAATTATCATAATATACAACTTAATGAGGTGTAAATCTTTTTGTATAAAAGAAATTTAAAATAAAAGGTCTTATAATATTTTAATATGACATTTCGGCAAAATTATATTATTCACTAAATTCTAACGAAAAAATGATTGTATTTTTTGTGTAAGCATCTTAATGCAAATAGAGCGAAACATATTTGTGATGATATAAAATAAGTCAAAAAAGGAATTTTTACAAAATAGTCAATTATGACTAAAAATTGTATTCTCTAATTTTGTTCAACATAAAATAATCACTTCAGCAAAAGTGGAAATATTATTTCTATTTTTACAATGAACTACAAATTCATTCAAATGAAACTTAAATCTATATATATAAAAATGAATTGCTGTTCGTTAGTCTCACTAAAACTCGAGAACGGCTGAACGGATTTATCTTATCTTAGTCTTTAAATGTTCGTGAAGGTCTAGGGAAGGTTTAAAAGGCGTGAAAAAAATCAAATAATTTCCGGGAAAACCCTAAAAACAGCCCTTTTCTATTTCCCATACAAACGTTTTCTAGAGTCAATTTGAACTTTTACTGCTATTCAATAGTTCTAAAAGTTCAATAGTTCTAAAAGCTAAAGTTCATATTAAATTTTAATCACTCACTGTTGTCTAAGCTATTTAGGTGTGTTCCTAACGTCAAAGAGTCAATTTGCAATTTATTACCGCTGCATAAAGCTCAAATTCAATCACCATCTATGAAAATAGTCTTCGCGTGCGCTTTGGAGGATCTAATGTCGCGTTCCGAAAATAATCAAAAGTGAATCGCGAACGTGACAACAAATGTAATAAACTATTTGTATAGTACAGGTTTGCAATTAATTTGGTCGGCTTCGCGAAACTTAATTTTAGCTAACTTCAGTTGTAACTCTATCAGCTTATTTTTTTAAGTTTGATAAATCTTAAGTTTTGTCACAAATTAAGTTTCTGAACACAACCATAATATTTGGGTTAAGTATAGAGATGACATGTCTGAGGATGTTTTGCATCGTGTGCGCCGTGAATTTTTGAATCCTACACAACAAATGACTGAAGAAATTTACAATGAGAATTGATCATGATAGAAGATATGTGTTTATTGATAGCAAATAAAGTATTGTCGTGTTTGGGAATGACAGCACTCAATCGTCATATGCACCATGCATTAAACCATGAGTTGCAAAGGGAACAACAGTAAGACATTGAAGCATTGGCCGAAACAGTTCGTACAAATGTTCCACAATTAAATCAACAACAAAGAATTGCGTACGACACTTTGATAGAAGCTGTGAACAGTGGATCTGGTGGAATTTATTTCCTTGATGCTCCCGGAGGAACCGGAAAAACGTTCTTAATTTCATTGCTTTTGGCGAGGATCAGATCGCTAAATGATGTTGCTCTAGCGTTGGCTTGATCTGGAATAGCTGCGACTCTGCTAGAAGGCGGACGAACTGCGCATTCTGCCTTGAAATTACCATTAAACATGCAAATCACCGAAACACCAATTTGCAACATCGTCGCCAAAAAAAGCGAAATGGCCAAGATCCTACAGGTATGCAAATTAATTGTTTGGAATGAATGCACAATGGCTCATAAGAGGTCACTGGAGGCACTGGACAGAATATTGAAAGATCTTCGTGACAACCAAAATATTGTTGGTGGGGTCATGATTCTGTTGTCAAGTGATTTTCGTTAGACTCTTCCACTTATTCCCCGATCAACTGTTGCTGATGAACTAAATGCATGCCTAAAATCATCGAATTTGTGGCAGTACGTAAAGACACTAAAATTAACAACTAACATGCGAGTATTTTTGCAACATGATGAAACTGCAAATGTGTTTGCGAAGCAGTTGTTAAATATTGGAAATAATAAAGTTGCAATGGACACCTCGACCGGATTCATCACATTACCCACAGATTTCTGTTGCATCACAGATTCAAAAGTGGAGCTTATTCAGCGTGTTTTCTCAGATATAGCGCAAAAGTTCCTTCAAATCAGTCGACACCGTTATGAACCAGGATGACGTAGTCAACTATCCCACGGAGTTTTTAAATTCACTGGAATTGTCTGGATTACCACCTCACAATTTGCAGTGAAAAGTAGGATCAGTTGTCATCATGCTGCGTAACATTAATCAACCTCGACTATGCAATGGAACAAGACTGGCTGTGAAAAAGCTGATGAATAACGTCATTGAGGCAACAATCATAAAAGGAAAATACAAAGAAGAGGATGTCTTGATCCCGCGAATACCGATGATTCCAACGGATTTACCATTCGATTTTAAACGCTTACAATTTCCAGTACGTCTGGCCTTTGCGATGACAATAAATAAATAGCAAAAACAGTCTTTAGAAGTTTGCGGAATCAGCTTGGAATTTCCCTGTTTCACTCATGGACAATTATACGTCGCGTGTTCGCGCGTCGGAAAACCGTCTTCTTTGTTTATTTACGCACCACAAAACAAAACAAAAAATATAGTTTATGAGAAAGCTTTAAATTGATTAACAAACTGTATCATAACAGTGTGTGTCTGTTAAACTCTGTCTCAGGAAAACTCTGTTTTTTTAAGTAAGCAACATGGTGTGTCGAAAATAATAATAAAATTTAATGCTTTTTTATTCAATACGTTTTATTTGTTTTGAGATTAATTTATACAAAAGTTTAGGTCTTTTATTTATCGATTGAGGCAGCACGAAGTCTGCCGGGTCAGTTAGTTTTTAATATTTTACTCAAAACCTAAAAAATTCTCCCTGCAACAATTTAAAATAGAGCTAATCAATTTTATTTAATAAAAAAAATCCATTTCCTGATTTATTTATTTACCATTAACATGGCGGAAATAAAAGATAACTCCTATTTAACAATATATGTATATTTTTTTTTTTCAAATTATCAACCAAGTTAATTTGGCTACTGCAACACTTATATTTACTTCATTCAATTTTCATACATGAATTTGAAAGAAAAAAAAAATGATTAAAATAAATAAAAGATAATAGAGGTACCTACAATTTTATAATGATGCGGGTCTATAAGTACAAGTTCAAAAACCTCAACTAGCATTTGTATCACAATCTCACTGATGTCCAAAAAGTAAACATACGTCAAGCCCAGCCGGCGGCGTAAAGACAACATTTTTAACAGATACCAGTGTTGGCCGGTATTGGACCATTAACCGCTATATCAGAGAAATGATAATGATGATGATGAAGTCAATCGACTGCATATACTGAAATCAAAAAAATCCACTCATGATACCGCATCCATTCCTCTATAATATTTGTAGTATGTAAGTTCTACTATACAGAGAGCAAACATATTCAATTAATGAAATTGGGAGCAACAGACTGTGATCCCGTGATCCCGTTCGTCGTCGTCGTCGTCGTTCGTTGTGGACGCGACACCAGAATCTCGCAGATGAAAAACGAGGTTAGAGGTGGTTCATTTGCATTCCATATAAAAACAAGATATGTATTTTTTCATATGGAAACTGAATTGCATCCGAATGTTACATTCAAGATATTTTCATTGAAGACGACATGACGACGGACGACGAAGGCGATTGAAGATGGAGACGCAGACGAAGACCAGCGACCAAGGGAGGGACTGGAATGGTCGTCAATTCTGAATCCGACAAGAAGAAGAAGGATGGAGTAGTATATAGTAAATGGCAAAGGCGAGCGAGGCGAGGCAATAGCAACGAGTGAACGTACGGAAATGATCATTCTCTCTAGATAAGTCGTCGGACATTGTTGTATGTTGTAAAAGAAGACTTAGGAATTCCAGATGGAAGCTTCTAGACTTTACACTACACATAGTGTAAGTTTCTTTAGCATCATCATCGCACTAGTGAGCTCTATTCCTATCCAACCTATACCTACTATGTACATCAGTGAATGGTTAATCATGTTGAACGAGCGACGTCATGCTTCGGGAGAATGTCATTGCTATTCCATTTGAACATTTGTTTTCATAAGAATAAAAAAGTAAAAGAAAAACAGACAGAGGATGACAAAGTATATAATATGGAAGAAGATGGAGAATAAGACACAGCATACAATTATTGGAATGTCAAGCCCTGATGGGTTGATTGATTCCTTCGATTTTCAATTGCCATTGTGATAATATCTTTGCGAATGATACGATTTCGCGGAAGTTATACTCGTATTTATTAAAATGTTTTTTTTTTTTTTTTAATTTATTTTGAAGTTATGTATTGATTGTTTCTTGATTGTTTAATGCAACGTATAGTGTTTTCCAATAAGAGGTTTCATAATAAATACCCCGCTATATGAGCAGCTATCACTTTTGAAACCGTCGTCTTTTGATGTTTGACAAACAAAAACTACGCCATTACTAAAAATATAAAGTTACACGCTTCACCAACGCAACTAATTTGTTAAAATTAACTACGAAAATTTTACTATTTGTCACACAAAAAAAAACGAAATAATTGCAATTTTGCAAAGAAGTCGTTATAATAGGTGATTTTTTAAAAGCTATAGGAAAGTTTTTAAAAAAAAAAATTAGAAAAATGCATTCAATCTCTAATGCTTCAATATTGTCTTCCAATGCGCCAATTGAAGCGGGCTTGTCTGTATAGTCATAAGCTTTAACATAACCTCACAAAAAAAAATAGTCTAAAGGCGTTAAATCGCACGATCTAGGCGGCTTATTTTCATAGTAGGTAATAGATCTTCATGCTAATTTTTTTTTAAAAAGTTAATCGACCGTATTATCAGTTACTAACTGTCGTTGGCAATATCGAATTGAATGTATGATTCTGTTCGGAATCTGATCTACTCGCATGTAGAATTATTTTATATCCATCTTTCATTTCAACTAAACTGGACGATACGTGAGATTGATTTGATGATTAACACTTTTTTTCGGTTCACTTTGCGAACAAAATTATTATTTCCGTTGATTCCAACCAATTTCATGCTATTCGTAATTGAAATTAGAACGTACCATATCAGTAGGCGAGATTTTTCCGTCCCGGGCCCGGATTTCCTCTCGACGGCCCTGGGCCCAATTGCTGCGACGGATCGATAATTGATGGTCATCATTAACACTGGCCGATACAGCTGCTATGTTTTCTTCAGTTTGCACTCTACGTAAGCGTGTTGGTGGTTTAATGTCCAACAATGTAAATTTGGTGCGAAATTTAGTCACAATAGCCCAAATAGCCGCTTTAGTGGGTCGATTAAACTAACCATAAAATGGAATAAGCGCGCGATGAACTTTCTTAACAGATCACGCATTTTGATAATAAAATTCAATAATTTGCAAGCCTTGTTCGTTCGTAAGACGATTCATGATTAAATTATAGACCAAACTGAAGATGTTTGACAGTGAAACGAAACAAGAAACGTGCGTCAGCTGTTTAAACCAGTGTTGCCAAAAAGATAATAGCTAAAAAATCACCCTTTAATTTGCCAACGATATCTTGAAATTTAACACTTTTACACTCTTTTTTGCCACCTGAAGATAAGTCTATGCTAATGTTAAACAATCGATTTTAAAATGGAATTCGCGAATGTCCGAACTGGTCATGGAAAATGTCTTGAAAATTATATGGATCTATAATTATTACAATGAAATAAACATCTGCTGATTTCTCTTTAAAAATCCCCGTTTTTTCATTAAAAAATAAATAAATTGGGTGGCGCAACAGTCCGTTGAGAACTAGGGCCTAGTGACTTACAACTCTCAACCAATCCTGTGTGCGAGTACTGTTGTCAGGGATAATGGTACCCGTGGCATGATGGTTAGTGCGTTGGACTGTCATGTCAGAGGACTTGGGTTTGATCCCTGCATGTGCCACCTAAAGTTTTCTTCACGGGTACTGCCTCTTGCGAGGAATTGACAAATTTTCCAAAAGTAATTCTATTCATGGAAAGTGCTTTCTCAAATTAGCCGTTCGGATTCGGCTTAAAACTGTAGGTCCCCTCCATCTCGTTTTTTTTTTTTTCATTTATTAAAATAAAATCTCTTGTTGGAAAACCCTATACGAAAAATGTCACCTTTCATTCTATCTCTATCTCTTTTTGTTATGTACTCGGTTCAAGTTCATGTTATGTGATAGATAAGCAAAACATACGACAACAATGAGTTAAAATACTTGAGAAAAAAAAATTAGATTGATGTTTATAATAAAAACATTTCTTTAAAGTATCTTTAATTTGCAAACAGGGTCATCGTTTGGAGGAACACATTTTTTTAAAATCTATGTCAAAGTCACTTCGTTTAAAAGCTTAGATCACTAGGCGTTGAAGAAAGTAAATGGGGAAACTGCGTGATGGTATATTGAAAACTATTGAAAGTTTTGCCTTGTTTCTTAATTCTTTTTATAACAAAGGGTGTTTTTTTTTTTTAATCCAAAGTTCTGGATACAACTCGATACAAATTCTGAACTAAGTGTCTTTAATTTTCATCCATATCCACATCTTTAATGCCGTTTGTAATAAGTTGATACATCTATATCTACTAATGGTACGAGTAGTTAAAAATGTCAAAGCAAAATAAGAACCAGTCTTTAAAGTTGTTCTCATATGTTTAGTTCAACCTCATAATAGGTACAACAGAAGGTATTTATACTTGAGTTAAAAGAAAAATAACTTCTTCATAATGATAATAATTATTCTGTTGACTCTGGTCTCGATGGCCAAGAGGTAATAATGATGATAATAATAATAATGATAATGATGATGAGAAGAAGATACTTCAGATCTTCTTATTCTTCTTCAATAGAAATTCCACAAAGATGCAATGCAATAGCCAATAATAACTAAGATTTTTTATTTGCTAAGAAGGTATTTCTGTTACTTTTATCTTGATATTTATTTTTTTCTACTTTTTCACGATTTTTATAATTCACACGCTGAGTTACACAGTGTAATGTTTTCTTAAAATGTCTGGACAAAAGTTACCAATTATTGTATGCAGTAAAAAAAATGTATTTTGTGGATGGGTTATATTGAAACCTTACCCAAACAATTGGTTTAATGCTATTTTTAGTCTAGTTTATTAAAAAATTAGATTAAAAGTAATAACGCATACGACACTGATAATTCCTATTTTTAAAATAACTATTAATACAAAAAAGTTAAAGTTCCAAACCTAAGACTCTATTAAACAAAAAAAAACTTGAATAATTTTTGCAATTAAAGGATGTTAGGTTATAAAATTAACTTCAATTGGGTTAAAAACTGTGATTTCAAAGAATAAGTGCGTTTTTTTTTTTGGTATTCCACATATAGTACAGTGAGAAATTGCCAACAAAACCGATCCGCAGTAGCCAGATTTTTGTATTTAAAAATTAGTACAACTGAAAGAAGATCTGTCAGAATACTAATAAAAAAAATACAAAAATAGGAGAAAGTTTTGTGAAAAACAAATGTTAAAATTAACTTAGCAAAAAAAAGTAACTAAAACTAATAAAATGGAAAATTTTCAAGAAGAAATGGTAAGAAAACATCTGGAAATTGAGATTCTATAAAAAAAAAGTTAATTTAACAATTGCTTCAAGGAGGGGGTTTGTTCGTAGACTACTACATTAACATGTGGTTTTTAAGCGAGCTTTAAGATCGTCTAAATTCTTTATATACCTGAATCGAGTCGAAATGAGCTTGATTCGCCTCGATTCTGGTCGGGGATCGGAGTCGAGTCAAAATTTGTGAAGAAAAGCATGTGTTGGGGAGTTGGATTTATTGCGTTATAGTCTGTTTATTTGCATGTTTCTGTACAAAAATTATAGTTTTGTTTTAATCAAATAAAAAAATAAAAAATTGCACATTGGAGTAGGTAGCATATTCTTATTCAATGAACTGAACTATTCAGTTTTTTATTGTTTAATACGAATCAAACTATCTCACTTGCACTTCATAAGAAACATCGAAACACCATTTGCATTTCAGAAAGTGCTGTCAAACTTAATCATTTTTAAATCTTCTTGTGCGGTGGAAACGCCAAAAAGATTTGTCTAATCTAAACTGAGATAAACCTTTGGTGGAAACATAGCAAAACTTAATTATCTTTTCTATTGTTTTCTCTTGCAAAATAAGAACAGTTAGTCCATTTTCATTAACAAAACTAAATAATATCAACAGTAATAGATTGATTTTTTCCTCAATGGAAAACACGCATGATTCCAAATGCACAACTACTCAACGAACACAGCCATCGAGATACAAATGCAATATCAATCGTACCAACATTTGAGAACGAAATCACATAAGATCCATTGGAGACTCGTATAAATGTCAAAAACCCATTCATAGTAAGATTTTTTTTTATCGGTGTTATTCATACTATGGATATTGTTTTTGTTATTCGTGTAAAATCCTACTATACTATGGATAGATTTTCCAACAAAACACGGGTAATGTTTAAATGGCAATTAGCCACTATTGTATTCTAAATATGTCCTTATGATAGATAGGATTAAAATGTTAAAATGTACAATTATTTTATGTAAATAAATCTATTTTTGAATTGAATTGAATTGATATTCTAAATATAAGTCAAAAAGTTGTGAAGTTCTGGAAAATATAACTATGAAAAACAATCCAAAATACTACTGCAATAGTTGCATGAGTTTGACAACTTATTTCATGTAGCAAGTGTGGCCAAATATGGCCACATTAGGTGCAAGAATTATGTTTCTATGATTTAAACATGTTACAGATTTTAAAGTTCGTAAGTTTTTAACTACCAGGGAATTATGAAAATTTTGATTTTTACATTTTTAACTTATAAACTCAACCTACATGTATTATTTGTTTTAAAATGTACTTCAAATTCTATAATTTTAAATAAATGTCAAAATTTCGAAAGAGATGAAGTCCGAAGTTAACCATCGAACAAAGACCAGTAACAATGTTCTTGTTTATCGTCACCAAAGGACCACATTAAATTTTTTGTAGGGCACTTCTCGCTTGTTCGTGAATACCGAGGGGTAGAAGACTATTCTCAGTGTAAAGAAATTTAAGTCTACAATCAACCATTACAGCTTCTACAGGAACTAGCCTTTTCGGAGACGATAACTTCGAGAGTTCTGTAGAAAGTATTGGCACATTTTTGAAACCACCTGGTAACTCTAGTTATTTTTCAACTCAAAAGTTAAATTTTTTGAGATTGACAGTCACACTGATGTCACTTTTTTTGTATGACCGGTATACATATCTAATGATTGTCTAAGCCGATTCAACCCCAGAACTGCTAACATATAGTTCAAAGGTTCTTCACCTATTTCTCTAGACTAGGGCAACGTTACGTTTATACTTCTGAGAGGTAGGGGACTGTTTCAGTAAACATTCAACCATTATTTCAGCTCCCACAAGAACTAGCCTTTTCGGGGACGACAACTTCGAGAGTTCTGTAGAAAGTATTGGCGCATTTTTGAAACCACCTGGTAACTCTAGTTATTTTTCAACTCAAAAGTTAAATTTGTTGGGATTGACAGTCACATTGATGTCATACTAACGCCCATGTTCCGAATTTCGATCGAAAGTGAATTGAAATCACTTTCCAATTTCACGTGAAATGAAATTGCATGTTCTTCAATTCGATCTATTTCGAAAACTTCGAAATTGCTTCGAACTGTCAGAACTGAAGGATCATCCATTTTTATTTTGTTTCTTAAGTAAAATTTTTGCTGTTTTTAGAGGCCGGTTATAGCTATCAGTAAAATCCATCAGTAAAATCCAACAGTAAAATTTGAAACAGGAGGAATCTGAAATGTTTTACTGGTGAGCGTTTATAGCAATCAGTAAATTTACGTCATTAAATTTAATGTTACTTTGAGGCATCTCGCCTCAGACAATTTCTTTACTGTTGCTTTTATCAGTAACATTTTTAATGATGTAATCGGAACAGTAAAAAATTGGAACACCAACAGTAAAACGAAATGGAATTTTTTTGGCACTTGGCAGTCAGCTGTTCAGTAAAATGAAATTTCATCATTAAAAAAATTAAAATGGATTTATAAATTAAATAAAACTTTAATTGCATTGTTTCTTTTTGAAAAAAATACTTGAATATAGGATTCATCTTATTGCATCAATCTTTTGCTAGAAATAAATCTGTAACATGTTCGAAAACTAAAAACAAAAATTTTACTGACGGATTTTACTGATAGCTATAACCGGCCCCTTAAGATGGATGTAATGTTATTGGCAATTTTAAGTGAAAAAAGGAAGCAGAATTCAAGAGAAAAAATAAGAAGACGAATTTTGCGAGACAAATCAAATATATTGGATTTACCTAACGCAATGTTAGTGTGTGAAAATAATAGAGAATTGTTCTGATAAATAAAGTAAATTCTTGATTTCGTCTTTTAAGCTTTCATTGTAATTTTAGATTAAGCAAAGACGCTTTTTTATATGTTCTAAGCGAAACAGAACCTTTTATAATACCTTCATCGATTCTTTCAATTCAAAAACTTGCTGCAACCCTCCGATTCCTAGCAGAAGGAAGCTATCAAAGATCAATTCACAGAAATAAAAAATGTGATTTGAATGCGTTCAAAAAATGGAACAAACCGAAATACAGAACATCCATTTGCATGTTCGAAAATCCAATTCACGATAACGAATTGTGGAACACCCAAATTCACTTTCGCAAAGTGTATTTACAATATGTGAAATGCAGAACATGGGCATTAGACTGTATTCTTTTTTTTTTTGTATGACTGATATTTATCGCTAGTTATCATCTAAGCCGATTCAACCCCAGAACTGTTAACATAAAGTTCAGCGGTTATTCACCTATGTATGTCACTAGAATTCCCTGTCAAAAATCTCTTAAGGTATTGTTTTTATGACAAAAAAGAATCACTCTAAAAATTACTTAATCTCTTTTTATCCTTCCTTATGTGACACAACTTAAAACCGAAATTCTAATTTGAATACACAATTCAGTATTGCTAACGTAACGTAACTAAAATTTCAAATACATATTTTTTCTTTTTGAAAATTTAACGCTCCCACCATTTTATTTGAATATATATTGTTTACCTTCAAGCTTTTGAATTGAAATGTAACTGAAAATAATGTTGCTATATTTGCATCTAAAAAACCTCCCACCAAATTCCGAAAACAATAAAAAAAAAAAAAAAAGATTTTTTAAAAACTTCCTAAACCCATTGACATATTTCACACAGACAAAATGAAATTGCACGTTTTCCTGTAGTTCACCTCTTCCTCCGTTGTTTTACATCTCCGGTTGCAAGCGATTTTCATGGAGGTCGACAGTTTTTGTGATCCCTTCTAGTTTAAAAAAAAAAAAGTGAATGGTATGGAAATAATGTTCAAACATACTACCAAATAACAACAACAACAACAACAAAACACATAGGTTGATGGCCAGAAGCTCATAGGAAGAAACTATTCTCCTCCAATATATAGGCGTGCATTATGGGTGTTTGTTTAAGGAACCCATAAAAACCACCACCAAACGGCACATACAACTCAGACTCTAGAGCTACCAGGCATTTAATAGTTTTGTGGGGGCGAATAGTTGTTATCTTTTATTTTGTGCTTCTCGCGTTGCACGATATGCAACTTTTTATAGGTACTGTACTGTGCATCGCCGCCGCCGCCGCATCTAGTCATGCTTCCAAATTCAAAGAAAAAAACTTAACTTGGTTATCTGAATAATGTACACACATTCAGATAAAAAATCTTAATCTTGTTCCAAAAAAAAAAAAAACAAAATCAAATAAAAAAATACCAAGATCGTGAGTTTAAAAAGACATCCATGATATGACTCATTCACACCGACGCGACGACGACGACAACGAAAGTCACAAATTCACCCAAAGGCTTTTTCGAAATTGCAAAAAATAAATTTAACAAAAATAAAACAAAACAACAACAAGACGAGAATAATAATAAACAAAAAAAAAACATATAGTTTTCGCTTATTTTGGCATAATTTTGTTGTTTTTGTGGTATATTTTTTGACTGCGTGTATTTCAATGAATCTATAAGTATTTTGATCAGACATAAAGATGTACAGCTATGGCCAAAATAATAGTAACATTTTTTTAATTTGAGTTTATGTGTTTTTAACACAAACGAGGGTTGCCATACAGTGCACTTATTTTATAGAGGTTTACAAATAGTGCACTAAAAAACACCTTTTGAAAGAATTTTAAATAATATCATAAAAAATTACCAAAATCTGAAGAAACCGTTTAAAATGACTTGAAAAATGACGCTAATCGGCGGGCGTTTTTGAGTATCGAAATCAATTCTCGAGTTTTTCATTGTTAGACGTTGATACGTTTGATAACTCCTTGAGGCTGTATTCGTAGAGTAACTTTTACTTTTATTTAATCTTTTTTTCTTTAATTTATCTTTTCAATTTTTATATAGTCCTCTAAAATGTTTGTGGAGACTCTGAATCAACTGTAGTACGACTACTTTTCAGAATAAAACCTAAAAAGTACCTTGGCAAGTCTTCAGAGAAAGGTAAAGATAAGAAAATGCTAATTTTACTTCTGGTCTTTAACGTTGCTTAAGCTTAGTGTACACGATTGCCAGGTCTGACAATCATTGTCAGATCTGCAAACGTCTGAAAATGTGTGAAAATGAGCTGACAATGAGCTGAAAATTTAATTTGTGTGTACACGGTTTGCAGATATCTACAAACATCTGCAAATCTGTTGCCAAATATTTGTCTGACAATGTCGACAAACTAATTTGGCCAAATAGCTAGCAATAGATTTGCAAACATTTGTAGATTTTCTGCCAACCGTGTACACACCAAATCAAATTTTGGATCTGCAAATTTATTTTCAGCTCATTGTCACACATCGCATCAGTCAGAAAATTTGTCTGCCAATGAATAAATTTGCAAATGTTCCTCAAACGGCATCTGCAAATTTATTCATTGTCAGACGTTTGCAGAAACGTCAAAAAATGAAAAAAATTTGGTGATCTCCCAATGAATTTTGTGTACACACGATTGCCACATCTGCAAATTAATTTGTCTTCAAAATGATTGATGAACAAATTTTTCTGCAAATCAATTTGGTGTGTAGACGGTTGCCAGCTTGAGTGTACACGATTGCCAGATATCTACAAATTAATTGGCAGATATTTGTCTACAAATTAGGAGCCAAACCATTTGTCTGCAAATTAATTTGGTGTGTACACGATTGTCAGCCATTCGAGACAAATTTTTCAGTGACAGATCTGGCAATATTTGCAGATCTGGCAATCGTGTACACTTAGCTTTAGCATAAATTTTATCTCGGCACATCATTGTAATCAAAAACCATATGACAGCATCTTCAGGGAAGAGCTGTATAGAGCTATGTCTAGTTTTGTCATTCTTGCTAAACTCGTCCGTTTGTGCAGGATGACCATGGAGAATTCGCGCTGCTCCATAAAGGTTGAAAACAACTTAACAGAACCTTTTTGATGTCAAAAAAGGCTTTAGACAAGGTTATGTGCTGTGATGCGATTTTTTTAACATCGTACTTGAAAGAATAGTAGTACAGAGCTCCCACGTCAGAGGCACTATCTTTCAACAGTCTGTACAATTACTAGCATATGCTGATGACATTGACATAATCGGAAGAACTCAGCGTGATGTCAATGGGGCTTTTGTGAGTATTGAGGCAGAGGCGGCAAAAATGGGTTAAACGGTTAATAAGGGCAAAACAAAGTACATGCTGTCATCAACAAAGGACCGACGCACGTCTCGGTCAAAACGTCACCATCGACAGATGTAACTTTGAGGTAGTTAAGGACTTCTACCTAGGCCCTGATATGAACGCAGAAAACAACACCAGCGCTGAGATCAAACGAAGAATAACTCTTGCTAACCGCTGTTTCTTTGGGCTAAGAAAGCAATTAAGTAGAAAAGCCCTCTCTCGAGGGACCAAAGTGTCGCTTTATAAGAACCTCATCATACCCGTCCTGCTATACGGTGCAGAAGCATGGACTATGACAATAGGGGATGAAATCACCTTGGGTCGTTTCGAGAGAAAAGTTATTCGTGTGATCTACGGTCCCGTATGCATAGAAGGGGAGTGAAGGAGAAGATGGAACGACGAGCTGTACAGACTGTACGTACAGCGACGTAGACTTAGCCAGAAGGGTAAAAGTCGAACGACTAAGATGTTTGGGTCACGTAGAGCGCATGGAAACCAATGTTTCGGCCCGGAAAGTCTTCGAATCCACAACCCACAGGACAGCACAGTAGAGGAAGACCGCGGATCGGGTGGCGCGCACAAGTGGGAAGTGACCTCACCCAACTTGGAGCGCGAAACTAGAGACATCTAGCTTGGTAACGGGCTAGATACAGAAGTTTGTTGGGTGAGGCTTCACACAGGACTGCGTAGCGTTACCTTAAGTAAGTTAGTAATATTTTCATATAATTAATTGTAAAATAAAATAAAAATATAGCTTGGTTTTTGAAAGCTGGCTCTAATAAAATCTTAAATTATAAGAAAATAGATAAGCTGTAAAATTTTCATAAAATATAGCGTCATCTGTTGCACGCGAAGACACATAGTAAGGCACCAATTATAGCTACCATTGGTTTTCATCATTCAAAACAAGCATTGGAATTTTTAAAAATTTCTGTCATTGAACAATATTTTCTGATTGAAATGCACCGACAAATTTTTACTGACAAAAATCTGTCATTGGAATTGTGTGAAATTGGAACACAAATCAGTGAAACGATTTGTTTCACTTTTGAACATAAAAGTATCAGCTGTTAAGGAAAATGAATTTCCGTCCGGAAAATAGAAAAATACATTTTTAGAGAAAAATAAATGCGCAATTACACTTTTTTCCTCAAAAAAAAAATTCTTTGTGTGATTTCCGATCGATTCAAAAAAAAAAAAATCCGGATTGATTTCAATGATAGCTATAACTGGCACCTAAGACCATAAGAACGAACCCCTTTCAATTCATTCAATTTGCAAAATGGAAAACAAATGAAATATTAATTAGTCCTGATATTTTCTGAACATATCCACTTTAAAATTGTACATTTTATTTAGGTAAAATTAGTTACTAGAATCTAAAAAACGCGCACAACGCGATTCTGCTTAATGCGCCAGTTATAGCTATCATTGAAATCGATCCGGAAAAATGTTTGAATCGATATTTGACGGTGTTTCCCTTTGATTAGAAATGAAAATTATATACTGATCGATCGGAAATCACACAAAAAAAGTGTAATTACGCATTTATTTTTCTCTAAAAATGTAATTTTCTATTTTCCGGCCGGAAAATCATTTTCCTGAACAGCTGATATTTTTATGTTCAAAAGTGGAACGAATCGTTCCACTGATTTGTGCTCCAATTTCACACAATTCCAATGACAGATTTCTGTCAGTAAAAATTTTTGGTGGCTTTCCATCAGGAAATTTTTTTCAATGACAGAAATTTTTAATGAAAGCTATAAATGACCTGCCAAAAAAATTCCAATGTTTGTTTTCAATGATGAAAACCAATGATAGCTATAACTGGCGCCTAAAACCTTAATTTCAACCACTACTAATTTAAAAGTTGGGCATGACAGAATTATACCCTAGAATGAAATAATTTAGAAAAACTCGCATATGTTGACATACTATAGAATGTTGGCTACAAAATATGCGCCTTTGGTGGCTCTTTCATCATAAAATATACTGTAATGCTAACAAAGCTCTAATTTATAAGAAACAAAATATATGTGGTATTTATATGAGAGCAGACACAAGCCAAACAATAAAAGGAATCCATTGAGAATTGTCACTAAAGAAAAATGTCAATACTTGGTTAGGTCTGTGAAAAATAGAACTAATTTTATTTAATTTAAACTAAATTTCTATTAAATAACATCTACAAAAAAAAACATTAACAAAATATTTATAATAAAATATAACAGTAATTTTAGAGTTATTGTGATACACAATGTCTCAAGACGTTTGTAATAATAATTACGTTCTGTTCTTATTATTTTGGCCATAGCTGTAGTGTATATACGCAATCAACTCGATCGCAATTTGCAGACTTTGGGCGAACAAAACTAGTGACGTAGGCTTGAAGTTATTTTTGTGTGCTTTCCAGACAAAAGACAAAATGTAACCATAAATACCTCACTGTGGAAAAGACAGACCAGCAGACCAGACAGTAGACGGACAAACAACAACAAAAAAAAAAAAAACATTTAAACAAAAAAGGTCGATATTCTTGAAAATCTGGAATTTTTTAGAGGCATTTTTGCTGTTGTCTTTTTGTTTTTGTTGTTCGGGAAAAAAGCCGTCTTATGAATTATTCACATCGCAATGAAGCGAAGTGATTCACTTGAATGGCGCAGTAATAGAGAATATACCTATACCTACCTTACCTACCTTCCTACCTCTACCCACCTATATAGTAGGTACCGTGTCAGTTGTCAGTTGCCGGTTGTGCCGTTGTGGTTTACGGGTCAACGGAACAACATTAATATGACTGCTTTTTGATGGTGTCATGGCTGGTAATTTTTCATAATTTATTTTGCAAGTTTATCATAAAATAATAAAAAAAACAAATACTTACATATTTTTTCGCTATAATTTCTTAGTTGGTTGTTTTTTTGGGTCAACGAACTTTATTGAATTTTTTCAATTTTTTGAAAGACTTGGTTTCATAAAAATGTTGTGTTGTCTTTGTTTTAAATGAAATACTTAAAATTGCGTAGATGGGTTTATAGTTCAATCTTTAATCTGAAACAAATGGGAATCTATCAACTGACTCATGGTTTTTCGATAAGTTAGAATGTCTTCATTAAATTCTTTTTTCAACTTTAAGCCGAACAATTTGCAGTGTTTCGAATATTTCTGAGTCATCTGCATCGAAAAATTCGATTTCACTTAACTTGTTGCCATATCGATGTAAGATACATATATGAATATAATGGGCATTGTGATCTAGTTTCAGTTTAATTCAAAACAATAGAATAAATGTATACTCGTATAAATATACTAAGATAATAAAAAGTCATATGAACCGGAACTACAATAAATGCACGTTCGAATTTCTCAAGAATCATCATTTTCATAGAAGTGATGATAAGCAACTTGATGATTTATTTCTCGATAGACGTTGTTGCACTTTTAAAAAGGCGAACATGATTTTGGTGATACATATACAAATTTACATCAATGGCTAAGATAATAGGAACATTAATTAATTTTTGAAAGTATTTGCGTAAGATTACTACCAACCTATTGTTATTTTTTAAAATATTTATCAAATTGAGAGCTATTCCAAAATTGGTAACTTGTAAAATACTGATTCCTTTTAATTAACTTCCCATAGGAAGTTATTGTAATGGGTCCGATTTGTCAAATTGAAAATTTTGACATTTCTCGACGTTTCACGGTCCCTAGAGTCGAAATAAAAGATTTTTAGAAAGATGTCTGTGCGTGCGTGTGTACGTACGTTCGTTTTTTCGTCGTTCATAGCATAAGAACCAGAAGAGATATCGACTTCAAATAATTTTTGTTATACAGATAATAAGGCAGAAAGATGCACAAAGGGCTCTCAAGAAAATTGCGTGGATGGTTTTTTTACCATAGCAGTTTAAAAAAAAGGTGAACATTTTGGTTAACCCTAAATATCTCATGAACCAATGAAGCTATATATATAATGTAACGTGATACAAAACAAGTACATTTTTGGAAAAAAATCCAATTAACGGTTTTTTCTTATAAATCAAAATAACTGGAAAAAAAAATTCGACACCTCGAAAATTTTACGACTAAAATATTATTTCATCTCCAAAACAATTTTATGCAACGAAGAATAATGTTTTTGACATCTGATGAAATTTTGAGAAAAATCTAGTTGACAATTTTTTTTTTGTAAAAAAATAAAAACCTAAAAAAACATTACTCAAAGTAGGTAAAAATGGAATTTCGACTCAAATGTCTTTTCAAAAACTTGAGATTAAGGCTTCAAACTTATTTTATCTTATAAGAAATATGTATATTTTCAACATTCTGAAAAATGTTGAGAAAAATCAAATTAACAGTTTTTTTACAAAAAATAAAAACCTACAAAAAAATTAATAAAAGCTGGTAAAAATTGATTTTCGACTCAAATATCTTTTCAAAACTATGAGATATTGGCTTTAAACTACTTTAACCTTTCAAAAAATATTGTTGTCAACATTCAGTAAAATTTTGAAAAAAATCGAATTTACAGTTTTTGCACAAAAAATTAAAAACCTAAAAAAAAAATTAACAAAAGTTGGTAAAAATTGATTTTCGACTCAAATATCTTTCAAAAATTTGAGATAATAGCTTCTTACTACTTTAAACGTATAAAAAATATTGTTTTCAAAAATAGAAACAATTTTGAGAAAAATCGAATTGACAGTTTTTTTTACGAAAAATAAAAACCTAAAAAAAAATGTATAAAAGTTGGTAAAAATTGTTTTTCGACGTAAATATCTTTTCAAAAACTTGAGAATATGGCTTCAATGTTATTTTATCTTATAAGAAATATTATTTTCAACATTCGGAAGAATTTTGAGAAAAATCGAATTGACAGTTTTTTTACAAAAAATAAAAACCTAAACAAAACATTAATAAAACTTGGCAAAAATTGGCTTTCGACTCAAATATCTTTTCAAAACTTTGAGATATTAGCTTTTCAACTACTTTTATCTTTCAAAATATGTTGTTTTCAACATTCAGTAAAATTTTGAAAAAAAATCGAATTGACAGTTTTTTTACAAAAAATTAAAAACCTAAAAAAAATTTAATAAAAATTGGTAAAAATTGTTTTTCTACGTAAATATCTTTTCAAAACTTTGAGACATTGGCTTCAAACTAATTTTATCTTATAAGAAATATTGTTTTCAACATTCAATAAAATTTTGAGAAAAATCGAATTGACAGTTTTTTTACAAGAAAAATAAAAACCTAAAAAAAAAACAATACTAAAACTTGGTAAAAATTTGCTTTCGACTCAAATAGCTTTTCAAAATTTAAAAATATTGGCTTCAAACTTATTTTATTTCACAGAAAATATTATTTTCGATATTCAATAAAATAAAATCTACAAAAAATAGTACGCAAATTTGGTAAAAATTGATACATATAGACAAACTTTTAAGCAAGACAAATCGACAGACGGGCTGGGAAGTTATCAGTGTGGGTCGCATCGCAGCCTCTTTTTTTATTTTGTATTTATTAGAAAATTTGAAAAAAAAAAACTAATATCAATATCCTTTTTTATTTTTACTTAAAAACTACTTAAAATAAGGTCCTTAATATAAAACTTAAAGCTAACTTAAACTACCTATTCTACCTATAAACTACTTAAAACTAAAACAACCACAGCAGCAAATCTAACTATCTAAATTTGTGGGTTTTTCATATTTTGGTCTTTTTTTTTATTCCATTTTTTTTTATTTTTTTTTTTTTGTTTATTTTTTATTTTACAGTCCTACACACTAATTATCACGCCACGGGTACTACTGTATACCAACATTTTTCTTTGGGGATTGGTGACGATTGCTCAAGTAGGTATTTCTTTTGTTGGAACTTCAATATTTTGCTCTTTGGAGAAGTTTACAAGATTCAGGATTAGTTAGAATACAACTTCAAAGCATACATTTTGTCGCTTTTAAACTAAAGCAGTCTTATTAGGGTTGGCTAAGAAGCGACACATGAAAATACTTTTACTAGTATCGTCTCGGTCTCGTAAAATTCTCGTCTCGGTCTCATACAGTTGAGTTTTCTTACATTTTTTTTGCTGAGGTATAAAGTTTTAACTTAAGTATAATAGTATTTTTTTTAAATCTAGCGGAAATGAGATATACATTTGAAGAAAATTGAAAGAATTGATAAATTGTTTTGAAAGTTAGCTTTTTCCAATAAAAAATGTATGACTTTGAATAAGGATAACAATCCGGGTAGAACAAAAATTAATCTGTATTGAAAATAATTAAATTAATATTTTTAACAAAAAACAACACAACAAAAAAGCAACACTTAAGTAATATGAGAGAGATGAGAGATAAATTTCTTTATTACAATATATAAGTTTTACATTCTATTAAAAACTAAGAACATAAGGACATGGCTAAGCTGCCGTCTTCCTGACAGACATTTTTTAAGCTAAAATACATATGTATAAGTAAAATATAAAAGTTTTTAAATCTTCAATACACAGTTTTTTACATTTTTTATTTATTTTATCAACTTATTCGACTTTTAAAGAGCAGATTGTTAAAGAAAAAGCGAATCTTAAAAAAGGAGTAGTTTTTGTTTAAAATACAATTAGTTTATAGCAGATCATAGTAATGATACATGATGTTGAGATACATTTTATATTTTAAATTTGAAAGATATTACACTTTTAAGCAATTTTAATGACTTGGAACATACCTACATATCTACTTTTTCGTGATTTGAAACACAAATATTTGAAGGATGCTTTTTATGCAATTTTAATGATGTGAAACATAAATACTAGGTATACAATTTTCACGTGATTTGAAACACAATTTTTTTTTTTTTAACTGGGAGAATATTTCTTAAGGTTCAAAAACTATTGCGATATGACAACGCATGTTTACAAAATTTAAATAGATTTACCCAACCAATTGATCCGTTGAGAATATCAATAAGTTCGTTCGAAAACTGGCTTGGAAATATAATCGCCTAATTTCTTGCAATATTGGGCAAACTGCTATAAAATGATGAGTACCTTCAAGTTCTCTTAAATTGCAGAGAGTGCAGATTTGTGATAAATCGTCTCTATAAAGCACAAAGTTTAGATTAAGTATTTCGACTCTAGCCCTAAAGATGATACCGATAGCTTCTGCAGTCAGTTCCTTGCAAAAATAACTCATATCAGATCAGGTTCCTGTAAATGTTTCTACTTTCTGAAGAGGATGCCCTTTCGAGATATTGTAAATATATCGCATTATCAGTTTTAGCAATCAGGTCATCAAGTAAATTCTGCCATTCAATAACGTTATTTTCAGTTAAAGGAAGCGTTACATTTTGTGCCGCGGCAAGATGGTTCCATTCTTTGAAAGGTGTTGCGTTTCTTCGAAGTTGCCTTAACAGAATTGACTTATGTAGTCCGTTTTCTCTTTTCACTACTGTAGTCAGATAATTGGCATGCAATTTTAGATTTTGGATGTAAATCGGTGCTAAACCTGACTCCACATGTAAAGCATACGTTGGTGTTGCGTTAGGTAATCGGAATAGTCGTTTGAAAAAGAACCTCTGGATACTTTCGAATTCCTCATGTTGTGCGTACCCAAATGCTTGCACCCCATAACACATACAAGTATTTACTGTTGCTTTGAACACTCGGTACTTCGATGCTACATCAATGTTGCTGTTGCTGAAAAACGTTGGCCACAACAGATTTATAGCTAGTTTGGCTTCCCTACCTTTCTCCTTTGTATGTTTACTCCAGTTAAGGTTAGATGTTATCAACACTCCCAGGTACTTGAACTCCTTTACTACCTCGATGCGCCATCAACGGTCCATGATTCCTCCGGTAGCCTTCTTCGGTGTCTGGATTCAAAAATCATAGCTTTTGTTTTACTTGTATTGATTTTTAGGCCCCAAGTTGAACAGTAGTCTTGAAGTCTGTTGATTTGCAGTTGCAGAGCACATGGTGTATCAGCCAATAGCACCAAGTCATCAGCATACAGTAAGACTTTGACTAAGGAGCCCGCAAAAAATACACCTCCCGGAAGAATGTCAGTGACAGCATCGATATAAAGGGCAAACTAAATTGGGCTGAGAATGCATCCTTGGGGAACACCCGTAGACGTCTCAAACCATTCCGATAAGTTGCTTCCATTCCAAACTGCCGCAGTTGTTGAATCCAGGAATTTGGAGTATAATAGAAGAAATTTCCTAGATACACCTATAGATGATAGCTTGTAGATCAATGCTTGCCTATTTACCGTGTCAAAGGCCGCTTTAAAATCTACGAAGCAAACGTAGAGCCTCTTAGAATTCTCCAAATACTTTAATGCAATACTAGACAGCGCAAAGATATGATCCACAGTACAGAATCCGGACCGAAACCCTGCTTGAAAAATACTTAAGCGGTTTGTTGACTCAATCCATCTGATAAGCCTCTCATAGAGAATTGAGCTAAAAACTTTTCGCAGCGTATTTAGGACAGATATGCCCCTATAATTCTCAGCAACGCTCGTCTCCCCTTTCTTGAAAATGGCATAGATAATCGCTTTATTAAAACAGATCGGAACGGAGGCATCATCGTAGAGTTGGTTAAAGAAGTTTACCAGGTAGTTTTTGAACCGTAAAGTGGCGAATTTATAAAATTCGGAAGAGATTCCGTCGACACCAGGTGCCTTGTTACTTTTCATTTTATCCAAAACTGTATGCAGTTCGTTCAGTGAAATTGGGCAGTCTAGATCGTACACACAGGTCTGTGGTTGCGCATAGCTAAACTCTAAAATGGTGGTATCATTAATTGCTAACAGCTTTTTAAAATGATTTGCAAGACTGTCTTCTCCTATAGAGTTATTGTTTGCAGTTTTTTGAGAGCCTCCTCTTAGTTCCCTTACATTGATCAATTGATCTTGATGATTGTACTAAAGGGAGGATATTAATATTTCTATTAAGACGATGTTGATAACGTACACGTCTGTTCTCCCTCCATTTTAATTTTTGTAACTTAAGTGAAGGTCTTTGAAGTATTATATTTTCGAAACCGATTTTCACTGCAATTGGTAGATGAGCAGAAAATGTAGCTGCAAGCACTTCGAAGTCAACTGCGGTTTCTATCCATAGACCAGACACATCACATAAGTCAATGACAGAGTGTCCTTGACCACTTATGAAAGTGAGTTCGCCTTTATCATCTCCTTTGGAAACTCCATTTAAAACAAAGAAGCCAAAGTTTTCAAAGAAATCTATCAGAGTTCTGCCATTAGAGTTAATTGTACCGTCTTTAGAGTTTCTTTTCACTTTGAAGCCCATTTGAGATTCTGTATGATGTGAGATGGGATTTTGGTAATCACCAATTCGAGCATTAAGGTCTCCAATTAACATTATATTTCCAAAAGAGATGGTATTTATCAAATTATACAAGTGATCGAAATCATTCTGCCACTTATTACAGTTTATATATACATTACTTCTAGTGGCTGGAACCCATTTCATTTTAATTTATAACCGCTAAAATACTTATTAAAATTATTTTCATTACCTTGTACAATAAATGTTTCTAATAAAATAATTATATCAAAATCTAATATAAATTTAAAAAAATCTGGTAACAAAAGTTTACTTTTGAGACCTGTTATGTTATAAGACAATATTTTTAAATTAGTTACTTCATTTTATTTTTTTAAAACACATAACCTGTGAAATATTTTGGTACTTGAACTCGAATACAAATTTTATTCCTTTGGTCAGATAATCTAATTTTTAAAGTTTGGAATTTATTAAATTTTTTCATAATGATCTGGGAATATTCTAAACAATCAATTTCGTCAAAAAAATAATCCTCTTAATTATACATAAGGATAGCTTTATGGCTTAATTCTTTGGAACGTTTCGAACTCCGTAGCAAAGATTCAAATCCAAGTAGAATTAAAAATCCCCTCGGATCCATTCGGGTCCAGTTGTCAGGAATAAGTCAAGGTCAAATCTACATCTCTAAATTCGAAATCAAATATTACAGCCACTGAATCAAAAGATTTCTAACCCCTGTCAGATTTCATCCATAAGAAAGTCTCACCACAATAGATTCGATCAAAAAGCTTTAATTGATTTCTAACGACCGTATTTTAAACCTACTTCAAAAAAAAGTAAATATGTACATACATACAATTACTTTTTTGCCCATACCTTTATTTATCTAACTCCTTAATCCATAAAACATTAAAAAACAATCATGTGTGCCAACAACACCATTTTTATCTGGAATTCACCATACATCACGTTTTTCAGCATTCATTTGAAAAATGTACGTGATCTTTTATCACCGATAAAAATAAAAACAAACCACAGAAACATCATTCAATATTCAAAGATAAGCCCACCAATCATCAAAATGAAAAAAAAGAAAAAAAAAAAACTAGGACAAAGTGCCCTAGTTAAAGTGACAGAACATCAAGAGACACCTTTTCATTAATTTTTAACACTGCTGACAGAAACTACTGTATGCTGAGTTTTGACCCAGTTCCAGAGTCACAGAGTGAAATTCGCTTCGGTAAGAGTATCTTCGGCTTTTGTAATTTTTGTTTTGTTTTCTTTTTGAAAAGCCCAAATAACTCAGTCTGGATTTGCATCAACCTTTCTTTTCCGATACGATTTCTTGATTTCTTCAATGACCATGACTTTGAACTGATGACGGCGATCGATGTGCAACGAAGACGTAGTGAAGTGTGCTGATCATTCCTCTGCCTACGCTATACACATTCTCCAAGCATATGTAATTAGTATGCAAAAACGTATCTTCAACTTTCAAAAATATTACTCAAGGCAGAAGCTTAACAACGACGAAGACGCGCGCCGACTTCGGCGATGATGATGATGATGATGGGTGTTCTACTTTGGACAGCTTTATATCAGTCAAATAATAAAGGGAGAGCTAGTGTTGAAAAATTCATTAGATGGCCAAAGACAAAACAAGACTTTAAAAAAAAGTCAAGAAGACACAGACCCCCAAAGCCCCCCATTTTTTTTTTTTTTTTGTTTTTGTTTGTTTATATTTTTTTGGCAAAATAAAAAAGTAAACATAAAAAACGATGCAACCATTCCTGGGTTATTCCTATCATGATTATTTGACTTTGCAGTGAAAGCAGTCGTCGTCGTCGTCGTCGTCGTCTTCGTCTTCGTCATCATCGTCATTGTTGTGTAATCTGAAATTTAACAAGCAAAAGTGTAACTCTCGACTCAACTCGAGCAGGAAACAGCGCTCCGGTTCAACTTCAACATTTTAATAAAATATATATACTCGTATAAAAACATAAACGGAACAAGCGAAGGCGATGAGGGAAGTATTGCTTGCGATGCCAATGACGACGACGGTTTCGACTTGAGAGTTTCTCTTTTTGTTTTTTAAGGAAAAACTGATACCTATATTTGTTGGAGTGGAAATGCTATATAAATAAAGTTTTGTAATTACAAAGCGTGCGATGAAGTATGTTGACTACAAAAGTGGTTTAAATTACTTCTTGTTTTTGTCTGTTATATTATATTCTTTTGTTTTGGTTTGTTTTATTTGCTTTCCGTTGGTTTTAAACAATTTTTATTACATTTATTTTAAAGACTTCCATTAAATTTCTGCGGTCTTTTTTTGAAAAAAAAGTTAAAATAAATTGAAACTTTTAAGTTCTACGGTTTGTTAGAAGCAACATCTTGGTATGGTTCTATATTGTAAAACCTAATTTTTATATTAAAAACTTTTATACCCTCTGTAAATATTTACATATTTATATTGCCTAATTTCAATAAGAGCAAAAACCAGATAAAATATCTCTATTTAAGGTCACATTAAAGAAGCGAACCATAAACAAAAGTGAAGAGACGGCATTGTTTTTACTTTACAATCACCAAAGCTACTCATCTTTAAACAATTATTAACCTTATATTCAAGAACAACAAACAAAAGAAGCATTATAGAGGCAGGCAATCTAACCAAAGCTTACACATTTAGTTGTTTGTTATTAATTAAACAAAAATAAACAACTTAAAAGACTTAATTTTAAAAATAAACAAAGGTCATCCGAAAAGAAAAAAATAAGTGGTTAAACAATTTAAAGCTTTTTTAATATTAAGTATTGTTTGCTTCAAATGAATTTTAAGAATTATACAGTGATGGAAAAAATAATAGAAACAAGCTTCGTGTTCATTCTTTTTAACACATAAAACGGTATTTGTAAAGAGTAGGAAAATAAAAACTACTCAGATAGATTTTAACAGTCTGGCTGTGACAGAGAACGGACGTGCAAACTCTGAGTCTTGTGGGGTGCAAACTTTTTGTTAATAAACGTCAATTTTCTTTAGCATACAAAATGCTGTGCTCGCAGTGCAATAAAAAAATAGTTAACCATAAATCTAAAGCCACTTATGGTGATTGTAAATCTGTTTTTCATTGCTCATGTGTTAATCTTGATTTGTCTGAACTGGAGCAGATGAAAGCTCAGAACACAAGTTATCGTTGTGATAAGTGTAATGCTCCTCGACGAAAATCATTACAACATCAAAGTCTTCAGAACTTAAGACCAAATCCAATAACACCGGCTACAAAAAATGCTAAAATATCCCAACATATAACACAACAAAATGTAGAAATCGATACGTCATCATTGCAAAAAAATGTGGTTCAACATCAACCGGCACATCAGTTACGCTGCAAATGCTTTACGAAGAAATTATATGCATACAAAAAATTATAACTGTGATAAAAATAAAAGCTGAGAAAAAATATAAGTATTTATGGTTTCAAAACTCGCAAATTTTAATGAGAAAGATTGATAAAGGTAGGATTGTTGTCATAAGATGTTTTGATGATTTTACAAAGCTGGAAGACTAAATGTCTTTCGTTTAAAATTTTTTATTTAAACTATGTTTGATTTGAATAATTATTTTGATCTTTTAAGCAACAATCCAACCTCTAAAACTATAATAAGCATTAGCGATAGAGTTTTTAATTGTAATACCAATGAAGGCAATTCATTTTTTGTTGTGCATCAGAACATACGTAGTTTAAGGCAGAACTTTGATTTATTGGTGTGTTATCAGGATGCTCTTGTTAGATTACCAGATTTTATATTTTTGTCTGAGATTTGGATTTTTGAATGTGAAATAGATGATTATTATATTCCTGGTTACAATTTGTGTGCCAACACAAATGAAACATATGCTGCAGGTGGAGTGGGAGTTTTTGTTCGTGATTCTTTGAATTATGAAGATTATAAAATAAATTGTGTTAATTTTGTGAGTGCAGATGTACCTAATTGAATTGTTTTGCAAAATACGCAATGAAAATTTTAAATTTGTGTGTGTTTATAGACTACACGCTCATGATATTCAAGTGTTTTTGGATGAATTCTCAATGTTCTTAAGAAATGAAAAAGCGGGTAATTTAATAAAATTGGGTGACTTTAATATCGACATTATGAATCCAGGAACTGCATCTGACTGTTATCTTGCTTTAACAGCTGAGCATAGTCTTAATTCATTCGTAAATGGAATCACAAGACCAATCTCCAACTCCTGTCTAGACCATGTTCTTGGTCGTTTTACAAAAATTTCTTTAGACCAGTGTGCTGGAATTAACCTTAATCTCGACATAACCGATCATTGCATGACAGGTATCTTGATCGAAAAACTTATAACCCAAAACACTGGGAAGCATAATTTGTCACCTTGTGTTACTATAATTAGATTTGATTTACTTAACAATGCATTACGTTTTGAAAATTGGAAAGAAATCTATGAAGAAGATAATGCTTCTATAGCGTATGATCTATTTTTGTCATTATTACTTAAGCACATACGAAAGTTTAGCCATAATTCTGTACTGACAAAGTCTGAAGTAAGGCTCAAGCCATGGATTGATCGCAATTTAGTAAAGAAAATTAGATTAAAAAATCAATTAGGAAAAAAATGTAGTAAACATCGACTTAATCATCAACTTAAAAGACGTTATCAAAATATTAAGTAAAACAGTTAATAAAGATATAAGGTTGGCTAAAGAAAGATACTATTACTCCAAAGTACACGGAGCTCTCGGTGATCCTAGAAAAGAATGGAAAGCAATAAGTAGTATCATTGATGGCAAGTCTCAAAGTTCTCCTAAATCTATAATTCTTAGAAATGAAAGTGTTGTTATTGATGATCCTACAATTATATCGAATGTATTCAATGATTTCTTTTCTACGGTTGGTCAAATATCCCATGAGAATGAGTATCTCAAACATTGTAGGCATTGTACAAGGACTCAACTAATGGCAGACAGTATGAGTAATGTAAGTTACTTCTTTGAACAGATTTCTGGCCTTGAACTTTATAAAATTATAAATTCGTTGGATAACTCCTATTCCTGCGGTTGTGATGGTATCTCAAATCTTACACTTAAAAAAATAGCACTAAATATTGTAGACATACTAGCACACATTTTTAACTTGAGTATTCTCACTGGTAATTTTCCTGACAAATTAAAGTGTGCTTATGTAAAACCTCTTTTCAAAAAGGGTAGTAAATCTGACAAGAATAATTATAGACCTATTTCGCTATTGTCTTCAATTTCTAAAATTTTTGAAAAAGCAATTAAATGTAGGATAATGGGCTACCTAACAAAAATAAAGTTTTTAAGTCCAGCTCAGTTTGGGTTTAGAGAGGGGCTTTCTACTGAAGATGCCCTTTTGGAATTCTGTTCTTTCACCATAGTGTCCTATTAGAAAAATTATATTGCGTAGGTTTCCGGGGTTTTATTTATGATTGGTTTAAGTCTTACCTAAAGGATAGAAATCAAAAAGTTAAAGTCGGAGATATACTTAGTAACTCAAATATTATAAATCAAGGTGTGCCCCAAGGTTCAGTCCTGGGGCCTATATTGTTCCTTATTTACATTAACTCTCTTTTTAATCAACTGTTTAAAGGTAAGGTTACAGCCTTTGCTGATGATCTCGGGATTGCTTACCGTTCAGATAGTGCTTTAAACCTTAGTGCTGAAATCAATCACGATGTTCATCTTCTTCGAATTTGGTTTTCTGAACACAAATTATTTGTGATCAGGAAAACAAAACTAATGTTCTTCAGCCATAGTAGTCCGGAAAGCTCTGGTGGCGAAATTTATTTTCATGCCAACAACTGTATCAGACTTGTTGAGTTGTTTGTGTACTTCTGATACACCTGATAAAATGTTCAATGAACATGCAACTTGTGACATTAACTGCTTTAAAATTGAAATAGTATCAGAGTTTAAATACTTGGGTATAACTATTGATAATAATATGAGATGGCTCGAACATGTTTCAAATCTAAAAAAATATTTACGTTATTGTATTCGTAGTTTTTTTCGACTCAGAAATGTCTGTGACAGTAAAACACTTAGAATGGTTTATTGTGGAATATTTCAATCAAGATTGCAGTATGGATTGAGTTGTTGGGGGGGTGCTTACGATACAATTCTCCAACCAATTCTTGTTTTACAAAAATGCGCTATAAGAAAAATACTCAGAGCAAATCGTTTGGCTCATTCTATGGTTCTGTTTAGGACATTGGGAATTCTGCCACTAAAACACTTATATTATTTCAAAGTCTTAAAAATATTTTTCTTGAGAGGTGGTTATATGCAGAGTCCAATTTCTGACACTAGGTATTTGCGTAGCAATTCGGTTAATTCTGTTCTTACACCATCATTTCGAACTACACATTTCAGAAACTTTTTCTCCGTTGTATCATTTAAATTGTTCAATCGTCTACCTAGGAACTTTCGGTTTATTAGATCTCTAACTATTTTCTTAAATAGAATAAAAAGTTGGCTTCTAGATTTCAATCACCATGAAATCAAAACTCTGCTGCTGTATATCACTTAATTATGTTTTTCATTTATGTATATTCTTATGCACATTATTAAGTATAGCTTTAATATTTTTTTTTCCTTTTTTGTTCTAAGCCTTCTGCTCATTAATAAAATTCTTTGCCTTTCATTTAATTTTGTATTTTAAATTGGTAATAAATTGTTGTACACCCCACATTTTGAAGGTAATTTTCAATGATGTGACATTAACACTATTTTATTTTCAAATGATAATGATAAAAAGTAGGTTTGTGATTTTGTTGTTTCATCCTGGAAAAAATAATAGAAACAAAATTAGAATGGTACTCTTTTTGTAGCGAGAAAATAACTTAATGGTAAAAGTATTTCAAATTCTTTGAGTATTTTGTAGTGGCACTCTATTATTAATAACTGCTTCCACTGTTCGCCCCATCGAATTCACCAATTCGGCACATGTCTCTACAGATATGGAGTACCATTCTCTTTGAATTTTCGACCACAACTCGTATTTATTTTTGGTTTTACAATCTCCGATCCTTCACTTTAGGATGCCCCATAAGTGTTCAATTGGGTTTAGGCCGGGGGATTTTGATGGCCATTCCATAAAATTGTTTTTGTTTTGTTGTAAGTATTTTTTAGCCAATTTTGAAGGGTGTTTCGGGTCATTATCCTGCATGAACTCTCATTTGATTGGCACCTCCTCTTCACTTAATATTAGCATAACTGAATTTAAGATGTGGACATAATCCACATCTCACATCTTATCCTTGATCCAAAATATTGGACATACACCAGATGCTGAAAAGTACCCTCAAATCATTATATTCCCATCACCGTGCTTTACTGACTTTCTTTGTGTATTTTGAGTTAAAATTCTTGTCTTTTGGCCTTCTAACATATATTTTTCCATCGGAGATATACAAATTGATCTTCGTTTCATCCGGCCACAAAACGTTATTTCAATAAGAACGGTGTAAGTGTTTGTTTCGAAAAGGAAGTCTTTATATAATGTTGTGCTTGGTTTAAAAATGCCACTTTTCGTGGACTTCTACCAGGAAGACTTGCTTCTATAAGTTGGTTTCTTAATATTGTAGCTATCACTGGTCAGTTTTTGAGTTGTCTTAAAGAAAGAAATGGTTTCTTCTTACATAATCTTACCAATAGTGTATCAAAACGCGAAGAAGTTTATCATTTTTTCCTCTTGTTTCTTCTTTAGGCGTGAATGTAAAGTTTCAAATACTTTTTTCTTAGAACAGTTTAAGGTTTTTCAATTTCAACAATCACTTTTCCAGCTTGTCCTAGTTTTTTTCTCACTTCGCGTTCAAAATGAGTACAATGTAATTCACGACCCATACTTATTAAAATTATAGACGACTTTTAAAAAATGTAATTATTATCGAAAATAAAATATCTGACAAACTAATAAACAAACTCAAAAACCCTATTTGCATAAATTAAAAACTGACCCTTAAGTTAGAATAACAGTTAAAATAGCTTGTTTCTATTATTTTTTCCAGGCGAAATCATCATTGGCCTCAAACTTTTTACCATTAAGTGAAAAAAAAAAAAGCTGTTTCCACTTAACAATTTTGCCATTTGAGAGCATTATTAGGTACGATTGAAATATATAAAGACTAACGACAAAAGACTTAATTCCTAAAAAAATATTCAGCCCTATCATGAATTCCATCGTAATCGGAAATTTTTACGAATCCCGAAAAACTGTATCATGAAATCCGTTCGTAGTGGAAAATCTCATACAATTTTGCATTACGAACGGATTTCATGATACAGTTTTTCGGGATTCGTAAAAATTCCGACTACGATGGAATTCATGATAGGGCTGATTGTGTATTGAAAATGATGAAGACACTTGTTTCTATTATTTTTTCCATCACTGTATTGTATATGTAGATACCTTTCCTATACAGATATTGCACATTTTCGGCAAATCATCTATTTTAATAGATACCTAGCAAAAATTCTACGGAATAAGATTGTTATGACAACAAAACAAAGGTCAAGGTTTTAAAATGATTCTGTTTTGGGTATACCAATAATAATGGAATTAGTAATAGTGCTCTTTGAAAATTATGTATGGGATTCCCAAAATATGTCACAATAGAATAATGTGTTTTTTTTGAAATGAAAGTGGATAATCTTGTTCGGCTTAGTTCAAAAACTAGTTTTCAAGATTTGTGTGTAGGTGAGTGATCATTAATAAGAAATATCATCAATAGAACAAAACAAAGAAATAAAATATGACATGAAATAATATTGGAATAAATAAATGCAAAGAAAAAGAAAACAAATAAGCTGATTTTACGCTTCGAACAATAAAAATATATTCATGGTTCTCTGCTGCTTAATCTTAAATATTTAGAGTGAAAACTACATTTTTGGGTTCTTTTATATGATACTCGGTAAGTGGTCTTTCTTTCGGAATTTTTAGCTATCAAAGAAGTTTTTAACTTCCCATAGGAAGTTATTGTAATGGGTTCGATTTGTCAAATTGAAAATTTTGACATTTCTCGACGTTTCAAGGTCCCTAGAGTCGAAATAAAAGATTTTTAGAAAGATGTCTGTGCGTGCGAGTTATATATTTTAGGAGAATCAAAAGACGACCGTATTGTTTAGAGTTCCAAACTCAACTCAACTCTTTATTGTCAATTTAAATTAAATAAAAGTATTTTATTTACATATGTATGTTTATATCTTAACTTAATGCTTACTATGTACAATTTGAATTATGAATTAAAAACTTATTTATGCTGATTAATTTTTATTTGACGTTGGAGTAAAGCAACGGAAGTGAGGTGTTTATTTACCTTACCATGAAAGTGGTTGCAATTTATTAATAATGTCTTGATTTATAGACTCATCACTTTTCTTGGTAGGGTCAATATACGTTACTCCTCCCTGCTTTAAATCTGAAGTCTCCGGCTTCATATTGTTTACAATTTTTATTGTTTTATTTTTTGATTTCAATAATAAAAAAGTAACAACACCAATTATGCTTAATATTAATACTAAAGCTAGGCTTATATTTGAGCCATACATTATTTTCTTATGATAGTGTAGTTCTTTTATTTCTTCTAAATTTTTAACATTTTGCATAATTATTTTATTAAAATCAATTGGTTTAACAAACATTTCATTATTTTTATTTGATGGATAAAAATATTTATCTGGTCTAATTGTTTCTTTATTACAAAATTTAGTTTGTTTTATTGTTAATGAACAGTTATTATAATTAATTAAATAATTTCCTGTTAATATAATATTTCTTTGATCACAATTTTGCTAAATTACTTCTTTATACATATTTTTAAGTAATAGAGTTTTGTCATCTATTTATTATCTGTAAATTTAGGTTTTCTTTTAATGTTTATTAAATGTACATTTTGTAAACCGAATTTCCTATAATATGGTTGGTCCTTATGCCTAACTCTCTTATAATTTTTTATATAACCTTTAGTTCTGTTTTCTACATACTTTTCCCTACTTTTATTTATTTTTGTAATATTTTTAATTTTTTTATTGTTTACACGATCTACTAATTTTTGCATAGTCAAAGTGTCATTTATTCTGTAAGCCTGTCTTGGAGTCATTTCTATAGTGGAATGAATCCTGTCATTGTAGTTTCCGATTGCTTTTTGGATCTTTTGTTCAAGTGTCATTTCTTCTTCAATTGCTTGAATTTTTTCAATTAATGTCGAATGTAGCCTTTCAACATCAGCATTTCCATTGTGACTATTTGGTTTAGTCCAATGTACTTCAATGTTCTTGTCGTTTAAAAATTTAATAAGGTGTTCGGATTTAAATTCGTTATCCATGATAATTTTATTTGGTTTATCAAAACTAGCTAAATACCCTTCTAAAATAGCTGTCTTTTTAACCCAATTCCTATCATTTATTAAATAAGCAACAGCAAATTTAGTTAGCTTATCAATAATAGTAACGAAAGTTTGTTTACAATAGTGAAAAATATCAATATGAACGATATCGCTTCTAGCTTTTGGTGTTTCTGTTATATTCATAATTGGTTTGATAGGATTTCTATCGTATTTAATTTCTTGGCATTTGTCACAATTATTTATTATAAGCTGGATATGTTGCTGCAACTTTGGGAAATAAATTTTATCTTTAAGTGCTTGATAAGTTTCGTTTATTCCACTATGTAAAGATTCAATAGTATGATACAAGGAAATTTGCTTATGACATTCTTCTTCTGTTTCTATTTCTTGTGCCCTTTTAGTGGTCTTCATAAATTTAATTTTTTTTTCGTTCGGAAATAATTGTATTATCAACTGTTGAATTTTATTGTAATCTTTATCTTCAACATAAGAATAAATTCCATTTCTCCCTGGTTTAACATACTTGACTAGTAATTCTTTAATTTCATGTTCTTCATTTTGTGGATTAATTTCTATTATTGTTCTACCATGAAGTTTCTCCATTTCTTTACATGGACTATATGTTAAAATAAATTGTGTTTTGTACTTGTTAATAATTTCTTCTTTTATAAAAATATGATCCTGAAGCTGTTCCTCTACTGAATGGATATTATCAGATAGGTCCATGTTAGATTCACTACTATTTCCATCACATATCTTAGGACTATTTTCTAGCCTGCTTAAGAAATCAGCTACAGCGTTCTTTTTCCCTCTTAGATATTCAATATAAAAGTTGTATTCTTGTAATTTGAGAATCCATCTTTGATTTCTTTGGGAAAATTCTTTTCCTTTATATTTTGAATTTAAATACTTTATTGGGGCATGATCAGTCACGATTTTGAACTTTCTACCATATAAATATGGCCGAAAATAGGTAACCGAATAAATTATTGCCAAAAATTCTTTATCGGTTACACTGTATTTTTGTTCACGTTTATTAAGAGTTCTAGAGACGTAACAAACCGGATGACCGTCTTGTGAGAGAACCGCTCCGATGGCATAGTCACTAGCATCTGTTGTAACCGTAAACTGTTTGTCATAATTTGGAAATTTCAAGATTGGATGTGAAGACATAAGCATTTTAAGCTTTTCAAAAGCTTCGATAAACTGAGGATCTTTGGTATTGATTTTAATGTCTTTTTTCAAGTACTTAATAAGTGGATATGCTATCTTTGAGTAGTCCTTTATGAATTTTCGATAGAATCCCGAAATTCCAAGAAAACTCTTTAGCTGTTTTTCAGTTTTTGGTAACACAATTTTTTGAATGTCTTCAATTTTACTGGGATTAGGCATAATACCATCTTTGGTCAGAATATGCCCTAAAAATTTAGTATCCTTCTGCATAAAGCTGCATTTATCGGCTTGTATTTTTAAGTTATGTGTAGATAGAATTTTGAAAATTTTGTCTAAAGATTTAAAGTGTTCACTTAGAGTTGTTGAATACACTAGAATATCGTCAAGGTAAACAACACAGATTACATTAATGCAATCCCTTAATATTTCATTAATTAAACGCTGAAATGTTGCGGGAGCAACACTTTATTATTTTTTTTCTTTAATAGGGTGAAGGTGTGGACGTGGTTTGGAAATACAATTAATTCGTTTTCTTTTGACTACCGGTAAGGGTGAGGACAAACACAAAATACTTTATTTTAGTACGTTTCTTCGCGATCACTAAATTTTATTTTGACCACTTCGTATCAACTTTCGGTAAAAGTATATTTTTTTTTATGTCTGGGTTCTTTCCGACTGCGCCAGTTATATATTTTAGGAGAATCAAAAGACGACCGTATTGTTTAGAGTTCCAAACTCAACTCAACTCTTTATTGTCAATTTAAATTAAATAAAAGTATTTTATTTACATATGTATGTTTATATCTTAACTTAATGCTTACTATGTACAATTTGAATTATGAATTAAAAACTTATTTATGCTGATTAATTTTTATTTGACGTTGGAGTAAAGCAACGGAAGTGAGGTGTTTATTTACCTTACCATGAAAGTGGTTGCAATTTATTAATAATGTCTTGATTTATAGACTCATCACTTTTCTTGGTAGGGTCAATATACGTTACTTGCGTGTGTACGTACGTTCGTACGTCTGTACGTTCACGACGTTTTTTTCGTCTTCCATAGCTCAAGAACCAGAAGAGATATCGACTTCAAATAAATTTTGTTATACAGATAATAAGGCAGAAAGATGCAGAAAGGGCTCTCAAGAAAATTGCGTCAATGGTTTTTTTTACTATAGCAGTTTAAAAAAAAAGTGAAAATTTTGGTTAAACCTAAATATCTCATGAACCAATGACGCTAGAGACTTGAAATAAATTTTATATTATATATTGTAACGTGATACAAAACAATTATATTTTTGGAAAAAAATCCAATAAACGGTTTTTTATAAATCAAAAAAACTGAAAAAAAAAACTTGTCACCTCGAAAATTGTACGACTAAAATATGATTTTATCTCCAAAACAATTTTGTGCAACGAAGAATAATGTTTTTGACATCTGATAAAATTTTGAGAAAAATCTAATTGACAATTTTTTTTATAAAAAATAAAATCCTAAAAAAACGTTACTAATAGTGGGTAAAAATTGAATTTCGACTCAAATATCTTTTCAAAACTTTGAGATAATGGCTTCTTACTAATTTTAACTTATAAAAAATATTGTTTTCAACATTCGATAAAATTTTGAGAAAAATCGAATTGACAGTTTTTTTTACAAAAAATAAAAACCTAAAAAAAAAAACAATACTAAAACTTGGTAAAAATTTACTTTCGACTCAAATAGCTTTTCAAAAATTAAAAATATTGGCTTCAAACTTATTTTATTTCACAGAAAATATTGTCTTCGATATTCAGTAATTTTATATAAAAATCCAACAGTCCGTTTTTTCATAAAAAAATAAAATCTACAAAAAATAGTACGCAAATTTGATAAAAATTGATACATACAGACAAACTTTTAAGCAAGACAAATCGACAGACGGGATGGGAAGTTATCAGTGTGGGTCGCATCCCAGCCTCTTTTTTCGAATGGATTTGGTTATATGTTTTACGAAATAAATTATTAACATTAAATTCATAAATTTGCAAAAATCAAGTTGGGATAAAACAAATGTACCTATTGTAAACACAAAGAAGCAGAGAAATAAATTCTTCTTGCACAATTTTGTGATTTTTAAAATTTTCATGTTTTTGCTAGAAATCATGAAATGATTTACTTATCATAATCACGAATATTTTTCATATTTTATGTTTAAAATTGCAATTTTTTTATAATAAGCGCACACTCAAGGAGATAATACTACCCTTATTATGTAGACACAGTGTGAATACTAGGAAAGGGAGAGAAGGGTTAAAAGGTGGTGTCGGTGCACATTGGTATTGAATTCCTGAATATTGCAATGGCTGGGAAAGGCAGAGTAAGGCAAGGCATTCCACATTTGCGTAGTACGGCTAAAGAACGAATCTCTGTACTTGTAAGTACGACCGAAGTTGGGTTCGAGGGTATATTGATGAGCATTCCTAGAAGCGCGAGTATTACGGTTGAACTGTTTAAGGGGAGTAATGCAACTGGCTATTTCTCTAGAGCATAAACCGTTAAAATAACGGTAATAGAGGGTGAGACAAGTAACATTTCGACGATGTTCAAGCGACGTAAATGATCTTATGATGGTAATATCACCAATCAATCAGAATGCTCTACGTTCAATACTGTCCAAGAGGCTTAAGTAAGTTGCAGGTGCACCAGCCCAAAAATGGGAGTTATACTCAAGCTTTGGGCGTACATATATAAGTTTTGAAGATAACAGCCAGATCAGAGGGGGAGAAAAACTTCTTGCATCGCCCTAGAAAACCCAAACATCTTGGGGAATTTTTTGCGACATCGCGTATGTGATCGTTCCACAAAAGGTGGTTGGTGATACACATACCGAGAATATCAAAATGTTCTGTCTCCTCGATGCAAGTGCCATCCATGGATAAAGGCAAGGGGGGTATATCTCGCTTTAACGATACAAGACAGCATTGGGTTTTCAAAGCATTAAATTCCACGCGGTTTTTTAATCCCCATTGTACAATGCTGTTTAGGTCGAAATTTAATGAGCTAACATCCGAAGAGGAGGGTTGTGAGTCTGGAAACGAATATGAAAAGCTAAGAGTACTATCGTCAGCGAAACAATGTATTGGAGTAGAAGTTGCAAACAAGAGATCATTAGTAAAAAAAGTAAGTAAGTAAGAAAGAGTGTTGGATATAGAACAGAGCCCTGGGGGCACACCAGCATTTATTTTGTGGTTTTCAGACTTGAATCCATCTAATACAACTTGTATTTAATGATTCGAAAGGTAATTACTAATCCAATGAAGAAGGGATTCATGAAAACCAAAAGCACGCATTTTCGATTAGAAGGCTTGATGCCAAACCCTATCAAATGCTTTTGAAATATCAAATGCAATAATCTTAATTTCTCCAAAGCGATGTAAATATTTGCTCCACTGTTCGGTGAGATGAACCGTGAGATCACCAGTGGACCTATTGCTACGAAAGCCGTACTGTCGGTCATTAAGAAGCTTTCGGTCTTCGAGATATTCCTTGAGCTGATAATTGCAATGATTTGGGTAAACTTGAAACTAAATTCAAAGCAAGTTTCATACTAATAATTTTGTTTATAAAACAAAACCAAAAAATAAAAGTTAAAACATTTTGTGGCGACGGATTAATTATTCTTTTTTTCCTTTATAATTTGTACTTTGCAATCTTCAAAATTATTAAATCTTAAACTTTGTTTTCAAATTATTTTAATTTAAATTTTCGATATTTGTTCACTATTTTTCTAATTGGTTTATGTACATTAAATACAATTTGTTCTTGTTACAAGATTCGTTTAATAAATTTGTTTGAATAATTTTCTAAAAAGTTTTTTCATTGAAAATATTATTCCAAGTTAATTTTAAGGATTTTATACTTCTTCAATACGAGTATTTGAAGATTTTCATCATCATTTTTGTAGTCAATTGAGTACGACTGAAAATTGATTTTATTCTTTGACATTTCGTTGCAATTTTTTTGGACATGATAGTAGTTTCGAAGTAGCTCTCAAACTTTCATTCATATTTGTTATTGCTTGATTCACTTTAGAAGAACACAATTAACTTGATGAACTGACTAATTTATTAAAGTCCGCTTCTATTCTTGAGACAGAGTTTGGCAAGTTTACTTCTCAAAAATAAAAATATAAACAAAATTTACTATACTCTCTAACCATTTCTTTTCTTTTCTTCCTTTTTGTGCGATAGAAAATTCTTGAGAAATCGAATCATAAAAATTACTTTTTTGTTATCAAAAGTGAGACATTTTGTTTATATTTCTGAGCATACGGAAATCTCTGAGATTTTAGAAATATAAACTCCACATATAATTATGGAAAAAATAAAAAAATCACAGAATAATAAAGTTGAACTGTGAACTATTCAATGATCAGCTGTTATTTTGACACAAATGCACAAGATTTTTCCTGAGTAACTTTCCAGTTGACTTCCAAAATAACTTGGTTGTTTGAAGGGAATTTTTTAACACACTTTTTATATTACATACATACATACATACATACATACATAAATATGTCCTCCAAAAATAAAAATATATTAGATTTGCAAATTTCATCAAAAATCAATTTATTTTGCTCAATGAAAAGCAATATTTTTGAAAGTAATTTCTTTTAATGTTTATTCGGTTTTTGTATCTAACTATAACTCAAACTATACATTTTTGAAAAAGATCTCTCTTATATGCCTTTTGGACTAGGCATAATACGTAAATATATATTGTAGAGAGTTAAATTTATTAGTGACTGATGGGAATTGGTTGCGCTACCAAACTTTATTTAAACAATTCTTCGAACAAAAATTGGATTCTTTATGAAAATACAATTAGCTTAAGAATGAATTTTGGATTAGGTACCTTGTCGTTGTTTATCTACCGGCTTACACATTCAATGCAAACAGTGATACCTACCTAATAAAATGACAAACAACTCTTCAGAATCATCCCATACACAGAGCGAAACAATAAAATCATTTGTGTTTCCGGAGAAAGATTTGTTCACGACTTTGAAATAAGCTTAAATAAGAGTAAAGAAATATTCAGTTATTTCTACGGAATCTAGTTTTTAAAAATACACCAGTAAGATTCGATATTTTTCAAAAATATGCATCAATGAGCCAATTTACAGCTAGCTTTTACATTTCACTTTCACTCAAAATGAAATTGAAATCAATTTAAACAAATAATTTGGAGTTCTGAAGTTCACTTTCATCGATATCGATTTCATTTGTTTCGAACTCAAAACAGAAAGTGAATCGCTGTGTTCCACATTTCGATATATGCGATTTTCAAGTGATTTGAATTCGACCGGAGGAAATTGTTTAAAAAACAGTAGTATTTTCATATAAGGGAAATAAACCTTAACTTCTTTATGTAATGCACTTGGTTAGAGAGAAGTTGTAGCTTCTGTAGTTGAGTGAACGAACAAAGCATTTAAAATAATTTTTCAGCACAGCTAAATGTCTTTTCCATAACATTTAGAGTAAAACAATGTTCTTTTAAAAACTAACAGATTCAAAAACTCAGCTTCGACACCAGAGTTTTTCCCAAACTTTATTTTCGGAAACTTCTTATCGCAAAGAACTGCAAACCAACAGCTAGCTGGTAGGTATGTGCATCAACACAATAAAAATAATTAATAAAAACCACTTATATTTTATATCTACTTTATAGAAAAGCACCGAACAAATAAAAACATACAAATTTATACAAATTATGAAAATCAACTGAATTATTTAATGACTGATGTGATCTATGTCAGCTGCTTTAATATTTAATTTCACTTAAAGTGATTTCGAAAAGTATTTGAAATTATAAAATCGATCGAATGGTAAGAACCCGGTAAAAAATTTTACTCAATTTTCAATTTAGATTTCGAACCCAACTGTTAGCCTACAATTACTTGAATTTAATTATCCACGCCCTTAGTTACTTATACCATTCAAAACTTAAGAACATTTGTACGGATTTTTATGATATCTTATTTGTACAACTCGCCTCCGTCTTAATAGCAGAGAAACTCGTTTTACATTATCGACTATTAATATTTAAAAAAAAAATTATATAGAAAAGTGATTTTTAAAATAAATTAGAAACATAACTTTAAAAGTGGTACGCAGGGCGTGTACGCACTTTTATTATTTGTTTGGTATGCAATTTAAAACAAAATATCATTTAGTATATTTTCTAATTAAACAAAAATATCAGTTGGTATATTTTATGATTACAACACGACACACATGCAGAAAGTATGTATCGAAAACGAACAACTTCCGTTCTGTATTAAATGAAATACAATTAGTTACCAATTTTAAAACGATTTTAAGAAAACACAACAACTAGTTATGTGCCTAAGTTTTGAAGGTTTTTAACTCCTTATCACAATAAAATAGCTATCAACTACGTTCTAAATTATTTGATAACTTAAAATTGTTTATTTTTTATTTGTGCCACCTTATGTGCGATAAAGATAATCATCGTGCGTAAAAACAATGCACATGCTTTCGAGTTTAATTCAATAATATCGTAGTCGTCGTCGTTTATCGTCATCGTCATCGTTGTCGTTGCTCGCTGCTCTTCTTATAATACACAATGCCTTTTGCCTCTTTAGTTTGCAATAAAATATTTACATACATGACTTCTCGTGAATTAGAAATGAGCAACAAGTGTTACACTAACTACCCCCTCCTACCTACCCAACGACTATCTACTATCAACCCACAGGCCACACAGCACTAAGGAGAACACTGCACAAGCAGGCTCAGCTTACAGGCATCAGGTTCAGGGCACATAAAAAGAATATAAAATCAACCCTTCTCTCACTGTGTGATTAATGCATTAAGAAGAAATCCTAGGGGACTTTTACAGTTCTACTTAAGGATCAAACTTTTTGGAAGTCAAGTGAATGTTGTGACATAAAAGAGTAATGTATATTTGTATAGGTACTATACTTACAGTACTCCGGAGCAGCGAGTGCACACAAACGATCCGATGGTCATGTTGACATAAGTTGGACCCTTTTGGCCACAATCGAAGCATTGCCGATTGCCTCCGCCACTGGTCACCAGCTCCCGCAGGACCTTCAGATACTTGTCGTCTTGTTTCTTGCGGACAACAGCCATTGTTGTTTGTTGGTCGCTCTTGTTGTTGGACGTAATGTTTAGTTGTTGTTGTTGTTGTTGCAGTACGGATACGGATGGTGTTGCAGCAATGCGTTGGAATTTGATATATTTTCTTTCGATTGCAATTTTTCCCCTTTTTACTTTATATGCTACTTTTTTTTCCCGTCGTCGTCGTTCACCTAAGTTTGGTTACTATACTTGGAACTTGGTTACTGGTTTTAAAGGTACTTTGGACTTGGAGACTTTCTATAGCATTCCTGGTTGAAGTTGAAACTAGCTTGTCGCTTGTCGTTTGTCGTTGACGTTGTCACCGAACCACAGACACGCAGACAGGAAACACTCACGGGAAAAATTAACTTTTTTTTTCACACAAGAAGTTCCTTTATTTATGATTTTATTTTAAACAAAGGAATATTGAATAATAATCAATTATGTACAAACCAAAAAAGAACGAAGGAATACCTGCTATTACTTCTTTTTTTCTTTATATAAAACAACAACACAAATGCCAAAAGTGACACACACACCAGGGGAGAGAAGGACGAAGAACAAACTACACCACAAACATAAAATGAATCATTAAATTCTTTCGTGAATCGTGATTTATTTTTCTTCTTTTATATTTTTTTATTTATTAATTTTTTTTTCGGCTACGCAGAAAATTAAAAACAATAATAAAATTGAATCAATGCAATGTGAGGAATTGAATTTTATTTATATTTTTCTTCGTTCACAATTGAATTTTTTAAATTTATAATGAAAAATAAAAGTGAAATTATAATTTTCTATTATAAACTCTTTTTTTTCTTTTTGTTTAGCACGTCCCGAGAAGTTGAGAAACTGACGTCTCTCGGAATCACCGTATTTCGCTCGACTGTTCGTTTTCGTTGGTTGAATTTTTTCGCTTGATGAAAGAAAAGAAGAAAATAGAGAAGGAAAAGTTCGCTATAAGAAAGAAAATGTCAAAATGAAGAAAGATAAATAGAGAGGTGGGGGAGGTTGAAAAAAAATGTACTTGTTTTTTTTTTGAGTAAAGTGCAACGAATAATGGGAATGAAAGAGAGAAGAAGAGCGAAAATAATTTATCTTTTTCGCCGCACAATTAAGGTTGAGTTTGCATCGAGGAATGTTTTTTTGTACATACTTTCAAAAATGTGTCAGTGGCTGATTTACACGTTTAGCTTTTACAGAGAGGGTAATTATAATTTTAGCGTTTAAATGTAAAAGATTATTTAAATAAGGACATGTAGAGTTTTTTTTTGAAAAATGGACATTCTGATATTAAAAAAAATATATTTTCTAAACGAAATCGACGTTTATTGCATTTGCATCTCTGGTGTGTTCGATAACTTCACTTATTACATTTTGAATTTCTAGACAGCAAATAAAGTCTAATGGTGGCGAGAACACTTCACATGACATGCAGATCCATTTAATTTTAACAATTACAATGTCAAGTATTTAATTGTTAATTGTCAAAAGATGAATTGTTTAAAAGTGACTAAATAGCGTTTTGTTCAATGATTTTGGAAATCAAACTAGCAAACATCATTGTTGATAGTTAATGCTCAACTTCACCTTTTCCAAAAAGATGATAAATTTCCGCATTAACTATTTAGAAGCCTGTTGCTTGTTGCATGTCAGAAAATGTCACACATTTGAACAGATTTTTGTTATCATCGACAATAAAACAATTTTGTATCAAGTGTAAGAAATTGCAGAAACAATATTTACAAACAAATAAATTGTATAATTATCATGTATTTGAGTTTTTTAGTCAACCTTTTTAAACTCTAAAAAATTGTAAATTTTATATATCATTTTGACAGTTAATTCAGGACGAACTTCATTATTTTTTGTTAACGAAAAAATGTATTGCTTTAAAATGTCACTTTTATATATTTTCATCACATCTGTCAAAATTAAGAACACGAAATGTTGATCACAACACAATTGATGAGTAATTCTGCTATTCATTAGTCTTTGCTCTGTGAAATAAAACCTAACAAATTCTTCATAAATTTACCCCACCTTGTAAATGTAATAATCTCATAAAACCTATCTCAAAAAATGTAGAATATAAGCATTATTCACATGAGCGCGACCAACGAACGACGAATGAATTACAAAATGTGAGTTTATATACGTTTGAAGACATATTTCCACACAAATTCTTAACAAAACGATAGCAATATAGTTTCTATTTGATTTATGATGCATACTTTTACTTTTCAATATCATATATTAATAAATTTAAGAAAACAAATTTATTCGTCGCGAAAAAAATTATAGTTGATACGAACTGTCAAACTTTATTCGCGTTCCACATTATCCACACTCGCAACGAATAAAAAAATCGCGCGTACTTAACCTAAAAAAATCGTTCTTGTTTTGGTTTCGGTGGTGAATGTCAAACTTAATTCGCGACGAATTAAAAACTCTCATGTGAAAGAAATGTCAAAATCGACAAATATTCGTTCATTCGTTGGTCGTGCTCATGTGAATATTGCTATACACAATTAAAATTCTCATACAACAAAACTTTGACCGTATGAATCCCAACAATCAGACAAATCTATCGATAACATCGATTTCTTAGTTTGTATATCTCATCACTAGTCGGCATTTTTATGCATGAAATCAAAAACTGTCAAATCATCTGCAATTATTTTTGTTGCAAAAGTAAACATTTTCATTTTTGCGAAATTAAAACCATAAAATCTAAATAACTGGATTTATTTATTAAAAACAAAATTAAAAAGTAATAAATAAAAATGTGCAAAACAACCAACAAGGGTTTCGATGTTCAGTTTTGTGCCAAAATAAATGGCGTTCGTACGGAATTTGTGTTGCAGCGATTCGTCAACAAATGGTTCTTAATTATAACCCAATACGAGAAGATGTGCAACGTCTTCTCGGTCCAATTCGACCTTAAGCAAGGAGACGCCTCTATTCCTTTACCACCGCCAAACTACGATGATCCATCCGTCCCCATAACAATCACCAACACTTTCGGCACGGACACCGATGAGGCGCGAAGCGCCATTCAATTCTTGGTAAACAAATCAAACCTGGGCAAGTGTCCAACGGAACTCATCATCAGCATCGGACTAAAAGAAATCAACGGGAAGGTTCTACGTGAAATAACCCAAGTCCTCAATGAAGTCATTACAATTACAAAATAAAGAACTTTTGTTATAAAAATGAAAAAAAAACAACGTAGTTTTTCAGTTTCTTTTCTGTAAAAATTTGTTTATTTCATATTTGTACATTAAAACGTGTACAAAGAATAAAAGTCAACGTGTCACAGAGGCGGGCATAGTGGAATTTTTTTAGTCGAAGAGACCGAAACCCATATCGTCGTCAGACTCCTCTGGTTCTTCTTCCTTCTTCTCTTCCTTCTTGGCTTCAGCTGGGGCAGCAGCTGCACCAGTATCGGCGGCAGCTCCACCAGCGGCTGGGGCGGCTCCAACTCCGGATCCGATGTTGGTGATCAAATCCTTGATGTTGATTCCCTCCAAAGCCTTGGCGAAAAGACCTGGCCAGTAAGGTTCAATGTCAACATTGGCGGCCTTCAAGATAGTGTTGATTTTTTCCGCCTGCAAATAAAGCAATCACAAAAATATTATTAGAAATGCAATAATACATTCTTCTATCGCTCATTTTATATCAAAATAGAATTTGATGGGCGCAATTAGTTTAGATAAATGAAGATTTAGAATCCATAGAAGGGATTATCGAATCTAATTTTAATGAGGTTTTTTTTGTACTTACGGTAACGGCAACATCGTCATCGACCAAGATGAGGGATGAGTAGACACAAGCGAGTTCAGCTTTGGTAGACATAATTGATGTTATTTATTGTTTTTATTTTTTGTGCAAGTTGCCAAAAATTTATAAAATCGGCCTTAGCTCAATTCGAGAACAAGCACACTTCGCGAGTTGCTAAAACGGAAAGAAAGGAGGAAATAGCGAAACGTCAAATGTTGTACAAGTGAAGTTAAATGAGGTTCGGGTTGAATTTTCGACGGGATATTAAGCGACATCTAGTTGTGATAAAAATAATGCTCTTTTAAGGTGGAACTCAATTGAAGTGAGCGAGTAGAAATTCAGCTTTAATGTATGCCACCGACTAGGCAACCTTTTTATTTTCTTGGGTTTTGTATGTGATGATAGATAAGAATCTCAAAAGTAAAATGTTAACGGCTCAACTTTCCATCACCGCAGCACTAATTTCGACAAGAGGTTTTTTTATTTGACAGATATGTGCAAATTAATAATAATTATAGCAATTTTAGAGCGAGGAAACATTTATTTCTATTTTAAATTAATTTTCAAAGTTCACTTTTTCACATACAAAACACGCAAAAATGGTTGGTTTTGACATTTCTGCCCTGTTTTTTGTTCAGTGTTGCCATACTTGATTTTTGTTTGTTGGGGATTTCTTTGATTTTAGTGCTCAAATGCAAAAAGTACTTTGCATATACCCAATCCCGCACCCCCCCCCCCCCAAATCCTATAGTGATCTAAGCATACATACCTAGCTGTTAGTACGCCGTACTATCAATTCAAAAAAAATTGTTTTAGACTCAAAAAACGAAATATAAAAAAAAGTAGGGTTAAGTCCGAAAAAGAAAATATAAAAAAAATATATAAAGAAAATGTAAAAAAATCAGAAGGAAATTCATGCTGCGGTAATGGAAAGTCACCCCGTATTTTTAGTTTGTGCTTGTGGAACTTTGTTTTTAGCATTATTGAGTAATTTATAAAAAATTTGCTTGCTATGAACAGCTTTTGATGCCCTTAAATATATTTCTAAAAAATGTTAAATAAACTAATTTTAAGACGAAACATTCCATTCCTTTATTTAAAAACAAATAACAAACAAAAATTAACTCAAACAAAACAAAATAACGCAGTAAAAATTCCGAAAAGTGGATTATTAACCATGCGGACCAACGAACGCTTAAAAGTTTCTGCTTTTTTCTCCAAAATAACTTGGCTATTTTCACAGTGTGCATGACACCTTATAAAAATAACTCACTTTTGTGTACAAACAAGTTTCGCCAGCAGATGGCAATTTAGTAGAATTTTTAATTTATACTAGATTTTTTACATTCTTTCAATCTGAAGTAGACGTTGATTGAACTAAATTACCATCTACTACTGGCAAACTTCATAAAATGTCACCCGGTTAAAGAAATAGCTAACTTTAAAAGACGTACAAAGAAAAAAAAAGCTTTTTATTTAATTAACTTATCATATTTTATAATATTGGGGACAATAAGAAAGAAATATATTTATAAAACCAAACACTTAAGGCAACAAAAAAATAAACCATAATGAGTTTCTCCAGCGATGAAGTAAACTTTCTTGTTTATCGCTATCTTCAGGAGTCAGGTACACCATCGAGTTGTTCACTCCTTAATCCAACCACCCCAACTTTGAAATGCCACAAACTCGCGTGCATAATTTAATTTTTTTTTCTCTCTTAAGGTTTTCATCATTCGGCTTTTACCTTCGGAGTGGAATCGCACATTTCCCAAAGTAACATCAATGGAGCTCTTGTACCGCCAGCGGCTTTGCTAACAATTCTTCAAAAAGGTCTTATGTACACAGAGATTGAATGGAGTGTGGGTGATTCGGGTGATGTGTCACGACCCATCGAGGGGCTCAGTTTGATTGATGCTGTGATGCCAGAAATAAAGACTCCCAAGCCACCGGTTAAGCCTGAGGTGAAAAACGAACCAGTTAAAGTTGAGACTCAGATTAAAATGGAAACTGCTCCATCGGAAGCGGCAGCGTCTAATGGCGCCGAACAAGAAGCTGCTGCCACAACGACCACCACAGCTACCACTTCCACACCCACAGTAACTTCATCGACGCCAGTCACAACGCAGACTACGACCACGCAACAACAGCAAGCCCAGCAGCAACAACAACAACAGCAGCAGCAGACTCAGCAGCAACAACAACAACAGCAGCAGCAGGCTCAACCACAGCAACAGCAACAACAACAACAGCAGCAGCAACAGGCCCAGCAACAACAAACAACACAAGGAACCGCTGAATCCATGGAAGTGGACCAGAGCATCGAAATCCCAGCCTCTAAGGCGACCGTGTTGCGTGGTCACGAGAGTGAGGTATTCATCTGTGCTTGGAATCCCAGCCGGGATCTGCTGGCTAGTGGATCCGGTGATAGTACAGCCAGAATCTGGGACATGTCTGGCACGCCAACGAGTCCCAATCAGTTGGTCTTGCGACATTGCATACAAAAGGGTGGAGCCGAGGTTCCCAGCAACAAGGATGTTACTTCGTTGGACTGGAATGTGCGTTTTAATCTGTTTCTGTATCACTTGTTTTTATCATAATTTTTGTTTGTTTTTTTTTTAGTGCGAAGGAACTCTGTTAGCCACTGGAAGCTACGATGGTTATGCCCGCATTTGGACAACTGCTGGAGTTCTTGCTTCCACTTTGGGTCAACACAAAGGTCCCATATTTGCCTTGAAGTGGAACAAACGAGGAAACTACATCCTCTCAGCGGGTGTTGACAAAACCACAATCATCTGGGACGCTGCAACTGGCCAGTGCACCCAACAATTTTCATTCCACAATGCCCCCGCCCTGGACGTAGACTGGCAGTCCAACTTGTCATTTGCGTCCTGCAGTACTGATCAACGTATACACGTTTGCAAATTGGGCGTTGAGAAGCCCATCAAGTCCTTCCAGGGACACACGGTAAGAGAAGGGAACACCGTGTCCATAGTAAAATTCATAATTTATTTCTCTTTTTTAGAACGAAGTAAATGCCATCAAATGGGATCCCCAGGGTCAGCTATTGGCATCGTGCTCTGACGATATGACTTTAAAGGTTTGGTCAATGAAGAACGACACATGTGTTCATGATCTCCAAGCCCATTCCAAGGAAATCTACACGATAAAATGGTCTCCAACCGGACCGGGTACCCAGAATCCTAACACCAATCTGGTTCTAGCCTCGGCATCATTCGACTCGACTGTACGTCTGTGGGACGTGGAACGAGGTGTATGCATTCACACTCTGACCAAACACACCGAACCCGTCTATTCGGTTGCCTTCAGTCCAGACGGAAAGCATTTGGCTTCGGGCAGTTTTGACAAATGTGTCCACATTTGGAACACACAAACTGGTCAATTGGTTCACAGCTACAAAGGAACCGGAGGAATATTTGAGGTCTGTTGGAATTCGAATGGCACCAAAGTGGGCGCTAGTGCTTCCGATGGTAGTGTCTTTGTTCTGGATCTGAGAAGATTTTGAGATACAATTGGCAGTGATAGTGAACTGCAATAGGATTAGGGGAAGGCGGGCTTTTTGCATGAAATATGGACAAATCAACATTTTTTTTTGTGAAAGCTTGAAAGAATATTATGTAACTTCTTAACGGTATAATTATATTAACAATTTAGATTTGGATATTTTTTGAGTGTTTTGTTTTTCTTCATTTCGAACGGATAATCAAGGAACTGGTGGATCAATAAAAACTAGAAACTACTTCAAGGAAAAACTTATTTATTAAAGTCAAAATTCAGTTACAGAATCTAAGAAACGTTCTTTGAAGAAGTTACATGGCTCCCGTTTTACTTCTCCATCTTTGGTGGTTCCTTTGAAAAATTTCGTTATCTCTGCTCCAGCGTACTTGGGTTTTTCGCTGTCCGGTTCGTCGAATGTTACGCTCACTGAATTGCCTTCCAATGCATTCTCAGCTGTTGACCAACTAAATCTAACCAAACGGGGATATCCAAACACAATATCGATGTTTTCCGTAAGGAATTTCTTTGTCACCGGATCGCCTGGATAGCCACTCCCGAAATCCTTTGATGTTAGTTTCAGACCTTCGGGGAATTTCCAAACCTTCAAAGCATGGTCTCTTGTTACTTTAGCACATATCGAAGACGCCGATACAATTGGATAGGTGGAATCAGCTTTTTTCGCCACGGTAATTTCAAATTGAGGGAAGAGTTTCTTTAACTTATCTTGATACTTTTCTGGTGGTCCGACAGTGTCTACATAGACTTCAGCGATATTGACCCCAGCATCGATAGCTTTATGAATTAGGCCAATAGCAGAATTCATGGAGACCTCATTCAGTGAACACTTGGCCCGGCGGTACATGCTGTTGGAGATGATATTGGGTGATATAATTTCCACTGCCCAGCCGATGCAGGAGTTGGCGAATTCCTTTTGGTTCATATCATCGAAAATCACATCACGTTTTTCCTCGGTCAGTTGTTTGGAATCGGCACAGCCTAGATCAACGAGAGCTTCTTTTTTTGAAATGGGACAGAATGCGATTCCATAGACCATTGGACCAAGCACTGGACCACGACCGGCTTCATCGACACCCAACACGCAGGGTTCATCTTTGCATATTTGTGGAATGTCCGATATAAAAACTGTGTTTTTGGCATTGTCTTTGAATGCTATGAAAGGTCCAAGCGATTCCAGAGAAGTTATTTTCAAATCATCCATAGTTTTTGGAAGAAGAAATTATCACCTAATTTACTTTTGTATTATTTTGTAAACTTACCGCCAAAAGTGTGCAATTTTTTGACCTTCCATTCGATTTGTTTACAAAAAACAACTTGTCAAAATTGAGGGGAAACAATTATATCCACACAAACAATTTATATAAAAAGTTTACACTAGTGACAAAATATTTATGATAGAAATAAAGTCCCTTTTACACGCGGAAACACAAAATGCATTTTGCATTGAAACTCGTCAAATTCTGAAGCTCAAATATTTATGTATAAAATTCTTAAAATATGTTGAAACAATCATAAATGACGAATGCATTTATTTACACAAAATCAAAATATTTCATATTAATGGGCAAATTTTCTTACTCTGATTTTTTTTAATTTTCTGTTATTGTTGGGCCTAGAGCCTATGAAACTTAGTTGCCAGAAACTTAAAAATGTTCGAAGTTGCTCTTAAGCAATATTCACATGAGCACGACCAACGAATGAACGAATATTCACCGATTTTGACATTTCTTTCACATGAGAGTTTTTAATTCGTCGCGAATGAAGTTTTACATTCACCACCGAAACCAAAACAAGAATGATTTTTTTAGGTTAAGTACGCGCGATTTTTTTATTCGTTGCGAGTGTGGATAATGTGGAACGCGAATAAAGTTTGACAGTTCGTATCAACTATAATTTTTTTCGCGACGAATAAATTTTTTTCTTAAATTTATTAATATATGATATTGAAAAGTAAAAGTATGCATCATAAATCAAATAGAAACTATATTGCTATCGTTTTGTTAAGAATTTGTGTGGAAATATGTCTTTAAACGTATATAAACTCACATTTTGTAATTCGTTCGTCGTTCGTTGGTCACGCTCATGTGAATGATGCTTTATTTGTCTTCAACTGGTAATATTCAACTTTGGTCAAGAGTTTCAAATACTTACATAGGGTTTTGGGTATGAGATAAATCTTATCAACCAATCTTTTCCTTAGAGTAGGAAAGACATTTTTAGATTTTAACTTAAAAAATAAAATTCGCTAAAAGAAAATCAACGTTGCGCAAGACCATATTTAAAAGCTAAGCAACTTCACAATGCAATGGCGCGTATTCATAGAGAATTACTAAAGTCGTGTTTTCTTGATCTATAGTTTAAGGCTTGTTGATTAAATAAACACAGCTCTTATTCATAGTCAATTTTCCTGATGTGTTTAGTAAAACCCCAGTTTAAGGTTGTATTCTACTAAAATTATACTTCAAATGACAGGTCAAAGCAAAAAAATACTGTTGTATTTTCAAACTCGTTATTTTGTGCTGTCATTCCTAGAATTGCATGAAATTCAATAATATTTTAGATGAAAACCAAGGAAAACTTATCGCAGTCAGACAAAGAACTTTGTAGGGAATATTGCCAAAAAGAAGAGCTACACCAGAAAGTTTAGGTACAATTTATTTGATATGATTTACCTTTTCAGCTTTTCAATTCAGAAACAAAAATCAAATATGACATTTGGCTGTGATAATAACTACTTAAACATAGCATTTCCAATGTTTATAGTTAAACCACAGTTTTAGTTCTAAACTTAGGTTTAAATTTGTTTATAAATAGCCTAAACTCTGGACTTGCTTAGCAACAACTTAGCAAGAGTTTAGCAAACATCTATGAATATGCCCCAATGTGTTTAGCTTAAAATACTTTTATTTAAAGTTGCTCAACCTTTGAACTAGCTTTTCGGTGTTGAACGAATTTAAGGTATAAAATTTCGCTCTTATAACACGCCTTTACATGAACACCCTTAAAATATTATTTTTTAAAAGTAAATTAGAAATTAAAATGTTTGTTTTACTAAAAAACTTTTTTGATTTTGGTAATGTTTCTTCTTGAAGTTATAAATTTGCTTTAACTTTTGTTGTAAAAGCTCACTAAAATTCACTTTACTACTATGCTTTCCATATCAAATTCGTGTGATAAATGTATCTACTCTGCAGAAAAAATGTCCCATACAAATTTTGATAGTTCGAAACAAATTTATCTGATTCATTAAGTTTACCTAGGTTTTCTATTTTTCTATTTCAATAATAACATTTGGAAAAGCCATTTGTACATCTTAATAGGCCATGGTAAAATAAAGCCATTTTTGAAAAGTACATTTTATGACAGCAAAAGTTCTTACAACTTAAGTTTCTTAGTGTTCTGTCATATAAGCCAATGATATTAAACAGGGGGAGCAACACAAACTTTTGATTTCACCACCAAAATGACGTGCTTTTCTCACTCCTGGGGAATTTGAAGTAAAACTAATATAATGTTTGAAATTTAAATAACTTTTAAGTTACTATAAATAAATAAATAATTAGGTGGCGCAACAGTCCGTAGAGAACCAGAGCCTAGTGACTAACAACTCTCAACCATTCCTGTGTGCGAGTAATTGCAGGGATGGAGAGGACCTACAATTTATATGCCGAATCCGAACGGCTAATTTGAGAAAGCACTTTTTCATGACAAGAATTACTCTTGGAGAATTTGTCAATTCCTCGCAAGAGGCAGTATCCGTGAAAAAAAACTTTAGGTGACACAGGCAGGGATCTTCTAACCATCATGCCACGGGTACTACAACTTAAAAAATCAAGTCCAAAAAAATTGTGGCTGGGGCAGACACTTTAAGGCTAGGCGCGCACATGCAACTTTTAGTTTCGAAACTGTTTGGTTTCTAAACTGAGCACTATAGACTTACATGAGAGTCCACGCACTTGCAGAAACGATTCTGTCATTCGAGCAACTTTTTAGTTTGTGTTTTGACACAAACTAACGTCGTTTTCAATTGGCAATCTGGAAGTGAAAAAAAGCATTCTGAATGCATTCAATTGGGCAAAAGTGACAGTTCTGATTCTGAAAAGAAGAGAATTTCCCTTCTGGTTTTAAAAACAGAATCAGAAGCAGAATCACTCACACATTCATAAATTTTAAATGTCAGATGTCACACTTGACAAATGACATATTTTTTGTAACACATTTGTTTGCATAAATTATACCAGCAGTGAAGTGATTTGAATGGAAAACAATATTGAAAATATTGTAACAAGTGTTCCTAGTTTGTTAGAAACATTATTGGAGTCGTCTTCCTCATCTTCTTCATCAAGTGATGAAGATATTATTGCAGTTGATTTTCTCCTGCAGGAGTTTGCCAAAAAACCAAAAGTGCAAAACTTTGTGGAGGATGTAGTGGACAAGTATTCGGAGAAACAGCAAAAATAATATCACAGCAATCCAAATTCACTTCCTCCATGTTTGCAGCACAAAAACAAAATGAAATTTAGCGCGAATACACATATATGTGACACATGTCATACTCAACCAATACATTCTCACCAAACTTCAGATTCTTCGGAATAAAAAAAACTGTTCAATTGGGATTCTGAATCGAAGAACAATTCCAGATTGCCAATTGAAAACGACGTAAACGATCACCTCGAACCAATTCCTTAGTTTGTGTCACAAGGAACTATAGGTAACTGCGCAGATATTCAACTAAATCGTTGAATAATTTTCTGTAAGTGCAAGAGAGAGAAAAATTTAGTCAAGGTGAATAAATGTTTTCTGTGTATTGGTTTATTTCGTTGGTTACTTTCGGAGTTGCTTATGTGCGCGATATATGGGCAACTAACGATCGAACTATTTGGTTTCGAAAAACTTGCATGTGCGCGCCTAGCCTAAGTGTTCGGTTTTTTAATTTTAGTATCAGAAGTATTGCAAAATTATTCATACATTTCTACTACTCAAAATTTTCAAACATCTCGCGTGCTGTGCTATGCTTATAACTCAATTTTCAACCGATTAATTCAAAAATATGACTGTATCTTGGAAAATCCATTCGTTCAATTTTTTTATATTGGGTACTTCATCTGTTTCTAACGATTATCTAACTTCTTTACTTAACACTTTAGAAGTTGGCCAATTGAATAATAATAAATCAGTTATTATGTACCATAATCAAAAATAATTGATGAGATAACCGCAATTAAAAATTTAGTGGCTAATAATCTCACCGTGTTCCATAAATAAAAGCGCTGTCATTTTTGTACATAAATTATCATGGAGCAGTTATATCTTAGTTTCGCCGTAGCCACAAGGTAGCATTGTAAGTTGTGTATACAAAAGATGAAGTAAAAAAACTTAAATAGCTAATATCACCTTAGCAACTAGCATAAACTCGCAATATCATATATTTTTTGTATATAAACGCCAAAACACTACACAGATTCAATTTTAAGATAAATTGCTTCAAAAAATCATTGTAAATAGTTATTGATAAGCATAATCCAATTCCCTATTTGTAATCTCTATTTATTTTGCAGTATTTGTGAAAAAATCCAAAAAGACTATTTTTTCGCCCCTTTGCATTGCCTTATGCCTTTAACACAATGATTTTGGTTTCTCATATTTTCAAAAGTCAAGTGGAGCAAATTTCGCCGAAGTCGTAGTGTGTACTCGGTATTATACCAACCAATTACGTTTCCAACTTTACGATGAAAATTGCAATGGCGAATTCGAATTAAGTCTATCTCTTTCTTCGGCACTTGGTCTCTTGTAAATTATTGAAATTGTATTTATTTTTTTACTTAATTATTCACCACAGCTCTTTAATAAGTTATAAATTGTTCATATATTAATTCACAATATATCAATTCACTTCATGTTGTTAAAATTACAAAAAATCCTCCCCTTCACAACAAAAATTATTTAAAAAAAAAAGAAGATAAATATACGAAAGAGATAACAAATATTATCTCGCCAGAAGAGATACGATAGACCTAGAACCAAAAAACTGACACTAGCGCAAAGGAGTGTCAAAAACGAAAGTTGGGCGATTTCGAGTTGGTTCGTTTTCGTCGTCGTCGTTGGTTGGATATTTGTCGTCGTCGTTCGCCGCGAGAAGAATTTAACAAGAAGCAAAAAGAAAAAAAAGTTAGTGAAGAAGAAAAATATTTCAGTGGCAAAAATCGATATAAATTCTTCTTTTATTTTCGCCGAATCAAAGTGTTTTCACAAAACCAAATCGCAAATTTCATTAAAAGTTATTAAATATAAAGTTTGTAAGTCCTACAAGTCCAGTCTTACAAATTTTGTATATGCAATTGAATCTCGCAAGTGAGTAAGAGTAACAGAATAATAAAATAATTGATTTTCTCCGCACCACTCACTGCAGTGGCAGTTGGCAGTGAGTGTGTAAATCTGAATCTGGTGAATAATTAACGGGGCGAACAGCAACGATTTATACACACATTTTTATGTTATGTACTTAAATTCTTTAAATTTTTATAAGTGACGTGTATTAAAAAGCCGGTGATGTTTCACATTCACATAATAATTTAAAATTTCAACAAGAATAAAAAAAGATTGTTCCAAAAACAAACTTGCACGGAAAACTTTTTTTCTTATGCCAACAAGAGTTTGCACAACATTGGATTGGATTGGATTTGTGGAGTCATCATAAAGAAACAGAAAATGACAATAATTATTGCTCCTCTGAGCTCTGAGTATTTACTCCTATAAGAAACACGAAAAATTGAATAAATGTATAGAAAAAGTGGGGGCGGAATGTGAGGGAATTTCTTATTTTCTATGAATTCATCTGCACCAGCACCACACAGCACCATCAGTCATTCAAAACGATTTTTCCTTTTTTTTTTGTATTTTCTTTATTAAATAAATAAAGGGAATTATGTTATGAGAAAAACCTAATAAAATAATGGTTAAAGATTGTGGATTTGTGGTGTGTAGTGCTGCAAAAAATAGCGATAAAACGTTTTGGAAACTCGCACTAAAAAAAGGGGAAACCATTTCCTGAGATTATCAAAAAAAGGGGAGGTGGTGATAGTTTCTATATTTTTTTTTCTATATCTCTTATTATGTATATTTTTCTTCGCTGAAAATAAAGGTTGTTTTTGTTGTTCGGTTGATTAACTCATCCTTATTTTGTTTTGCCAAAAAAAAAAAAAATATATCAATGTACAACCGACAACAACAACAAAAAGAAAAACCACAAAGTAAAAGGTCAAGTAAAGTAGAAAAAAAAAACAGCAATAGCATTTTTATCACTGCTTGTTGTCTTCTCTTCCAAATGAAGTCGTTTTTTCTTCATCTTAATTTTGTTAAATTCATTTTGCAAGACAGTGACTCAAGCAAATGTTTAATATTGATAAAAATCATTGAATTTATGTCAAAATTGTAACGAAGACATTAATTCCAAAAATGCCGACAGGCCCAACGTATGTGTATGCAAAATAAATAGAAACTTACTCGTATATGTAGGGAATGTCATTGTTATAGGTAATAAGTCAAAGTTCGTTGTGTGGGAACCTGGCAAAGGTCATGGAATACATAAAAAAAAGCATTTAATTTTGTGGTATAATATTGTAAAAAGTTCCAGAGTGGCTGACTACCTATATGAATTATGTTTGGATGCGTTAAAATCGATTTAATAAAGCTATTAATATTTTTAGGTAGGTAAGATATCTACTTACGAACATTTTTGGTATTCGAAAGTATCTAATATGTAGGTTAGGTACCTAAATAATTGCATTGTTGGCAAGTTAAGAATCTTAGTCACGATTTGTTGTCGATTTACGTATACCTAGCTATTTAATCAGTCTTATTTAAAACAAAACTTGATTTAATCTTGTATGTAGGTACCTACCTAGTTATGTATATATTATAAAAACTCGGAAGTTTGAATAGGTACTTAATGTAAATATAGATGGTTAATAGTTATGGTTAAAACAATGATTTTAAGGCAAAAATAGTTTTTTAGTTAGTTTTGGCATATATGTATGTATGTATGTATGTACATACAAGAAAGAAATAATGCGGGGGAGGAGGTCGCCAAATATAGGATATACATCTGCAAAGAACAAAATATAGAAAACAAAAAAAAAACATTCAAAACATAAAAACAAACATTTCAAAAATATGTGTTTTTATTTAAAAAAAATATAGTTATAAGAACTCAATCTGCGTAGGTATATTACATATAAATAAAACAATAGAAAATATTTAAATGCCGGCAGAAAAATTCCGTCAGCAACTTAGTGAGCACTCTCCCATACAAGCGATTGTATTTTCCCATGAGCAACTTTGAGTTGTTTACTGAAAAATTTATTACAAACTATAAAAGTGAAAATAATAAAAAAAAGAGTAACACAAAAATATCTTCAAATGAAAAGATACTTTAAAAAAGATCACAGTAAAAAAAGAAAATACGTTCTTTTTTAAAAGATACTGACCTAAGAAAACAGTCACATTTGCTAAAATCTAAAAAAATGTTACTTATGAGAAAAAATGCAGTATCAATATCCTAAATCCGGATGTCCACTACGCATTTTATTTTTGTTATAAAAAGAATTAATCTGGAATGATTTGTTTTTTTATAAAAGCAAACAAAATTCAGAACATTATTTTCGATTAAAGAGGATTTCGAATCTATATCTATCTTTCGTATCTACAATCTACATATGTATGTATGTATGTATAATAGATATTTAATACTTTAATAAATATATCTTATTCCAAATTCTGTTCTGTGAGTTGACAAAAGCTGAGCTGTAATTTAATTCACAACAATCCATAGGAAGTTATTGTAATATAGGTTCGTATTGTAGAATTGAAAATTTTGATATTTGTCGACATTTCAAAGTCCCTAGAATCTAAATTTCAATAGTTTTTTGAAAGACGTCTTTTATTTGATTACATATAAATTTTGTCTTGCAGATAATAACAATAAAATTTGCTAAGTTTAGTAGTTTTTTTTAATAGAAGCAATTTAAAAAATTGTAAAATTTTGTTCATCACAAATATCTCCTGAAACTCTTTAATTGAATTTAACATTTTATGACGTAATTTTGGACTATGAGGAATGTCGTTTTTGATACACAGTAAATTTCTTTGTAAAATCTTATTGATAATTTTGTTTACAAAAAATAAAAAACCTTCAAAGAAAAAACAACTCAAAATTGGCAAAAAATAATTTTAAACTGGAATATCTTTAGGGCAAAGAAAGATATTGAACTCGAATTTATTTATAATAACAACAAAACAATGTTGTAAGCATTTAATAATTTACAGCGGTTTTGGTTAAAATTTAAGTCCTGATAAAAATTTGGCTTACAAAAAATATCATTTGCAAATTTTTAAGGGTACCTACCTACCCTTCAATGGGAAGTTATCAGTTTAGGTCGTATTTCAGTCTCTTTTTCTTATTTACAAATTAAAGCAAATATATTCAGATTTAATTTTTGATCAAGAAAAAGATGACTTTAAAGCTTTTTGAAAATTTCATTGGATATCTACGATCTGGAAAGAGTAGAAAAAAAATCAAAAATCATAATTTCTAGTTGGGTTGACTAACATCAAAGTTTATTACGGGTCCATCTCGTCGGATCTTTCCCCATATTAAATTTTTCCAATCGTTCCTAGTTAATTAATATAAGTGGGCTCTAAGATTGCAGGGGATTTTAGAGATTACTCCATCATAGAGATGTTATTTAACACAACATTTATTAGAAATAAGGGCTCAAAACCATGGAAGTCACAATATATTTTTTTTTGTAAAAATTGGAATTTTTCCTTTAAACTTGTGCTTATCTGTTTTTTCTTCATAATTAAGAAGATTAAAAATAATATCCATTCAGCATAAATTATTTGAAGCTTATATTTTTACTGCAAAAAACACTAAATGTTTCAACAAAAATTTTATAACATGAAATATTTTTCTCCTGATATTTTGGACAGTTTGATATTAAAAGATCCGTTAAAAATGTCCTAACTAAATCACTTCATAAATGTATTATTTTTGCAATAATGAGGATACAGTTGTTTCTTAACTTCTATGTTCATGTCCTGCCCTATCAAAAAGACAAAGGTTCCACCTAGTAATGATAATGATCTCAGTGATATGAAAAATTCCTAAGATTTATTGTCTCAAACGCTTTATTATTAATTCCAAATAGTTCAACGATTAGGATCCATGTAGAATCAAGAACCGACAAACTATTAGTCTAACCTACATACATAGTCCACTTAAACGAAAGAAGATATGCAAGAGTGGTATCAAAAGTAAGGTGAAGTAGCTATTTGTATTCTGAATCGAATTAGACCAAAATCAGAACTTTTTTTTTTATAATTAGCGAACACTAAAAGGGGTTTGTATACCTTTAATATGCCAAAGAAACAGTGTGAGCATTAGGAAAAGAGGGAAGGGTTGGATAGGTGTCGGTGTACATTGATTTTGAATTCCTGAACATTGTCACGGAAAGGCGTTCCACATTCGCGTAGTACGGCTAAAAAATGAATCTCTGTACTTCATAGTACGGCTGAAGTTGGGCTCAAGGGTAAACTAATGGGCATTCCTAGAAGCGCGGGTATTACGGTTAAATTGTTTAAGGAGAGGAATGCAACTGGCTATTTCACTAGAGCATAGTCCGTTAAAATAACGGCAAAAAAGGGTGAGACAAGAAACCTTGCGTCTACTCAAAGATAAAATTTGAAAAAATATTGATCTATTTCCCAGATAATAGTTAAATTTCCTTGGAAAATCATTCACCTCCATCCCAAGTTTCAAGAACAAAATTTTCTTTCCCTTAACTCACTATTTTTCTCAAAAAAGAAAATTCAAAACCATTTGTTCTTCCTCATTATTTTTGAATGCTTAGGAAATATTTACGTAATAGTTCTCTATTACTGCATACAATCAGTGTTATAAATTTTCATCTCTGTTGTAATCCCATTCGTAGTCGTTGGTTGGTTCGTTGGTTGAACTACATATATCGTTTTGGTATATTTTGAAGTCATGCTATCTGGTTTTATCCTCTCCGGTCATGATGATGCGAACAAAAATTCAATGACTGTGCTTGGGAATGTCAATGGATGTGTAACTTGCTGATGGTGAGGTAGTCCTTTCACGTAAACGCCTTTTGTATTCAACAATTTTTGTGGCCTACAAAAAATCTCAATTTCAATTGTACCTACAATAGCTTGTTTTTTTTTGAGTCGCTGTACAGCATGCGCTTTATATACTTTCATGTTTGTATACATATTTTTAAATAAAGTAGAAAAATTTGTATCTTATAAATTTTATGTATGTTGCCTCGGGTCATCGAGTCGTTAAAAAGTCACCAATTGTGCAGAGTAAGGAAAGGGAATATAAAAATCTCAGAACTGTGCTGTAACTTTGAATGTACACATATCTTGAACATGCATTAATTTATGAACTAACATCTATAAACGAGCAAACTCATAGGAAATCTTCTCTATCCAATTCACTTTAATCCAATTCAATCCAATCCGATGAGAAGTTAACATCAAAAAGTAGTTGTTCTAGATGATGTTTGATAAGTTTCCCTTCACTTCAAACCAATGATGTTAAGAGATAATTTTAACATTGATTTTAACTTTTGTTTTACAGGTGGTGTTTCTATTGAACCTAAAACACTTGAATTAGGTGTTTGAATTTAAGTATTCTTACGAAAAGGTATTAAAATAAAAACTAAACGTGAATCTACGAGGCAAAAAATCATCAACAATGGCACCCGTAAGAGGTGATGGAATGCGAGGACTCGCTGTCTTCATATCAGACATACGGAATTGTAAGTATAATAATAATTACATATGTATTATTTTTGAAGACAATTCACATATTTCCATGTTTTTTTAATTGATTGATGGCAAGAGAACGAATGTCATTGCACACACAATTTTATTGCTCCATTAGCAACTGAAGCAGAAGCAGGGTCAAAGAAACTTATTCACATCGATGTAATAATTTATAAACGTAGGGAAAAATATATATGTACATAAAAGAAACTTCCTCTCGTAAAAATATTTTTTGGCTGCTTGACAGTCCTATAAAAGATATTTTCTTTATTAATTGGAACACTCTTTAGGTCTTGGTAGACGATGTTTCTGTATGAGTATAGCCGATACGATATGCGCGATATACATAAATGGTAGACTTCTACGTAGATATGATTAAATTGTAAATATCGACATTTTAATTATCATTTTATTAAGGGGTGGTTTTTTGTATTTGTCTTCAAAAGTCTATCGAAATCATGTCAATCATTTATTTAAAGTATCTAAATTTTGTTGTTCATGGTTCTCTGTGATAAATAAAGTAGTAATAAAAACATTCCTACAAATTCAAAACCTGACTTTGAAATTTGTTCTGAATGTATGTAGGGATGCTATTTTTAGAATTATTTGAAACATGTTATCGCTTTGTTGTTCATTTTAATGTCAACTTGCATTTAGCTTGAATATAATAATTATTATTTATGTACATACAGTGACCCCCACGACTAATCGGACACAGAAAACAAAAATTTTAACGGTGCAATTTATCTATTTAAATGCATGGAGGGTGTAGAAATTTACCTCTGATTTATTAAATAGAAACCCCAAAGTTTAATTTTTATTAATAAAATCTTATTTAGAATTAATAAATAAAACAATGTATACTAAAAACTAAAACAACTCTAATATTCCGTCTCCCACACATAATCGGACACTTGCTACTGCAGAGTGCTCAGTAACAGTACTTTTCCCTTCAAATTATGATAGGCTTTAGGAAATGTTCTATTGCGATTCATATTCAGTTTGTTTTTTTTTTTTTAATTTTCCGCTAAACCTTAAAATGGCCCCGAAAGGTAAACAGACGTCTGTTGAAATACGAAAATTGGTTATAACGCATAGTCAGGATGGAAAATCAGTTCGAGAAATAGCCAAACTTGTCCAACGGAGCCATTCAACAGTTCAGGACATAATTTCACGTTTCAAAAATGAAGGTAGGATCCTTAATGTTAGTAGGAAAGGACAAGGGAAAAAGTTGGATATGTACGAAGAAAAGCTACTTGTTCGGCAAGTGAAGGAAAATCCTTTCTTATCCTCGGAATCTCTAAAGGTGTTTTTTTTTTAAAGGAGACCAGGAATAAGGAAGTGAGTACTGCGAAAACGAGATCTGAATGGCCGCGTAGCTCGAAAAAAGACATTCATAAGTGAACAAAATAGAAAAGAAAGGCTTAAATTTGCTAGGGAACATTTAACTAAGATACGTCATTCTGGAATAAGGTAAAATTTCTTGAATTTGTATTGTTTGTGTACGGATGCACATTATAACATCATAAAATAGGCTTTGTTCACGAATGAAAGCCAATTTAACTTGAAAAGATCAGACGGACGAATGTTTGTATGGAGAAAAGCAAATGAAGAATTCTCTCACAAACATACACGGGCAACTGTGAAACATGGCAGTGGGTCGGTCATGGTATGGGGATGTATGTCGAGTTCTGGTGTTGGAAACTTACACTTTGTGGAATGTAAAATGGATCAAAATCAAAAGGGATACAGCAACATTTGGTGCCAAGTGTCAGTAAGCTTGGAATAAGAGACAATTTTATCTTCTACCAGGACAACGACCCCAAGCATACATCTTACACAGCAAGGTCGTGGTTGTTGTATAATTGTCCCAAAGTGCTAAAAAAACACCTGCACAGTCTCCTGACATTAATGCAATTGAGCATATTTGGGATGAATTGGAACGTCGAGTCGCTCAAAAGAATTTTCGAAAAATTCAGGAGCTAAAGACGGGTCTTCAAGAAGAATGGACAAAAATACCCCCTGAAGTTTGTTCAAAACTGGTTTCTTTAATGCCTCGACGGCTTGAGGTGGTAATTAAATCAAAAGGATACGCCACAAAATACCAGATGCAATGTGTCCGATTATTTGTGAGACATGAAATTATGGAGTTGTTTCAGTTTTTAGTTTTTAGTTTCCTTGTTTTGAATAGTAATTTAAAATGTTGTTTTTGTTTATTTAAAATAAATATGAGTTCCCTTATGATAAAATATGATGTTTAATTTTAACATTTTCTTTTATGAAAATTTTTCTTTTCTATGTCCGATTAGTCGTGGGGGTCACTGTATGTTCCAATGTATGTACGTGCAAAAAAGCAAACATTTTGAAATAGAGATAAGAAAAAACCAATGCAGTCGTTTGTAAAGATTTAAATATAATCCAATTTTCACCCTAAAACGCACTGAGATGCCAGTGTAATCTTATTTTCTTGTTATTTGTCAAGTTTAAAAAAGTTCCCTCATTCTCTTATGATGTAAAAAGAACAACTTCCATTTTTATGAAAATCAGACTACTATGTCACCTATTAATATCCAACATCATACACAGGATGCACAATTCATACTCTCGTATACCTAATAATAACTATACACATATAAGAATAATGTCATATTATGTGCTAAAAGCTTAACTAAAAGACACAGCTCCTCTTGACAAGAGTTTCTTTTTGTGTGTTGTGTTGCTTTGTGCAGCAGTATAATATTGTGTGAATAATCAGAATCATTGAGTGTTCTACTCTACTCTAAAAAAAAAGGGTGTTAATATAATTAAAACAGGATTCTTCTTCAGCATAATTTTCTTCACCCTCTTTTTAGATTGGCTTTTATAAGTTTTTTTTTTGTTTCATTTTGTATTAAGCTGTGCGTTTTATACCTTATCTCTTAACAGTTTAATACTGGAATAATTTGTTGCAAGTTAAGGATTTAAAATTTTTCTGGGGAGTTGAAAACGGTTTAAACTTCTATTACATTGACTTGCTCCACCTGATCCGCAGTTTGCCTTTACTGCACTGTCCTATAAGTTGAATTCGACGTCTTTCTGAAACGAAGCGTTGTTTTTTCCAGGCACTTCACGTGACCCAGCCATTTCAAACTTTTGACTTTTATACTCTTAACTAAGTCTTTATACAGTCCGTACAGCTGGCTGGTCGTTCAATCTTCTCCTCCACTAGCCGTATGTGTATATACGACCGCAAAACGTTTCTCTCGAAATAACCCAAGGTGCTTTCATCGACTTTTGTGATGGTCCATGCTTCTGTACCGTATATCTGGACATTAGATGACATAGGAACACTTTGGTTTACTGAGGAAAGAATGAAAAAAGCACTATGTGCATTCTACACATGCAAAAAGACCTTCGGTGTACGTTGGGGTATGCGATCGCAAGTCATCCAATGGATGTACACAGCGATTGTCAGACCCATTCTTACCTATGGCTCTATTGTATGGTGGAAGGCGGTGGAAAAATCAAGCTATCTCAAGAACCTGAATAAGGTACAGAGACTTGCCTGTATAAGAATAACAGGGGCTCAAAGATCCACACCACAAGCTGGATTGGAAATGATCTTGGACCTCCCGGCTCTGGATGAGTTCATAAAGTGCACGGCAGCCAAAACTGCAATTCGTTTAAGAGAACTGAGTTTTTGGAGGCATAGCACTTATGGCCACGAGTCAATCTTACAAAGATATGACACGATTCCAGGATTGAGTGAGACCACCGATTACATCCCCCCTTTACTAGATTTCGACAGAAAATATTCTATTTTCATACCAGAAAGACAGGGTTGGGATCCCAATTCACTTATAAGTAAACAGGGTATCCCTTTCTACACTGACGGTTCAAAAGTGGAATCAGGAACAGGTGCTGGAGTGTTTTGCCAATCTCTCAACATCAGAGCGTCATATACACTCCCGGCTGACTGTAGTGTCTTTCAGGCCGAGGTCTTTGCCATTGGAAAAGCAGCTGAATTGGCACATCACGAAAAGCTAAGCTTCGGAGATTACTTTTTTCGTGGACAGCCAGGCTGCTATCAAAGCCTTAGCCAGTGAGACCATAAGATCAAAAGCAGGTTTAAACTGTAGGAAGGAATTAAACAAAATCTGCCACACTAACCAGGTAAAGCTCTGCTGGGTTCCCGGACATAGCAATATAGAAGGGAATGATATAGTAGATGAACTAGCCAGGAAAGGGTCAGAAGCAGACACCAGTAGTAGCGACCATTCAGTCAGGGGACCACTCGTCCCGATTGGGGTACTCAAGAGGAAGATAGACCTTAAACTAAAAGAGAAAATCAATATCTCCTGGAAATCCAGGAACGATTGTGCAATCTCTAGAAGTTTATGGCCTAACACAAATGGAAAGGAAACTCGGTATATTCTATCGCTGAGTAAAAAGAACATTAAAATCTTGATAGGTGTACTAACAGGTCATTGCGCCATTGGCACAATGGCTAATAGAATAGGGGCATTTGCACCCGATTTTTGTAGGAGCTGTCAGGATGAGGAGGAAATGGAAACCATTAAACACCTGCTCTGCGACTGTCCGAACCTCCAAACCAGCCGACTCCGTCATTTCGGAAACAGGTTTGTTGGAGAACTGGATGATCTAGCACAGGTCTCAATGGCGAGCATGAGGAAATTTATAGATAGCACAGGCTGGTTCGTTAACGAGCCAGTCTACGCTAATCGACAGAGTTGAATTGAACTGAGGAGCATCGATGCTAAATTTTTACTTTTACAGGGGATCACAATGGACCAATAGGCCCCCGTGTACGCAACAGCTTCTTGCTCTGCACACCCCTTACAACCTAACCTAACCTAACACTTTGGTTCTATTTTGGAATTATGTCTTCATTGAAGTCCCAAAAATAAAGTCCTTAACTACCTTAAAGTTAAATATGTTGACGGTGAAGTTTTGACTGAGACATCGATGTTGAAGGTCCTTTCTTGATAACAACATGCGCTTTTGTTTTGACCTCATTAACCGCGAGTAATTGGACAGACTTTTTCAAAATTGTGTCTCTAGTGTTGACGTGGGATCTCGACACTATTCTTTCAAGGTCGCATTACCTTGTCCATTTAGGAGGCTAATTCGTTTATAGTTGGTGCAGTTTCGAAATTTATTATTCGTTCAAATTTTGTTATTTCTGGAGTACAAATCAGACTGAATTTGTCGGATGAGCTTTTTTTTTCTTTGAGATCCATTTCGTAAAACTCCACATAATAATTGTAACGGAGATTAATCGTAAGATCTTGGTAGCCTGTTGACATATCTGTCACGTGAGATAACGATGCCTGGAAAGAACAAGTGGTCTATGGCATTTAGAGTGAATCTTTGTGCCCATATTAACAAATTCAGTCCAAAAAATGTATAGTGCGTTGATGGCGTAGCCTCAAGCCCCCCAGTCCAAGATCAACAACAACAGTGACTGTTTGTTTTTCAAATTCAACATTTTTGTTTGTTGACCTTATCGCTGACGTTGATTTTTCAACGAAAAATAAAGACCAATTTACATTTTCGAGAACATTCAACTTCTACAGAGCAGTTCAGTGCAATTGTTTACGGGTATGCGACCAAGTGTCAATGAAAAATTAGCCAAGTTGTAGTCTTCGAAGGACCGATTTTATGTGCGAAACGTCGAAGCAAATACAGCTACCTCGGATTCAGCGCCAACAAAAGGTTTCAAGTGTCAAATTTGCTCATTTATTTTTAGAATATAATAATACAAAAATGCATAGCTTATATTCAGCTGGTCTATAATGTTGTACTATTAATCTTAAATATTGACCCGTTAAAGTAATACTTTTTTTTAAGATCAACAGCTGTTTCGTGCTATACAAAAAAATAATAATAATAAACAAGTTTCATATGTTAGTTAATTTAATTGATAACTATGCGATATGGATATTAGACTTAAGTTTTAATTGCTTTGTATCACACTTGTAAAGTGCAAAAACTTGAACTTTCACTTATTGAGCTATTATTAGAATAGAAAACTTATTACTACCATTATACTTATGTCAATATGTATATAGACAAAACAACACAATATTATATTGATGAACAAGCTTAATTATTACATCCGATATTCTATTAACATAAATCTTCTTAATCGCGTTCTTTAAGGGATTTTTTTTTTATTTTGATTGCCCACTATGTCGAGCGCCACTTCAAACAAAAAAATAAAAACTAACCAACGTACCAACCAACAGTTGTCACTTATTTCGTATTTAAAGAATAATTCCACATGAATTAGTTCGTGTAGAGAGAGCAGCCACCTATTGTGTTTGCATTTGCGCTTATCGAATTAAACAATTTATTTCTATTTCTGTAATTTAATTTTGTTTGGAATTAATATCGTGGAGAGACAATTTTGTGCATTATTATTTTGTATTACAATTCTCATTTAAAAGAAAATAAAACTCCAAAAATAGATGACAATATTTAAATTTGGGGAATTTCAAAAAAAAAAATGTATCCACGAAAATCAGAAATCGTGAAAAATGCGTATGCCATGTATTTTTTGGCACCTCACCTATGAAACTTTTGGGGATTCTCAAAAGAATTTAATTACGACAAAACCTGAGATAAGACTAATATTTTACTAACTTATCGAGGTCTGTTATCATTTGTAGGTAAGCTACATACCTTTGTGGGTTTGTTATTATTGAATACATTCATGTGCCTTTACTTAAAAATCTCACTCATTGTTTTTGTTTTTGTATTTGCAGGTAAAAGTAAAGAAGCTGAAGTGAAGCGAATAAACAAGGAACTCGCTAACATCAGAAGCAAATTCAAAGGTGACAAAACTCTCGATGGCTATCAGAAAAAGAAGTATGTCTGTAAGCTGCTATTTATTTTCTTACTTGGTCATGACATCGATTTCGGGCACATGGAAGCTGTTAATTTATTGTCTTCGAATAAATACTCAGAAAAACAGATTGTAAGTTTTTTTTTTTCACCAACCTTAAAAATTGTCCAAATTGTTTTAAAAATATTTAATTTTCACATTACAGGGATATCTGTTTATTTCGGTTCTTGTTAATACAAACAGCGATCTTATACGTTTGATTATTCAATCTATAAAAAATGATTTACAATCTAGAAATCCGGTTCATGTTAATTTGGCATTACAATGCATTGCCAATATCGGCAGCCGTGATATGGCTGAATCGTTTTCAAATGAAATTCCAAAGCTTTTGGTATCGGGGTAAATAACTTGACTCAATATTTTATATGGTATTTTATTAATTTGTTTTTTATTTTAAAAGCGATACAATGGATGTTGTAAAGCAATCGGCAGCTCTTTGCTTATTGCGTCTCTTCAGATCGAGTCCTGATATCATTCCAGGCGGTGAATGGACATCAAGAATTATTCACTTACTCAATGATCAGCATATGGGTGTTGTAACAGCGGCCACATCGTTGATCGATGCACTTGTAAAACGAAATCCCGATGAATACAAGGGATGTGTAAATTTGGCTGTTTCACGTTTGTCGCGTATCGTCACTGCTAGCTACACTGATCTCCAAGATTACACTTATTACTTTGTACCAGCTCCGTGGTTGTCAGTGAAGCTGTTGCGTTTATTGCAAAACTACAATCCAGTGACTGAAGAACCAGGCGTTCGTGCGCGTCTAAGTGAAACACTCGAAACAATCTTGAATAAGGCCCAAGAACCACCAAAGAGCAAGAAGGTGCAGCATTCGAATGCTAAGAATGCTGTTCTCTTCGAGGCAATCAATTTGATCATACACAGCGATAGTGAACCGAATTTGTTGGTGCGTGCTTGTAATCAATTGGGACAGTTTTTGAGTAATCGCGAAACGAATTTGCGGTATTTAGCATTGGAATCGATGTGTCATCTAGCAACATCAGAGTTTTCTCATGAAGAAGTCAAGAAACATCAAGAAGTTGTTATTTTATCCATGAAGGTAAGTTCTTTTAAAATTAAATTCCACCACAAAAAGCTATGATATTTATTTTCTATAGATGGAAAAAGATGTATCAGTTCGTCAACAGGCTGTAGACTTACTCTATGCTATGTGCGATCGTACCAATGCGGAGGAAATTGTTCAAGAAATGCTAAACTACTTGGAAACAGCTGATTACTCAATTCGTGAGGAAATGGTGCTAAAAGTGGCAATTTTGGCTGAAAAATATGCCACAGATTACACATGGTAGGTTTTCATTTCTAGTTGGTATAAATGTCCAAATCTATTATTATGATACTTATTTTTTGGTTATTTATTTCATTGACAGGTACGTTGATGTGATTCTAAATCTTATTCGCATAGCTGGTGACTATGTTTCCGAAGAAGTCTGGTATCGTGTCATTCAGATTGTTATCAATCGCGAAGAAGTACAGGGATATGCTGCCAAAACAGTATTCGAAGCTCTACAAGCACCAGCATGTCACGAAAACATGGTCAAAGTTGGTGGTTATATTTTGGGTGAATTTGGTAATTTAATTGCCGGTGATTCTCGCTCAGCGCCCATAGTTCAGTTTAAACTTCTCCATTCAAAATATCATCTTTGTTCTCCGATGACACGAGCTCTACTCCTATCCACTTACATTAAGTTCATTAATCTTTTCCCCGAGATCCGTACCAATATACAAGAGGTATTCCGTCAGCATAGTAATTTGCGTTCGGCTGATGCTGAGCTCCAACAACGCGCTAGTGAATACCTACAATTGAGTATTGTTGCGTCCACCGATGTTCTGGCCACCGTACTCGAAGAGATGCCATCGTTTCCCGAAAGGGAGAGTTCAATTCTGAATGTGCTCAAAAAGAAAAAACCTGGTCGTGTGCCGGAGAATGAAATTCGAGAATCAAAGAGCCCAGCACCAGCATCCCTCAATAATGTACACGTAAATCATAAGTAAGAATCACAATGCATGAAAAATTGATTGAAAAAGTATAGAAATCATTTTATTTTCTTTTATTAGGGTGACCAATAACACAAATTCAAATGCAGACCTCCTTGGCTTAAGTACACCTCCATCGGCAACAACTAACAACAATTCTACCGGTGGCACACTCATCGATGTTCTGGGCGACATCTATGGATCGAATTCAACAACAAACAGTACAGCGATCTATAACTCTAAGAAGTTCCTCTTCAAGAACAATGGTGTACTTTATGAGAACGATTTGATACAAATTGGTGTCAAGAGTGAGTTCCGACAGAATCTTGGTCGCCTTGGCTTGTTCTATGGCAATAAGACTCAAATTCCATTAACGGTAAGTGAGAACTTTTTGAGAAATTGATCATTATTATATTACTTATTACTTATTGATAGAACTTTACACCTGTGTTGCAATGGTCGGCTGAGAATGCGCTCAAGCTTAACGTTCAAATGAAACCAGTCGAACCAACACTGGAAGCTGGTGCACAGATACAACAGCTCTTAACAGCCGAATGCATAGAAGACTATAGCGATGCGCCTACCATCGAAGTGACATTCCGTTATAATGGTGTACAACAAAAATTCAGTGTTCAATTGCCCCTGACTGTAAATAAATTCTTTGAACCAACCGAAATGAATGCAGAATCTTTCTTTGCTCGATGGAAAAATTTAGGAGGGTAATTATCATTATCTTCTCTATATGGCGTAAAAAAATAATTTATTTATTTTTAATTTTGTTTTAATAGAGAACAACAGAGGGCACAAAAAGTCTTTAAGGCACAAATTCCTTTAGATTTGCAAGGAGCCAGAAATAAACTGATGGGCTTCGGTATGCAATTGCTAACAAGTGTGGATCCAAATCCAGATAATATGGTTTGTGCGGGCATAATTCATACGCAAACACAACAAGTTGGATGTTTATTGCGATTAGAACCGAATAAACAAGCGCAGGTGAGTGTGAGTTACATTGTGTTTTACAAATATTGATATTTTATTTATTTTTGTTTACTTTTATTCCGTAAATAATTCCATTGTATAAAGTAGGCTAAAAATATTGTATTTTATTGAAAATTAAGACAAAAGTTGTAATACGCGAAGAATTGTTATTAGTCTGTCCTCTCCTTTGAAATTACTAGCAATACTTGAAAGAAGATGGGGGGGGGGGGGGAGTGGTGGTATGGTTCACAGCGATTGCCTATGTGGACTATGTTGCCAAAACGTTGTCTGGATAACATTCTAAACATTGAAATGCTCCTCAGTTTAGCCTTGAGTCCATCTTCTGACGGAGTGTTATGTACATTGTACATATGTATATTCTTTTTCCAACCGCACTACATGAATGTGTACCGTTCAACCCAACTATCACTGGCAAATCCACTACTCTGAACTCGGTCAGATCAAAAGGCGTTTTCAATGTAAGGAACTGAGCAGAACCTGAGCACGTCGAGGACGAGAGCTTAACCTCGATTCTGAGACTGATCATCTGTGGGTATCTTACTTACTTACTTAAGGTGGCGCTACAGTCCTGTGTGAACTAACTTCTCCATCTAGCTCGGCCCCTAGCTAGATGTCTCCAGTTTCGCGCTCCGAGTTGGGTGAGGTCACCTTCCACTTGTGCGCGCCACCTGATTCGCGGTCTTCCTCTACTGCGCTGTCCTGTGGGTGTGGATTCGATGATAAGGGTCTTATATAGCGACACTTTGGTCCTTCGAGAGAGGACTTTTCCACTCAATTGCTTTCTTAGCCCAAAGAAACAGCGGTTAGCAAGAGTTATTCTTCGTTTGATCTCAGCGCTGGTGTTGTTTTCGGCGTTTACAGCGGAGCCTAGGTAGACGGAGTCCTTGACTACCTGAAAGTTACGTCTGTCGATAGTGACGTTTTGACCAAGACGTCGGTGTTGTAGGTCCTTTCTTGACGAGAGCATGTATGTACTTTGTTTTGCCGTCATTAACCGTTAAACCCATTTTTGCCGCCTCTGCCTCAATACTCACACAAGCCCCATTGACATCACGCTGGGTTCTTCTGATTATGTCAATGTCATCAGCATATGCTAGTAATTGGACAGACTTTTGAAAGATAGTGCCTCTAGTGTTGACGTGTGAGCTCTGCACTATTTTTTCAAGTACGATGTTAAAAAAAATCGCATGACAGCGCATCACCTTGTCTAAAACCTTTTTTGACATCGAAAGGTTCTTTTAAGTTGTTTTCAACCTTTATGGAGCAGCGTGAATTCTCCATGGTCATCCTGCACAAACGGACGCGTTTGGCAGGGATGCCAAAACTAGACATGGCTCTATACAGCTCGTCCCTGTAGATACTGTCATATGCGGCCTTAAAATCGATGAAAAGATGGTGGGTGTCAATTTGGTGTTCTTGGGTTTTTTCCAGGATCTGTCGTAATGTGAATATTTGATCTGTGGGTATCCTGTAGGAACTAATTTTGTGTGTAAGTGTTCCGGAATGCCCTTTTCAATAGGAAAAAAACTAAGACTAAACGAAATCGACGAAATTTTGTATTCTATTACAAGATTTAATGATCTTCTACGTTAACTTAATTTGACAATTTTTTCTTTTGGCAACTCTAAATTTAATGGAGAAATTGTGGTTATTCCAAGTGATATTTTTAACCAATTCAAGCTAATTCAGTTCCCTGTTCGTTTAAATTTTGGGAGGACAATTGATAAATTTGTTGCGTGTTGTCAAACCATCTTGGTTGTTTGTTTTTAAAATAGAAAATAAATCAAAAAACATTGTTCATCATTCGTTCTCTACTGACCTTGATTCGATTAAAATAAGTCGAGAGAAAGTTTCCGGGTCCGCTAGTATTGAATTATTAGATAAGAATAGCTAAAGATTGTGTGCTTTTTTTTGTCAAGAAGCAAATAGTTTCCATCACTTTAACATTTCCTTCTTAAAAATTGCCCACTTGTCGTATCTCCCATACAATTATTAGTTACTTACTTAATTATCATAGTACATAGTTTCATTTACACATTTGTGTTGTACATTGTAGAATTTTAAAAACAAAAACATTTATTTATTTTTCAGATGTTCCGATTGACCATTCGAGCCAGCAAGGATACCGTTACCCGCGAAATCTGCGATCTTCTCGCTGACCAATTTTAAGCTCTTCTGTTTGATTAGAACGAAATTTAAACTAAAAGTTTTATGAAATAAAATATAATTAAAATAAAACAAAAACAAAAATATATACAATTCTCTCGAACACAGCAAAAATGCTAAGGAAACACCTTTCCCCCTACTACACACTTCTCTCTTATTATACAGCACTTCTCTTCAAGCCATATTTTCCTTTGTTCCATGGTCACACTAAAAAAAAAAAAAAACAATTCCATTTTATTTTTTAAAAATAAATATAATCTGTTACATTGTAACAATAAACTTTGCATAGGAATTATTATGATTATTATACTAGATAATACAATTTACTATAAAAACAAAAACAAACAAAAATATAAATGAAGGTATGGTATACATATAAAGTAGAAAGAAGTATAACTGATGAAATTATTAAAAGTGAAACAAATATAGATATATATATAATATAAAATAAACATATAAATAAATATATTTAGTAATAATAAACGTTGTAGCAAAAAAGAAAAGAATATGTTATGTTTTATTGATTAAAAAAAATACTATATTATAAATTAATATAAACAAAAATTATATAAAGTAAAAAAAAACCTCTCATTCTTGTTAAACAAAATTTCATACTGATTAAAAACAATTTAATTAAAAAAAAAATATTACACTATTAATGTATTATTTCGCTATTATTACATTGTACTGTATTATTCACTGCAATAGATTTATAAAAACAAAACAAAAAAAAAGTAAAATAAAAGTCGTTAAACGTTACTATTTTAAGCAAAACTTTTTGTTGTTTCTTTTATTATTTTATATATTTCCAAGAAAGAAAAAAAAACTAAAAATCATTCGTTAACTATGTTATAAATATATTTTGAAACAAATTATTTATTAATACATGTCGAAAGTTCATGTATTCACATAAATATTAAATATACTTATAAATCAAATGACATTTTATTGAATAGTATTATACATTTATGGACCTTTCTTCTCAACAACAAAGAACAAAAAATAAATAAAAAAAAAACTACATAAATCTATAAACGTTATTACATAATATAACATACGAAAAAAATATACATATTGTAATTACAAAGTTTATTAATAAAATAAAGAAAAAAATTAATCAATATTAATTTTAGAACTTTAAAACAAAAACAAAAACAAAACGTGACTACACTACACAACATAAAACAAAAACCAGATTAAGGTGAACTTATATAAATTAATTAATTAAAAGAATGAACGTTTATGTAAGCATCAAAAAGCATACATAATTTGCTAAAATCTGTTTGTTGCTCACTTCGCCAAAGTGTATTTACAGACATACAGAAGATGTAATTATTTAGAGAAATAATAAAAAAAAATAATATGAGAATAATAAAACCAACAATTTACTTGAAAGCGATTATAAATACAATTTGATTGAAATAAAGGGAAACATTATTGAATAATCTGTTGAAAAAGTGTATTTTTCTTTTTCCTAAAAACTTTTCAGTGTATGCCATTTTTTTTGGGATATTTTTTCGTGTTTTATGTTCAGTGTCTGTCTAGGTCTAGGTTACTTTTTCTACAAATGTAAGACGATTGGGTTTCTGTTTGGTTTAACTTAAGCATAATTAGTTTTTACGAATAACGAAAACCGCCAATAAACTCCCTGTTGTCATTACGTTTTACGATATTCTTTTTTTTTTAAACGATACATTTATTTATTTATGAATGTTTTCGGTGGTCAAATATGAATATGAATATGAATATGAATATGAATATGAATATGAATATGAATATGAATATGAATATGAATATGAATATGAATATGAATATGAATATGAATATGAATATGAATATGAATATGAATATGAATATGAATATGAATATGAATATGAATATGAATATGAATATGAATATGAATATGAATATGAATATGAATATGAATATGAATATGAATATGAATATGAATATGAATATGAATATGAATATGAATATGAATATGAATATGAATATGAATATGAATATGAATATGAATATGAATATGAATATGAATATGAATATGAATATGAATATGAATATGAATATGAATATGAATATGAATATGAATATGAATATGAATATGAATATGAATATGAATATGAATATGAATATGAATATGAATATGAATATGAATATGAATATGAATATGAATATGAATATGAATATGAATATGAATATGAATATGAATATGAATATGAATATGAATATGAATATGAATAATGAATATGAAAATGAAAATGAATATGAATATAAATATGAATATGAATATGAATATGAATACGAATATAAACTTGAATATGAATAAGAATATGAATATAATTTTAAATATAAATATGAAAGTGCTAAAATTACCGAAAATAAATAAAAATGACCTCAAACTTTTGAGACTTATGAAACTTCGTTTCATTTTCCGTGTGTGTTAGTCAAAATCTAAGTCATATTTTTACTATCCAACTGATCTTAATGAAATCCATCTTAATTTATTTTAACAATAAACAAACAGACAGCAATAAATATAAATAAACTGCACCATTTCAAAATCATTTTATGACATAAAAAATAAGATATTATTTTTCAGCTAAATTTGCAAACTCATTCAAACTCTTTCAGACTTATTGTTTGAAGTTTTCTATTGGCAAAACTAATTTTTTTAACTAATCTGTCAAAACTTCGATTTTCTCTTAAGATTTTATGTTCAAAATGTACCTATGTACATACATATGTTTAAAATTAAATTTGCACTTTTTTTAACTTTTATTTTTAAAGTAAGCTTTTTGATCACATGGATATTTTTTTTTCAAGGAAAAAAGATGACTTGGAAAATATTACAGTCTGTTTTGCAAGTGTCTGTTAGCTCTTGCAATAGAAACTACATATTTCTTGGAAAATTAACATGAATTTTTTAATGTGACAGCTTATTAAACTATCACTTTGACTATCACCTCACATAAATTTAATTTTTTTTTATTTTGACAGGCAAATATCAAAAATCACCTTAAACGATTTCATCTCTGAGTTTAATCTTTGTATATATAAACTATAGTACTCTTATGGAACACGAATTTTTAGTTCATTGACGGCTGTCAGGCGGCGCTCGGAGTACTGAAAATTTGTTGTGCAGATTTCAGAAATTAAAACAAAAACGAGTTGAGGAAAAGAGGGTTTTATCATTTTCTCTCTTGTAAGAAATTAAGAGAGTAAGGGAGGCAAAAAAATAATACATTTGTTTATGTCTTTTTTTGTGTGTTGTCATGGAGATATTCCTATGAATTGAACTAGTAGGTTTTGTTTTTGTTGCATTTGATTTCAAATTTATAAAATCTAAAATAATTCAAATTTCTTTGTGCCTGGTTACACGAGCGCAAAAAAGAATTACTTTTGTGGATACACACAGAAAAAAAAATTAAGTGGGCATGCAAGAAATAGAGGAACAGTCGGAAATTAAAACACAAAAAACTTCGTTGGATACTCAGCCGCAGGTACAGCACGAGCAAAACAAAAGCAAATTTGCTGTACATTCTACTTCGCCGGCAAATTAGAAATGAAAATGTCTGTCAAAAGGAGAACGTTTGAGAAAGAAACATGATTTTTAACGCAAAACTCATATCTGAAGATGAGGAAAAAGACGAAACTTGGCATTTTTTTCCATCCCTTTCCTTCTTTCTAAAAATCATCCGTTCTCTTTCGTGAATTAATTCTTTTTTGCGCTCGTGTAACCAGGCACTTTTCACAATGAATACACTGTTGTCATATTTTGAATATTGTACATAGTTGTGTGGATGTGCATATTTAAAAATTGGCAACAGATTTTTGTTGTTTTTTTTTTTTCATTTTTTGGAAAGAAATAATACGGTAGGTAGGGAAATTCAATTTTGAGTCAGATATGTATGTAGGGATGTGAGTACAATTTTTGTTACTCGTAAGTTGGATATGTATTTAGGTACAAATTTGAAAACACTAATTAGATAGTGTTTACAAATTTGTACCTATGCACATGTAGGTATATGTAGGTATAGCTACATTTTTATCATAGGTTATTCGTATTTGATATTCTATTGTAAGCATAGTTATAAAGTATGATAGGTATGTACAGATATATAAAAAAACTGTAGGTTGACTTTTTCTAATTTTTTAAGAAATGTTATCAACAGTATCTTGTATTAAATAAATTAAAGGGGAGAGTACGATAACTTTGGCGACAAAGTTTAATGACGGATTTGTATAGAACAGTTAAAAACAAGCATTTTTTACTATGGAAGGGTGGGTCTATCTCCCCCCGTTTAGGCGGTAGGGGCAGTTTAAAAAAATATGTACATTAAATGGAAAAAAATAATTTAAAAATAACGGTAATACTTATAATTAAGTATTATACCTTTTTTTAAAGCCAACACTTTTGTCTATTAGCTTGTTTTTAAATCAAGTCAAAACTATGCATAGTTTTTGAAAAAAATTGTTTTAAAGTCAAAATTTGTGCAAAAAAAAGTTAAAAAAAAGGTTTAAAGTGTAATTTTTCAAAACTTTCAGATTATCTACTTTTTTTTTTTATAATTCATTGCTCTTATTTGTTTTTGATCAAAAACTGAAAACTAGATGACTTGATGTCTTCTAGTTCTTGAGAAAATTGAAAATTACCAAAACAAAATATTTTAATTAAATTACTTTTTCCTTGCTTAAGTATTAACGTAGTCTTATTTTGATAGTAATAATCGAATATGGATTAAGATATACCTAGGGTAAATTAATTTTTCTTAAATCCAGCTTATTTAAATGCAAAAGAAACTTTGCATGCACCCCATCTTGCACCCACCGCACCTTGCACCCACCCCACCTTGCACGCACTCCAACTTGCACCCACCCCAAATCCTATAGTGTGCCCAAGCAGGGGGGTTGGAGGGGGGCAGCATGCCCCCCCTTACAGATGCCACTGTTGCATACACCCAAACTCGCGCACACCTTACTGTTGCATACACCCAAACACGCATTACGCATACGCAAATACCATTATTACTATCAAAATAAGACCACTCAAGCAAAAAAAAAAAGAATTAAATTAAAATAGTAGTTGTAGTAGTTTTCAATTTTCTCAAAAACTAAAAGACATAAAATCATCTAGTTTTCAGTTTTTGATCAAAAACAAATAAGAGCAATAAATTCTGAAATAAAGACAATGGTAGATAATCTTGAAGTATTGAAAAAGTTACACTTTAAACTTTTTTTTAATTTTTTTTACTCAAATTTTGAGTTTAAAATTAAATTTTTATTTTCAATTTTCTCAAAAACTAAAAGACATAAAATCATCTAGTTTTCAGTTTTTGATCAAAAACAAATAAGAGCAATAAATTCTGAAATAAAGACAATGGTAGATAATCTTGAAGTATTGAAAAAGTTACACTTTAAACTTTTTTTTAATTTTTTTTACTCAAATTTTGAGTTTAAAATTAAATTTTTATTTTCAATTTTCTCAAAAACTAAAAGACATAAAATCATCTAGTTTTCAGTTTTTGATCAAAAACAAATAAGAGCAATAAATTCTGAAATAAAAACAATGGAAGATAATCTTGAAGTATTGAAAAAGTTACACTTTAAACCTTTTTTTAACTTTTTTACTCAAATTTTGAGTTTAAAATTAAATTTTTCAAAAACTACGCATAGTTTTGACTTGATTTAAAAACTGGCTAATAGAACAGAATGTTGGCTTTAAAAAAATGTATACAACTTAATTGTAAGTATCACCGTTATTTTTTAATTATTTTTTTACATTTTAAATAATAACTTTTTTAAATTGTCCCTCCCGCCTAAACCGGGGGAGATAGACCCCCCTCCCATAGTAAAAAATGCTTGTATTAAGACCCTCTACCAAAAACCGTTATTATATCTTGGCGCCAAAGTTATCGTACTCGTGCCCCTATAGCTATATATCGGGTGATTTTTTAAGAGCTTGAAAACTTTTTTTTAAAAAAGACGCATAAAATTTGCAAAATCTCATCGATTCTTTATTTGAAACGTTAGATTGGTCCATGACATTTACTTTTTGAAGATAATTTCATTTAAATGTTGACCGCGGCTGCGTCTTAGGTGGTCCATTCGGAAAGTCCAATTTTGGGTAACTTTTTCGAGCATTTCGGCCGGAATAGCCCGAATTTCTTCGGAAATGTTGTCTTCCAAAGCTGGAATAGTTGCTGGCTTATTTGTGTAGACTTTAGACTTGACGTAGCCCCACAAAAAATAGTCTAAAGGCGTCAAATCGCATGATCTTGGTGGCCAACTTACCGGTCCATTCCTTGAGATGAATTGTTCTCCGAAGTTTTCCCTCAAAACGGCCATAGAATCGCGAGCTGTGTGGCATGTAGCGCCATCTTGTTGAAACCACATGTCAACCAAGTTCAGTTCTTCCATTTTTGGCAACAAAAAGTTTGTTAGCATTGAACGATAGCGATCGCCATTCACCGTAACGTTGCGTCCAACAGCATCTTTGAAAAAATACGGTCCAATGATTCCACCAGCGTACAAACCACACCAAACAGTGCATTTTTCGGGATGCATGGGCAGTTCTTGAACGGCTTCTGGTTGCTCTTCACTCCAAATGCGGCAATTTTGCTTATTTACGTAGCCATTCAACCAGAAATGAGCCTCATCGCTGAACAAAATTTGTCGATAAAAAAGCGCGAAACACATTTCGAACCGAACACTGATTTTGGTAATAAAATTCAATGATTTGCAAGCGTTGCTCGTTAGTAAGTCTATTCATGATGAAATGTCAAAGCATACTGAGCATCTTTCTCTTTGACACCATGTCTGAAATCCCGCGTGATCTGTCAAATACTAATGCATGAAAATCCTAACCTCAAAAAAATCACCCATTACAAATAATAATAAAGGCTGGGATGCGACTCACACTGATAATTTCCCATCTTGTCTGTCGATTTGTCTTGCTTAAAACTTTAACAAAACATTCATAATCATAACAATATTTTTGTGTGAGATAAATAATTTGAAGTCTATATCTTTCCTTGTTATCCTAAAACTTGAGTCAACAAACATTTCTTATCAGCAAATTGAAAAGTGCAATTACAAAGATTACCATGGAAATTCTATTATGTCCATATTATTTTTTAGTTTTTCAATTGAACTCAAATACATTTATGTATAAGTTTCAAAACAATATTTTATTAGTTTTCACATGAACTTTCAATAACTTAGGCTTTTGAAATGAAAACCAAAAGTTAGTTAGTGCCCAGTACATTTGCAATGATGCAGTTTTTATTCACGTATACCTATATTCGTGTGAAATAAAATTGTAATGTTGACTTGATTTTCTGATATAAACTTCACATATAATTTGGTATTCATTTTTCAAGTGAAGTGATATTTTAAAAACAACGTGGATTGCAGTAAAGCTTCATTGTTCGCGTGAAGTAAAATTTCATGCTTTCATGGTTATTTGAAATGCAATTTCATGTGAATCCATTTAATACCTAATATCAAATCATTATTTTTAAACTAAAATTCACATGAAATTCAACTTCACATAATTTCCTTAAAATTCCTATTTATAAATATACTTATTCCATACATCTTAATGTAGTGCTTACTTTACCGACGGACAATAGCCATAGTGTTATTTGTCTTCTTTTTAAATGTACCTAACAACATACATATATTGATAGCGTATTTTTTTCTTTTTATTAATAATACTTTCATTTTATCAAATACAGGAAATTATCTATGAAAAACAAAAACATTCCACCTACTACCTTTTTGTTTTGAAAACAGGTATTTTAACGTATTTTTGTATTATTCATTGGCAATCGGCAAACCGGCAACAGTTACAAAATTTAAATTTGAATTGGTCTTTATTATTGCTTTATACGTAAATAAATAAACAAAAAAATGTCTCTTTATTCTCTCCCTTCAACCATAGCTACTTTCTGTTTTGTATTGTCAAATTGTCTTTTAATTTCCCCCATTAAAATTCTGCAAAAACTTTGCAGATTTAGTTCATTGACGTTAGCCCAGACGTCGCTTCGTTCGTTCCTCTTCATGATATTACTATTCCAATTCATATACAAAGATATTACTATTCCAATTCATATACAAAGGTTAAATTTCCGATTAATTGACAAATGAAAACTTTGAAATGAATTAATTGATATCTTAAACTTATCTTTTTCTTCTTAGGTGCATCAACTTGACAAAAAGCTTCAAGAAAGAACACCAACAATAAATCAATTTAAAGCCGTGTTCACCATTCACCAGAGTTTCTTTTTATTGAAGTCCAAAATTTTCTAATGTAAGACCGTTGTCCATGCAAATTGATCAATCTCTTAGGTAGCTCAGATGTGAAATTATCCGATAACGAAAAAATATTTTTTTTTGACAATTCCGTGATCTGCTCAGAGCTAAAAAAGGAAAACTCCAATTATCTAAACATGACAAGCGCTTTTTTAGTTTAAGCGGAGAATCGTGTAACTTTTACCACTTGAATTATTGAGTGTTTTGTTAAATTGCTTTTAGGAAAGCATTAGACATTTTCTTACCAAACAACACCAAAAAGTTGAAACACTCACTAAAAATCTTCCCAAAATATGTTGTATAGTCTTCAAAAAAAGTAAATTTATTCACAAATCTCTATCTTATTTTCTATTTCTTGTACTGTTGCAAGTTTGTGAGAGTAATGTAAGTCTAGCAGTCCTTCAATTCTTAAAGCGAATTTATGAAAATTAAACACTTTTGTATATATGTATACATATTTGAATAGTACTATCATTAAAGCATCATTCACATGAGCGCGACCAACGAACGACGAATGAATTACAAAATGTGAGTTTATATACGTTCGAAGGCATATTTCCACACAAATTCTTAACAAAACGATAGCAATATAGTTTCTATTTGATTTATGCGATGCATACTTTTACTTTTCAATATTATATATTAATAAATTTAAGAAAACAAATTTATTCGTCGCGAAAAAAATTATAGTTGATACGAACTGTCAAACTTTATTCGCGTTCCACATTATCCACACTCGCAACGAATAAAAAAATCGCGCGTACTTAACCTAAAAAAATCGTTCTTGTTTTGGTTTCGGTGGTGAATGTCAAACTTAATTCGCGACGAATTAAAAACTCTCATGTGAAAGAAATGTCAAAATCGACGAATATTCGTTCATTCGTTGGTCGTGCTCATGTGAATATTGCTTAAGAGGAACGCTCGACCTGACATCTTTTCATCGACTTCCTAAACAGTTCGTTCCACATGTTTTGCATGTGGAATGTATTGGGGTGGGGGTAAAAATGAGCGAGAATTCCAATTTAAAATAATAAATTCCCAGATTATTAAAAAAACAGAAGATAGAGAAAAATGTATACAAGCTCAACGAAAGTTCGAGGGACGCAATAAAAATGAATTTTGTATAATGTGGTTTTTTGATTTTTTGATTGGGAATGAAGAAAATTAAAAAAAAAAAACACAACAAGACAAAAAAAGAATTAGAATATAAACTTTTTGTGGCTGCCAATTAGAAAAATTAAGGTTTTAAGGGCCTTGCACATGAGAGCGAATAACGAATGAACGAACAAACGTGATTTTTTTACACATTTCAAAAAATCAATTCCGAACAAAAACACATTTAAATTATAAGAAACCAATTAACACTAATGTTAGGATAATAAAATTTGCATTTTGTTCTCTAAAACAAGAAAATTTTGTAAAAACAATTTGGTAGTAACGAATTGCAGTGTGGTTGCTACGAACTGTCAAATTCTCATTCATCCACACTGCAACGAATGAATTGTTCGCGCTCAACTTAACCTCAAAATTATACCACTCTTGTTTTGTTTGTTGAAAAGGGTAATTATAAATTGACAATTCGTCGCTGTCTGCGAATAGAAATTAAGCTCATGTGAAAAAAAGTCAAAATATGCGAACATAAACAGTTAGCAGTTCGCAGTTTGTAGCTCATATGCAAGATGCTTTACCCAGTTTTTTCGAATCATTTTCAAATGAGACAAATATTTTCATACCATGCTAAAATAGTGCGAACATTTTTTGTTTAGTTTTCTTTTAGGGATAAATAATATAAAAAGAATGACTTAAACAAGGTACATTAACTTCAGAAATTTTTTGAGAAAATTAAAATGTTATTAACTTCTCATAGGAAGTTATTGTAATTGGTCCGATATGTATATTGAAAATATATCCGAAAATATGTTCATGTTCAAATAACAGCTTTTATGGTCACTTATTTAAAAACTCTTTTTAGTTGATGTGATGTTTGCACCATACAAACATATCAATAATAATTGAAGTGAAAATTAAAATTGACAAAGATTTAGTTAGATATAAAAAAATTAAGTTAAGTAATTTTAAAAAAGCCGTGTAAACGATAATATTTCATTTCAATTTACAAATTCATACATAAAAGTGTCATTTTAGTTCAAGTGAACATTGAAATGCACGTGAAAATCAATAGTTTAAAATAATGAAAAAATTGAAATAAATGAAAATTTTATTTCTATTTTGGAGAAAATCCTAATTTTGAATTTAACAACCATTTTTTTTTTCATTAAATCAAGTGTTAAGTCTAGGAGACAATAATTTTAAAATTTTTTACTTAAAAAGGATTTTTTGTATAATGTCCTTTTTCCTTAGAATGCAAAAAGCTATTACACTATCTTTAGCCATTTGTCCGTTTTTTTGAAACAACCAAAATGAGGGTGAGGAGGATTCTAGGTTCATAAATTAATTTTGTTACTTTTTTGTTTAATACATTAATGTAACAAAATTATTCTCTAGAAACTGCCTTACATTTTTATCTAGGCAACAACCTGCCAACCTAAAGAAATACTATCGTACTTATTCATGTAACTATTTAAACCCTGGACCTATCTGCCAAAACGATAAAAAATATAAACTTAAAAAAATACCTACATCGAATGTATTTGCTATGGAAAAATTCAAAATGTGGCAACGAAGCATTGTATCAAAACTTAAATTTGAAAACGTTGTTTTTAAATTTTCAGATTTCACAAAAATAGAAAATCTAAAATCAAATGAATACAATTTTCTTCTAACAAATCTAAAACAAATGCAATTAAATGTATTGTATATGCATACTTTCTATACATTGATAGGTAAATATGAATAAAACAAATCTCAGGTAACGTTGGCAACGACTGATTTTTGTTTACATTAGAGTAATTTATTTTATTTATTTATTTCAATATTTTTATACTTCCAGTCGCTCTCAGATTCCACACTTAATTTTCGTACAGGCAGCGCCCCCATGGTCCGCCTTCCGTAACAAAATTTTGTGTTTCATGATAGTACTATTCAAATATATGTACATATATGCAAAGTAAACACACATTCCGTGTAGCAAGGAATCGAGAAGCAACAATTAAGTTGTACCGGTGTTTTTCCTGCTGGTACTCGAACGCGGCCATTTTTGAACATCACATCACACCCCACTGACAGTTGAAACCAAAAACACTCTATTACCAAGACCGGAATCTTTCGTACGTTTCACTCTCCAAAACCCGTTTGTTTACATTGTTGTATTTGTAATTTTGACAATTAGTCCATGAATAGATGTGAGCACAAACAAAAAAAAAACGATGCCGTGGGCTAGCGGCACTTTGCAAAGCAAAAACAAAATGGAGGGGTTAATAAGTTTTTTTCAGGTTTTTCTTTTTACTTTTTTCGATGAAAAAGTCAGTTTTAAGCTTTAATTTTGCAGGCATTTTGTGGGTAGTGAACCAATGTACCTTTTTGTCTTGAAAAAAGCATGTTCAACATCAGTTTATTATAATTAATTCACTAATTTACAGTAATCACTACGAAATTCTTTAAATTTCATAATAAACCTCGGATTTTTGTATCAAAGTTGCGTTCGAAGAACCATCAAGTTAAGGGTGCAAGCGCAATTTTTGTATTGAATTCTAATAAATTTTCGTTAACGAACGGCCCAAATATTTTGTTTGCAAGTAATTAAAATCTGTATCAATTTAATTAATCCAAGTATATTTATAGTTTGTTTTTAATGATTTAAGCTTGCAACTATTTTTCAATTCCATTATGATTAATAAATATTAAATTTAAAAAATAAGTTATAATCGAAGAATATCTTATCCATAACATTCTTGATTGATGGAAGCATACAACATGTATTTGCTATCAAAAAAAAACTAAACACAAAAAACACAATTTTTTAAAAAAAGTAATCAGAACGATTATAGCGAACCTGGTCAATAAATGCAGAGCAAATAAAATGCAAATTTTGACATATATCACAAAATGAAAACGTCTTAAAATCGTTCTGAATTCATGCACAACTCATTCAATAGATCATGTAATCGACATTAATGTTTATTGTTGACGTACAGAATTTTTTTTTAGTGAATTTCCACAGTTTAACGCAAAATATAATTTTCATTCATTCCTTAAAAATGTTTAGTTACCAAAGTTCAAGTTTACTTATTATTGTTTGAAGGGTATGTTTAGTAAAAGTGCTGCTAAAAATGAAACAAATTAATGAGTTTTACGTACATGTTTTTCTTAATATAGTAAATACTTCCATAGATTACATTTTATAAATGCAGAACATGGAAGAAAATATACATAAACAATAGTTTTCAGATATAAAGCAGAGGTTAGCGTAGAAAAATATTTTTGAGAAAGCCAATAATATTTTAAATATGTTCATTAAAGAAATTTCCGCATCGGCTAACCTTCATCAACTTTTTAGAAAAAAAATTAGCATTAATAGCAGCCAATTATTTCATAGCATAATTAATTTTTCAGATTGTAAAATGTCTAGAAATTTTCATACGCTACAAAATTCGTAATTTTATGCGTAAACATAGAAGATAACATTATTTAGTCAAGAAGTATGGATTTTGGCGCGTATATCGGTTTTTTTCTATTGGGTGTTCGGTTTCCCCATACTGGAATAAAAAAAAGTTACTTAAATCTATTTATTGCACTCATTTAGTTGGTATTGTGTGTAAACATATTGCCTTTTTCTATTCCTTAAAGATGCTTTACACAAAGCAACTTATTTTTAAAACATGGTTCCCTCAAATTTGTATTCCAAAATCTAACTACAAACAAAATTCTAACTCTAACATAGTCCCTCAAAAAGAAATTTTTAGGAATATTTCTGCAACAAATAAAAATAAAATTTGGTCTTGTAATTATCGAACTGCTTAAATGATGAAAATACTAATCTAATTGAGGAATCTGAACTAGCTAAAGTTGGCAATGGAACTTCACAAGTATGCTTCTCGTAGCATTGTCTGTACAAAAAAATACGGAGGCATCCGCCTATTGTTTCCACCTGAACTTCTAACGTTGCCAAGAAAATGCTCTAAACAAACTACATCTGAAAAAATTGTCTGTTTTGTTGTTTTACAAAGTATTGAGTTACACTTTTGTCCATTTGCAATAACTATACGTAACCGGTTGCAGCACATGTTGCGTTCGCAAATTATTTAAGTAAACAAAATAAATAGTGTAATGTGTATACACTCTTTATCTCTTTCAATAATAAGGGGCAACATCTAGTGGTAGTAATAGGAGAACTCGCTTCTTTAAGCATCGAGAAACCTCTAGTGGCTAATAGGAGAACTCGCTTCTTAAGCATCGAGAAACATCTAGTGGCTTAGAGGGGAACTCATTCAGCGCATACAAGAACCTCGAAAGGGGTAAGCATCTAGTGATAAAGTGGAGAACTTCGTTAAGCATCGAGAACAACCTCGTAGATTCTCGAACCGATTGAAGGTATATAAATAGGCGCTTGGAAGCGAAGCGGTTGATTATTGGTTGTAAACTGTGAAAGTAAAGACTGTGTTTAAAACGTAATAATTGAGTGTTCAATAAATAAGTGGAACAATTTAAATAAAGTAAAAATCGTGTTTTATTTACAAGTGCGAATAAGTTTTAATTGTCGGACCAAGCCGAATATTACATTGGTGTCAGAAGTGGGATTAAAACTTATTGAGAATAAAAACAGTGATTGAACTATTTTGTGTAAAGTAGTGAAGTTAAAAAAAATAAAAATGAGTAAAGTTTTAAAAGACTTAACTGTCCTTGAGCTAAAGGCTGAACTAAGCAAACGTGGCTTAAGTGGGACAGGCGTAAAAACCGAACTCGTTAAACGGCTGCAGGAATATCTGGAGCAGCAAAATGAAGACCCAGATACGTTTGCTTTCGAATTAGAAGCAAAAGTGGAAGAGGTAAATGCAAATGTTGCTTTATCTAACATGGTGTCAGTTCTTTTAGCCAAATTTGAAGAGAATGAAAAGAATGTTCTCAAACAACTAGAAACTCAAAGGAATGATGTCCTGAAACAACTAGAAGCCCAAAGAAGTGACCAAAAGCAAGAACAGCAGAATGTTCTCAAACAACTAGAAGCCCAAAGAAGTGACCAAAAGCAAGAACAGCAGAATATTCTAGAGCGATTCGACGAACAGAAAAACCTTTTAGAAGGCAAGTTTGCGGATTTCGAAGAGAAAATCAAAACTGTCGACGAGCGCGTCGAAAAACAAAATGCACGTTTCGAGAAAATCGACGAACAAATTGAAACCATCACAAATCAACTAGAAAAAGTGCGAAAGATGAAAGCTCGAGAACCTTCTGGTGAGTGCTCAAGGAAGAGAGAAGTGAATCCTCCAAGCTTTGATGGGCAGATTCCGTGGTCAATCTACAAGAAACAGTTTGAAGCAGCAGCGTTAACAAACGGCTGGGACGATCACGAAAAATACATTGCTCTTACGCTTGCTTTAAGAGGATCTGCTGCTGAACTGCTACAAACCATCCCAGCAGAGAAGAGTGGTGACTTCACAGTTCTGGTAAACGCAATCGAACAGCGGTTTGGGAATAGCCACATGACAGAAGTCTTCCGAGTTCAGCTTAACAATAGGACACAGAAAAGAGGTGAAACTCTGCAGCAGCTTCAGGCAGATATCGAGCGATTGGTTCATCTGGCATATCCAACAGCTGGTAACGAGATAATAAATCAACTTGCTGTTGAAGCCTTTGTGAGAGCTGTGGGCGATATAAATCTCCAAAGGGCTATCCGCACTGCCGGAAAGCGAACACTACCAGAAGCATTGGCTTTCGCTCTGACGATGGAAGCTGCAGAACAAGCTTCCCAAAACGTGCATCGCGTAAGAAAATTAGAAGCTCAAGAATGCTCTTGTCAGAAGGCTACTGTGGAAAGGAGTCAGCGAGGCGGAGTAGCACGATGCTGGAACTGCAATAAGACTGGGCATCTACAGCGACAGTGCAGATTACCGCGAAAAGGAACCGCATGGCAACACTTTGGAAACAGAAGTAATTTTACGGCTCAAAGTAACATTAACAACGAAGTTGATTCCCACCCGGGAAAACGAATAAGAACCAACTTTAAGGGGCAGAAGCTGATTTGTGGTATCGATGGCCCCGGGAACGACATCCAAGTTTATCAAACGAAACGTGACAACGAGAACAGACCATATAAGCAAGACTGTAAGAATTGTAGACGACAAGAAGAAAAAGAAGTGGTTACTGTCCAACGAACCAGAGCCGATCCCATTTATGGCTGGAGCAACGACGAGTTGAGGAAGGCTCAACAAGAAGACTCAGATATCGAACCCATCCTCGCTTGGAAGGAACACCAGGAAAAACCAGAATGGGCTGATATCTCCGATAGAAGTCCGACTCTGAAGGCCTATTGGGCACAGTGGGACTCGTTTTATGTCCAAGAGGGTGTCCTTCGACGTAAATGGGAATCAGCAGATGGAAAGTCTTATGTAATGCAGCTAGTCTTACCGAGATCGAAGGTTATGGATGTTCTGCGAGAGATGCATGGTGGAGTTTCGGGAGGTCATCTAGGAGTGAACAAGACGCTAGAAAAGGTTCGACAACGATTTTACTGGCTACATGCAAGGGAAGATGTCGAGAAGTGGTGCCGAAAATGTGATACCTGTGCTGCCACCAAAGGCCCGAACAAAAAGAACCACAGCCAAATGCAGCAGTATAATGTCGGAGCACCCTTCGAAAGGATTGCAGTAGACGTGGCGGGTCCATTTCCGGAAACAAACAATGAAAATCGTTATATTCTGGTCGTCATGGATTACTTCAGCAAGTGGCCTGAAGCATACGCCATTCCAAACCAAGAAGCCAAAACAGTCGCAGACCAAATTGTCTTCAACTGGGTGAGCAGGTTCGGCGTTCCATTAGAACTGCATTCTGACCAGGGAAGGAATTTTGAATCGAACATATTTCAGGAAGTTTGTGGGCTTCTTGACATCAAGAAGACAAGAACAACACCACTTCACCCACAATCTGATGGCATGGTCGAACGATTCAACCGAACCCTGAAAGAACATCTTTGCAAAGTTGTGGACGACAACCAGCGAGATTGGGATCGACACATTCCACTGTTTTTGATGGCGTATCGAAGTGCAAGACATAGCTCAACTGGCCATACACCGTCTGAGATTTTGATGGGAAGGAACATCAGACTGCCGAGCGAAATAAAATTTGGATGCCCCACATCGGAACCGCAAGCCGAGGATGACTACATTGATGACCTCAGAGAAAGACTCCTTCAGATCCACGACAATACCAGGTTGAAAATAAAGATGTTCAGTGACCGAATGAAGACACGCTACGATATACGAGCGATAACGACAGAGTTCCCAGCAGGAGATCGCGTGTGGCTTTACAATCCCCATCGACAAAAAGGATTGTCACCGAAACTTCAACGGGACTGGGAAGGTCCATATACAGTCATTACAAAAATCAACGATGTCGTGTACCGGATACAAAAGGGAGTCAGAGGAAAACCTAAAGTTGTACATCGTGACCGGCTACATCGCTACCGTGGTGATGAGAACGATGGATTTGTTCGGGACGATCAATCCTAAGGAGGGGGCAATGTAATGTGTATACACTCTTTATCTCTTTCAATAATAAGGGGCAACATCTAGTGGTAGTAATAGGAGAACTCGCTTCTTTAAGCATCGAGAAACCTCTAGTGGCTAATAGGAGAACTCGCTTCTTAAGCATCGAGAAACATCTAGTGGCTTAGAGGGGAACTCATTCAGCGCATACAAGAACCTCGAAAGGGGTAAGCATCTAGTGATAAAGTGGAGAACTTCGTTAAGCATCGAGAACAACCTCGTAGATTCTCGAACCGATTGAAGGTACATAAATAGGCGCTTGGAAGCGAAGCGGTTGATTATTGGTTGTAAACTGTGAAAGTAAAGACTGTGTTTGAAACGTAATAATTGAGTGTTCAATAAATAAGTGGAACAATTTAAATAAAGTAAAAATCGTGTTTTATTTACAAGTGCGAATAAGTTTTAATTGTCGGACCAAGCCGAATATTACAATAGTAATAAACTAATAAATCATTAAATAATATGTATTTGGTCAATTTTATTTTATTTAATATACATTTACAACATTTATTTGGATTGAAATTAAAAAGCTATACAAATCTTCCAATTTAAGACCATGTCAGCACTTCAGATTCTGTTGGTAAGGATTGTTTAGTTTTTGAACGAGGCCATGAAACATTCAAAATGAAGCATTTAGATGGGGCTGATTACTATAATGAAGCATTTTGATGGGCCAAAGCACTAATTGTGAGAAAGTGTTTGGTTTTTTGCATCATTTCACGCACACTTTCTCACATTTAGTGCTTTTTAGCTTGTAGGCAAACCGAAATGTCAGTCTGAGATTCCGGTCTTGGTAATAGAGTGTTTTTGGTTGAAACACAAGTTGAGCACATGTGCCTGTCACCTGTCATTTCCCATATTTTTGTCTGATAAATAAATAGTCTATTGGTGATTTTAGTTTTTGAATTTTAAATAAAAGAAGCCAAAATGAAGACTTATCCCACACTTACTAATTCTCGACCGGAATTTAAAAAGTACCCACCCCAATTAAATGAGGTAATTTTAATCGTCAAATTCTAGTACTCTCTAAATACTCGTTTCTCCTTCCAGTACTTGGCTAATTTGGGTGCTCCACATCTTGATTCCTTCAATGAAATGCTTCGTTTTGGTCTCAAAAACATAGTCAAACACATGGTTCGGATGAACATGCTAACAAAGTCCGGCGAGAAGCTCTGCATTTGGTTGGAGGACTTAGTAATTTCAAGACCAGCTGTTCCAATGGACTTTATCGACGCAAGAGACCGCAACGTCTATCCTTCGGAATCACGGCAAAATCACATTTCATACTCGGGTGTGTGCAGCGCTCGCATTGGCTGGTCCATCAATGGCCTTGAAAACGCTCCCATCGATGTAGACCTCGGAAAAGTTCCAATAATGATCAAATCAAAAGCTTGCAATCTCGGGAACCTCAACCCCAAGGAAATGGTTGCACGCGGAGAGCACGATTCAGAGTGGGGTGGTTATTTTATTATAAAAGGAAATGAGAAAATTATTCGAATGCTTATGATGGCTCGAAGAAATTACCCAATTGCTGTTAAGCGCTCGGTATGGAAGGATCGTGGCCAAGGTTTCTCGGACATCGGCGTAATCTTGCGCTCGGTGCGATGTGATGAATTGGCCTGCAATAATGTCCTGCACTTTCTCAACAACGGCACTGCCAAATTGATGTTTGCTCAATTGAAAATCATGTCATATGTCCCGATTTGTTTGATTCTGAAGGCTTTGGTGGACTACACCGACGAGGAGATCTACAATCGTCTGATTCGTGGCTACGAGGATGATCAATACTACAAAGCCAATGTGCAAACAATGCTGAGAGAGGTTCATGCCGAAGGCATCCATTCGCATATCGAATGCAAGGATTATCTTGGAGAGATTTTCCGCAGCAAGTTCACAGATCTTCCCGAATGGACAACAGCCGCCGAAGTTACTGAATTCCTTCTAAAAGAACGTGTTCTGGTTCATTTGGATAGCTTCGAAGAAAAGTTCGATATGCTGGTGTTTATGGTGCAAAAGCTTTTCGCTTGCGTCCAGGGAAAGTTTAAGATTGAAAATATCGATTCGGTTATGATGCAGGAAGTCCTACTGTCCGGGCATCTGTACCAAAAATACTTAATGGATCGCATTGAGATATGGATGTACTACGTTAAGAAGGCAGTCTTAAAGAAGGTCGAAAATGGTGGTGTATTAATAACACCGCTACTTCTTCAGGGTTGCTTCCGCATGGCGGGCAACATTGAGAGGCCAATGGAATCGTTTTTGGCCACTGGAAATGCGCCATCGAAAAGTGGCATGGGTTTGATGCAGAATACCGGTTTGGTGGTTATGGCCGAAAACATCAATCGAATGCGTTATATGTCACATTTTCGAGCAGTACATCGAGGTTCTTATTTCACAACCATGCGGACAACTGAGGCTCGTCAACTTTTGCCTGATGCTTGGGGATTTATTTGCCCCGTTCACACACCCGATGGAACTCCATGTGGTTTACTCAATCACTTGACTGTTACATGTAAGATATCAACCACTCCACCAGCCAGTCAAGTCAAGGTAATGTATAGTTTTTGATCTGTTCTTGTCATCGTTTTTTTTTTTTATGTCATGATTTTTTCCAGCTCATACCCAAGACCTTGGTGGACGTTGGACTAATTCCCCTACAATCGCCTTGCTTTGACTCATTCGCCAAGCTCTTGGTAGTCTTTCTCGATGGTAAACTAATTGGCCACATACGTCAAGTTGATGCTACAAAAATCGTTGATAAACTTCGCTGTTTGAAGATCGACGGAACACTCCCACAGATGATGGAAATTGCTTATATTCCCCCCAAAAAGGGTGGCCAGTTTCCGGGACTGTTTTTATTTTGCTCCCCAGCAAGAATGATGCGCCCCGTTAAGAATCTAGCTTTGGGAAAAGTCGAATATATTGGTTCGCTGGAACAAGTCTACATGGAAATTGCTGTCGATGAAAAGGAAGCCTATCCGGGAGTGACAACTCACATTGAATTGGCAAAAACTGATTTTATGAGTAACTTGGCTAATTTAATTCCAATGCCTGATTTAAATCAATCACCTAGGTACGTAATTAAATAAATTTAATGTTTTTTTTTTCAATTAAAATGAATCGTTATCTTAAAGGAACATGTATCAATGTCAGATGGGTAAACAAACGATGGGAACTCCATGTCTAAACTGGCCCAAACAGGCTGCCAACAAATTGTATCGTCTGCAAACCCCAGCCACGCCACTCTTTCGTCCAGTTCATCACGATAACATTGGATTGGATGACTTCGCGATGGGAACGAATGCTGTCGTGGCTGTGATTTCGTATACTGGCTATGACATGGAAGATGCCATGATAATCAATAAAGCTGCTCATGAGAGAGGCTTCGCTTATGGAAGTATTTACAAGTCAAAGTTTGTGGAACTGAAAGGAAGTTCTTACTTTGCTCGAGATCCAAATAATACAGATTTGATGTATTTGGATAACGATGGATTACCACAAACTGGAACCCAAATAAAGTATAAACAGCCATTATATTGGTGAGTTTGAGTCCCTCCCATCAAGTCGATCAAATAACAACCATTAAATTGTGTTTATTTCAGTTACTTTGACAACGAGGAATGCAAGTATAAAGTTGCTTTGAATGACGAAAAAGAAGATTGTGTAATCGACAGTATACGTTATTGTGGCAGTTTCAAGACCAATCCGGAAAAAATGATTTGCTTAACAATTCGAATCGCGCGTCCACCAAATATCGGTGACAAATTCGCCTCACGTGCCGGCCAAAAGGGTATTTGCTCCCAAAAATACCCCGCCGAAGATCTTCCCTTCTCCGAGACAGGTCTTATCCCAGATATCGTCTTCAATCCTCACGGTTTTCCATCTCGTATGACAATCGCTATGATGGTCGAAACTATGGCCGGAAAGAGTGCAGCCTTACATGGACTTGTTCATGATGCGACACCGTTTAGATTCTCCGAAAAGAATACCGCTATCGATTACTTTGGAAAACTGCTGGAAATGGGTGGTTATAACTATCATGGGACAGAACGCCTGTACAGTGGAATCGATGGCCGAGAAATGAATGCGGATATCTTTTTTGGAGTTGTACATTATCAACGTTTGCGTCACATGGTCTTCGATAAGTGGCAAGTTCGTGCCACCGGACCTATAGACGCAGTTACACAGCAACCGATCAAGGGTCGTAAACGTGGTGGAGGTGTTCGTTTTGGTGAGATGGAACGTGATGCTTTGATATCGCATGGTTGTGCCTTCCTGTTGCAAGATCGTCTCTTTCATAATTCTGATAAATCATATGCACTGGCATGTGACAAATGTGGAAGTATATTAGCTGCAACAATTGTGGGTAGCAAGGAATCGGAAAGAGGATCATCGGATGCCCCGAAAATTTGCAGAATTTGTGGGGATGGTAAACATGTGGGAAATATTGAGCTTCCGTTTTCGTATAGATACCTTGTGAGTGAATTGAGTTCGGTTAACATAAATGCAAGACTTAAAATAGATCATATTTAAGAACTTTTGTTACAATGAACAAGTGTTTTAAGAATTAGATGAAAAGAAAACTTTTATAAAATTAACTTTTGAAGTTGTTTCTTTTTAATTTCGGACTTTAACTAAAATCACATATACAAAAACAACACTTCCCTAAATCCAAGGCGAAAATCCAATATATGAGATTCCCAAGACAGCAGGATCAGTAGCTTGATCGATAAGACACTTAACCTGATCTTCAACAGACAGTTTATCCTTGGGTAGCCTTGAGCGTATATTAAATTGTCTATGTCCTCGCAAGATCTTCATATATCCTTCAAGGTACTCGATATTTCTAGAATTTGATTAAATTATTTTTAAGAAAAGAATAGACCCAAAAAAACATAAACTCACTTCGAAACAATACCAACATTAAGTTCCCTCTCAAAGAGATACATTGGATTATAGCCTTGTAGTTTGCATCTAGCAATATCAATGCGATCTTTCGGCTCCCAGGCACACAAAATCGAATCCTCATCGTCGTTTATTCTTTTCATCGCCAATTCAAGCCAATTCACAGATGGTTCACGTATAAACACTTCCATATAAGCCATTAGCAGACGATCTACACTGCGAAAGACCCGCAAGGCATGTGTCATGCACTTAAAGATCAATCCAGAAGTTCCCATTGGTGACATCGCATTCACTAGATGTGAAGTCAGTCTGAAGGGTATCAACTCGGGAACTTTTTGATCCCGGGTCCCCGAACCAAAAGTAAATCCAAAATCTATGCCAGTCATGGAACCGTCCTTAACATTGATCAGAGTATTCTTCAAATGCCGATCTCCTATTCCTAAAATCCACTGAGCTATATTCATCGCGGCCATTGAGGTGGCAAAATTGTTTCGAAGTGCAAAGAAGCTTCCGGGCGAGAGTGCCAAATCCATTAGAGCCTTCTTGACTATGTCAAAATCAATGGTATTTTCAAGTGATCTCAAGTTATTGATTAGCTCTTCTCTGGTATATTTACAAGCGGCAATGCCATAAGTTCCATACTTCATGGTTACAGCATTCGAAGGAAGCTGAGAATGTCGCTCTATAAACTCCAAGTAGGCTTCATTTAGTCCATTCATGATATTTCGACTATCACTGCACCTACGCTCGAAGCAATTTAAAATGAAATCGTTTAATGTGACGGTATCATTGACCCAACTTAGGATACCACAATTTCTATCGATCGGAACTACCTGATAGGTTCGAATTGCTAAGTTGTAAGCCTGGCATCGTTGGTCCTCTCGCAACTTTTGTGACATAAGCTTAAGAATCTGTTGGATTCGTTGATCCTGCTTCAGATCCTCGCCATGTTTGACAAGGAAGTCATAACTGCGTCCATTGCTTCCATGAATTAGGATACGCAAAGGATATCGCTGAGACACAAGTACCTGTACCTTAGCACCAAATCGCACAATTTTAATACTCTCCATAACTTCAAATGAGTTCTCAGCAGACAGTCCAGGTAGGGCTATGCATTCTTCTTCCCCACACCACTGATAACTTGCCAACCAGGGGCAAATTGTTTCCAAACGTAAATTAGTCTCGAATGCAATGAAAAGTTGCCTCTGCAGAGCTCCTACCACTTCACTCAATTTCTTACGAATCCGATCTTCATTACACGTAAACGACATAGTTTTGACTTTTTCCAATTCCGATTTGTATATCTGTAATCTTCGATAGGCAACTCCTCTGAGACCTTCCTCCTCACAATAAACATCCTTGAGGAGGTTTTCAAGAAGTTTAGAAAAGTGGACATCGTTTATGCTTGAGTGGTGTCTAATGTCTCTATCGAAGCTCTGCAGTTGAGACATTAGGAAGGCTTCGGGAACAGCTAGATATCGGAAACTTTTCATAAATTTATCACAAAGCTTATGCTGGAGACTGTCCATGATTTGGTGAATTACACTGCGATCACTGGAGTGTCCTTCGTCTCTCGATAAGCTTGAATTAATCTTGGCTTGCCTATACCATGTCGAAAATGGATAACGTAAGGCATCGGGGTACTTCAGAGCAATGCTTTGTAGGACATCATCTAAATAACACGATTGAGTTAATTCAAAACTTGATAGAATCTGGGGAATCCATGCCAAGTAAGTCCAGACGGGGACATCTGCAGAACATTGCCGAAAACGATCATTAAGCACATCACTTTCTATGGATGACAGCTGAAGGACACAAGGGAACAGTTGACAGGCTTCCTTGGAACCATATTTCATAGCTTCCAACACGGATTCCATGAAAATCTCCTCGAATTCTATCTTCTGTTGGCAACCTGTTTCGATTTTATTCAGAACATCGTATGAAAACTGAGCCATGCTATAATTGGCATCAGCTAGAGTCCGAGAATCTATTGAAGATGATGAGCTCTTTGCTACCATAACTTTTGCTTTATGGGCTTCTAGAGCAAGCTCAATGAAATCAATTCGTAGATCATTGGATTTATTTTTTGTGATCCGTTTTAACGCCATCTCTTGAGAGGCATTGAATACTTCCTGCTCGAGTTTTTCGATTGTTTGTGTTGCAATTTTGGTACTTAATTCTAGTGCTTCAGTGTGTTGTTGTGGATAGTTGGCGAGAACAGGCTTCTGAAGGAGAGTTGTTATTGCATTCCAAGCAGTTTCGATGAAACCCACACAATCCGTTGTTCGATGTGTTTGGAGGAAAATATTTTTTATTCTGCTCAATTCGTGAGCGATCAATTCGATGGGTTCCGATCGAGATGGCGACAGGCGTTCGAAAACCTTCTGTGCCAAAGCGAAGTTTTTCTGATGCTCCGCGGCATTGAAGAGCTGTGTTGTCATATGGAAAACCGATTTACTCAGGTCTCGTTCTGGTCCTTTGACTTAAAAACAAATTTTAAACAAATTTAAACAAACAAAAAAGATGAGTGTATACTTACTTTGTGCGTCCTGCAGTGTCTTGGAACCAAGAGCCGCAATATATTTCCTATAACCCACCAGCGTGTTCCACATCCGCAAAGACTCTGTTGGATCTATGTTGCATGAGTTCCATCTCCTGCAAACCTCCTCAGTGGAATATTCATCGAAACCCTTTATAAATGTCTGAGCATAGAAATCAATCTCCGCCACTCTTTGTGCACTCAGAAGACTCTCGAGCTTTGTTTTGGTGCAGAACGATCCCGTGATGTTCCATTCCCATAAGAACTTCTTCACAAAGTTCTCATAGAGCACTCGACATTGACGAAAATCCTTAGTAACTATCGACAGCATCATCAGCTCTTCACAGAACTCATTTTTCATAAGCTTCGCTCTATCTGTGGCCAACATCCATTCCGAGATGGTTCGCAAAAAACTCCTACTTTCCAAATCGCCTTCGAGGAGAAGCTGTATTTTTGCATGCATCAATTTTGGCAGAAGGAAATTCAAATTGTAATTGTCAGTCCAGAGGTCCTCGAGATCATCGATTTCATTGTTAATGGCTTCAGTTACATGTGACCAATCGCTCAATTCAATGGAGCACTCATAGTAACAATTATAGGCATAATAATGTTCCATATGGACATTCCTTCCGATGACCTCAACTAGTAGAGTTTGTGCCTCATCAGCGCGCCCGTTGGCTCTCAGTTCAATGGCATTGGCTAGCCTTGGATCTGTACGAAGTTTGTCAGCGAAGATCGAAGATACAACTTCGTATTCTTTTAGGGAGCTATAAATGTCGGCCAGTTGTAACCAATGAGCGGGTTCTAGGCTCACTGCAATTTCATGATCCCAATCAGAAATTAGACGATTTTCCAAGTACAATGCTCCAAGTGTTAGATTTTTAGATTCTTTGGCAAACTTGGCGACCTGATCTGGGGGAAGATTGAAGGCGTTCGGCTTGAGGAGGCTCACCTCCAGCAACGATGAGAAAATGGTCGAATCACACATTCTGGAGTTGCTCAAAATATTCTTAAAAATGTTATCGATTTGTTCGAGGAATTCCGTTGCATCACATTCTTGTGCTTCCAGTATTCCCGACAAACTAGCCACAAATAATTGCTGAGCGATTTGAACGTCTCTTCTCACCAGCGCTTGGAGCGGAAGTAGAAAAGCCAGATTATTGATGAGCAAATCTGGATATTCACCAAATCGATAACGACGATACAAACCCACATCGTTCTCAATGGCCTTGCGAGCCGATTCTTCGATATTTTTCTGTCTAACACTTATTACCCTCAGGACTTTGTCTCTTTGTTCTTTCTCTTTATCCTTGAGGAATCTCCTTCGGCGAAGTGTACTCGCCGAGTCCTCTTTGGGATTCTTGATTCCAACAAGTTTCGATCGACGATCGAGGACTTGACTTCCGATTTGGAATGGCATCGAATTTTGACTGTGAAGAGTGAATTTCTCGTTAGCTTGGCTCACAACGATTGGATCTTGGGTTGGCTCAAATGCATAGTCGGCATTTGTATTCCTTACCAAACTGCACAACTGGGTGGCTTTAAACAAACTGGGTCGAGCTTGTGTGGATTCGGCGAACATCGGTGGAAGAGTGTAGGTGGCGCGACTTCGTAATTTGGTATTGATGTGATATTCATGCAACTTTGAGTCTCGATCATCTTCAAACTGAAATATCTGCTTCTTTGACTCAGGACTTTCTATTGCCGGATCAAGCAGAAGCTGAGTGCAGAGACCAAGAAAATGTTTCTCTCCCTCGAGAGCATAGTTATTGAGGAGGAACAAAATACGCTCGGTGAGTATCGATGGTATTTGAGCTTCCTTTGACCAGAAATGATAGATTCTTTTTTGAATCTCAACTTCGGGATCACTAATTCCTTTCAGGATCAATTTAATCGCCTTGTTTTTCAGATCACTCCCGAAATTTTGAGCCGCATAAATGCATATCTCATAGCCAATATCCCTACAATCAACCCGCTTCAATTTCAATGAGTCTTCTACAAGTTCAAAGAGCAATGAAATGTCGTGGTTTTTAATCATCGGGAGTGCGCGGTTAAGAATATGCAAGGCCAAAAGTTGGTAGTCGGGTTGCTTTAGGAGATCCTTAATTCCGATTCCTATAATCGTATTATACACCTCATCCTCCTCGAACGACGCAACCCGAGACAGTATCATTTCAAGGTAACTCCGTTTGGTTGTGCCGATGGCTGTGGGTATCTTGAAGCATATAACCTCCCGCAGCCGATCAACAATTTGAGGACTTGATTTGTGAATGTTGTAGAGAATATCCGTGAAACGTTTCTCACACTTTCGATCTTTTTTATTATTTAACGAATGCAATCGCGTTTGAATTTCCTCAAAAAGATTATCGGCACTATCTTGGTCTCCGGACTTCGAGAGTACCTGCAGAGCGGCACCCAAGGAATAGGCTGCTGGTTGGTAAATGCTCGGTTTTAGATTTTCAATGTTTGTCAAAATTGCATTGATGTAGAGAACTTTGGTCAATTCTGTCCATGGAATCAACTCGTTAGATAGAATCATTCCCAAGAACACAATTCCGCATTCGTTTGAATCGGAATCGTTTCGCTGACTTCGCGTGATCATGTCAAGGAGCAGATTCGAGGGGACAACAATTACACCCTTCCACACGGACAACATTGTTTGAACGATTTCCAGGTTGAACTTTAGGATTTCTCGAGTTTCACTCCAAGCATTTTTCATTACAAATTTGAGGAGTTCCTGTACGAGAGACAGCTCATCGGCAGCTTGGGGCAAATGGAAACCCTTCGAGGCTAAAAATAGAATTAATTGTCATTTGGGTGGATACATTCATACAATTTTTTAAAATACTCACACCAACTCACGAGCAGAGCAATCATGTCGGTGATGAAGAAGTTTAAGGTGCTTCCAGCACATTCGTCAGCAAGCATTCTGAGGATAGGTTTAAATAACACGTGAGCAAATTGTTGAAAAACCTCGCTACAATTATCGACCACCTGCGCCAGGAATACTCGAACGTTTTTATGATTCTCACAACTTCCAATGCTATTCGCAATGGCCTGAACCCACGGATAGGAGCGTTTTACACTGCTGTCTGCTATCACTGGGGTGATATTATTTGTGTGCATGAATTTTATGACACCACAAAGCATAGCCATAACTTCATGCTTATTGACATCATGACTCTCCAATCGCACCGATTGTATTTCAGCTGATCTTAATTCCTGACGACGCAGAGCTTCGCCATAGGGGCGAACCGAATAGGAAGTCATATCGATTCCTCTGACATCTTGACTCAAACTTGATTCCATGATATTTTGTGTTTGAAGGCGTCTCGATGACGTGATTGTGTTCAATGTAACCGAAGGTCTTACATCGAGTTTCCGAATGGAAACAAACCGTTTTCTAATCTTAGCATATTCTTCCATCTCTTGGCCAGAGAAAACGTAGTGCTTAGAACAGTTAACCAGGTTGCACCATATCAGTTCGTTTTTTCTGGAATTCTCTTCGAACAAAAACTTTGAATAGAATTTCAATTCCGTCTGAGTGTTGCTTACGAGCGACGAGAGAGCACAATACGCCGAACATTGATACTGTCTAAACAATTCTAGAGCTTCTTTGTTATCGGTGGAGAACACCTCCGATCGCACATAGAACGCCTTCTTGGTGAACGTCCCAACAAGCTCACTGTCGGCTTTTGGCTTGCCAAGCAATTCAATTGCTATCGGGCAGGTTACACTCCAATAGAGTTCTTTTCTCACAGTTCCAAAGAAATGCTCCAGTAGGCCATAGCCGATTATACGATTGGCTAAAGCCTGTTCAACAGCCCTCCCTGACGAACCAACTCTATAATTAGATTCCAGGAGCATATTTATGATTTTGATTTTATTTCTAAACAGCTCCATGAGTGCTTCTTCGGAACAATGGATAAATATATTCAACAAAAACCTTCGATAAATTGTTATCCGAATTGTTGGCTCATAGCGCTCATTGAGAACGGTTTCGAGAGTTCGATTCAACACTTCAACCTGCTGTCCCTCACTCAAACACAGCGTAAATGCCTTGAGTTCTTTGCGAATTATGTCCTCAACTAAGTGAAACTCATCCGATGCGGTACATTTGAAAAGGAATTCCAATAAAACATATGACTTTGATCCAACCAGAGCATTGAGAAGTGTAACGAAGGCATATTTAAGACTTGTCTCTTGCAAACTGTTCTTGGAAAATTCTGTTGATCGTAAGGGAAAATGTTGACATTGAAGATGTTCTAGGGCTGACATTAATTCCGTTTTCTCATAATCATTTACGCCCACCATCAGAGGGAGGAGTGATATTATTTTGCACTTCTTTTCCAAGCTCAGCTGTGTTGCGGAGAGTTTTGAAATGATGAACTGACCTAATGCTGGAACTTGTTCATTTATATCTAAGGGATCATTGCTTGAAATCGAGGCGAGAACTCTCAAGAATTCTATGAAATAAAACTCTTCTGGTTTTTGCATGTAGTTTTCAATTAGAGCCTGGAGATTTTGAATGCACGTATCAATTATGTTTCGAAATGAAGAACTGCTACGTCGTCGATCCGATTTACTTTTGTATTCAAGAACTTCTGTAAGAACTCGGAGAAAGTAGGATCGCTGATCTTCTGAGAGGCTCGGGAAGAGAACAAAACACTTTTCGAAGAAACTAAAAGATCAAATATTGTTTTTTTTTTTATAAGTTAGATACCAACTTTAATTTCCAACTCACCTTAATGTAGCTTCTTGATAAATGACTTTTTCATATAGCTCAAAGTATAACTGTCCGTGTTTGATCTTCGAATCGAGGTTAACGGTATACAATTCTGCATCATTCAGCATAAACTCAATGACTTCAGTGGAATAGTCTTTTACCCCAAAAGAAACCCGCATGAGACTATTTCCAAAGGATTTAACGTTTTCCGTGAGTGTGATGGTAACTTCTTTGCCAAAACTTGTACGTTTTATGCCATCAAATAGAAGCTTCATGATGCGGTCACAAATTGCAATCAAAGTTTGCAATTGGCTGCTTTCCATTTCTTCAAAATTAGCTATCTTGAGAATGTGCAAAATTCCGTTTACATACGATGGTCTTGTCTCGAAGGCTCCTTCAATTTTGAACATGTTACTCATTTTCTGGGAAAGATTGTCCAATTTTCTTACCAGAGTCACAAACATCTCTCGATTTAGTTGATTGAAGAACAGTTTGTCCGGGCAATTGCTTTGTATTTGCTTACAAAACTTTTGCACTCGATTATCGAGTTGAGAAAATATTTTCTCCAGACGGAAATCCAAATGCAAGGTTTTCGGTTCATAGATAAGTTGAAGGATCAAGTTCTGAAGGAGTTCTTTCGTGTCTTGTTTCCAAAAGTCAACACATTCTTCGAGAGCACACTCCGATTGCAGAAACTCGATAAGGAAATCAACAATATGTATGACTATGAGACACTTAAGAACATCCATGTTGTTTGATATTTCCACATTGGAACCGGACGATGGATTGGCAACAATTTCTGCCATGGGCTTCCAACAGATGTTTTTTAAGAAGCATTCAATTGCGCAGAATATGTTGGATCCCCGAAAGAAGTGTTTGCTTTTGTGAATAGCTTTTTCCTTCAGAAGCCATATGTAACATTCTAGTGATCCTAGCAAGTATTCCAACCAACTGTAAAGGCTCTTCTCCGAACTTTCGTTATAGAGGATTGACAGAAAGTTGATGTCAGGTCGAGCGCCTATACCAAAACCATCAGATGGACCTTCACAAATCTCTCGCAGATCATCGTCACTTATTGAATCTGTCTGAAGGAAATCCCAAATACTACCTAGTCCTGTAATTCTTGGAGCCAGTGCATGGGCTAATTTAATGCATCTTCGTCGATAGAACATTTTCTTCGAGCCAGCTTCAAACATAAGAAATCTCAAGATATCCCTGAGAGTGCCTGATTTCAGAGCTGTCGGAACTCGACGTTTGGCCGAATGCTTCTCAAATAAATAGCTTCGCTCCGAAAGAACTCTCACAATATGATCCAAGGCCTCTGAGATCATCTCCAGATCTGGATTCATGTCATCATTTGGTGGCATGGTGGTAAGTTCCTCGCTTAGTTTGAAATTCACACAAAACGTATACAAAAGTTCAACGAAAAATACATCACATATAGACTCCTCTTCCCTCAGGCGACGGTAGAGATTGTTGAATGCTAATGCGGCGCCTACTCTTTTACTTGCATCCGAATCAAAACTGTACATTTTTAATCTTCCCAAAATGATCTCAATGCTTACGGGGGAGGCGGCCAATTGCTGAGGAGTCGTTTGTTTAATACTCCATTCGACAAATTCCCGCAAGCAACAAGCTGATAAATCACGCAAACCAAAGTTAGACTTACTAGAGATACCCTCCATCAGAGCGTCCATAATTTCCTCGACACCTCTGTCTAGGTTCTCATATTTTGACATGAAATGCATCACTTGCATCAGTAATGGCTCGAAAATTTGCTGCACGGTTGCATCACCGTCGCAGCCTAGTTCCAGGATCTTTTTGCAAAGCTCCTTCCAAATCTGCCCCTGATGACCTCGGGCTCCGATCATATACAAGACCAGAGCATGAACTAACTCACAAGCGGCAATTTTCGTCTGTCGATCGGTGGATGTCAATGCAAGCTGACAAATACGAGGAACCAACGTGTCTAACTGAACAGTCACATTTATGTCGGGAAGCTTAAAATTTAGATGGACACATTTTCGAGAATCCCATTTGACCAGGTTCTCATTAATTGCTGAATTCATAACGAGCATTGTAGCAGCTTTTGGATGCAGTTTGCCCAGGAGTGACACGATTTTCGCCTGAATATCCTGGAATTCAATGTGGGATTTGGTTGCCTTACCGGGCTTCCTTATTTTATTTCCACCACGCCCTTCTCGAATGCTAAGGAACTCCATGTTGCTATTTCCGTGCAGATAGGAGTCCAACAAAGGTAGCACCGTGGCGTGAAGTTTTGTCAAGTCTTCGCTCTCGTTGAAGTTGGAGATTTTCTCCAAACAATCAATTGCCAAACTCGCCAACCAAACCATTGACTTTCCCAGATCAAATGCGCACTCGAAAACTGGAATCATATCGATCAAGCAATTTTGGTAAAACTTATCGGGATATTGGAGAACAAGTTCAATTGTGGCAATTTGAAGCTCTCCAGATACTCTTTGACATTTAACAATCATCACCTTGAAGGCATGTGCCAGAGTAACATCCAATCGAGGTGCTAAATTATCTTCGAAGACTTTAAGTTTCACCGCTGTCCGGAGGCCAACTTCAAGAAGTTTCGAAAATCCACTTATCATAGGATTACGCAGTGAAAATTTAACCATTCTCTCACAAAACTCTTCGATCCAATTTAGAGTGTAGGGCCTTTGGAATTTTGGCCAAATATCTCGATAAAAATCGACTAGATTTATGAAGATGTGAAAGTCCTTAGGTCGAATGGGACACAAGTCGAAATTTGGATCGCAAAAGTGAAATTCTTGATCGCGACCATCTTCGTCGGTGTAAACACGTTTCTTGGTACGAAGATCAAGTTTTTCGAGGATTTTGAATAGACTAAGCATAAGATGATCGAATATTCGATCAACAATTATTGATTTATCATACGACGACGATCGGGAATTGGTTGTTTCGTCCAAGAGTGCATCCCAAAGGATACTGAAGGATTTATAAGTTATATTATCCTTCCAATCGATATTTTCCGACCAATCGGCATTCGCGTCAAAAATATGCTTGTGCGAGCACGTCCAAACTACACCTTCAAAGATGACCTTAATAATAGAATAAGTAATAAAGAATTAGGATTTTTTAAAAGTGATTATACTTTAACAAAGTGAGTTTTTAATCGGGCTACGAATGGTTTTGCTTGGAAGATTTTTAACTTACCTTACTAAGCAATCTTTCCAGAAGCGTAACATCCGTTAGATACAGCGAATTGAATGCATTACAAATCGAATTAGAAACATTAGCGCACTGAAGTGTCGGCAAATAATGGAAGTCACGTATCAATCGAATCATAATGTTCTTAAGATTCTCTGCCAATACCTCTGAGATTTGAGGATTTTCGATTTCCCTAATGACCGTCGATAAAGCATGAATATAATCGGGAAAGTGATCCAATAAGTCTCTCATGGCACTATCGTCAGCCATTAGAATCAAATCACACTTCTGCACAACCAACGAAATCATATCTTCCAGAATTGCTGGCAAAAATTGTTTACACAGCAATGACATCGAACCAAACCCTCGAATTGCAATTCGAGTTTCTGCAGGCTTCGAATCGGGAGACTCTAGGGTCTTACGAAATTCATTCAAAAAAAATTCCAAAATATTCTTGGCGTTGTTTTCATCTGTTTTCAATTGTTCAGCAATGATTTTGTGAAAAGCATAGAAGCCATAGATGCCACGTCGACGTTCATCGTAGATACTAGATCCGAGCCATTTGCCAAGACATTCATGCCAAAATTTAAAGTCACGGTATATCTGTTTCGAAAATAGTGTTGAGTGATGGGTAAAGACGTCTAAGCCGGCTCGGAATGCTGTTTTTTGGGTGATGTCATCTGGCAGGGTAGAGAGCGTTCTAGTACTCGAGTAGATGCGGTCACATGCCTCAGGTTCTGACTCAGGCGAGGGAGCAAAATTGTACAAATAATCATTCAGACATTCCATAGCCCCAGTGAGGGCTCTATAGCGTATCTTTAAAAGCAAAAAAAAAAACTTAGTGCTTTCTTAGTGTTTGAATTAAGCACCATTTGAAGAACTTACTACATCTTGGCTGACTATGTTTGCATCTAGAGTCTTAAAACACTCAATTTTGATGCGTTGGGCACTTTCCTCGGAAACACTGATCGGATAGAATCTTGCTATGATACCTAGAAGCTTGAACAGCTGCTGAGTAAACATCTCCGGAGGTTTTTTCAGATTGAATACATTGAGCGAACGTTCTACGACCTCAGCTGCCAGATCTTCTTCAACTAGATTATTTTGAAATAGAATCTGCAGGACCATGGTTGCTCTTTCGCGCTCTTTTGCCGAAGGAGCTATGCTCGAGGCAATGAATTTCATGCAACACTAGGATTTTATAAGATTTCGAATGTTCATACATATATAAACTACTTAATATTCTTTACCTGGATTATGTTGGCTGAATAAGGTGTAAAATTTGCAGTGTCTGCGTTTTTTGTAAGCAAATTGTACCATAGTGTAAAAATATTAACATTGCTATCGTGAAACAATTTATTGGCCTTGAGGGAATTTTTCAAAAAGAATATTGTGCCGGTTTTGGTACAGAAAAGCTTTTCCAAAGCCAAATCTATTAAGAAGTGTTTTGTTGTTAATTCATATAGCATAATAAATAAAATAAAAATGTTCATTAATTATTTACCAAGTTCAACTTTCGTTAGGGGACAATCAAAAAAATTAACAATATTATCGATGTATTCTTTTGCTGCTATGGGATTTTGAGCATTTAGGAGCTCTTTGAGTCGTTCCAATTGTAAAGATTTTGTTGACATGTTTATTTTACATTTATTTCAATAATTTTAAAGGTTCTAATAACAATTTCATCAAAAACTGAATTAGGGGGAAAAACAAAAATATTTGTCAACAAGTTGCCGGCTGAGTGAGGTCTGTCATCGAGGTGCCTCCAATAAATTGTGTCTATGGAAGCAAAATAGTATGCTCTAAACAGAATGAGACATGTCTAATAGTAGTAGGCGCGTTCGTGCTCCTATAGTTTTTTTTATTTGTTTTGCATTATAAGTATCTGAATATCTTTTATAAGAAAATATTGTAAAGGCTCTAACTTCCTTAAGCGGAGTATGAATTTTATGAATAACTAATATTTATAGCAGTTTAAGGGCGAGTAAGCACTCATTTTTTCATTTCATTAGTTTTCAAAGTTTCACTTCTTCATACAAAACTCTCGAACGAGTTAATTTTTTTTTATTTTGTGAAGCCACACATTTTTTAGAGGACTTAAGCAGTATTCACACGAGCGCGACCAACGAACGACGAATGAATTACAAAATGTGAGTTTATAGTTGATACGAACTGTCAAACTTTATTCGTGTTCCACATTATCCACACTCGCAACGAACAAAATAATCGCGCGTACTTAACCTAAAAAAATCATTCTTGTTTTGGTTTCGGCGGTGAATGGTGTTCGGCTGTGGCTCACAATTGTCAAAGTTAAACTTCATTCGCGACAAATTAAAAACTCTCATGTGAAAGAAATGTCAAAATCGACGAATATTCGTTCATTTGTTGGTCGTGCTCATGTGAATAGTGCTTTAATTGAAAATTTTAGATTTTTGGTTAGAAAGTAGTCATGGAACGAGATTAGAGTAGTTTTGTTTAATTTCACTTTTTATTCTTCCTTAGGCTAAGCGCGCACATGCAACTTTTAGTTTCGAAACTGTTTGGTTTCTAAACTGAGCACTATAGACTTATATGAGAGTCCGCGCACATGCAGAAACCATTCTGTCGCCCATTTGAGCAACTTTTTAGTTTGTGTTTTGACACAAACTAGACGATCACCTCGAACCAATTCTTTAGTTTGTGTCACAAGGAATTATAGGTAACTGCGCGGACATTCAACTAAATCGTTGAATAATTTTCTGTAAGTGCAAGAGAGACAAAAATTTACTCAAGGTGAATAAATGTCTCCTGTGTATTGGTTTATTTCGGAGTTGCTTATGTGCGCGGTGTTTTGGGCAACTAACGATCGAACTATTTGGTTTCAAAAAAGTTGCATGTGCGCGCCTAGCCTAAGAGATGAAATTTGTGAAATTATCGAGGGTACGTAATACATAATCACAAATGTTCGAATTGGTCATGGCAAGCTTCATAAATTTCATTACCAAAATAAAATTCTGTAAAACCACAAAACCAACATTATTTAAATTAGCATTCAATTTTGTGCGTATTTATGTTTTTAACACCTTAACTAAAGAATTAAAAAGAAATTTCAAAGTGTATCTAGGGCCTTAATAAATACGTTGTTGACTACGTGCGCAGATCTAAAACGGACTAGTTGATTGTATGGCGGACAACAACAACAAAAATCTGTCAAATGTTAAACAGAACAAGTTAAAATAAACAAAAATAAATGTTTTTTGATCTTGTATACAAGCAACCTACAATAAAAACTATTTAAGGTCGCTAGATTTCAAAACAATTAGAAATGGTTTGCTGTGTTGTTGATTGTCCAAACAAATTAAACATACAGAGGAAATGTTATACATTTCCAAGGACAAGCTATAAATCAAGAGAGCTATATGAATTAGCTAAGAGAAGACTAAGTGCTTGGATAAAAGCACTTCGAATAACTTCAGCAACTCCTGAAATTCTTTGTCTTCAAAGAGTCTGTTTCAGACACTTCATCAAAGGTAAGTTCTAATTGTTTTCAAATTCTATAAATCAAAAGCAAAAAAAATTAACATCCAGCAATATACCCAAAGGATGTCCAGCTTCATTAACAGACGAGAGCAATCCCGACTGGGTACCAAGCAGATTTTTGGGTGTTGGCGTTAATAGAGTTTGTGAAATCGCTTTAAAAAGAAAATGTAACTTATCAAAAAAGCACGCTCAAATTAAACATTTCAATTTACACGTCCCCGAATCATTACAAATAAGTGAAAACCTAGAAGAATCACTGGAAATTGGTGAAAATGAAAGATTTTGCGGAGACGGAAATGACTATGATGAGCCGAATATGGAATTCGTTCCTGTTGCAAGTACTTCAAAAGTCCGTCCTTTTCTGAACACTACACAAAATGATTCTACTTTCCAATCGAGTATTGAAAAAAAGATTCCCAATCCAACAAGAATGACTACTAAGAGCAGGGAGTTAGATGTTAAAAAAAGGATTGCAGACAGCAATAAAGTGTTTATTCCAGAAAACTCAAGTTCGCTAGAACAAACCATAAAACAAAATCAAATCTATCTTCAAAAACTCAAAAGAGAATTAAAAAACAAAGAAGAAATCATAGAAATGTATGAAAAGAAACAAAAAGATTTGGAAACAAGGCACAACACGGTAGGTTCGTTAACTTTGACATATTTAATTAATTAAACTAATGTCCTTTATTACACTTTTCTGCTTCCTTGGTGTTTTTTTAACTACATAAAATTCTTACGAAAATTCTTAAAACATTTCAAATTAATCTTTTTCATAGAAAAAACTTTTAGTACTTTTTAAACCAAATTTTAAAAATAAATACATACATATACATACAAAATATCCTGTCTTCTTGAATTATAAAAGAGAATTTCTCTTTTCAGAGTACGTATGCTTACGAGACATCAATCAAAGCATTAGAACTGAAAGTGAACCAACTCAAAACCAAGTTTCGTATTCATGATGTTTCATTTGAAGCTCTGAAGAATGACAATGAAAAAGTTCTACATCTAACTGGTTTGCCAAATTTTGAATTGCTTAACAAATTATATGAAGTGATTGAAGAAGATTTAAACGAAAATTCCAAATCAACATTAAAGAAATTCGACTCGTTTGTTATAAGCCTCATGAAGCTGCGGATGGATTTGCCAATATCATATTTATCGTATGTCTTTGGCATATCTCCTTTAACGATATCAAGATTCTACCGTGATAATCTAGCGATAATAAACTTAAAATTAGGACCACTTGTAAAATGGCCAGATGATGAAGTGTTGTTGGAAAGCACGCCGAATTGTTTTAAGGAAATTATGGGAAATAAATGTATAGTTTTGATACATTTTCTAGAAGTCCAAATTAAAAACCTAAGTACATTTTTTACTTTCACACTTTTTGAGCTTTTCTTATTTGAAAATGTTTGTGTTTGTTTTTTTTTTCCTCCAGAACCCCCAGTAAAAGGACTTCAAAGTATAAATCATACACTCAGATATTTGATCGCGTTTACCGCAGTTGGTGAAATAATTTATGTATCTAAAGGTTTTGGGAGTAGTGTCACAAACGAGAGCATCATTGAAAAATCTGGATTTTTTGATAAAATCACCGAACAACATATTGTTCTATCAGTTAAGGATATGTTTGAAGAAAGCCAAAAAGACAATGAACAAATACAAAGTATTAAACATATGGCTAAGAAAACCGAGGACAGAGTTCTTGATATGTTAAAAGATAATTATAAAATTCTATTCAATCGACAGCCAGTTAATGGGCATGCTGAAGTTTACTCAGAATTTACAGTGAGATGTTGTTGTGCATTGGCAAATTTATTAGTGCCTGAATTGTTGAATATTGATGGGAAGGGAATTGAAGAGACTGTTGTTTATCATTCAAATGGACAAGAAGACACAATATTATAGATATTTGTATATAGTTTATTATCAATTAAAGTCAAAATAAAAAACTCGAAGAAATTGTTTTTTTTTTTTTTAACTTTTAAGACAACGGTTATAAAGATTTTAGATTTCAGATTTTTGTATCGAATTGAAGTCTGAAAATCCCACAGCACATTTTGGAGTATCAAAGTTGATTATAAAATAAACATATGCCCCGAAATATGTCTCGTCGTTTTTGGTTGCGTACTTAAAGGGTTAACAGTAGGAAGGTAAGAAACTTATGCCTTACTCAACAAATCTCTCCATATAGTTCGGATACTAATTCTCAGAACGGGAATGATAAGGATCTTTTACTTTGGTTGCTTGAGAAGTGGCTTTACTACTCAATCGATTTCTGAACCCGAAAAGCAGTAAGCAAGAATAATTCTTCGTTTGATCTCAGTCCTGCGTTACAATCAGAACCGAGATAGATAAAGCCCTTAAGTATCTAAAAGCTACATCTGGCTATGGTAACGTATTGAATCTCGTTCGTCGGTATGGAAGGTCCTTTCTTGATGATATTATGTGCTTTGTTATTTATACCCTCATAAACGCTTAACCCATTTAAGCCACCTCCATCTCAATGCTATAGAAAGACCTTTTGACATCACACTGAGTTCTTTAGATTATGTCAATAGCGTCAGCATATGCTATTGGACAGTCAACTGAATGATAGTGTCCCTAGACAGCATACTATCTTGCCTAATGCCTTGTTGTTGAGCACCCCGAATTCTCAATAAATTTGAACACTAACTGCCTCTAAGAGCTGCAACCATTAATAGACGATTGTGACGAGATAGAAAAGTGAAACTTCAAACCAAAAGCACTTGTGAAGAAAATTCAATTGGTTCAAGGAAAAAAGAGGAATATACTCAGGAGTTCGTAAGATGACCCCACAACAACTTCGGTCATTTAAAATTAAGTGAGCATATTTTGAGAGCACTGCTTTTAATTTAAAGACTCAAATATTCTAAAAATGCTGAGTTCTTTTTTACTACCATAAATAAATTAGATTAGATTAGATTAATTCTTTATTATACAAAAAATGGTTTACAAATTTCATTTCTTAAGAGTAAGAGCATGGCTTTTCTGCCGTCTGCCTGATGTGACATTTCATTACAATTTTTAATATGAAGTGAACAATAAAAAATGAAACTTGCTAATAATATAGTATGTATGTATAAGTATTCTAAAATGGGTTATAATTCTTATTTAATTGAAAGTTAAGGTTGTGAGAAAAAAGATACATTTGTATGTTTATTGTTATTAATTTTACACTAGATTTTGATAGCGTTAACTCAATTTTAATATGATTTGAAACACAAAATTTTGCCAATTTTGAAATGATTTGAAACACAAAAGATATACCAATTTTGAAATGATTTGAAACACAAAAGTATTAAAAATTTTGAATTATTTTATAAGCAAAAATATCACTTTTTTTTCAATTTTAAAGTGATTTGGAACACACAAAAAAAATATCAATTTTTAAATGATTTGAAATACAAAAATAGGATGCATTAAACTGTAGTAACTGGATTTTTTAAGGATTTAAATATTGAAACTGTTGCGGAAGGTTAATGCGTGTTTGCAATAATTATATAAAGTACACCATTCTAGTTCTCCGTTCAATATTTCGTAAAGTCTGCTTGGAGAAATGTAGCTCTCATCAAAATAGAGTCGGCGGATTTCCTGCAGTATTAGGCAAATGGCAATGAAATGGTTTATATCTTCATTTTCTCTTCAATTGCAAAGCCAGCAGATTTGGGGTAAATCTGCTCGATGAGGCATAAAGTTTAAGTTAAGAACTTCAACACTTGCTCTAAATATGTAGCTTATAATTTCACCCGAGTATTCATTACAAAAATAGTTCATTCCTGAAGAAATTTGGTGATTGAGATTCTTATATGTGCTCCCAGACAATGTTGAATTCGCTCTGGATAAATGTTGGTTATAAATCTTTTCGTCTATTTTCGCAGTAACCTCCGCAATCATACCCTGCCATTCATCAACATTTGACTTCAATAATGACAGATGAGCTGCATGAGAATGAGCTAGTTCGTTCCAGTCCTTGAATGGAGAAGCGTTAGTTTACAAAAGTCTTGTCATGATAGACTTGTGAAGACTTGTTCCATTTCTTCTCATGACCCTTATCAAATAATCATAGTTGGCTTTTAGATTTCTTATGTACAGAGGCATTATACCAGATTCCACATAGATAGCATAGTTAGTCGTTGAGTTAGGTATAATCTTAATAATCGTTTGTAGAAATATCTCCGCACCGATTCAAACGTCTCGAGATTTATATAGCCAAAAACCTGGGCACCATAGCACATACAAGTGTTGACCGTTGCAAGAAAAACACGATATTTTGACGCGAGATCGATATCTTGGTTTGCATAGAACTTAGTCCACATCATACTCAAGGCTAGTTTTGCTTCATTACTTTTTTGTGGCATGTTTTGAAAAATTGAGATTGTGTGTAATCCAAACACCCAGGCACTTAAATTCTTGCACAACGTCGATGTTTACATTATTGAGAGACCATTTTTTTGTCGGGTTGTCTTCTCCTTTGACGTACTTCAAAAATCATCACCTTTGTCTTTCTTGTATTGATGATTAACCCCCATTTCTCGCAAAATGCATTCAGCTTGTTTATTTGTAATTGCAGAGTGTAAGGGTTTTCGGCGAGTAGTACTAAATCATCAGCATATAACAGAACTTTAATTTGTATATATCAGCAAACGATATCCCTCCTGGGATTATATCACAAATGTCTTCAACAAACAAAGCAAAAAGTAATGGGCTTAAAATACAGCCCTGTGGAACACCTGCAGTTGTTTCAAACCATTCTGAGAAGTCCGTTCCATCCTATACAGTTGCACTAGATGAAGCAAGAAATTTAGAGTACATGGTCAAAAATTTTCGGGAGATTCCTATCGTTGAAAGCCTGTACAGCAAAGCCTGTCTGTTTACTTTGTCAAATGCTGCCTTGAAATCTACGAAGCAAGGGTATAGTTTTTTCTTTTTATCAATGGATTTTCTAGTAATGCTTGTCAAAGCAAATATTTGATCCATGGTTGAGAAGCCCGACCGAAAACCAGCTTGGAACATACTTAAAAGGTTTTTTTCTTCGATCCATTTGGTAAGCCTTTCGTATAGAATCGAAGTAAGAATCTTCCTCAAAGTGCTTAAAATAGAAATTCCTCTGTAGTTTTCCGGTAGGTTGGCATTACCGCTCTTGTGAATTGCAAAAATAACGCTGTAATCTGTTGAGGTATGAACGCGGGAACGTTTAATTTGCAAATTATTGCCTTCCTGTAACTTAAGAAGCCCCTTGCAAGTCTGTAAAGCTAAATGAGTTGCATTGGTTTCTGCGTTTATAGGAAGGTGTACTACAATTGAACTTTCATCTGCCTTTCGTGAGATGATTTCTAGCTGGTTTTCTAGCAGATCGCATCTTTCCGTCATTAAATTTAAATTGTGGTTAAGTTGTTCATTAACTGCTTTTAGAGAGTTAATTTCACTGTGAAGCCTCGATAAATCGTCTCTTGTAGCGAGATTCTTTAGCTTTTCCGCAAGGATGCTATTTAAAATGTTTTTTTAATTCGTCGGTAGTTAATTTTCCTACTTCCATTGTTTTATCGTTATCAAGATGAAAATATTTTTTGCAATCGTTGTTAGGCTCAGGAGAAGTTTCGGTTATATTTCTCTGTTTTATGATTTTTTTCATAAGGAAAATACCGTACTGGCGAGATTGGAAATTTTTGTTTAAATAAAGTCTTAAAAAACCTCGTACCTTGTATTTTAACAGATGAGATTTTGTGTTTTAGAGTTGAAAAGTGGTTCCAGAAGAGGATTTAACACTTTTTGTTTAAATTTAACTTTTAATTAAAAAAAGAAAAGAAAATATACGGGAGCGACTAAGGCACTAAACTTTCACTTTGACAGTAGAAATGTCAGAAATAAATAAATTGCGTTGTCCATAAGCCTTCCACAAAAACTGACTGTTTGATGTTCTTTATAAGTTAGTCCGTATTTCTTAAAAAACAATGATGTCCAGAACTTTATAGTTAATGGTGACTGCTTTTGATTAGGAGCCATGATAACTGACTTTTTCGTTGACGTGCAGGAGATGTGATTTCAACAAAACGGCCGGCGCCACGTCACACATCGTGCTACTATTGATTTATTGAAGGGAATGACTATTTTCTGTGGGGATATGTGAATTCGGTAGTTTACGCCGATAAGCCTGAAACGATTTACCAATTGCAGGACAAAATTCTCCTCGTTATTACCGATAAACGGCCAAAAATGTTGAAAAAAGTCATCGAAAGTTTGTCATCCAGATTAGACTACGTCCGATACATCCGTGTGTTAAAGATAACATCAAACTACTTGTTTATAAAACACTATGTTCAATTAAATTACATTAGCTTTTGTTCAATTGTTTATATTTGGAAGATAGTCAACTCATGCTGATCAAGAAGTCCAAAACAGCACATGAGTGATGGGATGCTTTACGCTGTCACCATGAGAAGAATACTTTGGGAAGCAGCGTACGTCTTATGAGGAGTATCTGTGGAATGAAATTTTCCATGGATCGCAGCATTGCAGAGCACATTATGGAAATGAAGCTATTGTTCGAGAAGTTGGAAGCTATAGGTGAGCAATTTTCTGAGCGTTGGCTCGTGGCTATGTTACTAAGCAGTCTTCACTCCTCCTTCGATACGTTGGTGACGGCCTTGGAAGCTCGTAAGATGGAAGAATTGACACTAAAGGTTGTTGAAGCTAGCCTAATCGATGAATACCAGCGTCAATCACACCAATTTTCAGAAAATAATTCAGCTTTGAAGTCGTCTGCAAGTCCAGAAGAACGCAACAGAAAGGTTTGTCATCATTGTAAGGCTAAAGGACATATCAAGAAGGATTGGTGGAAGCTGAAGAAGTTGAGGCAAAACAACCAAGTTAAACAAGCTCAAGAAAACAATGTAGTCAAAATTGGTAACTATTGCTTTTCTTCGGCTAACGATAAGAACTTTTGGGTTGTTGATTCCGGAGCCACCTGTCACATCAGCGCACGAGAATCCGATTTTGCCATCATAGATAAGTCCGTTTGTGAAAAAGTGACTGTGGCGAATGGACAATCTGTTGTTTCCAGCGGCAAAGGACTTTGTCGTTTAACTATTTTCAACAGCAAAGGTGAAAAGGCGATCGTCGACGTGAAGGATGTATTATTCATTCCTTCGTTTCATGGAAATCTTCTTTCTGTCACAAAAATGCTAACGATGGGATTCAAACTACTATTCTCTGACGCAAGTATCCAGACATTGACCGGAAAAGTAATTGGGGTAGCTGATTCATCCAATGGGCTGTTCCGACTACGTCAACCTTCCAATGCAAAGGCCCTGTTTGTAGAATGTATGTCACAGAATTGTCAGCACTATTGGCACAAAATCTTTGGTCATCGGGATATTGATGCAGTGAAAATGATGCAACATGGAAAGACGGTAAGCGATTTTCATATTACTGATTGTGGTGTAAGAAAAAATTGCGAGATTTGCATTCAATGTAAAATGAGTAGGAAGCCGTTTAACAAACAGTCTGAATTAAAATCCAAGCATGTGTTAGATTTAGTTCACACGGACATTTGCGGTCCTATGCAAACGATGACACCAGTTAAAAAACGATATTTTCTTACCTTCTTAGACGATTATAGCCGCTTCACAGTAGTGTATCTACTTCACGATAAATCCGAAGTTTTCGACAAACTCAAAATTTATCTCGAGCTAGTCAAAAACAAGTTCTGTAGATATCCTTCTACTATTCGTTCTGATAATGGCGGAGAATACACCTCGACAAATCTCAAACATTATCTTGAGAACAAAGGGATTCGTCATCAGTAAACAGTACCCTATTCTCCACAACAAAACGGTGTCACCGAGAGGAAAAATAGGTCGCTTGTGGAAATGGCTCGTTGTTTGTTGGCTGAAGCAAAAATGACAAATTTGTTTTGGGGAGAAGCGCTTATGACAGCGAATTATTTACAAAATGTCTTGGTATCCAGTTCAATTCCCTCTACTCCATTCAAACTTTGGAAAGGTAGAAAACCAAACATAAGCCATCTACAAATTTTTGGTTCAAAAGCTTATTGTTTGATTCCTAAAGAGACCCGTAGAAAGCTAGATTCAAAAACCCAAGTCTTAACGTTTGTTGGGTATGATGAAAATTCGAAGGGATATCGTTTAGTGGACATACAAACAAAGAGAATAACAATAAGCAGAGACGTTAAATTTATAAAAGACACTGAAATGACTAACAAGATTGAGCCAGAGGTATATCACCATTCTGATATAGATTTTGAATTTCTTCGTCGCAAGAAATCTTCAAATGACCATGCCGATAAGGACAATAACACGCAAGAACAACAACTAGTTTTAGAAGACGATACTTCATTCCATAGTCTAGATTTAGATGCCAACATAGACTCTGACAGTTCCGGGAATACAACAGAAATACCAAATCTAGAGGATGAGGGTCTTGTTCGTAGGTCAGAAAGGTCAAACAAAGGCCACCCCGACTAGGATTTAAAGCTTCAACATCAGATTCATCCACAGTAGAACCTAAATCTTACAACGAATCGATTGTATGCGAGCAACGAAGTGAGTGGACAATTGCTATGAAAGAGGAAATAAGTGCTTTGAAGAAAAATGGCACTTGGGATTTGACTATTCCTCCAGAAGGTGTCAACATTGTTGGTTGTAAGTGGACTTACAAAATAAAGCGTGATGTTAAGGGTTTTGTCCAAAAATATAAAGCTCGTTTGGTCGCCCGTGGGTTTAGTCAGGAGTACGGATACGACTATGATGAGGTATTCGCTCCTGTTGTTCGACAAACTACTCTACGAACATTATTGCCCATAGCTGGTTTTAAGGGTATGAAAGTTAGCCATATGGATATTAAGTCAGCGTTCCTCAACTCAGATTTAAATGAAACCATTTATATGAAACAACCTCCTGGTTTTGACGAAGGGAACACTAAGTACGTTTGCAAGCTAAGAAAAAGCTTGTATGGATTGAAACAGGCAGCCCATGTTTGGAATAAAACACATCGTAAATGGGGGTTTTATTCAAAGCAAAGCAGAACCATGCCTTTACGTAAAATGCTCGAACGAGGAAGGGCAGACATATGTATTAATTTACGTCGATGACATTTTAGTTGCAAGTTCTAATCAAACCAAAATTAATGAAGTTGAGAGTTTACTCAAAACAAAGTTTGAAGTAAGCAACCTTGGAGGAGTTCATTGTTATTTAGGCATGGAAGTTTTTCAAGACCAAAATTTAAATTTTAACATTCGGCAAAGTCAATACATTAAAAATTTATTACAAGATTTTGGATTTGATAATTCAAAGATATCTAAATTCCCTCTCGACCCTGGATATGGAAAAACTCAATCAGAGAATCTTTTGAATAATACAAATTACCAAAAATTAATAGGTTCTCTCTTATATTTGAGTGTGAATTCAAGACCTGATATTGCAGCTTCCGTTTCCATTTTGGCAAGAAAAGTAAGCTGCCCTAACCAAGAAGATTGGACTGAAATTAAACGTGTCTTAAAATACTTAAAAGGCACAATAGATTTTTCTTTAAAATTAAGTAATATGTCAGCAAAAGACAAAAACTTGATAGGTTACGCCGATGCAAATTGGGCAGAAGATAGGCTAGATAGAAAATCTAATTCTGGTTATATCTTTCAGATCAATGGTGGAACCATAAGTTGGAGTTGCAAAAAGCAAACATGTGTGTCACTTTCCTCCACAGAAGCCGAGTTTATTGCATTATCCGATGCATGCAAGGAAGCTATCTGGATTCGTGAGCTACTCGATGATATGAAATTTCGACAAACTTCACCAACCGTCATATTTGAAGATAACCAGAGTTGTCTACGTTTAATAAAAGAGCAGAAACTAAGCAACAGGACCAAGCATATCGACACTAAAATTCATTTCGTCAAGGACCACGTTGATAAAAATCATATTATATGCACTTACTGTCCCAGTGAAGAAATGATAGCCGATATGTTTACCAAGCCACTGTCTTCTTCAAAAATCGAGAAATTCAGAACAAAAGCTGGAGTACAATGCGTTTGAGGAAGGGTGTTAAAGATAACATCAAACTACTTGTTTATAAAACACTATGTTCAATTAAATTACATTAGCTTTTCTTCAATTGTTTATATTTTAAGTTTTTTCTAAATTACAGTATATTCATTCAATAAATTTTACTCAATAAGTTCGGAGCTATATTTGTTTATATTATTTCCCACTGCAATACCGTGACCGTCATATGCCATCATCATATTTATTTTTTTTAATGGTTAAAGATTATATTTCGAAAAAAGTGAATTTCATGTCAATTTAAAAAATCACATTTGTTTTATTCCAGTTCTATAAAAAAGCACCATTTATTTCTAAACCCCCAAAATTAAGGATCTATAATAGGTTAAAAAGATTAAGACTGATTAAGGAAGATAAAATAGAGGCCATGAATAATATTAATAGTTTGGAAAGATTTTAATTCTAAAAATTAACTTGTAACAAAATCGCGAATTTGGCTGAATAAGTTTAGTTTTGCCACCAACTAATTTTATCTCATTCCATTCATACACGTTTCTATGAAGTCATAAGCATGACTTTAGAACTATTATAGCGCTTTCTCTGTACGCAGTCTAAAACAATGCTAAACAAAGTTTATTTTACAGCAGTAGAGTAGGTAACCTAGATTTATATTTTTATAAATATATATAAGTGTATGTACATTATATAAATTAAACTTTTACAAAGTGTTTGATCCTTATTAGTATCTATATGTATGTACATATTGTGTGGTTTATATCTCTATACCACACGTCACACTTTGCCAAACTGTAATGTGTACCTACTTACGCTGCTGGCCGACTTCTAAAGTCGTCCTGGTATTTTATAATAGAAAATAATTTCGCATCCACCACCATCACCATTCAACTAAAAAAACTTTCCTTTTCGATTCTTGTACTCGTACTCGTACGTTTTGCAACATCTTGCAAAAGATATACATATAGAGAACAAAAATAGGTATGTAGGTACCTACTCGTCTGCGTCTTTCTGTTTTATGGAATTCTAGAGGAGCAACTTTTCGCGCAAAACAAAATGACTAAAAGAGCAACCGAATAAGTGCTAAAACATCTAACTAACTTGGCAAACAATACTTTCTCGTCCGCGATGATTTATGTGTATATCCTATCTAAGATGGGTGTATATTAAACATACATATGTACATACATATGTACATACGCCGGGTCAAAAAACAGGTGAACTTTAAACAGGGAGTTTTAAAAATAAAGCTATCAAATTTTGAAATCAGTTTTAAAGTTTAGAATATTTTTCGGAACTTTGGATATATTTCATGTTTTTTTACTTATTTATTATTAATCTTAGAAAATTCTTCGGGCTAGCAAAATTATCTTTAAATTTTTTAAGGTAAAGAACTAAAGCTTTGACAAAAGACTCAACTTTTCGTTGCTCATTAGAAATATTTTAAAATGTTTTCACTTTGCACATAGTTTTTGTTTTTTTTTTTTTTTAAATATGAAATATGTATTATAAAAACTGTTAATAAGGAACACCCTATATTTTGTACCTATTTTGTTCTCCTATGGACTTTATAGAGCAGTTGTAGTAGAATTGCCTTTTCTTAGTTTTGTGAACTGCTGTGCAATGAAAGTGCAAAACTTATAACACAATAGCATAGTGTTGCAGTTGGCTGTAAGGACTCTTTTGAAGCCTTATTTGTTACTTAGCCACAATGTGCTGAATAATTTATGTAGTTTGAGTAATTTATTTTCGGCAAAAGTGCTCTGGGTAAGTTAGGTACCTATACCTCTACTACCTTTCGGATATAGCTTTGTTGAGATATACAAAAGAAAAGAAAATTAAAAAAAAAAAAAAAAAACAAGACACGAAAATGCACTTATGCCGCAAGCAGGGGCGTAATTTGCCTGATTTAGTATCTTCTCTAGCTCAAGACTTTTTGGATTTGATAGAGTTGTTTTGTGGAAGTGAAATATTAAAAGCAATGCGGTGAATTAAGTAACTAAGTCAGCTGCTCTTGCTAAGGTAAATACATATGTATATGTATATAAGGAAAAAATGAGAATATTATTTAAAAGTTTCTAACTTGAATATTAAAATGATTGATAATATAAATTATATGCATATGTGGGTAGGAGTACATGGGCTTGAAAATATGATGCTCGTTTAGAACACAACTGTGTCGAATGTACTTGCTGATAAATTTTTAAATCGAAAAAGGACGTGCTACATTCATGGATGGTGTAAAATTTTTCAACTCAATTTTTAAAAATAGTTTTTAAATTCTACAAAATGTGTGTTATTTATTCACAATTTTGTATAATGCGTATACGCCATAATGTACTGAAAATAATATATGAAATCGAATAAACTATGATGTTGTATAGTATAGGGCTAGAGAAAAATCCACAAAACGTATTTAATAACTTTCCAAAATACTAAAAACAATCTATACGACGATATCTAGAGAAAATACAAATAATAACTTTAGCAAACATTTTAAGTTTAAGTTTAAGTTTAAGTTTAAGTTTAAGTTTAAGTTTAAGTTTAAGTTTAAGTTTAAGTTTAAGTTTAAGTTTAAGTTTAAGTTTAAGTTTAAGTTTAAGTTTAAGTTTAAGTTTAAGTTTAAGTTTAAGTTTAAGTTTAAGTTTAAGTTTAAGTTTAAGTTTAAGTTTAAGTTTAAGTTTAAGTTTAAGTTTAAGTTTAAGTTTAAGTTTAAGTTTAAGTTTAAGTTTAAGTTTAAGTTTAAGTTTAAGTTTAAGTTTAAGTTTAAGTTTAAGTTTAAGTTTAAGTTTAAGTTTAAGTTTAAGTTTAAGTTTAAGTTTAAGTTTAAGTTTAAGTTTAAGTTTAAGTTTAAGTTTAAGTTTAAGTTTAAGTTTAAGTTTAAGTTTAAGTTTAAGTTTAAGTTTAAGTTTAAGTTTAAGTTTAAGTTTAAGTTTAAGTTTAAGTTTAAGTTTAAGTTTAAGTTTAAGTTTAAGTTTAAGTTTAAGTTTAAGTTTAAGTTTAAGTTTAAGTTTAAGTTTAAGTTTAAGTTTAAGTTTAAGTTTAAGTTTAAGTTTAAGTTTAAGTTTAAGTTTAAGTTTAAGTTTAAGTTTAAGTTTAAGTTTAAGTTTAAGTTTAAGTTTAAGTTTAAGTTTAAGTTTAAGTTTAAGTTTAAGTTTAAGTTTAAGTTTAAGTTTAAGTTTAAGTTTAAGTTTAAGTTTAAGTTTAAGTTTAAGTTTAAGTTTAAGTTTAAGTTTAAGTTTAAGTTTAAGTTTAAGTTTAAGTTTAAGTTTAAGTTTAAGTTTAAGTTTAAGTTTAAGTTTAAGTTTAAGTTTAAGTTTAAGTTTAAGTTTAAGTTTAAGTTTAAGTTTAAGTTTAAGTTTAAGTTTAAGTTTAAGTTTAAGTTTAAGTTTAAGTTTAAGTTTAAGTTTAAGTTTAAGTTTAAGTTTAAGTTTAAGTTTAAGTTTAAGTTTAAGTTTAAGTTTAAGTTTAAGTTTAAGTTTAAGTTTAAGTTTAAGTTTAAGTTTAAGTTTAAGTTTAAGTTTAAGTTTAAGTTTAAGTTTAAGTTTAAGTTTAAGTTTAAGTTTAAGTTTAAGTTTAAGTTTAAGTTTAAGTTTAAGTTTAAGTTTAAGTTTAAGTTTAAGTTTAAGTTTAAGTTTAAGTTTAAGTTTAAGTTTAAGTTTAAGTTTAAGTTTAAGTTTAAGTTTAAGTTTAAGTTTAAGTTTAAGTTTAAGTTTAAGTTTAAGTTTAAGTTTAAGTTTAAGTTTAAGTTTAAGTTTAAGTTTAAGTTTAAGTTTAAGTTTAAGTTTAAGTTTAAGTTTAAGTTTAAGTTTAAGTTTAAGTTTAAGTTTAAGTTTAAGTTTAAGTTTAAGTTTAAGTTTAAGTTTAAGTTTAAGTTTAAGTTTAAGTTTAAGTTTAAGTTTAAGTTTAAGTTTAAGTTTAAGTTTAAGTTTAAGTTTAAGTTTAAGTTTAAGTTTAAGTTTAAGTTTAAGTTTAAGTTTAAGTTTAAGTTTAAGTTTAAGTTTAAGTTTAAGTTTAAGTTTAAGTTTAAGTTTAAGTTTAAGTTTAAGTTTAAGTTTAAGTTTAAGTTTAAGTTTAAGTTTAAGTTTAAGTTTAAGTTTAAGTTTAAGTTTAAGTTTAAGTTTAAGTTTAAGTTTAAGTTTAAGTTTAAGTTTAAGTTTAAGTTTAAGTTTAAGTTTAAGTTTAAGTTTAAGTTTAAGTTTAAGTTTAAGTTTAAGTTTAAGTTTAAGTTTAAGTTTAAGTTTAAGTTTAAGTTTAAGTTTAAGTTTAAGTTTAAGTTTAAGTTTAAGTTTAAGTTTAAGTTTAAGTTTAAGTTTAAGTTTAAGTTTAAGTTTAAGTTTAAGTTTAAGTTTAAGTTTAAGTTTAAGTTTAAGTTTAAGTTTAAGTTTAAGTTTAAGTTTAAGTTTAAGTTTAAGTTTAAGTTGAACCAAAAAACGGGGGGAAGGGTCTACGGCCCGCTTTACTTCTATAAAGCCAGATTTAACTTCCATTTAAAAATATGTCACAACATGAGAGTGGTTTTAAAAATGTCCTATTTTTTAACGTAACGTATACGCCTAAATTTAAAAATATGTCACAACATGAGAGTGGTTTTAAAAATGTCCTATTTTTTAACGTAACGTATACGCCTAAGTAAAGGCTAAATTGAGTAAAGATTTGATTCTCTTTCCTTCTCATAAAATTCATCAATAAATTAAAATGCAATATATTAATAAGTTTTGTACACATAATATTTTTAAATAATGTGTAAGAAAACACTTGTTTTGTTTTATGTTGAGTTGTTTTGACTCAGATTGTAAAAATATCACTTAAGTTAAAAGATGATAAAGAAACAAATATTCCCACGAAAACATTAGTATCATCACATCATTTTTGTTTATATTTATTTATTAAAATATTAAAAACAAAATTCACCTGATGCCAGAAGTAGATCCGGTTATTGTGAAATTGACATGAATAAGCGAGTATTTTCATCTTTTAAGTCTATAAATCTAAATATATACGAACATACTACAAAATATAAAAGTTTTAAAAAAAGAAAATTGGTACACGCCAATTTCGTCTGAATTCATCAGCTGCTGCGGTGCGGCATCGAATATAAACATTACGTTTTCGTTGTGCAGCGTTTTGGTGCGTCTGGCATAGCTCTTGGTCCATTTTGAGTGAAAACAAAATTCTACCTAATCAAATACTCGATACGAATAGTTAGTTCTAAAAAGTGCTTTTTGTTTTCTCCTTCAATCTATAAAATGCTATTTGTATTTCTATTTTAGTTCACAAAAAGATAAACAAGAAAAATGTTGACATAGACATGAAAGGGCCAAAGCGCACATCCGTGTCAATCCTCTGACTAAACGTACATACATACTTGCTTTGTGTTTGCGTTAAAAGCACCATCAGCTGTAGGAAGGCTGTCTGCAGGCGTGCTTTTTGTAATATCGTCCCTGCGCCTCCATATAGGAGATGTGAGCTGTTTCAGACTGAGAAAAAAAAAACGTAACCAACTTGAAAGTTGATGTTTTTAAATAAAAAGGCCATTCACACATCTTTACACCGTCAGCGTTATCATATTTTTAATAAATTGAAGTTCACTGCTCAAAATAGTACAGAAATGATCGTTTTTGACTTTTTACACAGACCCAAGGGGTGAAGCACATTTCAAATGAAATGAAGGAAAGAAAACGTTTAAATTTTATAGTGAATAGGTCTCGTGGAATTTGTCTCTTCAGTTCTTGAGGGCAACTTTTAGTTTGATAGAAAATGCTTAAAAACTTATCGTGGTTAAGCTTTTTTCCAAAACTACTAACATTTTGATTTTTCAATAAAATTGAATATTAGAAATAAAATTTATGAAAAATCGTTACAGTTATTTTAGGGCTCTAATTTTGAATACGTTTAGTACCGCAATAACTGTATCCGTTTTTTTTGGTTTGTAACAAAACAATTAATTAGCTTGAGTAACCTGCTCTTAAGAGCACTTGAAAACCTATCAAAAAGATTGCGTATGTCATTTAACTATAGTTTAGGTCCAACTGTTAAAAAAAATGAACACAAATTTCAAAGTTATAGCGTTTATGTTTCAGGTTTCATGTACAACTTTAAGCTTAGTACAGATGACGATCAGTACTACCAATATTTTTAGACCTGTCAAATTCTCCCAAATTTCTTAAAACTGTGTTAACTTACAATTTTTATGACAATACCTTCAGATCTTGATTTTAAGGCGAAACGTTAGATATTTTTTCATTGTCATAAGATATTGAACAAAAACGAGTAGCACGAGTACTCGAGAAATGAGAGATATCAATGGATTTTTATTTGATTGTAAAGAAGAAGGTTCTCGATAACTTCACGAATTCTATCTTTAAGATATTGAAACGATTGTGCAGCATTAGTATAGACCACATTTGTCAAGTGGTTTTAGGGGACAAAATTTAAAGATGTTGAACTCTTCAGCCAAATATGAAAACCTACTCTTAGAGAAATAACACGGTTCATCAAATTGCGAGAGTTTCGTTGTTTATGTTAAACAAAGCGCCTTTTTGTAGTGATTTGCAAAAATTTTAACGCACTGTTGAAAAACGGATGTTTTTATTTGAGTAATAAAATAGTTTTTACTTGTCAAATGTCAAAAGATGACAATTTTAAAAGAAACAGCTGCCCAAATAGTGGGCTATTCAAAATGAAATCACTTATTGGAAAACCCTATATAATAAATATTCTGTAGTGATGTGCAATCAAACCAGCTTACAATAAAAAACATTATATGTATATATAAGAACTTGGCACAAAAACTGCCAACCGTGTGAACAGACAATTTTTCATTGAAAGGTATTTAGCTATTGGGCAGGTTCAGACAACATAAGGGACTTGAAAGTAAGGCATGTTTCTGGTATCTGATTGGCCAGCTGCCAAAAAATTGACTTCCAATTAAGGCAACTTTATTGGAAAGTTGACTGGAAAGTTAGTTAAGAAAAATCTCCCTTACTATCAAGTCAAGTCTACTTATGTCAAAATGAAAATTGATTATGTTTTTTCATTCAACTAAAAGCCGAACTTTATTATTCTATGGTTTATTTATTTATTTTTTGCACAATTCCATCTAATGTTTAGTGTAATAGGGCTCCTTGTCAAATTAAAAAAAAAAGAGGCTGGGATGCGGCCCACACTCATAACTTCCCATCCGTCTGTCGATTTGTCTTGCTTAAAAGTTTGTAGGGTTTCATGTTTTGTTTCTTAAAAATTTAAAAATTACCAACAATATTTTGTATAGGAATGAAATAGTTTGATTTCAAAATCAGTTTTTGTTAACGAGATTTTTAGTCGAAAACCAATTTTTACCAATTTTAGTACCTAGCATTTCTTAAAAGTTTTTATTTCTTAAATAAACAAAAACAAATTGGATGAATGAAATGAATTTGCAGTCAATACCTTTTATTTTCACGAGATATCGAGAACCGAACATCATTTTGTACCAAATGTGCGTACTATTTTTTGTAGATTTTATTTTTTTTATGAAAAAACTGACTGTTGGATTTTAATAAAAATTTACTGAATTTCGAAAATTATATTTTCGGTGAGTAAAATTAGTTTGAAGCCAATATTTTTAATTTTAAAATGAGTATTTGAGTCGAAAATCAATTTTTACGAACTTTTATTAATGCTTTTTTAAGGTATTTATTTTTTGTTAAAAAACTGTCAGTTTGATTTTTCTCAAAATTTTTTGAATGTTTAAAACAATATTTCTTATAAGATAAAATAAGTTTGAAGCTAATATTTTTAATTTAAAAAAAAAATAATTGAGTCGAAAATCTAATTTTATTTTTTGTAAGGAAATTGTCAATTCGATTTTTGTCAAAATTTTACTGAATGTTGAAAACAATATTTTTAAAAAAATAAAATTAGTTCAAGGCCAATGTCTCAAATTTTTGAAAAGTTATTTGAGTCGAAAATCAATTTTTACTAACTTTTATTAATTTTTTGTTTTAGGTTTTTATTTTTTGTAAAAAAACTGTCAATTCGATTCTTCTCAAAATGATACTGAATGTTGAAAACAATATTTTTTTAAAAATAAAATTAGTTCAAGGAAAATGTCTCAAATTTTTGAAAAGTTATTTGAGTCCAAAATCAATTTTTACTAGCTTTTATTAATTTTTTGTTTAAGTTTTTTATTTTTTGTAAAAAACTGTAGATTAGATTTTCCTCAAAACTTTACCGAATTTTAAAAGAAATATTTCTTATAAGATAAAATAAGTTGGAAGCCATAATCTCAAATTTTCGAAAAGATATTTAAGTCGAAATTCAATTTTTACCAACTTTGAGTAATGTTTTTTTTAAGTTTTTATTTTTTTATAAAAAAAACTGTCAATTCGATTTTTCTCAAAATTTTACCAGATGTTGAAAACGTTATTCTTCGTTGCACAAAATTGTTTTGGAAATAAAATCATTTTTATTCGTAAAATTTTCAAGGTGACAAATATTTTTTTTCAGTTTTTTTGATTTATAAAAAAAACCGTTAATTGGATTTTTTCCCAAAAATATACTTGTTTGGTATCACGTTACAATATATAATATACAATTTAATTCATGTCTCTAGCGTTATTGGTTGGTGAGATATTTAGGGTTAACTAAAATGTTCACCTTTTTTTTAAACTGCTATGGTAAAAAAACTACCCACTTGAGAGCCCTTTCTACATCTTTCTGCATTATTATCTGCATAACAAAATTTATTGAAGTTGATATCTCTTCTGGTTCTTGAGCTATGGACGAAGAAAAAAACGTCGCGAACGTACGTACACACGCACGCACAGAAAAAATTTAGTAAAGTTAGAAGTTTGAAATTAATGACACTTGAAAACTAACTAGTTACCTTGGTCAAAATAACGTTCAAAGAATGCAGTTGACTGCAAATGAAGTCCCTTATGTTGTCTGAAACTGCCCATTGTCATACTCAATGACAGTTATTGCCAAATCACTAACTGATCAACTATATACTAAGCTTTAGATCTTCAAGTTGAAAGTATTGCCCCTTTTATAAGATATAGGTACTTTTGTTCTATATTTTAAAAAAAATTTCTCACGATATTTTTCAAAAGCAATTAAAATACCGCCTTAGCTTAAAAATCACATTACATCTACATCTTCCTTCACTCGCTGACTTCAGAAAGATTTAATTAAATTGAAAAACAAATATTACAAAATGCATCACAATTAAATGCACAATACTCATGACTTCATCCAATCAAGGTGTACAACAATAAATGGTCAGTGGCACTAAGCACACCTAACTATATGACTCCAGCAAGTAATCACGGAAATATGCGCCATCCAACAGATGTCAACTTTACAAAAACGGTCAAAACAAGTATCAACCAAAAGACCTTCCTACCAAATATAGCAACTGCATTGTGAATTCAATAAATTTAATTTAAACTGTAAGCATTTCGCATAATGTAGCGCATTGTGTTGAAATTGAAAATTTAAAAGTGCTTCTATCGATCGTAAAGAGTGACAACGATCGGAGACAGACGAGTGGGCGGGACAAAAAGCGACGGACGCGATTCTGTGACGCGATTCGCTTGAAAATCACTCTTCTTCAATATTTCTATTCTCTCTTGTGCTGAGATTTTCCTTCTTTCAAAAACCGATTTTTCTACAAAAAACATCGATGTACGAGTATATACTCGTATGTATAGTTTTAAGTAGAATTTACCTACGAACTACGCGCGCAGAAGATACAAAGCAAAAATGTTTTAGATACAACAACGAATAAAAAAAAGGAAAAATATATTTTCTTCTCGAAGCAAGGAAAAAAAACTGCCAACAAAATTGAATCCAAATCCAAAGGCAAGAGAACATTTTTAAAAATAGATCAGTTTTTCACGAGTTTTCCGATTAGTTGCACTAAATTTTGAAGAAAAATTTTCCTTTCCGTTTGTGTTATAGGAAATTTATTTTACAAAATTTTCATCATATTTTCTTTCTCAAAAAAATTATTGTTCTTAGTTTTTTTTTTACAATTAATTTACAAACATTTCCAAAAAGTGCGGGTTTTTGAAAAGAAAAATCTCAAAGATACACGTAATATCCATACACAAAAAATTAACACACGTTCGTTAACATGTAAGAGAAAATTCAATAAAAAAAAATACTATAAGCATTTTCTTTATATTTTCACTTAAGAACCATTGTGCGGACATTGTTTTTCTGTACAGAGAAAATTTGTATATACGAGCGCAATATAAATTCTCTACAACCTAACTTTTCTTTGTTGCTGCGAGATACATTCTTGAGTTCTTGAAAAGAACAACAAGAGCGCATTAAAGTCGCAGTTTAGTTTGGTTTAATAGACTTTTGTTCAAGAAAATCTGCGTCATTTGTATCTGCATCTGTGATCTGTGACTTGTGCTGTGCTGTACTGGTGCGTGTCGATATAAAACCCCATTGAGGTTCGAGAAGCATGGGCAGTTCTGAGTCGTCACTCCCCATGGACGAAGGAGAGTCTAGCAGTGAAACAACCAACAACAACCATCCTGAGGAATTGAGCCAGGATTCTAATGAAGATCCTTGGTGGTGGGAAATAGAAAATCAAAATTTACTCCTCAATGTTGTGGATGGTAATGAGGCTGCATCAGAGAGTGGTCCAAGTACAAGTGCATCGGCAATAGCCAAAACAAATAATAACGGTATTGTAACGATAACCAGTGAACAAAAAGTGATTCGTAAAAGGAGTAAATCTCCAAAGGACTCCATTGTCAGTGACCTTCCAGACGAGGGTGCAAGTGCAAGTTTAGTGCTTAAGAGTGACGAAATCGAACAGGACAACGAGGTGAATTCCCGAAGGGAACAATCATTGGAAGAATTCAAAGAAGAACTAAAGACAAAACGAATGGCTAGACAGACAGCAGTCAATGATCTCCGGGAGGAGCTCAAATCACTGCGACGGCAATTGGCTGAAGAAAGGGACACATCAAGACGTTCCGGAAGTGAAGAAGAAAATCCTGAAGAAGTTCAAGCAAGCAGCTGCTCCTCGGAAGAAACCAAAAAGAAACAAATGGAAGAAAGTGATCGGGCGTTTGCCCAGCAGATATCAGACGATGAAGTCGTTTCGGAAAGTACAAATCCTAAAGTTCAGCTAGCTGAAGCTCAGTTAGCTCTTCAAATGGCAAATGCTGAAAATTTGTCACTCCAAACCGAGCTGGGAGTAACTAGGAAGCAGGTAGTTTCCCTAAAGGAAGTTGTAACTTGTTGCAAGCAAATGATTGCAATGAAAGAAGAACAAGTTGTTCAGGTAATGCCAAACAATAGTAACGTAATTCAACTTTCTGTTTCTGTTATCATTACATTCATACTTAAATATCTCTAATATCGCATGTGCCTTCGACGATTGTCAAGTTCAGAGACAAATGTTTTAAAAGATTTTGCATCAAGGATTTTTATGATCTTGAACCAAATAGTAACCTAGTTTTTTTTTTTTTTTTTTTTAATGCGCCACCCTCGGTTTAGTTTTTGCACAAGTTTATTTGAAGAAAAAACAAAGAAATAAGACATTTCTGAAGGTCTCAAATTTATCAAATGTGCATTTATTTGCGTGTTTTCTTTTGAATACGCGTAGTAAAAGTGTGACGAAAACGAAGAAAATCTATGAATGAAGCTCTTTGACGATATTTATTCATATTCGTATTAATATAGAGTCAAAGAGTTTTCTTTTCGTTTTAAATAAACATTTTCAGGTCTTTAAACTTCGACTGTTGCAATCAATGTGCTTTTCGAAAATGTATGTCCTTATTACTCGTTGTGACTAAACAAAGCAATTTGATGTTGTATTTGGTGTGGTAAAATAAGAGAAAGAATATTTAACAGATCTTACACAAATATCATTCACAGAACTTAAAAAAAAAATATGCATTTGAACGAAATTTGGATTTTTATATTTTTGTAGTATTTTAAAAATTATGAAATATTAATCTGTTCCCGAAAAAAGCTTTTTTCGTGTTACTACTTCTTAATATTTGCTTTCCTCTTGATTTGGGTTTTTCGAGAATTTTTTAGAAGATTTTGATAAAGCTTTCTAAAATTCTTAAATTTGTTAGTATCATAGCTATTAATGGAAAAATTTAATAGTTTTATCTTAACGAAACTAGGACATACATTTTTAGTGAATCAGAACACCTTTATTAACTTCCCATAGGAAGTTATTGTAATGGGTCGGATTTGTCAAATTGAAAATTTTGACATTTCTCGATGTGTTAAGGTCCCTAGAGTCGAAATAAAAGATTTTTAGAAAGATATCTGTGCGTGCGTGTGTACGTACGTCGTCCATAGCTCAAGAACCAGAAGAGATACCGACTTCAAATAAATTTTGTTATACAGATAATAAGGCAGAAAGATGCAGAAAGGGCTCTCAAGAAAATTGCGTGAGTGGTTTTTTTTACCATAGCAGTTTAAAAAAAAGGTGAACATTTTGGTTAACCCTAAGTATCTCATGAACCAATGACGCTAGAGACTTGAATTAAATTTTATATTAATTACTGTAACGTGATACAAAACAAGAATATTTTTGAAAAAAATCCAATTAACGTTTTTTTTTTTTATAAATCAAAAAAACTAAAAAAAAAAACGTTTTCACCTCGAACATTTTTCGACTAAAATATGATTTCATCTCCAAAGCAATTTTGTGCAACGAAGAATAATGTTTTTGACATCTGATTAAATTTTGAGAAAAATCTAATTGACAGTTTGTTTTTATAAAAAATAAAAACTTAAAAAAACATTACTCAAAGTTGGTAAAAATTGAATTTCGACTCAAATATCTTTTCAAAAACTTGAGATTAAGGTTTCAAACGTATTTTATCTTATAAGAAATATTGTTTCAACATTCAGTAAAATTTTGAGAAAAATCGAATTGACAGTTTTTTTTTACAAAAAATTAAAAACCGAAGAAAAAATTAACAAAAGTTGGTAAAAATTGATTTTCGACTCAAATATCTTTTCAAAACTTTGAGATATTGGCTTTAAACTAATTTAATCTTTCAAAAAATATTGTTGTCAACATTCAGTAAAATTTTGAAAAAAATCGAATTGACAGTTTTTGTACAAAAAATTAAAAACCTAAACAAAATAATAAAAGTTGGTAAAAATTGATTTTCGACTCAAATAACTTTTCAAAACTTTGAGATATTGGCTTTAGACTACTTTAATCTTTCAAAAAATATTGTTTTCAACATTCGATAAAATTTTGAGAAAAATCGAATTGACAGTTTTTTTTTAAAAAAATAAAAACCTAAAAAAAAATACTAAAACTTGGTAAAAATTTACTTTCAACTGAAATAGCTTTTCAAAAATTAAAAATATTGGCTTCAAACTTATTTTATTTCACAGAAAATATTGTTTTCGATATTCAGTAATTTTTTTAATAAAAATCCAACAATCCGTTTTTTTATAAAAAAATAAAATCTACAAGAAATAGTACGCAAATTTGGTAAAAATTGATACATATAGACAAACTTTTAAGCAAGACAAATCGATAGATGGGATGGGAAGTTATTAGTGTGGGTCGCATCCCAGCCTCTTTTGTTCATTTTATTGTTCGCCAAAGAATGATGATGATTCGCAGAAATCTTACAGCCTTCTGCCTTTTAAATTGCTATGACTACAGATATTTGAAATAGAGATTACTATTTAGATCGAACATAGTCATGGTTGGTCTTAAATTTTGCGTTTTAAAATACTGTACATTCATTATAATGTATGCTGTATGAATCAAAAACTATGTCCATTTACAAGTTTTGGCCAAAAAGTTTAACTACTTAACTGTGATTTGATACTTAACTATACTATTTTGCTGTTGACTGCAGAATACTTACTTCAAATTTTTAATCAGCACTTAAAATAATTTTTAGGGCTATCAAAAAATAATGAAGACTTTTCGGAACTGTAAACAAGATATATGAATCATTTTGAAAGCAAAAGATAATTTGAATGTTTCATAATTCCAAAATTATCTGTAAAACTTGACGAAATGAAGGAACAATTCTAAATTAGGACATCAAAACCCTTTAACAATTTCGTGTTATTGTTTCTATTCATATTCTTACTTATGTTTTGTGATATACGTGTAGTGAAATTTTGGATCTAAAAAACATGTGTCTTAATTATAATTAATAGTACTTGCAGTATTGCCGAAATAGGCTATTTCTTGAAGCTTTTTTTCACTTGCTCTTTCAATATTCCCTCAAAATTGTTAACCTTTTAAACATTTTCAACTTAAGTAATGTTGAAAGTATCTATCTCTTGAGTTAGCCGAGCAGTTTTTGAGACAATCTAAATGAAAATATTAAAGTGGTTCTTACATAGAAAAATGAACTTCGACAAATAAAAATCTAACAAGTGTTATAGATATAAAACATTGACCATTAATCTTCCTATAAAAACAGTTCATTAGACTTCGATGTCATAATCAATTTGGCCTAATTTTTTTAAAATGCATCCAATAAACAAAAAAAAAAGAAATTAACCAAACATGTTTGAAATATTGCCAAATTGTTTTTCATTCTTAAAATATTATTATTAATTTTGTGCTGCATTAAAAATTCATCATAATAAAATAATTGTTGTTTTTTTTTTTATTTCCGTCAGCTAAAAGACAAACTTAATGAAATCGAAGATTCATTAGCCGAACGTGAACTTAAAATAATGTCAGACAATTTACGCCAAGAATACGACAGACAGCTAGCCAATATGAGGACATTGCGTCAATTATACGAAGAAAGGGCAAGAGTTTCAGCAGCTGAAAGAGAAAATCTTGAACGCCAAATATCAATAAAGAAGGATGAACTTGAAGTTGTGAAAGAAAAGTAAGTATACACATGTAGATACAGTTAATCAAAAGATTTATTGTAAAATTAAATTTTGGCCGAAGGAGAAGGTTTGAAATTTTTTCTCAAAGTGTTTTCAAAACAAAATATAGACAAACCAATTATACATTATTCCGGTCCGGCTATCCCTTGTGCCTGTAATATAAACAATAAGTAACCTTGATTGCATTTTGAATACTGAACAACTTTTAAGTATGATAATTCTGATCTTCTTTAGCCATATGCTAAAAATAGGCTTATGAAGCCGACAGATATTGTTTCCAAAATAAATTAATTAAACAATATTAAAGAAGCTAAGAGGTGATGCGAATGTGTCTTCAGTCTAGATAAGGGTCATATTTTTAAAAAGTGTCAAGGTTTTTTCCTTTAATAATTAATTAATTTATTACGAAATGTACGCGCGATTGACTGTACATTAACATGGATGCTAATAATTCGACTCCTACATTTCTAAGGTTAATTGAATGAAAAATAAAAACGAAAATAAAAATCAAAACAAAATCAATAGATATCTCGTGACATCTTGTGATGTGTGCTTTTCTAATAAACTAATTCCCTTTTTGATTAAAATAAATCTCATCGCGAGTCTTGAAAGTCTTGTCTCTTGAATAATATTTTGTGTTTTATTTGATTTTAATTTATTCCTTGTTTTAAATTTATATACAATCCTACATATATGTATCTATAATGTTGATGTTGATTTAATATAAATCTGTCACTTTGAGTCTGTTTACACCTTATGGGAGTGTGCAATAGAACAGTGTACAATATCTGAGTCATGTGCTTGAAATAAAACATGAGGTACTTGTACTCGTAACCGTGGTAAACAATAAATTGACGGAAGAGAAAAATTATAAGACAAAAGATTTCTTGTAGCATTTCGATATTTTGTATTTTTATTTTTTGTAAAAAAAATACAAATTAAAAGTGACATGAGTTGTAGAATGTATATTATTGTGTTTTATATAAAATTTTAAACCAATTAAGAGACCATTGTTTCTTGAATATCTATACGTCATTTTTATCGTTTTAGAAATATGATTTAAAGCACTAAGAGATATATAAGATTGTTTCCTTTGTAAATTACTACTGATTATTTAATTGAACATGACAATTAAAATCATACAAACGATGCAAACATTGATCTTGAATATGAATTTATTGAACCGGAATCAGTATTCTATTATGGTTATATACATATGTTCGTCGTCGTAGATTGAATACAATAATCTTCATGTTAAAACTTAAATATTAATTTATCTGAGATTTTGATGATCTTGATTAAGAGTGACTTTTGGTAATATCTAAGAGAGCTAAGTTAATGTAATAATTTTATTAACTTCCCATAGGAAGTTATTGTAATGGGTACGATTTGTCAAATTGAAAATTTTGACATTTCTCGACGTTTCAAGGTCCCTAGAGTCGAAATAAAAGGTTTTTATAAAGATGTATGTGCGTGCGTGTGTACGAACCAGAAGAGATGTCGACTTCAAATACATTTTGTTATACAGATAATAAGGCAGAAAGATGCAGAAAGGGCTCTCAAGAAAATTGCGTGGGTGGTTTTTTTACCATAGCAGTTTAAAAAAAAGGTGACAATTTTGGTTAACCCTAAATATCTCATGAACCAATGACGCCAGAGACTTGAATTAAATTTTATATTATATATTGTAACGTGATACAAAACAAATACATTTTTGTAAAAAAAATTCAATTAACGATTTTTTTTATAAATCAAAAAAAAACTGAAAAAAAAATTTGTCACCTCGAAAATTTTACGACTAAAATATGATTTCATCTCCAAAATAATTTTGTACAACGAAGAATAATGTTTTTGACATCTGATAAAATTTTGGGAAAAATCTAATTGACAGTTTTTTTTATAAAAAATAAAAACCTAAAAAAAACATTACTCAAAGTTGGTAAAAATTGAATTTAGACTCAAATATCTTTTCAAAAACTTGAGATTAAGGCTTTAATTTTATTTTATATTATAAGAAATATTGTTTTCAACATTCTGAAAAATGTTGAGAAAAATCGAATTGACAGTTTTTTACAAAACATAAAAACCAAACAAAAAAAATTAATAAAAGTTAGTAAAAATTGATTTTCGACTCAAATATCTTTTCAAAACTTTGAGATATTGGCTTTAAACTACTTTAATCTTTCAAAAAATATTGTTGTCAACATTCAGTAAAATATAAAAAAAAATCGAATAGACAGTTTTTTTTACAAAAAAAATGGTTGCCTGTAAAGTCGGTTTTACGGGCGAAGATTTTACGTGACAACGTCTTTTTCTCGGTAGAATATTTATTGATATGAATATAATTAAATTGCACAATAGGAACAAGGAATTGAATGAAAATAAGAATTGCACAAATTTTTTAAACTAATAATTTACTTAACACTATCAACATTTATCAATAGTATGACATAACCTATAAACTCAGTTTCTCAACTTTTGTGTCAATCTAACAATTAATCAATCAATCATAGTTTACGATAATGAAATATCAGTGTACAATTATTTACCTTTATTGTTGTAGTTGTTGTAAATGACGAATCTAAGCACTCCACATTTTCACTACAGACACAGCTGACGATACTTTAACCACACGTGTGAACTTGTATTATGACGCTTTCTTGTTTTTCCAACGCCAAGAACGTTTGAGAAAGACAAAGACAGAGACACAAGCATGCGCCGATTCAATGCGCCTAATTCTCTAGTGCTGCGCGCGCGGCAGACCGATCATAGTTGAGTGGGAGAGAGACGCAAGGCATTCGGCGGGCCTCTCTCTCGTTCGGTGACTCATCGTAACGTTACCGGGCGTTACACTTTTTCATAAGTGACTCCCAGCCGCAACCTAATTTAAGACGTTGTCACGTCAAAATTAAAAACCGAAAAAAAATTTAGCAAAAGTTGTTCAAAATTGATTTTCGACTCAAATATCTTTTCAAAAATTTGAGACATTGGCTTCAAACTAATTTTATCTTATAAGAAATATTGTTTTCAACATTCGATAAAATTTTGAGGAAAATTGAATCGTCAGTTTTTTTTACAAAAAATAAAAACCTGAAAAAGAAACAATACTAAAATTTGTAAAAATTTACTTTCGACTCAAATAGCTTTTCAAAAATTAAAAATATTGGCTTAAAACTTATTTTATTTCACAGAAAATATTGTTTTCGATATTTATTAATTTTTTTATAAAAATCCAACAGTCCGTTTTTTCATAAAAAATATAAAACGGGATGGGAAGTTATCAGTGTGGGTTGCATCCCATCCTCTTTTTAGTATCTGTATGTACCAGATTTTCTACTTTAATAGATATTGTAATAGATTAAAACAAAATTTTAATATAATATAAATTAATATTGAACGCAGAGGTAATGAATACATATAATAATAAAAGGCTGGTGACACTAAATTCTTGAAAGAGCTGTATTTTTCAAAAGCATTTTAAAGATTCAGTATTCAATTATTATTTTTGTACAATGTAATTTTGTAATGTTAATAAATTGATAGCACAAAAAATGTTAATTTCTTAGAAGTCAAATTTTCTTCAAGAATATGTAACTTCTTATTGGAAGTTATTATATAATCGGTCCAATTTGTCAAATTAGAAACATTGAAATTTCTTGACGTTTAAAGGTGCCTAAAATTTAAATTTGGTAGGTCCGTAGATTCAAGATATCTTATTTCGCCCTTCATTTCTCAAGAACGAGTACAAATATCGACTTCAAAACAATTGTATTTTATCGATAACAATGTTCATCCAAATTATTTCACAAACCAATTATTCTATCGACTTTAATAAAATTTTATCATACACATTATGACTAGGAAAATCTGTTTAAAAATAGTACTTATATTTTGAGATTTAAAAATGTACCTGAAAAATAAGTTCGTCTTTAAAAATTTAAATTCCATTTAAGTAATCAAAAAATAACTGGATTTTTTTTTAAGAAAATCGTTAGAGCGTTTTTTTTTTCAAATTAATTATGTATATGTTAAATTTTTAAATTTTTTCTTAGAAATATTTTTGGCATGCAGTTATTTAGTACTCGTAAATATACATTTTACATTTAACATTTAAAATTCGTAAGAAAATATTGATCCGTTTTTGAGATATAGAATTTTGAAAAGATTTAAAAACTAATTAAAGGTCTTGTGGGGGAGAGTCCTTAAGTTAAGAGTCCTAACAGTTGGTAAAAATTGATATTCGACTCAAATATCTTTTCAAAAAATTGATGTTATAGCTTTAAAATAATTTTGTTTTATAAGAAATATTGTTTTCAACATTCTATAAAATTTTGAGAAAAATCGAATCGAATCGTTCTTACAAAAAATAAAAACCTAAAAAAAAAACAATACTAAAACTTGGTAAATATTTACTTTCGACTCAAATATCTTTTCAAAAATTAAAGATATTGGCTTCAAGATAATTTTATCTCACAGAAAATATTGTTTTTGACGTTTTTTTTTATATTTTTTTTTATAAAAATCAAACAGTACGTTTTTTCATAAAAAAATAAAATCTACAAAAAATAGTACGAAAATTTGGTTAAAAATTGATGTTCGCTTCTCTAAATCTCGTGAACAATATGCAGAAGATCTTGACTTTAAATTAATTTCCTTCATCCAATTTGTATTTTTTTATATACATACATATGTAGAAAATAAGAACTTTTAAGAAATGCTACTAAAATTGTTAAAAATTGGTTTTCGACAAAAAAATCTCGTTGAAATCCAACTATTTAATTATATGAAAAATATTGTTGGTAATTTTTAATTTTAAATTTTTTAAGAATAATTCAACTGAGAACTTTTTTAACAAAACACGAAAACCTAAAAGCTTTTAAGCAAGACAAATCCGGAGACGGGATATCAGTGTGGGTCGCATCCCAGCCTCTTTTTCATATTGAAAAAAGACAAGTTATGAGAAAAAAATGTATACAAGATTTCATAAAAATCTATCAGGGTGTTTTTAAATAATTTAGTCTTAAAAAATTGTAAAAAGACCAAGATGAATATGCTACAAAAATGTTAATACCTTCATAAGATATTTTATTTGTTGAAGAATAAGATGTGGCAGTTTGTTTTTCAAAATACTACGTACTAAAAACTAGTAAAAATTAATTTTTTACACCGATACCTTCTGAAGATATGCAAGTTTATTTGCTCTAAAAAAAACTGGCGCGAATTTTTAAACAACCTATTGTTAAGGGTTTAACAATTTACTAGTTAGCTAAAAAGTTAGTAAGGGACTCCAAAATTGTATACCTTTCTTTTCGTTTTCCTAACTAGTAAATTGCTAAATTTCTTTTATTCAAAAAACGAGCATCCAAAAATGTATAAAAAGTGACAATTCCTGACTAAAAAAACTGGAATTCCCAACTGTTGACTGGACCATTCCCTCCATTTCTCCTATAAGAATAATTGTACAGATGTCATATGGATTTAACAAATTGTTAAAAGTTAAAGTAGCCATTCCGTGATTTCAACTTTAGCAAATTGTTAAAATAAAGTAAATCATCTTTTAAGGTTAGTAAATTGCTAAAAATGAGTTGAACATCTTACTAAATCGTTTACTGTTTTTTGCATGTATTTAAATTTTCAAAAAAATCCAATAGGCAGTTTTTTTTTTATTTTTAATTTAATAAATTATGAAGCATATTTTGTGTATCTACATAGTTTTAAAAAAAGCAAATAAACAAATGTTTCGTCTTTTTTCGTGAACTTTGTTATCTCAAACCTCCTGGGATACGACCCACACTAATAACTTCCCATCCCGTCTGTCGATTTGTCTTACTCAAAAGGTTCGTAGGTTTTCATGTTTTGTTAAAAAAGTTGTCAGTTGAATTATTCTCAAAGATTTAAAAATTACCAACAATATTTTGCATTTGGTGAAATAGTTTGAGTTTAAAATCTAGTTTTGTAAACGAGATTTTTAGTCGAAAAACAATTTTTACCAATTTTAGTATAGCATTTCTTAAAAGTTTTTATTTCTTATATAAACAAATACAAATTGGATCAATGAAATTAATTTGAAGTCAATATCTTCTATTGTTCACGAGATATTGAGAATCGAACATTAATTCTTACCAAATTGCGTAGGTACTATTTTTTGTAGAATTTATTTTTTTATGAAAAAACAGACTATTGGATTTTTATACAAAATTTACTGAATGTCGAAAACAAATTGTGAGATAAAATAAGTTTGAAGTCAATGTTTTTAATTTTTGAAAAGATATTTGAGTCGAAAATCATTTTTTTCTCAAATTTTCGAAAAGATATTTAAGTCGAAATTCAATTTTTACCAACTTTAAGTAATGTTTTTTTTTAAGTTTTTATTTTTTTATAAAAAAAACTCAAATTTTTTCCAGATGTTGAAAACGTTATTCTTCGTTGAACAAAATTGTTTGGAGATATATTCATTTTTTGTTCGTAAAATTTACGAGGTGACAAATATTTTTTTTTTTCAGTTTTTTTGATTTATATAAAAAAACCTTTAATTGGATTTTTTTTTTTAAATATATTTGTTTGGTATCATGTTACAATATATAATATACAATTTAATTCAAGTCTCTAACGACATTTGTTCCTATTGTTTTTTAACGGTTTTTTATTACTTTTACAGCTCTTCAAAAAAATCTAATAAAATTGTTCACTTATTTTTTCCGATATGTACATTTTAAAAAAATGAACTTGTAGTATTAAATAATTTCAAAATTGCAATCATAATTTTTTCGCCATTCAAAATTCTTAAAAATCGTCTAAAATTGTAGTTTGCATAAAATGTTGTATTAAAGAAGAAGGATATTGTAGCGTGAGTCACCCACCGAAAAGTTGATAGGTGTCTTTAATTCGTTGTTAATTAGATATGAAAATTCTGATTTTTCTTCACATTTTTATTTACCAATTATTTTTTTTATTTTATTTTTCAAATTTAGTTCTATAAAAATACATACTCCTTAAAATAAAATCGATCAATTCTTTAAACAAAGTCTTAAACGTTCGAAACACACACATGTTGTTATTTTCATGGACTACTTTCCTCATGAAGTTTTATAGTTTACAAAACTCTTCCCTTTATTGTACAAAGAATTTTAAATTAGGAAATTTTATGATGCTTCTTTGTTCGTCAAAACGGAATAAGATTTCTTCTCATTTACATAAACAGATAAGATACTCGTACCATTAAAGGATATCGAAAACTTTGATACAAAATTTTGTTAGTTTTTAGTTAATATAATAATAATAAAATCTTTGTTGATTTTTAGTTTAACAAAGTGATTTAGGAACTTCTTTAAATTTGTATATTCATTTCCGTGTAATCATAATAAATTCTATTTACATTTTTTTTCCAGCACTAAGAATGTCGAAGAACGTAATGCGGGTCTTGAAAAGGAATTAGAAAATGCTGCCGAAGAATTACGAGCCTTAAAAGAACAATGCAATGAACATAAATTCGAAAATAAAACCCTTAAAGAAGAAATGGGTGCAGTTAATAAGGTAAATATACAAAGGATGGATTTTATTCCGGAAAAAGCGTAAAACAGTAAATAGCCTTGGGTAAATAAACATTCGAACTCGAACGTCCGAAATCCAAATAAATTTCAATCTCGACTCGGTGCTCGCGCGATTTCTCTCTCTATATATCTCTCTCTCTCGCTTATACTTATTTCTTTTTTTTTTCCTCATATTTTTGCAGCTCTTTAGCCAAATGCTAATGGGTTTTAATGGAACAAATAATCTTGATATCGATCGACTCACAACCATGCTGGAGGAGAATCGAACCCTTCTCAACGATATGGCCACAAAGGAGGCGAATTTCGATGGTGCCACCCTTCCGAAGTTGCTATTTGAACTTGTGCAGCAAGCGGCTGTGGCCAACATTAAACCCTCTGAAACCGAATCATCTCTCTCTTTGCATGCTCCTACTACTGCTACTGCTGTTGATGCTGGAGCTGCAGGCCAAACCAACCGTGATGATGAAGAAGAAGATGAGAGCTCTTGTGATATAACGAAATATTGTAGTGGCCTCACCGCCACAGCATCAGAGGCAGTTTCCGTTGAATCACCACATCCCTCATCTGCTTCCGCTGTTCCATCGTTATCCTCAGCGCCAACTACTGTCTGCGGGATGCCAACTACTGAAGCCAACATTTCCTCTAACGGAAATGTTGAACAAACGGCCAGAGGCGGTCATAAAACCACAAACAACACCACCGCGACCACCAACAACGATGAATCCTTACATGAGGACGAGAACGACGACGAAGTGAAGCAGCAGCAGCAGCAGAGACTCGAGCATTACCATCCAAATGCGAAGCAACAAGGAGGAAATCTCGACCACAATCAGCCGAGAGTTATAGCAAAAGTTGCATCCGCTGAAGAAATCATCGGTAACCTACCAAAAGTTTGGAAAGTGTTGATGGAGCTCCTAAGTCATCATAAAATCGAGCGAGTTCAATTCAAAGAGAATGGCCATAGTGAGGATTGTTTTAAATCGGTGCAAACCCCTAATGGACCAAAGGCTGAATTGAGTGTTAGCAAAACTTATATAAAGCTTAAGGTTTGTATATACACTTTATGTATTCACGAAATTAAATGTCTTATAATCTTTTTGAATGTTTGAATGGGGGTTGATATACGAGGGTATTTTATACAGGAGTTGAAAGGTCTTAAACACTTTGAGAAATCAGTTTTATTTTTCCTTCAGACACATTGTTACCTTAGGACATTTTAAAGATTTAATTAATGTATATTTCTGAGTGCAAATGATGTGTGTGAGAAGAAGAAAATGTTAATAACAAAATTCTTGAATTTTTGTTTGAACTTAGTTTAAATGAATGTCTGTTTTCGTTTCAGGATCTCATCCTTGAGAAGAAGTCCCTTGTTAAGGAAACCAATCGACTAAAGACACTTAACTGCCATTTAGATTATCGCCTAAACGAACAAGAAAAACGACTTAGTGCTGTTAGCTTAGAATTACAAAAGACTTGGCATTTAGTTGGAAAGATGCAGCGTCAACATCGTCAGCTGCACACTCAAGAACAAATACTACGTTATCAGTTGCAGCAAAAGAGAAGACTTTTAAGCGAATTAAAAGACGAATTGGAGTATTGTCGGCGGAAATGGGCTGCTGCTCGTGCCAAGAACGATGAGAGTCAATTGCAATGTGATGATTTGAGAAGAGAATTTGCAAAGAGAAAACTAGAAGATGCTCATAATTCGGCAGAGAGCGGCTATAGTGACGGACCAGGGTCAGATGAAGATGATGCCGTTGTTGCCAAGGAAGCTGCTAACACAAAGAACCTGGCTGATTTATTTGAGATCAAGAAAACCATTCAGCGTATGCAGAGCACATCACCTGAAAGGTCTGGATTCTACAGTAATGAAGAGCTCAGGTGGAACAGTGCTCCACCGGCTGTGAAATGGCCGAAGGACGATTCTTTGCTTTTATTAGAGGATGAGCCTTCATCATCAACATCATCAGCTAGTGGTAGTGGAGCTATTTCAAAGAAAGGACCCAGAATATCAAGAACGAAAAAACGTGGCTCGACTGAAGAGAACGTCGACCACAAAGAAGAGAGTCCTGATGGTGATGAGAGTGACAGAGCAACTCGAATTCATCGACTTGAAGAACAGTGTAAATCTCTAATAGCAGCTGTTATAGAAACCTCCGACAATCGTGAACGTTTAGAAGTTCAACTTTGTCATTTTCAAGATGAAATAGCTCCAACACAATATCCAATACCTCTAGAGGAATATATGGCCAATAAGGCTATTAAAGAGCGTATGAAAAGAGCAAGTTCTGCTCCTGAAATCAATGAGAACAAGACCGGTCAGGCTTGTTTGACTGCCCGCGAAGAAGAATACACAAGAAAACGATCGGAAAGATTAGAGCGTTTGGAAGAGGAAAGTCGTCAATTGATGAATAGAATTAAGAGAACTTCAGACAAGGGAAATTCCCTCCGATCATCGATAGAAAGGATACATTCGAGGAGAGTTTTGAGTCGAGAAGGAAGTTTTGAGAGTAACACTGAAGAAGTTGCGGCTCCAGAAGAAATTGGTGCATCTGAAGCTTGTGGAAGTATGGAAACTAATGTTGAACTTAACACAGAAGCAGAGCCAGAGTGCTCAGCAAAGCGTGATGATTCCGAGCTTCTTACCGAAACAGAACAAAATTACACAGCAAGACGTGCTGAACGTTTAAAAAGACTGGAAGAAGAAAGCAAGCTTCTTCTATCAAAATTATCGAAAAACTCAGAGCGTGGTACCACCTTCAATACCAAACTAGATGCACTGCACGAAAAATACGGCAGCGAAGAGCGAGAGACTCCTTCTTCATCTTTTTCTACTACATCTGACAAAATTGAAAACCGCCTTGAAAATGTCGCAAAGATTTCAACAAACAGAGAGGAGCGATTGAGGATTCTCGAAGAAGAAGGTCGTCAGTTACTCAGCAAACTTTCAAAAACCTCCGATCGAGGTTCTCAAATGATTGATCGACTGAGTGAAAGGGAAAAGAACAAAAATCTCAAAGCTTCCTTGGAGCAGGACAAAGACGATCATCCCGAAATTCTAGCCGAACCGGCAATACCACCTACGTTGAAAAATGTTGCCTGCACCAGCATTGTGTCGGAAGAAATCACAGAAAGAGTTGTGATAACCCAAACTCCCAGTCAAATAGCCCAGTCTCAGGGTGCAGTTCCAAAAGCCGCCGGCCCACAATTTAGCGAGGCCATAGAAACCAATAGACCTGAGAAATCTCAACCAACGGCAAAGCTATGTGCTTCCACAGGAAGGAAGCGTGTGGCGGTGGCAAAGACCGACACAGCTTCAGAAAGCCTCGAGGAAATGGTTAAGCGTTTGAAAAATTTGCCTTTTCCTGGTGAAAGTGAGGCTAATGAGCCAACTAGTGATTCAAAAAAATAATACTTATCTATTTTAATTAAACCTTTTTCAGGAATGAATCTGTTATATTTTATTAAAAGAAGAAAATATTATAATCGTAGCTACTATATTTTTTTCTTCTTCATAGGATTAAGGAATGCTACTTCATTTTGTTTCAATAAAAGTGTGTTCATTTAGAAAAGCGATTTTTACTTTTTTTTTGTTTACCATCTTTTCCGAGAACAACGCCATCGTCACCGGAAACGTGTTTTTACTCCTTTTTCGATTCTCATTACAAGCGTTCCTTTTTAAAATTGATTCGCATCCGTCCCTTTATAAAATATAAGGTACTACTTTATTGTTTGTAGTGTTGTTTTTTTTCCCTCTGTGTTTTGGATTAAGTTGCTCGGTAATTTAATGTTCTTTGAAAAAGATGCAGTGGCTTGGAGAAAAAGGTATAGATGAGCCTGGTCTCTCTGGGAAATGAGGATTATTTGTAATGGTTTATTTTTCTTTTCATTTTTATTTCTTTTCAGTTTTTATTTTGAAAAAGAAAATCAAAGGAAACCAATCAACCGATGTTGTTCGTTTGGAAAAACTTTATTTTATTGTGGTCTTTTATTTTGATTGAATGTGCATTTTTCTTGGTTTTTAATTAAAATAAAATTGCGATAAAGTAAAAATTTAATGAAATACATATAACCCGAAGCTTAAAATCAAAATGATGAATTGAAATATGATAAGAAGTGAAATTTGAATACGATATTAAAATCAAAGGATGATGGATGGTTTGTTGGGTGGAAGGATGAGATCTTCCTTTTGTTGATTATTTATAAACTTTGAATGCTTTTAGCAGGAATCAGAAGCTTATTAACTGCAGGATGTTCATAATTAAATTTGATGAAATTAATAAATACAGGATTTTCTAAGAAGAAGTTTTTTTTTAAATATGTATACCGCTTTTTTGGCAGCTGCCACTTTTGAGGTTGACCTCCTTAGATATTTGACTAAAAATGAATCGATTTTCTTTTCAAAACTTCGCTTCAGATATGAAGAAAATTTATCAGTGACATTTAACAAAACTAAAGCACTTTTAGGCCATTGTGAAGCACCTTTCTTGGCTGGTAATAATAAAATTCGTGGAAAAATTTGAGCTGTGACGAAAACTCTCAACTGATATAACAACGAATTTTGGATAAAGACTTAGTTCATAGGGCTTTTAAGAACCTTGAAATGCATCAAAATGATCTGGATTTTCATCTTAACATCATCTTCAGTGAAAAAGACTATTTCACTTCGGAATTTACATTAATATTGAGTTGAATTTTCGCAGTTAGAGCTCGGAAAATCAAGTGGTAATTGTTGAAAAGCCTTTATTTGGCGCTATTTGCTTAACAAGCAAATACCCAACCGCCAGTTCGCAAGGAAATTCCCTGGCGGTTTTATTTTTGAACCTTAAAACACGTTAAAAATAAGGTTTATTTCAACAAAGTCTGATATTTTCGAATTAAAATAAATAAATTGGGTGGCGCAACAGTCCGTTGAGAACTAGGGCCTAGTGACTTACAACTCTCAACCATTCTTGTGTGCGAGTACTGTTGTCAGGGTTGGAGGGGACCTACAGTTTTAAGCTGAATCCGAACAGATAATTTGAGAAAGCACTTTTCATGACAAGAATTACTCTTGGAGGATTTGTCAATTCCTCGCAAGAGGCAGTACCCGTAAAAAAAAAACTTAAGATGGCACAGGCAGGGTTTGAACCTAAAATATGTACCTATGATAATTCATAAGTCTTTGATAATAAAAACGAAAACAATATAAATGGTATCTTCTTCTTAATTTCTCTTTACCATTTTCTTCTTCTTAGTAATTTGTATCTCTCACATTTTTACATGAATTGTTCCTATCATAATCAACAATTGCATAAGCATTTGCACCAAACTAATTGATCTGTCAAAACTTCCAGTATTATGCAGTATTATGAGATACATTATTTTGACAATACAGCATTTTGAGGCACAGTACTTTAAATTTACAGTATTTTGAAATACAGAATATTAACCATACAGTATTATGACCATACAGTATCGTACAGTATCATACTTCGTATTTCGTTTAGTGAAGATTTAATCAAACCATTAGACTGTTAGTATTGTTAATTGCCATAACTTCATCATTCTTATTGATAACGCATTTAGCGTTCAGTTCTGAACTGGTGTTACGACCATAGGACCAAGGATTTAACGTATTGAAAGTTTAAAAGCATCGATCGTTCGAAAATTCAGTTCTACGACATAGACTGCAAAATAAACAATTATTCAAGATTCTCTTCTTCGTCATTCTTTAACAAGAATTTATTTTGTCTTTTGTAGGTAAGTGCTATTTTTTTTTTCAATATCAAATTTCCAATCAACTTTTAAATAAGCTCTTTATAGAACAAAAAAAAAAACAAACGGAATCAATTTCTACAATTTCCCCACAGTACCAAAACTTTTCTTAAAAGAGTATAATTAATTCCGAAATTGAATTCTGCCAAACACTTTGTACATTATTGTGTCATCTCTTTAATATGCTTCTATATCACATTTAAGTCCCCTTTAACATTTTTTGGCCTTATAAAATATTATTTATATATATTTTCCATAATTAAAATTTAATATTTCATTTCGCAGACTTATAAATTTAGTTGAAAATATTGTATCATTTTCGCACAAAATGCAATATTCCATCTGAAATTGAAATTAATTAATTGCCTTTGCTTATAGCTTCCAAACATAATATTTTAGAATTAGGTATAGAATGTTTCTAAACATGGAATTTGAATGTGAGAAGGTAACACAGCACAACACAGAATTCTATACATATATAAAAGCTTGGCCTATATGAAAACCATGTCAAGTGGTTTCTTCAACCGAAAATATGCGGTGTGTCCTTGCATTTCCGGTTGGTTGATCATTGTGGCACTAAATAGCTTCGCAAACACTACATATAGAAGTTTCTCATTATATACACCAGTACGCTATCCAATCCAGTGCAGGTATAGGTACCTCTTCCTATAGCCAACTTACCTATACTCCTAATTGTGTATAGAGCAAAATTTAATGAATATCATGCAGGATGGAATTAAATGGCATTTCATTGCTCGAACAGTCCTTTAAATTATGCGACCGCACGCTCCAGTCGTACGAGCTTTGGTATATACCATACAAAGTGCGGTCTCCTTCAACAACCAAAAATGTCCAGAAAATGTTGTGTACCAGTACCACTACCTTTGTGCTTCATGATTGTATAGTTCAGTGTATAGTGTATGTACAAAAAATACCCAGGACCAGGACCCTCTTAAACATTTGAGCATACAGCATATGGACTATGGACTATGGTGGCGTCCACAAAAATGTCACATGGAAGCACAAAATGGTGAAAAATATATTCAACCAGGTGAAGTGGATTTAGATGTTTATTTGGATTTTATGTTGTATTTATTTTGTCGTTGGACGTTTGTCCTTAAAATAAAAATTTCTAATAAATCAATGTTGCTGTTGTATATGTACATTTACACAAGCATAATAATGTAAGCATGTTACAAAACGGAAATGGAGTAGTTTTTGCTAGACATTACTAATTTATTTATGTTTTGTTGAAAAAAAACTAAAAGTAGACATGTTGTTAAGGTATAAAGATTCATTGTTATTTAAATTTGGAATAATTTAATGTTAAATTTATTGAAAAAAAGTCAAAACATTTTGAAAAACTAACTGTTTTTTTTTTATTCCAAGTGTACGATCGTCTGGGATTTCACTATTTTATATCCCTTACATATATAAAATAATGATCCAAAATGTGTTTTGGTAAAATAGTTATTACCCTTGTTGGTCTGTGATGAAATCAATTTGTTAAAATACTTAAAAGTTATTTTGCATCCTCTTTAACTCCTAATAAAAAATGATATAGAAAAAAAAAGCTGGGATGCGACCCACACTGATAACCTCCCACGCCGTCTGTCGATTTGTCTTGCTTAAAAGTTTGTAGGGTTGAGTTAAAAAAGTTGTTAGTTGAATTATTCTTAAAAAATTTAAAATTACCAACAATATCTTAATATATAAAATTCCAGTGTCCAGTGAACTCTTAACCAAGTCAACCGATTTCGATGAAAGTTGACATTTTATGTGTAATTTGGTCTAACTTGAGATATATGTACATAGGATAGTTTATATTTCGATTAATGGTCTTAATAATGTATAATTAACAATAAACTGATTGTCAATGTTGATGTTTGTTATTAATCGTAAGTTTCATAAGTCTCGAACAGATGGCGCCTTAAATCATATTTTTTACAGAAAATGTCTCATAGATGGCGCCACGTTGGAATTCAAAATTTCTTTTTCAACAACACGTGGTGCAATGTGATATTTTGATCGATCTATAACGTAACATCGCTTTTTCTGGATTATTTCTCATTTAATTTCATGTGCTCTATATAATTCTGAATATTTCTTTTCAACTACTAAATTACAGTTTCATTAATACAATAAAATATATAAACAATAAAATTAAAGTACAAACAAATTTATTCGTTTTTAAAAATTGTAAGCAAATGTTAGTTTTCCCTTATTAAAAATATTGAGTGAAAAAAATTGAAAAAATTCGCTCTATGTAAATTGTATATCTATACTAGATTACTATAGAAATCTTTAGAAATTCCTATTAAGACCAACCGAAGGTGTAAAAAAATTAGCCATAAAATGTCTTTCATCGCATACGCTGCTAAGAGTATTAATGATAGGACAAAAAAATGTTTTCTAATTTAGTGATTCATGGTCGTTTTAATTAGCATGCTTATAACTTAAATATCTGTACCTATTTATGTTTACCCGTGCGAAGCCGGGACGGGCCGCTAGTTTTTCTTATAAAGAAATAGTTTAGTTTGAAAATCTAGTTTTGTTAAATAGATTTTTAGTCGAAAACAAATTTTTACCAATTTAAGTAGCATTTCTTAAATTTTTACAAATTGGATGAATGAAATTAATTTGAGAGATATCAAGAACCGATCATCAATTTTCCCCAAATTTGCGTACTTTTTCTTGTAGATTTTATTTTTTTTTATGAAAAAAACGGACAGTTGGATTTTTATAAAAAAAACTACTGAATATCAAAAATAATATTTTCTGTGAAATAAAAAAGTTTGAAGACAATATATTCAACCAGGAGCATATTTTTAATTTTTGAAAAGCTATTTGAGTCGAAAGTAAATTTTTACCAACTTTTGTTAAATTTTCTTTTAAGTTTTTATTTTTTGTAAAAAACTGTCAATTCGATTTTTCTTAAAATTTTACTGAATGTTGATAACAATATTTTTTGAAAGATTAGATTAGTAGTTTAAAGCCAATATCTCAAAGTTTTGAAAATATATTTGAGTCGAAAATCAATTTTGACCAACTTTTATTAATTTTTTTGTTTAGTTTTTTTATTTTTTGTAAAAAAACTGTCAACTCGATTTTTCTCAAAATTTTGGCGAATGTTGAAAACAATATTTCTTATAAGTTAAAATTAGTTGAAAGCCATAATCTCAAATTTTTAAAAAGATATTTGAGTAGAAAGTCAATTTTTACCAACTTTTGTTAATTCTTTTTTTAGGTTTTTAATTTTTTGTAAAAAAAACTGTCAATTTGATTTTTTTCAAAATTTTACTGAATGTTAACATTAATATTTTTTTAAAAAATAAAATTAGTTTAAAGCCAATATCTCAAAGTTTTGAAAATATATTTGAGTCGAAAATCAATTATTACCAACTTTTATTAATTTTTTGTTTAGGTTTTTATTTTTTGTAAAAAAAACTGTCAACTCGATTTTTCTCAAAATTTTTTGAATATTGAAAACAATATTTCTTATAAGATAATATAAGTTGAAAGCCATAATCTCAAATTTTTGAAAAGATATTTACGTCGAAAAACAATTTTTACCAACTTTTATTAATTTTTTGTTTAGGTTTGTATTTTTTGTAAAAAAAACTGTCAATTCGATTTTTCTCAAAATTTTTCAAAATGTTGAAAACAATATTTTTTATAAGATAAAATAAGTTTGAAGCCTTAATCTCAAGTTTTTGGAGAGATATTTGAGTCGAAGTTCAGTTTTTACCAACTTTGAGTATTGTTTTTTTTTAGGTTTTATAAAAAAACTGTCAATTAGATTTTTTGTCAAAATTTAATCAGATGTCAAAAACAATATTCTTCGTTGCACAAAATTGCTTGGAGATGAAATCATATTTTAGTCGTAAAATTTTCGAGGTGACAAATTTTTTTTTCAGTTGTTTTGATTTATAAAAAAAACCGTTAATTGATTTTTTTTGCCAAAAAAATATAATTGTTTTGTATCACGTTACAATATATAATATAAAATTTAATTCAAGTCTCTAGCGTCATTGGTTCATGTGATATTTAGGGTTAACCAAAATTTTCACCTTTTTTTAAAACTGCTATGGTTATAAAACCACCCACGCAATTTTCTTCTGCATCTTTCTGCCTTATTATCTGTATAACAAAATTTATTTGGAGTCGATATCTCTACGTCGCGAACGTACGGGCGTACGGATGTACGGATATACGAACGTAAGTACACACGCACGCACAGACATCTTCCTAAAAATCTTTTATTTCGACTCTAGGGACCTTGAAACGTCCAAAAAAGTCAAAATTATTAATTTGACAAATCGGACCCATTCCAATAACTTCCTATGGGAAGTTAAAAATAAGAAATATAATTGTTAAGGAAAAGTTGCCTTAAAAATATAATTTGGATGCGAAAAATGTACAATGCTTGTTATGATACGTAATTCTTATCATTTGTCCAAACGCATCTTATTTTGAAATTTTGAAAACTTATCTATTCGTTTTTAAGTCAGTGAGTATGAATTATATAAATATCGAAAGACATCGAAGGACTTCGTAGTCTAATAATTTGTTTTTAAGACGAAAAAGCTGGAACCACTATTTTGAAATTTAAAAAAACTCAGTATTTCTTTAGTAAATAACTTAAAAACTTTAAGGAAGTCAAAAATTTGACATGTCTCGAAGTTTCGAGGTCCGCAAAACCTATGAATCCATCGTTTTTAGATAGATGTTCATGTGATCGTGTCAAATATAGCATCAAGATATGTAAAAAGGACTTTCAAAAATTATTAAGTGGACGGCTTATAATAGAAATTTAAAAAAGAGGAACATTTTGGTTGATCTCAAATGTTTCACGAACTTAATATTTTATTTTTTACATAATTACGTTGAACATATTAAATGCGAATAAAAATAAAATGCAAGATGGGGTCGTACAAACTTGCTCATGTATTAAAAGAGTCTGTTTAAAAATATTTCCTGTATTTTAAGATTTAAAAAGATACCTGCAAAAGAAGTTTGTTTTTAAAATTTAAACGTCATTTGATTTCTCAAAAAAAAACATAATTTTCCAAATTTTTATTTGAAAATCGTTAGAGCGTTTTTTTGTTAAAACTAATTTTGGATATAAAATTTTTCAATTCGAGTTTAAAATATTTTTGGTATGCACGTTATACGTTTTATATTTCAATTTCGTAAAAAATGATGACCTATTTTCAAAATATTGAATTTCAAAAAAAAATTAATACTTTTTTAAAATCAAAAATAAAAATAAAGACAGTTTTGATCATCAAATATTATTAAATTCTTAAGAAAACTTAAAAAAAAATAACGGTTCTATGGGGGTACCTTTCTGGAGCAATTCAAAAATATTTTTTTTTATTTTGAAAGAAACAAAATTAAGAACAAACATTTTAGCAAAAAAAAAACGTGAATCGGCTAAAAACCTTAATTTCCAAATTTAAATTCAACCGACCCAATGCTTTGGGCTTTAGTGACTAAGAAAACAGGACAAACAGACAGACGGACGGAATCGGGGGACCCAATCTTTTTCTAGTTCTCTACCATCGCAATTTCTTGTTTGATTAAAGTCTCAAGTGTGAAATTTTTACGAATGCAAAACTTGGAATATAGGTTCTATACAAGTATACGTAAAAATTCAACTAAGAGTAGTTTCTATAAACTAACAAAGTTATTTTCAGCTCCAATATTTTCGTTGTTTAAAAAAAATATAATATAAGAAAATAACGGTTTTGATATATTTTTTTTTGGAAAATTCCATTCCATTTTAAAAAAAGTAAAAAAAAAAATACTAAAAATTGTTGAATATTTAAAGACCGTATTTTTTTTTCAATTAAGAGTAGTTTTGGCTATTGAAACATGTATTTTATTATTTTTACGTAAATTAAAGTATAAATGACTTATGCGCTAACAAGAAAATGTTTTCCACTACGACCATGATTCCTATTGAAACTTGAAGGCACAAATAACTGCATTTTTTGAAAAACAACCCTGTTTCATTGAATTTAAAATTGCCGTATTTTTAATGCAAAATAGTCATTTTTTTTTTATTAAAAAAAATATACTACGTAATCGTTGATATTTCAAGATTACTAATTTCTATCTCGAAAAAAAGTACTTTCACTAAATTTATTAATTGTATACTTTTAGGAGTTTTTTTTTTGAAAATGGCAGTTCTGGCAAGTCTCTTTTTTGCCAAAATTATTGTTTGAATAAATTCAAATTTAAATTTCAAATTAGTGGAATTATCATTTTTTCATTTTTTTTATAGGTATGTACATACTTGATTAAAACTATATTATTACTATTAACTATAGTCCAGTCAAAATGTCATATGGCTTTGAGATTTCTTTAATTTTTGCTAATATCAACAAAACTACTTTTAGCTACATCTTGAAAAAATTGTTAAGTCGTGCAAATTAAAGGTTAAGTTTTCAGAAACAACAGATCATGTCCTTACGCAAGGAAAGGTCTTTTTTTGATGATTTGGGCTAAATGGTACACTGAGGCGTATACGCAATTTTTAACTTCAAATAGGAAGTTATTGTAATGGGTCCGATTTGTCAAATTGAAAATTTTGACATTTCTCGACGTTTCAAGGTCCGAAATAAAAGATTTTTAGAAAGATGTCTGTGCGTGCGTGTGTTCGTACGTTCGTACGTCCGTATGTCCGTACGTTCGCGACATTTTTTTTCGTCGTCCATAGCTCAAGAACCAGAAGAGATATCGACTTGAAATAAATTTTGTTATACAGATAATAAGGCAGAAAGATGCAGAAAGGGCTCTCAAGAAAATTGCGTGGGTGTTTTTTTTTACCACAGCAGTTTAAAAAAAGGTGAAAATTTTGGTTAATCCTAAATATCTCATGAACCAATAACGCTAGAGACTTGAATTAAATTTTATATTATATATTGTAACGTGATACAAAACATATTATATATATACAAAACATATATTTAGTAAAATCGAATTGGCAGTTTTTTTATAAAAAATAAAAACCTAAAAAAAAACATTACTCAAAGTTGGTAAAAATTGATTTTCGACTCAAATATCTTTTCAAAACTTTGAGATATTGGCTTTAAACTACTTTTATCTTTCGAAAAATATTGTTGTCAACATTCAGTAAAATTTTGAAAAAAATCAAATTGACAGTTTTTTTACAAAAAATTAAAAACCGAAAAAAAAAATTTAACAAAAGTTGGTAAAAATTGATTTTCGACTCCAATATCTTTTCAAAAATTTGAGATAATAGCTTTTAACTGCTTTAAACTTATAAAAAATATTATTTTCAACATTAGGAAATATTATAAGAAAAATCTAATTGATATATTGATTTATAAAAAATAAAAACCTAAAAAAAAATTATAAAAGTTGGTAAAAATTGTTTTTCGACGTAAATATCTTTTCATAAATTTGAGACATTGGCTTCAAACTAATTTTATCTTATAAGAAATATTGTTTTCAACATTCGATCAAATTTTGAGAAAAATCGAATTGACAGTTTTTTTTTACAAAAACAATACAAAAACTTGGTAAAAATTTAGTTTCGACTCAAATAGCTTTTCAAAAATTAAAAATATTGGTTTCAAACTTATTTTATTTCACAGAAAATATTATTTTCGATATTCAGTAATTTTTTTATAAAAATCCAACAGTCCGTTTTTTCATAAAAAAATATAATCTACAAAAAAGAGTACGCAAATTTGGTAAAAATTGATAAATATAGACAAACTTTTAAACAAGACAAATTGCCAAACGGAATGGTAAGTTATCAGTGTGAGTCGCATTCCAGTTTCTTTTCTTATTTTTGGTTTCTCAACAAATTGCACTATTCTATTTTGTTTGTGATCGGCGTATGAGCAATGCATTTTATTGAAAAAATTATTTAATATTGATAAGGCTTTGAAAATTAAGCTTCAATTTTTAATTTTATTTTGCGTTTAACTGCCTATAGAAAGCTTTTGTCCTTTAAAATATGCTGCTAAAAATTGGTTTTCGACTTAAATACCTTTGAAACAAAAACAGACATTAAAATAAAATGTATGTCATCATATGCAAACATTTTTTTTAACTTAAACAAAAAAATCCAATTGACAACGTTGAAAAACAACTTAAAACTGATAAAATGTCTTTTTCAATTCTTGAGAACAAAGGTATTAACTTTAAACTTTTGTATTTTACACAAAACGTTGTTATTAATATTTTGATAACCTTTCAGAAATATTGACGTTCGTCCGTCTCTGCCTTTTATATTTTTTAATTTTCACTGCAAATATTTTTCAGCTTAAATGGTTAATTTCAAGATAATTTTATATTTTTCAAGAAAAACAAAAATAGGGTTTATAGATACAACAGAGACTTTGATCATTGAAAAGAATGAAACCTAGAATTTAAGGCAAAGTGTGACCAAAATTTAGAAAAAAAAAATGGTTGCCTGTAAAGTCGGTTTTACGGGCGAAGATTTTACGTGACAACGTCTTTTTCTCGGTAGAATATTTATTGATATGAATATAATTAAATTGCACAATAGGAACAAGGAATTGAATGAAAATAAGAATTGCACAAATTTTTTAAACTAATAATTTACTTAACACTATCAACATTTATCAATAGTATGACATAACCTATAAACTCAGTTTCTCAACTTTTGTGTCAATCTAACAATTAATCAATCAATCATAGTTTACGATAATGAAATATCAGTGTACAATTATTTACCTTTATTGTTGTAGTTGTTGTAAATGACGAATCTAAGCACTCCACATTTTCACTACAGACACAGCTGACGATACTTTAACCACACGTGTGAACTTGTATTATGACGCTTTCTTGTTTTTCCAACGCCAAGAACGTTCGAGAAAGACAAAGACAGAGACACAAGCATGCGCCGATTCAATGCGCCTAATTCTCTAGTGCTGCGCGCGCGGCAGACCGATCATAGTTGAGTGGGAGAGAGACGCAAGGCATTCGGCGGGCCTCTCTCTCGTTCGGTGACTCATCGTAACGTTACCGGGCGTTACACTTTTTCATAAGTGACTCCCAGCCGCAACCTAATTTAAGACGTTGTCACGTCAAAAAAACAAGCCATGTACGTGTTTTCTTCAGTTATTTGTAGAATTTAACCCCGATAAAATGTATGCTCTACAAAATGGCTTAATTCAATGTAGCTTAATTCAATGTATGGCATTAAAATTGACTTTGGGTTCAAATTGAATAAAATTTTTTAAGCTTAATATTATTATGTCAAAAGTCAACATTAAAAAGAATTAATGGAAAACTAAAGGACTGTAAAATATTCACAGAATATCGATTCTTTTAAGGTAATTTTAAATCACTTTTTGGCAATTTTCAGATGGTATCTTGGCCATAATATTGATAATATTCGGCAGACGGCTCTAATGCCATGCTTGTAAGTTTTTTTTTCTATTGTAAATTATTATGTATCGCCTTTAATGAATAAAGATTTATCTATCTATCTATCTATCTTGGCCATAACTCAAGTAAGGTTAGTTTTCAATGCTTCTAGAGAATTATTTCGGGAATTGCTTCGGCGTTATTTGCGTAGCCCTACAGAAAAGAATATAAAGATGTCAAAACACCATCTTACGTCATTAGGAACGGCTTCCATTTTTTTTTTTCAAATTGTTTCACTATTTAACTAATTGTTGCGTTTGCAGTAGATTGCAGTAGATTGCTACTTTTGTATGCCAAGTTTTGATAATTTTATCGCGTTTTTCGATTTTTCAGCAATCGCTTATTGTAAATGACAATCATTCAACTAACATAATGACACTTTAAATGACAACTGATTTTGACAGGTGTCAAATTTCAGCAGTACCAACATTCCAACAGAAAATTAATATCTGTCATGGAAAAACACAAGAACAATCTTGTCGAACGTCCACTAGAATTAAGTCCGCATCAGGACACAACCAAATATCTGTATGGACAAATTTCAAGGTAACATCACACAGCCTTTAACATACAAAATTGGTTCTTCCTTTGTAAAAAAGAAAAATCAGTTTAAACTTGCACATGGTGCTAACTCGAACCATTCTGAAAGTTATGCAAAACTCTCTTTTATTTCTTGTTTATTATTTTAGCTTAAGTCTCTTTCAATAAATTCTACAAAATAATTCCCATTTGCATTCACTTACATTAACTCTCAAATCCTATTCTAAAAAATAATAATCCTTGAATCTCTACAGATAATGCTGTGTTTAAACATTAACATTTATACCCAATAACAACAAAAACAAAAATAAAAATAAAAATAAAAATCCAAAAAAAGTAGGTACATACCTACAAACGACTCCGAAGACGCCAACCACAACAAGTAGGTTAGGTATCCCATAATTACATTTTTATGGTCAATTATTTAAATGATTTGAGTTAATTTAATTTCTCAAGTCTATTGTTGTGTATATGAGTGTATATGTATATCCTTTTTCAAAATGATCCTTTTCCAAAGGAAAAAAAAAGGTTAAGGATTCAAGAAAGACATTTTCAGATTAGCATGTTAATCCATAACATTATTGTAGACATTGTGTACATTGTACAATGCATATAAAGCTTTGTATAACTTTGTAGATATTTGAAGACATCCTCCAAAGACGTAACAATTCTCTTTGTATCCTTTTTTCTCTTCTCTCAAGGAGTTATCATCATTCGAATTGGTTAAGGAATAATATTTCGGTTTCGATTGCAAAGGATAAGGACGAACCGACAATTATTGTGTGGGTAATGATCAAAGTATAGTTTAGTGTAGTGTACATAGGACATCTCTCTATAGTACTCAATAAGTATGTATATAATATAGATACAGTTATGATAATAATAACCATCAAGTTATTAATTTTTATTACTATGCCACAACCATAATTGGGCTCTAATGTGTGATTAAGCTTGTTAGTGGTTAAAATGATAGGATAATGTTTTCTTTGAGTATGAGTAGTGAATGTGTACGGGTGGATGTGTAGTGTACAGAGTACATGTACACATTGACTTTCAAAAGAATATAAAATTTTATTTGCACACAAATTTATAACTGTATAAATAAATGGTTTTTGGCACGTATTCAATATACAAATAATATAATTATAATTGGGAATTGAATACAGAAAAAAAAATATTTATAAAATGCTAAATAATTGGTAAATAGTTAAATAAAGTACATTTTTGTTGAATCACGATTACATAAAAATTAAAGTTAATTATGCTAGTTTTTGATGTACATTGCCGATCAATAGAATAGGGCCTAGAAATTAGCAATCGGTTTTCACACTTTTGTGCCTTTGAACATTTTTTAACTGTCAGAAAAAATTTACCATATATGTGAATAGGTGATTATTAGGTTAATTGAAAACGACCGTTGGAATTTTTCAAAATCAATTAATGAACTGCTGAAATAGGTGCATCACTAGTATGATCATATTGCAAATATTTCCTTGCATTTGTTCACATGAAGGATATTTTTTTTAAATTTTGTTCAGAATACTTATAAATGTGTTAAAAATTATTCTCTTTTATTAACTTCCCATAGGAAGTTATTGTAATGGGTCCGATTTGTCAAATTGAAAATTTTGACATTTCTCGAAGTTTCAAGGTCCCTAGAGTCGAAATAAAAGATTTTTAGAAAGATGCCTGTGCGTGCGTGTGTACGTACGCTCGTACGTCCGTATGTCCGTACGTTCGCGGCGTTTTTTTCGTCGTCCATAGCTCAAGAACCAGAAGAGATATCGACTTCAAATAAATTTTGTTATACAGATAATAAGGCAGAAAGAGCTCTCAAGAAAATTGCGTGCGTGGTTTTTTACCATAGCAGTTTAAAAAAAAGGTGAAAATTTTGGGTAACTCTAAATATCTCATGAACCAATGACGCTAGAGACTTTAATTAAATTTAATATTATATATTGTAACGTGATACAAAACAAGTATATTTTTGGAAAAAAATCCAATTAACGGTTCTTTTATAAATCAAAAAAACTGAAAAAAAAAACATTTTGTCATCTCGAAAATTTTACGACTAAAATATGATTTCATCTCCAAAATAATTTTGTGCAACGAAGAATAATGTTTTTGACATCTGATAAAATTTTGAGAAAAATCTAATTGACAGTTTTTTTTAATAAAAAATAAAAACCTAAAAAAACATTACTCAAAGTTGGTAAAAATTAAATTTCGACTCGACTTATTTTTTGTAAAAAAACTGTCAGTTCGATTTTTCTCAAAATTTTTCCTAATGTTGAAAACAATATTTCTTATAAGTTAAAATTAGTTAGAAGCCATAATCTCAAATTTTTGAAAAGATATTTAAGTCGAAAATCAATTTTTACCAACTTTTGTTAAATTTTTTTTTCGGTTTTTAATTTTTTGTAAAAAACTGTCAATTCTATTTTTTTCAAAATTTTACTGAATGTTGAAAACAACATTTTTTAAAAGATAAAATTAGTTTAAAGCCAATATCTCAAAGTCTTGAAAAGATATTTGAGTCAAAACTCAATTTTTACCAACTTTTTTTTTTATTTTTTTTTAGGTTATTATTTTTTGTAAAAAAACTGTCAATTCGATTTTTCTCAAAATTTTATCAGATGTCAAAAACATTATTCTTCATTGCACAAAATTGTTTTGGAAATGAAATCATATTTTAGTCGTACAATTTTCGAAGTGACAAATTTTTTTTTTCAGTTTTTTTGATTTATAAAAAAAACCGTTAATTGAATTTTTTTCCAAAAATATAATTGTTTTGTATCACGTTACAATATATAATATAAAATTTAATTCAAGTCTCTAGCGTCATTGGTTCATGAGATATTTAGGGTTAACCAAAATTTTCACCTTTTTTTTAAACTGCTATGGTAAAAAACCACCCACGCAATTTTCTTGAGAGCCCTTTCTGCATCTTTCTGCCTTATTATCTGTATAACAAAATTTATTTGAAGTCGATATCTCTTCTGGTTCTTGAGCTATGGACCACGAAAAAAACGTCGCGAACGTACGGACGTACGGACGTACGGACGTACGGACGTACAGACGTACGGACGTACGGACGTACGTACACACGCACGCACAGACATCTTTCTAAAAATCTTTTATTTCGACTCTAGGGACCTTGAAACGTCGAGAAATGTCAAAATTTTCAATTTGTCAAATCGGACCCATTACAATAACTTCCTATGGGAAGTTAAAAAAAAATGAACAATAGTTGGTAAAATTGATTTTCGACTCAAATATCTTTTCAAAAATTTGAGATAATGGCTTCTAACTAATTTTAGCTTATAAGAAATACTGTTTTCAACATTCGATAAAATTTTGAGAGAAATCGAATTAACAGTTTTTTTTACTAAAAATAAAAACCTAAAAAAAAACAATACTAAAACTTGTAAAAATTTACTTTCGACTCAAATAGCTTTTCAAAAATTAAAAATATTGGCTTCAAGCTTATTTTAATTCACAGAAAATATTGTTTTCGATATTCAGTAATTTTTTTATAAAAATCCAACAGTCCGTTTTTTCATAAAAAAATATAATCTACAAAAAATAGTACGCAAATTTGGTAAAAATTGATACATTTAGACAAACTTTTAAGCAAACAAATCGACAGAAGGGATGGGAAGTTATAAGTGTGGGTCCTATCCCAGCCTCTTTTTTAATTTGAAATGCAAATGGCTTCTGGAAAAAATTTGACAGCGACAAAAAGAACAAAAATAGTTAGTTCAAAGGATTTATAACTCTCAAGCTGAAAAAAAGCATTAATAGAAGTAAGGCTAAAACTATAGTGACCCAGTAGTTTTAAATATCCTTTTTAAACAATTTATGAATAAGATTGGACAATGTCAACCTTATCATGCGTAGTTAATTTTAGCTGAATACAAAATATCCATATGGCTTAATACTACTGATTGGTAGTGTATATTATTGTATTTATGGAATTATTCCATAAAAAATCTCAAAATTACAATCCTGCCTGAGGTCTCGATTAGTTTAATTTAGAAAGTCAACAGAAAAAAATCTAAATTCATAATATTTGAATTGCACAACCCTAGTGATGTTTATACAGGTAAGAATATGCCTTACCTCAAAACGGAAGCCACACTTTCGTACATAACAAAATAATATAAAATGTTGAATAATATTTTCAGTTAGCCAATATGTACATTGTCATCGGGCTAGGGCACAAGGGTGATCCACTAGACAAATTGTTTGACGTTTAGCAACATTTAAATAGTGAAAATGTAAAAATATTTAGAATTCAAATTTCAGATAAATGATAAATTTATTTTAATTTAAAACATCGATTTTTCGTCGTTTAATGCATACAAATTTTATTTTATGCATACTTTGAAAATTTATTTTCGTAGGTATTTAAATTTTGAAAAAAAAAAAAACAATATACATATTAAAAAAAAATCATATGTTATTTCTTAACTCATAATTTCATTCGCTATTAAGCTAACAAGTGACTCTTCAGAAGTTATTTTAACCTTCAGAAGCTCTACAAACTTTTCAATTCAGTTTAAAAATTGAAACAAAAAGAAAAAAATCCTATTTGTTCCACATCATAGAAAATAAATTATAATGCTCTTCAATTTTATTTAATTCACACACAAAGACTTTATTTTCTCTGAATTTAACCAAACAATCCCCTAACTTAACATAAAATGCAAGTTAACGTATTGAACCATTAACACATTTCCTATAGCGATGGCGACTACGACTAAGGCGAGGGTACTCGTATAACAAAAGATTCCTCCTCCTCTCTTCCTCTAGCTCTAGGGTATTTTCCATTTCAATTTAATTTTAAGTCATCTGCAAATGACTTTATGCACTGCACGACTGTGACTGCATTGCATAACGCAGCAGTAGCAGCAAGCAGCCAGTCAGCCAGCGCACTCATGTCCTGTCTAAGCTTTGTATATATATACAACATTAAGGACACACTTTAATGCTAGGAAAATCACCAAATGTCTTAGTCTTGGGAATGGTGACGGTGGTGGTGGTGGCTGAGTGTTCCAGTATACTCAATTGCAATTTCCTCTTCATTGTGTTTTGTGTCACTCAAATTGCAACCATCAAGATAAGTGCTTTCGGAATAATATTGTTTCACATCACGATGATGTCGAGCTAACCTAACCCAAGATCCTTTATACTACATACGTACCGTACACACAAATACATCCTCCTATAACAGAAGAAGGACCTAGAAGAACCAATTTCATGCAACTCGGTCAAGTTTAAATGGAAAAACTTTTATAGGCAATTTCAACTTCTTTTTGTTTTTTTGTTTTTAGTTTTTGTGCTTTTTTGTATTTTTGTGTTATTTTTGTTGTTATTTTATTTTTATTTTTACTCTTTTTTTATTATATTTATTATTGGCATATGGGTTAAGTGTGGGTGACTTTTGTTCCTATAGAAACCAAGAAGTAGACTTTTATTACATGAAGTAGATTAAGTTTAAGGACAACGACAACGGGTGCCAAGCGGTACAAGGTTTACAAGAGTAACCATTGAATTTCAACTGACCTACATACATAAAAAGTTTTGTGTACTTGAGGTGTACAAAGTTGAATTAGTCGCTTTAAGGATGCAAAAGAGCGTTCAAGCAAATGAAACCTTTGAACAATTTATTTAACTTTTTGGTAAATTATCCTTTTTTTTTTAATGTAAATATACTTACATACATACATACAAGAAGGGTAAGGTAGGTTTACAAAATACAAACAACAAAAATTGTCAGGCACTTAATACTATTGAGGGAATTTTCAATTGGTTGTTAAGGAATTGAGATATTTAAAATACGAGTAAAAGTGATGTCCGGCATTCGGTTGAGGCTATAACTGTGTATATTGTTGGTTTGGTCGTCAAGGATTTTTTGGTGATGGGAGAGAGCAATGTTGCTTTTGGATAAATTTGTAATTTTTGTTTTATAGAGGTCAAGTTTTTATTTACCTACCTCTTTTTTGTTTGTTTCATTGGGAAATAAAAATTACAAAATTGAAAAGTGTACACAACTTGAATTAAAATTTCAATAAAGAACCGAGTCCATGGTTGTTTTTAGTCCTTCATCCTCAAAAATGATGATTTTTGCTTGGAAGTATTTATGTCGCATGAAAAAAAAAACAGGCTTTATTTTTGTGCTTTATTATTGTGCTACCGTCTGGCAGAAGAATAAAGATATTTAAGGGACTGTGGCAGCATTTGAACTTCATATGCATGAAAATGGATTTTATTCAGGAAATGATTCCTTGTCTGAAAATGCTAAGAACCAGCAGTATAAGAATTATATTTATGTACACGGTTATCCATTTTACGGCTTCAAAAGTATGCGTAAATAAAACACATATAAAATATTTTTTTTTTCACGATATTTCCCCTAGCTGCGGTGTGAAATCGCATGATCTTGGTGGCTAGTTGATATCGCCACGAAGAGAAATTACGCGGCCAGGAAATGTCTCTTGCAATAAACGATAATTCTGAATTGTTTATTATAAATAATTATATTCAGCAAAGAAACTATCGAAAGGACCATAGACGATCTGAAGAAAGATAAATGCACTTGAAATGACGGACTATCAGCGGAAATGTTAATATACGCAAAAAACTCACTATCCAACATTCTTACAAACATATTCAACGAAATCATTCTAACAAAACAAATCCCTGAACAATGGAAAGAAACAACAATAACACTAATACATAAAAAAGGAAATAAGGACGATATCAACAACTATAGACCAATAAGTAACATTTCGACAATTTACAAGCTGTTCTCCAAAGCACTTTACAGGACCATAAAGGACGATTTCAATAACAAACAACCAAGAGAACAGGCTGGATTTAGAGAAGGATTCTCCACAACAGACCACCTACAGACAATGAATCAGCTAATAGAAAAGTGCAACGAATTTAAACAACCTGTTTATTTTCTTTTTATTGACTTTAATAAAGCTTTTGACTCCGTTGAACATGAAATGATATGGTCCGCCCTAAGAAATCAAAACATAAACCCAGATCTAATAGAAACAGTTAAAAACATATACGAAAATAACACAGCACGAATAAAAACAGAGAAAATTGGACGAAAATTTAACATAACAAGAGGAGTCAGACAAGCAGATCCACTTTCACCACCTCTATTTAATGCTGTCCTGGAAGACATTTTTCAAAAAACTAACTGGAAGAACTATGGAATAACGATATGTGGACAGGTCCTTAACAATTTACATATTCAAAAAAATGTTGACCGAACTAACTAGCTTGTGCAGAAATTATGGACTACAAATAAACAAATCAAAAACTAAAGTCATGACAAATCACACTAAAGATGATATAACTTTGGACAAAGAAAAAATCGAGTACGTAGAAGATCATATATATTTGGGACAAATAAAATCATTCAAAGACCAAGAAAATAAAGAAATAAACAGACGCATCACGAACAGCTGGAGACAATTCTGGAGCCTGAAAGAAATCTTACAATTGGACCAAAGGGCAGACACAAGGAAAAATATCTTCAACTCTGCTATTCTGCCGATTCTAACTTACGGACTACAAACAATGAGCTTGACTACAAAAACACTTGAATATGCCAAACCAAAATGGAAAGGAAAATTCTAAACATACGACCGCGAGATAGGATTAGAAATGAAGATATCCGCACAAGAACTGGAATTATAGACGTCATAAATAGAACAAGAAGACTGAAGTGGAGTTGGGCAGGACATTTATCTAGACTTCCGGATCAAAGATGGACAAAACTGACGACGAAATGGAAACCAGATAACAAGAGACCAGCAGGACGACCCAATAAAAGATGGAGTGACGATTTATCCCATTTAACAACAAATTGGTACAACGAGGCCAAAAATAGAGATACATGGGCAGCCCTGGGGGAGGCTTATGCCAATATTCGACCGACATAATAAACTTTTTGATTTCAATTTATTTATTAAACTTTAATTTATTAACTTTAATTTATTATATTTTAATTGCAATTCAATTTTAACTTAAAAGTATATATGTATGTAATATTAGATGTAATTTTATGTTAAGTAAAATCTAAATGAAAATTAAATGTAATAGGTATCAATTAATGTATATGTATATATCAAACTTAAGGCAATAAAAAGCTTAATAATAATAATAATAATATTCCACCTACAAGCTCTCTCGAACTTTATAATATATATTTTGAAAATTGCTGTTATATTTTAGAAAATCTAAATAATTCACAACATATAATTTGCATTGGCGATTTTAATCAAGGCAGTATAAAGTAGATATTGGACTCAGAAGATAAATATTTAATTCCATTTGATGTAACTTCTGATATTGAAATGAATTTGATTGATTTTTTTCAGTCAGTTTGATTTAATACAAATTAACTCTAATTCCAACGAATTAAATAGAATTCTTGATTTTATCTTTGTTGATAAGGAATTCAATATTTATGTTGAAAAGTCTGATATCCCAATTATTCAAAACTCAATCCATCATATTGCCCTTGAAGGAACCATAAGTTTTTATAGCTATATGAAAAATCATAATAACAAACATATTTATGTACCAAACTTTAAAAAAGCGAACTTTGATGCAATGAACGAATATCTTTCTTGTTTTCCTTGGGATTCATATATTTCAAAAGTCAATTTAAGTAACGCAAATGAATCTTTTGTATCCATTATTAATGAAGCTGAACGTAGATTTGTTAAAAAATCTAAATCCAGTCCAAATCCAGCTTGGTTTAATAAGAGACTTAAAAATTTAAAAAATAGAAAAAATAAAGCATTTAAACTTTTTAAAATCAATCACGAAAGTATTGAACTTCGGTCGAGATATTTAAATTGCCAAAAGGAATTTAATACCCTCAATCAATTTTTGTATCGATCCCATATGTTTACTATAGAATCTAATATAAAAAATAATAGTAAAAGCTTCTGGAATTTTATTAACTTTAAACTTAAATCAAACGGTTATCCAAGCTGTATGAAGTACTTAAATACATCAACAAGTGACTTAAATGAGATTTGTAATCTTTTTGCTGTCTACTTTCAGTCTGTTTATTCGCCAAAATCACCTTCCAATCTTGAATCGCCACAAATCCCAGTATCTCTTAATATTGGTTCAATGGTATTACAGGTTTCAGAAGTAACGACAGCCCTGCTTGACTTAGATACAACCAAAAAAGAAGGTCCTGATGGGATTCCACCCATTTTATTATTTAAATGTGCATCTTTCTTAGCTGGGCCTTTGACGATTTTTGGAAATTGTCTTACATAACACCTATATTTAAGTCAGGATCTAAACAGGATGTTACTAATTATAGACCAATCTGTAAAATTTCAGCTTTGCCAAAGTTATTTGAAAAGATAGTTTTTGATAACCTATCTTTTCAAACAAAAGACATTGTTTCAGTATACCAACATGGTTTTATATCTGGAAGATCTACGGTAGTAGTTACATAATAAACAATTTTCAATCAAATTTTCAAACGGATATTATATTTACCGATTTCGCCAAAGCTTTCGATCGCGTAAATCACCGGGTTCTTTTGAATAAACTTTTGCAGTTTGGTTTTCACTCTAACCTTTTCGATTGGTTAAAATCTTATTTAACTCGAAGGGTTCAAATTGTTAAAATTGATGATCATCTTTCGGAACGGATTTTAGTGCCATCTGGTGTCCCTCAGGGCAGCCATTTGGGGCCACTATTATTCCTATTATTTATCAATGATATTCCTGATATATTCAAAAATTCATCATGTCTCCTGTTTGTGGATGATCTTAAACTATATTGCACCACTAAATCAATTCAAGATTGTACTTTGTTGAATGATGATTTAAATAGATTGGCTGATTGGTGTGACAAAAATTGTCTACACTTGAATGTCTCTAAGTGTCAAGTTATGTCCTATTTCCGTATCAGTTCACCTATACACTTCAATTATACTATTAACGATTCAGAACTAGAAAGGGTGGTTCAGAAAAAAGATCTAGGAGTTATACTCGATACAAAACTTTCCTTCTTACCACACATAGATTACATAATCAATAAATCCAATCAAATGCTAGGGTTCATTAAGAGAAACACTAAAGATTTTAATGACCCATACACACTTAAGCCCCTTTTTAATTCTTTGGTAAGATCAGTGCTTGAGTACTGCAGTACGGTTTGGAATCCAACTTATAAAAATTCGTGTGAGCGAATCGAAAAAGTACAAAGGAAATTTACAAGATATACATTTTTCAAATTAAATTGGAGGATTGATACTCCACCTTATAAAACCAGGTGCCAGTTATTTGGAATACAAAGTCGTCGTACATACTCTGGAATATTGTTTATCAGGGACATAGTCTCATACCATATTAAATGTCCTCCATTACTTTCTTCAATATGTATACGCGTTCCTAGAAGTAATTCTCGTGATTTCATTTTGTTTCATGAGCGTTTTCATAGAACGAACTATGGTCGTAATGAACCAATATCTCGTTGCATCAGAGAAGCTAATTTGGTTTGCAACAGATTAGACTTTTTTGGTAGTTGCAATAGAGATACTTTTAAGCTATGTATATGTATCTAACTTATTAAATCTGCCTTAATTTAGATAACGAAATTTTATAATTATTTATATGTAATATAAAGTGATAATTTTATTTTATTACGAGTACTAGTTTAGTTGTTAAGAACTAATGTATTAGTCTGTAAGGGAAGATGTTCTCTGATTGATGAAATGAATAAATAAATAAGTAATAAAGCCATATTCGCTTGAGTTGTGTTGCATGCGGTGGCACCGTCTTGATGAAACCACGTATTCTCCAAGTCGTTTTCTTTAAAAGCTGACAAAAAAAGTCGGTTATAATTTGACCATAATGATCCGAATTGACGGTAACAGTCGTTCCATCGTCGTCTAAGGTCCAATCACACTTTCGGACCAAAGAGCATAATACGCCATAATGTGCCGTAAGACATTCCTTATTAATGAGAACCACGAGAAATCGACACATTCGGCAAAAATTTCACTTTTGACACAGCGATATTTTTAGTGGTATGAGCGAAACGATGATGCACAGGCCTTACAATATCTGTAACCAATTTATAGTCTCTTCAAATTTCTTCACAATTTTTTCAATTGCTTGCGTAGTTGGACGATTATGTAAACCATAATCTCCGCTTATAGTACGATATGTGGCTGTTGTAGAATTACCATTTTTGTAGTAGGTTTTAACAATTTGTATGCGTTGGGCGATAGTTAAGCGATCCATTTTCGTAAATATCAGATGTGTTCAACTGTAAAAAAGAAAATGGTTTAACAACCTAGTTTGACAGATGTCCAATTCCAGGCCTATACTTTTAAAACGTCAAAATGGACAACCCGTTTTAATAGTAAAGGGTTTTTCAATAACTCACTTTTGAAGCTGTTATCTTTTGAGATTTGGCAAGTAAAACCTATAAAAATTAGGTGACGCAACAGTCCGTTGAGAACTAAGGCCTAGTGACTTACAACTCTCAAATATTCCTGCATTCGAGTACTTTTGTCAGGGATGGAGGGGACCTACAGTTTTAAGACGAATCCGAAGGACTAATTTGAGGAGGCACTTTTCAAAACAAGAATAACTCTTAGAGGATTTGCCAATTCCTCTCAAGAGGCAGTACTAGTGAAAAAACTTTAGGTTGGCACAGACAGAGATTGAACCCAAGACCTCTGGCATGACAGTCCAACGTACTAACCATCATGCCGCGGGTAGTACAAGTAAAAACTATATCTTTACCCAAAAATAGAACTAAAGCACTCTTGCGATATCATCGTGAAGCACCCCTCTGCTGACACCTGTCTTAAGAATGTAAGCTTTTGAAGAAAGCTAGCGATGTACAGAATCCAAACCGAATGCTTCACTCAAGTACCTACACATCAGAATATTGCTGCTGTAGAAATTTGTGTTGACAAAAGGTTTGTCGATTCCTCTTCGATTTATGCAATTTAACGTTTCACAAACGACAGTGAACCGTATTTTGAAAAGGTAGGTTAAGGCCATGCAAGTTTATTTAACACAAAAAATTAAGGCAGTTAATCACTATCAACGTCGTAGCTTAGCTAATTTTGTTCTTAAAAATGGCCGGATTTTGGCCAGTGATTAGGCCTATTATTATCTTGGAGGTTTATATAAATAAGAAGAATGATCGCATTCTGGGCTTGGATAATCAAAGAATGATTGTAAAAAAAAACTCTACATTTTAAACGTATCACTTTTTGATATCATTGTTGGGCTAACGAGTAATTTGGCTGATATCGTTTTCAACTCTTAATGGTACACCTTTCTCTGAACCAAAAATTAAACATCAATTGATTTCTCTTAAAGAACACTCAGTTTTTTAAATAACAAAAGAAACCTCTTATTGAGAAAACCCTTAAGATATAATGGAAGTACAGAAAATGCAACTGGACTAGGGATTATCAATATTTACTCCTTCAGGAATTTTTATAATACATATATACTTTTTGTAGGTAGGTATAGTAAATGCCGATGATATGATCAAAAATGTTGTACTTTCTTAAATTCAACAAAATTCTAAGCATGTTTTTATTTTAAAGAATCCTTATGATAATCCGGAATTATTTAAGCAACAACATTGTTGTCCCTATTATAATTTTCTCTAACAACATCAGACCTACTTCAAAATCCTCCACAACAAAAACATAATATACATACATATATGAAACCAATCCTTGCACCCATAATCTCGATAACCCAGAACCGTTTCTTGTGAACCGGCTGATGACAGTGTTGTTCCATAAAAATTATATCTATGTTCTATATGTACGTAGGTATATGAAACATCATTAGGGTGACATGGTTGCTTCCTGCTATACATCCTACATGAAGCAAAATGCAACACGCACTCTGCTATAAGTACATACATACATGTACATAGGTATATAGGAATACTTAGAGATGTTATGCAGGAAACCTAATGAAAATGTATCCTTTTTCTAGTCTTTTTTGCAGTTTCTTCAATAAAGGTAACATGCTTTAAACTCATAACATCGAAACAAATAAGGACGTTATACCTTGATTATAAAACCTTAACACAGGATATCAGCATTGAAGCTTTTTTTGTTTTTTTTTTTTTTTAAAAAGATGCACACGTGTATTCTTATTAAACAAACATTAAAAAAAGGAATACAAATAGAAGACTTTAAAGAACAGCTTTAGGTTTAAAAAGATGTTTAACAAATAAAGATATTGATTTAAGGCATTTTGAATCTGAGCTTTATAAACAGGAAGATAATTTTGAATAAGATAAATACATACAAAAAGTATGGAAAATGTTGGAACTTACATTACTTGTCAAAACTTTATTCGGGATTTTAAAAAACAACGATTCATAAGCAAGAAATTATGATATTATCTTCAAAATGATTTTATACCACAAAAATTAAATTTTTGGAGACTGGTTAAATTTAAAAAAAAAGAAGCTGGGATGCGACCCACACTGATAACTTCCCATCCCGTCTGTCGATTCGTCTTGCTTAAAAGGTTTGAAATTTTTTGTATTTTTTTTAAAAAGGGTGTCATGTCAGTTCAATTATTTTAAACAAATTTTAAATTACCAACAATATTTTGCATATAATGAAATAGTTTGATTTCAAAATCTATTTTTGTTAAGATTTTTAGTTGAAAACCAATTTTCACCAATTCTAGTAGCATTTTTTACAGGTTTTTGTTTCTTATATAAACAAATACAAAATGAGTGAATTAAATTAATTTGAAGTTAAATATCTTCTATTATTCACTAGATATCGAAAGCCGAACATCAATTTTTACCAAATTTGCGAACTATTTTTCGTAGGTTTTATTTTTTTATGGAAAAAAAATATGGAAAACAATAATTTCTGTGAAATAAAATAAGTTTGAAGCCAATATTTTTAATTTTTAAAAAGCTGTTTGAGTCGAAAGTAAATTTTTATACCATGTTTTAGTATTGTTCTTTTTTTAGGTTTTTATTTTTTGTAAAAAAAACTGTCAATTCGATTTTTGTCAAAATTTTCAAGAATGTTGAAAACAATATTTCTTAAAAGATAAAATTAGTTTGAAGCCAATGTCTCAAATTTTTGAAAAGATATTTGAGTCGAAAATCAATTTTTAACAACTTTTGTTAAATTTTTTTTTCGTTTTTAATTTTTTCTAAAAAAACTGTCAATTCGATTTTTTTCACAATTTTACTGGATGTTAACAACAATATTTTTTGAACGATGAAAGCAGTTTAAAGCCAATATCTCAAAGTTTTGAAAAGATATTTGAGTCGAAAATCAATTTTTACCAACTTTTATTATTTTTTTTTAGGTTTTTATTGACGTGACAACGTCTTAAATTAGGTTGGGGCTGGGAGTCACTTATGAAAAAGTGTAACGCCCGGTAACGTTACGATGAGTCACCGAACGAGAGAGAGGCCCGCCGAATGCCCTGCGTCTCTCTCCCACTCAACTATGATCGGTCTGCCGCGCGCGCAGCACTAGAGAATTAGGCGCATTGAATCGGCGCATGCTTGTGTCTCTGTCTTTATCTTTCTCTAACGTTCTTGGCGTTGGAAAAACAAGAAAGCGTCATAATACAAGTTCACACGTGTGGTTAAAGTATCGTCAGCTGTGTCTGTAGTGAAAATGTGGAGTGCTTAGATTCGTCATTTACAACAACTACAACAATTTTACAGGCAACCATTTTTTTTTGTTAAAAAATTTGATTCGATTTTTCTCAACATTTTTCATAATGTTGAACACAATATTTCTTATAAGATAAAATAAGTTTGAAGCCTTAATCTCAAGTTTTTGAAAAGATATTTGAGTCGAAATTCAATTTTTACCAACTATGAGTAATTTTTTTAGGTTTTTATTTTTTATAAAAAAAACTGTCAATTAAATTTTTCTCAAAATTTTACAAAATGTTGACAACAATATTTTTTAAAAGATAAAAGTAGTTTAAAGCCAATATCTCAAAGTTTTGAAAAGATAATTGAGTCCAAAATCAATTTTACCAATTTTTATTAATTTTTTTTTAGGTTTTTATTTTTTGGAAAAAAACCTTCAATTCGATTTTTCTCAACATTTTTCAGAATGTTGAAAACAGTATTTCTTAAAAGATAAAATAAGTTTGAAGCCTTAATCTCAAATTTTGAAAAGATATTTGAGTCGAAATTCAGTTTTTACCAACTTTGAGTATAGTTTTTTTTTAGGTTTTTATTTTTTATGAAAAAAAAACTGTCAATTAGATTTCCTTTAAAATTTTATCAGGTATCAAAAACATTATTCTTCGTTTCACAAAATTGTTTTGGAGATGAAATCATATTTTAGTCGTAAAATTTTCGAGGTGACATTTTTTTTCAGTTTTTTTGATTTAAAAAAAAATGTCACCTTTTTTTAAAACTGCTATGGCAAAAAAAAACCACCCACGCAATTTTCTTGAGATCCCTTTCTGCATCTTTCTGCCTTATTATCTGTATTTCAAAACTTATTTGAAGTCGATATCTCTTCTGGTTCTTGAGCTATGGACGACGAAAAAACATCGCGAACGTACGGACGTACGGACATACGAACGTACGTACACACGCACGCACAGACATCTTTCTAAAAATCTTTTATGTCGACTCTAGGAACCTTGAAACGTCGAGAAATGTCATCATTTTTAATTCGACAAATCGGACCCATTACAATAACTTCCTATGGGAAGTTAAAAAATACGTTTTCAATCAACATTTTGAAAAATTAATGTTTTTTTTTAAATAAAATGACATTTAAATTTTTAAAAACAACTCTTTTGCAGGTACATTTTTAAAGTTTAAAATACAGGAAATATTGAGCAAGTACGTACGACCCAGTCGTGCATTTTATTTTTAATTAATTTACGCTCTAGACAGTGTACTCGTACTATTAGGGGCTTGGGCGTATGCCGTTTTCAAAGTCTCATAATTGTTGCAAGTTTAACATCTTCGAAACCAGAACAACTTCATGATTTCAATTCAGGACTCAACAACTTATCATACAATTCGTGACTTTATACAGCTTGCATCGTCGATATAACTAGATGCTGATACACAAATCAAAATTCGTTATAACATTGATTCAGCAGTGTTACTTCTTACGTAAGTGTTTGAGAAATAGAACCAACACCAAACGTATTACAATCTTTAACGACGACGGTACTTTCATTCAGAGTTTTAGTAAACTTTTTAAGAATTTCTACTAAATTGTATGCAGAGAAGTTAAGGACACGCATTGCTTTTTGCTTGTGAAATATTTATGTAACAAGAAACTGTATTCACCTAGAAATAGTTTAAAATTTAAATAAGTTCCAATCAAAATTGTTACAACAAGACCCAAATCTCAATTCCAGCTTCCATGCTGCCCTGCCATCAGCACTATTCTGTACAATGGTTTAACATCTGGACTAAATCGAATATTGATCTTTACAAAAATTTATTTACGTCTTAAAAAGTAAATAACTACAATATCAAGCTGTCCCGGATGAAAGTCATGTTCCATGAAGTTAACACCTATTTTAATGTCACACTATAAAATTTAATATCTCACTTTAGCTTCGAGGTCTGAGAGCTGATTCTGATGCAAAATATCTAAAAAGTGTTTTCCTTTTCTTCTTCTCCTTAGCTATCAGTTTCAGGCATGTTAAATAAAGAGTCAATCCTTTTTCCTTTACTGTACATTTATACACATAGAAATAGAAATTGAGCGCGAACAAGGATTTTGCTTGTAACCTTTGTGCCTGTTTATACGGATAATCCACATCTCTGGAACTGGAACTGAATAAGATTTAAAAATGTAATAATCCTTCGTTGGCACAGTAGTCGCACCGAACACAATATTGAATCGCAAATAATCATGCTGTTTCGTGTTTACCACTCAATGATTGTGCAGTTTCCATGAAAATTGCATCTGGCTGCGGCAAAAATATGGAAATAGGAAAATCCAGATGTCATCTGGAATCTGGTATGCGCTTTCAAAAATCTCCTTCAAGCTATTTAAAATGCAATGTTCATCTGGTCTTCAAGTGAATTCAGAAGTGCCGACTACCCAACCGATGCGATGCCAATGCCGAGAGTTGTAGGTTGGTTTTGGGACAGCGCAGCGCAGCGCAACCCAGCGTATACTCCTATATGTAGATCTGTTCGATTTCGAACTCCAACAGACGCTAGCGCTGCTGGGATAGGCGAATAAAATGAAAGTATACGAGTAGAGCTGAATTTTGCTAAAGCATATCACTTTCAGTTGACCGCACTTTTTCATTGTCGTCATCGATTTATATTTTTTTCCCATCTTTTGTCTATTGTTGTTGCAAGGATTTGAGATACAGATACCTAGTTTTTCTTTTCATGAGGAAAAATTTATATCATCTCAAGGATTTTTAAGAGAGAGGGAAAGATTTATTTGTAAACAAAAAATAAAAACGAAATCAGTATCTATCGATTGAAGGAGATTATAGCGTAAGTTTGACAGGCAACTAGGTTGGTATATGTATTGTATATATACAGGATTTTATTTTTTATTTTATAACATTATTATTTTTCCAACCGAAGATTTTTTTATTTTTTATTGTAAGCGTTCTTGAAAATATGACTTAATTGAATTTGAAACTTCATAAATCTACAAATTTAATATAATGAACTGCATTTTTGGTTTTACTACGGAAAAAAAATAATTATAGATAATAGAAAATAAGAAAATTATTGAGAAAAAGCTATAACCTTGATTGGTCTTAAATATCTTATGTTAGGCATGACTTTAATTAGATGCATTTTTTTTCCTACAAGAAATAAATTAAAAAAATGACAAATACTTATTTATTTTAAGAACAAAATTACAATTAGTATGTATTGGTTTATTTAAAGCCTCGAATATCTTAAAATAGCTTTATTTTCTATTTTGGATTTTAAAAATTTCATACATACAAATTTGTCTTATTATACTGGGAAGTTATGAGTGTGGGTCGTAATCTTTTGTTTATAAGTATTCAATAAAAAATAAGCTTAACGTTTTGAAACCAGCAAACAAGTTGTTACATTTATTTTGATTTGCTGCAAACTCGTTCAAAATTATAAAAGTAATAAACCGCTTTTGAAAGGCCATTCTAGTTTTCGGGAACGTCAAATCAACGTTGATTTGATCATCAAAATGTCGCCATATTTGTACGCTAATACTGGATTTGTTCCGAAATAATAGTGCGGTTCAAAGCAAAGTAAGCTCTTAATCTCTGGGAGGCGATTTGTCAAAAAATTAAATTCCAATAAAGTCGTCCGAAAAGCGTTCCTTGATATCAAAGAACGCATAAAAGAATTCCTCAAAGAAATTACGAGCACCTTCTTTTGACACTTAAAAATAAAAAGACCGACTGGGTTGTACGACCTTGTTCTTGTATCCAAAGAATCTTTTCACATATAATACTTATATTTCAAAATTTAAAAATTTACCTATAAAATAAGTTGTTCTTCAAAAATTGTAATGCCACTTAAAATCAAAAAAACTTGGTTTATTATTTTTTTTCGAAAATCGTTAGAGAGGTTTTTAAATAAATTTTATGTGTATAACATTTTCCAATTTTTTCTTAAAAATATTTTTTGGTAAGCTAAATTCAAAAAAAAACTAGAGAACATTTAATAAAAATCTGTCGGTTGGTTTTTGAGAAAGTTCGAATTTTTGGATTATTGACCAAAATATTTGTACTGTAATTTTTCGTCTTGAAAAAAAATGAAAAAACGCACAACGCAAATCGGCTCAAAACCTTAACTTTAAAGTTTGAGCTCAATCGACCCATGGTTTGGGCTGTAGGGGCGAGGACAGACATACAGAGGGACGGAATCGGGAGACCCACTTTTTTCGACTTCTATACCATAGTAATATCATGTTTGAATAAAATCCCTAGTTCAAATTTTATTAAGAATGCAATACTTGCCATATATGTATGTATAAGGGTAATTATACAAAAGTTGAGTAACTCGATGTCATCAACCAATATATACAAAGTCTTATTATATTTTATTAAGTTACAATTCATTTTAAAACAATGGAAAGACCTTTCTTTAGTCACCCAATTTCAGTTCTTGATTTTGAATCCAAGTTATTTAAAAAACACAATTAGTTCTTAAAACGTCAGTCCCTTGGCATGTCACAACCCTGAAAACCTACAATTAAGTGACTGTCTATTAAACATTACTATTGTCTGTGATGTATATAGTTAAATATATGCTACAACTTTCATAATGCAGTGTTCTCCACTTTATTTAAAAAAATAAGAAATGTTGTGTTCAGTTTCATTCGTCAGTCCGTTGTGTGTTAGTAACTTCCCATAGGAAGTTATTGTAATGGATCCGATTTGTCGAATTGAAAATTTTAACATTTCTCGACGTTTCAAGGTCCCTAGAGTCGAAATAAAAGGAAATAAAAGGTGAACATTTTGGTTAACCATAAATATCTCATGAACCAATGACGCTAGAGACTTGACTTAAATTGTATATTATATATTGTAACGTAATACCAAACAAGTATATTTTTGGAAAAAATTCCAATTAACCCTTTTTTTTTATAAATCAAAAAAACTGAAAAAAAATTGTCACCTCGAAAATTTTACGACTAAAATATGATTTCATCTCCAAAACAATTTTGTGCAACGAAGAATAATGTTTTTGATATCTGATAAAATTTTGAAAGAAATCTAATTGACAGTTTTTTTTCATAAAAAATAAAAACCTAAAAAAAACTATACTCAAAGTTGGTAAAAACTGAATTTCGACTCAAATATCTTTTCAAAATTTGAGATTAAGGCTTCAAACTTATTTTATCTTATAAGAAATACTGTTTTCAACATTCTGAAAAATGTTGAGAAAAATCGAATTGAAGGTTTTTTTCCAAAAAATAAAAACCTAAAAAAAAACGATACTAAAACTTGGTAAAAATTTACTTTGGAATCAAAAAGCTTTTCAAAAATTAAAAATATTGTCTTCAAACTTTTTTTTATTTCATAAAAAATATTGTTTTCGATATTCAGTAGTTTTTTTTTTATAAAAATCCAACAGTCCGTTTTTTTATAAAAAATAAAATCTACAACAAATAGTACTCAAATTTAGTAAAAATTGATGATCGGTTCTTGATATCTCTCAAATTAATTTCATTCATCCAATTTGTAAAAATTTAAGAAATGCTACTAAAATTGGTAAAAATATGTTTTTTTGACTAAAAATCAATTTAACAAAACTAGATTTTCAAACTAAACTATTTCTTTATATGAAAAATATTGTTGGTAATTTTAAAATTCTTTAGAATAATTCAGATGAACAACTTTCTTAACCCAACACGAAAACCTACAAACTTTTGAGCAAGACAAATCGACAGACGGGATTGGAAGTTATCAGTGTGGGTCGCATCCCAGCCTCTTTTTAAAAGTCCTCAAGTCCTACTTTGAATTTAATTGTTGGTAATAAAGTTAGTTGCGGGTCGCACAATTTGGCAGCCATCATAACTGTACCAGAGTTTGGTTTATGTTTGTTGTCTATACACGTGCTAAGCCAGTCAACATGTCAGTCCTATGGTGAGTCGTTATTTTTTTATTAATCTAAAGTTTATTTATATTTATTCATATAAGACTTTGATTTGTTAAAATGTAGTTTGTTGATATTCGAAATTACAAAAAAACCATTAGTCCGGATTATAATCTCAAATTTCGTCTTTTTCGTCAGTCCTATGGATGGCGTCAGTCCTGTGTCAGGTGTATTGTTATACTTTTAAGATCAATGTTGTTAGATTTTGTTTATATTGTTTGTTGATTACTTAGAAATATTTATTAAAACTATGTGAAAGTAGTAAAAGATAAGTGAATAACGTTACGTTAAATGTCAAAAGTCTGTTTTGAAAACTGATATAGTATTTTCTCCCAGTATTACATATTAATAATTATTTTTAATTGTAACTAAGTGATTTTAAGTGATTATTATTAAATCCTAAGAGATTTTTACTAATTTGTATTAAATTTCATTATAATACTTTCAAAACTATGTATCTATCTATACTATGTTACCTTGTCAGTCCCCTGGCAGTCAAATTCTGAAATTTTTAAATATCTTATAATGTACTCAAAAAAGTAACTGGCCTGATTGGGAAAAATATATTAATTAGATTAGCTATCATATACACCCGAATTTGTAGAAGTTTGATTTAATAACTATCGTAAACAAAATATCCTCAAAAGTTACCCAAATTTTGTATAATCACCCAAAATACAATTTTTTCATATCATAAAGATGTCAAAAATTAGAAAAAAGTTGTTAAAAATTCTTGTTTTAAATTTTAAATGGTTAAAGAATATTCTTCAAAAAATTACAAACTTGTTTTACAAAATGCAAATAAAGTTGTTCAATATGCTCTTAAAAATGTGTTTTCATTTTCTTCTGATTTATTGGTACCTAAAGACGAAATAATGTGACACAAAATTCGTTTGACAACTAAAACTTGTCATATCAAAGCTGTTTATTGAAGTAATCCCAAGACACTATTTGAAACACTCAACAAAAAATTCGCCTTAAGAAGCAAAAATTAAATTAAAGTATTTAAAAATAATTTCAAAGTAGAAACTCGAAGTGCTCTAAAGTGCTCTTAGAATAAAGGGATTACAAAGATTACAAAAATATAACTTTTCAACAAACATCTACAATTGATGGAAAAGAATTGATAGGATTGGATGAGTTTTTAAATTTCTTTTTTATGAAAAGCTACAAATTAAAGTGAAGTAAGCACAGCAGTCTTTCGCTCTAAGTAGAAGATATATATGTGCATATATATGTATACATTGTTTGTTTCATTTCATTTCATTTCATTTTTGTTCCAATTCTAACTACATTTGAAATCCTAACTAGTCTGGATGCGAAGAGTTTCAGAGTGATAGCCTATGCGGTCGACGTTGCTATAGCAGTTTCAGGAAAGCATCTTAACATGTTAAAAGAACTCTTACAAAATGCCTTAGACAGACTAAAGGCCCTACTATAATAGACTTAACCTTAAGCCAGCTTAAGGGAACGAACCAATACGCAACCTTGTATGTCACTAACCATAATAGACGTTCTGCTCAGTTTCGTTAAATTTCGCTAACTTTCGCGCAATTACGCAAGAGCCATTTAAATGGCTCGAGCTTAAGCAAATGTCAAATTTGAATTGAATTTGCTTAAGTTTATTGAATCCATTATGGTTACTTTTTGTTTAGACGATAACTTCTGATAACTTTTCGTTCGGTTTTGACATTAGCTTACTTTCGGTTAAGTCTATTATAGTTGGGCCTTAATACTTTGGGCTGATCGGTGTGGACTGGGCGTTAACCCACACAAAACTGATTTAGTCTTATTTTCGAGGAGATACAAAATTCCATTTGTCAACCCTCCCCATATTAAAGGAATCCAATTAAAATTCTCAGACGAGGCTAAATACCTGGGTCTTGTCTTAGATAAAAAACTAAATTGGAAACACAACGTACAGGAAAGAGTCAAAAAAGCTACTGTAGCTCTCTTTTCTTGCAAAAAGTTATTGGTATTAAATGGGGCTTACAACCCTGAATCACGAATTGGATTACACATTGGTAATCAGACCTATTTTAATGTACGGTGTTGCAGTATAGTGGACGGCTTTAGAGAAAGGTATAAATCGGGATAAATTAAATAAAGTCCAACGTTCAGCTTGCCTATGTATGAGCGGATCGCTTCGCACGACCCCATCTGCGGCACTGGATACCTTACTCTACCTAACACCTCTTGACATTTTTAGTAAACAAATAGCTGCAAGCTTTGCTATTCGCCTCAAAGCTTCGTCGCAGTGGACTAACAACAACATTGGCCACTCCGTAATTCTTAGGTATTTAGAATCAATTCCAAAGCACACAGACTACACCATCCCCCAACTGCAATTCGACAGAAATTTCCAGATTTCTATACCTCCCAGATCTTTTTGGGAGGATAGGACATTCCTAGAAGATGAGTCAATCCATTTCTATACAGATGGGTCAAAAACGAAAGAAGGGGTTGGTGGAGGTGTGTACTCTGAACGACTGAATTTAAGTCTCTCATTCCGCCTTCCCAATCATTGTAGCGTGTTCCAGGCGGAACTTTTGGCGATAAAAGAAGTCTTGTCCTGGCTTAAAGAAAACGTGATATCAACATCTGATATCCGTATTTTCTGAGATAGTCAGGCCGCTATCAAATCTCTGGACTCTGTCTCTACAAACTCTATAACAGCCCATAATTGTCGATCATCTCTAATGGAGATGGCACAACAGTTTAATATTCACCTTTGCTGGGTGCCGGGCCATAGACATTGCAGGTAACTGTAAGGCAGATGAACTCGCCAGGAACGGTACAGTACAGCCCATTCTACCACGTTTGGCACGTACTGGCATACCAATCGCTACTTGTAAACTGTTGCCAATGCAAGACGCTGTGAGGAGGGCAGGCACCAGGTGGAACAACATCACCACGTGTCAAGTCACAAAAAACATCTGGCCAACACTGGATTTAAAACGTTCAAGGTGCTTGCTCTCTCTAAGCAGATCGCATATAAGCTCGATAATAGGTGTCATAACCGGACACTGTCTAATAGGAAAGCACGCCATGAGATTAGGCGTATTCTCAAATGACTTCTGCAGAAGCTGTATGGACGAGGAAGAGGAAGAAACAGTTCTTCATCTTCTCTGCACATGCCCAGCTCTGGCTCGAAAACGCAAGAATTATCTAGGAGAATTCTTCTTTAACGATCTAAACGATCTAAATCATATCAGCATAATCAGCCTCTCATGTTTCGTAAGGGACTCAAACTGGTTCCATTGAGCTAAGGAGGAAGCCTCAAGATTCATGTGGTATCACAATGGGCCATTACACTGGCCTAAGTGTGTCCGTTTCCATCTTGGACAGCCACTACAACCTAACCTAACCTACATTGCCAAAAAAATCTCAATTTCAATAGGTATATGCAAGTACTATACTTTAAATGCGAAGCACAATCCCAATAAAGTTATGTATATTAAGAGCCCGCAGTTGACAAAGTTAAATTAATCAAACTTATGATGAGAATAATCTAGAAGGCTGCTAAATGAGAAAAAGTGAAGATTCATGTTTTCGAAATTTTCATTCAAACTTTGTCCCATCTAAAAATATAACAAAAATCAAGTTTTTAAGCTTAAAACAAAATATATCTAATATTCTAATCAAAGCATAGAAATCCTTCTTGTGTTTTTATAAAAAAAAATTATGATTTCTTAGCTCAAAGCCATCCATTTAACCAATAAACCTATTTGTTCCCTATACTCGTATTTACTCTAAATCTAAACATCCAATTTCGTTTATTTTGTCATTTCTCTAATCGATTTTAAAATATCTTTTCTTGTTTTTTTTTTTTATTTTTTTTTTTTCTATAAAGCTACATAATAACCAATTGGCCCCGAAAGCCAATGTTTATATAGTCTTTTACCTATAGGTGTAGGTTAGGTTACACAGCGTAAACCTACAGGGATTTGTAACTGAAAAGCTCATCCTTAGTCCTTTTACTCTTCTCATCTCGATATATAGTTTCGTGCAGTTTTTGTATTTTTTGTTGTTGTAATTTCGAAGCAGCACATCGATTTGGTCTTTTTCATTAAACTCATTCCGCTTAGAAAAACGACAGCGTATCTGAGAAATAAAATCATAGATGTTCTGTTGTGTTGTGTTGTGTTTTGAGCTGTGTTCAAAGCAGAACAATGGAATTGTGTTTATTCATATCGAAAATGTTGATTAAACACCCGGGGTAAGAAGCATAAAAAAGATGTACCAATATACGATTTTATCGACAGCTTACACAATGGACACAAAAAAAAAGATAGAAAAACAAGAATACAGAATACAAAAAACAGAACCTCTAACCTTGGCTAAATTGAACTGAGGTTCTCATTTCCAAACCCATCCCCATATACACCCTTCGCATGGATATTATATAATCCTTGTTATAGCGAATATACACCATGTTCCTGATATACCTACCTACCTATACCTATACATACCAATATACATATTGACCAGAAATTCTAGAGGAGGTTGTAATCCTCTGATTTTTATAGGCATGACAAAAAAGAAAAAAAAAAAATGAAAAAGAGGGAATAAAATCAAATAAGAGCAATGTTGTTTCTATCCCTGGTTCAATGGTAATAGCAGCAATCGATTTTGGTTCTCCGATTCCCGACTCTGACTCCTGAATCAGGAGGACTCCGAGGGCAGAAAGTCATTCATTTAAATGATATGATGGTTATTGGTTGCAATATCAGTAAATTGAGATCCATATTGATGGTACTTGGCGTAAAATGTTATCGCTTTTCGTCATATTTAATAATATTAGAATGTTCATATTGATAGATTAGCATTAGCGGTATACATACATATATAATAGTGTATAAGGGCAGGATCCTTACAAGAGCAAAAATATTCATTCATTATTATGAATAATTTTAGTTTGATGCTATAGGATAGGCTATGGGAACTTTTACACCATTTCACCAATTAGTGAGTTTTACTAATAGGTTGGTATTTATAGTGGTTTAAGTATGCATGCGGTTAAATTAATGTTAAGTATCTACTCTTATATGTATATTTTATGCGTAAGGATTTTTCGCAATTAGATGAAGTGGTGCAGAAATTAAGATCTTCAGTGAAGTATTACTAATGAGCAATTAGACTTTTATCAAATATAGACGAATAAAGTGGAAAGGATTTACCTATTTTTGGTGTGTTCGTATCGTAACTTCGCTGTTATTTCCTAATTAAATCACATCATCAGGCTCCTCGTGCATAAGGATGTTCTATTAGAATTTTGTAAGTTTTGAAGTTATGAACTTTCTTGTGGGCATGCAGAATTCCTTCGTTATAAATCTATCTTAAATGGAAAGAACAACTGAACAACAACATCACTTCAACAAATAAATTGAGAAGAATTTTTCAACTCATTCTTTTTCCAGTTATTGGTCTATCTAGTTTTAAAAGTATTTAATTCCTCTTAAAAGGATATATAAATTGTTCTTATTTTAAAGGATACATTCTTGAATATAAGTGTGAGATGGCTATTCCATTAAATTCTTATCTCATCAACATCAAACCTTTGAGATTCTTTCTTTTTTTTTTTTTTTGGAGTTGAAGAATGTTATTGAATTTTAAATTTAAGGAAAATTTGTTAAATTTTAAGCTTCTATTCTAGACCCATAGTGTAAGTATACAATATTTTATCTGCTTTTAAAAGATGAACAAAGTTAAAGGTAATTGAATAAGAGAAACAATTTATGATTTTAAATCAGAGTTGATGCTGATGATGATGATGATGATGATGAAAACTAAAAGATAAACCAGAAACATTTAAATTAAATTATATATTCACTTCAAAATTTAATAAATTCATTAATTTAGGACAAGGAAATCTTTTTGTCTATCATATAGATCAGTCTATATAAATGTATAATAAATTATAGGTAGCCTAAGTGATTATAAAACTTAAATTGCCTTTTTTGAAATGCATGTTAAGGGCAATGAAAGATAAAAAAGGGTTTTTTTGGTTTAAATTAAATTTATTTGAATAAAATATCAAATTTTCTAGTAAACTGTACATAAATGTAACTTAATAGTTTTGAAGTTTTAAATATAACTCAAAATTCAAGGAAAACAAATTTGTGTTGTTGGCAATGTTTTATTGTTGTTAAAACTTTTTGTAACTCATTTTTCATTTACTTTAACTTATGTTTTTGTTCATTCATAAATATTTTATGTTAATTCTCTCAAAAACGTAAAATTATTTAAAGTTTTTAATATGACAAAAATTAAATAAATTACAACGTAAACGGTAGTGGCATCTTTATATCATACAACTAATTCAACATTTTTGAAGAACACTATCAGATTACAAATTATAAAATTTTTTTCAATCATAAATTTAAAAAAAAAATTATTAGGAAAGACAATAGCTACAATTTGTAATAAAAGTGAGGAATTTAAAATTATATTTCACTTGTTTAAATCAAAATTTAATAAACTGACTAAATTTTTTAACATTACCATAGCAAAAAAAAAAAAAGAATTTAGTGGCGCAACAGTCCGTTGAGAAATTAAGACTAGTGACTTACAACTCTAAACACTAACCTACTCGTAAGTAACGTTGGTAAAGAGCCAACCTTTATTACAAAAAATCGACAGGAAGTTTTAGATATAACTCTTGTCTCCGACTTCATTAATAATAATATTTTAAACTGGAAGGTATCTAAAGATCACTCCTTTTCTGATCATAGATACATCCAATTTAACTTTACAGAAAACTCTTTAACAGAGCGAAAGCTTCTATAGACATGTCTGACTGGGATTCATATAAAGAATCACTGGAGATATATAAAAAAGAACTGAGGAAAACCAAACGATCGTTCTGGAGAAACTTCTGCAGCAACGTAGAAGATTGCTCTGAAGCATCCAGGTTGCGCAAAATCCTCTCCAAAAATCCAATCATGCCAAGCTGTTTGAAAAATGCCTCTGGCCTCTGGACCAATTCAAGCGAAGAATAGCTCAACTTGCTACTAGACATTCACTTTTCTGGTAGCTCTAATATTATTAATAACATTGTACCAAATAGTTGTGACAATACATTACACAAGGTCTTGTCACTAGGGAAAAACTCAAATAGGCTTTAAGTCATATAAATCTGCAGGTCCAGATGGTATAATTCCAGCTGAACTGCAAGAAAATCCAAGTTTTCTAATACCCATCCTAGAAAACATCTTGAAGGGATGCCTTAAATTGGCATACATCCCGATGTCTTGGAGACAAGTTAAAGTCGTTTTTATTCCAAAAGCTGGAAAATCCAGCCACGTTAACCCTAAAGACCCAAGACCTATCAGCTTATCATCATTCCTTCTCAAAACTTTTGAACGTTTGATCGATATCCACTTAAGGGCAAGTATTGATAAGTCCCTCCTTTCAAAGGCTCAACACGCCTACAACAAAGGGAAATCAGTTGAAACGGCTCTACACAGTATAGTACGTACAATCGAATATTCCCTCCATCATAAAGAGTACACCTTAGTTGCCTTCTTAGATATAGAAGGTGCATTTAACAATGTCGACACATCTGCAATTGCACGTGTATTGACACCTCTGAAGGTAGATAAGTCGATCAGCGAATTGATTAATCAGATGCTGATAAGCAGGATTATCAATTCAAAACTGGGTGATTTTACTACACAAAGGGGTGTCAGCAGAGGAACGCCACAAGGTGGTGTCCTTTCCCCTCTCCTCTGGAACTAAGTATTAAATGAATTACTAATTACTCTAGAAAGAGAGGGATACAGAGTGTTTGCTTATGCGGACGATGTTGCTTTTGCAGTAACGGGTAAACATCCCAATATACTAAAAGAACTCCCACAAAACGCTTTAAATAAGCTCACCAGATGGGCAAATCGGTTTAGACTAGGCGTTAACCCACAAAAAACCGACCTTTTCCTCTTCACAAGGAAATACAAAGTCCCACACATTGAGCCTCCCCTCATAAACGGTGTACCACTTAATTTCTCTGAACAAGCAAAATACTTGGGTCTCATTTTGGATAAGAAATTAAGTTGGAAACCTAACATTTAAGAGAGAATAAACAAGGCCACAGTAGCCCTGTTCTCCTGTAAAAAGGCCATTGGTAATAAATGGGGCCTACAGCCCCGCATTACACACTGGCTATATATCTCGGTCATAAGGCCGATCCTTACTTATGGAGTAGTGGTATGGTGGACGGCGTTATATACAGCGACAAATCGTGATAAACTCAGCAAAGTCTAACGAACAGCCTGCCTGTGTATGGGAGGAGCACTTCGCTCTACCCCCTCCGCCTCACTTGATGTTCTGTTCCAAACGGCCGCTAATACAGCCATACGGCTTGAAGCCTCCTCTCTGTGGATCAATAATGGAATTGGCCAAACCACTATTTTAAACTCGTTCAGAACTAAAGGGTGTCCCAAAATTAACGCAAGATTTGAATTTGCCGCCATTTGTGCAGTGAAGTGTTGGCAACCCTGAAAAAAAGCAATTTGACAGCTAACAGTATAGGGTTATTAAAAATTGAGCGTTACACGAGAGAACAACGTGTCTTCATTATTAAAGAATATTTCAAAAATAGTGCGGCTGCAGTTCGAAAATTTCATACAAAATATGGTCGGAATAGTGTTTTAACTTCGTCAACTGTGAAGAGATTAATTGAAAAATTCATGGAGACTGGATCCGTTGGAGACGCCAAACACACTGGTCGTCCAAAAACAAGCCGTTCAAATGTGAATGTCGAAGCAGTGCGTGAGAGTGTTGCTGACAATCCAGGAACCTCAATTCGACGTCGTGGACAAGAATTGCAAATTTCAAGAACCTCTCTACAGCGTATACTCACCAAAGATCTGTGTCTTCATGCTTACAAAATTCAATTAACACATCAATTGAAGCCTAATGACCATGGACAGAGAAGAGAGTTCGTTATTATTGAACATCAACAAATGGACCCTGATTTTTCGAGCAAAATCATCCTAAGCGATGAAGCACATTTTCATCTTGATGGCTTTGTCAATCGCCAAAATTGCCGCATTTGGGGTTCGGAGAACCCACATGTGATTGTCGAAAAACAAATGCATCCACAACGCGTGACTGTATGGTGTGGATTTTGGGCTGGAGGCATAATTAGGCCATATTTGTTTAAAAATGATGCTGGTGCTCGATATCGCGACATGATTACACAATTCTTTCTGCCAAAATTGGATGATATTGATGTGTCCAATATGTGGTTTCAACAAGACGGTGCCACATGTCATACAGCCCGTGAAACAATTCAATTACTGCATGAGACATTTCCAGGTCGTGTACTCTCTCGTTTCGGTGATCAAAATTGGCCTCCTAGATCGTGTGATTTAACACCATTAGACTTCTTTTTATGGGGTTATTTGAAATCACAAGTCTATGTCAACAAGCCCACAACCACCCGTGCATTAAAGGAGGAGATTCAACGCTACATCAACGAAATTCAGCCACATTTATGCAGAATGGTCATGGAAAATTTCAACAAAAGAGTACGCATGTGCATGCAAAGCCGTGGAGGCCATTTGTCCGATGTGTTACTCCATACATTACCCTATCCTATGTACTTTACGAGTCAATAAAAATATAACTATCAAAAGACTAAAAACGGCGTTTACTAATTAATTCAAATCTTGCGTTAATTTTGGGACACCCTTTATAAACAGTAATATTGACTACACCATACCCCATCCTCAGTTTAATAACTATAGCTTCAAAGTGACTACTGACTATACCTCCCAGGTCTTCTTGGGAGAATACATCTTTTTTTAACGATGATCCTATAAACTTTTATACAGGCGGATCAAAAACGGAGGATTGAAAAATCACTTAAAGCTATCGAGAGGCACTACCCTTGAAAATAAATTTTGAGGGCACAGGCAGGGATTGAACTTAAGACCTATGGCTTGACAGTCCTACGCACTAACCACGTCACTTCACTGGTACTTTAACATAACAACCATTTGGATAATTATAGTAGACCGTTTTGTAATAGGGCTGGATTTTCAGTGTTGGGTTAAAGCTTAACAGGAGTTAACTTACCACATTTAGTTAGTGAGATTGTACAGGGTTATCCATTTTGTGGTTTCAAAAGCAAACATAAATAAAACACATATAAAATATTTTTTTTTTCTTGATGTTTCCTTTTTATTATACAGTTTGAACGTTGACATTATATGTGAAACACTACATCATTTAAATGAATACCAAGCGAATTGTTGCAAGCATCTATTCTTTGCTTTGAGGTAATTTTTTGACACTTTTTGACACATATTGGGCGGTATCTCAGCCATAACTTGACGAATGTTGGTTTTTAAGTGCTCAAGAGTTGAAGGTTTATCAACATAAACACGGTCTTTCACGTAGCCCCAGCGGTGTGAAATCGCATGATCTTGGTGGCTAGTTGATAGCGCCACGACGAGAAATTACGCGGCCAGAAAATGTCTCTTGCAATAAAGCCATATTCGCTTGAGTTGTGCTGCATGTGGTGGCACCGTCTTGTTGAAACCACGTATTCTCCAAGTCGTTTTCTTTAAAAGCTGACAAAAAAGTCGGCTATCATGTGACCATAACGATCCGAATTGACGGTAAAATCGTCGTTCCATCGTCGTTTTCGAAGAACTAAGGTCCAATCACACTTTCGGACCAAAGAGCGCACCAAACAGTGACTTTTTTTTTGGATGTAATGGCCTCTCTTCAATTACTTGAGAATTTTATGAAAAAACGCCGTCCATCGCCCGTTGTTCAAGCACCAATTCGAAGTACCTATCTACGACGCACGTTGTGAATGGTCAGCTGGCTTCAGTTGTTGTGTGAGCTGGACTGTATATGGATGTAGGTGTAGTTTCAAATTTGCCGTAAGACAGTCTTAATTCCTGAGAACGACAAAGAATCGAAACATTCGGGTCTTGTAACACTTTTTTTGTTATCCGCGAGGGGAGGGTATTTAAATTATTTATTGTTATTAATTTATTAAAACAAATCACTTCAAAATTAAACGAGAGGCGGCTGCGTAGCGACGAACAACGACGCACGCACGCAACGAAACGATCAACTCGCACTCAACCGAGTACAAACGCGACACAAAGGAAAGAACGAAAGAAAGTGCAACAATACAGCTCGTTGACGAAGCTGTAACTGCGGCTGCTCAGCTGGGCTGGGTTCCTGTGGAAGAATTTTTATAAATTGTAAAAACGTTGATCGATTAATAAAATCAATCAAATTATTACAATTGGAAATATTCCATTGCAAGTATCTACAGTGGGGTATGTTGCAATGAAAATGGGCGCCAGGAATTTTTTTAAAATCGAAGAAGAAAATTCCAAAACTCTTTGCGATGAGTGAAGCGATTATAAAAAAAGACATAACGAACGTTTGGTTTTTGAATTTAATACTCGTATTTATGTTTGAGAAACCGTGGGATTGAAGATCCCTGGATTAAAACCCAAAATGTTTTCGGAATAAAAGTTCTCAAATTACAAAGTATGAACAAGTTAATTAAAACAACTTTAAAAAAATCAAATAACAAAAGAAAATGGGCTCTTAATACTGGACGCGTTCGAAATATATATATACGAAAAGAACAAATAAACAAAAGAAATAAACTACTTATACAAAAACACTCTAATAAAGATATAAATCCTAGGTAGCCATATTGGTTTGCCTACAAGCTAAACCGGAAATCAGACGCATAAACTCATTTAAGTATGCGTTTTATTTCTCCTTTAATTTTATGAAATTTCCCCTAAAAACTCAGTAGTTGATTCTATGTATGCGTGAAAACAAGCCAATTTTTCTCGTCCATATTACAAATACAACAATGTAAACAAATGGGTTTTGGAGGGTGATACGTACGAAAGATTTATATCTTCAAATATAGAGTGTTTTTGTACTTATCTTTTCCTTCGTCTCCCTTTCTATTTTCCTCTTTAAGTACGATCCTCACATCTCAAATCTCAATTCCTTTTTTTTCTTTTTATTTTCCTGGATTTCCTCAATATCCTCCTTCTCGATTTCTCTTCCTCTTTTTTTCAAATTCCTCAAACTTTTTGTTTTTCTTTAATCTGTTCGCTTGCCTTCCAAGTTAATTCCCAGCTATCTTCTTCCTCCTTCGACCATTCCAGTCACACACACATTCCTCCAACACAAGCATTCGTTTTCGTGATCGTCGTCGGTCATGGCATCACGGCTTCCTGGAAGCTTTACGTTTATCAGGAAAGCCACCGTTATTGACTCTCAGTGAAACTTTACTTTAACGCACACAAACATGGTTTCGACAAGTTGTTGGATGAGTTTCCAAAACTTGCTTCCAAAATGGCCGAGTTCAGATCCCTTTCCAACTATTCTTATTTTTCGAGGAAGAATAAAGAAAAACTAAAATCGAGAAGAAGTCTCTACTAGGCATTTTTCTATTAAAACTAATATTACGCGTGAGATTCGAAGTGTGAATTTTTTACAAAACCTTTTGGAAATATGGAAGCTAAGCGACTTTAAAACGCGACGTTAAAAACCCATTTTGTACATAATTGAATAAATGTTAATTCAGTAAATCTACGTTAAAAATTACAAACGTTAAGATGAAAAAAATATGTTGTTGTAGTTGTCTAAGTAAGGGTCCGCCTGACCTCATACTTCTTCGGCTCATCCGCCGGCATTTTCGACCTTGTCGAAAGATTTCGTTCTCGTTCTCGATCACCTGCTTTTGTTGCTTTTGCAAAATAAAGGCTTGTTACTCCTGTGGTTGATGAGACCATGGTTTCCCTCAACTATGCCGATACGATAGTTTGCGCCCACAACGAGGGAAAAAGAGAACGGCCAAAGGCTGGTTTTTGTTGCGGTATAATTAACCGTAACAGTCTTTGGCAACACTTTCACTAACAGCAGCGATATTTTCAGTAGTACGAGCGAACCGATAATGCACATACCTTAAAATATCTGTAACCAGTCCAGTCTTCAAATTTCTTCACAATTTTTCCAATTGCTTGCGTAGTTGGAAATTTATGTAAACCATAATTTCCTCTTAAAGCACGATATGTGGCTGCGGCAGAATCACCATTTTTGTAGTAGATTTTAACAATTTGTATGCGATAGTTAAGCGATCCATTTTTGTAAATGTTACACTTTCTACTGTTAAAAAAAAAATGGTTTAATAACTTAGTTTGACAGATGTAAATTTCCAAGCCTATACTTTTGAAACCACCAAATGGATAATCCGTTATTTTTGAGACTTTAAACAACAATTGAGACTTATACTTTCTACCATAAAGTTTATTTCACCTTATTTTCATAGAAGTCTTTGTCACCTGCATATGTTCGTACAAAAAAAAAAAACGGGAAAAAATAAAATGCACTACTGGGTCGCACGAACTTGCTCATGTATCCAAAGAGTCTGTTTAAAATATTTTCTGTATTTTAAGATTTTAAAAATGTACCTGCAAAAAAGTTTGTTTTCAAAAACGTAAATACCATTTGATTTCTTAAAAAGACCTTAATTTTTCAAAATTTGTATTTGAAAATCGTTAGGGCGATTTAAAATTATTTTTTTTGTATACAATTTTTAAATTTGAGTTTAAAATATTTATAGTATGAAGTTATAGTATGAAGTTAAATTTCAATTTCGTAAAAAAATTATTATAAAGGGTGTCCCAAAATTAACGCAAGATTTGAATTAAATAGAAAACGCCGTTTTTAGTCTTTTGATAGTTATATTTTTATTGACTCGTAAAGTACATAGGATAGGGTTATGTATGGAGTAACACATCGGACAAATGGCTTCCACGGCTTTGCATGCACATGCGCACTCTTTTGTTGAAATTTTCCATGACCATTCTGCATAAATGTGGCTGAATTTCGTTGATGTAGCGTTGAATCTCCTCCTTTAATGCACGGGTGGTTGTGGGCTTGTTGACATAGACTTGTGATTTCAAATAACCCCATAAAAAGAAGTCTAATGGTGTTAAATCACACGATCTAGGAGGCCAATTTTGATCACCGAAACGAGAGAGTACACGACCTGGAAATGTCTCATGCAGTAATTGAATTGTTTCACGGGCTGTATGACATGTGGCACCATCTTGTTGAAACCACATATTGGACACATCAATATCATCCAATTTTGGCAGAAAGAACTGTGTAATCATGTCGCGATATCGAGCACCAGTAACAGCCACTGCTTGACCAGCATCATTTTCAAAAAAATATGGCCCAATTATGCCTCCAGCCCAAAATCCACACCATACAGTCACGCGTTGTGGATGCATTTGTTTTTCGACAATCACATGTGGGTTCTCTGAACCCCAAATGCGGCAATTTTGGCGATTGACAAAGCCATCAAGATGAAAATGTGCTTCATCGCTTAGGATGATTTTGCTCGAAAAATCAGGGTCCATTTGTTGATGTTCAATAATCCATTCAACGAACTCTCTTCTCTGTCCATGGTCATTAGGCTTCAATTGTTGTGTTAATTGAATTTTGTAAGCATGAAGACACAGATCTTTGGTCAGTATACGCTGTAGAGAGGTTCTTGAAATTTGCAATTCTTGTCCACGACGTCGAATTGAGGTTCCTGGATTGTCAGCAACACTCTCACGCACTGCTTCGACATTCACATTTGAACGGCTTGTTTTTGGACAACCAGTGTGTTTGGCGTCTCCAACGGATCCAGTCTCCATAAATTTTTCAATTAATCTCTTCACAGTTGACGAAGTTAAAACACCATTCCGACCATATTTTGTATGAAATTTTCGAACTGCAGCCGCCAAGTTTTCACTATTTTTGAAATATTCTTTAATAATGAAGACACGTTGTTCTCTCGTGTAACGCTCCATTTTTAATAACCCTATACTGTTAGCTGTCAAATTGCTTTTTTTTTTAGGGTTGCCAACACTTCACTGCACAAATGGCGGCAAATTCAAATCTTGCGTTAATTTTGGGACACCCTTTACTTGTACCTTCCTATTTTCGAGATATTGAATCGAAAAAAAATGTTAAAGGTTTAAATAATTTAAATATTGAGTTCGAATTTTTTTACGAATACAATACTTGCCATATAGTTAATATATGTGGAAAGTTATAATAATCGGTAAGATTATTAATAAGTTTGGACACAAATTTCATCATTTTAATAAAATAAAAACAATTCATCCAACTTCATGTCAAAAATGTATGCCTTAATATATGTAGGATGTATGTACTTATGAACTTACATTTTAAGTCCACGTATATCGTATATACGCCTACGTATATGTATGTACATATGTATGAATTTGAAAATCCATCAGAATAAACAAATTATCGCATTTTAATTGGATCTCAGTCATTTCGAAAAATAATGTCCTTATTTTTACCTATAACAGGACTTATCCTGTTTTTATTATTAAATCATAGATCCCCTTTTTGCAATGCACATTGCATTGCTATGCACAGCATCACAGACATCATCATCATCATATTCCCTACTATGCAAATAAATCCCTCCACTAATTCCATTTAATCACACGTTGAAATGCATTTCTCTGACGGGTTTATTTGCCGATGAAAACAGCTCATTAAAAATAAATGCCTACTCATCGCATCCATCACATTTCAGATTTCAGTCAGTTGTAGTTAGAGACCCTATAATATCCTAGATCAGGACCGGGAGTTAAAATGTGCAGTCTAGTGTTAAGTTGAGGGCATGCATGTTCATTTTGCGGTATGAGACTTGTGTTTTGTATATATATGTAAAATATAATGCGATATCAGTACTTTAGGTTCTATTTTTTTATTTGTTTATTTATTTAATCTTAATTAATGTACCTAACTACCTTTTGATGGTTTTGACCGGGCCTATCCCGTCATTTGATAACAGTATAAAAAATTTAATTTCGTCTAAATTCGAAAACTTTTATTAAAAAAAAAAGAAGAACAAAATTGAACGTAGATCTATGAGTGAGATTGTTTAGAACAGATAACTGATTGTGTTCACAAATAATTACTAACAGATGCATAAAACTGACAACTGAGGAGGTCATGTCATTGTGCACCACATGTGTGCGGGGAATATTGGTTCAGTCTTGGAACCTTATCCGCCATTTTCCGCCATTTGCCTCAATTTCCCGACCTCATTCATCATCCAAGAACATCGCGATGAAATTTTAATCAATTCCGTTCATCAAACAAGCGTATATATTCATATATATATAATGTACAGTACATCGTTTATGTACTTTATAGGTACAAAATATGTTCTCCTTTCGTATAATTCGACACACCATGGGTAGACCATATGAATTGGGGCTAGAAATTGCACTTTTCATTGCTTTTCATGATGTGTCCTATGATGAATTACTGGAGGCCATCGCGGACTAACGTTGACGCGAGAGATGGGCTGCGATGTGTTGCGTTGCGTTGACTGAAAGGAGATGGTGTCCTTCATGTTCTCGTCACTTTTGGTCATTCATGACACGAAAACGGGTAGTAGATAGACGGTCGGTATGGTAGACCGTATATACATACGTACATATATAGACTCGACTCCTATTGTTCAATGAAGTTTCGCATTCGAAACAAAAGTAAGCATCAGAGAAGAGATGCACAAGCACATGCTCATCATAAGCACCATCTGTCACCCTCAAAGTGTCTCTTTGGTGAAATTGAAAATGAAACAATAGACGCGCGGAGCTATACTCGTAGTATTTTGCATGCGATTTAGGTTTTAGGACTTTCTAACTGGATTCGATTCTGGAACGTGATTTGGTGGATTTGTTTAGGCTATATTTTAGATACCTTGTATCTTGTTGTATGAAAGTGCTGCAAAAATTATATCATTGGAAAAAAAGAAGAAAAGTGTCTTTTAAGCTATTTATTGGCTTCGATTGAACATAATTTAAAATGACATACACATTTTTAACCAGCTAACAAATCATCAACCTGAATATGAGCACACTAATCATTTGAAAGTCGAAACTATCAGTTTTGATCGATGATCGATGATCGACGTGTTTTTATTTTTAATGGTAATGCAGTTTAAATGTTGAATGAAAAAGAATGTGGAAAGAGAAAGACTTCTTTTAAAAAAACACCCTCTACTCAGAATCCTTCAATGAGTCATTTCTTCATTTAAGTATACATAAAACAGAGTGGGTAAGATAACATCGAATTTTATTTTTGTTGCTTTGAAAGGCCTATTGCGGCATTAGCTATGAAATACAGTATTATTCGTTGCGTGTATTTGAAATGTCCAATTTTACATGACTCTGACCCATACACAAGAGAATCACAGTGAATTTAGCCAATAAAGCATAGGTTATGTTGGGTTTAAGGGCAGCTGTGGATTATTTCAAGTGAGTTAGCAATCACCAAGTCGAATATCTAGTGACGATTTTTTAACGTGTCATGATGTATCTCCTGAAAATGATTTTTTCATATTTTGAATAAATGACAGCCAGTTTGATAGATTTATAGCTTTAACAATATGGCTTCTATAAACTTTCAAAGTTTTAAAGACAATTTATAGTTTTTGTAATTTTATCGATTGCAACGCAATATCGATCATGATTGACAGTTTTGATTGTTTCGCTTGAAAACTATCAAATATCAAATGTGTTGATCATAATTCAATCAGGTTTATAATGAAATAAAAAGCGTTACTTAAGAAAAAACTGAGATGAATAATAACTATTGACTGATATTATTTAAAATGGTCACCTCAGGAAGATTCGCAGCAGGCGATTCCTTTGAGGTAGTTTTAAAATTTTTTTTTTGTAAATTTCGGTTGCCAACTCGGGTATTTTTGAACACTTCTAAAATGCGTGAACTGTACGTGTAAAAACGTTCTTTGGTGTAGGCCCACGAAAAACAAGTCTAACGGTGTCGAATATCAAGGTTTTGGTAGCCAATTAACGTCACCAAAACGTGAAATTGCGTGACCAGGAATTTTTTAAGCAATAAATAAAAAAGAAGCTGGAATGCGACCCACACTGATAACTTCCTTCCCATCCCGTCTGTCGATTTGTCTTGCTTAAAAGTTTGTAGGTTTTCGTGTTGTGTTAAAAAAGTTGTCAGTATTTGCATACAATATTTTGCATAATTATAATGAAATAGTTTTATTTCAAAATCTAGTTTTGTAAACGAGAATTTTAATCAAAAACCAATTTTTACCAATTTAAGTAGTATTTCTTATAAGTTTTTATTTCTTATATAAACAAATACAAATTGCATGAATTAAATTATATATCTTCTATTATTCACGAGATATCGAGAACCGAACATCAATTTTTACCAAATTGTCGTACTATTTTTTGTAGATTTTATTTTTTTATAAAAGATAAAAATTTACTGAATGTCGAAAACAATATTTTCTGTGAGAAAAAATAAGTTTGAAGCCAATATTTTAATTTTAGGTTTTTATTTTTTTTTTTAGAAAACTGTCAATTCGATTTTTCTCAAAATTTAACTGAATGTTGACAAAAATATTTTTTAAAATATCGGGTGATTTTTTAAGAGCTTGAGAACTTTTTTTAAAAAAAAAATGCATAAAATTTGCAAAATCTCATCGATTCTTTATTTGAAACGTTAGATTGGTCCATGACATTTACTTTTTGAAGATAATTTCATTTAAATGTTGACCGCGGCTGCGTCTTAGGTGGTCCATTCGGAAAGTCCAATTTTGGGTAACTTTTTCGAGCATTTCAGCCGGAATAGCCCGAATTTCTTCGGAAATGTTGTCTTCCAAAGCTGGAATAGTTGCTGGCTTATTTGTGTAGACTTTAGACTTGACGTAGCCCCACAAAAAATAGTCTAAAGGCGTCAAATCGCATGATCTTGGTGGCCAACTTACCGGTCCATTCCTTGAGATGAATTGTTCTCCGAAGTTTTCCCTCAAAATGGCCATAGAATCGCGAGCTGTGTGGCATGTAGCGCCATCTTGTTGAAACCACATGTCAACCAAGTTCAGTTCTTTCATTTTTGGCAACAAAAAGTTTGTTAGCATTGAACGATAGCGATCGCCATTCACCGTAACGTTGCGTCCAACAGCATCTTTGAAAAAATACGGTCCAATGATTCCACCAGCGTACAAACCACACCAAACAGTGCATTTTTCGGGATGAATGGGCAGTTCTTGAACGGCTTCTGGTTGCTCTTCACTCCAAATGCGGCAATTTTGCTTATTTACGTAGCCATTCAACCAGAAATGAGCCTCATCGCTGAACAAAATTTGTCGATAAAAAAGCGCGAAACACATTTCGAACCGAACACTGATTTTGGTAATAAAATTCAATGATTTGCAAGCGTTGCTCGTTAGTAAGTCTATTCATGATGAAATGTCAAAGCATACTGAGCATCTTTCTCTTTGACACCATGTCTGAAATCCCGCGTGATCTGTCAAATACTAATGCATGAAAATCCTAACCTCAAAAAAATCAGCCGATAGTAAAGAAATTATTGTATAGTTCTTGCAAAGTAGAAAAGAAGTCGACTGCTTCTGTTACCGATTCAACTGCACATGATCCTACCAAATTTAAAGAATGAGCGGCACAAGGAACGTAATCTGCTAAAGGATTAATTGTTTTGATTCGTGTCTGAAGGCCTGAATATATACCTGACATATTGCTTGCATTATCAAAAGATTGACCACGACAGTTCATTATGTCCAAACCATTATTTTCGAGAGATTTTAACAAAGCATCCTCAATATCTTTAGCTTTATGGCCGATATTTGGTAGAAATTCTAGAAACCTTTCAACAATCTCACCGTTATCACGTACATATCTGATAATTATAGTAAGCTGATCAACATGTGCAATATCAGGCGTAGAGTCTACAATTATACCAAAATACTTAGCAGATTGCACTTCACTGGAAATTTGTTGTAGTACTTTATACTGAATTAAAATTATTTTTATGAACAAAAAATGTTCTGACACTTTTGAATGAATATCAAAATGATATTCAATACACGCAAATCTACGGTATTTTTATTTCACACTTAAAACAAATTGAAAAGTTATTCAGCCTTAGTAATTTCAAAATGCTTCATACCCGTGCGATTAATTTCACTAAAGGAACAGAAAGTAAAGAACATTACTCAATAAACCTATATAATTGATCTATTAAAAAATTGACATCTTACCCATGCAGATTAACAAGTAAATTAATGAATTGAATTATAATATATTCTATAAACAATTTCTTATAAAAACTAATCTGAACCAATTTTTAAAATTGATTGTCTCTTTACTGTTTTTCGCCTCTAAACTTTTGGCATTTCAAAAATTTTGCCACCACTCAAATTATGCTTCCCTAGGCCCGGGCCTCAGAGGCCTAGGCGTAAATCCATCACTGAGAACAATAACAATTTACCTGACACAGAACTGACGCCACGCTACTGACGAAAAAGACGAAATTTGAGATTATAACCTGGACTAATGTTTTTTTTTGTAGTTTCAAATATCAACAAACTACATTTTAACAAATCAAAGTCTAATACGAATAAATAAAAATAAACTTTAGATTAACAAAAAAATAACGACTCACCATAAAACTGACGTGTTGACTGGCTAAGCACGTGTATAGACAACAAACATAACCCAAACTCTGGTACAGTTATGGTGGCCGTCAAATTGTGTGACCCGCAACTAACTTTATTACCAACATTAAAGTTCAAAGTGGGATTTGTCGTTGAGTCGGCGATATTTCGCACGAATTTTAAATTTAAATAACACACAAGAAACTGACGAATAAAACTGAACACAAAATTTCGTATTTTTTTTTAAATAAAGTGGAGAACACTGCATTATGAAAGTTGTAGTATATATTAAACTATATACATCGCAGATATTAATTTAATAAGTTTTCTCAAATCAATGATAATGTTTAATAGACAGTCACTTAATGGTTGGTTTTCAGGGTTGTGACATGCCAGAGGACTGACGTTTTAAGAACTAATTGTGTTTTTTAATAACTTGTATTCAAAATGAAGAACTGAAATTGGGTGACTAAATAAAGGTCTTTCCATTGTTTTAAAATAAATTGCAATCTCAATAAAATATAATCAGACTTTGTATATATTGGTTGATGACATCGACTTTTGTATAATCACTCATAAATATGTACCAAATGCATTAATTTCGATAAAAGATAGGAATGTAATTAAAATTTTGTCAAAATAATTTACATTTAATACATTTAAAATAATAAAACTGTTTTAAGATTCAACATTTTACTTGAAAAATAAGTTTGTCTTCAAAAAATTTAAATCCCATTTTATAAATCAAAAAACCCTTGATTTTTCAATATTTCTTTGAAAATCGTTAGAGCGGTTTTTTTTTATTAATTTTTTATATATACAATTTTTGAATTTTATTCTAAAAATATTTTTGGTATGCAGTTGTTTAGTGATTGTAAATATACGCTCTACATTTGTATTTCGTAAAAAAATGTTGACCCGTTTTTGAGTTATAGAATTTTGAAAAAAATAAATTCAATATTTTTTTAAAAATCCAAACAAAAAAAATTGCACTTTTGATAAACAAATATTGTTAAGGCAATATAAGAGCTCCTTCAAAAAAAAAATTATTGAAATCGGTTCATAAGTTGCTGAGAAAATTAAAAAACAAAATAACGGTTCTATGAGTGGTACCTTTCCGGAGCAATACAAAAATACTAAAAGAAGCCAAGTTAAAAAATAAAATTTTAGAGAAAATTAAAAAAAATCAATCGATTTGTTTTTGAGAAAATTCGAATTTTCATTTTTTTAAAAAAAAAAATGTATCGGGGCCACTGTTAGTTTTGATCTTAAAAAAAAATGAAAAAAACGCCTAACGCAAATCTGCTCAAAACCTTAACTTCCAAGTTTGAACTCAATCGACCCAATGGTTTAGCCTGTAGGAGCGTGGACAGACAGACAGGACAGACCGGACGGAATCGCGGGACCCACTTTTTTCGACTTCTCTACCATCGTAATATCATGTTTGATTAAAATCTCGAGTTCGAAATTTTGTACGAATGCAAAACTTGCCATATAGTTCCTTTATGTACATATGTCGCAAGTAAAAATTTGAGATGAATAATGAAACTAATGAGACTGATATTATTTAAAATGGACACCTCAGGAAGATTCGCAGCAGTCGATACCTTTGAGGTAATTTTTAAATATTTTTTTTTGTAAATTTCGGTTGCTAACTCGGATATTTTTGAACACGTCTAAAATTCGTGGATTGTTCGTGTAAAAACGTTCTTAGGTGTAGGCCCACGAAAAACAAGCCTGACGGTGTCAAATCTTACGGTTTTGGTAGCCAATTAACGTCTCCCAAAAGTGAAATTGCGTGACCAGGAATTACTTACGCAATAAATAAATAATTTCGATATGATCTTGTATGACACATTTAATTGTTGCGAAAGACTCTGACGTGAAATACAAAAAAAATGGATCATCAGCAACACTCGTTCTTACACCAGAAATATTTCCGACTGAGCGAGCGTGCATTGATGCAAAGAAATAACGACATCAGTAAAAGCTTTTACTCTTTTTAAATTTGTCAAACATTTTACCGACGGCGACGGCTTACGTAGTCGGTCGATCATTTTATTATAGCGTTATTGTCGAAAAGTGACTGCCTTTGAATTACCACTTTTTTTAAGGAGTTTCAATAATTTAAACACGTTTTTCGTTTGCTAAACGATTTTCGGAAATGGTAAACATTCAAGTAATATTATGACACTTGAAATTAACGAGAAGTTTGACAGGTGTCAAATGCCAGTGCTACCAACTTGAGACCAAAAATTGATTGACCCTTTATTATTAGTTGTAAAAAGACTGTCAGTGTTGATCAATAGGTAATCTTTTCTAAGTTAAAGATTCCATATTTAATAATTTTATATTAATTTTCCGTTGAATGTACAAATTCAGCTCAATATTTTCGTTCGTTCATTCATAAGGGATCACGCTTTTAAAGGGATCAACTTAATGCTCATCGTCATCATGATGATTGGCAATTATAATCCATGAGACAGACTTACTTTTAATTTATTGCTTTATAATACATAAATATCGGGTGATTTTTTAAGAGCTTGAGAACTTTTTTGAAGAAAAAAACGCATAAAATTTGCAAAATCTCATCGATTCTTTATTTGAAACGTTAGATTGGTCCATGACATTTACTTTTTGAAGATAATTTCATTTAAATGTTGACCGCGGCTGCGTCTTAGGTGGTCCATTCGGAAAGTCCAATTTTGGGTAACTTTTTCGAGCATTTCGGCCGGAATAGCCCGAATTTCTTCGGAAATGTTGTCTTCCAAAGCTGGAATAGTTGCTGGCTTATTTGTGTAGACTTTAGACTTGACGTAGCCCCACAAAAAATAGTCTAAAGGCGTCAAATCGCATGATCTTGGTGGCCAACTTACCGGTCCATTCCTTGAGATGAATTGTTCTCCGAAGTTTTCCCTCAAAATGGCCATAGAATCGCGAGCTGTGTGGCATGTAGCGCCATCTTGTTGAAACCACATGTCAACCAAGTTCAGTTCTTCCATTTTTGGCAACAAAAAGTTTGTTAGCATTGAACGATAGCGATCGCCATTCACCGTAACGTTGCGTCCAACAGCATCTTTGAAAAAATACGGTCCAATGATTCCACCAGCGTACAAACCACACCAAACAGTGCATTTTTCGGGATGCATGGGCAGTTCTTGAACGGCTTCTGGTTGCTCTTCACTCCAAATGCGGCAATTTTGCTTATTTACGTAGCCATTCAACCAGAAATGAGCCCCATCGCTGAACAAAATTTGTCGATAAAAAAGCGCGAAACACATTTCGAACCGAACACTGATTTTGGTAATAAAATTCAATGATTTGCAAGCGTTGCTCGTTAGTAAGTCTATTCATGATGAAATGTCAAAGCATACTGAGCATCTTTCTCTTTGACACCATGTCTGAAATCCCGCGTGATCTGTCAAATACTAATGCATGAAAATCCTAACCTCAAAAAAATCACCCATTATATACAAAAGTACATGTTTCGACCATGTCAGATCTCAGAGCAGCAAAGTGTCCTGTCCATAGTAATTTCCCAACTTAACTCACCTCCATCACTTTGCTGGATGTCCGTTGCCGTTGCCGTTTGTCTGTTTGTTATTTTTTCTTTGTTTTGTATTAAAAATACGACACCACGAAGGATGGACGAAATCGAAAATAATAAAATGCACGACTGGGTCGCACGAACTTGCTCCTGTATGCAAAGAGTCTGTTTAAAAAAGCACCTATATAAGATTTAAAATTATACCTTTAAAACAAGTTTGTCTTCAAAGATTTAAATGCTATTCGATTTGTCAAAAAAACCGCGCGATTCATCCCAAGACACAACTCATCCTAGGACAACCCATCCCGGAAATGAATTGGTATTTACAATAGTTATAGTTATAAACAATACATACATATGTACCAAATGCATTATCTAATTTGGATAAAAGATAGTAATCAGCCCTATCATGAATTCCATCGTCGGAATTTTTACGAATCCCGAAAAACTGTATCATGAAATCGGTTCGTAATGCAAAATTGTATGAGATTTTCCACTACGAACGGATTTCATGATACAGTTTTTCGGGATTCGTAAAAATTTCCGATTACGATGGAATTCATGATAGGGCTGAATATAATAAAAGTTTTGTCAATGTAATGCGCTCTTTCGGGCTCACGCACAGGATTTAATCTGGTGAGATGGGAGGGGGTTACATTTAATGCAGTTAAAATAATTTAAAAAAAAAACTATTTTAAGATTCAAAACTTTACCTGAAAAATAAGTTTGTCTTCAAAAATTTAGATGCCATTTTATAAATCAAAAAACCCTTGATTTTTCAAAATTTTTTTTTGAAAATCGTTAGAGCGGTTTTTTTTTAAATTAATTTTTTATATATAAAATTTTTAAATTTTGTTCTAAAAATATTTTTGGTATGCAGTTGTTTAGTGATTGTAAATATACGCTCTACATTTGAATTTCGTAAAAAAATGTTGACCCGTTTTTGAGATATAGAATTTTGAAAAAAAAAAATTCAATATTTTTTTAAAAATCCAAACAATAAAAAATTGCACTTTTGATAATCAAATATTGTTGACGCAATATAAGAGCTTATTCAGAAAAAAAATTATTGAAATCGGTTGATAAGTTGCTGAGAAAATTAAGAAACAAAATAACGGTTCTATGAGCGGTACCTTTCCTGAGCAATACAAAAATATGTTTTTCTTATGAAAAGAAGCCAAGTTTAAAAATAAAATTTTAGAGAAAATTTAAAAAAAATCTATCGGTTTGTTTTTGAGAAAATTCGAAATTTCGTTTTTTGACCAAAAAAATTGTATGGGGGCCACTGTTAGTTTTGGTCTTAAAAAAAAAATGAAAAAAACGCCTAACGCGAATCTGCTGAAAACCTTAACTTCCAAGTTTGAACTCAATCGACCCAATGGTTTAGGCTGTAGGAGCGTGGACAGACAGACAAAACAGACCGGACGGAATCGCGGGACCCACTTTTTTCGACTTCTCTACCATCGTAATATCATGTTTGATTAAAATCTCGAGTTCGAAATTTTGCACGAATGCAAAACTTGCCATATAGTTCCTATATGTCGCAAGTAAAAATATTGAATTTTTATTTAAGGACAATGAAATCTCATTAAGGAGCAATCTCATGAGTCTTATCCAAAATCCGTTATTAAAATGAGAATGAATTTATCGTGACTGTAGTTTTAACATTCTCTTATAACAAAAACATGTACGGTAATGTATATGTGCAGTTATTCTGTCCAAAATTTAAAAAACTGAACCTTCAGATGCCAATTTTCACCAACAGTTTCCAAGCCATACATATTGGTGCAACATGCATGTAACGAGGAGTATAATTGATAGTTTAGCACAATTAGTATAAAGGCCGTATATCGATGCTGATTTCCAACGTAAACTCACCCCCCCCCTGCCTTACCGTTTACAAGCGCAGCAGCTTCAACGTCATATTCCTTTAGCGATGAATTCGATTTTAAATTGTTTACGATCGCATATTATGTGGAATGTCGAAAAAATGACACTACTTGCACCATATGATGATGATACTTGGTGATGATGGTGGTTTAAGGCTTAAAAGGTCCTTACATAAATAAACCTTTACATTTTACATACCTATACATTATATTCTACGTTACATACAACATACCTCTGCACTCATGCCTGCAGTCGCTTTCGCTTGATGATACCGAAAAAAGGGAAACAAAAGCAAAAAGAAGAAAATGGAGTCAGTGTGCTATTAATGGGATTAAACTTATGCGCTTGTTGCTTTAACTGCGGCACATTTTTGAGTAATAATCATAAAATTTCGAGAAACATGCAAAAATAACGATTATTGACAGTTGGTGAACATTTTCCGTTGCCGAGTAAAGATTATAAGTGTGTATCATTTTTGTTTATGTATGTCATTTATTGATGATGGAGGGCTTTTGTTAAAGTTTCTTTTTTTAGTTTTTGGGAACATTTTTTTTTCAAAGTCAAATAGATTGTTCCAACTACAAGGCGATGTTATACGTCATTCTTTTAAATTTTTGCAAATGGCAGCTTTTTATTTTAACTTTGACATTTGCTAAGTAAATAAACAGATCCAAAATGCACATACACAAAACTCCATTTCCTTCATTATGAAGAATGTGTTTTTCTTCTTTCATCATAGTTTTTGACAGTTGTGCAATTAACGCGGGCAAATGGTGGCAAATGTCATTAAACAGATTCAAAGTGCACGTCAAGAAAACTTTATTTCGAAGACCCTTTAAGGAAAGTGACAGATGGTTTCATTATGAACAATGATTTTTTTTTTCTTTATCATAGTTTTTGACAGCTGAGCAATCAAATTGCCTAAATGGCTGTAAATGTATGTAGTTTCACCTTTGAAATTCGTTAAGTAGATACAGATCTAATATGCATGTCAAAAAACCTCTGATTCGTCGAGATTTTGGACATAGTGACAGATAATTTATGAACTATGTGTTTCTTTCTTCATCAAAAGTTCTGGCTATGTAAGTATTGCGTAAAGCCTAAATGATTAGTGCAGGGTAGCGTAAGAGCCATAATTCAATGCAATTTTTTTAATTGTTTGCAAATGTCAAATATACTTTTACAATTACTGAGTAGATAAACAGATCCACAGTGCACGTCAAAAATTTAATTTCGTTTTGCGCATAGTAATAGATGAATTCATTATGAAGGAGGTGATTCTTTCTTCATCATATTTTTTGACAGCTGTCCCATCAAATTGGCCAATTGACGGTAAATGTCATTTCTGCTTTGACATTTGTTTATCAAGTTAACAGATCATCAATATGTCAAAAAACTTCCATTTCTTCGATCTTTTGTGCAAAATGACAGATGGTTTCATTGCTGTCATCAAGTTTGCCTTCAACCATAAAACATTAGAAATTTTCTACGAATTTTAATTTATGTACCTAAAAGCTAAAATTCATGCCTTCATATATGGAGCACCATTCTCATCATGTAATCATCGATTTAGATAGAAGGCGGATGAGAGACCGAAAACTCTTACCATAGAATGGATGTTGCAATACAGTAAATACTATACTATATAGTACCTACGAGAGTAAATGTTGTTATTTTCATAAATATTCATGAGATGTAAAACGGGTAAACATTTCCCTATGAGTGTATTTCTTGGGAGCGGCTCGAAATGCTGTATTTTAAAATACTGTATGGTTAAAATTCTGTATCATACTGTATGATACTGTATATTCATAATACTGTATGGTTAATATACTGTATCTCAAAATGCTGTGTTGTCAAAATACTGTATCTGTTAATACTGTATCTCAAAATTCTTCTTCTCAAAATGCTGTATGAGCAAAACATTATCTAAAAATACTGTATTTTTGCAAAATTCCGCTCTTAAGCTTCCATTATAGAGAACAACAAAAGCAGAACGCGATTTACATATGTATGTACATTATATCATTTATTGCAACTCCAAATTTCACTTAATTCTTAAATTTGCATTAGCTTTTAAATATCAACGAAATGAACGAACACGTGGAAGTTTTGACAGATCAATAAGTTCGGTGTAATTGTTTATGGAATTGTTGATTGTGGTAACAATAGTTGATATACAACTGTGAGAGAAATAACAATCAATGAGAAGAAAATAAGACGAAGATACCATTTATTTGTTTTTTTTTTTATTAATTCAAAGACTTATGAATTATCATATGTTATTGTTCAAGGGAAGTATATTAGAACATTATGCCAATGAAAAATATTATGATGTATTCCTTATAAAAGTAATCTGTTTTTAAAATTATGTATTTCAACATTCTGTAAATAGGCTGACAAATACAAATCGTTTTGATAATGTAAAAAAGTGCGCACTTTTTTACATTATCAAAACAATTTGTATTTGTCAGCCTATTTACAGCATTTTGAAATACAGAATTTTGGTATACAGAATTTTAAGATACAGAATTTTGAGCTACAGTATTTTGATCATACAGTATTTTGTACATACAGTATTTTGAAATACAGTATTTTGAGATACAGTATTTTAAATACAGTATTATGATCCATACAGGATTTCGAACCCAACCCGTATTTCTTAGCTTGTATGGATTGTTGTTGTTTTTTTATTTTTTGGTTGTAAAATGTTAGCAAAATAAAGCCTTTTGGCCAAATTTTCAGTTTGATTGTAGGTGTATTTATAGAGAATAATATAGGAATAGAGCTAAGGGTATTTTCACCAACCCATAGGGAAGGGGATATGTGTTTGCATTTTAATCGGGTAGAAATATAGTTTTGGTAGTTATAAATTATTCAACTTAAGTTTATTTTTTTTTTGTATAATGAGGTATAGTTAAAAAATTTTTAATTGTTAATTTTCGTACGATTATTATTTTTCCTGAAATGAATTTGAATTGATGCAGCTTTTCTATTTTATTTATGTGGGTGTGAAATAAAAGCTTAGACGGGGACAGAAGTGTGCAGAATCTCGGACGTCTATTTTTAGTACAATAATATCAGACAGGGAGAGAAATTATTATTATTAAAGTGGGAAGGTATTCTACAAGTTGTGTCTAAGTTGGTAACTATTTCTGGGCAGTGATAAAATTTGAGTTACATTCCTAAAACCATCAAAATAGGTTAAGGAAAGAAAGTTATATATGTTAATAGCATATTAAAGTATGCGAATACTTTAAGTTTCTGACAAGGATCCGGATTTGGATCCAAGATTCGATACTATACGAACCCTCGGAAAATGGTTTGATATCCTAATGAGTTTCAATACTGTACGAATAGTATAAGCGAATACCCTATATTGCACCTGTACTACACTGTACTAATCTGAACATTGGAAAATATACTGATTATGACGGGTCTCAACTGGGAGCGGCTCGAAATGCTGTATTTTAAAATACTGTATGGTTAAAATTCTGTATCATACTGTATGATACTGTATATTCATAATACTGTATGGTTAATATACTGTATCTCAAAATGCTGTGTTGTCAAAATACTGTATCTGATAATACTGTATCTCAAAATTCTTCTTCTCAAAATGCTCTATGAGCAAAACATTATCTAAAAATACTGTATTTTTGAAAAATTCCGCTCTTAAGTTCCCATTATAGAGAACAACAAAAGCAGAACTCAATTTATGTATGTATGTACATTATATCATTTATTGAAACTCCAATTTCACTTAATTCTTAAATTTGCATTAGCTTTTAAATATCAACGAAATGAACGAACACGTGGAAATTTTGACAGATCAATAAGTTCGGTGTTATTGTTTATGGAATTGTTGATTATGGTAACATTAATTCATATACAACTGTGAGAGAAATAACAATTAATGAGAAGAAAATGGGAAGAGAAAATAAGACGAAGATACCATGTATTTGTTTTTTTTTTTTTTTAATTAATTCAAAGACTTATGAATTATCATATGTTATTGTTCAAGGGAAGTTTATTAGAACATTATGCCAATGAAAAAATATTATGATGTATTCTTTATAAAAGTAATCTGCTTTTAAAATTCTGTATTTCAACATGCTGTAAATAGGCTGACAAATCCATAGCTCAAGAACCAGAAGAGATATCGACTTCAAATTAATTTTGTTATACAGATAATAAGGCAGAAAGATGCAGAAAGGGCTCTCAAGAAAATTGCTTGGGTGTTTTTTTTGCCATAGCAGTTTAAAAAAAAGGTGAACATTTTGGTTAACCCTAAATATCTCACGAACAAATAATGTTAAAGACTTGAATTAAATTGTATGTTATATATTGTAACGTGATACCAAACAAATATCTTTTTGGAAAAAACGGTAAACGGTAACGGTTTTTTTATAAATCAAAAAAAAATGAAAAAAAAATATTTGTCACCTCGAAAATTTACGAATAAAAAATGAATTTTATCTTCAAAACAAATTTTGTGCAACGAAGAATAACGTTTCAACATCTGGTAAAATTTTGAGAAAAATCGAATTGACAGTTTTATTAACAAAAAATAAATACCTAAAAAAAGCATTACTAAAAGTTCGTAAAAATTGATTTTCGACTCAAATATCTTTTCAAAAACTTGAGATTATGGCATCAAACTTATTTTTTTTTTAAGAAATATTGTTTTCAACATTCGGTTAAGTTTTGAGAAAAATCGAGTTGACAGTTTTTTTATAAAAAATAAAAACCTAAAAAACATTACTAAAACTCGGTAAAAATTTACTTTCGACTCAACTATCTTTTTAAAAAACTAAAATTATTGGATTTAAACTAATTTTATTTATTATTTTTTTTATAAAAAGCCAATATTCAGTTTTCTCATAAAAAATTAAAATCTACACAAAATTGGTAAAAATTAATGTTCGGTTCTCGATATCTTGAACAAAAGAAGATATTGACTTCAAATTAATTTCATTCATCCAATTTGTATTTGTTTATTATTATAATATAATTATTATTATTTGTATTTGTTTATAAGAAATAAAAAAAAAAATGGTTGCCTGTAAAGTCGGTTTTACGGGCGAAGATTTTACGTGACAACGTCTTTTTCTCGGTAGAATATTTATTGATATGAATATAATTAAATTGCACAATAGGAACAAGGAATTGAATGAAAATAAGAATTGCACAAATTTTTTAAACTAATAATTTGCTTAACACTATCAACATTTATCAATAGTATGACATAACCTATAAACTCAGTTTCTCAACTTTTGTGTCAATCTAACAATTAATCAATCAATCATAGTTTACGATAATGAAATATCAGTGTACAATTATTTACCTTTATTGTTGTAGTTGTTGTAAATGACGAATCTAAGCACTCCACATTTTCACTACAGACACAGCTGACGATACTTTAACCACACGTGTGGACTTGTATTATGACGCTTTCTTGTTTTTCCAACGCCAAGAACGTTCGAGAAAGACAAAGACAGAGACACAAGCATGCGCCGATTCAATGCGCCTAATTCTCTAGTGCTGCGCGCGCGGCAGACCGATCATAGTTGAGTGGGAGAGAGACGCAAGGCATTCGGCGGGCCTCTCTCTCGTTCGGTGACTCATCGTAACGTTACCGGGCGTTACACTTTTTCATAAGTGACTCCCAGCCGCAACCTAATTTAAGACGTTGTCACGTCAAAACTTTATAAAAATTGGTTTTCAACTAAAAAGTTCGTTAGAAAAAATAGATTTTGAAATAAAACTATTTCATTACTAGCTGACCCGGCAGAATTCGTACTGCCTCAATCGATAAATAAAAGACCTAAACTAAACATTTTACTCTGGTTAGTCGACAAAATAAGGCCAGATGAGATTGATTCCATAATTTCAGCTGAAATTCCAGATGAAACAGTTGACCCAAAATTGCATGCAGTAGTTACCAAACACATGATACATGGACCTTGCGGACTTTTCAACTACAATTCACCCTGTATGGTCGACGGCAAGTGTTCCAAGCGGTACCCAAGAGACCTGCTTGCTGAAACCATAACGGGAAATGATGAATACCCATTGTATCGTCGGCGATCAGTTGCTGTAGTTGTGAAGGTAAGAGGACAAAATCAATCAATCGTTGGATTGTGTCTGTCATCGAGTCTTATTTTCAAAAATAAAACTTTCGTATGGCAACATTCTAATTTGTCATGTCAAGTATAATTGTCTCCCTTTCGAACGAAAGAGAAAAACAATTATAAACTTTTGGCGCGCATGATCTCTTCTCTACAACATTTTAAGGTTATATTTAAAAGACGAATTTTGGTTTAGTTGCTAAGAGCAAGATTAAAATTGAAGTTGTTAATCGTGATCAATTGTAAGTTTTGCATTTTTGTTAAGAAATATTTTTAATATTATATTTTTTTTAGAAAATAAAATCGAATCAAATAAAATACATTTGAGTTGTTCTTCGATATTTATACTTGGCCAGAGATTCAAGATTTTTTGTGCTTGCAGCAACAGTGCCATACTCGCCAATATTAGCCAAAGCTTTTGAGACTCACATCAATGTGGAATATTGTAACTCTGTAAAGTCGATAAAATAAATAAATTTGTCCTTGTATCTGTAATATTTTAAATTTTGTATATTAATTATTTCATATATACAGCGTGTAACGGAAGGGGGGTATCAACCCTGAAGACGGTGAATGTGCTCATGAAACTCAACAACTTTCCCCATAGAACATAGGTCGAAATATGAAAAAAAAATGTGGCCCTCCCTTACAAAACTGACTACCAGCTGATTGATTTACTATGGGAGGGCCAAATTTTTGTTTCATATTTCGACCTATGTTCTTTGGGGAAAGTTGTTGAGTTTCATGAGCATATTCACCTCCTTCAAGGTTGATACCCTCTTCCGTTATACACGCTGTATATATATTTTAGAACAAACTTGAATATTATAAAAAAATATTCTGGTATAATACCTTGAAAGTGGGCATGAAATTGTCCTGTATAATATGTGTAGCGCCAAATGATGTCATCTGGAAACAGTTGTTATATTTCTGAATGTTGGCCAAGAAGTGCTTAGAATCATTTCCAATCCCAGAAACTAAAGAGCGTAAAGGATCTAGTGGTGGGACCAATTGTGGCAATTTTACAACATAATCCAGTAGATTCACTAGTGTATTTTAACGCCTTACAATATTTACAAATTATTTTCATTTCCTCAATTGTTACCGATTTGTCGGCACAATAATCAATTGCCGGATCATAGTGGAATGCAGCTCGTTCAAGAATCACAGGAGCACTGCGTCTGCGGATTCGCTCAATTTCATTATATCGTGCTCGCTGTTGTTGTGTTTGATGTGCACGAACTCGTTGCATTCTAAGCCTATCCATTTCATTGTCACTCACTAAATAACGCAATTCTGACATAGCAATACGACTATTTTCTTGATCTGTCTCTCTCTGGTCATCAGTGCGGTTAGCACGTGAGGTAGCTCTTCGCACATTTGATTGACTGCGACGACGACCTAAGTCAGGTCGTCTTCTCCGTAATTTTTCAAAGTGAGAACATTTCTCGCTCACTTAACAGTAACTTAACAGTTAAGTGTCACTATCAAAAAAATATCAACAAAAAAAGAGCACACTACTTGAAATGGAATGTCACTATCACAAGGGATCACAAAAGTAAAGAAAGTTCTCGCGCACGAAGCCGTAATCGTCACTCACAAAGATAGAAGGATGCACTCATAGAATATCGTAACCATGATCATAACACAATATCGTCAATCGTAATACTTTTTTCCGTGTTCTGGTTTATTATTTTTTTTTTTTTTGAGTTTACCTTTAAGCCATAAATCTCCGTGTTCTGAAGTGCGACAGAATGATTGACATATTAGTTGGTTGTCAAATCTAATGTCAAATATTATGGTTGTGTTCAGAAACTTAATTTGTGACAAAACTTAAGATTTATCAAACTTAAAAAAATAATCTGATACAGTTACAACTGAAGTTAGCTAACACACCAAAATTGTTTAGACAACAGTGAGTGATTATAATTTAATATGAACTTTATTGAATAGCAATAAAGTTCAAATTGACTCTAGAAAACGTTTGTATGGGAAATAGAAAAGGGCTGTTTTTAGGGTTTTCCCGGAAATAATTCGATTTGTTCTCGCCTTTTAAACCTTCCCTAGACCTCCACGAACATTTCAAGACTAAGATCAGATAAATCCGTTCAGCCGTTCTCGAGTTTTAGTGAGACTAACGAACAGCAGTTCATTTTTATATATATAGATATGCAAATATAGATTTTTAAATTTTTTAGAATAATTCAATTGAAAACTTTTTTAACAAAACACGAAAACCTACAAGGCTTTTAAGCAAGACAAATCGGCAGACGGGATGGGAAATTATCAGTGTGGGTCGTATCCCAGTCTCTTTTTTTGATATCAAATGAAACCTCTTATTTAAAAACCTTGTGGTTAGACACATGACATATTTGAACACACGAGGAATTTTAACTTTAAAACTACAAAACTAGTAAGTGTTCAGCCCAAATTACTTAATAGACTTTTTACGAAAACCCATTATAATAATCTTTCGTCAGTGTCTTGAGTCTCGACAAACTTTAATATATGAAGGTATTTCCTGAAACTTCTTTTGAATGGTGTTTTCTAAATTACACACCAATCTTGCCATAAATACCGTAAACTTTCTCTAATTTTCTCATACATTATTCTTTCCATGCACATTTGTGAATAGAGAATTTGATTAAAAGTGAAAGTTAAAGTGAAGCTGATGTGATTTCTATGCAAATGAGAACATTTGCCTTTCGTTATCGTTATCTTCAATATATTGCCTTAAACCCCACAGCACAGCCACAACTTAATATGATGCAAAACAAATACAAATCAGTGATTGGAATAACACTTCCGGTTGGTACCAAGTGCGCTATATATAGAGACATTTTGTTTTTATTTTCTTAAAAAAGTCCTCCGCATATCCTTTCTCCAGCCTCTGATGATATGTGCCACAGAGTTAATAGAGCAAATTAAATTGAACAAGTTGAAATATATGTTTTTCCTCCTCAAGGATTCTTCGGGATTTGCAGATGTCGATAGGAAAAGTGTTATCATATCCTGATGGTGATGATGATGATGATGATGCAATAGCAATAGCAGTAGGTGTAGATATATGTTCGACACATAATTTATAAATTCGTTCAAAGAGGGGGAAAAGAGAGATGATACAATTTGCTTTCATTATAAATTACCCTCTAAATAAGACCTAAGTGGAAGCTATAAAACTCGTTTGTCTCTATCTGCGCATATCTCAGCATCATCATTTGACACGCGAAGCCGAAGCGAGTATGGAAATAAATTGGTAACACATATTTCATAGACACAAAGTAGGTACCTATACCATACACTCTTATACTTGTATAGGTAAAGCAGATGAATGATATTCCACCTCCAATTCGTCCTCGTCGTGCGTCGTTTACCTCCTGTTCTTGTTCTCCCTCCCCATATATAACTTCCCTATCCTGCATATCTACTCGTAGTGCGGTATCTGGGGAAAATAAATTCTATTGCTCCTGACAAATAGGTATGTTTTGAAATCTTTCTCTATGGATAAACTCCTTGATAAACCTTACCTAACCTTCTTATTCTTAGACAAATCACATTTAAATGGTTGAAAATGTGTCGTATATGTACTTGTGCGTTTATACCAAACCTTCATGTTTCGTATTCCGTTTTCCCGAAGGATATTGCTTTATCGTTGAGGCGCAAATTATTGCGTCTCAATTACCTAAAGCCTATATATTATTTTAGTATTATAATGTGTGAAAGGGAAGAAGAGAGACAATAAAGACAGAGAGAGAGAGAGAAAAAGAGATGAAAAAAGAGCTTATGAAAATATCACTTTCCTTAAGGGAAATATTTTAATACTTTCAATAAATTCCCATGTGGGATATTAGGTTACAGGTCTATTATAATATATTAGATGAAATTCATCAAAATAATGTTTGGAAATATTTATTTTGTGTGAAAATATTGATCATTATTATTATTGCGAGCTTTAAAGGGAGAAAAATGCAAATTAATCAAACTTGGAAGTCTAGTAAATGGAGAAATTCAAATAACCTTCTGTAGCAGAATGTGAGGATATTCAGTGATGAAATATTGAAGACTTTACTAGAACAGCAATTATTATTCTTTCAAAATGCCTTCAGGTGTAAGGTACTTTAGTTGGTATTTCTTAACCATATTCACATAATTTATATTTTTCAAGGACTTTCACCCTCTAAGATTTGCCTTTTAAAAACTATTAATTATAGGCGGGGGTGAAATGTGGTTTAATGTAAATTACTCGAAAACTATGGTTTTCTTTTTGAAATTGTACAGGGTTTTACAATCAGATGTATCAGCCTTGACAGCAGCAGCATATACTTTTTATGACACTTTTCATGACTTCACGAATTCCATCCTTAAGGTCATTTAATCGATTGTTTTCACGTGGCTCAAAAAAAGGTGATTACTTCTTTGAGAAATAGCAGGGCCTTGAAACTTTTCTTACAAAATTGCTGTAAAATGACAAACAGTTTCACCAACCTCATTTTCAAATAAGTAAAGTCCGATCATGGGTCAAAAACAAAAGAAGGGGTTGGTGGAGGTGTGTACTCTAAACGACTGAAATTAAGTCTCTCATTCCGCCTTCCCAATCATTGTAACGTGTTCCAGGCGATAAAAGAAGTCTTGTCCTGGCCTAAAGAAAACGTGATATCAACATCTGATATCCGTATTTTCTCAAATAGTCAGGCCGCTATCAAGTCTCTGGACTCTGTCTCTACAAACTCTATAACAGTCCATAACTGTCGATCATCTCTAATGGAGATGGCACAACAGTTTAATATTCACCTTTGCTGGGTCCCGCGCCATAGAGACATTCCAGGTAACTGTAAGGCAGATTAACTCGCCAGGAACGGTACAGTGCAGCCCATCCTACCACGTTTGGCACGTACTGGCATACCAATCGCTACTTGTAAACTAAATGCAAGACGCTGTGAGGAGGGCAGGCACCAGGTGGAACAACATCACCACGTGTCAAGTCACAAAAAACATATGGCCAACACTGGATTTAAAACGTTCAAGATGCTTGCTCTCTCTAAACAGATCGCATATAAGCTCAATAATAGGTGGACACTGTCTAATAGGAAAGCACGCCACGAGATTGACTCAAATGAATTTTCCAGAAGTTGTATGGACGAGGAAGAGGAAGAAACAGTTCTTCATCTTCTCTGCACATGCCCTGCTCTGGCTCGAAAACGCAAGAATTACCTAGGAGAATTCTTCTTTAACGATCTAAGCGATCTAAATTATATCAACATAATCAGCCTCTCACGTTTCGTAAGGGACTCAAACTGGTTCCATTGAGCTTAGGAGGAAGCCTCAAGATTCATGTGGTATCACAACGGGCCATTTAACTGGCTTAAGTGTGTCCGTTTCCATCTTGGACAGCCACTATAACCTAACCTAACCTAAGGTCCGATCACAACATTAACCAGCCAGTGACACGTTAAGGATAGAGTTTTTGATTTTTCGAGTTCCAATGGGACGATTGTGCTTATAAACGTACACCCTAAGAGGTGAAAATGGGCCTCATTGATAAATTCAATGAAAATTTGGATTATTTTGATTCATTTTAAGGATCTCATCTGTAACATTAAAAGCTTACATAATGTGAATTTATAAAATAATGTCCTTTGTGAAATGCCTAATTCTAAAGATCAATGATCGAAAAACCTGGATTTTCGTCAAAAGTACGGCTAGAGCAATAATATTTCTAATTGCTTCTTTAAAATATTTTTGGTATGCAGTTATTAAGTGTTTATAAATATGCATACATTTAGGATTTGAATTTCGTTAAAAAATGTTGACCTATTTCTGAGATATCGAATTTAAAAAAAAACAAATTTAATATTTTTTTTAAATAAAAAAAATATGTACGACTGCGGACGAACTTGCTCCTGTAGCCAAAGAGTCTGTTTAAAAACCCATAATTTAAGATTTAAACAATTTAGTTGCAAAATAAGCTTACTTTACAAAATTTAAATGAAATTTCTCAAAAAAAACTTTATTTTTTCAGATTTTTTTGGAAAGTCATTATAGCGGTTTTTTTTTGTAAATTATTTTTTATAAAGGGTTTTTAATTTAGTGCGGATAGATTTTGGCGCCCCGAGGAGCTGTCAAATCTTTTGTTTATTATTCAGTTGTTTATGTCAAATCATCATGGCAATTTACACGATTGAACAGCACGTTCAAATGATAAATCTTTATTATCAAAATGAGTGTTCGTTAACGCAAACGTTGTGCGCGTTGCGCCCATTTCACCGTAGACGTGGTGGCCCTTCACAGTCGACTCTTCAAAATTTGATGGCCAAATTTGAGAAGACCGGTTCAGTAAACAATCAGCTAACATCCGTACGTTCAAGGAACACAAGATCGGCCGAGAACGTCGCCGCGGTCCGTGAAAGTGTACAGCAGAACCCGAGACAGTCTATTCCTCGCCCTCGCCGTGTACAAGAACTCGTCCTTTCGCAAACTTCAACTTGGCGAATTTTGCTTCGGGACTTGGGCCTATACGCCCTAGACCCGTACAAGATCCAACTGACCCAGGAGCTCAAAGTTCCTGACCATAGAAAACGCCGTTTGTTCGCTGACTGGGCTTCGAATCGTTTGGAAGAGGACCCCAATTTTGGCCGAAAAATCATCTTTAGTGACGAGGCGCATTTTTGGACGAGTGGTTTTGTTAACAAGCAGAATTGCCGTAAATGGGACGACACCAACCCACGCGATGTTCACCAGGTGATAATGCATCCTCAAAAAGTTATCGTTTGGTGTGAATTTTAGGCCGGTGGCGTAATTGGTCCGTACTTTTTTAAAAACGACGTTAGTGAAGCGATCACCATCAATAGCGAGCGCCACACAAAAATGATTACTAAATTCTTATGGTAGTACCCGTGGGATAATGGTTAATGCGTTGGAGTGTCGCGCCAGAGGTCTTGGGTTCGATCCCTGCCTATGCCATCTAATTTTTTTTTCACGGTTACCGCCTCTTGCAGCGAATTGAGAAATTCTTCAAATCTCTTGTCATGAAAAGTGCTTTTTCAAATAAGCCGTTCGGATTCGGCTTAAAACTGTAGGTCCCCTCCATCCCTGACAACCGTACTCGCACACAGGAATAGTTGAGAGTTATAAATCACTAGTCCCTAGTTGTTAACGGACTGTTGCGCCACCCAATTTATTTATTTTTTTTTAGTTTCTTGTGGCCAAATTGAACCATATGAACCTAGACGACATGTGGTTCCAGCAGGACGGCGCTAAGTGCCACACAGCAAAAGCCAAGATTGGCATTTTGCATGAACGATTTGAGGGTAAGTTTATATCTCGCATTGGTGATGTGAATTGGCCACCAAGCTCCTGCGATTTGACCCCGCTAAACTTTTTCCTGTAGGGTTTCTTGAAGTCGCAGGTCTATGCAAATAAACCACAATCGACCGATTCCCCTGAAGATGAACATAACACAGGCCATCGCTCAAATTCAGCCGGGTCTAGGCGGAAGAGTAATTGAAAATTGGACCACTCGGATCCGTGCCACCGTAAAAAGCCAAGGCGGGCATTTGAATGATGTAATATTCCACACTTAATGGCATACATGCGCCTTTTAAATAAAAAATAATTTTGTTAATACTTCACACAGCTTGTTTTATTCCATTTCAACATCTAACAGCCCTTATTGAAAAACCCTTTATAACCCTTTCGATTTTTGTTTAAAAATATTTTTGGTATACAGTTTTTTTAGAATATATTTATATAAAGGGTGATTTTTTAAAAGCTATAGGAAAGTTTTTCAAAAAAAAAATACATACAATTCAGAAAAATGCATGAAATCTTAATTTGAATCAATAGTACGGTCCATATAATTTAATGTTTGAAGATTATTTTATGGAAATGTTGACCTTGACTGCGCCTCAAATGGTCCATCCTCTTAGTCCAATTTTGGCATACTCTTTCCAACATTTCGGCCGGTATCTCACGAATAAATGCTTCAATGTTGTCTTCCAATGCGTCAATTAAAGCGGGCTTGTCTGTATAGACATGAGCTTTAACATAGCCCCACAAAAAATAGTCTAAAGGCGTGTTAAATCGCACGATCTAGGCGGCTTCTGGCTGATACTCACTCCAAAATTGACAATTCTGCTTATTTACGTACCCATTGAGCCAAAAATGAGCTTCATCGCTGAACACAATTAAATGGAAGAAGCGCGCGATGAACTTTCTCAACAGAGCACGAATGTTGATAATAAAATTTAATAATTTGCAAGCGTTGTTCATTTGTAGGACGATTCATGGTTAAATTATAGACCAAACTGAAGATGTTTGACAGTGAAACAAAACACGAAACGTGAGTCTGCTGTCTAAACTAGTGTTACCAAAAGGATAATAGCTAAAAAATCACCCTTTAGATTTAATGTTTGAATTTTGTAAAAAAATTTTAACCCGTTTTCGAGATATCGAATTTGAAAAAAAAAATTAATATTTTTTTTAAATCAAAAACAAAAATTTTGACATTTTTGATCATCAAATATTATTAAGCTTGTGCCTCAGAAAAATTAAAAAGCAAATTAAGGTTCAATGGGGGCTATAGTGTCGAGGATAGACAGAAAGACGTGCGGAATTGGGGGACATACTTTTTCGACTTCTCTACAATCGTAATGTCATGTTTGATTACAATCTCGAGTTTGAATTTTTTTTACGAATTCAATACTTTTCATATATGTATGTATGTATGTACATACATACATAGTTGTAAGTAAGAACATAAAACAAATTTCTTTGAAAATCAAAATATTCCTCGAACAAAACTTGAACTTGAATTTTCACTTCAATAAATTAAGGTAAGAACTTCCAATTGGGAAGTTAACAACAATTTAAAATTTTCTCAAGACTGAATTTTTTTCGTTATGAAATCTGATATGTCACCAGTATTTTGTTTCAATATTTTTGAATTGAACAAAAGTAGGACTCCAAACGATTTCAAGTTTAAGAGCATTTCCATATGACCTAGTAGTGTATTTTATTTAATTTTTGGGACACAAATTTAGAACAGGTATATATGTATGTATAAGAAAAACACTAACAGTATTAACCTACATCCGATAAAATGACTCCATTTCAAAACATATAGTTGTCGTTCTGCATAACACTTCAAGCCACCAGTCTTCGCTCACGGTCACGGTATAATATAAGGATGAAAACGAATACAAACAAATTCACTCCTGCTGTAGGTATATAAGGATACCGCTCTCTCCAGAGGCTGATTTCCGCCTTAATTATGCCAAAATGACCTTTTTAATTTTGTTTTACTTCTTAATTCACCACTTAAGTACGTTCGTTTCGTTTAAACGCAATGTTTGTAAAATTTCTTTTTGAATTTGTTTTCAAAAAAGAAATTGAAAGCACACTCCTTGTCAATTTTCTTCGTTTGGTATGTCAAGTAGTATACGTTGGGTCGTACCGTTTTCGCTGGTGCTCTGGCTGGTAGGATAGGAGAATAAAGGTATACCTTGTATAGGTATATGAAATTTAATTATACTGACTCCTTGAAGGAGGTGTTGTGCCCTTTTTTTTAATTCTTAAGGAGCCGAAGTGAAGGTGAAGTTTCGTGGTATGTTAAGCGTAAGTGTTATAATTTCTTTTTCGAACAAAACCACCACCACCACCATCACCACCATCGCCACCATCACCATCAACAAAAATTACAGCATGACCTCGATGGGAAAAAGCAAAACTCAAGACGAACAAAACCTAACAACCCACTAAAAACAACTAAAAACAAAAACAACAACGACAGCGACACCAACAAAAAAAAAAACTAAGAGATTTTAAAAACTTCAAAATGAATGAATTTAAATTCACCTTAACGAAACGATATCCTTAAGTAAATGGAAAACTTTAGGGAAAATTATTAACGAAAGGAGAAGTTTTCCTTTCCAACTTGGATGGATGTTGGATGTTGGTGGATGGTAGATGGTGCGGATGTTGGATGTTAGAAATATGGTGGGATGGAAAAGAAACATAAAGTTTTCTGTGGTGGTACTATATGTATATTCGTACTTATAAAAGAGAAGTCTTCTGAACTGTGTAATTTTTCGAGGAAATCAAGGACTTTGAAAAATTCTTCAAAAACTCTCTCTCTCTCAACACTACACTACACACTCTACATAAGAGTAGCATTTCTATTACTAAGTTAACAAGAAGTTTTTTCTTACATTTATTTTGCTGATACCATATTATTTGCCATCATTGAGAGATTTCCACATTTGGAGAGAACCATCATCAAAAGTAATATATCCTGATTTAGATAGTTAAAACTTAAAACTTAAAACTTAAAACTGGAAAACTAAAATAAAAGCAAAACAAAAACAAAAAAATAAAATGCTATTAAACTTTTTATCTTGCCGCGCGAATTGGACTCACCTTATAATCATTAAATAGATACTTGTGTTTTGTGTTCGCAGAGCTAGGGAAGATGTTATTGCGATTTGAAAAACTTAAGTCGTAAACAAAATTCAAGTGAACACTGGTATAATAAAGTTGTTTACGATCCCACTCGTTTCGCGTTTTATATATACGTCCATACGTACAAAATATGTAGTACTTGTGTATTTGTATAGCTATAGATCCTTTTTTAATTTCTATAGGGGAAGTTGTATCCTTTCAACAATGCATATTGCCTTTTGTCCTGTTTTTGTGAATTGCTAAATTCTAGAATTATCATCATTCATGCGCTGCAGTTGTAATGTTTTGATACTTTGCTTAGCAGAACATAATAAAGCAATGGGTGCTATACTCGTATAAATAGAGATAAATTGTATTTCCTTCTGAAATCATAATTATTGCATAATAAGTTATGAAGTACTTTAGTTAGATATACTGGAAAGTTTTGTGATGTTTTTAAATTGCATCTCTTTTAAACGACCGCAGATAAATTATTATTGCAAATTTTAGACACAAAGAGAGGAAGATCAACGAATACAATTTTATCATTTTTGGTAGCGTTTATGTGTTCTCGAAAGAAAATGGTTTATTGCACAAAGTTTTCCATCGACTCCATAAATAGTAAGTCGTTTTACTAAAGAGATTTTTCAGCTGGGCAATGATTAAAGTTTTATAGTTTTTAGCATTAACTTTCAAATCTTTATTGAACTTTGTATTTAAAGAGTCTAGTCTCTTTTGAATTAGTTATTGTTAAATTCTTTCGTAGCCCAGCCAAACGAATTTGACAACTTAAAATTTTTATTGACGAGACCAATATTGGCTAAGTGTAGGAAAACCCAACTAAAAGAAACGTTTTCTAAACCATTTCAAAGAGATGCCATAGCTTCCAAATGAGCTTATTTTTTGGTTAATTTTGACAAACCTAATTTAAATGTGGGCTCTATGGACTAGTTGGGTAACACATGATTTAAATTAGACTTAACTCTTAATCATAATTATAGCGTTCCACTCCGTACATAATACACACCTTACTGAAAATTGGTCTTATTTAATTTTTGCAAAGTGCAGTTTTACTTTCGACATTATAGGGATTATATGCACACAATTTTGAATTTAAGATTTTAATACATTTAAGCATACATTAAGATGCTAAAGAAGTCGAAAAAATGGGTCAGACCATTCCGTCTGTCTGCCTGTCCACACTTGAATACAAACTTGGAAATTGGTTCAAAGCTGATTCGCGTTAGGCAATTTAACATACAAATTTTTTGATCAAAAATAGAAAACTTTTTTTTTTTTTTCAAAATATGATTTCTCAAAAGTGGAACAACATTTTTTAACTAAATAGCAAAAATAAAAAAGAGGCTGGGATGCGACCCACACTGATAACTTTCTATCCCGTCTGTTGATTTGTCTTGCTTAAAAGGTTTGTAGGTTTTCGTGTTTTGTTAAAAAAAAAAAACTGTCAATTGGATTTTTCTCAAAACTTTACTGAATGTTGAAAACAGTATTTTTTATAAACAAATTTAGCTCAAGTAGTACCCTTGGCATGATGGCTAGTGCGTTGGACTGTCATGCCATAGGTCTTTGGTTCGATCTCTGAATTGACAAATTCTCCAAGAGTAATTCTTGTCATGAAAAGTGCTTTCTCAAAATTTGCCGTTCGGATTCGGCTTAAAACTGTAGGTCCCCTCCATCCCTGACAACAGTACTCGCACACAGGAAAGTTGAGAGTTGTAAGTCACTAGGCCCTAGTTTTCAACGGACTGTTGCGCCACCCAATTTATTTTAAATTTAATTCAAAGCCATAATTTTAAATTTTTGAACAAATATTTAAGCCGAAAATCAATTTTTACCAACTTTTTTTCATTTTTTTTTTAGCTTTTTAATTTTTTTTTGTAAGAAAACTGTCAATTTGATTTTTCTCTAAATTTTACGGAATGTTGAAAACAATATTTCTTATAAGAAAAAATTAGTTTGAAGCCATGATCTCAATTTTTTTAAAAAGATATTTGGGTAAAAAATCATTTTTTACGAACTTTTAGTATTTTTTTTTTTAGGTTTTTAATTTTTGTAAAAAAAACTGTCAATTCGATTTTTCTTAAAATTTTACCGAATGTTAAAAACAATATTTTTTTATAAAAAAAGTTAATTTTAAGCCAATAGCTCAAATTTTTGAAAAAATATTTGAGTCGAAAATCAATTTTTACAAACTTTCAGTAATTTTTTTTTAGGTTTTTATTTTTTGTGAAAAAACTGTCAATTTGATTTTTCTCAAAATTTTACCGAATGTCGAAAACAATATTTCTTATATGATAAAACTAGTTGAAAGCCATAGTCTGAAATTTTTTAAAAGATATTTAAGTCGAAAATCAATTGTTACCAATTTTAGGTTTTTATTTTTTATAAAAAACTGTCAATTAGATTTTTCTCAAAATTTTACCAGACGTTAAAAACGTCAGTCTTTATTGCGCAAAATTAATTTGGAGTTAAAATCATTTTTTGTTCGTAAGATATTCGAGTTGACAAATATTTTTTTTAATTTTTTTAATTTTTTAATGTTTTCTATTAGAATAAAATCCTTCTATGAAAATAACAAGTATACGCCCGAGTGAACCTTTTTATAAAGTATCGTATATACCAGTCACGTTGTTGAATAGAAATTAAAGACAAAATAACTACAAACACCTTTCTATGATTTGATTCACTCTGACATATGTTCCCTTTCACACCTGAACTTTTTTTGAATCCAACCGCTACAGGTCGTTCAGACCATTCCAGAACGGTAATGAAAGGGTTGTCCACTTCCTTTAGCAACGGGTAGGCCTGCTAGCACACGCTCGTCCTAGCTCGTCGACGGGGTGGGATCTTGTTGCCGAAAATGGACGGTGTTATGTTTTTGTTTCGGGCCTTAACATTCGAAGCTGTCATTCCAGAAATATATTATATTGTATTAAGAGTTGTGGAACCCGAATTTTGATCACTCAAAGAAAAGATCGTCATACTAGTTGAGAACATAGGTGGTAGTGTTCCCTGAGCCTTATACCCTCCCCTCACGTCATCAATAAAAAAAATAATTCGTATTGAGACGTACCTATGGTTATTGCCAGGACTCCTTATACGACAATAACCCCTAAAATGAATTAAAACTTGCTTACTTACATTATCCCGTCGAAAGTCTCAATCACCTTCTTTTGATCTCACATCCTTATTTTAGTTTCTCAAAACTTCTTCATATTATTATAATTTCTACCAAAAATTTATCTGACAAAACATATTCAAACTTACTAAACCTGGAACATCGATAATTGTATGATATTTAGAAACCAAAAACTGCCATAAAAAAGATTCATACTGCATGAAAATTTCATAAACAAAAACTTCAATTTAATAAGTTTATAGTAAGGTAGGCTCTTACAATATACAATATAATTCTTCTTTAATTATTCTTATGTGTTAAGGGAAAGACGTGGTTTCATGAACTAATTAGGATACGGATAGGAAACAAAATTTTAAAGAGATGAGATATGTTTTTTAAAGATATAACTTCTGTCTTAGTTATTTTTTTTTTGGCTTCTATAAACTTCACTGGTTACAAATATAATAAAATATGAGTTTTTTTTTTATAAAGTAGTCTTACATTTACTTACTTTGTTCCTTTATTGAACTTACGGCTGCGACTCCTAGTGAAAACTGTGCACGGTTTTTACTGGATTCGGTAGATTTTAATTTTCTGTCAAATTTAAAAATTATATTTATTTATATTTGCACTCTCATAGGTTAGTTAGGTTTGATATAATTCTTCCCACCCGCGTGGCTCTTCTCGTTGGCGCTTCGTGTGTCAAACCCAAATAAGTTCAACTGGCGCCTCTTGCTGTTATCTGATAACAATTCAGAGAGAGTACAGAAGGATGAATACCAAAAAAAAAATACGTATACCAAAAAAATAAAACGTAAGAGTCTTACCTAAAGTGGAATTTCACCAGCTTTAATTAAATGTCAACCGGACTATAGCGTCACGCGGTTTAATTCTGGCACCTAGACCTTCAATTTATTTAGTTTTTTATTTTAGATTGAGATGATATCAAAATATTAACCCACCAGTTAAACTTTTAATAATATCGTATAGCTTAGGCACACTTTCACTAGACTTTAGATTTTTATATATATAGGTTGAATTTACCAACTTATTATTCTTTCGCGTAGGTGGAAGAAATACTTCTCAATTTATTTGTTTGATCTTGTGACAAAACGTGTTAAAGATCTAAAAATTATTTAAATACAAATCAGACGATAGCACTATAAAATTAAAGTTTGACTGTACCTAATTTTATCTTTGCACTCGAGCCACGGTATAAAATATAAAAAAAAATACTAACTCTAGGACTTTTTGAGCTTATGTCCTTCTCGTTCACGAATTATGCGCCAACTAAACCTAATCGCGCTGGTCAATTTTCTTAATTCTTGTTTCATAAAAAGATTATGAGAGTTTAGAATTCCGTGTAAAACGTACGATTTACCTGCACTGCAGAAGTCCGTTTCCTGACGTTCCGCTGCGGTATCACTATTCCTTACATTTTATTTAATTCGTTGTATATACAAAAATTTCTTTTCCATCACTTTTACTGAATTTCGAATATTGACAGTGTTAGTAGACGAGTTTTATTTTATGGTAGGATATATTTTTATATTAATTTTAAATATAATTTTGTTTGACCAAAGTAATTTCCCTACAAATTTTTTCTAAAAATATAATAAAATAAAAATTTTCAATTCGACAAATCGGACCGATTACAATAATTTCCTATGGGAAATTAAAAACAATTTTGGAGGTGGCTATTTGCCACTGTTTAGATGGAAGGGGTAATTTTACAAAAAAAAATAATCTAAAATAAAAAACATAAGCCATTTTGAAAAGACAGAAACCTATTCTTTGATTTTATTTTTAACAAAGTTCTTCAAATGTACTTTCTGAAAAATTTATTTTTAAAATATTTTGAAAAAATACTTTCCAAAATTGTATTTGATTAAGTATAATTTTCGTTTTCAAAATTCAATGCCCTTTTCAATTATCATTAAAAACAGAATAGTCAGATGTCCAGGTTTACACTCTTCGTGGGGTTGTTTAAAATTAAGTTAAAAAGATTTAGGAAAATCAGCAAAAAGACAAATTTTTTCAAAAATCTTTACGTTTAATAAACTGCACAATCAGAAATCAATTGTTTGCTTATCTGAAGGAGTCTATAGCGCCAGTTTTTAAGTTTTGCTTTTATTGTGCAGGTATTAGACTTGAAGGGTTTAGAATTCATTATTGTAAGTTCTGATCTGATGATACTCAAATATGATTGATATTGAATTTAAAAACTTGTTTTTAAACAAATAGTTTTAGGCGATTTTATTCCCTGAAACAACGTTACTACTCCAAAAGAATAGATAAAAAACGTACCTATAACTTTTTTCAAAAAACTTATAGTTTTCGAGTAATTTGCAAAAAAGTAAACTTTATCCCCTTTCACCCACATTCCCTTCGTTACTAAATAAGAGAAGTTTTACAGAATTTGGGATTTTCGAATTGAATACGTAATTTTTCTAGTTATATGATATGAGATATTGTGGCGTATGAGTTCTTTTTTAAATCAATTATTCACATGGCCCAAAAATAGACTTGGTGCATCAGATTAAGAAATATTGACTATATTATATGAACAACATACTCACATTATGTATCATATTTTCAATCGTATCTGTATGCTGCATAAAGGCTGCGTAGCTTAAAAGTCCATCTAAACAACAAATAGTTATTAATAAAGGTTATGTAACTTTTAATAGTCATAAGGAGAAATACTTGCTTCAAAAATATAATCCTAGTTTCAAAAATAGAAAATGAAAACATTTGATTTGATGGGTTAAGGTCAGTTGCATTTCTGCAAACTGCATTTTGAATTTGTAACTATTTTGTCCATGATAAAAAGCTAATCTTTGTATTGAGTTTTCTAGAGAAAATGTTATTTCCTTGTTTTAAATCTTTCAATGTCTACATGTATAACTTTATAGTGTATATATGTATATGGCAAATTATGTGAATTTACAATGTAAGGATATGTTTTACGCACATATACATACATACATACTCAACCCTTAACAAACCACATAAATTAAAGGGTACCCATAACCTCTCATTTCTCAAACAAAACACCTCTCCACATGAAATCTCAATTTCGTAAAATGTTCTCCATGCACAATTTACACAGAGGAGTGGAATATAGGGTAAGGGAGATATTGGTATAAGCTAAAGCTTCGTCCTTTCGTTCTCGTAAAACTTCATTTGCATCCCTATCATCAGGAAAAACTACTTTAAATTCCCTTTTGAAATTGCAGAAGGCAATTCCCAAACCAGGTCATCATCATCATCATGATGTCGTCGTATCCTTTTCACCTGATTCGGGATTTTGTTCTGTTCTGTTCTGGGCTCTGTACTGTACAGTTCTCTGATTCCCATAGGTTGTTGGTGTATCGGTGTACCTAGCTGTACAACATGAATAATGCATCTTTGTTAACCAGGGTAAGCCAATGACATATTTTATTCCTTGCATTCTTCATTGATGCGTGAACCCCTTACTGAGACTTATCGTGCAATTAAAACAGAACAAAGGTGCGGAAAGAATATTCGATCTCAAAGTAAGTGCTGCAGGTATGTATTGTATAGATATTTATTTTATATTATGCGAATATTCACAGAGATTTTACATAACCCACCGAAAACAGTTAAATTAAAAAAAAATATAAAATAAACGCTACACCATCAGCAGCATAACGAAGGCGCATCAATTTATTTTGTGCCTTTTTAACGAATACATTTTTTAAGTCAATATATTTTCAATTAAAACGGCGGCGGCTGCAAACAAAATTCTGAGAAATTTTACTTTTATACTACAAAATATATCAGATTTTCTTTAAGTTTTCATATTTCTTTGGGGATGATGGTTTAAAATACAACGAAATTTTATCACACAATTTAATTTATTCATCATTTATATATCCAAAGCGATGAAAAGGAAGAAAAGAAAGAATGTTAACCCCTTCGCATAGTTCAACCGCCGCCGCTTGAACTGAATTTAACTTTCAAAAGGCAACATAACCTTATTGCACACTATTACGAGTACCTCTTGCCGGCAAACATTTATGTAAGTCAGAAAGTCAACCGTGAAGTAATTAAGTTTTCGCAAAACTGAAGTAATATTTTATGTACGAGTTACGAGTATTACGTTATAGGTATATTCCCTTTGCCTTCCTTAACAACCCTAATTTTATCGAATATACATTTATATTTACACATACATATATATACCTTTTGATGTAATTATTCTTGAGTAAACGAATCTACTGACCTAATGAACTCTTAATATAGATACGAGTACCGTAATGCTTTTGGTTTTATTACTTTCCTATTATATAATACTCGTAGATACGTATAAGAGTAAGGCGTTTAGGGAAAAGAAAAAGTGGTTTAATTGTGGCTTTGAAAATTAACTCTGTTAATTGAAAAAAAGGACATTCTACAAAGGTTTTTTCTTCTTTTCTTTCAAAAGGTACATTGAGGGTATATTTAAATTTCTATCATTACAGGTACTTGGAGCTAATATGAGGGGAAAATTAAGACACGTAGACAAGGTAGGTACAAGTTTTAGACTCGAAGACTTAAAAGGATCCAGTGAAACATTACGCCATAGTATAAGGCACAGAAATATTTGACTTTAAGCTTTTTAATCGATTTTCATATTGTGGAGTTCAGAAAAATATGAATAAGATGTTAAACGGGGTCTTTTCAAACTTAAAACGGTTTTGTTTTAATTAAGCTCACATTTAAGTGATTTTTTTAACCTGCTTATTAGACCAAAGGAAAAGTGCGAGCATTAAGGAAGGATGATAGTGTTTGGAAGGAAGTGAAGGTGCACAGGATATGACAATGACAGGGAAAAATAGTGTGTGGTAAATTATTCTACATTCGTGTTGTACGGCTAAAAAACGAATCTATAACCGAGTATGTGATTCGTTGTGTTTGTATTTGGGCATGAATACAGCTTTCTAGCAATGGCGGTTAGAGGGGGGGGGGTCGTAAGGGTCATGACCCCATCGTTAGTAATTTAACGACATTCACCAAAAAGTGATTTGATGTCAAAAACAACTACAATTTTTGTAACTTAAGTTAATGCTTTAAATTATATTCATAAAATTTGTTTCCAAGAAAAAGATTAAATATTCAGGTTTTTAAGAGGTGACGTGAAATAACGCCAAATGAAATAAAGCCAAATTCAAAAAATTTGGCATTATTTCGTTTTTGAAAACGAAATAAGGCCAAATTTTCAATTTGGGTTTATTTCGCTTTAGAAAACGAAATAATAACAATTTGGCATTGTTTCGATTTAAAATTTTGTAGAATTAGGAAAAAACATAAAGTAAAATTATTATTAATTAAAAAAGTTGAAAAATGACAGATACTTGTTGCTCGATTGAAATTTTTGAAATTGGAGCCTAAAACAATTTTTTTTTGAATTGATAGCACGGCGTACTAACAGTTAGGTATTTAAGGGGGGGGGGGCATGCTGCCCCCCTGCAACCCCCTGCTTGGGATCACTATAGGATTTAGGTTGGGTGCGAGTTTGGGTATATACAAAGAACACGAATGCGTTGTGATTCTTTCATAACTGTGAGCCATACTGTTTTTTTTTTGTTGTGAATTTCTTTGATTTTAGTGCTCAAATGCAAAAGTTCTTTGCATATACCCAAACTCGCACCCACCCCAAATCCTATAGTGATCCCAAGCAGGGGGGTTGCAGGGGGGCAGCATGCCCCCCTTACATACCTAGCTGTTAGTACGCCGCGCCGTGCTATCAATTCAAAAAAAAACTTTTTAGCAAAAGTAGCTAATCTAGACAATAAATCAACCATTTTTGCGTGTTTTGTATGTAAAAAAGTGAACTTTAATTTTAAAATATTCGGCGTTGTTTCCATTATTTTGTTGGCCTTATTTCTTTTTATAAATCGAAATAAAGCCAAATTGGTTTTATTTCGTTTTGAACAACGAAATAAGGCCAAATTTGAAATTTGGTGTTATTTCATTTGGTACTATTTCACGTCACCTTTTTAAGAAACATAAGAGATCATCAATTTTATATTAAGTTACCTTTAAATTCCTGAAATTCCATCTTATTTTTTTGACGCAAATAAATAGTGAACATTGAAGTGATTTTGTTTGCATTCGTGAATATTTCGAACCCGATCAAACATGACATTACGGTGGTAGAAAAGTCGAAAAAATCGGGGGACCCGATTCCGTCCACCTGTCTGTCTGTCCTGGCCCCTACAGCCCGAACCATTGTGTTTTTTTTCCATTTTTTAATACGAAAAATAACAACAAATTTTTTGGTTTAAAATCGAAAATTCGAATAGATTTTCAAAAATGAACCGATAGATATTTTTAAAAGTTTCTCTAATTTTTGCATATCTTAATTCGACTTCTTCCTACAAGAAAAACATATTTTAGTATTGCTCCAGAAGGTTACCTATCATAAATCCGTTATTTTGTTTTTAAGTTTTCTCAAAAACTAACTGACCGATTTCAATAATCTTCTTTTTCAGTGCAAGGTCTTCTGAGAAATAAAATGTCATTTAAATTTTTTAGAAATCTTAAAATATAGGAAATATTTTTAAACAGACTATTTAGAAGAAATACACAAGGTTTCAAAATTGATTTTCTGTTTTGAAAAAATTAAAGAAATCTACTTTTTGAAGTGAATTTGCCTTAGATGTTCTAGAACTGAGATTTAAACACGAATTTCAAGAATATAAATATCCTAAAAAAAGCAAAAGTGACACTTTTGTTAAACTAATGGCTAATTGCAAAACACAATGAACATTTCATATTTATCAATATAAAAGTTATGAATCTCTTGAGAACTGAAGTGAAAGAGATTCTGAAACTTTTAATTTGTGAGTGCCACACAAAAATTTCTTCCGAACTTATTTGTTTACCTTAATTTAGTTTTTGATTAATTTTTAGAGAAATTATGTCCATAAATTCACCTATTTCCTTCAATTCAAGAAACGAACATTTTTCTCTCTACAATTTTTAAGTTTTGTTGACTCCTTTAAGATCAATATATTTTCTAACATCAGCACTAATCTACGAGTAAGCAGACTGACAACGATAGTAATAATAGACCCCCGAAAATTGAGTCCGAAAAAAACTACGTCCAAAAGAGCCAGACAATTTTTGACATCAGATTCTTTCTCAGTTTTTAGGTTTTTGAATTTTTATAGCGTTCTTCGCATTAATAGAAATGGCAACAAAAAAGAATATATTCTTTTTGGAAAAATGCTAAGTTTCAATACAATGTTGCATGAAAGCAACAAAAACCCCATAAACTATTGTGTTTTGCTCTTCAATATTGCATATTTAGAAAACTTTTTGAATCTTGGAATGTTTTCATGTGTAGAGAGTAGACCAAATTAAATAGTTAGACTATACCTTGCTGGACAACAGCGTTCTAAAATAATTTGATAACTAAAGTTGTTACTTTAGCCCTTGAAATGTGTACATTTAAGGTTGAGATACACATTATTAACTTCCCACAGGAAGTTATTGTAGTGGGTCCGATTTGTGAAATTGAAAATTTTGACATTTATCGACGTTTCAAGGTCCCTAGAGTCGAAATAAAAGATTTTTAGAAAGATGTCTGTGCGTGGGTACGTACGTTCGTACGTCCGTATGTCCGTACGTCCGTACGTTCGCGACGTTTTTTTCGTCGTCCATAGCTCAAGAACCAGAAGAAATATCGACTTCAAATAAATTTTGTTATACAGATAATAAAGCAGAAAGATGCGGAAAGGACTCTTAAGAAAATTGCTTGGGTGGTTTCTTACCATAGCAGTTTAAAAAAAAGGTGAACATTTTGGTTAACCCTAAATATCTCATGAACCAATGACGCTAGAGACTTGAATTAAATTTTATATTATATACTGTAACGTGATACAAAAGAAGTATATTTTTGTAAAAAAAATCCAATTAACGGTTTTTTTTTTATAAATCAAAAAAACTGAAAAAAAATGTGTCACCTCGAAAATTTTACGACTAAAATATGATTTCATCTCCAAAACAATTTTGTGCAACGAACAATAATGTTTTTGACATCTGATAAAATTTTGAGAAAAATCTAATTGACAGTTTTTTTTTACAAAAAATAAAAACCAAAACAAAAAAATTAATAAAAGTTGGTAAAAATTGATTTTCGACTCAAATATCTTTTCAAAACTTTGAGATATTGGCTTTAAACTACTTTAATATTTTAAAAAAATATTGTTTTCAACAGTCAGTAAAATTTTGACAAAAATATAATTGACAGTTTTCTTACAAAAAATGAAAACCTAAACAAAAAAATTAATAAAAGTTTGTAAAAATTGATTTTCGGCTCAAATAGCTTTTCAAAAATTAAAAATATTGGCTTCAAACTTATTTTATTTCACAGAAAATATTGCTTTTGATATTCAGTAATTTTTTTTATAAAAATCCAACAGTCCGTTTTTTCATAAAAAAATAAAATCTACAAAAAATAGTACGAAAAATTTGGTAAAAATTGATACATATAGACAAACCTTAAAGCAAGACAAATCGACAGACGGGATGGGAAGTTATCAGTGTGGGTCACATCCTAGCCTTTTTTTTTATTTAAATTTTGATAGCCTCCTTTACAGAACATTAAAGAACAATTTAAAAGTTTGGATCCGCCTTTGCTTTCCTGTTTTTAATACACCATCGAGAGTTTCGAGATTTGTATTTTATTTAATCTCCTATTTCTCTATGGCTTGTGGTATTGATTCTGATCAATTTATTCATCGGTCAATGTGTAATGGCCGCGCCACTTTCTGAACAAAAAGCTCAAGAATTCCACTTTTTGTTTACACTTTTACATACATTTAAATTTAAAACAATTTTTGAAAACGTTAGTATAAACAACATGCTTCCAAATTGAATTTTTCGATTTTTCTTTTGTACTAAATTTTAAGACGTTGCGAATTTGAATCAACAGATTCTGACTGTCAAACATTCAATTTATATCTAAATATAACACCAAATTTAAAACACCTTATCTGGGGCTATGGTATCAACCCTGTAATTCTTTTAAATCTGCTTATGTAGCATATTAACTTTTGTTTGCAAAACAAATGAATATTGTCTCAAAGAACCTTTTAACCTGCAGGCAAGTTATTAACTCGCGTAGGCATTCATCTGAAATGATAAATGATGTCATATCATCCAACGAAGAGCTGCTCAATTATTTAAATTAACGTGTATAAATTTTCCTCGAGCAAACAGTCCTAAAACTGAATCTTAAGACTTTCTTGCCTAGAAGCTAGGTTTGGTCGCGACAAATTAAAAATTAAAAATTAAAACTGAATCAATTTGAAATGACAACGAAAGAAAGAAACTTTTAACTGCCAAAATTCTTTTGAATGATGAGAAATGGGAGGGCCTACAATGAAGCGGCGTGTTGGTGCAGAGTCACTTAATAAAAATAACGAGTGAAAAACTGAAAGTTCATTCATGTTTCGAGCAACCATTAAAAACATGTAAGAAGGGCTTGGAGACGAATCACAACACTGATAACTTCTTGTTTATAATATATGACTCACATTTTCTTTGTAATGAGAATAATTGTCATTTAAAAAACTTCCAAAAGTATAGAATTAGTAAATTAAAATTAAAGCTATTTTAGTGGAAAATTGTTGGTATACCAATTTTACTACAATTTTTAATTTTTTGTAAAACCGGTCAATTTAGAAAAAATACAAATTGTTAAAAACCGAAATAAAACTAAATTTGCTTTGAGTTTTCAAGTTCTTCGACTCAAACATTTTTTTTTTTAAATTACTATGATAATTTTGTTTCAGTTTTGTATATGTATGTCTGTGCGTGCGTGTGCACGTACATACATACGTCCGTACGTACATACGTACGTTCGCGACGTTTTTTTTCGTTGTCCATATCTCAAGAACCAGAAGAGATATCGACTTCAAATACATTTTGTTATACAGATAATAGTGCAGAAAGATGCAGAAAGGACTTTTTAAAAAATTGAGTGGGTGGTTTTTTTACTACTTATAGCAATTAGAAAAAAAAGGTGAAAATTTTGATTAACGCACTAAATATCTCACGAACCAATAACGCTAGAGACTTGAATTAAATTTTAAATTATATATTGTAACGCGATACCAAACAAATATATTTGTGGAAAAAATTCCAATTAACGGTTTTTTTATAAATCAAAAAAAAAGAAAACAAAAATATTTGTCACTTCGAAAACTTTACGAACAAAACATTATTTTATCTCCAAAATAATTTTGTGCAACGAAAAATAACGTTTTTAACATCTGGTAATTTGATTTTGAGAAAAATCAAATTGGCAGATTTGTTTTATAAAAAATAAAAAACTAAATACAAAATTACTCAAAGTTGCTAAAAATTGATTTTCGACTCAAATTTTTTCAAACATTTGAGATTATGGCTTCCAACTAATTTAATCTTACGAGAAATATTGTTTTCAACATCCGGTAAAATTTTGAAAAAAATCGAATTGACAGTTTTTTTATAAAAAATAGAAACTAAAAAAACGTTACTAAAAGTTGGTAAACATTGATTTCGACTCAAATATCTTGGCTTTAAATTTATTTTAATTTATAAAAAAAATTTTTTTTTTTCAACATTGTGTAAAATTTTGAAAAAAATCGAACTGTCAATTTTTTTTATAAAAAATAAAAACCTAAAAAAAATTACGCAAAGTTGGTACAAATTGATTTTCGACTCAAACATCTTTTAAAAACTTTGAGATTATCGCTTCCAACTAATTTTATCTTATAACAAATACTGTTTTCAACATTCAAAAAAATTTTGAGAAAAATCGAATTGATAGTTTATTTTTTAAATAAAAACCTAACAAAAAATTAATAAAAGTTGGTAAAAATTAATTTTCGACTCAAATATCTTTTCAAAACTTTGAGATATTTGAGGCTTTAAACTATTTTTATCTTATGATAAATATTTTTTTCAACATTCGGTAAAGTTTTGAGAAAAATCGAATTGACAGTTTTCTTACAAAAAATAAAAACCTAAAAAAAAAACAATACGAAAACTTGGTAAAAATATACTTTCGACTCAAATATCTTTTCAAAAATTAAAAATATTGGCTTCAAATTAATTGTATCTCCCAAAAAATATTGTTTTTGACATTTGTTTATATAAGAAATAAAAACTTTTAAAAAATGCTACTAAAATTGGTTTCGATTAAAAATCTTGTTAGCAAAAATAGATTTTGAAATAAAACTATTTCATTATATGCAAAATATTGTTGGTAATTTTTAAATTTTTAAGAACAATTCAACTGACAACTTTTTTAATACAACACGAAAACCTACAAACTTTTAAGCAAGACAAATCGGCAGACGGGATGGGAAGTTATCAGTGTTGGTCGCATCCCAGCCTCTTTTTTGCTCTACCATTTGGAAGAATGTAGTATATGGCGCAGAGACATACGACCCAGGGACATAAAGCACAATTTTAATTTTTCTGGCTTATATCGTACTTAAATTCTACCCAAGCTAGAGCCAAGCTCCAAATATTTTTAATTTAAAAAGGCGCACAAATTTCAAATTGGATGGTTTGGTTATGTAACTCTTCTGGATTATAAATAATGGGTGATTTTTTTGAGGTTAGGATTTTCATGCATTAGTATTTGACAGATCACGCGGGATTTCAGACATGGTGTCAAAGAGAAAGATGCTCAGTATGCTTTGACATTTCATCATGAATAGACTTACTAACGAGCAACGCTTGCAAATCATTGAATTTTATTACCAAAATCAGTGTTCGGTTCGAAATGTGTTTCGCGCTTTACGCAAATTTTATGCGTTTTTTTTTTAAAAAAAGTTCTCAAGCTCTTAAAAAATCACCCATTATGTATTTATTGTCCTCCATTGAAAAGAGGACATTGTTTAATATAATGGGTGATTTTTTACGTTCCTATTTTTGGCACATAACTGAAACATTTCTATTTAGGGCAGCTATCTATGTAATTTGAATGAGACTTAACTTAAGGCTTAAATTTAATGCCGGCGTTACTCACATGGGACATTGGCATTAAATCTTAAACTTGTGTTATGTGATGATGGGTCATATTAAGCTCAGCGATTGGCTATATAAACTCTGTCCACAGTGAAAGTTTCATCTTGTTTTAAGAGAACATTTAAAACATATTTATATGTACATATGTATGTAGGTAAAAAAAGAAAATGTTGAATGAATTTAATGAGGTTTTTCAAGATTAAAAAATCTTTTAAATTTCAAAATATTCGAATTCAACGATGACCCAATCATTCCACTTATGCCTGCTAACCTTTATTTTTTTAAACAGAATAATACCAATTAATTTCTTCTTCTTGGTATCAATTTAATTAATTCGTTTTTAAGAGGAAACAATTGATCTGGATTAAAACAAATAACTACGACTCCGAAAAGTCCATCAACATCAAAAATAATATTTTCATTAACAAGGCCACAAAAGTATAATGTTCATTGCCCAGTTTCCATATTATTATTATCATTTATAAAAGTGACGAACTCAAAATATTTATTTTAATTTTTAAACGAGAGAAGAACAACTTAACTTTATGGAATTAATAATAACTCGTTTAAAATTGTGAAAAATTAAAATTTAAATCTTTGTTATTGTATATTATTGTAGGTGGTGGGTAACTTATGTATTTTATTTCTATTTTTGATTTAAATAAAACTTTGGTAGTTAACGGATATGAATGTACTTTTCTATTCCTTCTACTTCTCTACTCTTAAAATTTCTAATAATGAGTACGGAAATTAGGTATAATGTTGGTCTTCTTAATGGTCTTAGTTTCAAGCTTCTTTTTCATCATAAGCTCTCCATGATTTATAGAGGTAAATATATTTTAGGTTTGGAATTACTTTTTAATTGGAAGAATTCTGCCGAAAAACCATAATTATTTTCATTTGTGAGAAATATATAATATTTGAATTGAGGCGGGCGGCGCGGTGACGTTGCCATAAGCAAAGTTCTTAAATATCACATTTTAAGTCTAATTTGGAAATTGAAATTTTGTTTATGTTTACAGAGTTTCTAAAAAATATACACCAACACAAATATTCACTTTGGATAGTAAATCTTCAGTTTTATATCTGAGCGGGTTTTCAATACCTGGAATGTCCTGTCCGTGTCCAATATACAGTAGAATCCTATACATAGTCGTATCAAAAAATCGCAGTGTTTCCATCAAAAACAAAACAAAAAAATCTATTTTCAGTGAAAAATTTCACATCAGAGAAATGCAAACACTATACTGTTATACCTCAACTGATGCACCACAGGCACCTCGCGGCAAAAGTGTACATGTACCAAAGCGAAAACGATTCCATCCTTAAGTACACATTCTTTTTGATTACACACCCCGTGTTTATCCAACGTCATTCGGGCTGCCGAATCCTTGTGCGAGTTTCTGATTCTGATAGAACATGGTGTATGTAACTTAATGTGGCATGGATGGCGCCCGGAAACGGAAACGGACCCGGCACCATTGCATTCGCGTGTATCGCATTGCCTCAGATCGGTCCTGCTTGCTTTTCGTCATTTAAATCCGTGTGTCCTTAAATGCATGTAAGCTCCCTGCTTTGACAGTGACAACCGAAGTTATATTTTATTCATGGCCACAAGCGAAACAACCCAATTATGGTGTGGTAGGTATCTAGCTTTACTTACATACATATATAGCTGCAGTTTTTCGTGTGCAACTCAGAACTCACTGGCAGTGGTAACGACTTTTGAGTTTTGACCCCGTATATTCACCTACGGCTATATATGGCACTATTCATTGCATATCCTATCCATCCATCCATCGTTCACTACTGTGCCGCGCGCCGCCGTGCCGACGAGTGCCGTGTGCCACAGTGACAGCACATCAGCTCTCAAAAGCGGCAACGTGTCGTCCGCATATTCACTACAACCTGCAACTTCGCATAAGTAGCTACCATAAACTATACTATACCCAATCGTACTGCTTCTCTCTACAGGACTCACTTGGGATATTCATTTCGAATTAACCATGTAGAAAAGGGAATACCAAATGAGTATCTGCAATACGTGCATCATTTGATATTAAAACTTTTCAAGCGAAAAGTCAACTCACATATCCGAGAATTCGATCTGATTCTGATACTGATTCTAGTGAGTGAGTGAGTGAGTGAGCGAGCGAGTGAGTGAATCAATGAATGAATGAATGAATGAATGGTGACTCTTGACTAGGTCCTCATTTCAGTTTTTTAATTTTTTTAATTTTTTATTTTTCGTTAAGTTCTGTTTTTATTCTGAAATAAATGTGATGTACGAGTGATGTTCCATGATGATGGTGCTACGACGAGAACGTTGGCAATGATGATGCCAAGCAGAAGTAGCACAGCAGGAACGACGACGACCGATATTGACGTGCGTCGAGTATGTGCAGAATAAGCAAAGTGGATGAGTGCATTTTGGAAAATTAATGAGTTTTATGCCATTTTGATATTATATTCTCAATGAAAACAAACATTTCCAATTCGTTCGAAAACATTGTTTAAGCAAATGAATAACCACCAAGCACGACGAGTACTTGATATATTTTAGAACAGACATCACAATTTCTCTTCTCTCAGATGTTTAATGGCATTTTGGTTTAGTCCTATTATCAACACACTTTTGGTACACACACAGCATATACCTATCCTTAAATGTGAGCATTTTTCTAGAGTATTATTGAAAAAGGAGAAAAATAAACATTGGTTTTGAAACTTTCAAAAAAAAAAAAAAAATGGAAGGATGAATGCATAGATCGTAAGGTGTGGTGAAGCTAAATGAAGGAATCTCTGTTTAGTAAGTTAGTAAATTGGTGTTAATTTGATGTAAGCATGATTGAAATTGAGGTAGGAATTCATCTGGATATTTTAATGAAGATTGGCAACTGGATTATGGAAATATTTGTACGATATAATTGCACTCGATGTTTGACATAAGGACAGAATGATTTTTTAACCTTTCGCTTTCATGAAGTAGAGGAAATTTTGGTAAAAGCAAATGAAAGTTGATATCGTAAAATGAGGACGTGTGTACACTATCCAGATGAAAGCAGTAGAGCCTTGATTTTGTTGATTTCACGTTTAAGGACAGATAGAATGAAATAGTGTGTCCAACGATATTGATTTATCATCGATTGATTTGAATTCATTGAGGAAAAATAATGTAATGGTGATATTGCCAAAAAACACTTTTTGGCCATGAAATAGTTTTACAGGCATGTTTGCAACTTTTTCTTACTAACGCAACAAGAGTCAAAGTCTCTTAAATTAGATAGAAAAAAAATAATGAATTAAACAAAATTGAGGGAAAAACAAAAAACTTTCTTTCAAACATTCAATGAAATTGACGGAATAAAGAATGGTCAAGTCTAACAAGCTGACATTCTAGTACGAATAGTACAATAAAAATAACAAAAAACTTTCTATTATTTATGTGTATCTTAAAAAAAAAACAACCTTTAAAATAATGTAATCTCTAGGGAATTATCATATTTTTTTTTCTCAAAAGGTTACGTGACTTCTGGCCCCAAGGTCTTAATGCGAGTTATTTTTAATCATTGGACTACGACTTTTTTTTTGCCTGCTATTGACGAGTTGGAGAATATGTGGTTTCAAAATGACAGTGCCACACAACTCGAGGCATTCCTGGCCTTGATAACTTATCGTGTTGGGTTAAAAAAGTTGGCAGTTGAATTATTCTTAACAATTTTAAAACTACCAACAATATTTTTCATATAAAAAAATAGTTTAGTTTGAACATCTAGTTTTGTTAAATAGATTTTTAGTTAAAAACAAATTTTTACCAATTTAAGTAGCATTTCTCAAATTTTTACAAGTTGGATGAATGAAATTAATTTAAGAGATATCAAGAACCGAACATCAATTTTTACCAAATTTGCGTACTATTTCTTGTAGATTTTATTTTTTTATGAAAAAACGGACTGTTGGATTTTTATAAAAACACTACTGAATATCGAAAACAATATTTTCTGTGAAATAAAAAGGAGTTTGAAGACAATATTTTTAATTTTTACCAACTTTTATTAATTTTTTTGTTTAGGTTTTTATTTTTTGTGAGAAAACTGTCATTTATATTTTGTCAAAATTTTACTGACTGTTGACAACAATATTTTTTAAAAGATAAAAGTAGTTTAAAGCCAATATCTCAATGTTTTGAAAAGATATTTGAGTCGAAAATCAATTTTTACCAACTTTTATTAATTTTTTTGTTTAGGTTTTTATTTTTTGTAAAAAAAACTGTCAACTAGATTTTTCTCAAATTTTTTTCAGATGTCAAAAACGTTATTGTTCGTTGCACAAAATTGTTTTGGAGATGAAATCATATTTTAGTCGTAAAATTTTCGAGGTAACAATTTTTTTGTTCAGTTTTTTTGATTTATGAAAAAAAACCGTTAAATGGATTTTTTTCTAAAAATATATTTGTTTTGTATCACGTTACAATATATAATATAAAATTTAATTCAAGTCTCTAGCGTCATTGGTTCATGAGATATTTAGGGTTATCCAAATTTGTTTCCTTTTTTTTTAAACTGCTAAGGTAAAAAAAACCACCCACGCAATTTTCTTGAGAGCCCTTTCTGCATAAAAACGTCGCGAACGTACGGACGTACGGACATACGGACATACGGACATACGGACGTACGGACGTACGGAACGTACGTACACACGCACGCACAGACATCTTTCTAAAAATCTTTTATTTTGACTCTAGGGACCTTGAAACGTCGAGAAATGTCAAAATTTTTAATTTGACAAATCGGACCAATTACAATAACTTCCTATGGAAAGTTAAAAAAGGTGAAAATTTTAGTTAACCCTAAATATCTCACAAACCAATAACGCTAGCGACTTAAATTAAATTTTAAATTATATATTGTAACGCGATACCAAACAAATATATTTTTGGAAAAAATTCCAATTAACGGTTTTTTTATAAATCAAAAAAAAAGAAAACAAAAAAAAATGGTTGCCTGTAAAGTCGGTTTTACGGGCGAAGATTTTACGTGACAACGTGTTTTTCTCGGTAGAATATTTATTGATATGAATATAATTAAATTGCACAATAGGAACAAGGAATTGAACGAAAATAAGAATTGCACAAATTTTTTAAACTAATAATTTACTTAACACTATCAACATTTATCAATAGTATGACATAACCTATAAACTCAGTTTCTCAACTTTTGTGTCAATCTAACAATTAATCAATCAATCATAGTTTACGATAATGAAATATCAGTGTACAATTATTTACCTTTATTGTTGTAGTTGTTGTAAATGACGAATCTAAGCACTCCACATTTTCACTACAGACACAGCTGACGATACTTTAACCACACGTGTGAACTTGTATTATGACGCTTTCTTGTTTTTCCAACGCCAAGAACGTTCGAGAAAGACAAAGACAGAGACACAAGCATGCGCCGATTCAATGCGCCTAATTCTCTAGTGCTGCGCGCGCGGCAGACCGATCATAGTTGAGTGGGAGAGAGACGCAAGGCATTCGGCGGGCCTCTCTCTCGTTCGGTGACTCATCGTAACGTTACCGGGCGTTACACTTTTTCATAAGTGACTCCCAGCCGCAACCTAATTTAAGACGTTGTCACGTCAAAAATATTTGTCACTTCAAAAAATTTTACGAACAAAAAATTATTTTATCTCCAAAATAATTTTGTGCAACGAAAAATAACGTTTTTAACATCTGGTAATTTGATTTTGAGAAAAATCGAATTGACAGTTTTTTTTTACAAAAAATAAAAAAAAAACTAAAATAAAATAAAATAAAAATATCTTTTCAAAAATTGGAGATATAGGCTTCAAATTAATTTTATTTTGTAAAAAAAATATTGTGTTCAACATTCGATAAAATTCTAAGGAAAATCGAATTGACGGTTTTTTTACAAAAAATAAAAACCTAAGAAAAGCATTACTAAAAGTTGGCAAACATTGATTTTCGACTCAAATATCTTTTCAAAAATTAAAAATATTGGCTTCAAACTTATTTTTTCTCACAGAAAATATTGTTTTCGACATTCAGTAAATTTTTTATAAAATTCCAACACCCAACAGTCCGTTTTTTCATAAAAAAAATAAATCTACGCAAATTTGGTAAAAATTGATGTTCGGTTCTCGATATCTCGTGAACAATAGAAGAAATTGACTTCAAATTAATTTCATTTATCCTATTTCTTTTTTTTTTATATAAGAAATACAAATTTTTAAGAAATTCTACTAAAATTGTTAAAAATTGTTTTTTGACTAAATATCTCGTTAGTAAAAATAGATTTCGAAATCAAACTATTTCAATATACCAATGCAAAATATTGTTAATAATTTTTAAATTTTTAAGAATAATTCAATTGATAACTTTTTTAACAAAACACGAAAACCTATAAACTTTTAAGCAAGACAAATCGACAGACGGGATGGGAAGTTATCAGTGTGGGTCGCAACCCAGCCTCTTTTTTAACTTCCCATAGGAAGTTATTGTAATGGGTCCGATTTGCAAATTGAAAATTTTGACATTTCTCGACGTTTCAAGGTCCCTAGAGTCGAAATAAAAGATTTTTAGAAAGATGTCTGTGCGTTCGTACGTCCGTACGTTCGCGACGTTTTTTTCGTCGTCCATAACTCAAGAACCAGAAGAGATATCGACTTCAAATAAATTTTGTTATACAGATAATAATGCAGAAAGATGCAGAAAGGGCTCTCAAGAAAATTGCGTGCGTGTGTTTTTTTTACCATAGCAGTTTAAAAAAAAGGTGAAAATTTTGGTTAACCCTAAATATCTCATGAACCAATGACGCTAGAGACTTGAATTAAATTTTATATTATATATTGTAACGTGATACCAAATAGGTATATTTTTGGAAAAAATCCAATTAACGGTTTTTTTTATAAATCAAAAAAACTGAAAAAAAAAATGTGTCACCTCGAAAATTTTACGACTAAAATATGATTTCATCTCCAAAATAATTTTGTGCAACGAAGAATAATGTTTTTAACATCTCGTAAAATTTTGAGAAAAATAGAATTGATAGTTTTTTTACAAAAAAATAAAAACCTAAACAAAAATTAACAAAAGTTGGTAAAAATTGATTTTCGACTCAAATAACTTTTCAAAAATGAAAAATATTTGCTTCAAACTTATTTTATTTCACAAAAATATTGTTTTCGATATTCAGTAATTTTAAGAAATTGGTTTTCGACTAAAAATCTCGTTAACAAAAATAGATTTCGAAATCAAAATATTTCATTGTACGCAAAATATTGGTGGTAATTTTTAATTTTTTAAGAATAATTTAAGTGACAACTTTTTTAACAAAACACGAAAACCTACAAACTTTTAAGCAAGACAAATCGACAGACGGGATCTGAAGTTATCAGTGTTTGCTTTTGAAACCGCAAAATGAATAACCCTGTACTTGTGTTTATCCCAGCAGACTTTGTTCAGCCATTTCGAATGTCTGTTAACCAAAAAGTATCAAACGTTCCTTGAATCAACTACTGAGCCTGAATACTGCATGAAAATTCAATCAAAAACTGATAGAACCAAGGAACAAATTCAACCCATACAAATTAAAGTTTTTTGTTTGTTAATTAATTTAAACAAAAAAATAATCTTCTCTTTGGTCACAAATATTTCGGGAAAAAAATTTAAAACACAGACAATTTAAGCTCAGGTTTGAAAACATGTCAAACATTTTTATAAGATAGTTTAAAAACTTAAAATAAAATTATTTTTGTTCGACATTTCTTACGCTTTTTGAATGTAAGAAAATATGTGTTTGTATGTTCTTCTTCGAAATTTTGTACAGATTTTCAAATATTATTCAAATACCTTATCTAATTACATATGTACATATGTATGTATAAAGTTTTTCCAGAAAATAGACATAAATATTCGTGTAAATTTTTAAATTAATCTGAAAAAAAAACTGTCTTTGTATTTAATGTCGAAAGCCTCTGATTCAAGGAGCGATTTAATATTTGTGATAATTCTTAAATATGCATCGAGATGATACAATTTTTTGAATCCTTTTTTCAAATTGTTGAAATATTTGTTTTAAAGGGTGTCCCAAAATTAACGCAAGATTTGAATTTGCCGCCATTTGTGCAGTGAAGTGTTGGCAACCCTGAAAAAAAGGCAATTTGACAGCTAACAGTATAGGGTTATTAAAAATGGAGCGTTACACGATAGAACAACGTGTCTTCATTATTAAAGAATATTTCAAAAATAGTGACAGCTTGGCGGCTGCAGTTCGAAAATTTCATACAAAATATGGTCGGAATAGTGTTTTAACTTCGTCAACTGTGAAGACATTAATTGAAAAATTCATGGAGACTGGATCCGTTGGAGACGCCAAACACACTGGTCGTCCAAAAACAAGCCGTTCAAATGTGAATGTCGAAGCAGTGCGTGAGAGTGTTGCTGACAATCCAGGAACCTCAATTCGACGTCGTGGACAAGAATTGCAAATTTCAAGAACCTCTCTACAGCGTATACTCACCAAAGATCTGTGTCTTCATGCTTACAAAATTCAATTAACACAACAATTGAAGCCTAATGACCATGGACAGAGAAGAGAGTTCGTTGAATGGATTATTGAACATCATCAAATGTCATACAGCCCGTGAAACAATTCAATTACTGCATGAGACATTTCCAGATTCCAGGTCGTGTACTCTCTCGTTTCGGTGATCAAAATTGGCCTCCTAGATCGTGTGATTTAACACCATTAGACTTCTTTTTATGGGGTTATTTGAAATCACAAGTCTATGTCAACAAGCCCACAACCACCCGTGCATTAAAGGAGGAGATTCAACGCTGCATCAACGAAATTCAGCCACATTTATGCAGAATGGTCATGGAAAATTTCAACAAAAGAGTGCGCATGTGCATGCAAAGCCGTGAAGGCCATTTGTCCGATGTGTTATTCCATACATAACCCTATCCTATGTACTTTACGAGTCAATAAAAATATAACTATCAAAAGACTAAAAACGGTGTTTTCTATTTAATTCAAATCTTGCGTTAATTTTGGGACACCCTTTATTTGTAAACATGTATATCCGTTCAGCGCCGCCGGTAACTTACACAACTTATTTGCAAAAAACACAACAAAACTCCAACATAGAATTTGATTTGTTCGTATTTAATGATAAAGGTAAGATTTTTTAGGTCTTAAATAATAAATAAGCCATTACTATCGTGTGCTTAAGTTTATGTCTCAGTTTAAATGGGTAACCACTAACCATCTTACAGAGTTTTAAAATCACTATATTGGTGCCATCGACTTCCTAGCTCTCCTTTCGATCTCGATTTGTTTCCTAGGTTAGAATCACCCTGGATTATCATTAAATACAATTTGTCTAGATTCACCTCAACTCTAAATGACAACTTTGTATGTATCTTTAACTATTAAGGTTAACACGTATACTCTCCGTACAATCTCAAAATTCATATTGACATTTTGATTCACTCGTACAATTGAAACAAGAACAAATCTAAAGATTTGTCTTCAAAAGTCCATCTACTCGTACTATCCGTATGTGAGCCATATAACAATCTTGTAAACATACTTACATACATGTGATGTTTCTGGTTTGTCTCCATCCTCTAGCTTATAGCTTAAAAATTCCCTCAGAAGTCAAACCCTAGCATCAACACCAACATTTACTCCCGTAAAACATTTGACAAGAACAAGAAAAAGTATCAAGTAGATAAATTATTCATTATATAAAGTAGGATAAAATGTCAGAGATAAACTTCACTAAGGAGTTGATGGAGACAACCAAAATTATAGCTCAATCGTGAGTTTTCAAACTCAAACCAGCCATCAGCTATCAGCTGGGCCTAGATTTCTACTTCTTCTTCTGATGATGATGAGATTCTTCTTGATGTGGGTTGAATTTAAATTGTAATTGCAACAAATATAACAACAACAACACAAATATATCTACAGTCTATAACTATATTCCATCTCAAGCTACTGTTGCAGAAAATTGCATTTCGTTATGCTACTGATGGTGGAGTAGGATGGTGTATGGCTAAGAGAGATGTGCTTGCCTGGTCTGGTGCCTGTTCCTGATGATGCTTCTTTGCATTGTACGAGTATGCTGTTAAATCACTTAAGCATTTGGCAATAAATTTGAATAAAAGGAGCAATTAGGTTTTCCTAATGAAATCGAATAAAGTTGAAACATAAACTATATACTATACACACATAGTCCTACCTATATGTATGCATATATGGATATGAGACACATTATGGGAGTCAGTTTGTGACACATAGTTTTATTGCAGAGTAGATTTGGTGTTGTATAAATTCCAATTAAGTTTTACACAAATTATTTGTCGAAAGAGTTTAAAATTTTACACTGATCAAAATAATCTAATGTCTTGAAGAAAAACTTATAAACTTCCCATAGGAAGTTATTGTAATCGGTTCGATTTGTCGAATTGAACAATAACGCTAGCGAGTTGAATTAAATTTTATATTATATATTATGACGTGATACCAAACTAGTAAAGTTAGTAAAAAAAACTAGTAAAGTTCAAAAAAACTAAAAAGAAATATTTGTCACCACGAATATTTTACGAGCAAAAAATGATTTTATCTCCAAATTAATTTTGTGCAATAAAGAATAACGTTTTTGACATCTGATAAAATTTTGAGAAAAATCGATGATAGTTTTTGTTTTTATAAAAAATAAAAACCTAAAAAAAAACATTACTAAAAGTTGGTAAAAATTGATTTTCGACTTAAATATCTTTTCAAAAATGTGAGATTATGGCTTCAAACTAATTTTGTCTTATAAAAAATATTGTTTTCAACATTCGATAAAATTATGAGAAAAATTGAATTAACAGTTTTTTAACAAAAAATAAAAACCTAGACAAAAAAATTTCTGAAAGTTCGTAAAAATTGATTTTCGACTTAAAGATAGATAGATTTTTTATTTACTTGCAATTATTTGTACAATTTCATTAACAATCTTTAAAGCATGGTTTTGCCGTCTGCCTGATTGACAAAGTTTTAACTGTATTAAAGTTTTGTAATTAATTAAGTTGCAGTTGAGTTAACTAAACATTTTCATCTCTAATTCTGCTTCTATAAATGAGTGCTGTTTTGCAATATATAAACATTTTAGACACGTCTACTTCATTTAAGAGAGCTAAAGTTTCATTTTCTGATAAAAAGTCTCTACCAAGTACATTTCTTCTAGTTTCTCTCAGGACTGGACACCTTCCGACAAAAATGAAAAATATCCTCTCGTTCAGCCATGTGGCAAATATCACAGAGCAGTGGAAGATCTTCGCGATGTGGAACGTAATTTATGTTTAGCAGTTCACCTCTTAGCCGAAACATGTTGGAAATTTGCTCTACAATATTTATGTCCTGGAAGTAGTTTCTTTCATTAAGATTATAATTCAGCTTGCTATAGATCATCCGATGAAGTGAGCTGGATGCCTGTTCTGTGAACACATTTCTAAAATTTTCATCCAGACGCCTAATTACCTGGTACAGTGAAGATTTCCATGTACTCTGTTCACTGAAATATAAAGTTACACCTGTATCTTCTGCTAGCCCAATCCACTCTTTAACCCATCCTGTTTTACTTTGTATCGCTTGTAAAGCTGCTTTTTTTGGTAGGCGATTGTTGGGCATATTCAGTACTTTCAGAACGTAATCGACTTGCAGCTTCAACGTTTTTATGAAGAGTGGGGATAAGCCTGTTTCTAACATTATCATGTAGTATGGGGTGCATGAAGGAAGGCGGAATATTCGTTTTAAATAAAATCTCAGGAGTTTTTCCACAGTCTCAAATTTCTTTGCTCCCCACACTTGGGCTGCGTAAAACAGGATTGATAGGGATACTGCTTTGAAAACTTTATATTTACTGCTATGCGCTATGTTTTTGTTGTTGAAACATTCTTTCCATGCCCCGTTAATCGCGGTTTTAGCCTTAAGAAGTTTTTCGTTGAGGTGTTTTTCCATGCTTAAGTTTTGGGTAAAATATACTCCTAAGTATTTGTATTCTTTTACTCTTTCTATGTTCTCATTGTTGAAGTACCATTGTTCACATGAGCTTAACCTTCCTCCACCTTTCTTGATAACCATCACTTTCGACTTGTTCAGGTTCACTACCAAGCTCCATCGTCTACAGTATTTCGAGAGTCGATTTATCATAAGCTGTAAGGATTGCTGTGAGTTTGCCAGCAAGACTATATCATTTGCAAAGAGTAAGGCTTTAATGACCTCTCCAGCATATCTAACACCTCCTGGTAATGCGTCAGTGATGTCATTTATAAATAGTGCGAATAAGCTAGGACTGAGAGCACATCCCTGTCTTACTCCCGACTGCGTCTGGAACCATTCAGATACCTGTTTTCCATTCCATACCGCTGCTCTCGTGTCTGCGTACAAGTACTGTATAACTCGTCCAAACTTAAACGACATCCCGGATCCAAACAACTTGAACATCAATGCGTTTCGATCAACTGAGTCAAATGCAGCTTTAAGATCCACAAAAAAAGTGTATAGCTTTTTATTTTTTTCCAAAAAAGACTCAGCAATGCTCTTTAGAACGAATATATGATCGATGGTCGAGTAACCCGACCTGAATCCGGCTTGAGACTCACATAGTAGATTATTCGAGTCTATCCACGTGTTTAGCCGCTTTAGTAGAATCGCAGTAAAGATTTTATAGGAAGCGTTCAAAAACGAGATTCCTCTATAGTTGGCTGGATCTTCGATGTTGCCTTTTTTTGTATCGGAAAAATCAAAGCATCTTTAAACTGCTGAGGGATGATTCCTGTTTCAAAAATTTGATTATATATGTTAGCCAGGTTCTTAATCAGTTCGTCAGTGCCATATCTGTAGAATTCCGCTGGTATCCTGTCTGCACCTGCCGCTTTTCCATCTGCTAGTGCGTTGACCGATACGTGAACCTCATGCTGGGAGATTGCACTGTCTAAAATCTCGTCTTGAATATAGGGTTGGGCATAGTAGATCATGACTGGGTCCAACATTGCTGGGTTCAGCAGTTGATTGAAATGATTTCGTAGAGTAGAAGTATCCAATCCACGACTGATAATATACTTCGATCCATTTAGTTTTCGGGAAAAGTTCCAAAATTCAGAGGGATTACTACATCTAGCTAGTTTTTCTGCTTCAGCTTCATAATAGTTTATAAATTGTATTGTGTTCAACATATTGGTTTTTTGCATAGCATTCGTTACTACGTCTAAACTCATTAAGTTAAGCAAATGATAATTTTCTCGCTCGTGCACAAATTGAATCAAACCAAGGTTCTTTAAATTTATTTTTTTCTTGATGATAAGCATTTGTTGGCACCTTATGCGCCTCCTTTATGAAACATTCAATTTTACTCAAACACATAAAATTTTCCTCGGACAGTAAGAGTGAATTCAGTTTTGTTCTGTAATTTGAGGCAGCTGTATTCCTCCATTGGAGTTTGGGCATAAGTTCTAAGGTCACAATTTCCTCTCGTACTATTTCGCCACATTTAAATGTTACCACAATTGGCATATGATCTGAATAGTTTCTTTTTTGGACTTCAAAATCAGTTATAAGTGAGCTCCATTCACCACGTTCCAAGCTATAATCTATAACAGAGCTACCCTGTTTCCCAACAAATGTGAATTCACCTTGGTTGTCTCCCTCACTGGTACCGTTTTGGATCCGGAGCCCGAAAGAATTGCATAGATCCAACAACTTTGCACCCCTTCCATTCTTCGTTGCATCTTTCGTTCTCCTGCTCATACCAATTCGATCATTTTCCGTTCCTCCTTCGTTACCGATCCTGGCATTTAAATCTCCAACTAGCAGCAAATTTTCAACCAGGTTTACCGATGTAACAAAGTCTCAAATTTTTTTTAAAATCCGCATCCCATTGGTTACAATTTATATAAGTTGGCAATATGCGGAATTTCTTGCCATAAATGTTAAGATCTAGACATATTACCTCCTCATAACTTTTGAATTCACATACGCTACTGTCAATATCTTTTTTATATCTGAAAATACAGCCACCACTCGCTCTTCCTTTTGCATGTCTTCTTATTGCTGGTATAATTTTCAGGTTATAGTTACTAAACTTGTTTTCGTACTTTATAAAGTTATTACTATTTAAATATGTTTCATATAGAAAGAATATATTGAATTCATTAACAAAGCTAAAAAAATCGGTAAATATAAATTTGTTACTAAGTCCTGCTATGTTATATGACAAAATATTTAATACTATCTATTTACATTTTTGTTTGAATTATTATTTTTAATTTTTTCTACATTTTTGTTTATAATTTTTTCTACATTATTATTAACATGTTTATTTGACTGGCAGACGGCATTACAATTAAATATATGATAGCGGCATCAACGATGGACTTAAATATCTTTTCAAAAATTTGAGATATTGGCTTCAAATTATTTTTTTTTATAAAAAATATTGTTTTTAACATTCTGTAAAATTTTGATAAAAATCGAATTGTTAGTTTTTTTACAAACAAATTAAAAACCTAAACAAAAATTAACAAAAGTTAGTAAAAATTAAGTTTCGACTTAAATATCTTTTCAAAACTTTGAGATATTGGTTTTAATCTAATTTCATCCTTTAAAAAATATTGTGGTCAATATTCAGTAAAATAAAAAAAAAATCGAATAAACAGTTTTTTTTTATAAAAAATAAAAACCTAAAAAAACATTTTGTTAAAATTAAAAATTTATTTTCGACTCAAATATACTTTCAAACATTTGAGATTATGGCTTCCAACAAATTTTAGCTACAAGAAATACTGTTTTCAACATTCGGAAAAATGTTGAGAAAAATCGAATTACCAGTTTTTTTTTTTTTCAAAAAATAAAAACTTAAAAAAAAAACAATACTAAAACTAGCTAAAAATTTACTTTCGAATTAAATAGGTTTTCAAAACTAAAAAAATATTGCCTTCAAACTTATTTTATTTCACAGAAAATATTGTTTTCGATATTCATATATCACTCGATATAAAAATCCAACAGTCCGTTTTTTCATAAAAAAATAAAATCTACAAAAAATAGTACGCAAATTTGGTAAAAATTGATGTTCGGTTCTTGATATCTCGTGAACAATAGAAGGTTTTGACTTCAAATACATTTCATTCATCCAATTTGTATTTGTTTATATAAGAATTAAAAACTTTTAAGAAATGCTACTAAAATTAGTAAAAAATGTTTTTCGACCAAAAATCTCGTTTACAAAAAATAGATTTTTAAATCAAACTATTTCATCATACGCAAAATATTGTTGGTAATTTTTAAATCTTTTAGAATAATTTAACTGACAACTTTCTTTAACAAAACAGACTGGATGGGAAGTTATCAGGGTGGGTCGCATCCCAGCCTCTTTTTATTTTTTAAGTTTTATTTTTGCTGACTTGAACGAGTTTCTATACTACAGAAGAACAACATGTGGTTGAAATAATTTTATTTTCAGAAAATTGCTGAAAGAAAACTTATTTTCAAGGACTAAACAAAAAGTCCTAGAGTGAAATTGCTCTTAAAGTTTAAAGTAGTTTAAAGTCTTCAATTGATTAAATTTTTAAGACAGTTTTGATAACTTTAGACCTTTGAATCTTAATCTTAATTCATAAATGTTTGATGACATTTTAAATTAATAAGCCTGTTCCCCACATTTAGATTTGTTTATATTTACGAACTGTCACTGCTTAGAACTGTTCAGTGGCTTCAGAATAAGGCTTTCCAAAAATTAAACTTTTCCGAGCTACAAATGCGATAATTCTGCTTATTTAAGTAGCTTTTAAGGTGACTATACGACATTGATGGTTCTCGTGTTAACTGAATTTTGAAGGCCTTTAGACCTAAGCCTTTACGCAAAATGCTGTGCTTTGTAATTTCCGGAATACTTTATTCGAAATATCGTTCTTGTGTTAACTAAACTTTGAAGGCCTTTAGACTTAAGCCTTTACGCAAAATGCAGCGTTTTGTGATTTGTGGAATACTTAATTCGAAATATTGACGAAAAATAAGTGAACCTTCGTAACACTACAAACAATATCAGCAATATTCTGAGTTGATTTATCTGCATCACTAATTTGAACAAATTGCTCAAATTTTGTCCACTAGCTTCACAATTGTTGCCAACTAAGAATGTTCCTTACGAACAACGGCCTGAAAATGACTTAGTTTTGCGAACTGTAACCTCGAAATTGTTACCATTTTTCTAGTGAATTTTAACCACAATGTAAAAACTTGTTTTATTTCAATTGTAGAAATGACGTACTTATCAAATGTCAAAAAATAAAAGTGACAGCTGCCCAAGTTTGAAAATGCTTCATTAAAACACTAAGTCCTTAACAAAAGGTTTCTTACAATCTTGAGAGTTATTTTTTCCTATTTCTTCTATTTATTCGTATTTTCTTTCAGTGTATTTTGTAGTATAAATTATTTTATTCAAATGCCAACTGATTGTTATTGCTTCATTTAAGAACATAAAGTAATTTATTAAAACGTTTTTCTAACATTTAAATAAATTGGATTTGAATTTGAATAACATCAGACGCATACAATAAACTGAATACCCGTTAACACATGGACTTCACCAAGAACAATATCCATTCAAGAGCTGATTAGAATTTCAGGCAACGTACAAGGATAACAAATAATAATAATAAAAAAAAAAAACAAAAATACAAAAATACTGCTAAAGTGTGTCCCAAAAATAAATTTACAATATTATCCCTTAAGTATATAAAATTCCTAAAATCAATGGCTTTATAAATATCTTCTTATCTCGATTTGATGTCGAAGCTGAAGCTGGAGTTGGAGTTGGATCTAGCGCCATCCAGCAGGATGCTTATGATTCGTTCTACTCTTGGAATACTCATATTCGATCGAAGGAAGGAAGGAAATAATCCATTTGTAGAGCTTATTTAAGCTTAATGTGTGAACACACACATCTGTTGAACAATTTAATTCGCTCACACTATCTGGTCATTATTTTTCCATCAATTCCCCTCTTAGACCAGCCCATAACCATTTTGTCTCCTTCTAGACACCCTCCGAGATTCTATAGCTCGACTTGAACCTACATTATATTGAAGTTCTATTATTATTATTACACATTTTATTTTGGACTTTTGTCTGTGTCTTCTGTGCTACAATCGAATGAAAAACCGTTTATGTCTATAAATAGGTTTATGGATGTCCTTTCGATTCTAAGTTCTAGGAATTTGATTTTATTATTTTGCTATTGTTTGTTATATGAATTGAAAATATTGTTCATAAGCCACTTGCTGAATGTATAAAAGTAGATAAATGTTATGTGTATAGGTTGTCGTCTTGTAGGTATAACTTTAATAGGTATAGTTATTCGAACCTATTATTATAGGATTTACTTAAAATATTATAGGGGATTATTTTGACAGAAAGTTAACTAAGTATATAATATGAGATGAGTTTGAAATAATACAATATAATTTTAGGAAATCATTAAATCAACATAAATTTTGTATCTCAAGGATTTTATTTGTTGAACTATGCCTAAAAATCTGTTTGTATTTGAACAACAATGGGAAGTGTAATAATCTAAGTTCTCAAGGATACGAAACTATAAAGGCTTCCTAGCAAATTCTTTGGTAATTGATTAAATTATTATTAATAAATATTTATAATAGTCCTTTATCTATTTTAAGAGAAAGAGATAGAGAAAAAGCTTATTAAATAAGGAAATAAAGTTTAAGGAAGCTAAAACTAATTGCCATTGAAGCCAATTTGAAAATACAGTCATTATATTATTTTTTTTGTAAGACCTTTCAACATTTGTATTTTCCTCAGTTAACTTCGTCAAACTTAGCGTTTGCAAAATTATGTTTTATTGTTCTTCCTTCTGTTAACATTTTTGTGAATTTCTTATTGTGTTACAAATACCAACTTTTAGAAAGAATCAAGTATTAAATATTAAATTTAACTGTTGTACACTCTGGCGTATACTTACTGTATTTTATACTAAAAACAGTGATGAAAATAGTTATGAATTTTGTATGTTATATCATTTACAAACAAATATCTCTTTATTAGACATTCGTCATTCCGATGAGACTTGTCAAGGTAAGGTGAAAACGTTTTGGAATGCTTTGAGAGAAAAAATTCTTCGGGTGATTTTTGGTCCCGTCTGCATAGAGTGGAGGAGAATATACAAGGACAAATTATACGGGCTGTACGATGAAACTAATCTAGAGAAAATAATAAAAGTCCAATGACTAAGATGGCTGGACCAGCAAGGAAGGTCTTCGAATCCGATCCCGAGGGATAGCACAGTAGACGAAGACTGCAACTCAGGCGGCGCGGCCCACGCAGCAGGTGGGAAAGGACTTCAACAAAAAGACTAAATATGAGCCGAAAAAGTCTCGGTTTGTGTTGTGGTATTTGAGGCTATTTAACTACAGCTTCAGAAATATATATGAGGTAAATTATTACATAAAATAAATTAGGTGGCGCAGTAGTCCATTGAGAACCAGTGCCTAGTAACTTACAACTCTCAATCATACCTGTGTGCGAGTCATATCAGGGATGGAGGGGACTCACATTTTATAATTTGAGAAAGCACTTTTCATGACAAGAGTTAATCTTGGAGGATTTGTCAATTCCTCGTAAGAGGCAGTAACCGTGAACATTTTTTTTCAGGTGCCACATGCAGGGATTGAACCCAAGACCTCTGGCGTGACAGTTGTACACACTAACTACCACACCACGGGTATTACTTGAATGATTGTTTCAAAATGTGGAATGACTGATTCGTTAAATGAAGGTTGACTTTGATAAATTGAAGAAGTTTCGAATGAAATGAATAATTTAAGAAGCTAAGGTACACAATTGAAAATAAGTTTTATATGAATGTCAAAATATGATTTTATCCATTCTGTCGAATTATTATAAATAACAAAATTTAAGGATAACTTGATCAAGACGAGACCAAAGCAACACCAAGAAAAGAACAAGACGAGACCACAACTAGACTAGAACGATACTAAGACGAGACCAAAGCTAGAGCAAGACGAGAAAAGAATTGGACCAGAAGTCAATACCAAGACGAGACCAGAACGATACCAAGCGTGACCAAGACGAAATTAGGATAAGATAAAACAAGAACAGGACGAGATAAGGTGAGACCAATAAGAGTCCAGAACGATACCAAGTCGAGAAGTGATTAGGACGAGGCCAAGAGGAAAACAAAAGGAGACAAAGACGAAGCCAGAACAAGATCAAGTTAAGACCATTACGAAACCAAGACGAAACCAAGGCAGACCAGGATAAGACCAGAGTGAAAAAAAAGAAGCTGGGACGCGATCACACTGATAACTTTCAATCCCGTCTGTCGATTTGTCTTGCTTAAAAGGTTTGTAATTTTTCGTATTTTTTTTGAAAAGGGTGTCATGTCAGTTCAATTATTTTAAACAAATTTAAAATTACCAACAATATTTTGCATATAATGAAATAGTTTGATTTCAAAATCTATTTTTGTTAAGATTTTTAGTGGAAACCCAATTTTCACCAATTCTAGTAGCATTTTTTACAAGTTTTTATTTCTTATTTAAGCAAATACAAATTGAGTGAATTACATATATTAATTTGAAGTCAAATATCTTCTATTATTCACGAGATATCGAAAGCCGAAAATCAATTTTTACCAAATTTGCGAACTGTTTTTTTGTAGATTTTAGTTTTTTTATGAAAAAAAACGGACTTTTGGATTTTTATACAAAATTTACTGAATGTCGAAAACAATATTTTCTGTGAGATAAAATAAGTTTGAAGCCATTATTTTTAATTTTTGAAAAGATATTTGAGTTGGAAGTAAATTTTTACCAACTTTTAGTAATGTTTTTTTTTAGGTTTTTATTTTTTGTTAAAAAACTGTCAATTCGATTTTTTCAAAATTTTACCAAATATTGAAAACAATATTCCTTATAAGATAGAATAAATTGGAAGCCATAATCTCAAATTTTTGGAAATATATTTGAGTCGAAAATCAATTTTTACCAACTTTGATTTATGTTTTTTTTAGGTTTTTATTTTTTATAAAAAAAAACTGTCAATTTGATTTTTCTCAAAATTTGACCAGGGGTGAAATCAGCTAAGCTGATAGTTGACTATCATTTTTTTGACTATCAAATTTGATCGTTTATACTTTTCCGTCTGTGTAAGATGATTGCTTTGAAATCATATTTTTTTTTCTCAAACTTGGTATCACTTCAAAAAAATATATACTTCAATTTTGAATCTTGTGTCAAATTTTTATTTATTTAAAAATAAACAACGGAAGAATTTGAATATTACAAAAAAGTCGGCAAAAATGTAAGTAAACATTGCTTAAAATCCCAAAAAACAAGAAATTTAATGCATTAATTAATACAAAAGGCGCACGCAAGTACGGAACAAATGAAAATGTTGACGGATTTCATACGGACTTGGCCAAATCCTTCTCTCCAAAGGGAAATAACTATAATAAATCCCACAAAATGTTATGGGATAAACTTTCAAAGACCTTGAATGCAAATGAACCACTAAGGCCACACGAGAGTGGAAGAGGGTAAGTAATTGTAATTTAGTCACGAAAAAAATATTTTTAATTCGTATGAATTTGGACAGGTCGGAAGTAGGTATTTCGTAAAAAAAACGTATACAGTCCCAAAATTCTTTAAAACACACCAGAGGAGGGCCGTTTATGGAGTTACCATTGGACACAAATGAAGAAACTATTGCACAATTTGTGGAATTGGGGCAGCAATAGCGGGGATAAGGGGTGTTTCCAGCTATGATGGTGAAGACGAAAATTAGTTAGTTTTAGTTTAAATATAGATGAAGAAATCTAAGCCCTTTTATCTGACTCGGATAAAATAATAGCCCAACAACCAACTCCTAATTCCACAACTGCATCACAAACCCAAAATAATTCAATAGAGACTCCAAGCATGAAAATACATGAAAGTTCAGCATTAAAAAGTATAAACGAGCCTCAAATCCAGCTCGATCGAGCTACAGGAGAGGTTCCTGACTGTGCAACTGGGCATACAAGGATACAAGCTGTAATTGACTCCATAAACAAGTCAATAAATGAAGTCAATTAAACCTTGAACGCCCTGTGCACGGTCATTGCAAATACAGGCAGTGTTCGCTGTCTCTAATAGCTGAAGAGTTGCGGTTTGAAAAAACTTTATTTTTGGCTAATGCCAAAAGTGATATAAATATAAACATATAGGTACAACTCTGTGACTTATGACTTATTTATTTTGTTTGTTAAAAGTACATATGCATGTTCTATGTTCTTTGTTTTGTTTGTTTGGTTTTCGTTTTATTATATTTCTTGTAATCAATATTGTTAAAATAAAAAACTGAAATTCCTTTTAGAAATCTAGTTTTATTTTTGTAATTGAATTCTAAATATTTTTAATTGCTTTTTTATTTATTGCCTAGGATGATTTACCCAAAGATCATGCTTCATTCCATTTCGGATTCAACCGAAAAGCTAAAAGTACAAAGGAAACGAAATAAACAATACAGAATTTAATCAAATTGACACCTAAATAGGTGTCACTTAAAAAAATCAACACAAATTTCATAGTCAACTATGACTATCACCTTACACAGACGTATTTTCTTGATTTTGATAGTCAACTATCAAAAATCAGCTTACACGATTCCACCCCAGATGTCAAAAACGTTATTCACAAAATTATTTTGGATATAAAATCATTTTTTGTTCTTAAAATTTTCGAGGTGACAAATATTTTTTTTTTTCAGTTTTGTTTTTTGATTTATTAAAAAACCGTTAATTGGAATTTTTTCCAAAAATATATTTGTTTGGTATCGCCATACAATATATAATATAACATTTAATTCAAGTCCCTAGCATTATTGATTCGTGAGATATTTTGGGTTAACCAAAATTTTCACCTTTTTTTTAAATTGCTATGGTAAAAAAACCACCCACTCAATTTTCTTGAGAGTCCTTTCTGCATCTCTTTGCATTATTATCTGTATAACAAAATATATTTGAAGTCGATATCTCTACTGACGTACTGACGTACGAACGTACGTACACACGCACGCACATACATCTCTCTAAAATCTTTTATTTCGACTCTAGGGACCTTGAAACGTTGAGAAATGTCAAAATTTTCAATTTGACAAATCGGATCGATTACAATTACTTGCTATGGGTAGTTAAAAATGGAGATCGAGATAAGACCATGATGAAATCAAGATGAGACCAGGATAAGAATAGAACGAGACTAATAGGAGACCAAGAAGAATTCAAGGCGAGACCAAACCACAACACAACTAAGATGAGACCAACAAAAATCTCCTTACGTCTCGTCTCATGACGTACTACTAAGAAATACTTTTTTTTTTGCATTACTTGAAGTCTCCAATTCTTTAAAATAAATTAAGAAAGCTTTTATAAGTTTCTGCTCACAAATAAAAACTACCTAGTGCAAGTGTATTTAAAACAAATTCCAACAAACAATGTAGCATGTAAACAAGAAACGTAACATAACTCGTCTAACAAAAATATCAAAAATTTTCAAAACAAATTCAACCTGTTTCTATTTTCTTTGTTTAATTTTCTAAAAAAAAAACAAGTTTACAAAACAATTGAAAAATTCAAAGGTTCAACATCAAAAACTCACCGCAAATATCAAAACCACAAAAAAAAAATATTAAAGTAAAAATATGTAGGTACCTACATTGTATACAGTACAGTGTACTGTACTGTACATAGAACCAACATGCGACAAGAATAAAATTATAATGGAAAAACTTTTTCCTCCCTTATACCTCTCTCTCTACCCATATCCTTGAACAGTACTGAATGACTTCCTTAAACTCCATCAGCATCATCAGTACGAAATAGCAAAACAACAACAAACTTTGTGTACTTTAATAAAAATACATACATACATATATATTTTTTTTTTCTTTTTCTTAAATGAGGTACTTAAGACTTTCACTTGGATTGATGAAGTGGTTGCTGGTGAAACTTCAATAGAAGGTAAAATTGAAATTGCCCTGTAACCAGCTTCCTTCCTCTCTTCAATAGCCATTTTTTAATACACTTTGTTTTCTTTATAAAAGAAAACAAGGTCAACACAAAATGCACTGTTTCTAACTTCTATACAGCAATTTGTGTCAAATGTCCTTGAGGAGTAATAATATTTATAATTAGGTTTTGTTTTTAATTTTTTTTTTAATATTTTTCAAAAACAAAAGAAACGTGCAATGATTTTTTAAAAGTAATTCAAAAATCTAAATCAAATTCACCTCCCATATTTTGGCATATTTTTTTTTTAAGTTACGTTGTTTTTTATGTGTAGACTAAAAAACATCCTTTGCATATTCATGTGGTTTCCAAAGTATCTTGTATTTGGGCGGTCGGTCGTCGACAACGACCGACGACGTTCCCTGCCATGCGATAGGTCGGTCTATGTAATTTTAATTATGTTCTCACGCAGGTGTGAATAATAATAATTGTGAAACGTGCTGAAATTCTACTTCAGTAGGCTGGTGGGGATAAAATTTGAATATTTTTTTTTAAAGTGCGTCTCTTCCCTCCCAACAATTTAATATTATCTGTGTGACTTCTTATACAAAATTGTGTTTTATTATCTTCTGAAGTTTAAATAAAGAAAATCACTGTCTGATTTATTTAAAGGGACGAAATGTGTTTAATTTATTTCGAGTCATTATGGTTTTAAACATAAATTACTTCTGTTAGGTATTTTATTTAGATTTTTTTCTTAGAGAGAGAGAAAGAGAGATAGAGCGGGGGCGAGAGAAGTAATGGGAATGAATAATAAATTTTATAGTAGGTAAGGTAGGAGTTGCTTTCGTAAATACGTATTATTTTTGTTTTTAATTTTGAAATAAAAGGACCTATTAGGTTGAGTTATGTATTAATTTCAAAATAGCACTGAAATAGAATTAATTGAGTTAAATATATTAAAATAATATTTCAATAGTGATTTAAATTAGATAAGGATTCAAAATTAAGCAGTATCTTAAGAGTATATTTTTTCCATTAAAGAAACTTAACCCACATATATATCTAAGTACAAGGATGAACTTCTTAAAAGACAGGCATGCTGATTTTTGTTTTGTATAAACCGAATTTTCATTCATAGAATTTAAGTCTAAACTATTTTAAAGGTCTTCGAAACACTTAACCAGGGTAATAGTTTTTTTTTTCTAATTTTTTTTCGGTCCAATTTATTAAGAACCATCAAAAATATCGACTTCAAATAATATAATAATAGTTTTACAGAAAATAACACCAAAATATGTATAAAGGACCTTTAAGAAAATATATTTTTGTGTTTTTTTTTTACTAGATAGTAACAATTAAAATAAAAAAGAGGCTGGAATGCGACCCACACTGATAACTTCCCATCCCGTCTGTCGATTTGTCTTACTTAAAAGTTTGTAGGGTTGGGTTAAGAAAGTTGTTAGTTGAATTATTCTTAAAAAAATTTAAATTACCAACAATATTTTTCATATAAAAAAATAGTTTAGTTTGAAAATCTAGTTTTGTTAAATAAATTTTTAGTCGAAAACAAATTTTTACCAATTTAAGTAGCGTTTCTTAAATGTTTACAAATTGGATGAATGAAATTAATTTGAGAGATATTAAGAACTAAACATCAATTTTTACCAAATTTGAGTACTATTTCTTGTAGATTTTATTTTTTTATGAAAAAACGGACTGTTGGATTTTTATATCGAGTGATATATGAATATCGAAAACAATATTTTCTGTGAAATAAAATAAGTTTGAAGCCAATATTTGTAATTTTTGAAAAGCTATTTGATTCGAAAGTACATTTTTACCAAGTTTTAGTATTGTTTTTTTTAGGTTTTTATTTTTTGGAAAAAAAACTGTCAATTCGATTTTTCTCAACATTTTTCCTAATGTTGAAAACAATATTTTTTATAAGTTAAAATTAGTAAGAAGCTATTATCTCAAATTTTTGAAAAGATATTTGAGTCGAAAATCAATTTTTACCAACTTTTATTAATTTTTTTGTTTAGGTTTTTATTTTTTGTAAAAAAAACTGTCAATTCGATTTTTCTCAAAATGTTACTAAATGTTAAAAACAATGTTTTATAAAAAATAAAATTAGTTTAAAGCCAATGTCTCAAATTTTTGAAAAGATATTTGAGCCGAAAATCAATGTTTACCAACTTTTATTCATTTTTTTTGTATGTTTTTATTTTTTGTAAAAAAAACTGTCAATTCGGTTTTCTCAAAATTTTACGGAATGTTAAAAACAATATTTCTTATAGTTATAAGATTAAATAAGTTAGAAGCCATAATCTCATAGTTTTGAAAAGATATTTGAGTCGAAATTCAATTTTTACCAACTTTTGTTGATTTTTTTTATGTTTTTATTTTTTATAAAAAAAACTGTCAATTCGATTTTTTTTTTAAATGTTACTGAATGTTAAAAACAATATTTTGTAAATCATAAAATTAGTTTAAAGCCAATATTTCAAAGTTGTGAAAAAATATTTAAGTCGAAAATCAATTTTTACCAACTTTTGTTAATTTTTGTTTAGGTTTTTAATTTTTTGTAAAAAAAACTGTCAATTCGATTTTTCTCAAAATGTTACTCAATGTTGACAACAATATTTTATAAAAAATAAAATTAGTTTAAAGAAAATATCTCAAGGTTTTGAAAAGTTATTCAAATTATTAAATCAATTTTTACTAATTTTTATTAATTTTTTTTAGATTTTTATTTTTTGTTAAAAAACTGGCAGTTCGATTTTTCTCAAAATTTTACCGAATGTTGAAAACAATATTTCTTATAACATAAAAAGTTGGAAGCCATAATCTCATAGTTTTGAAAAGATATTTGAGTCGAAATTCAATTTTTACCAACTTTTGTTAATTTTTTTTTAGGTTTTTATTTTTTATAAAAAAAAAACCGTCAATTCGATTTTACTCAAAATCTTACCAGATGTTAAAAACGTTATTTTTCGTTGCACAAAATTATTTTGGAGATAAAATCATTTTGTATTCTTAAAATTGTTGATTTATAAAAAAAACCGTTAATTGGATTTTTTTCAAAAAATATACTTGTTTGGTATCACGTTACAATATATTATATAAAATTTAGTTCAAGACTCTAGCGTTTTTGGTTCATGTGATATTTAGGGTTAACCAAAATGTTCACCTTTTTTTAAACTGCTATGGTAAAAAAAACACCCACGCAATTTCTGCATCTTTCTGCATTATTATCTGTATAACAAAATTTATTTGAAGTCGATATCTCTTCTGGTTCTTGAACTATGGACGACGAAAAAAACGTCGCGAACGTACGTAGACAGCACGCACAGACATCTTTCTAACAATCTTTTATTTCGACTCTAGGGACCTTGAAACGTCGAGAAATGTCAAAATTTTCAATGTGACAAATCGGACCCATTGCAATAATTTCCTATGGGAAGTTAATAAACGACTGGATCGTGTGAACTTGCTCATTTATCCAAAGGGCCATTTTAAAAACTTTTTCTGTATTAAAAATGTACCTGCAAGAAATGTTTGTATTCAAAAATTTAAACGCCATTTTTTAAGTTTCAGTTTAAAATTATTTTTAGTATGCAGTTAGTAGTACCCGTGGCGTGATGGTTAGTGCTTTATCTGGTTATATCAGTATTTATATTTCGACAGACATATAAATGCTGCTCTGAATAAAAAAGAATAATCTTATCCTTTAGCTTTTAAATTGTTGCTGGCTTATCGAAGTACATCTTTTCGAAGTGTCAACAAAGTTTGGTATTCTCAACTGTCAAACTATAGACAATGGCTATAGAAACTTCTTATGGGCGTTGGATGTACTCTTTTATGATTTATGGTAGGATGTATCAATCTTAAGAAGTTTTTAAGTAAAAATAAAAAAAGATATTGAAATTAGTTGTATTTTTTTTAATTTTCTAATAAATAAAAAAATAAATAAAATTGAATTGAAGTAAAATAGATCTTAGGACCGGAAGGCATTAGAATTAAGTATTATTGTTGAATTTAGAGTGTCCGTATGGGACCAGTCAATTAGTTGTAAGTTATGGTTAATTAGGCTAGTCTTATGAATTTAAGATAGGTTTAAGATTGAATTAATACAAATGAATTTAAAAAAAAAAAAGAAAAGTGCTTTGGACTGTCATGCCAGAGGTCTTAGGTTCAAACCCTGATTGTGCCATTTAAAGTTTTTTTCACGGTTACTGCCTCTTGCGAGGAATTGAAAAATCCTCCAAGAGTAATTCTTATCATGAAAAGTGCTTTCTCAAAGCAGAATCGGCCTAAAATTGAAGGTCCCCTCTATCCCTGACAACATTACTCGCACACAAAAATGGTTGAGAATTGCAAGTTACTAGGTCCTAGTTCTCAACGGACTGTTGCGCTAATGAATTTATTTATGCAGTTATTTTGAGATTATTAATGTACGTAAAAAATGATGACCCATTTTCAAGATATCGAATTTCGAAAAATTTAGTATTTTTTAAAAAATCAAAAATTAAATAAAAAAAATTGTGTGGACTACTGTTATTTTTAGTCTTAAAAACGCGAATCGGATCAAAACCTAAATTTCCGAATTTGAAGTCAATCGACCTAATGCTTTATAGGCTGTAGCTGCCAGGACAGAGAGACAGACAGACGTCATCGGGGGACCCACTTTTTTTTAAATTCTCTATCATCGTTATGTCATGGTTGATTAAAATCCAGAGTTTAAATTTTTTTCGAATGCAATAGTTTCTATATGTCGCAAGTAAAAACTGAAAAATTTGGTTGACTTTAAATACCTCTCGAACCAATAAGTCTAGCAAGTTCAATTAAATTTAGTATTGTACATTATGTATGTATATTGTGACTTGATACCAAATATCTATACATTAAAAACAAATTCAATCAACAGTTTTTGATAAAAAGAAAAAGAAATCACCTCGAACATTTTGCCTCCAAAATAATTTTATCCAACAAAGAATAACGTTTTCGAGATCTATTAAAATTTTTAAAAAAATCGAATGGACAGTTTTTTTGACAAAAATTTCGACATGAATATCTCAGCAGCTGTTAGAGAAATTATTTCTTGTTTAATTAAATTTTTTAAACAACATTGCTGCTAACATTTGGTAAAATTGTTAAAGTAATTCAATTATCAACTATTTGCTTATATGAAATAAGAATCTTCAAAAAATACTACAAACAAATTGGTAAAAACTGATGTTTGACTGCAAAATAAATGAAGTATAAATAAAAGGTATTGATTTCAAAATTATTTCATTCTACATACATATATAAAATATTGTTGTTAACTTAAAATAATTTTCAAAGAAAAGTCCGATTGGCAGCATTTGATACTATCAACCGGAATTCACTAATTTATAATTTATCAAATTAAGGTATATCGACGAAAATTTTAAGACTCTATAAACTTCTCCTCACCAATACTTGCGCTACTGTGTCAAATGGGAGTTCCATATCCAGCTTCTTTAACACTGATTGCGGTGTGCCCCAAGGTTGCCCCTTAAGCCCGATTATGTTCGCCCTTTTCATTGACGATGTCTCCCGTGATTTTCCTGGGGGTGTTAGGTTTGTAAATCTACTTATTAAGGTACTACTTTATGTGGACGACCTTGTTGTTTTGTCGGACAACCCCACCACATTACAGTTACAAATTAATAGACTTAAAAACTTTTGTGATAAATGGGACCTTAATATAAACACCTCAAAATCAAAATCATGCTAGAAGCATGGTCATTGGATCGTGAACCTATAGAGGTGGTTAACTAATTTAAGTATTTAGGTGTTCTATTTTGTAGCAATCTAGATTTCCGGCCCCATGTTAAGGATAAATTCTTATCGGCAAAAACTGCAATAAACCTTATATGGAACAAAATCTTCTGCAATAAGTACATAGGCATCTCAGCTAAATTTAGAGTTTTTGAAGCTACTATAAACTCATGCTTATGCTATGCCAGTCAAGTTTTTGGTTACCAAGATCTCGATGAATTCGAGATAGTGCAACGCTTCTTTTTTAAACGAATATTTAAACTTCCGAACTATACACCAACTTACGCTATACATGTGGAATCAGGGATCCCTCCGTTTTTTCTAAAAAATCTTAAATTTAATGACGATTACATAGTGAAAGTAATGCAAAGGTCAAATGAAAATCTTCATAAGCAAATGATGGATTTCGCATTCCGAAGGAATTTAAAGAATGCGCACGGATTTAATCTAAACCTTAGTACAACTTCTCTTGCTAATTAGAAAGGTAGGTTTTATGAATGTATTGCATTGGTTGATGATTCATTGTATCTCAAGTTCTTAAATAGGGCTCGAACCTCTCCAAGCAGATTGATCTATAAGCAACTCAATCACACTTTGTTTGTAAACAATTATTTTAATAGTAATCTTTCTGCAAATCAAATAGGTACTTTGTTTAAAGCAAGAACTGAGATGCTAAATCTGAATTACAAACCTCACAGAAATGATAATCCCAGGTGTAACCTCTGCAATCGAAATGAAATCGAAGATGTCAACCAATTTTTAGCCGTTTGTCCAATTTTACAAGAACTCCGAAGACTTTATTTTTCAAAAAGCTTTCTCAATCACCAGGAAGCGAAACAAATTTTAAACGGAGAGTGGGGTTGGAAGGACCTTTACAATTTTATTGATCATGCCTTAGATTACAGTTTTTTAGAGTAAATTTAAAATTTTAAATATATGTATATTTATGTATCATTACCTAAGATGTAACGAGGAAATATATATTATAAACTTAGATATTATGCTTATTAAAATTCAATCTATTTATTTAATTGTCTACATAATCTATTTATAAACTTATTATAATCTTTAACTTTCTTTTTTTATTCTCGATAAATGTCAATTTTCAGGCAGACGGCAAATATATTTTTTGCCATGCTAATGTTCGTATATAATTTTTCAAATGTATTTCGAGTTATGGTCAAATAAAGAATTTGTAATAATAATAAATAATAAGTCCGATTGGTATTCTTATTTGAAATTTTAAACACTACTAAAATTGGTAAAAATTGGGTTTCAACTAAAAATCTTTTAAACAAAAGAAAATATTGAAACCAGACTTACATACATATGTATTTTATCATATGAAAATTATTGTTGTTTACTTTTTTTTGATTTAAGAAAAAAATTAATTGACAACTAACAATTTACAAAATCAATAAAAAAAAACTGATAACAAATAGTTTTCGCCTCAAGTATTATGAGAACAAAGTACGATATTGATTTCAAAATGATTTTATTAATATTTTGTTAAACTTCTAAAGGGTCCGCTGAATAACTTTTTTTTGAAACAGGGCGCAAAACATCGAGTGTAGCTTCGGCTGTGTGGCACCTAGCGCCGTTCTGTTGAAACCAAATGTTGCCAATATCCTCTTCTTGAATTTTTGTGAACAAAAATTCATTCAACATAGCCCGATAACGATCGCCATTGACTGTAACGGCCACTCCTTGCTCATTTTCGAAAAATCGAAAAATGCCCCAATTATACCTCTGGACCAAAATCCGCACCATACAGTGACTCGTTTTGGGTGTATCTGCTTTTCAATGTATGCGTGCGGGTTTTCTGTGCCTCAAATGCAATTTTGCTTGTTTACATACCCGCCAAGATCAAAATGAGCTTTATCTGAAAAGATGATTTTTTTAGCAAAATCGGCATATTCTCTAAGTCGATTACAGGCAATATTTCCCAGCCTTGTTCAAGCCTATACACAACCATATTCGTTTAGTGGAAGGATGAAACTAATTATCTGTCAAATCAGACATGAGCTAAGTGTTACCATTCACGAAATAAGCACTAGTTGAAAACAAAAAAAACGTTAGATGACGGACCCTATATAAAAATCAACAGACGGGCAAGGATAGGAAGATATCAGTGTGGGTGGACTCTGCCTTTTTTAATTTGTTGTAATAAAATTGTTGAATTTTTCTTAAAATTTTACCGGACGGTAAAACATCATTTATAATTAATTATTCTGAAGTTAATATTTTGTTTGTCCTTAAAATATTTAAAACTATTTCTTATACGAAAAAAAGGTCTGTTAGAATTTTAAAGTTTTGTGCAAAGTCATAATATTTAGTATACAAAGACTCAACACTATAACTTTTTCTTGCAATTATTGAAACCAACTGCTGAGCGATTATTTTTCAAAAGCTATCAGTTATCAATAAAACACGATTCATTTGAATTCGACAAACATAAGTACTTGGAAACATCTTTTTAAAAACGATGAATTTAGATTCTAGGAACTTTGAAACATAGAAAAATGTCAAAACTACCTAATCGGACCGATAACAATTACAAAATTAATAAAACTTAAAAATTAAAAACCTGCCCGATTCCAAAGTCATAACAATCATCCTAACTAAAAATTCAACTGACCAACTCTCATTCACATTAAAATTCATCAAAAAACCCACATTCCAAGATCGTTATTTAAAATTCGTTGTCTGAATAATTAGACTTGTATCCCATCACTTTAAAACATTATTTAAAGAATAAAAATATGTAGGGTACTTTTGGGATGCTATATACCAACCATCCTAATAATACACCCTCAGGTAACTAATTCCTCATCCTCACTTACAAAACTCACCTTTTTTGTTATTTGTATTTCTAGACAAAAATTATACTTTTAGAAATGAAATGGAAAAGTAAGGTATAAAAAACACAAGAAAAACACATACCTTCATTATACCAAAAATGAATAATAAATGCCAAAGGATATCCATCAGGTTATAAAAATCCACTGGAAGCTTTTCACTTATTCATCCTGTTGAATTCTCATATTCCAATAGAAGGTTTTTTTTTTTTTTGTTTCTCACAATCGTACCCTCCTTATGGCTCCTCCTGGCTCCTCCTGGATAGCATCATTGATTGTTTATGCAAGTCGAAGGTTTTTGTTTGTAAAGTAAAGTTTTGCCAGAGAAAATATTTTACCCTCGAGTATGTTCTTCTTGTTCGAGTGAGTGTCCTTAAAGTAAAAATAAACACTTAAACAGAACTCACTTAAGTGAATTTTGAACCATACAAGACAGACAGACATATCTATAGAAAACACCATCGCACACTTGTAAAAACTTAGAATAAAGACACATGTGTGCAGGAGTAGTTATATACATAGCTTAGACGACTTGGGGTGTTTTAAGGACGACAACGGTCGAGTCGATCTGTATTCATCTACTTCATAACTTCAAATAGTTTTCAAATTAAAATCTACTGAAAATTAATCAAATTTTCGTACGCAAAAGTGGACTTTGAATTTTGGTTGAAGATGAATTACATGCCATGCATCTTATCCATTCTATGAGAGTGCCAATACATATTTTGGATATACCTACAAGGTGGGTCAAAAGTTAGTTCCTAATTTAAAGTGATAATAAATTTTATAGATTTGATTTGTTGTTCATTATTTATTTATCACAAAATAGTATTTATGGAGAATTACACAAACTCTTTACAGTTTTCAATTACATGTAATTACTAAGTGCGTTTTCTCAATTACAATTAGAGGTAATTGAACATTTGTGATTGTAATGGAAATGCTTGAATCGAAATGAAAGTTCAAATTAATTACGAAAAGCAATCACTATTTCCAATTGTGTTAAGAACTCTTCGTAATGAACAGCGGTATACACCGAGTTGACCTGGGTCTTTCGTGTCGATGTTTCGGGACTCTTCACTACACTTGCAAGAATTCATTCCACATTCAATTCAATTCTGGCAATGCGGGGTCGTTCAGTTTGAAAAACATCAATACAGCTCCTTGTTGACTAAATTGTACCACCAATAACCTCTTCGGGATAAGATAAATGATTAAGTAAGTAAGTAATTCATTTATTAACAGTTTTTTAAAATAAATACATAAACATTTGTTTTTGAATTTAAAAGCTTTGGCTTTGCCGTCAGCTCGACTAGCTACTTAAATTTTTTCTTACATTGGTCAACTTTGTTTTAAATTTCAGTTTTAATTATATATTGATTTTTACATACATATATACATCTACTAGTTTAATCATATTCTCTCATAATCAGTTTTCTTACTTACTTACTTACTTAAGGTGGCGCTACAGTCCGGGGTGGACCTGGGCCTCAACCAACATGCGTCTCCAGCCAGCTCGGTCCCTAGCTAGCTGTCTCCAGTTTCGCACGCCAAGTTGGTTGAGGTCCTCACCCACCTGAGTGCGCCACCTGAGTCGCGGTCTTCCTCTACTGCGCCGTCCCTCGGGATTGGATTCGAAGACCTTCCGGGCTGGAGCGTTGATGTCCGTCCATTCGCTCTACATGACGCAGCCATCTAAGCCGTTGGACTTTTATTCTGCTTACTAGGTCAGTGTCGCTGTACAGCCCGTACAGTTCGTCGTTATATCTTCTCCTCCATTCTCCATCTATACGTACGGGACCAAAAATCACCCGAAGAATTTTTCTCTCGAAGCATCCTAAGACGTTCTCATCTTTCTTTGAAGCCACGAACCGAAGCCTGTAAAGACGATCAGGGGAACATCTTAGTAGAACCGCAGTCTATGTTGAGAATATGGAAAGACCACTTCTCTAAATTATATAACGGCGATGACGAACCGAATCCCGCTGTAAGGGAGGTAGAACCACTCAACTTAGGCGACGCAGATCAACAATTCCGCCTACCCGACCTAGACGAAGTGAAGATAGCTATATCTAAACTGAAGTCAAACAAAGCTGCTGGAGCTGACGGCATAGCTGCTGAACTATTTAAAGCAGCAGGCGATGACTTGGTAGGGAGCATGCACCAACTCATCTGCAAAATATGGTCGGAAGAAAGCATGCCCGATGAGTGGAATCTCAGCATAGTTTGTCCGATACATAAAAAAGGAGACCCTTTAAATTGCGCCAACTACAGAGGGATCAGTCTCCTTAACATTGCATATAAGATCCTTTCTGCCGTACTATGTGAACGTCTGAAGCCGTTCGTCAACAACCTGATAGGTCCTTATCAGTGTGGCTTCAGACCAGGAAAGTCCACTATCGACCAAATATTCACATTACGGCAGATCTTGGAAAAAACCCAGGAGGTTCAAATCGATACCCACCATCTCTTTATCGATTTTAAAGCCGCGTATGACAGCATCCATAGGGAAGAGCTCTACAGAGCAATGTCTAGGTTTGGCATCCCTGTCAAACTTATCCGTTTGTGCAGAATGACGATGGAGAATGCACGCTGCTCCATCAAGGTCGGAAACGATCTCACCAAAGCATTTGATGTCAAAAAAGGTTTTAGACAAGGCGATGCACTGTCATGCGACTTCTTCAACATCGTTCTGGAAAGAATTGTGCAAAACTCAACCGTCAACACTAGAGGCACAATCTTCCAAAGGTCCATCCAATTACTCGGATACGCAGATGATATTGACATAATTGGAAGATCAAAGCGTGATGTCAGTGGAGCGTTTTTGAGCATTGCGACGGAAGCGAAGAAGATGGGTTTAGTGGTCAATGAGGGCAAGACCAAGTATATGCTGTCATCAAAAAAGGACATTGAACAACGACGTCTTGGACAAAACGTCACCATGGACAGCTATAACTTCGAGGTAGTTAAGGACTTTGTCTACCTAGGCACCGCTATAAACACAGGCAACGACACCAGCGCTGAAATCAAACGAAGAATAACTCTTGCAAATCGCTGCTTCTTTGGACTTAGAAGGCAATTGAGAAGTAAAGTTCTCTCTCGAGCATCTAAAATCACCATCTATAAGACACTCATCATCCCGGTTCTCATTTATGGCGCTGAGGCCTGGACCCTGTAAATCAGTTTTCTAAATCTGCAAATTTCCTTCAGATAGTTGACAAGATTTGTCCAATCTAGTCTATTCAATATTAGAATTGTCTCTTGTCGAGTGAGAGAGAATTTTTTAAAATATGAGAATCTCTTGTATTTGAAAATTGGACATACATACGATTATAAAATGGAAGCAGTCTTCTTTGGATTTATTATTGCAGAGTGTACAGAACTGGTTGAAATTGAAAGTCCCATTGTATGGTCTACCGTTGAGGCATAAGAGTTCGCATCTAGCTTTGAAAATTAAAGAAATATCTTTGTAGCTTAAAGATTTATTGAAATAGTTATTGTTACTCAGATAAAATTGTAACTGGCTATATAATATACGACTTTCTGATTCAATAGCTGTTTTTATAAATTGATTCCGAACCGAGTCTTCATTAAGCGGAATAATTGTATACATTTTTTCCTTAACATCAAGAATGTTACTTGTATCAATTTCTTTGGGGGCCCTGCATCCCTGAGATAATTTTTTATTATTTTGAGCTTGGAAAAAGATCTTTCAGCTGTTGCTGTTATTACCGGAAGAGTCAAAAAGAGAAAGCATGCTGTTATTACTTCAGAAAAACTAGAAGCAAAACTATTAAATTCGATGACTAATAATTTAGCAAGTTCTTTTATGGAATGAATTTTGAGGATTTCGGATTTAAGGCATGTTTTAAGACAATTAGTTGATTGCAGAAATCACCATATATGTCGGAATTGTACTTTTCCACTAGGTTTTTGATCCTTGATTTATCTCATCATTTGAGAACGATAAAAGCTTATCCGGTTCCAACACTTCAAACATACTACTCAGACTATGAGTTTGCTGAGTTTGTCCAATCAAAATGTCCAAGCAGGAATAGTAAATATTGACTTTGAAGTAAATTTCCGGATCAGAAATTCTATGATCTTCTGCCAACTCATCAAAAAAGCGCTTCGTTATTTTCCTCCTTTTATTTTTAAAGACAGGCGTCACTCCCCAATCGTTGGCTCAATCCTTGGACTTTTTAAGTAAATCACTGAATTTCTTTTGATTTCTTTCTTTTTCTAGACCGTCTAAAAGATTTTGAGCAAAATACTTGCTTTTTGTAAGTCATTTTCCTCATCTTGAAGGGCTTTGGAAACTGTACTTATAATATCAAACTGCGAAGAAAAAAATGACATCAACACAATAAAGTCGTAGGTTTCTAAAATGTTTATAACATTTTTACATTCGTCTCGTTCGTCTTTTTTTGTTGAGGTCAAATTGATTTGTTGTAAAGTTTTCATTATCAATGTATAGTTTGATCTTATACCACATAGCGCATCATTTCGTGACGACCATCTTGTAGGACAAACCTTTTTAAGGGTAATTTTATATTTTGCTAATGAATCGCTGTGCAGCAAAGACCAGCCTTTCATTACCTGTTACCAAAAAATGTATATATTTTCTCTAAATTATCGAAAAATGTTGACACCACAAGTATATTTTTTGCTGCATTATTAAGTATCAAATTTAATGTATGTGCTGCGCAATGAACCTAGTCGGCATTTGGAGTGTTCTCTTTCATAATCATAAGGGCTTGTAATTGCAATCCTCCATATACACCCGACATAAAATTCGCTCCATCATAACCTTGTCCTCTGTATTTGGATAAATCAAGTCCATATTCACTTATTGTTTTAAAAACTTCTGTTTTTACACAAAAAACTTGAGTACATTTTTAAAATGTATATCCACGCACAGACAGATGAAACATTTCAGTTAACGTGTTGAAATTCGCTTTGCCTAGTTCACTCAGAAAAATAACGGGACTTTTTTTCTGGTTGCAGATACATACAGGGTTCGGAATGGATTATTCGATTTTTTCAGCTGTTAGTTCATGCAACTACCTTAGTATTTTTTAATCTACCGCTGGTCCCTGGTTTGTATTTCTGTGTGATATTGGAGTTAGTGGCTGTGTCAGGCAGGACGATATATTTTGAAAGCTCGAATAAAAAAGTGTTTGCAGGTTGAAGTTGTAGTATTGTTGGTTGGTAGGACATGAAAAACAGAAAAAGATACACAGGAAAAAAAAAATATTTGACGCATGTAAAAAATGATCATCGGAACATTTTTTTTGTATAATAAAACTTTATTAAATATTTAAGTGAATTTTTTTACAAACGTCTTGTGCTCTGTATCTTTGGGGGCCCCTATATCTCGGGGGCCCTGTTACATGGATACAGCTGATACAGCGGTAGCTACGCCACTGATCAATTTGCATATCTTCACCAAATGAAGTGGCAATTCGTTGCCATTTCCCATACCACCAGTCTTTGTTTCTTATTTCGTAAAGCAGCATTATTTTGCTCAGTCGCTCTTCTGGAAAACCTAAGACTTTAATAATATAGTCCGCTTGTAGTTTCAAAGTGCTAGTAAATAACTTTGTCAAGCTAGTTTCTAAGTAGATCGCATAGTTCGGCGTGTTGATTGGTAGGTTGAAGATTTTTTTGATAAAACTCCTCCGAAATTTCTCAATAATTTCCTCATACTCCTCCATTCCCCTAACGTGAGCTGCATAACATAAAGTGGACTTCACAATTGAATTAAAAATTTGGTATTTGGTAGACAAATATACAAGGTTGTTCGAGAAAATCTTTCTCCATGTAAAGTTTATTAACTTCCCATAGGAAGTTATTGTAATGGGTCCGATTTGTCAAATTGAAAATTTTGACATTTCTCGACGTTTCAAGGTCCCTAGAGTCGAAATAAAAGATTTTTAGAAAGATGTCTGTGCGTGCGTGTGTATGTACGTACATACGTTCGTAGGTCCGTACGTTCGCGACGTTTTTTTCGTTGTCCATAGCTCAAGAACCAGAAGAGATATCGACTTCAAATAAATTTTGTTATACAGATAATAAGGTAGAAAGATGCAGAAAGGGCTCTCAAGAATATTTCGTGGGTGGTTTTTTTTGCCATAGCAGTTTAAAAAAAGGTGAACATTTTGGTTAACCCTAAATATGTCATGAACCAATGACGCTAGAGACTTGAATTAAATTGTATATAATATATTGTAACGTGACACAAAACAAATGCATTTTTGGAAAAAAATCCAATTAAGGTTTTTTTTTTAGATCAAAAAAACTGAAAAAAAATGTGTCTCCTCGAAAATTTTACGACTAAAATATGTTTTCATCTTCAAAACAATTTTTTGTAACGAAAAATAATGTTTTTGACATCTGGTAAAATTGTGAGAAAAATCTAATTGACAGTTTTTTTTATAAAAAATAAAAACCTAAAAAAACATTACTCAAAGTTGGTAAAAATTGAATTTCGACTCAAATATCTTTTTAAAAACTTGATTTAAGGCTTCAAACTTATTTTATCTTATAAGAAATATTGTTTTCAACATTCTGAAAAATGTTGAGAAAAGTCGAATTGAAATTTTTTTAACGAAAAATAAAAACCTAAAAAAAATTTAACAAAAGTTGGTAAAAATCGTTTTTTGACGTAAATATCATTTCAAAACTTTGAATTATTGGCTTCAAACTAATTTTATCTTATAAAAAATATTGTTTTCAACATTCGATAAAATTTTGAGAAAAATCGAATGGACAGTTTTTTTTACAAAAAATAAAAACCTAAAAAAAAACAATACTAAAACTTGGTAAAAATTTACTTTCGACTCAAGTAGCATTTCAAAAATTAAAAACATTGGCTTCAAACTTATTTTATTTCACAGAAAATATTGTTTTCGATATTCAGTAATTTTATATAAAAATCCAACAGTCCGTTTTTTCATTAAAAAATAAAATCTACAAAAAATAGTACGCAAATTTGGTAAACATTGATATATATAGACAAAATTTAAGTAAGACAAATCGACAGACGGAATGGGAAGTTATCAGTGCGGGTCGCATCCCAGCCTCTTTTTAGACTTTGTGATGTTTTGGCTTTGATGTGAAGGTGCTTACTAAAATTCGGTCGTGGGTTGAGGTTCACTCCAAGGTATCTACGAGTATATTCGTTTGCCACTTCCATAATAAAGATAAATGATTATTTTCAAAATTAAATTCAAAAAGTTTGTTCCTCTCTTGGCTTCCATGTTAGTAAATCTTAAAATGTTCTATATTATAACTACCTTAAAAAGAGTTTTGTAGTTTTGCCACATTAGGAAGAAACTTTTTACCCACCCTGTTCGAATGTATGAATTCATAGACAACAAATGACACATACTATTCATACCTTAATAATGCAAAATGATGATAAACCTTGTCCTTTCTTCGATTTATCTATTAATATATACACTTAGGCATCAGAACCTTCTATATAAATTGATATTTCCAAAGGATATTGGAAATAGAATACCTATGTACCTTTACCTAACCTCTATCACTTTATATCTTCCGCATCCGCATGCTTGATGAGAAACATGAATTTGTTTGTAAAGTAATTGAATGTCAGAAAAATTTTTCAATAAACTTTCGAAGAAGACCAATCAATACCTTTTGCTTATTGTAATACTCGTACGTAAGGTATTTAGGTACCTTACCTACCTATCTATAGATTTATTGAAAATCGAAGTCTTTGTATTTTCTGTGATGTGATGGTGATGGTGATGATGATGACGATGATGGTGATGCCATTTCAAGGAATATTTTACATAACAAGAATAGAGAGAGGCTTATTTGGAAGGTGAAGGAGTTTTATTAAAATTTAAGAAGACTGAAAATTCATTGAAATATTGTAAAAGACTTCTATTGAGAAGGGCAATGAACTTTTGTTGCTTTTATAGCACTTAGAACATGATACAAATTTGTGTGTAACAAGGTGTAGGAAGGTTTATATATTAAAGTTTTTTTTTTTTGATTTTAACAAAAGAAAATAATTTCGACAGGATTTCAATTTTATAGCTTCAGGGACACATTATTGTATTTTTGAATATATAAAATTCAATTTAATTTCAAATTGAATGTTACTCGTGTTTTAATTGATTTGTAATAAAATTAAATGTTTAAAATTTTGTATTTTAAGTTTCAAAATTCAAATTCTTTAGTTTTTGTATAAAGCAAGAATGTTTGAACTTAAGTAATGCAAGACCTTAAAAACCAATTACTTAATATTAGAGTGAAGACTTATCTCTATAAGAGGATCTTAAGTTTAAAATATTGGTACTTTAGAATCAGTTTCGAAGTGGATGTTTGAAATAAGATATCGGAGATGTAAGTGTCACTTCTTTCAATAAGTCTTCACTAGACTTTTAGTCAGTTTTGTGAATTACAAAGTTATGCACACAAGTTTAGTTAGGTTGGTTAATTAAGTGTCACTTCTACCATTGTGAACTTATGACCTTGTAAATTGGGGTTAAATTTTAAGGGACGATGTTAATTTTGAATAAAACACAAAATATTTAGGAAATAATTGTTATTTCTTTTTATCATGATAGTATGAGTATGGTTCACTTCGGCTGCACACCTCCATCCGATGGTCCAAATTTTCGATGACGCTGAGGCTTCTATGCCGTCAATGTCTAGATTTATTTTATCCTTTAGTTCTTAAATTGTTGCTTGCTTATCAACCTACACCTTTTCTTTTAAAATAACCCCAAAGAAAGAAGTCCAACAGTGTAAAACCAAATGATTTTGGCGGCCAATTGACGTCGCTACAACGTGAGATAACACGGCCATTAAATTTGTCGGGCAAAAGAGCTATTGTTTCGTTACATATGTGGGAAGAGGCATCATGTTGTTGAAACCACATATCGTAGACATCCATATTTTCCAATTATTATCTCACGTTAGCGAACACCATTCACAGTGAAATCCACTGAGGTAAAAAATGGTTGCCTGTAAAGTCGGTTTCGGAAGATTTTACGTGACAACGTCTTTTTCTCGGTAGAATATTTATTGATATGAATATAATTAAATTGCACAATAGGAACAAGGAATTGAATGAAAATAAGAATTGCACAAATTTTTTAAACTAATAATTTACTTAACACTATCAACATTTATCAATAGTATGACATAACCTATAAACTCAGTTTCTCAACTTTTGTGTCAATCTAACAATTAATCAATCAATCATAGTTTACGATAATGAAATATCAGTGTACAATTATTTACCTTTATTGTTGTAGTTGTTGTAAATGACGAATCTAAGCACTCCACATTTTCACTACAGACACAGCTGACGATACTTTAACCACACGTGTGAACTTGTATTATGACGCTTTCTTGTTTTTCCAACGCCAAGAACGTTCGAGAAAGACAAAGACAGAGACACAAGCATGCGCCGATTCAATGCGCCTAATTCTCTAGTGCTGCGCGCGCGGCAGACCGATCATAGTTGAGTGGGAGAGAGACGCAAGGCATTCGGCGGGCCTCTCTCTCGTTCGGTGACTCATCGTAACGTTACCGGGCGTTACACTTTTTCATAAGTGACTCCCAGCCGCAACCTAATTTAAGACGTTGTCACGTCAAAATGTGCCTCATCATTGAAGATGAAAATTGATCATCCACTGTTGCCATTTCTTGAATCCAGTCTCACCATTAACGACGCTTGAAATGTTCAAATAAATTAAAAAAAAAAGAGGCTGGGATAAGACCCACACTGATAACTTCCCATCCCTCCTGTCGATTTGTCTTGCTTAAAAGGCTAGTAGGTTTTCGTGTTTTGTTAAAAAAGTTGTCAATTGAACTATTCTTAAAAATTTAAAAATTACCAACAATATTTTGCATATAATGAAATAGTTTGATTTCGAAATCAATTTTTGTCAACGATATATTTAGTCGAAAACCAATTTTAGTAGCATTTTTTAAAAGTTTTTATTTCTTATATAAACAAATACAAAATGGATGAATGAAATTAGTTTGAAGTCAATATTTTCTATTATTCACAAATTTGCGTACTATTTTTTGTATATTTTTTTTTATGAAAAAAACGACTGTTGTATTTTTATAAAAAAAAATAATGAATGTCGAAAACAATATTTTCTGTGTGATAAAATAAGTTTGAAGCCAATATTTTTAATTTTTGAAAAGATATTTGAGTCCGAAGTAATTTTTTACCAACTTTTAGTATTGTTTTTTTTTTAGGTTTTTTTTTTGTTAAGAAACTGTTAATTCGTTTTATCTCAAAATTTTACGGAATATTTAAAACAATATTTCTTACAAGATTAAATAAGTTTAAAGCCATAATCTCAAATTTTTGAAAAGATATCAATTTTTACAAAATTTTATTAATTTTGTTTTAGCTTTTTTATTTTTTGTAAAAAAAACTGTCAATTTGAATTTTCTCAAAATTTTACTGAATGTTAAAAACAATATTTTCTATAGGAAGAAATTTGTTGGAAGCCAAATTCTTGAAAAGATATTTGAGTTCAAATTCAATTTTTTTCCAACTTTGAGTATATTTTTTTAGGTTTTTATTTTTTATAAAAAAAAACTGTCAACTCGATTTTTCTCAAAATTTTACCAGATGTTGAAAACTTTATTCTTCGTTGGACAAAATTGTTTTGGATATGAAATCATTTTTTGTTCGTAAAATTTTCGAGGTGGCAAATATTTTTTTGCAATTTTTTTGATTTATAAAAAAAAACCGTTAATTAGATTTTTTTCAAAAATATATTTCTTTGGTATCACGTTACAAAGTTTTTGAGAGTTCTGTCTGTATTTTTCTGCATTATTATTTGTATAACAAAATTTATTTGAAGTCGATACCTCTACTGGTTCTTAAGCCATGGACGATGAAAAAAACTTCGCGAAAGTACGGACGTACAGACGTACGGACGTACGAACGTATGTACACGCTCGCACATACATCTCTCTAAAATCTTTTATTTCGACTCTAGGGACCATAAGACGTCGAGAAATGTCAAAATTTTCAATTCGAAAAATCGGACCGATTACAAAAACTTCCTATGGGAAGTTAAAAATAAAATAAATTATAAATTGATAAAGAATAGGTACATATTCAATAATGACCCTCGCGCTGGCTGTAGCTTTTATGTTCCCAGTATTCTTTGTAATATGTAAACATCATTATAAGCTGAAAACTTCGGTAAGTTATTGCGAAAAACATTTATTTTTAAATTACTACAAAAACACTAATATAGCACTGCTATGCATAATAAATATCAAAAGCTTTAGCTTTAACTTCTAGAAGAACTTATAAAACATCGCTTAGAGTCAATATCTCCAAATTGAAATTAAGATATTTATTGACATCAATGGAATTAATACAAAAGAAACTTTATTTCTTTATTAACTAAACTGTTCTTATACCTCTGAGAATACACTATATAATATATAGACAACTAAAAGTAGGTAAATATATATAAATTGTAAAATATTTATCCCCAAGGATATGTGTATAAAGAATTATTTCTTCCAAATTACCAAACAACACTCAAAGTTATTCTTCTTCTAACTTCTAACGGCTGCTTAACACACAGCACACCATCAGCCATCAACCATCAAACCATCAAACCATCAACCATCACCTCTCGCTTTTATATGCTTCTTCTTATATTTGTAAGCATTGAATTTTATTCCTTGGAATTAATTAAACGCCTATTGGCATTATTATGGGAATAAAACATCTGTTGAATATTGATATATCCGTGGTAGAATAAATTTCTGTATTCCTTGATGGTTGTGGGTTTGTTGTATAATTTGTTGTTGTTAGTATGTCGTTTTCTCGTTGTCGTTTTGTCGGATTCGGATTCGGATCTGGGATGTGGATCCATGTCTTGCCTTTCCAACGAACAGCGACCGAGGACGCCGACGACAACGAACGCTATGAGGGTGAAAAAACAACTGATAGTTTCCACAATTTATGGGTTTCTACCAACTCCATAGAAAAGGATATACAGACATTCGAACCTATTTCAAAAACAAAAAATCCTTAGAGGAAAAAGGAGACTTGCGATGTAAGGCTTTTTATTGCAAAACATTCAAAAAAGAAAAGTGATGTAGTGCCACTAAAATAATACTTGACGGCGAATGGTGGTTTGGTGGCGTTAGTTGGTTGTTTGGTTTGGCGGCCTGAATGTATCGATAGTGATCTAGAAACACATATTTTTTTTTGTTTTATTGTTAGTCCTGAGAAAAGCACCTACATATGTACAGTACATATATGAGGGAAAGCTTATATAGGCAATATCGTTTTGTAACAGGAAATGTAGATTTTTGCATTGTGGGAAATAAATTATTTGAATTCAATCGGTTTTATAGAAATAATAACGAAACCATCAATATTTTATTGCATTTTCGTGTTTGCAGGGCATTAAGTTATGTATTTTATTTATATTTTTATGCTAAAAGAAACAAAAGAAGTCATTTTAAGCTCTTTTAAGTGTGATATAGCCAAATTTATATTTACGAAATGGAAATAAAGTCGATTTAAGTAGTTGTGAATCAAACCAGATTTCAGTTTTTCATTTTATTGGGTTGATCAACATATATCACGTAGGAAGTAACATTCTTTCCCTTTAAAAATGTCCACCTTAATATTCGTACTTTTAAGAATGTCATTGATTTACCTCTGAGACTAAAGTCGGAAGTATAGTTTTGGGTTCAGAGATTATTTTTTCAGCTGCACCACACGAATGTGAAATTGATTTCGTGGTTTTTTGTTCGTAGCGTTGCTATTTGGCACGTGTCATTTTAAGTTTCATGATGTTTATTGAATGTTTGTCTTAACAATTAAACTTAATACAAGAGTGGTGATTGGAATGTAACAACATTATGCGGTAAATTTGGGCATCATAATTGACATATGACGGTATTAATTTGATAAACAAAAAGGAGGCTGGGATGCGACCCACACTGTTAACTTCCCATCCCGTCTGTCGATTTGACTTGCTTAAAACTTTAACAATATGTTCATAGCTGTGATATAAATAATTTGAAGTCAATATTTTTATTTTTAGGAAAAAACTGAGTGCCGGATTTTCATAAAGATTTTACAGAATGCCAAACACAACATTTTCTATAAGATACAATTAGTTTGTGTTACATATTAAAACAATAATAAGAACCAATTTAAAGTTGAAAGGTGCTACGGATGGAGCACCTTGGTCTGTATCTACGTTTGCATTTGAATTGTAACGCAGTCTATTTACTTCGGTTTGAATATTTTCCCCTCCACTTGTTTCCGTTACTTTTTTCTTACGTATGTATTTTTATATTCTTAGTTTTAAGCGAATCTTGTTTTTCGGTTGCTCTTCTTCTGCAGCCACCGAACAGACAACATCGAATAAAAGTAAGTTAAGTAAGTGCAAAGGTTTTTTATTTATGTTTTAACAAACATAAAAGTTTGAAGTGAATATCTAAAATTTTTGAAAATATATTTGAGTGGAAAGTCATTTTTCACCAACTTTTAGTAATGTTTTTTTTAGGCTTTTTTTTTTTTTTGTAAAAAACTGTCTATTCGAATTTTTTCAATATTTTACTGAATGTTGAAAACAATTCGAATTTTCTCAAAATTTTACTGAATGTTGAAAACAATATTTTTTATAAAATAAAATTAGCTTAAAGACAATATCTTTGATTAAAAAAAATATGTTTAAGTTGAAAATCAATTTTTACCAAATTTTAGTAATTTGTTGTTTAGGTTTTTATTTTTTGAAAAAAAAAACTGTCAATTCAATTAGTCTCAACATTTTACCATTTTACGTTGTATTTTTTGTCATTTTATTTTGGAGATGAAATCATTTTTTGATCGTAAATTTTTTGATGTGATATTCCTTATGAAGCGTTTTTGATTAAAAAACACGTTAAACATTTTAAAATTATATTAGTTTGGTATCACTTCACTTTTGCGAGTCCTTTCTGCATCTTTCTGCATTATTATCTGTATATCAAAATTCATTTGAAGTCGATATCTCCACTTGTTCTTGAAATATGGACGACGAAAAAAGCTTCCCGAACGTAAGAATCTACGAACTTAATAAAGGTGGTCATTCAGAACCATGGGCTAGTGACTTACAACTCTCAGGTGTGCGAGTATTTTCAGGGACCTATAGTTTTTATATCAAATCCATGCAGCTAATTTGAGAAAGCACTTTCCACGATAAGAATGTTTCTTGGAGGATTTATCAATTTATCGCAAACAAACGACGAACGCAACCAACAAAATATTGAAGACATTTTAAAATAGTAAAAACTTTACTAACGTGCGTCGTCGCGTCGTATGACCCTTGCTTCAATGTAATGCTCGTTTAGTAGAAGAAATTGCTGCTTAAAGTGTTGCAGAAGGTTTTAGTTTATCGACCTGTGTCGATTGTTGGAATTAATTGCATGTGTCACTTGGAAAATATGAGGTTTCAACAAGACGTGGTTAAAAGCCAAAATACGATCATTCATAGCCTTACCACGTGAGAAGTTAACTGGTTGCTTACTTTCACGTTTTGGTTACGTCATTCGACTATTCCGATCATAAGAAACACTATTTGATTTGTTTTGTCCTGCTACGTAAAATACTGTGTTTATGCAAAGTTATGGCCAAGAAAATGGTTGCAAATTATTTCAGAAGAATGGCTTTTTTGTGTTTAATTAACTGCCAATAGGAAGTTATTAAAATCGATCCTATTTTTCGAATTGAAAATTTGTACGTCCTAGAAGAAACAAAAAAACTGAAAAAATAATATTTGTCATCTTGAAAATTTTCGAAACAAAAAATGACATTACCTCCAGACTAATTGCATGAATAACTATTTTAACATCTTGTAGTAGAAAAATCAAAGAGACACAAAATAAAAACTTTAGAAACACTTGAATATATTGGCAACAAGAAAGAATATTATCTTTAGACTACATAAGACAATTGACAGTATTTTTGTATACCTACAAAATAAAAAGAGGTTGGGATGCGACCCACACTGAAAACTTCCCATCCCGTCTGTCGATTTGTCTTGCTTCAAAGTTTGTAGGTTTTCGTGTTTTGTTAAAAAAGTTGTCAGTTGAATTATTCTTACAAATTTTAAAATTACCAACAATATTTTTCATATAAAGAAATAGTTTAGTTTGAAAATCTAGTTTTGTTAAATAGATTTTTAGTGAAAAACAAATTTTTACCAATTTTAGTAGCATTTCTTAAATTTTTACTAATTAGATGAATTAAATTAATTTGAGAGATATCAAGAACCGAACATCAATTTTTACCAAATTTGCGTACTATTTCTTCTCAGATTTTATTTTTTTATGAAAAAATGGACTGTTGGATTTTTATAAAAAACTACTGAATATCGAAAACAATATTTTCTGTGAAATAAAAAAAGTTTGAAGACAATATTTTTAATTTTTGAAAAGCTATTTGAGTCATAAGTAAATTTTTACCAAGTTTTAGTATTGTTTTTTTTTGTTAAGTTTTTATTTTTTGTAAAAAAAACTGTCAATTCGATTTTTCTCAAAATTTTACTGCATGTTGACAACATTATTTTTCAAAAGATAAAAGTAGTTAAAACCCAATATCTCAAATTTTTAAAAAGATATTTGAGTCGAAAATCAATTTTTACCAACTTTTATTAATTTTTTTGTTTAGGTTTTTATTTTTTGTAAAAAAACTGTCGACTCGATTCGATTTTTCTCAAAATTTTTCCGAATGTTGAAAACAATAATTCTTATAAGTTAAAATTCGTTGGAAGCCATAATCTCAAAATTTTTGAAAAGATATTTGAGTCGAAAATCAATTTTTACCAACTTTTGTTAAATTTTCTTCTAAGATTTTATTTTTTGTAAGAAAACTATCAATTCGATTTTTTTCAAAATTTTACTGAATGTTGACAACAATATTTTTTGAAAGATAAATGTAGTTTTAAGCCAATATCTCAAAGTTTTGAAAAGATATTTGAGTCGAAATTCAATTTTTACCAACTTGGAGTAATGTTTTTTTAGGTTTTTATTTTTTATAAAAAAACTATCAATTCGATTTTTCTCAAAATTTTAGCAGATGTCAAAAACATTATTCTTCGTTGCACAAAATTGTTTTGGAGATAAAATCATATTGTATTCGTAAAATTTTCGAGGTGACAATTTTTTTTTTCAGTTTTTTTGATTTATAAAAAAAACTGTTAACTGGATTTTTTTCAAAAAATATACTTGTTTGGTATCACATTACAATATATTATATAAAATTAATTTCAAGTCTCTAGCATTTTTGGTTCGTAAGATATTAAGGGTTAACCAAAATTTTCACCTTTTTTTTAAACTGCTATGGTAAAAAATCCACCCACGCAATTTTCTTGAGAGCCCTTTCTGCATCTTTCTGCCTTATTATCTGTATAACAAAATTTATTTGAAGTCGATACCTCTTCTGGTTCTTGAGCTATGGACAACGAAAAAAACGTCGCGTACGTACGGACATACGGACGTACGGACGTACGGACGTACGGACGTACGGACATACGGACGTACGGACGTACGTACACACGCACGCACAGACATCTTTCTAAAAATATTTTATTTCGACTCTAGGGACCTTGAAACGTCGAGAAATGTCAACATTTTCAATTTGACAAATCGGACCCATTACAATAACTTCCCATGGGAAGTTAAAAATCTACAAAAAATTGTACACAAAATTGGTAAAAACTGATGATCGACTCGAATATTTCGATACTAGTAATGAAGATGTTGTAGTACCTGTGGCATGATGGTTAGTGCGTTGGACTGTCATGCCAGAGGTCTTGGGTTCGATCCCTGCCTATGCCATCTGAAGTTTTTTCACGGGTACTGCCCCTTGCCAATTCCTCGCAAATTCTCCAAGAGTAATTCTTCTCATGAAAATTGCTTTCTTAAATTAGCCGTTCGGATTCGGCTTAAAACAGTAGGTCCCCTCCATCCCTGACAACAGTACTCGCACACAGGAATGGTCGATAGTTGTAATTCACTATGCCCTAGTTCTGAACGGATTGTTGCGCCACCCAATTTTTTTTTTTTTAGTAATAAAGATCTTGACTTCTTTGTGAAATATTGTTGTTAAAATAAGATAATTTTTTTTTTAAATGTCTGTATGTCACAGCGGCTACAAGCCAAACTATAGGGTCGATGGACTTCAAATATGGAATAAACGCGTAACAAATTTGTTGGTCAAAAATCAAAAATTCTCAAAAACAAACCGATAGATTTTGTCTTAATTTTCTCTAAACATTTTTTTTTCTTATCTTGGCTTCCTTCAATAAAAAAAATATATTTTTAAATTGCTCTAGAAGGGTACCCTCTATAGAACCGTCATTTTTTTTTTAAGTTTTCCCAAGAACTAATCAACTCATTTCAATAATTTTTTCTGTCTCAATAATAAAATGATAAAAATGTCATTGTTTTTATTTTTGATTTAAATGAAAATATTAAACATTTTTGTTCGAATTCGATATCTCGAAAATTGGTCGTTGTTATTTAACGAAACTAATAAGTAAAACGTATAATAATGAGCTCTAAATAACTTCATACTAAAAATATGTTTAAACTCAAATTAAGAAATTGTATAAATAACAATTAATTTCAAAACCGCTCTATAGTTCTTCAAATACAAATTTTGAAAAAAATTAAGGTTGTTTTGAGAAATGAAATGGCATTCAAACAAACTTTTTTTTTTGCAGGTACATTTTTAAATCATAAAATACAGGAAATAAACAGACTGTCTGAATTAATGAGCAAGTTCATGTGACAAAGTCGTGCATTTTACTTAGTTTTTCTTTTGAAACCGACAGATGTTTTTTTTTTGAAAGAAACGCTCTTCTTCCTAACAAAACATAATAGAATTGGTGATATATTTTTGATTAATATTTTAAACAAAGTTCAAATAAAAAAAAAACAAACTTATAAAATAATGCATGCTTTTCAAAATATTTTGTGGTCAATTAAAATACTCGGACTTTGCTTAACAATTGAAAACTATATAATTTTGAACAAAATACAATGTGAGTTAGAAAGTTCTTATTTGTTAGTCGTTTTTTTTTTTTTTTCTTCAAAAATAACTACAATCCTCTAACAATGTCCCATTACAAAACCATGTTAGGTCCCATTAGAATTTAACTGCATTGATAGAATGTTACAAAAGTTCGGTTAGTCGTTGTTATAGGTTGGTCTATAAAACAACAGGATATTATGTCATATATCATGAATACGCAGTCAAAACTGTAGTGAACAAACCACAGGATAGTTTGATATTTAATGGAACAAAACACTAAACTAACCATCCAAAGTTAGAACTTTTAATGGCTTTTTTCCATAAGTTAAGATGAAATATAGTATTTTCTGGTTTTTGGAAATATTACAAATTGTATAGGATAGCCATTGCCTGTGGGTTAGTGGGAAGTACGTCATGGGAATAAAATCCCATTTCTGTGGCTTGGAAAATGTTTTTTTTTCATAGAAGAAATTTAGCAAAAGATTTCTTTTTCTTCGTTTAAAAAAAATACCCCCTAGAGTTTAACTAAGTCATACGAATTCAAAAGAATATTTGTTGAGCTTTTTGATTTCAACATGAAATTCATATGAATATGGATGAAAATTGTAATACATACATCATAATATGATATGTTACATATGACCTCAAATTTCCAGTAATTCAAAATTAAAATTTGTCCCTCTACTTCCTAAAACTACAAATTTATTAAAATTTTATCGAAATAGGCTCTGTAAAAGAAAATTATACGAAAAATATCAATTATGCAGAAATAATAAAATTGACATACGAAATCAAAATTCAAATTGTTTCCTATAAATATTAATTGCGCATTTAAAAAATATCAAGGTCATCATCATGAGTTGAAATCAAATTGAATTTAAAATTAAAATTTTTTAATAAATTCAAAGAATTCAAAAGCCATATACTAGGAATAAGTATTTTGCATGAATTGATTATTATCTCATTCAAACTTTGCCGGAGTTATTTCGCCTTAAGTCCTTATAAATTCATAAAAATAGTAATTAATTTTAAACTTCAAAAGTTGTTGATCAGCCGTTGGTCATAGGTTTAACCAGAAATTTGACAGGGTGGATTATATAGTGCTTTTTTTTTTTGAAACTATAGGTTATTTTGACCAGTGGCGTCTTTAGGCATGGGCCCGGTGGGCCAGGGCCCAGGGCCCCGCAATTATTTGGCTCCCAAATCCACCAATCCACCAAGAATTATATAGGAAACGAAATAAGGTTAGTAGACAGTAACAGAAAAACAAGTTTCATTTTACTCTCCGTTCCGTTGAAATTCTCCTCCTCAACATCTTAAACTTCTGGCAACATAAATCTTTAATCATACATCTGCACACGCTGTCAACATTATTTTAACAACTCTGCTTTCGTTCTACTCTACAGTTCTGCACACATGTTGGCTTTTCAACTCACTCCCATGATGATTCATTCATCGCAGATCATTTAAAAAAATGTGGGAACTCAGGAAAGGGATACACTTCCTATTTATCAGTAAATATTTGCAACGAATTCATTGATATAATGGAAAACAAGCCCTAATAATTTTTGAATTTTTCCCTAAGTGTTGACAGTACACCCGACCTTTCTCACATCGACCAGTTGGCTTTTGTAATTCGGTATGTTAAAAATTGTGTTCCCATCGAAAGGTTCTTAAAATTTATTTAAGAGCATAAATCTGTCAGAATATTTGGCTGACACAATCTTCACATTTCTGGAAAGTCATGATATTTCAATAGAGGTTTGCAAGCAAGATTGAGTTAGAAGTGCGAATTTGCTAATTTTTGTACCTTGTGCAGCACATTCTCTTAACTTAGTAGGCCTTCATGCGGCTGGTTGTGTGCAGGAGGCAACAAGTTTCTTTCAAGTGGTTCAAAGAGTATACAACTTTCTTTGTGCTTCTACCGACGCAGAGACATAGGGCCCAGGGACATAACGCCCAACTTTTTTTTTTGGGGCTTATGTCTCACTTCGGTGGGACATAAAACCGAAATTGAATTTAGGCCTTAAGTCCTACTCAAATATGACCTAAGTCCCACATTTGTTTGTTAAAAATGGGACATTGTCCCCAAATTTTTGTAGAGCCAAAAAAGAATAAAAAGTTTTTGTATTTCAATACAATGAACAATAATTTTTTGATACAGTGATAATACAAAAATATCAACAACTTCTTTCAATAAAAGCACCTGTGGGTGGCCCGCTTCGCGGGTTCTCAGGATTTTAACTCCCTTTTTCGGGGCACACCCGCTCACGAAACTCCGTTGCTCCGCTTAGGGTATGTAAAGTCGGCGCCAATATCAACAGCTTTTTTGAATAAAAGCACCTATGGATGGCCCGCTTCGCGGGATCTCAGGATTTAAACTCCACAAAACAAAGTCTTGTGGTATTGAAGTGCTCCAAGTTTTGTCATTTGGTGATTCTTATTAAGTGGGACATTAGCCCCAACATTTTTATTTGGAGCTTCGGTCTTACTTGGGTGGGACTTAGGGCCCAAATTAGATTTCGGTTTTATGTCCCACCGAAGTGAGACATAAGCCCAAAAAAAAAAAGTTGGGTGTTATGTCCCTGGGCCCTATGTCTTTGCGAGGCTTCTACCCATCGCTGGAATAAATTTCATAAAATGAACAAATGCCTTCAAAAAGAAACAATAACGATTGACGTTGCTGCCAATTTTCTTTGTTCACTATATTCTTTCATAATTGATCTAAGGGAGAATTTTGATAAATTTGAAGCTTGTGCCAAAATTCAGAATCCGGATATTAATTATATAGACTTAATGCAACGAAAAATAGTACGAAGTTCACGTGGCACATATTTCGATGGTCCTGCACGCACCATCCGTCCAGCTAATTGGGAAAGAAAAGTTTAAAATATCAACGTTTTTTTCTAAATATTGACACTATTACTTTGCAATTAAAAATAGGATCCAATTGCCATCAAAAAATTAATGCATTGTTTGGCTTTTTTGTCGATTGCAATATTTGACTTCGGTGGCGTTGCAAAACTCTTGCGAACAGTTTTCAAAAAAATACCATAGAGATGTTAATGCAGAAGAACTTGAGGTAGAATGCTTGCACCTCGTATACAGTATTTAAAAGAATTCAAAAAAGATGCAAATGAAGATCTTATTACGATATCAAAATTGTACAGTAAACTTACATATACATGTATGTATCTAAAAAAAAAATCAAATCAAAACAAATATAAGGAAATAAACTTACATAAGATTAAAAAAAAAAATATATAAAAACATAAGAAATCAACCAAAAAACAATACAAATTATCAAAAATCAACTATAAAGAAAAATGTTCAACTATTGAAGGTAAATTAAAAAAAAAACTATAAAAGTATAAAAAAAATATCTGTTTATGTTTTTTTTAGTTCTTTTTAAAAAGTAAAAATATTTAAAAAAACACAAATTCCCAAACTCAGGGCCCCCAAAAGTCTAAAATAAAATAAATTAGGTGGCGCAACAGTCCATGAAGGACCTAGTGACTTACAACTCTCAACCATCCCTGTGTGCGAGTGATGTTGTCAGAGATGGAAATGGAAGGGACCTACAGTTTATATGCCGAATCCGAACGACTAATTTGAGAAAGCACTTTTCATGACAAGAATTACTGTTGGAGGATTTGTCAATTCCTCGCAAGAGGCAGTACCCGTGAAAAAGTTAGGTAGCACAGGCAGGGATTGAACCCAAGACCCCTTGCATGATAGTCCAACGCACTAACCATCACGCTACGGGTACTACAAAAGTCTAAAGATGCCCCTGATTTTGACACTGAAAGCTGTTTTCTACGGAGCGAAATAAACAACGTTGGAAAATGTTGTCTAAACATTTTATAAGTTAGAATTGTGTACGAAAAACAAGGCATTTTTTTAAGAGAGATTCTCTCTAAAAGTAATCACACCTACTTTTCCAAAATGTGTGGAAAAAGTTTCCGTTATCGTTCTATGGTGAACACAGACTAGAATATGGCTGCTGCAGATGAGACTGTGAGGCTCAATTCTCGAACATCAAGTCGCCATATCGGTCTCAACAACTCAACATTTCATGCACTAGCCTCAGTAAAATTCTCAGATTTTATTTGCTCGCAATTATGGCTTCGAAAAATCAACTTTTTTGACTATAGGATTGGAAAAACCCCACATAATTGGTTATGTCAATAGTGTCAATGCATCCAAAGAAAGTGACAATTTAATACGGATTGTGGGCCATATTTCCTTGATGATGAAGCTGGAACAATGTTCTAGACGATATAGGCTTTTCAGAGCCATGTTAAACGACTTTTTTAAATTGAAGACATTGATTTGGACGACCTCTGATGGTTTAAACAAGATGGAGCTTAATGTCAAACAGCTCCTAACTGTCAGTTCACCCCTTTGGACTTTTTTTTGTGTGGAAACTTTTAGGACCTATGTATAGTACCAACAATTTAGTAAGAATTTAAATATCATTATTTTCCAACTAATCCTTAACCTACCGTCCGAAACCATCAATTTACTTACTTACTTAAGGTGGCGCTACAGCCCGTATAGCTCATCGTTCCATCTTCTCCTCCACTCCCCTTCTAAGCATATGGGACAGTAGATCACACGAAGAACTTTTCTCTCAAAACGACCCAAGGTGCTTTCAACCGCTTTTCCCATAGTCCATGCTTCTGCACCGTATAGTAGGATGGGGATGATGAGGGTCTTATATAGCGATACTTTGGTCCTCGAGAAAGGCCTTTGCTACTAAATTGCTTTCTTAGGCCAAAGAAACAGCGGTTAGCAAGATTTATTCTTCGTTTGTTCTCAGCGGTGGTGTTGTTTTCTGCGTTCATAGCGGAGCCTAGGTAGACGAAGTCCTTAACTACCTCAAAGTTACGTCTGTCAATGGTGACGTTTTGACCGAGACGTCGGTCGGTGTTGTCAGCCCTTTCTTGATGACAGCATGTACTTTGTTTTGCCCTCATTAACCGTTAAACCCATTTTTTCCGCCTCTGCCTCAATACTCACAAAAGACCCATTGACATCATGTTGAGTTCTTCCGATTATGTCAATGTCATCACTCATCAGCATATGCTAGTAATTGGACAGGCATTTAAAAGATAGTGCCTCTAATGATGACGTTGGGAGCTCTGCACTATTCTTTCAAGTACGATGTTAAAACAATCACATGACAGCGCATCACCTTGTCTAAAACCTTTTGTGACATCGAAAGGTTCGGTTAAATTGTTTCCAACTTTTATGGAGCAACGTGAATTCTCCATGGTTATCCTGCACAAACGGACGAGTTTGGCAGGGGTGCCAAAACTAGACATGGCTCTATACAGCTCGTCCCTGAAGATGCTGTCATATGCGGCCTTGAAATCGATGAAGAGATGGTGGGTGTCGATTTAGTGTTCTTGGGTTTTTTCCAGGATCTGCCGTGATGTGAATATTTGATGGACTGTGACTTTCCTGGTCTAAGACCACACTGATAAGGACCTATCAGGTTGTTGTTGACGATGGGCTTTAGACGTTCACATATTACGGCAGAGAAGATCTCAGCCTTTATAAAACAATAAATTGTAACATTTTGCGCCAATAAGTTGGGCTTGCACCTACACAAAAAATTAACTGTCATATTTTCTTATGAACGACGTTTACCAGATCATGGGATGATGATTGCCAACTCCATTGGGCATGATTTCGATCATATAGATCCAAAAGGCATAATGTGAAAGATTGACATTTAAGACTTCATTGTCCTAAAGGAATAGCTTAATTATTTGCTTTTGGAAGACTTTCAACCATCATACATAAATATTTTCTTATGCAAAATATCCCTTTCTGACTTGCCAACAGTAAAAGGTCCTTATTTTGTGTACTTATATTAAATTATAACTAAATACCTTTTTCATGGAAAATTGTGCACGACGAACAAAAAAAAAAACACGCCAATTAACAGCCAGGAAAATGAAATGCCAAAGGCGTCATAAAAACCAACAAGATAAAGTTGAAAAACAGAAAGACATGAAACTCAAACCAGGACCTACTTCAAGCCAAAATAAATTAAATTCCACCTCTTGTTGCGTAAAAAAAAAGAAAAACAAAAATAAAAAATATCGCTAGCCACTTGCTGTTAAAACCACAAACTTGTGGACGTGCAATTTTTCCAGAAACACCTAAAATGATAAAGTATCCATATGCAGGTAGGATGCCAGAAAAAAAACAAACATAAAAAGATATTCCCATTCTGGAGAAAAGGATACAAAACAAAAAAATTGCAGATCCTTTTGCGCGATGAAAGCTGTGTACCTACTAGGTGAAAATTGTAGGAAAACCATGAGTCCATGATGCAGCATCATAAGCAAGCAATGTACACATCCCAGGTAGGTATTATGGAGCAGATACACCGCACTTGATGTTGTCATCGTCATCCGTATAACAATATTTTGCCTAGAAACATCATTAGAATGTCATGTGGAGGATGTTAATGCAATACCACTGCAGCTGATGCAGATATCTATGCATATGCAGATATAGATATGAAACAGGACATGGGTAGGGTACTGCCAAAGAGTTTTGTCGTCCTGCAAAAAAATAATTCAGAAAATAAAAACTAGAACCAACCCAAGGGAATATACATATGTATGTATGCAGTACATACGAAAAGGCTAACTTACAAGAATCCTAGAGACACGTCCTTGTTAGGGGATAAACATGAAGCATTCGTCGACAACCGTGAAATTCGTGCTTGCCATGGCTTTTTTTTTGTGTCGGTTTTAGGATGTTTTATCTTTTTACTTCTTTTGCAACGCCATTGGCAAGCATTATCGTTGTTGAAAATTCATTTTTTATAAAACCTTGTGCGACAACGCCGCCGCACAGTGGTTCGGTTTGTATGGGAGAGCGGAAAAAAGTCTGTTAAATCTGAACGGTTCAACGGATTAAAATGAAATTTGGCAAACATGTTTAGATTAGTCTTTTACATATTTGGTCAAAATTTGGTTGAAAAAAAAAAATTATAAACAAAGTTATTGACGTTTTTCTAAAATTTGAGGGTTTTTGATTTTTGTATGGGAGAGCGGAAAAAAATTTGTAAAATCTGAACTATTGAACGAATTTTAATGAAATTGGAAACACAAGTTAAGATTAGTCTTATACATGCTTGGTCAAAATTTGGTCAAGAAAAAGTTATTAGAAAAAAAGTTATTGACATTTTTCTAAAATTTGAGGGTTTTTGATTTTTGTATGGGAGAGCAGAAAAAAGTCTGTAAAATCTGAACTATAAAACGAATTTTAATGATATTTGAAACACATGTTAATATTAGTCTTATACACGCTTGGTCAAAATTTGGTCAAGAAAAAATTATTAGAAAAAAAGTTATTGATATTTTTCTAAAATTTGAGGCTTTTGATGTTATATTTAAATAAAAGTTTTTTTTAGTAAAATCTTAACTTTTTATTTTGAACAAAATAGTATTACTAACTATGTATATTATAAAATTAAATAAATAAATAGATAAATACATACAAAAAATAAATAAAAAAACAATGAAGTAGTGATTTTATAACGCTAAAATGTGGTTTTTAGCGTCTGCGCTGATTGGAAGTATTTTCTTCTCAAAAACCTTGCACTAATGCTCAATAACTCAATACTGATTTTTTTTAATTAATCCTTTATATATATATAGATTTAAGTAAGAGATTTTATTCTAATAAGTCAGGTAATAAAAAATTACGCAATACACAACAAAAACAAAGCAATAAAACTTTAAAAATAACACCTTTTTTATTTCTACCTGCCATACTTTTAGCAAAAAACTAAAAAAAATAAAGGATTATCCCTAATCCTTTTCTTTATTTTTTTTAAGCTCTATCATATAATTTAAAATATCATAAAACTTTATTGCTTTTCGTGTGTTCTTTCCAAGAAAATTGAGTTCAAAGTTGAAAAAATTTTCCGGGCAGAAATAAATGGTTTCGCAAAAATCGAAATTCTCAGACCTGTGTCAATGTATTAATTTTGTTTTATTTTTAAAATAAAGTTTGACATTTTTTCTTAAAATAATGGGCTTAACCAGTTCATTCTGACAATTAATAACGAAGAAATCAAACTTTTTGGTAAACACCACCGTCAAAACGCAGTTTTTTGAAATCCGATTCAGTGAAACATTTTTGATCATAACTTCCACATCTGCACGTATCTGCAGCTGATTTTTTCTGTGCTTTTACATAAATGCATGGAGCATATGCTGGCGTACTTACTTTCTTGGAGTCTTTTGGAGCTTTTTTTTGAAATCAAAAAGTTTAAAAAAAACACATTTTTTCCTAGTACTTAAGCTTCAGACTACTTATAGAAGGTATCTTTTATAAATAATCATTTTTTTTTTTATTTTAGATAATCGAAAATAGACCAATTAAATTATTTAAGAAGCTAGAGAATTTATTTAAAGGAACTTCGGAAAAAAACATCTCAAAATTTGTTGAAAATACGGTTCGCGATTTGAGTAAAATTATTTTTCAACTTTGAGGGCTTGTAAATCAGAACATACAATATATATGTTGAAAAATACTTTTAAATCATACGCTCGGGTTATATAAGAGTACTTAAACATAAAATTTAAAAGGATAAATATAACTTCTTAAAAAGACTTTTTTCCGCTCTCGCACCACTGTGCGCCGCCGCTCCGTCAACGCAGCGCGGTACAGTGGTAAAGCGGTACAGTATTAAGCGGGCTGGGCAAAGGTGGTAGCAGTGACGAAATAACGGGGGGTGATGGTGTTCATGCTGTTAGAATAATTATGAGCTAAGGGTTTACAACCGGGATACAATATGACACAACATGTGAAAGGAAGCTTTCGCTTATGTTTTGCTTCTTTTCTTCTTTTATGATGCACTTTTTATTTTTGATTTCTTGCATAAACATTATGTGACCAAAATTTTGTGTTTAGATGAAGTTAATGTTGTATTAGAAGTATTTTTGTATGCTAGGGAGAGATAAATATAAGAAATACGAGAGGGACTAAGGTTCAGCTGATATTTATGATCAAGTTCCTTAGAAAAAGAACAAACAATGTATGTATATTCTTTTTAAGGTACCTATTTGTATGCTTAGCTATGTCAAACTTACTTACTTTCTTGGGTTCTTAAATCTTAGGAGTATAAGACTCGCACTTAGCACTTCACTTTTACGTGTCCTCGCATAATGTATAGTGTCTACAGAGAGGTATATTTCAGCTCGCTTGCTTACTCATACTTCTATTAAGAAGTTTCTTTTTATATTCATATTCATAGTCAGGCTTCTTCATAAATTCTAGTACCCTCAGAAGCAAAATGACATAAGTCAAAATTTAATATTTTTTTAACTCACGTTAATTCATCCAACCTACCATTATATGCTTACATATCTTGGAGGCAAAAATTAAAGGTTTCAGAATCAATATCTCAAAGAATGTTTGACAACTTAATTATTTCTATAATAGAAAACGAAAAAAAAGGTTTTAAAATTTTTGAACTTACCTCTGAGGGAACGGTATTTTCAGTGTTTAGGTTATGATTTTACACAAGTTTCTATAGCCATTGCTTTTAAATTTAAATTTTTAATAATAAGGTTTTTCAAGCAGCTGTCACTTTTGAAGTTGCCATCTTTCGATATTTGAGAAGAAAAAACTACGACTTTACTACAAAAAGGGAACAATTTACTTGCTTCAAAAATGCATTGACAAACTTGAAACTATAGGTTTTTTCAATAAGGGCGTTTAGATGTTGAAATGGAATGGTATGGCGTTTGCTGTGTGGCACGAGCGCGCCGCCCGTCCTGCTGAAACCACATGTCGTCTAGGTCCATATGGTTCAAGGTTCAAGGAAGGGCCACCACGTCTACCGTAAAATGGGCACAACGTTTGCGTTAACGAACACTCATTTTGATAATAAAGTTTTATCATTTAAGAATGCTGTTGATTTGACAGATGTCACCAAAACAAAATGGTAAAAAACGGTGAAAATTATAGTTGATGAAACTAAATGCAATCGTGAATAACATTATCTTCATGCAGGATTGAAACAGGCGGACAAAGTAGTCGAATAGTAAGGTTTGTCAATTGTTAGTAGAATTTTAAAATAACTTTAAATTTAAAAATATTAACTGTATTTTAAAACTTAAAAAGAGGCTGGGATGCGACCCACACTGATAACTTACATCCCGTCTGTCGATTTGTCTTGCTTAAAAGTTTGTAGGTTTTCGTGTTGGGTTAAGAAAGTTGTCAGTTGAATTATTCTTAAAAATTTTAAAATTACCAACAATATTTTTCGTATAAAGAAATAGTTTAGTTTGAAAATCTAGTTTTGTTAAATAGATTTTTAGTCGAAAACAAATTTTTACCAATTTTAGTAGCATTTCTTAAATTTTTACAAATTGGATGAATGAAATTAATTTGAGAGATATCAAGAACCGATCATCAATTTTTACCAAATTTGCGTACTATTTCTTGTAGATTTTATTTTTTTTTTTGAAAAAAAAACGGACTGTTGGAATTTTATAAAAAAAAACTACTGAATATCGAAAAAACTATTTTCTATGAAATAAAAAAAGTTTGAAGACAATATTTTTAATTTTTGAAAAGATTTTTGATTCGAAAGTAAATTTTTACCAAGTTTTAGTATTGTTTTTTTTTTAGGTTTTTATTTTTTGTAAAAAAAACTGTCCATTGGTTTTTTTCAAAATTTTACTAAATGTTGACAACAATATTTCTTATAAGTGAAAACTAGTTGCAAGCCATAATTTCAAATTTTTGAAAAGATATTTGAGTCGAAATTCAATTTGTACCAACTTTTGTTAAATTTTCTTTTAAGTTTTTAATTTTTGTAAAACTGTCAATTCGTTTTTTTTTCTTAAAATTTTACTGAATGTTAACAATAATATTTTTTGAAAGATAAAAGTAGTTTAAAGCCAATATCTCAAATTTTTGAAAAGATATTTGAGTCGAAATTCAGTTTTTACCACCTTTGAGTAATGTTTTTTTTAGTTTTTTATTTTTTATAAAAAAAAACTGTCAATTAGATTTTATCAGATGTCAAAAACATTATTCTTCGTTGCACAAAATTGTTTTGGAGATGAAATCATATTTTAGTCGTAAAATTTTCGAGGTGACAAATTTTTTTCAGTTTTTTTGATTTATAAAAAAAAAAAACGTTGATTGGATTTATTTCCAAAAATATACTTGATTGGTATCACGTTACAATATATAATAAAAAATTTAATTCAAGTCTCTAGCGTCATTGGTTCATGAGATATTTAGGGTTAATCAAAATGTTCACCTTTTTTTTAAACTGCTATGGTAAAAAAACCACCCACGAAATTTTCTTCAGAGCCCTTTCTGAATCTTTCTGCCTTATAATCTGTATAACAAAATGTATTTGAAGTCGATATCTCTTCTAGTTCTTGAGCTATGGACGACGAAAAAAACGTCTCGAACGTACGGACGTACGAACGTACGTACACACGCAAGTTATGTTACCACCCGGTCTCATAACTGAACCCATACATATAACTCCAATTCTAAGATAAATTCCGAACTATCGCATTTCACGATTCATCAAAATATAGCTTGTCTGGAGTTTGCTCCCACACAAACTATATTTTGCTGATGATACGAAATGACCATTCATTTTCAATATTAATAAAGAGAGACATTTTTCAGTCTCAATCTACCGACCGAACAACACAGTGTTTTTATTTAATTTATCTGAAAGATACAAAGTATCTAAGTCGCACGCACAGACATCTTTCTAAAAATCTTTTATTTCGACTGTAGGGACCTTGAAACGTCGAGAAATGTCAAAATGTTCAATTCGACAAATCGGACCCATTACAATAATTTGCTATGGGAAGTTAAAAATGTAGCTGCAAACAAAATTGTTTTCAAAAATTAAAATGCCATTTGATTTCTCAAAAAAACCTTAATATTTCAAAACCGTTTTTTTTCTATACTAATTCTGTATTATTTACAATTTTTCAGTTTAAGTTTCAAAATATTTTTAGTATGTACATAGTTATTTAGAACTTATTAATATATGTTTGACATTTCAATTTCGTAAAAATAAAACAACCCATTTTTGAGATATCAAATTTCGAAAGAAAAATGTTTGATATTTTTTTAAAATCAAAAATTAAAACAATGACATTTTTGATCATCAAATATTATTAAGACTTTATAAGGACATCACACAAATCTATCAGTTCGTTTTTGAGAAAATTTTCAATTTTTGGCCAACAAATTTCTTAATAATAATCTTAAAAAAAAAGAATAAAACATCTAACGCGAATCGACTTAAAATCTTATTTTCCAAATTTGAAATCAAGACCCAACGCCTTGATCTGTAGGGGCGAGGACAGACAGACACACAGACGGGCGAAATCGGGGGACCAACTTTTCTTATAAGTCAACAAAACTTTTAAAAATTGTCAGTTCTACAGATTATTTTTGTATAATTATTAACGGCTATTTTGAACTTTTGGTAAATTTGTAGAAAAATTAAATCATCAGTTGAAAAAAAAAACAAACAAATATTTTGAGAACGAAGAAATATATTCAATTTAAATTTAATTTACTTAATATGAAATGAAATATTAATAAAACTTTTTTTTTTAAAAATCCAATTGTCAGCTTTTTTCTTAAAAAACAATAAAAACCTACACCTTAATTCATTTACCAAAAACAATTCAATCTTAAATTTTTAATTGCATACTTTTTGAAGTTATTTAACTCAAAATTTGGCCTACAAAAGCTGATGTAAAATTTTAGGCAAATGACTTTACATTTTACTACTTCAGCTTTTTCAAAATTCTAATCGAATTTGTTTCTTCTTTAAAAGGGCATGTTAAAACCGTTTAAACAGTAACAGTTCGTGAAGAAAAAAAGCAAATCAACTGTCTGAATATAATGCTAAAATTTTACATCAGTTTTTAAACTCAAACTTTCTCAACAAAAAAACAATTTTTATATGTGTTTAAGAAAAATCAATAAAAATTTAACTTTTCGTTCAATACAAATTTACGAAATCCATACACAGACACACATCTATTATTTTACATACAATGATGACTTTAACAAAAGTTTAATAACCAACAACAAAAAATCATTAAACAAAACGATTGTGATAAAAAATAGCAACAGCAACAAACATACTTAAACCAGAAGATGCATAGCTAAAGGATACTCATCAGATTAATTACCTCCCATAATAACAATAAACATTGCAGAATAACCTCAATAAAACGTTACAAACATGTACTGTATACAAGTTTCTATAAGTAGGTATACATTTTATAGGATAAAAGATAACGAATTGTTTATATTTGTATATATACGTATGTATGTGTACAAAAATGTATATTATAAAAATTAAATAGGTATGTTATTTTGCAGGATGTTACTCATTTTCATGGTTTTGGTTTTCATTGTTTCGTTTCTTTTTTTGGAATGACCATCATATGACAATTCTATCAACAAGACCAAAAAGTCTCATTTTGGTATTAAGGATGAAAAATATATGTATCTGTAGCTACATATGCATTGCTACTTATGTAAGTATATCTTTACAATTACCGGAATGGTCATGAGACTATTTCAATAGAACGAGGAAAAGATATGATGACGACGACGACGGTTTAGGGTTTTTATTTTTAATGCATCAACTTTTATTATTGTGCTACTATAATTTTCATTGTTAAAAAGTAATTAATTATACGAATTGTGTATTTTGTGGAATTTTTAAGGATTTTGTTATTATTGGAATGAATAAATGGCTTCCGATATGTTTGTTTGAACTAAACTGACCAGTCAAAAATGTAATTATTGTTTAATGTTAAAGGATTAAATTCAGTGAATGCGATGCTTTAAATATTGCAAATTCAATAAGCAAACATTTTTCCGATGAAAACATTTTTAAATATTGGGTACAAACGAAAAAGTTATGTGCCGAATATTTTAAAGGTATCGACCTCAAAGCGTGCTTAACATGAAGCAGAATTTTATCAAAAAAAAAGTTGTAATTAGTAAAAACGGGTCTAGTTCAACAACTTTTTAATCAAAGTCTCATAATTTTCTAAGTTCTAATAGTAAAACTATTAAGCTTGTATACAAAAGTGAATGGACTTCTGAGTTTCTAGTGGATGCCCGGGATGACTTCGCAGTAGTACGTTCTGTCACTCCAATTTTAAAAGACCTTGTTGATGGTTTCGGCAAAGATGTTAAGAGGTTCAAAAGCAGGAATGAAGTTCGAAAGTTTTATGAGCAGGTGAAACGGAATTCACAAGTCCATAACCCTAGAACCAATAGCTGCAAAGACGAAAGTGGAAACATCATAGTGGAATCGCAGTCAATGCTGAGGATATGGAAGGACCACTTCTGCAGACTGTATAACGGCGACGACGAACCGAATTCCGCTATCAGGCAGGATGATCCATAAAACATAGACGACGAAAGCCAACAATCCCGTCCTCCCGACTTAGATGAAGTAAAGATTACAATATCTAAGCTGAAGTCTAATAAAGCCGCTAGAGCAGTTGGCTTGATTGCCGAGCTCTTCAAAGCAGCTGGAGATAATTTGGTTAGGAGCATGCACCAACTTATCTGTAAGATATAGTCGGAAGAAAGCATGCTCGATGAATGGAACCTCAGTATTGTTTGCCTGATTCTGAAAAAAGGAAACCCTCTAAACTACACCAACTATAGAGGAATCAGTCTACTTAACATCGATTACACAATCTTCTCTGCCGTAATATGTGAACGTTTAAAGCCCAATGGTCAACAATCTTATCAGTGTGGTTTTAGACCAGGAAAGTCCACAGTCGATCAGATATTCACATTACGGCAGATTCTAGAAAAAACCCAAGAACATCAAATCGACACCCACCATCTTTTCATCGATTTTAAAGTCGTATATGACAGCATCTACAGGGACGAGCTGTATAGAGCCATGTCAAGTTTTGGCATCCCCAATAAACTCGTCCGTTTGTGCAGGATGACCATGGAGAATTCACGCTGCTCCATAAGGGTTGGAAACAACTTAACAGAACCTTTCGATGTCAAAAAAAGGTTTTGGACAAGGTGATGCGCTGTCATGCGATTGTTTTAACATCGTACTTGAAAGAATAGTGCAGAGCTCCCACGTCAACACTAGAGGCACTATCTTTCAACAGTCTGTCCAATTACTAGCATGTGCTAATGGCATTGACATAATCGGAAGAACTCAGCGTGATGTCAATGAGGATTTTGTGAGTATTGAGGCAGAGGCGGCAAAAATGGGTTTAATGGTTAATGAGGCAAAACAAATTACATGCTGTCGTCAAGAAAGGACTTACAATACCGATGTCTCGGTCAAAACGTCACCATCGACAGACGTAACTTTGAGGTAGTCAAGGACTTCGTCTACCAAGGCTCCGCTATAAACACAGAAAACAACACCAGCGCTGAGATCAAACGAAGAACAACTCTTGCTAACCACTGTTTCTTTGGGCTAAGAAAGCAATTGAGTAGCAAAGCCCTCTTCCGAGGGACCAAAGTGTCGCTATAAAAGGCCCTCATCATCCCCGTCCTGCTATACGGTGCAGAAGCATGGACTATGACAAAAGCGGTTGAAAGCACCTTGGGTCGTTTCGAGAGAAAAGTTCTTCGTGTGATCTACGGTCCCGTATGCATAGAAGGGGAGTGGAGGAGAAGATCGAAATACGAGCTGTACGGGCTGTACTGTACAGCGACGTAGACTTAGCCAGAAGAGTAAAAGTCCAAGGACTAGAATTTCTTATGTCTGTTTAAAAATATTTCCTATATTTTAAGATTTAAAGATGTAACTTATTTTTTTTTTGAAAGTCATTTTAAATTTAAAATTTTGTCTTAAAAATATTTTTGGTAAGCACTTAATAAAGTCCTTATAGATATACATTTAACATATAAATTGCGTTATCGAGTTTTGTAAAAAAAATAATATTTTAAAAATAAAAAAATGACATTTTTGATCATCAAAAACCATCATCAATTTAATCATTTGACATCGACAAGACCTTGCACAGGAAAAGAATATTATTGAAATCGGTCCTTTTTTTGGGAAATCTTAAAAAAATTAAGGTTTTATGAGGGGTACCCTCCTGGAGCAATACCAAAATATGTTTCTCTTGTAGAAAGAAGCCAAATTAAGAATACAAAATTTAGAGAATTTTTTTAACTTCCCATAGGAAGTTATTGTAATGGGTCCGATTTGTCAAATTGAAAATTTTGACATTTCTCGACGTTTCAAGGTCCCTAGAGTCGAAATAAAAGATTTTTAGAAAGATGTCTGTGCGTGCGTGTGTACGTACGTTCGTACGTCCGTACGTCCGTACGTCTGTACGTTCGCGACGTTTTTTTCGTCCTCCATAGCTCAAGAACCAGAAGAGATATCGACCTCAAATAAATTTTGTTATACAGATAATAAGGCAGAAAGATGCAGAAAAGGCTCTCAAGAAAATTGTGGGTGGTTTTTTTACCATAGCAGTTTAAAAAAAAGGTGAAAATTTTGGTTAAACCTAAATATCTCATGAACCAATGATGCTAGAGACTTGAATTAAATTTTATATATATGGTTTCATCTCCAAAAAAATTTTGTGCAACGAAGAATAATGCTTTTGACATCTGATAAAATTTTGAGAAAAATCGAATTGACAGTTTTTTTATAAAAAATAAAAAAGTCGGTAAAAATTGAATTTCGACTCAAATATCTTTTCAAAAACTTGAGATTAAGACTTTAAACTTATTTTATCTTATAAGAAATATTGTTTTCAACATTCTGAAAAATGTTGAGAAAAATCGAATGAACAGTTAAAAAAAAAAAATAAAAACCTAAAAAAAAATTAATAAAAGTTGGTAAAAATTGATTTTCGGCTCAAATATCTTTTCAAAAATTTGAGATAATGGCTTCTAACTAATTTTAACTTATAAGAAATATTGTTTTCAACATTAGGTAAAATTTTGAGAAAAATCGAATTGACAGTTTTTTTTTACAAAAAATAAAAACCTATAAAAAAATTATAAAAGGTGGTAAAAATTGATTTTCGACTCAAATATCTTTTCAAAAATTTGAGACAATGGCTTCTAACTAATTTTAACTTATAAGAAATATTGTTTTCAACATTCGATAAAATTTTGTGAAAAATCGAATTGACAGTTTTTTTACAAAAAATAAAAACCTAAAAAAAAAACAATACTAAAACTTGGTAAAAATTTACTTTCGACTCAAATAGCTTTTCAAAAATTACAAATATTGGCTTCAAACTTATTTTATTTCACAGGAAATATTGTTTTCGATATTCATATATCATTCGATATAAAAATCCAACAATCCGTTTTTTCATAAAAAAATAAAATCTACAAAAAATAGTACGCAAATGTGGTAAAAATTGATACATATAGACAAACTTTTAAGCAAGACAAATCAACAGTCGGGATGGGAAGTTATCAGTGTGGGTCGCATCCCTGCCTCTTTTTTAAAATATTCACCTTTGCTGGGTGCCGGGCCATATACATTCCAGGTAAAAGACAGATGAACTCGCCAGGAACGGTACAGTGCAGCCCATCCTACCACGTTTGGCAAATGTTGGCATACCAATCGCTACTTGTAAACTATTGCTAATACAGGACGCTATGAAGAAGGTAATCACCAAGTGGAACAGCAAGACGAACAGCATCGCCACGATCAAGGTGCTTGCTATGTCTAAGCAGATCTGTCACTGTCTAATAGGACAGCATGCCACGCGGCTAGGCGTATTCTCAAATGACTTTTGCAGAAGCTGTATGGACGAGGAGGAAAGAGTTCTTCACCTTCTCTGTACATGTCATGTGCTAGCTCAAAAACACAAGAATTACCTAGGAAAATTCTTCTTTAACGATCTAAAAGATCTAAATCATATTAGCATAATCGGCCTCTCACGTTTCGTAAGGGACTCAAACTGGTTTCATTAAGTTTAGGAGAAAGCCTCTAGATTCATGTGGTATTACAATGGGCCATTAAACTGGCCTTAGTGTGTCTTATTCCATCACGGGCAGCCACTTTAACCTTACCTAAAATGTACCATTGAACCATCGAATTCATATTTATCGTCCACTCTACGAATATTTATCAGGACCTGAAAATGAAACATTTACCAATGTTGATAACACGATTTTAATATTTACGCGTGTAAGTAAGTTATTTGAAAAAAAAAAAAAAAAAATTGTATATGTATTGTATATGACAACCAGTCTTACGGAATAAAATGGCAGTTCCTTTATAAGCATTTTTGTTTAAATGGATTTTTTGAAGTAAGATCAAATCTTAAATCAATAAGTACACACATTTTAAGTGTCACTTAAAAAAAAAACCTTATCCTTCCGGTTAGATAAGCGTTTTCCTTAAAAAATTTAAATAATCGCTTCAAGTTGTTGTCTTTTGTTATGAATCATTTTTGTAATTTTTTCCTATTAAATATTATATTCACATCTTTTTAACAACTCATATGAGTATGTGTGATGCTTTTGTAGTTATATGTATAAAATTGTTACAGATTATGTTTATGTTCCATTGGAACTCAAATTGACTTTAATAGTCAACAAGGGAAAAGATGACATATTCTCTTCTCTCATATATCCTTTTTATACAATATAATATATACATATCCTATCAGAACACACTTATGTACAAATACATACACATACACATGTACAACACAAACATAAGATATACGAAAAATATTATAAATCACATGCTGACAACGTTATTAAATCCTATAATAATACAAGTGTTAAGTGTCAAATCAAATTGTTAATACTGTATAGGATATGGAAGAGCTGAAAAGGGCACGCTTTCTGATGTTATTTTTGGCTTGGGTTCACTGATGGCTCTGGATTCTGGGAGGATGGTTTAACATATGATTATTTTTTTTTATTGATTTTGCAGAAGTTGTGAACATACCAATAAATGTAAATGTTATAAGAAGACGATGTAATATGATTGTGGAAAATTTGTAAGGCTAAACAAATAAGAATTTAATAGAACGATGTGAATGTTATGATTGTTATATAATAAAATTTTATTAAGTTAACTTTGTTGGTGAATTTGATTTCACCAAAAATATGACCAATATAATTTACTCTTTTTGGTTGCAAAAAATTCTGAAAAACGTTTGTTGGTACTTTCGAAAAAATATATATATATATATATTTATAAATGAGTCATTTATTTGGGTTTATTAACAATGTATAACATAATGCACATAATTATTTGTTCAAAGCTAAGAAATAATAACAACATGAATAAATTTGATTCCACATATTATCAGTCGTATTTATTTGAATTCTTTGAACGACCTCCGAACACGATATAGAACATTTTATTAAGGATCTTAAATTCTATGCATAAATTCGTGCGAGCAGCAAAATAGAACAGAGTTATGTAAAGTATTTGACATTCTTGATGTGCTGCTGAACAGAGAATCTCTATGCTTCACACTACGTCCTTAAATTAGTCGTAGTCTGAGCTGAAGGATATTCCTGTAAATGCGAGGGTGAAATGGCTATTGGCTATTGGCTATTTTAATAGATAGAATATTACTTGTAAGAATAAGAATCAAATATTACGTTGATGTTGAAACTATGTAAACGTTTAAACTATCATTATATAACCTTTTAAGATATTTTCAATTCTCGTTTTTGGTTTCTGTCCAAAAAGCTTAAGCTTGTTAAAGGAGGACCTTACTCAAATGTGTGACCTATACTCAAGTTGTGGACTTGTAGATTTCAAGGAAAAAAGTTTCACCCGAAAAACTCTAAACAACATTTTCACGATGTTGTAAATGTGATCATTTACTTCTAAATGTGATAAGCTTAAAATGTTTTCTTAACGCCAAAACGTCAACATTAACTTCTATGGATTTAGAGGAATTGTAAAATAAAATACAAATAGCATGACTTCATAAAAAATTGATATGAAATTGAAAAAAATCAACTCACCTCTTTCTATTTTAATATAAAAAAAGAGGCTGGGATGCGACCCACACTGATAACTTCCCATCCCGTCTGTCGATTTGTCTTGCTTAAGAGTTTGTTGGTTTTCTTGTTTTGTCAAAAAAGTTGTTAGTTGAAATATTCTTAAAAATTTCAAAACTACCAACAATATTTTGCATACCTATAATAAAATAGTTTGATTTCAAAATCTATTTTTGCTAACGAGATTTTTAGTCCAAAAACCAGTACCAATTTTAATAGCATTTCTTAGTTTTAAGTTTACATTTCTTGTAGAAACAAATACAAATTGGATGAATGAAATTAATTTGAAGTCAATATCTTCTATTGTTCACGAGATTTAGAGAATCGAACATCAATTTTTACCGAATTCGCGTACTTTTTCATGTAGATTTTATTTTTTTTATGAAAAAATGACTGTATGTCAAAAACAATATTTTCTGTGAGATAAAATGGGGCATATTCATAGATGTTTGCTAAACTCTTGCTAAGTTGTTGCTAAGCAAGTCCAGAGTTTAGGCTATTTATAAATAAATTTAAACCTAACTTTAGAGCTTAGACTGTGGTTTAACTATAAACATAGGAAATAATGTGTTTAAGTAGTTATTATCACAGCCAAATGTCATATTTGATTTTTGTTTCTGAATTGAAAAGCTGAAAAGGGAAATGATATCAAATAAATTGTACGTAAACTTGCTGGTGTAGCTCTTCTTTTTGACAAAATTAGCTACAAATTTCTTTGTCTGACTGCGATAAGTTTTCCTGCCGTTCGCGTTTTATATTTTCCTTTGTTTTCATCTAAAATATTATTGAACTTTGTTGTTGTTTTTCTATTAAATAGTTTTGTTAACTTACTTTTTTCGACATCCAATTCTAGGAATGACAGCACAAAATAACGAGTTTGAAAATATAACAGTATTTTTTGGCTTTGACCTGTCATTTGAATAATAATTGTAGTAGAATACAACCTTAAATTGGGGTTTTACTAAACACATCAGGAAAATTGACTATGAATAAGAGCTGTGTTTATTTAATCGACAAGCCTTAAACTATAGATCAAGAAATCACGACTTTAGTAATTCTCTATGAATACGCGCCAATAAGTTTGAAGCCAATATTTTAAATTTTTGAAAAGATATTTGAGTCAAAAGTAAATTTTTACCAAGTTTTAGTATTGTTATTCTTAGGTTTTATTTTTTGTAAAAAAAAAACTGTCAATTCGATTTTTCTTAAAATTTTATCAAATGTTGAAAACAATACTGCTTATAATATAAAATAAGTTTAAAGCCAACATCTCAAAGTTTTGAAAAGATATTTGAGTCGAAATCAAATTTTACCAACTTTTCTTAATTTTTGTTTAGGTTTTTAACTTTTTTGTAAAAAAAACTGTCAATTCGATTTTTGTTAAAATTTTACCACATGTTGAAAACGTTATTCTTCGTGGCACAAAATTGGTTTGCAGATAAAAACAGTTTTTTTTCGTAAAATGTTTTGAGGTGACAAATATTTTTTTTCAGTTTTTTATATATAATATTAAATTTAATTGAAGTCTCTAGTGTTTTTAGTTCGTAAGATATTTAGGGTTAACCAAAATGTTCATCTTTTTTTTTTAAATTGATATGGTAAAAAAACCACCCACGCAATTTTTTTGAGAGTCCTTTCTGCATTATTACCTGCATAACAAAATTTGTTTGAAGTCGATATCTCTACTGGTTCTTGAGCTATGGACGACGAAAAAAACGTCGCGAACGTACAGACATACGGATGTACGGACGCACAGACATCTTTCTAGAAATCTTTTATTTCGACTCTAGGGACCTTGAAACGTCAAGAAATGTCACAATTTTCAATTCGACAAATCGGACCGATTACAATATCTTCCTATGGGAAGTTGAAAACTGCGATTATTTTAAGAATCGTATTTTGATACTATTCCGGAAAAATTACAAAAATACTCTTATGGCTCAAAATCACCAAGGTGGAGAATTGGCTTCGCTAGCAATTTAATGTCTTAAATCTTGACTTAATTAAGAAAAAAAAAATTAAGAAAATACTAAAACTAACCTGTTTTGTGTGTCTATCAAACAATATAATTTATTAATAAACTACATTTTAAATGAAATCAATATACACGCATAGAAAATCATTTCGGGAACGCGTCCTAATCTACCTACAATCTTCAACAACAAGTCCAAAATAAAATTGAAAAATTTAAGGTATTCAACCCCAGTCATCACTTAATACACCGTATTTTTTATACAAAATCTAGTTTTAGAAAGGATACTAAGAGATTATTTATTTTTAACTATAAAAAATGCAAAAATAGTTTGTCCGATACCGCACAAGTCATTTCAGTGAACATATCGATAATAATCGATCAAAAATAATTTTAAGTGAACGCAGCCATTCGGTGTGAAACGACAGTCGAGTTAGAGAACAATAGCAAAGCCGGCTGTCAGAGTATTTATCGTAAAATAAATTGTATCTAAATGGTAAGTAATTTTCTATTCATCATTCGTAGAGCGTTCATCAATAGTCCGTCATTCCGTGAACGCATTTATCACATTTAATTATTAATGAAATTCTTTTCTACGACACGAAATTTTAAAGTTACCTCAAATATTTTCCTATTGACAAAGTCAGATCGCATTTAAGATGACCGACGCCGTATAATTAAAGCGCGCGCTTATTTGAAATCTTCATTTCGGGAACGGTCATTTCGGAAACGTTCCCGGACATGATTTTTACGTATTTTGCTTGTAGAAGATTTTGTATGTATTGTTTTCATTGTTGCTTATTTAATACACATACATACATAATATACCCATGTTATTAAACACAGCTTAAATTATGTACTTTGTTTTGTTTTTGTTGATTTTATCAAACTTAGAAAAACGTTCCCGAATTGATGGTTTTTTGTATGATATTTAGTACTAAAAAATATTACTAAAAAAGTATACAATTCTGTGCGCTGTCCTGTCAAAGTTTATTTATATACAATTTTTGCAACAGTATAAACTAAAATTCATCATTATAGCTTGCAATATTTTTTGTCATAAACAAATTTTGAAATTTGCAACCTTGGTGATTTTGAGCCTTATACGTCTTGAATATTTCTACAGAAGACAGATTAATAATTATTTGCATACTTTTCAAAAAAATTTAGTAGAAAATTGAATTCTTCCAAAAATATATCACATATAAGTTGTCAAGGAAACAAGTAATGTACAAATTAAAAATGTAATCAAAATCGAAAAATGTTGCCAACAGTAATATCTAGTTATCGGGCTAAAGGTTATGGAAGAATCAACAGAAAAAGTCTAATTTTCCATCATATAAAATGTACAATTTACCAAACAAATACTAGGCCTTCCTCATACAGTATAGGCAAACATAAGATTAAGTTAAGAGAAGATTATATGAATATTTTCTAGGAATATCAAATCACTGCATATCACTGTTCATTTTACCATTAATATTTTCCAGAGGTGGACTAGCTCACCAAGGTATGTAAGTTGGTTTGTAAAGAGGAAGATATGTCATTAGGAATAGTAAACGATATCGGCTTAGTGTTAAATAACAAGACTTCTGTCAAGGGCGTTTTCACCTAGAGGGCAATTTTTGAACTCCATTATTTCTTGATCTAGACCACCTAGAGGGCTGAAATTTCAGAATTGTGATATAGGAATCATTCCTTTTCCATTGATGTGCCTATCTTTGAGTAAGACCAATTTTACAAGAAGTTAAGGGCAAAGATGCATGTTCAAACTTTAAATGCGAATATCTCGCTTAATAAGCGTCCTAGATAGTCAAAAGTTTTCACCTATAGGGCAATTTTTGAACTCCATTATTTCTTGATCTAGACCACCTAGAGGGCTGAAATTTCAGGGTTGTGATCTAGGAATCATTCCCTTTCCATTGATGTGCCTAATGCCTATCTTTGAGTAAGACCAATTTTACAAAAAGTTATGGGCAAAAATGCATGTTCAAATTTTAAATGCGAATATTTCGCTTAATAAGCGTCCTAGATAGTCAAGCTGTGCAGACATGGTTATATTTTGTATCACAAAATAAATACTTATAACAAATACAACATACGTATATTTAACACATTCATTGGTGCCCATAATCTCTTCCATTTTTGGCTATCTCAAAATCGACTACAACAAAAAAAAATTATAAACATCTAAACATACCGTCCATTTATTCGTTCGCAAACAGATATGAAGAACTGTCGGGCTTTTTTTAAAGTAATTTTTTCGGACTCAATTTTTGGGACTCTCTTATTACTCTCGCTAGCAGTCTGCTTACTCGTATTTTGACCTTAAAGGAGTCAACAAAACTTAAAAATCGTAGGGAGAAAAATACTTGGTTTTTGAATTTGAGGATATAGGTAAATTAAAACAAATTAAGGTAAACAAAAAAGTTGGAAAGAAACGTTTGTGTGGCACTCACAAATTACACGTTTCAGAATCTCTTTTCACTTCAAATCTCAAAAGATTCAAAGCTTGTATATCAATAGATATGACCCGTATATTAAGTTTTTCAATTAGCCATTAGTTTAACAAAAGTGTCACTTTTGCTGTTTTTGGGACATTTATATTATCGAAATTCGTGTTTAAATATCAGTTCTAGAGCATCCATAGCAAATTCACTTCAAAAGTAGATTCATTTAATTTTTTAAGATCTTTTGTATTCAACAGAAAACAAATTTTGAAAAAAAACAAAATGCACTACTGGGTCGCTAGAAGTTGCTAATGTCTTCTAAAAAGTCTGTTTTAAAATATTTCCTATAGTTTAAGATTTAAAAATGTAACTCATTTTTTTTTCGAAAATCATTTTAAATTTTAAATTTTGTCTTAAAAATATTTTTGGTAAGCACTAAATAAAGTGCTTATAGATATGTATATGTATGTACATTTTACATTTAAATTTCGTTATCGAGTTTTGTAAACAAAATTAATATTTTTTTAAAAACAAAAAAAGTGACATTTTTGATCATCAAAAATCATCATCAATTTGATCATTTTATCATCGACAAGAGCTTGCACTGAAAAAGAAGATTATTGAAATCCGTCAATTAGTTCTTGAGAAAATTTAAAAAACAAAATAACGGTTTTATGAGGGGTACCCTTCTAGAGCAATACCAAAATGTCAAATTAAGAATACAAAATTTAGAGAAAGTTTTAAAAAAATCACATATTTTTAAATTGACGATTTCTTATTCAAGGTTTCTTCTTAAGAACCTAAGCTCTTTTTCTTAGAAACAAATTTTATGAAAATAATTTAAAGCATGACTAAAGTTCTTTTAAATTATAAATTGAGTGAAAACAAAAATGTGAGTTGTTTTTGACAGCAAACCGCTTTTTGGTGAATGTCGTTAAATTACTAACAAATCTTTAGATGAAATCTCATATGAACGTCAAAAGTCAAAAGTTGATGAATATGTGCTGCGTTTTTGGAATACGGCTGAATATCCGATTCATATTATGTTCTTGGTCCAGTCTTCAGGTAAAAGTAGTACTTTTAGCAACAAAGTTTAATGAAGTAAAATAAAAATTTTGCTTTCATATACAAAAAAGAGGCTGGGATGCGACCCACACTGATAACTTCCCATCCCATTTGTCGATTTGTCTTGCTTAAGAGCTTTGGCGGTTTTCGTTTTTGTTTTTTGTGAAAAAATTATCAATTCGATTTTTCTCAAAATTTTACCGAATGTTGAAAGCAATATTTCTTATAAGATAAAATAAGTTGGAAGCCATAATCTCAAATTTTCGAAAAGATATTTAAGTCGAAATTCAATTTTTACCAACGTTGAATAATGTTTTTTTTAGGTTTTTATTTTTATAAAAAAAAACTGTCTATTTGATAATTCTTAAAATTTTACCAGATATCAAAAACGTTATTCTTCGTTGCATAAAATTGTTTTGGAGATAAAATAATTTTGTATTCGATAATTTTCGAGGTGACAAATTTTTTTTTTCAGTTTTTTTTGATTTATAAAAAAAAAACGTTAATTGGATTTTTTCCAAAAATGTAATTGTTTTGTATCACGTTACAGTTTATAATATAAAATTTAATTCAAGTCTCTAGCATTATTGGTTCGTGAGATATTTAGGGCTAACCAACATTTTCACCTTTTTTTTTAAACTGCCATGGTAAAAAAACCACCCAGGCAATTTTCTTGAGAGTCCTTTCTGCATCTTTCTGGCTTATTATCTGTATAACAAAATTTATTTGAAGTCATATCTCTACTGGTTCTTCAGCTATGGACGACAAATAAAACGTCGCGAACGTACTGACGTACCAACGTGCGTACCCACGCACGCACAGACATTTTTCTAAAAATCATTTATTTCGACTCTAGGGACCTTGAAACGTCGAGAAATTTCAAAATTTTCAATTTGACAAATCGGACCCATTACAATAACTTCCTATTAAAAGTTAAAAACTAATAGTTCAAAATAAAATGGGGGTCATGTCTGTTAACGCAATACGAATTTAGAATTAAATGGAATTCCTTCGAAAAAAACAAACAAGTTATCTCCCAGAGGGGAGGCGGGGTGTCCATTTACCTGTTTTTGTTTTTAAAATATTTGAGGTACGAATATTATTTTGCTTCTGGTTTTCTGATTTATTCAAAGAGCTGTCAGTTTTTTGTTTAATAAACTTCAAGTTTAAAATGCTAGAAATTTGTAAAAGACAGTTTAAAACCAGTCGGTAAAAATGGTCACAGGATAAACATGTTGAGTATAGCAAATGAAGCCGTATCCAACATTTTTATTTTGACCTATTTCTCAAAAAACTCCAACGGACCTAGTTCGCTCCTGCTGCCATCTACCTACATAAGATAAATGTTCAAGAAAATAGAAATTTCTTACAGAGTTTAATTTATAAAAGCTTAAATATTACTGATGGTTTAATGGTAAGTGAAATCTGTTCACTTCAAAAACAAACAATTTGCGAGTACGATACGACTACGAGTATTTCTATTATAAATTCTATCAGAGTATGCGATTTTCCAAGAAGAAAAAATAAAGAATCATATCTAACATTAGCATAAGCATGATCCACGTTCATTTTATTTAATCTTCATCTCACATAACATAGCAATCCTTTTGAATTATTTTGTATTTTGTATATTTTTTTATCTGATTCTATATAATATTTAGGTTATAATGCTTTCACCACAAAGAGATTACTATTATTCAAAAGGATTTTTATTTCTTTTTTCATATACATACGAGTACGATACGCATTATAAATATGTACGTAGTCATACAATGTACATTTATTTATATGTACATATATCCTTTATAGAAATAATTTTGAACTTGATGCTATAGGTTGCAGCTGATGATGTTAAATCAAATCGACCCCAATTTTATAAGAGCACGTGTAAGCGAATTTAGAGCATCTTTTATTTTTTCCGAAAACACAATTTGACGGTTAAAAATTTACTTGATATTTTTTTGTTTTTTTTTTTTTCGTTTATAAACATGTGTTTTATTTATAAATTATAAAAAGGTTTGAATTCAATTTAACAAAATTTTGAAGAATAGAGTTTTATCCAAATAGAATCTTAGTTTTCTGATTTCTTAAAGTTTTTTTTTTAAATCCTTAAAGAATATTTCTTACAGCAGCAGCGTAGTCGAATTTATGTTTTTGTTTAATTTTACAATGCCAAGTACATTTTACAAAACATTAAAAAAATTAATGAATATTTTCATTAATTTTTGTATTAAAAATTTTAGGTATGTTAGTGAAATTTGCTTTGAATATTTTGTTAAGGATTTTCCGATAAGAGGTTTTCATTTAAGATAGTCTGCTTTAGACATTTGACAAGTTAAAACTGCGCCTTTACTAAAAAAATTGAATAATATATTTACTCTTTTTTATAACTCTTACAAATTGTTAAATTTCATTAAAAAAAAGATGATCGCAAAATTAAAGCACTTTTCAATCATTTTGAAGCACCTTTTCGACAGACAGTATTTAAACTGGTGGAACAATTTGAGCTTTCTGATGTTTAGAAATAAAACTGTGTGCATAGCTCAAGCCCATCTGTGACACTGTAGTCTGTCGTGTTGTTTAAAATCTAGGTTTTTCGATCTTTAAAATTAGGCATTCCAGGAACGACGTTAGACCGTACTTTTAATAAAGATTTACGCCTTAATTTAAAGTTAAGTTAACTGATGATCGATGATGATGAGCAACGTCGTCGGTCGTATTTTCACTGGTTAAGTTTTGGTAAATGCATCAACATTATAAAGTTTTCCATACCACCGAAAAATCATCTTTAGTGATGAGGTATGTTTTTACCTTGGAGACTACGTTTATAATTCGAATTATTGCATTTAGGAATTAGGACTCGGAAAGTCCAAGAATTATTGCTGGAAAGTCTCTCTACTCTATGACCGATCTCTGTTTGGTGCAGTTTTTGGACTTTTAATGGGATTGGATCTTATACTTCTTCGAAAATGAGGCTGGAGCAACTGTTATGAGATTCGAGCTTAAACTTTTTTGAAAGTGAATGGATTATGCTACCTAGCTACGATTAGTAATTTTGTGTAGCCGAAATTTTGTATTTATTAATTATATTAACTTCCCATAGAAAGTTATTGTAATGGGTCCGATTTGTCAAATTGGAAATTTTGACATTTCTCGACGTTTCAAGGCCCCTAGAGTCGAAATAAAAGATTTTTAGAAAGATGTCTGTACGTGCGTGTGTACGTACGTCCGTACGTTCGAGATGTTTTTTCGTCGTCCATAGCTCAAGGACCAGTAGAGATATCGACTTCAAATAAATTTTGTTATACAGATAATAATGCAGAAAGATGCAACAAAATTGCGTGGGTGGTTTTTTTACCATAGCAGTTTAAAAAAAGGTGAACATTTTGGTTAACCTTAAATATCTTATGAGCCAATGACGCTAGAGACTTGAATTAAATTGTATATCTATACTAATATTATAAAGAGGAAAGATTTATATTTTTGTATTTAACGAATAAACTCAAAAAGTACTGGACTGATTTTAATAATTCTTTTTTCATTAGAAACCTACATTATCACTGAGTAACATAGCCTATATTTAGTACTAGATGACTACAGAAATCTATTGAAATTCCTATTAAAACCAACCGAAGGGGTAAAAATGTCTTTCATCGCATACGCTGCGAAGAGTATTAATGATAGGCCAAAAAAATGTTTTCTAATTTAGTGATTCATGGTCGTTTTAATTAGCATGCTTATAACTTAAATATTTGTACCTATTTATGTCTACCCGTGCGAAGTCGGGACGGGTCGCTAGTATATTATATATTGTAACGTGATACCAAACAAGTATATTTTTGAAAAAAAAATCCAATTCACGGTTTTTTATAAATCAAAAAAACTGAAACAAAATTTGTCACCTTGAAAATTTTACGACTAAAATATGATTTCATCTCCAAAACAATTTTGTGCAACGAAGAATAATGTTTTTGACATCTGATAAAATTTTGAAAAAAATCTAATTGACAGTTTTTTTTTATAAAAAATAAAAACCTAAAAAAAAACATTACCTACTCAAAGTTGGTAAAAACTAAATTTCGACTCAAATATCTTTTCAAAAACTTGAGATTAAGGCTTCAAACTTAGTTTATCTTATAAAAAAATATTATTTTCAACATTCTGAAAAATATTGAGAAAAATCGAAAAATAGAAGATTTTTTACAAAAAATAAAAACCTAAAAAAAATTAATAAAAGTTGATAAAAATTGATTTTCGACTTAAATATCTTTTCAAAACTTTGAGATATTGGCTTTAAACTACTTTTATCTTTCAAAAAATATTGTTGTCAACATTCAGTAAAATTTTAAGAAAAATCGAATTGACAGTTTTTTTTACAAAAAGTTGGTAAAAATTGAATTTCGACTCAAATATCTTTTCAAAAATTTGAAATTATGCCTTGCAACTAATTTTCACTTATAAGAAAGATTGTTTTCAACATTGTAAAAAAATTTGAGACAAATCGAATCGACAATTTTTTTTACAAACAATAAAAACCTAAAAAAAAATTAATAAAAGTTGGTAAAAATTGATTTTGGACTCAAATATCTTTTCAAAACTTTGAGATATTGGCTTTAAACTACTTTTATCTTTCAAAAAATATTGTTGTCAACATTAAGTAAAATTTTGAGAAAAATCTAAGTGACAGTTTTTTTTACAAAAAATAAAAACTTAAAAAAAAAATAATACTAAAACTTGGTAAAAATTTACTTTCGAATCAAAAAGCTTTTCAAAAATTAAAAATATTGTCTTCAAACTTTTTTATTTCATAGAAAATATTGTGTTTAATATTCAATAGTTTCTTTTTATAAAAATCCAATAGTCCGTTTTTGCATAAAAAAATAAAATCTACAAGAAATAGTATACGCAAATTTGGTAAAAATTGATGATCGGTTCTTGATATCTCTCAAATTAATTTCTTTCATCCAATTTGTAAAAATTTAAGAAATGCTTCTAAAATTGGTAAAAATTTGTTTAGGACTAAAAATCTATTTAACAAAACTAGATTTTCAAACTAAACTATTTCTTTATATGAAAAATATTTCTGGTAATTTTTAATTTTGTAAGAATAATTCAACTGACAACTTTCTTAACCCAACACGGAAACCTACAAACTTTTAAGCAAGACAAATCGACAGACGAGATGGGAAGATCCCAGCCTCTTTTTTTTAAATTTATATTCAAAAAAACTAAACTGTATGTTCAAACAATTTCAATTTTTTCAGAAAAGTTGCGTGACCGTGTTATTTCTCGAAGTGGTTATCAATATTAGCCAACAAGATCATCTGATTTAGATCCTATTTTTGTGGCCTCATAAAATCTAGTATATATGTCCATGCCCCTCTATTGATTCAAAACCTTTAATAAGAACTTCGTAAAGTTGTCGAATACAAACAGCCGCAAATTTGCAAATTGGTCATGAGAATTTTCGTGAAAAGGATATGGTGCTGCCACTGTAGCCGTAGTGGTCAATTGGGAGAAATTATTTTTCATTGTTAATGAAATAACTTCCTCTTATAAGTGAATTAAATATCCATTGTTTTCTTTTTAAAAAACACAATAGTAAAATATAAACTTTTTTGATGACAATTTTTCGACTCAAACCTTAGATTGTTATTAAACATTCAAAAATAGTTCAAACTAAATTATTGTTAATTTATATCATTTTTCTCGAAAACAATACTCATTATATTCAAAAACACTTCACGAAAAAAGAACTCACGTAGTAAACTAATAAATTACCAATAATTACATTTATTTTCAATTGTCTTCTGTTTAGATCATTTCAAAATATTAACAAACATCAATTCAATACAAACAAAAACAACCTATACATTCATTAGAATTTCAGAAAAATTCATGTGTCACCAATGTCTATGATTGTCTTACGCCCACAAAAACCAATATTTAAAATAGTCAAATTAATGGTAAAACATTTGTTTGCGTACAATTCAATGTTTGAATTGTAAATAATCAATAATAAAAAAATAAAGCTTTGACCAGTAGATAATAATTAAATTAAAACCACTACTTTTAATGTCATTAAATGAAGTGATTTCAATTTGCGTATATACCACAATTGTTATTGAAATACCTCTTATTTACAAATGCATTAGTGTAAAATATATTCGATATTATGCTTTATATGTTGTTTTTTTTATAAACATTGAAGATACACATATGTATGTATGTATAAACGTGCAGGTGTGGGTGCTTGGATTTAAATAAATTCAACAATTTACGATACAATTTGTATACGTTTTGACTTAAACTGAAGGTAGAATCCAATTTTAATGAAATATAGCTATTTATAGGCTTTTGTCATAATATGCTTTCAAATAGATTTACTGTTTTGGAATTAAATTTTGTTAACTACTTTTTACATCAATCCTTCAATTATAAATTATTTTTTTTTAAATTACTTATGCAAATTATAAATACAATTTACAGAGTTCCGTTCAAACTTAAATATTTGGTTATATTGTCAAAATACTTTTTTGTTGTCATCAGTTAAAAAATAAATATTGTGTGCGCATTGAAAGGGTTATAAATACCCTAATATAATAATAAAAAACAGTGCAATCAAACACATATAGCGAACATTTTTTAAGATGAAACCTGTGGCTAAAAGGTAAAACATCTTAAGTCGACTTAAAATGTTTTAGCTATTCAATGTTATTTTAAATTTATGCTTCTTGCTCTTTTTTTGTTAAGCCAATTGAGGTGTAAATAATTTCAAAAATGGGGAAGTTATAACCGATGGTAAAATAGCTTAAGTCATCAACTGTAACGCATGCATAAGGTAAATGTTTAATACTTCAAAAGGTAAAAGAACTTATGTGCCAAATTGTTGGGACTTAAGTTCTTTTATTTCTTTTATTTTTGAATTAAAAATCTTGTAGAAAATATTACGGTAAAACATCTTATGTCTGCATTAATTCCCTGATTGAAGTTAGAGCAAAAAATCCTCCGTGCACCTAAAATTCTTTACCTCCATAAAAGTGATGATTTTTTAGTTCTTAGGTCGACTTAAGTTGTTTTACCAAATAATTTTGCAAAATCATAAACTTAATTTTTTCTTTTAATTCTTTTAATTTACTTAAGATATTTTTCTAAGAAAAATCCAATCCGTATTTGTTTATATAACAAATACAAATGTTAAAGGAATGCTACTATCATTGGTTAAAATAAATTTTTATATCATAATTACATACTTTCAGTTGAAATCGATCTTAGAAGTAATAGCAAAAGTTTTTGGAGTTATTTAAATACCAAACGAAAATCAGGCTGTATGCAGTACCTAGGCACTATTACGAGTAAGTTATCAGAAATTTGTAATTTATTTGCAAGATACTTCCAATCAGTTTATTCCTCTGAATCTGTTTTAATTGATGAGCCTTCAGGGGTAAGAAAATGTGTTGATCTTGGGTCAATTATTCTAAGCCAGGTTGATGTTGAATCAGCTCTTTTAAGCTTGGATGTGAATACAATTGAAGGTCCAGACAATATTTCTCCCATACTTCTAAAAAAATGTGCGAGTGCGTTAGCCGACCCGCTCACGCAAATTTTTAATTTATCTCTTGCGAGTGGCAATTTCTTGTGTTCGTGGAAAATTTCGTTTTTGTCTCCGATTTTCAAATCAGGATCTAAACACGAAATAACAAATTACAGGCCAATTTGTAAGATCTCTGCAATACCTAAATTATTTGAAAAAATAGTTTATAACAGTATTTCACTTGTAACTCAAGGTAAAATATCGATCTTTCGCAGCATGCTTTTGTTGCAGGTAAATCAACATCGACAAATTTAATGATTATGATAAATGCCATTATATCTAATATGGAAAAAGGCTATCAAACTGACATCATCTTTACCGATTTTGCAAAGGATTTTGATAGAGTTAATCACAAAATTCTAATTCACAAGCTTTTCTGTTTTGGTATTCACTCTTCTTTATTAATGTGGATTGAATCTTATCTGACTGGTAGGGTTCAAGTTGTTAAAATTAAAAATTATAAATCCATCGGGTGTCCCCCAGGGGAGTCATTTGGGACCACTCTTATTTCTCTTGTTTGTCAATGATATTCCCACTTTCTTTAAAAACTCATCCTGTCTTCTTTTTGCAGATGATCTAAAACTTTACCGAAGGATTTCCTGCAATTATCTTTTGTTATCCGACTTGCATAGTTTGGCAACTTGGTGTCAAGCAAACTACCTGGATCTTAATGTTGCTAAATGTCAAATTTTGTCTTGTTACAGGAACTTTAATAAAATAATGTTTGATTATATCATTAACAACATTAACATAGAAAGAGTAATGCAAAAAAAAGATCTGGGTGTTATTCTTGATGTCAACTTGTCATTCCACGCACATTTTGATTATAAGGGTGTCCCAAAATTAACGCAAGATTTGAATTAAATAGAAAACGCCGTTTTTAGTCTTTTGATAGTTATATTTTTATTGACTCGTAAAGTACATAGGATAGGGTTATGTATGGAATAACACATTGGACAAATGGCCTCCACGGCTTTGCATGCACATGCGCACTCTTTTGTTGAAATTTTCCATGACCATTCTGCATAAATGTGGCTGAATTTCGTTGATGCAGCGTTGAATCTCCTCCTTTAATGCACGGGTGGTTGTGGGCTTGTTGACATAGACTTGTGATTTCAAATAACTCCATAAAAAGAAGTCTAATGGTGTTAAATCACACGATCTAGGAGGCCAATTTTGATCACCGAAACGAGATGTCTCATGCAGTAATTGAATTGTTTCAAGGGCTGTATGACATGTGGCATCGTCTTGTTGAAACCACATATTGGACACATCAATATCATCCAATTTTGGCAGAAAGAACTGTGTAATCATGTTGCGATATCGAGCACCAGTAACAGTCACTGCTTGACCAGCATCATTTTCAAAAAAATATGGCCCAATTATGCCTCCAGCCGAAAATCCACACCATACAGTCACGCGTTGTGGATGCATTTGTTTTTCGACAATCACATGTGGGTTCTCCGAACCCCAAATGCGGCAATTTTGGCGATTGACAAAGCCATCAAGATGAAAATGTGCTTCATCGCTTAGGATGATTTTGCTCGAAAAATCAGCCGCCAAGCTTTCACTATTTTTAAAATATTCTTTAATAATGAAGACACGTTGTTCTATCGTGTAACGCTCCATTTTTAATAACCCTATACTGTTAGCTGTCAAATTGCTTTTTTGTTCAGGGTTGCCAACACTTCACTGCACAAATGGCGGCAATTTCAAATCTTGCGTTAATTTTGGGACACCCTTTATGATCAACTAAGCAAATCAGATGCTGGGTTTTCTTAAAAGAAATACAAGAGAGTTTAATGATTCATATACTCTTATGTATATCATTATACCAATGAGTTATTGGTTAAATCTGTGCTGGAATACTGCTGTACAGTTTGGAATCCATATTATGCAAATTCATCAAAAAGGATAGAAAATGTTCAAAGAAACTTACAAGATATGCTTTTTTTAAATTGCGATGGAGGATTATAAGACCTTCCTACGAAACCAGATGCTTATTATTTGGAATGAAATCTCTAGAAACTCGGCGGAAATATTTTTCGATAATGTTTGTCAGGGATATAATAACTAGGAACATAAAATGTCCTCCGCTTATAGATTTGTTGTATAAGGGAAATACTCCCTCGAGAGTTACACGCGAAAGATTTTTAATTTATGAACACTTCCATCAGAGAAACTATGGGCGCAATGAGCCTATCACCCGTTGCATCAGAAAAGCTAATGCAGTATGCGCAAGAATTGATTTCATGTTAAATTGTACAAGAGATGCTTTTAAATCTATTATTCTTAGCCAAATTTAAATTTTATTAAAGATGTTTTCGAAATATGTTTTTATGCTATTAAGTTCCATTATTAACTTATTTATTTATCTTATACCTATGCGATGTTTCACTGTTGAGTTATTTTTTTTTGTCTTATGCCTAAGAATTTTTAATCTATTTATTGTATATATTATATACCCACCTACAAACATTGTAAATATTATATTTGTATTTAATAAGTCTGTAAGAGATGAAAATTCTCTAATTGATGAAATAAAGTAAAACTAAAAACTAAAATTTAATTTCGACTAAAAATCTATTTTATTGAGTTTAAAAATAAATGTTTCTAAGCAAAGTTGAATGCGTCAGGTAGTCATAAAATTATATGTAAAATTTTTGTATATATGTATCTTAATGTTAATTGTATGCAGTAAGTCCATTGGTGTGCTCTTTGGTTAGACATTGATATTGTTGCATTCGAATTGCAAAGAATTATCCTTCAATAATATCCAAAAAAATGGCTTTCTTTTCCTGGTATTTATAAGAACATTAAAAGTTTAATTGATCAAAAATTCAGCCACAAACTCAATCAATTATAAAAGTTAAACATACAATCTTTCATATAAAATAGTTGGTTATTTATTAAATTTAATCTCTTGTAAAAATATCAACCATATTGACCAATATTTCTATGAATATCATAATTTTGGATAATATGTTCTGTCCATACATTATTTTATTCCAATTCATAAATTATGTAATCGTAAATATTATATTAAAAAATAACCAAAGGACGAAAAATCCATTTGCAAATGTTATCCTTGGTCTACATTTTATTTATATCCAAAAAAAAAAAAAATATATAATAAATACCAAAAAACACAGCAAAAACAACAATACAGAAAATATCCAAAGAAAACCAACAGAGAAAATGAAACAATGAAAATTCATACTCATTTGCATATCCTTTTTATAGGAAACAAAAGGAACATGTAATACAAAGAAAAAATAAATAAGTATACCAAAAGTTCAGAATAATATCATTTAATATATATAAAAATCCAATGGGGTATTTATCAAAAAAAAAAAAAAATTACACAAGGATATTTTTGATTACGATTACAAAAATGGTGGCAGAAGTACTTACCTTTCCACTTATACCTTTTCTATATTACAACCAATCGATTTTATGTTATGGTCTTCCTTTTTTCCATCTTTAGTTTCGAATCATCCAAAACCAAATCGTTTATACGTTTGGCCGTTTTAGTTTCCATAATTCAAAAATAAAAATGCTAAAAAAACAGACGGAAAGAGCGAGTATCCCCAAATGAATAGATCTTCATCATGTTTATCAATAAAACGTGTTTGCTTACAGGCAAATTGGATTCTGGGCACGTTTTTTCATTACATTAATTCTGAAAATGGTGCGTTTCATATGTTTGCTATACGTCACCTACTTACATACATAGATTCACAATACTAACATCGATTTGAATGTCTTGAAAGAAATCGAAAATATCCTTGAAGGTCCTTTCTTTTTTTAGTTTTGTTGTGTTATATTAGTTGGAGGAACAAAAGAAAAATCTATGATAAATAGCCCTAAGTGGAATTTATTTATGTACCGGATAAGCTTTTCATATATGTACCTACGTATATTTATTTAAGTTCTATATTTTCTCCTTGAAGTCGATAGATTTATGGCCAAATCATTGCAAGGATGGGGTGCAGACGGCAGAGATTCCCCAAATTGATATTTTTACTAAAGGGCAATTAATAGTAATTTCTGTCTCTGTTGGAAATCTATTTAAATTTATTTTGTTGACGTTCATAATAATTATTTCACAGAAAACGAACAAATTGACATGCCTTTGGGTGTCCCTGGCTCATCACTTCTAAAACAAACTTGACTTTCATTCATTTTCCATGGAGGACAACTTCTTTTAATTGCAATGACGATAGCTTCGAATTATTGGAATCTAATATTTTATTGAGAGTAATTAAAATCGACTTAAACCTTTTGGGTATGTTCGATATCGATGACATTTTAAACGTGACTATATCCCAATCGCACAAACTTCAAAAATAACGTGGTATGAATATGGACAGGACACAGAAACACAAAGGATTTTATTCAAATATTCGGATGACGATGATATAGTCAATCGAATAAAAGGATTAGAATTAATTTTTTTGTGTGTGTGTGTGTGATATTAGAAATATAATTAAAACATCCTGATGCGATGATACCTGAGTTGGGTTGAGTATATCCTGTTGATATATTATTTATTATTTTATATGTGTGATATTCCACTTTCATACAAAAATATTAAAGAATGTGCTATGAGCAAGCAAATGGTTTATATCGATTTAAAAATGTTTACATAGCATATAACTTTAGCAGCAGCATGAGGTGGGATGGGTCGACAAAGCAATTAAAGGAATGTGATCCGAAAAATATGTCATCTATACTTGACACGTGTACTTTTGAATTGAGGACACCACAAAAAAGAACTGGAAATGGAAATTTCTGTTCAATATAGTCTCAAGTCTAATCGAAGGGAGCTCATAATACTCATTTACACTACAAATTCTGATGAAGTTAGAAGTTATGGGTCAAGTTCTTTAGAATGTCTAAGGTATATCTTATATCTTCAAGTAGCTTAAGAAAATCTGATGAAAAATGTGTTAGACAGAAAAGAAAAAATTGACAATGAAGATTTACAAAGCATATTCTTTCAGGGAATTGTATTATTGTTTTTACTCGTACTACCTTTGTAAAATGCTTAAAAAAGTTGAAAGGCAGAAATTTTTAATTCTTTTGTACATTTTTGGAGTAAATTTAGAAATTTCATAAAATACCACATGAACTGTTTGATAAAAACACTATAGGAGAATTAATAAGATAAGGAAAATGATAAAAGAATATTTTAATTTGAAAGCTATTTTCTTTTAGTTTAACGTAAAGAATTTTCCAATTGAAGGTTCAAATTCAACCTTCAACTGTCATCTTTTGACGTTTGTCAAGTAAGAGCTTCAATACTAATATGAAAAAAAACTCACTCACATTGTTAAAATTCACAAAACTTAAGAACTTGTCGGTACCTTCTCTTTAGCAGCTAACAATACTAAACCTGGTGGACAAATTTCGGCTGCTGGGAAAACTTAATGATGATTTCATTTATTTACGGATTGAACCATTCAACACCGTATCGCTGCGAAAACCAAGGTTTGTCTATTCAATATTTGAAAAAAGAGGCTGGGATGCGACCCACACTAATAACTTCCCATCCCGTCTGTCGATTTGTCTTACTAGTTTGTAGGTTTTCGTGTTGGGTTAAAAAAGCTGTCAGTTGAATTATTCTTAAAAATTTCAAAATTACCAACAATGTTTTGAATATAGATTTTTAGTCGAAAGTCAATTTTTATAAATTTTGGTAGCATTTCTTAAAAGTTTTCATTTGTTATATAAACACATACAAATGGGATGAATGAAATTAACTTGAGAGATATCGAGAACCGAACATCAATTTTAAATATTTTTGCGTTCTATTTTTGTAGATTTTATTTTTTTATGAAAAAACGGACTGTTGGATTCTTATAAAAAATTATTGAAGATCGAAAACAATATTTTCTGTGAGATAAAATAACTTTGAAGCCAATATTTTTAATTTTTGAAAAGCTATTTGAGTCGAAAGTAAATTTTTACCAAGTTTTTGTATTGGTTTTTTTTTAGGTATTTATTTTTTGTAAAAAAAACTGCCTACTCAATTTTTCTCAAATTTTTCCAAATGTTGAAAACAATATTTTTAAAAAGATAAAATTAGTTGAAAGCCAATATCTAAAAGTTTTGAAAAGATAAGTCGAAAATCAATTTTTACCAACTTTTGTTAGTTTTGTTTTTAGGTTTTTATGTTTTGTAAAAAAATGGTCCTTTCGATTTTTCTCAAATTTTTTTTCAAATTTTGAAAACAAGATTTCTCATAAGTTAAAATTAATTTGAAGCCATAATCTCAAATTTTTGAAAAGATATTTGAGTCGAAAATCAGTTTTTACCAACTTTTGTTAATTTTGTTTTAGGTTTTTTTTTCTCAAAATTTTACTGAATGTTGACAATAATATATTTTAAAAGATAAAATTAGTTAAAAGCCAATATAATAAATTTTTGAAAAGATATTTGAGTCGAAAATCAATTTTTACCAACTTTTGTTAATTTTGTTTTAGGTTTTTAATTTTGACGTGACAACGTCTTAAATTAGGTTGCGGCTGGGAGTCACTTATGAAAAAGTGTAACACCCGGTAACGTTACGATGAGTCACCGAACGAGAGAGAGGCCCGCCGAATGCCTTGCGTCTCTCTCCCACTCAACTATGATCGGTCTGCCGCGCGCGCAGCACTAGAGAATTAGGCGCATTGAATCGGCGCATGCTTGTGTCTCTGTCTTTGTCTTTCTCGAACGTTCTTGGCGTTGGAAAAACAAGAAAGCGTCATAATACAAGTTCACACGTGTGGTTAAAGTATCGTCAGCTGTGTCTGTAGTGAAAATGTGGAGTGCTTAGATTCGTCATTTACAACAACTACAACAATAAAGGTAAATAATTGTACACTGATATTTCATTATCGTAAACTATGATTGATTGATTAATTGTTAGATTGACACAAAAGTTAAGAAACTGAGTTTATAGGTTATGTCATACTATTGATAAATGTTGATAGTGTTAAGTAAATTATTAGTTTAAAAAATTTGTGCAATTCTTATTTTCATTCAATTCCTTGTTCCTATTGTGCAATTTAATTATATTCATATCAATAAATATTCTACCGAGAAAAAGACGTTGTCACGTAAAATCTTCGCCCGTAAAACCGACTTTACAGGCAACCATTTTTTTTTACCAGATGTTTAAAATGTCATTCTTCGTTGCAAAAAATAGTTCTGGAGATAAAATCATTTTTTGTTCGTAAAATATTAGTGGTGAAAAAAAATATTTTTCAGTTTTTGATTTATAAAAAAACCGTTAATGGTTTTTTTTTAAATATAATGGATGATTTTTTTGAGGTTAGGATTTTCATGCATTAGTATTTGACAGATCACGCGGGATTTCAGACATGGTGTCAAAGAGAAAGATGCTCAGTATGCTTTGACATTTCATCATGAATAGACTTATTAACGAGCAACGCTTGCAAATCATTGAATTTCATTACCAAAATCAGTGTTCGGTTCGAAATGTGTTTCGCGCTTTTTTATCGACAAATTTTGTTCAGCGATGAGGCTCATTTCTGGTTGAATGGCTACGTAAATAAGCAAAATTGCCGCATTTGGAGTGAAGAGCAACCAGAAGCCGTTCAAGAACTGCCCATGCATCCCGAAAAATGCACTGTTTGGTGTGGTTTGTACGCTGCTGGTGGAATCATTGGACTGTATTTTTTCAAAGATGCTGTTGGACGCAACGTTACGGTGAATGGCGATCGCTATCGTTCGATGATAACAAACTTTTTGTTGCCAAAAATGGAAGAACTGAACTTGGTTGACATGTGGTTTCAACAAGATGGCGCTACATGCCACACAGCTCGCGATTCTATGGCCATTTTGAGGGAAAACTTCGGAGAACAATTCATCTCAAGGAATGGACCGGTAAGTTGGCCACCAAGATCATGCGATTTGATGCCTTTAGACTATTTTTTGTGGGGCTACGTCAAGTCTAAAGTCTACACAAATAAGCCAGCAACAATTCCAGCTTTGGAAGACAACATTTCCGAAGAAATTCGGGCTATTCCGGCCGAAATGCTCGAAAAAGTTACCCAAAATTGGACTTTCCGAATGGACCACCTAAGACGCAGCCGCGGTCAACATTTAAATGAAATTATCTTCAAAAAGTAAATGTCATGGACCAATCTAACGTTTCAAATAAAGAATCGATGAGATTTTGCAAATTTTATGCGTTTTTTTTAAAAAAAAAGTTCTCAAGCTCTTAAAAAATCACCCGATATTTGTTTGGTATTGCGTTACAATATACATAAAATATACAATTTAATTCAAGTCTTTAGCGTTATTGATTCGTAAGATATTTAGGGTTAACCAAAATGTTCACCTTTTTTTTTTAAATTGTTTTGGTAAGAAATCCACCCACTCAATTTTGTTGACAGTCCTTTCTGCATCTTTCTGCATTAATATCTGTATAAAACAATTTATTTTAAGTCAATATCTCTACTGGTTCTTAAGCTATGGAGACGCACGCACAGACATCTTTCTAAAAATCTTTTATTTCGACTCTAGGGACCTTGAAACGTGGAGAAATGTCAAAATTTTCAATTCGACAAATCGGACCAATTATAATAACTTCCTATGTGAAGTTAATAAAACATTCCAAAAATGACAATAAACTCTACTTTGTTTAAAAAAATATGACTATTAGACTTTTGAAGTTTACTTATGATAAAATGTCAAGCCAGTTGGTCACTAGCAACGTCATCTTATTTTCGCTAATTGATTCGGATTTTTTATCGAATAATTTACTTCAGTGATGTGGCTCAAATAACACCTATCAGACATATTTTTTTTTGACACGTGAAATATAATAAGGTTTCATAATAAGCTCGTGCTGCAACAGTAGATTTGGCTTTAATTTTATTGATATTCCGTTCAGTTGTTAATGGCATACCTTCCTTTTTATATTGATTTAAACATTAATGGATTGCTCTTAAAAAACATTAGAGTTTTGTATTATCAAAATGAAACCTCTTAGATAGATAGATAGATAAATTTCTTTATTACAATATATAAGTTTTTCATTCTATTAAAACTAAGAACATAAGGACATGGCTAAGCTGCCGTCTGCCTGATAGACATTTTTTAAACTAAAATACATATAAGTAAAATATAAAAGTTTTTAAATCTTCAATAAACAGTTTTTTACATTTTTTATTTATTTTATCAACTTATTCGACTTTTAAAGAGAAAGTTGTTAAAGAAAAAGCGAATCTTAACAAAGTAGTAGTTTTTGTTTAAAATACAATAAGTTTATAGCAGATCATAGTAATGATAGATAATGTTGAGATACATTTTATATTTTAAATTTGAAAGATATTACACTTTTAAGCAATTTTAATGACTTGGAACATACCTAAATATCTACTATTCAATTTTCACGTGATTTGAAACACAAATATTTGAAAGATATAAAGCTTTTTATGCAATTTTAATGATTTGCAACATAAATACTATACAATTTTTACGTGATTTGAAACACAATATTTGAAGGATACTTTTTATGCAATTTTAATGATTTGAAACATAAATACAAGGTATACAATTTTCACGTGATTTGAAACACAAATATTTGTTATTTTTTTAACTGGGAGAATATTTCTTAAGGTTCAAAAACTATTGCGATATGACAACGCATGTTTACAAATTTTAAAGAAATTTACCCAATCAATTGATCCGTTGAGAATATCAATAAGCTCTTTCAAAGTCAAAAAACTGGCTTGGAAATATAATCGCCTTATTTCTTGCAATATTGGGCAAACTGCTATAAAATGGTGAGTACCTTCAAGTGCAGATTTGTGATAAATCGGATCTATAAGGTACAAAATTTAGATTAAGTATTTCGACTCTAGCCCTAAAGATGATACCGATAGCTTCTGCAGTCAGTTCCTTGCAAAAATAACTCATATCAGATGACAATTGGTGGTTCAGGTTCCTGTAAATGTTTCTACTTTCTGAAGAGGATGCCCTTTCTAGATATTGTAAATATATCGCATTATCAGTTTTAGCAATCAGGTCATCAAGTAAATTCTGCCATTCAATAACGTTATTTTCAGTTAAAGGTAGCGTTACATATTGTGCCGCAGCAAGATGGTTCCATTCTTGAAACCATGAAACCTCTTATTATAACCGAAATTTTTCTTTGCAGAAATTTCTTGGTAATTTCATAGGAGGTTTAGGGAATTATAAAAGAAAGTTATGAATTTAAGACATACATAATCTTTTTTTCCGGTCTCAAAGTAAATGCAACAAATAACTTTTGAGTGAAATTTAATGGAATTTATTACATAATTAAATGAGTTCAATTTTGATTATTAAATTTATGTAAATTCCTTATTCAGCATGCTAAAAATTGTCACTTTAGTTTTGTTAAACGATAATAAATAAAATTGTACACTTGGGCGTATACGTACTTTTTTTTGGTAAAATTTTATTAAATGTCAGAACATTTTTGACAATGTTAGTCTCTGGACTCCAGGTTGTTTTAAAAACCGAAAAAAATGTTTGAAAGAGAAGATCGTGTACTGGAATAGGGGTTGTCAATAGGAACTTCCTTTAGAAGGCCTTTAGAAGACTTAAATTTGGTGAACTTATGAACTGACACGGGAGCTAAAGATAACAGATCAAAAATTATTACATTACATTACATTCAATTACATGCTGCACAGCACATAAATGTACAGAAACAGAGTAGAGACACAGTACCTTAAGCGACTAGACTATGTAAGGTGATAACAACACAAGACAAAAGGACAGAGGAGAAAGGACAACAGACATAAAGAAACACATGACAACAGCAACCCGTAGGTTTCGAGATGATCCCCTATTTGTCTACAAACCGCGCTCACTGATGCTTGATTTCGGTGATCGACGGGAACCGATGGTTTATCAGTGACTAGGCCGTTGTCAAAAATTATGACCGCTGTGTGTTAATGGAATGTACCTGTGGCGTGATAAGTGCGTATGACTTAGATCCTAGGGCCGAAACCCATTAGAATAAAGTATTATTGTTTAAAGTAGAGTGTTTGGGACCAGTAAGTTAGTTGTAACTTATGGTTAATTAGGCCTGTTTTATGAATTTTTGTCTAGCTTTAGGATAGTTTTAAGATGGAATTAATAAAAATGAATTTAAATAAAAAAGTGCGTAGGACTGTCATACCAGAGGTCTTGGGTTCCATCCCTGCCAGTGCCACCTATAAGTTGTTTTTTTTTTTTAACGGGTTCGAGGAATTGACAAATCCTCCAAGAGGAATTGCTGTCATGAAAAGTGCTTTCTCAAACTAGTCATTCGGATTCGGCTTAGGACTGTATGTCCTCCCATCCCTGACAACGTGAATCGCAAACAGGAATGGTTGAGGGTCGTAAGTCGCTATTCCCTAATTCTCAATGGAATGTTGCGCCACCCAATATGTGTATGTATGTGTCAATCGAATAGGCTCTAGAGTAGTTGAAAAATGATTCTAAATTTTATTCAAAAACCATAAAAGTAATAAGACTTTTAGCTGGATAAATTGGCACGCTACAAAAAAAAAAAAAAACAAAATTGTTAATTTAAGGAAAATATAATAAGTCCACATTAGATTCCGATTATTTTACAAAATATTCATTAAAAAAAGTCGTCTAGTTGTGGAAACAACAAATGATTGATCAATTTTTAAAATATTTGCGATATAAATATCGAATATCAATTTCAGTAAATTGTTCAGGCTATAAAAAGGTTTTCAATTACTAGCTTTGTTATACTCGAAATTCTATCCAAGCTTATTTTTGTCTGTCGTAGAAGACAAAAAAAGGGGGAGAGCTCAATTTGTACACCAGTTAATTATTAATCAGGAAATTTCTATCCAAAACTTGATCCCGTGGAATCAGTCCAAGCTCACATCTACATATATACATATAATGTAGTAGGTACCTATTTGCAGGACTCTCAATAATACGGTTGACTAAATAACGAACCTATAATGTATTTTCAAATGAATCCTTAGTCAATAGCGGCACGGCTCTGGAACAGCCACATAATGATGACAGAGGGTAAATGAATCATTCGATCGTCGAATGGAAACTTAATCAAACCAAATCAGCAAAATTAAATTTGTGTATACAGAAAAAAAAACTGAAAAAAAACATCGCAGATATAATCGTTAACGCAGATAAAATCCATCCAAATATATCATAAAACACCTACAGATATAGTATATCTACCTATAGGTGCCTACCTACATAACCTCCATACTGCCATGGACCAAAAATAAATTAAGTTCAGTTGGTGGAAAAATTTAATTAGGTAAACTAACACAGTGTTAATGCGTTTGTATTTCATATACTCAAACTTGTGAGTTTTGTGGGGGTGAGGTGAGATGAGGATGATTTATTTGGCCCTTGAAGTATTTCCTGAATCTGCCACTCGAAACTCGATAGGGAGTGGCAGTATTGGTATGTTTATAATCAAACGATATCATCTCATCAGAGAAATGCTAGTCTGTCTAAAAATAAATTAATTACTTTTTTACAAGCCCATTAATGCCAAAGGGACGAATAAATAATAACAATCAATCACTCAGACATCCTCTCTATATCATTCGAACATTCGACGTCGCTCCACCACCACCGCCGCCGCGCGCCTTCGCCCCTGATCAAAGGTATAGGTAGTAGGTACATTATTTTATAATAAAGTGAGTAACCAGTAAAATTTTAATTAGATACTTTGGAAAAGTTCGAAGCGTTAATGTAATAACAATAATAATTATTGCGGTATCACCGCGTCAATAAAACAAATAACTTTGGTGAACCTTTGAAAGTAAATAGATCCCGCTCCCGCCCCGCCCCCATCATCATTATCATCAACAAGTCGATTTTAATATTTAATTAGAAAAAAAAACAAGAAGAATTTCCAACAAAGATGATAGGTTTTTATTATTTGAAATATAATTTCTATGACTCAATAATGTTGGTTTTAAAAAACAAGTCATAAAATTCAATAAACATCTTTTTTTGGTGTAATAAAATAAAGGACATTTCATAAACTGCAACCATACATAAAAATTGAAAATTAAATCGATATTTCACTGTCATATCGAAAGTACTTAATTAACTACGCTTTTTTGCAGGCAATAGTGTCAAATTTTAAACACTATTTTGCAATTTACCATATGACAAGACCATGGTTATAATAAATAAATGAATTAAAAAAAAATAAAAACAAATTGCAGCATAAAAAAGGACGAGTATATAGTGTTGTATATTTTACTACCATAACATCCATCACTTGAAATCCCATTAAATAATTACAGCTCTGACGTCAGCGTTATTTTTGTTTTTTAAGTTTTTTAATGGTTTTTATTTTTACTCCTGTCCATAATCAGTTATCTTGCAAAACTTATTTTCACAGCTAATTATTTGTACGGGGTTATAAGCGAAGAACGTAATGAAAAAAAAAATACAAGAACAACTTCGTCCTTAAATGGAAAACACAAGGATAGGAAGAAATGAACATACAAATAATTATAAAAAAAAAACATTCCCCCCCCCCCATCGTAATCTGTATCTCTTGGTCGTAAAACTTTGTACCATAAATAATATTATCCCTTCACTGTTTTCTTTTAAGTTTTTTTTTTATTTTTTTTGTTAAGTTGTGGATGAAAAAATAATGAAATTACTAAGAATTTAAGCGAGTTGAAGTTGTTTTTTTCTTTATTTTGGTTTAAGAATTAAAGTGATAAACAAATATAAAAATATAAATAAATATGGAACTTATAATTAAAAAAAAATGCTAGCAAACAATATAATATTTAATGTTCTGAGGAAATCAATTTAATAAGGAGAAGATAATGTACTTCTTGACTGTTAGGAATAGTAATCCCCTTATATTTATTATCCGGAAGGCTTGAGCTTTGTTATGTGCATATATCTTATTATGCATATTTATGGTGCGCTTATACCCTTACCTTACCAGTTCCGTTGAAAATTTAGTTCCACGGTGCAATATTAGCTTTAATGTTATAAGGAAAATATTGCATCTGATAAGGTTGTTGGTGACTTAACACTCCAAGTTACATAATGATTTGTCTAAATGCACTGAAACTAGTAAAACACAACGGTTCGTTCAACTTTACTCGGAAATAACTTATACGATTTCTTATATACATACTCGTATACTTATAAGATGCCTGTTGTGTTCGAAACGATTGTACAATTAGAACAAAAATATAGTTCGTCGCCCGAGAATTGGTTTGTTCCATAATAATAAGGCAGAAAGATGCAGAAAGGACTCTCAAGAAAATTGCGTGGGTGGTTTTTTTACCATAGCAGTTTAAAAAAAAGGTGAAAATTTGGGTTAAACCTAAATATCTCATGAACCAATGATGCTAGAGACTTGAATTAAATTTTATATTATATATTGTAACGTGATACAAAACAATTATATTTTTGGAAAAATATCCAATTAACGGTTTTTTTTATAAATCAAAAAAACTGAACAAAAAATTTGTCACCTCGAAAATTTTACGACTAAAATATGATTTCATCTCCAAAACAATTTTGTGCAACGAAGAATAATGATTTTGACATCTGATAACATTTTGAGAAAAATCGAATTAACAGTTTTTTTGCTAAAAAGAAAAACCTAAAAAAAAATTACTTAAAGTTGGGAAAAATTGAATTTCGACTCAAATATCTTTTCAAAACTTTGAGATATTGGATTTAAACTACTTTTATCTTTCAAAAAATATTGTTGTCAACATTCAGTAAAATTTTGAGAAAAATCGAATTGACAGTTTTTTTTACAAAAAATAAAAACCTAAAAAAAAACAATACTAAAACTTCGTAAAAATTTACCTTCGACTCAAGTATAGCTTTTCAAAAATCACAAATATTGCCTTTAAACTTATTTTATTTCGCAGAAAATATTGTTTTCGATATTCAGTAATTTTTTTATAAAAATCCAACAGTCCGTTTTTTCATGAAAAAATAAAGTCTACAAAAAATAGTACGCAAATTTGGTAAAAATTGATACATATAGACAAACTTTTAAGCAACCAAATCGGCAGACGGGATGGGAAGTTATCAGTGTGGGTCGCATCCCAGCTTCTTTTCTAGAATAATTGTTTTGTGCCATAAACCATTTTTTGGCGTTTGGGACATTTTTTCCATATAATTTTTGTCAGAATTGTTTTGTTCCACGTGCAATGTGCATATTACGGTGACAAGGGATAGAAAAAATACTAAGAATGTTGAGAATTGGTTTGGCCTACGTGCACTTGTGTTAAAAAAATGCTATGTTTATGGGACAATGATCCCAAACAAAATGTTAGTATTGGTGTGTGCCATATCGATTACAATTGTGTAGATATCCCGAGACAATTGTATGAAATCAGTGGAAAGTGGAAAGGCGTGCGCGGTCGGTGAAGTTTATATTTTTTTTTGATTTTGCAATAAACGCTATGTCATCCAAACCTGATTCTGTAGCCAGTGGCGTCCTAAACTAAGTAGGTATCTGCTATAATTATTCTTACATTATTTTAATTATTATTATTATTATTATTATTATTATTATTTATAATATATTTTTGTTTGTGTTTTTTTTTCAAATAAAGTATGTTTGATGACCAGTTCTTGCCCAAGGATAGTTCTACCTCTTCATCATCGGGAGACTTTTCAAGTAATTAAAACATACTCATTTATTTCAATACTTTACTTACTACTAACTGCTATTTTTCCGAAAGGTGATGATTCAAGAGCTGAGGTCGCTCAGGAAATGACATTGCAAGTGCATTAATAAAAATTTTGGACAGGCTTATCGAAGTATACCCCACCTTAAAATCCATCATACTATGGAGTGATTCATGTGTTCCGCAGAATAGGAACAAAATCAATTCCACCGCAATTAAAATGTTCCTGAACCGAAGTGATGTAGAGATAATTGTTCAGAGATATTCCGAGCCGGGACATTCCTTAATTCAGGAGGTGGATTGTATTCATTCGGCAATCGATAAGTATTTGAAAAACCTTGAGATTCATAGTCTACTTCACCTAGTCAAGCTTTTAACAAGGATGAACACAGACAAAGTTGAACTTAAAATTATTCAAATGCTTCCTGAAGATTTTAAGGCGTATTCCATTTTGGCTAACAAAATGGACTTCCGCAAAGTATCCAAAGTAAAAATATTACTTTATGAAAAAAATTTCGATTTTGAAATAAAATTTAAAAACTGGGCGAAAGAAGAAGAGTACAAAACTGTAAGTTTATTTAAGACAGTCACCAAGGGTGCACTACCAACACCGAAAAATTTGCTTTGTGCAAAATTAACACAAATCCTTTAAAACACTGATCTCAAAAGAAAAGCAAAAAAGAACTTAAAGACTTGTTACCGTATTTACCTGAAATTGATAAGCAATAAAACATTGCTTAATATTTAGAAACTAAAAAAGTGATAGCAGTAGAACTGCTTTAATTTTTTTGTTTATTTTTAAAGAAAAATGTTTATTTTGTTTTTTTTTTTTTTTTAATAAAGACTTTATTGAAAACAACGATAAAATCGATTTTCTTTTAAAATTTTAGCATCCAACTACATGCTTTCTTGCCTTTCACATTATACATATATTGATGAGAATTGGTTTGTGCCATATTCATTTTTGTATGTTCCACTTGTATGGAAAAAAAAAAATTATTTTCAAAAGGTATGAGGTGGGATACAAGCCAAAAAAGTAGACTTTTGTGCTGATTAACGTATCTTGTTAACGGTAAGGCAAAACACTTTGAAAATTGGTGGTGAAGTCTTAATAAGACTAACTTCAATTTAAAAAAATAAAAATAAAATCCTATCGCACAGTTTCGAAGTACTAAGTACGCGAACCTTTAAATGCGTTTTTCTCGAAAAAGTGCCTATGGCGTATGGAACAAACCAATTCTCGGGCGACGAGTTAAAAAATATATATTATCCATTAACTTTTTTCCTAAATAATGTATGGAGGATTTAAAAAAAAAAATATTGTAAGAAAACATATTTCAGATTTCAGATCGCATTGAGAGATGGTAAGCTGTTAATACCTCTCATTATAGTGTTCTGAATATTGTCTTAAAATTCTTATAATATATATCGTGTCCGGTTCGTAAGTTATGGACCGCCAAAGGTAGCGAAAAACTCTTTATTATTGTTATCTACAATATATATAATGGTTTTAATACATACAGGTATAAATCTACTATTTCAGAGTAACTTTTTAAGATTAAATTTAAAATGAACAAATTAAAGTCACTGAAAAGAATACTTTCTTTGATTTAAGCATCATCAATCCTCAAAAACTCACAGTGCATTTGGCACTTTCTGCCTTGTATCTATAAAATGGTATATCACTGTACGAAAAAATGTTTGAGGCAAAAGTTACAGTAAATTTTATGACCGATATTTTTTTTTTTAAGTTTGTACACCTTTTATGAAAAAAAAACGGATATAGTCATTCATGACTGTTTCAAGACTTTTAGCGTTTCATAACTTACGAGAAACAAGATTTTATAACACTTTTTACACAATATTCAGAACACGAATTTCCATATTATTACCTTCCTACGTTTACCTCTTTGTTTTAAATATTTTACTGGACGACCCGCAATCAAACAAATTAACAAACAAATTTAGTGTTTATCATAAAACTGGCTTAATAGATCAAAATAAAGTGAAAAAGAATAACTCAATAACTGATACTTATGTTTTGGACGATCATTAGAAAATTTATGAAAAATAACGTTTTTAATAACTCATACATTTTTCAAACACAATTCAATTGACAGATTTCTTTTTAATTACTTCTAAATTATTTTTCGAGTATTTTGACGGAAAACATCCAAAAAACCAACAACTTATAACATACTATTAGAATTTCGGAAATATCATGCAGAAATTTGAATACCATGTGTGTGCATTATAGACGCTTTTTATTTATGTTTCTATCCATATTGATTTTTAATTTCATATTGGCTTTCTGACTGTTAAGTTTAAGTATATTTGTCTGCTACACTTAATATCAAAATTTAAGCTACCCTTTCCACTCAAACGTACTATGTTGATTTTCATGACCGAGGTATATGGTCTTATACATAAAAAAGAAGACCTAAACATAACTTGCTTAAAATTAAAATTCATTCAAGAAAAAAAGGACAATACTTTTAAGGGAAATCAGAGTAGAAAAAAAGTTTGATTGCTGACCTTACTAATTTACAATCATTTGATTAATATTTTGTTTAATAAACCAAAGAAAAAGAACTTACGTAAAAAAGTAAGAAATCAAACATTGCAGTCTAAGCTTTTTTTTTTTTTTAAAAAAAGCAGAGTCAATTGTATTTTAATGGAAATTTTACAAAACTTCGTAGTGCAAAATTATGAAATATGAATCCAACGACATTTTTTCCATTTTTACTTGTGACATAATATAGGAACTATATGGCAAGAATTGCACTCGTTAAAAATGTTTAACTCAACATTTTAATCAAACATGACATTACGATCGTAGAGAAGTCGAAAAAAGTAGGTCCCCGATTCTGTTCGTTTGTTTGTCTGTCTTGTCCTCGCCCCTACAGCCCAAACCATTAGGTCGATTGACTTCAAATTTGGAAATTAAGGTTTGCGTTGGGCCTTTTTTAACTTCCCATAGGAAGTTATTGTAATGGGTCCGATTTGACAAATTGAAAATTTTGACATTTCTCGACGTTTCAAGGTCCCTAGAGTCGAAATAAAAGATTTTTAGAAAGATGTCTGTGCGTGCGTGTGTACGTACGTCCGTAGGTCCGTATGACCGTACGTCCGTACGTTCGCGACGTTTTTTTCGTCGTCCATAGCTCAAGAACTAGAAGAGATATCGACTTCAAATAAATTTTGTTATACAGATAATAAGGCAGAAAGATGTAGAAAGGGCTCTCAAGAAAATTGCGTGGGTGGTTTTTTTTACCATAGCAGTTTAAAAAAAAGGTGAACATTTTGGTTAACCCTAAATATCTCATGAACCAATGACGCTAGAGACTTGAATTAAATTTTATATTATATATTGTAACGTGATACAAAAGCAGTATATTTTTGGAACAAAAATCCAATTAACGGTTTTTTTTATAAATCAAAAAAACAAAAAAAAATTTGTCATCTCGAAAATTTTACGACTAAAATATGATTTCATCTCCAAAACAATTTTGTACAACGAAGAATAATGCTTTTGACATCTGATAAAATTTTGAGAAAAATCTAATTGACAGTTTTTTTTATAAAAAATAAAAACCTAAAAAAAACATTACTCAAAGTTGGTAAAAATTGAATTTCGACTTAAATATCGTTTCAAAAACTTTAGATTAAGGCTTCAAACTTATTTTATCTTAAAAGAAATATTGTTTTCAACAATAGAAACAATTTTGAGAAAAATCGAATTGACAGTTTTTTTTTACAAAAAATAATAAAAAAAAAACAATACTAAAACTTGTAAAAATTTACTTTCGGCTCAAATAGCGTTTCAAAAATTACAAATATTGGCTTCAAACTTATTTTATTTCACAGAAAATATTGTTTTCGATATTCAGTATATTTTTATAGAAATCCAACAGTCCGTTCCTTCATAAAAAATAAAATCTACAAAAAATAGTACGCAAATTTGGTTAAAATTGATACATATAGACAAACTTTTAAGCAAGACAAATCGACAGACGGGATGGGAAGTTATCAGTGTGGGTCGCATCCCAGCCTCTTTTTCTTTTAAGTTTTAACGTTGATCTTAACTGTCTAGTTTGTGTTATGTAAGTTTAATCTCATTATGATTTTTTTTCATTAACTTTACATATGAATAAAAAGTATCAAAACAATAATATTAGACTTTTGTGTGTTTTTTTTTAATGAAATATATGCTGGCAGTTATATGTATGTATATCATAAGATATAATAGTGAACATAATTTTGGTGTTTGTAACTTTTTATATAAATTTCTCTATCATCATGATTTTTTTGAAACATAGAAAAAAAAATATTTCCACTGAACGAAAAATGCTTAAATTGTTTAGTATAATTCCATAAAAAGAAAATCAAATATTCTCAAATGAATATTATTCAACAAATTAAAAGCATTACAACATTTAAATCTATTCTGATGAACAAATTGTTTATGTAACATTAGAATATTTTTTTTAATACACTTATCCAACACAAAAAAAAAACACAGAACGTCATTATTTCAATCTGTCAATTAAATCAATTAGTAAAATTTTGTGCAATACCATAAAATGCTTTTAAATAAAATTGGAAATTGAAAAAAATCCGAAAATCCATTTGCTAGATACGTATGTACGTATTTATGTTAACAAAAGTCAAATAAAACTTTACATCTTTTCTGGAATTAGCTTAGAGCAATTGTTTCAGTACTCGGAACATGGCTAATGTACGAGTATTGAACAAGCTGGTTGCATCACACTTTTTTTTCACTCAGTTTGCAACATAATTTAGGAGAGGAAAAGCGATTGGTCTGATGTTTTTTTTTAAATTAATGAGGTGATGGAGGTGATTTTTGTACTCAAAGATTATCAATCAGTAAAATAAGCAGTTGCGGGTAATTGTTCTTACAAAACTTGAACTTTTGATCTGAAAGTGTGTTTTATTGAAAGCCTACAAAAATAGATTCAAGAATTGATTTAAAAATTTGTTTAATGCAAGAGAGTTCGAATTTTAAAACGTATGAGTATTTGCAAATATTTTCAAAGATGATTTATTTATTAAAAAACAAATAATTAGAATATATTTAAATTTAGGAGACACAAATATAATTGATGAAACAACGGCTGGAATATTTTTAAGAAAAAATCTTTTTGATTTCTAAAGGCATTCCTTTAAATGATTAGTAATCATTCATTCAATTGTTTTAGGTACTTTATGTTCAAAAACATAGTGAGATTCGATTTTAAATTGGATTTAATAACATATTCCTATTAAACTGTTTGGTTATTTTTGTTCATATGGTTTGGCAAGTCATCAAGCAACTTTAATTTGCGTTGTATTTTCAATTAATGATGTTTGGAAAATCTTAATGAAAATCCAGTGTTTTATCGTGAAATTTTGTTGAGCGACGAAGCCCATTTAAATGATTAAATTTATAAAAAATTATTGATGAGCAACTCGAAGAGTACAAAGAGCTGACATTTCATCTATTTAAAAGAACGGTATGGTGTGGTTTATGGACTGTTGGAATCTTTGATCCATACTTTAAAGTTCTCATAGGAAGTTGTTGTAATCGGTCCGATTTGTCGAATTGAAAATATTAACATTTCTCGACGTTTCAAGGTACCTAGAGTTTAAATAAAAGATTTTTAGAGAGATGTCTTTGTTTGCGTGTATACGTACGTTGGATGCAGAAAGGACTCTAAAAAAAAATAAGTGGGTGGTTTTTTTACCAAAGCAATTTAAAAAAAATGAAAATTTTATGGTTAACCCAAAATATCTCACTTTAATTAAATTTTAAATTATAATTGTCACTTCAAATATTTTACGAAAAAAAAAAGATTTTATCTCGAAAATGATTTTATGCAACGAAGAATAACGTTTGAAACATCTGGTCAAATTTTGAGAAAAATCGAATTGACAGTTAAACAATACTAACTTGGTAAACATTTATTTTTGACTAAAATATCTTTTCAAAATAAAAAATATTAGCTTCAAACTAATTTTATCTCACAGAAAATATTGATTTCGGTAATTTTTTTTATAAAAATCCAACAGTCGGTTTTTTTCAGAAGAAATAAAATCTACAAAAAATAATACCCAAAATTGGTAAAAATTGATACTCGATTCTCGGTATTTTAAGAACAAACGAAGGTATGACTTCAAAATGGTTTCATTCTGTGTTGAATTTTTTGTTAACGTAAGTTTTTGGCCGTAGAACAAAAATTCAATCTGTATTTTTTTATGTAGGAAATAAAAACTTTAAAAAAATGCTTTTAAAATTTGTAAAAATTGGTTTAAAAATCTCGTTAACAAAAATAGATTTTAAAATCAAACTACTATTTTATAATATGCAAAATATTGTTGGTAATTTTTAATTTTTCAAAAAAAAAATCAACTGACAACTTTTTTAGGAAAATGGGTACCTGTCACAGGTCAATGTCAATGCTTTCTGAAATTCAAACTCATGGTCTCGTTGAGTGTTGGTTTCAGTAAGACTGTGCTGCGAGTCAAAGACTGGTTGAGAAATCATTTTGTTTTGACGTTTTTTACGGCAAATTGAATGCCTAGATTTTGTGATATAACATCTTAAGACAATTCTTTTAGGTGATCTGTAAAGTGTCAGGACTTTAGGAATAAGCCAGCTACGATTGACGCTTTGAAAGGCAACATTATAATTGACAATTTGGCTTGCTCAAAATATTATTTGAAAATTATGAAGTGCAATATTAAAAAATTATCAGTTTGGCGCACACAAGCCTCTTTTTACTTTCGATACATAGGAACTATTTATATTTATGGTATTAAATACAAAATAAATTAGGTGGCGCAACAGTTCGTTCAGAACTTGGACCTTGTGACTTACAACTCTCAACCATTCCTGTGTGCGGATAATGTAGTCAGAGATGAAGGCGACCTAAACAGTTTTTAGCATAATTTGAGAAAGCACTTTTCATGCGAAGAATTACTCTTGGAAAATTTATCTAGTCCTAGTCTAGTCTAGTGGGATCGAACCCCAGACCTCTAGCATGAAAGTCCAACGTCATACCACGGGTACTACCAATATGGCAAGTATTGCATTCGTAAAAAATTTCGAACTCGAGATTTTAATCATTAGGTCGATTGAGGTTAAAGTTAAAGTTCTAAGCAGATTCTTAACAGTAGACCCTGTAAACATTTTCTGGTCAAAAATCGAAAATTCGAATTTTCTCAAAAACGAACCGATAGATTTTTATTAAATTTTCGCAAAATTTTTTTCTTTCAATAAAAAAATATTTATGTATTACTCCTTAAGGTTCGTCTCATGGAACCATTATTAACTTCCCATAGAAAGTTATTGTAATGGGTCCGATTTGTCAAATTGAAAATTTTGACATTTCTCGACGTTTCAAGGTCCCTAGAGTCGAAATAAAAGATTTTTAGAAAGATGTCTGTGCGTGCGTGTGTACGTACGTTCGTACGTCCGTACGTTCGCGACGTTTTTTTTTCGTCCATAGCTCAAGAACCAGTAGAGATATCGAGTTTAAATAAATTTTGTTATACAGATAATGAGGCATAAAGATACTCTCAAGAAAATTGCGTGGGTGGTTTTTTTTACCATGGCAGTTTAAAAAAAAGGTGAAAATTTTGGTTAACCCTAAATATCTCATGAACAATGACGCTAGAAACTTGAATTAAATTTTATATTATATTTTGTAACGGTTTTTTTTATAAATCAAAAAACTGAAAAAATTTTGTCACCTCGAAAATTTTACGACTAAAATATGATTTCATCTCCAAAATAATTTTGTGCAACGAAGAATAATGATTTTGACATCTGATAAAATTTTGAGAAAAATCGAATTAACAGTTTTTTTACAAAAAATAAAAACCCAAACAAAAAATTAATAAAAGTTGGTAAAAATTTGATTTTCGACTCAAATATCTTTTCAAAAATTTGAGATAATAGCTTCTTACTACTTTTAACTTATAAGAAATATTGTTTTCAACATTTGGAAACATTTTGAGGAAAATCGAGTTGACAGTTTTTTTACAAAAAATAAAAACCTAAAAAAAAAATTATAAAAGTTGGTAAAAATTGATTTTCGACTCAAATATCTTTTCAAAAATTTGAGGCATTGGCTTCGAACTAATTTTATCTTATAAGAAATATTATTTTCAAAATTCTATAAAATTTTTGAGAAAAATCGAATTGATAGTTTTTTTACAAAAAATAAAAACCTAAAAAAAAACAATACTAAAACTTGTAAAAATTTACTTTGGACTCAAATAGCTTTTCAAAAATTAAAAATATTGGCTTCAAACTTATTTTATTTCACAAAAAATATTGTTTTCGATATTCAGTAATTTTTTTATAAAAACCCAACAGTCCGTTTTTTCATAAAAAAATAATATCTACAAAAAATAGTACGCAAATTTGGTAACAAACTAAAGGGTGTCCCAAAATTAACGCAAGATTTGAATTTGCCGCCATTTGTGCAGTAAAGTGTTGGCAACCCTGAAAAAAAAGCAATTTGACAGCTAACAGTATAGGGTTATTAAAAGTGGAGCGTTACACGAGAGAACAACATGTCTTCATTATTAAAGAATATTTCAAAAATAGTGAAAGCTTGGCGGCTGCAGTTCGAAAATTTCATACAAAATATGGTCGGAATAGTGTTTTAACTTCGTCAACTGTGAAGAGATTAATTGAAAAATTCATGGAGACTGGATCCGTTGGACACGCCAAACACACTGGTCGTCCAAAAACAAGCCGTTCAAATGTGAATGTCGAAGCAGTGCGTGAGAGTGTTGCTGACAATCCAGGAACCTCAATTCGACGTCCTGGACAAGAATTGCAAATTTCAAGAACCTCTCTACAGCGTATACTCACCAAAGATCTGTGTCCAATATGTGGTTTCAACAAGACGGTGCCACATGTCATACAGCCCGTGAAACAATTCAATTACTGCATGAGGCATTTCCAGGTCGTGTACTCTCTCGTTTCGGTGATCAAAATTGGCCTCCTAGATCGTGTGATTTAACACCATTAGACTTCTTTTTATGGGGTTATTTGAAATCACAAGTCTATGTCAACAAGCCCACAACCACCCGTGCATTAAAGGAGGAGATTCAACGCTGCATCAACGAAATTCAGCCACATTTATGCAGAATGGTCATGGAAAATTTCAACAAAAGAGTGCGCATGTGCATGCAAAGCCGTGGAGGCCATTTGTCCGATGTGTTATTTCATACATAACCCTATCCTATGTACTTTACGAGTCAATAAAAATATAACTATCAAAAGACTAAAAACGGCGTTTTCTCTTTAATTCAAATCTTGCGTTAATTTTGGGACACCCTTTATTAAGCAAGACAAATCGACAGACGGGATGGGAAGTTATCAGTGTGGGTCGCATCTCAGCCTCTTTTTTTATTTTTAAATGTTCTCAGGAACTCAAGGACCGATTTCAATAACATGTTTTTTGCACAAGCTTTTATACTGTCTTAATAATATTTTATGGTTAAAAGTGACAAATTTTACTTCAATTTTTAAAAAAACATTTATTTTTTTTCAAAATTTAATATCTCAAAAACGTGTCAATATTTAAAACGAAAATTTAATACAAAATGTTTATTAATAAGTGATAAAAAAAAACTGCATACTAAAAATATTTCTAAACTAAATTTGAAAAATTTTATATTTATATATGTACATACATACATACATACATACAAAATTAATTAAAAAAAAAAATTCGCGCGAATTTTAACGCCTTTAGGTTCTTTTCATGTACAAAAATGAAAACAAAAATAAACAAACAGTGGCGAAATGATTGAAATCGAAATAAACGAAAACGAAACAATTGAAGGCGAAACAAACATAAGACGAACTAAATCCAAAGCGAAATGATCGAAAAAGAAAACAATAAAAACCGAAATGAAATTAAAACAAAATACTTAAAAAATAAAACAAAAATTGTCGAAACAAAAAAAAAAACCAAATAATTGAAAAGAGAAACAGTGAAATGCGAAACAACAAAATGCGAAACGATTAAAACGAAACAATTAAAAAACGAGAGATAAAAGACGAAACGTACCATACCCCAAGGTTTTTTGGATTGATGAAATGCATTTAAATTTTTGAAGGTAGTAAGTCTGCCTAAATTTTTAGATACGAGTAATTTAATTTCAAAATATAAGTTCTATTTGTAAACAGGGTCTTTAAATGCAGGAGCAAGTTCGTGCGATCCAGTTGTGCACTTTATTTTTAACTCAATCACAGTGCTACCTGGTTGATAACTTATGAATCAAACTTAATTATGCATCTCAAATTCCATGTCTTATTTATCCCTATATATTTCAATAAAACAGTTTTGTACAACTGGGCGTATACTTACTTTTTCATTATTTAGAATTTTTGTTCTGAAAATGCATAAAACCTACAAATTTATTGAATTCTTATTTTTAAACGTAATTTTTTTAAATGATGAAGTGATTTTTTTAAAGCAGCTTACATTATTAATTGTATAGTCGACAAATCTCTAGAGATCGACTTAAAAAGCAACAAGTTCCTATATTAAAAAAAAAAGTCGAACCGATGACTTTTTACACCTTCCTAAGGTGTTTCTGTTAAATCATTATTAACCTTCAGTTCGATACGCATTTTTATGAATTCCAAAAAAAACTTACCCTTATTTTCAGAAAAAAATAATTCTTGGGATTTATATACATATGTATATATGAATATACCTCTCTGCAATATATGTACATACCTAACTTAAACTTACAATGAAACTTTTTAACAAAAGCCAAATCATACCTCGGCTTCGTGACGATGAAATTAATTTCTTCAACCTTCTTTGTTGAGATATCAAAAAATTTTCAATAAAAATATTTTCTCATACCCATACTATGATGTCTTTACCCTTTTATACCTCTACTAAACCTATACAGCAGCTAATAAATTAATTTCAAACTTTGATAGAATAAAATTTTACTTGTTACCAAAGATAAATTTATATCTATATACATACATCATTTGAGCACAAGTATGAGGTAAGTTTGATGGTTAGATATTATATAAGGACAGGTATATGTATGTAGGTACCGGTTGCAGGTTATTATTATTTTAGGATAATTTTCATACTTGAGGCACTTTTCACCTTTTCAATCTATCGCTATGTACACTTAAGTTTGGCGCACAAGCTTTCATATTTTTACATTAAATTAGTTTGAAGGTTAGATAAAGGTATATTTGAGATGTAGGTATAAAATCTTTTGAATGAAAAATTGTTTGTTTTAATTTCCCTTGAATAGATCTTATCCTATAAATATCTATAGATAGGGTTAGAGGTTTTCCATTAATCCACAAGAAGAGAATTTTAACTCCTCATTGCAAATATACGTTAAGAAGAGCTTATTCTGTCAATGCCAACATACGCCTTCCGTTGATTTAAAATTAAAAAAAAAAAAAAAAAAAAAAACAACTTTGTTGAAATATTCTACAAAATAATCTGGATTTCGGCTTAAATATTGTATGGCTTAAAATTATTTTTTACATCAATTTCCAGAGAACAGGAAAATGGAATTTACAAGTATGTACCTTTATTTTTGTGCAGAGGAACAAAGACATTTTTACGGTATGGTGATGCTTGATGATTTGCGCATTGTTCTTACATCGATACAACCCTCATCGTTATAAGACTTTAATATTGAAAATCACTTAAAATTCTCCAGAAAACCCTATAACAGAGATACCCTCTCATATTTGGTTGCACATAACAACAGAATCGACCTTAATTTTTATATTCGGCTTACACACAGACTGACAACGTTTTACATCCCCTCAAAAAAAAACAAAGTTTTGTGTGTCGTTTGTATGTTTGGTGTATGTGGTGTGTGTTTATACTATATCTACGTTATATACATAGTATATCTTCATTTAAAATGTTTGGCTCCCCGAAAATGCACATTTGTTGAAAGTGGCTTTATATTTGCTCTTCCTTTCAATCGGGTTTTCCGAACAAATGCAAAGTGGCACACATAACTTCATATATTGAAAACGATATCCAATATCACTGGACTGTCAACAGCATTCCCCTGCCATTCCATTCTTTTGGTTTTTAAATAAGCTCTGTTGTCCGATGTGCATTTCTCTGTACACTCGTACTCTTGACTGCTTGTACCTACATACATATGTATATCGACAAACGACAATATACAACAGTGCAGGGAAGCAACTATAGAATATGGATTCAGCTGTTGGTCTACGATGGGGAATGGGAATCTGCCTGGGATTCCCTTGTGTCGCCCAGGGAAACCACTCTTAACTTTGTTTCTTTATAAATGCACAAGCCGACATGATGGCCATATGAAATCGTCCCAGCTACACCTCCTCCATCTTTGCAGCATTCATGCTCAAAATAATTCCCCAGAATACCTACCTAACCTACCTTTCAAAACCTACGGCTGGAGCGGTGGCAGCGGCCGGCGCGGGCGGAACTAGGAAGATATACCCATTCCAGGTCTGTCGCTTCCCATATACGAGTATACGATGTAGGTGGAATATAGTCTAACATATTTCATATGGAAAAAAAATATCTTTTTCATTGTATCCGTTCTGAATATGTGGAGGACTAAACTTTAACCTCGCTGAGAGTAGGCTTCTGCTGAGATAAAATAGAAAATCGATAGAATGTACCTTGTTTCGACGACCGACCGACCTAACGACTACGACGACTACGATGGGAAACTACACCGTTGAGGAATGTAAACAGTTTATTTTTTGTTCGTTTTCCTTTCTTCCGAACCGTTCGTCGGTCGTCGTCGATTGAGACTTAGACTCTTCAATGAGGGTTTTCATTTAGACGCTTGTTTCAGAAAATCTTCTTTTTTTGTTATATTTTGTATTTTTTAAAAAAGTAAAGCTTATATTGGTTTTCTCAACATCTATTATGTTACCACATTGAACCAAAACAGTTATAAAATACAATACCGTATGTACAGTACATACCAACACTACATAAAAACATATATACATATATAAAAATTCACTGAACGATGAGGGAAAAATTAAAACATTTGCACAAGCCTGTGGCATAAAGTTTATAAAATATTGAATTTCATGAATATGAGATACTCGTATATGGGTTAAGAACGAAAACGAGAATGAGAATAAAAACCAGGAGGAGCGAGAAAATTTAAATCGTAAAACGCTGAACGAGAATGGGGTATAAGGTACATCAATTCATCCGTCTTTTTGGCTGTTATAATCACCATGTTCATCATCACTCATCGACCCATCCATAGATACCCTTGAGGTTTTACTTTCACAACTTTGACATTTAAAGTTAATTGAATTCGGTTGAGCCAGAAGCCAGATTGGGTGATGTTTTTCTTTATTCAATACGTTCTCATCGTCATTGTCGTTGTCGTCAATCGTCACGTGCGTCGCTCGGTCGTCAGTTGTGGGATGACAAGGACAGTCGGTTGTCAGTGTCGTAGGGGTCGTACAGGGTGTTACAGAATTAAAAAAAAAGCAGATTATAAAATATTTAAGGTGAAAAAAATATATGTAAGCTATTTCAATTTCTGCATTCTGAAAAAAAGAAATTTTTAATGAAGTTTGATCATGAAAATGCATAAATTATGTGGAATTCGAATACCCAATTGCAGGTATCCTCATCAGGTATGAAAAGTAGGGATTTGAAGGTCATTTGAAAGAGTTGCCGCTAAAAGACTAAGTGGACATGACACGGGCATAGGGAACTGATGGTATCTGATTTATTAACTTCGAATAGGAATTATTGTAATGGGTCCGATTTGTCAAATTGAAAATTTTGACATTTCTCGACGTTTCAAGGTCCTAGAGTCGAAATAAAAGATTTTCAGAAAGATGTCTGTGCGTGCGTGTATACGTACGTTCGTACGTCCGTACATTCTAGGCGTTTTTCTCGTCGTCCATAGCTCAAGAACCAGAAGAGATATCTTACTTACTTACTTAAGGTGGCGCTACAGTCCGGGTGGACCTGGGCCTCAACCAGCATGCGTCTCCAGCCAGCTCGGTCCCTAGCTAGCTGTCTCCAGTTTCGCACGACAAGTTGGTTGAGGTCCTCACCCACCTGAGTGCGCCACCTGAGTCGCGGTCTTCCTCTACTGCGCCGTCCCTCGGGATTGGATTCGAAGACCTTCCGGGCTGGAGCGTTGATGTCCATTCGCTCTACGTGACCCAGCTATCTAAGCCGTTGGACTTTTATTCTGCTAACTAGTTCAGTGTCGCTGTACAGCCCGTACAGTTCGTCGTTATATCTTCTCCTCCATTCTCCATCTATACGTACGGGACCAAAAATCACCCGAAGAATTTTTCTCTCGAAGCATCCTAAGACGTTCTCATCCTTCTTTGACAGGGTCCAGGCCTCAGCGCCATAAATGAGAACCGGGATGATGAGTGTCTTATAGATGGTGATTTTAGATGCTCGAGAGAGGACTTTACTTCTCAATTGCCTTCTAAGTCCAAAGAAGCAGCGATTTGCAAGAGTTATTCTTCGTTTGATTTCAGCGCTGGTGTCGTTGCCTGTGTTTATAGCGGTGCCTAGGTAGACAAAGTCCTTAACTACCTCGAAGTTATAGCTGTCCATGGTGACGTTTTGTCCAAGACGTCGTTGTTCAATGTCCTTTTTTGATGACAGCATATACTTGGTCTTGCCCTCATTGACCACTAAACCCATCTTCTTCGCTTCCGTCGCAATGCTCAAAAACGCTCCACTGACATCACGCTTTGATCTTCCAATTATGTCAATATCATCTGCGTATCCGAGTAATTGGATGGACCTTTGGAAGATTGTGCCTCTAGTGTTGACGGTTGAGTTTTGCACAATTCTTTCCAGAACGATGTTGAAGAAGTCGCATGACAGGCAATCGCCTTGTCTAAAACCTTTTTTGACATCAAATGCATCAGAAGAGATATCGATTTCAAATAAATTTTGTTATACAGATAATAAGGCAGAAGATGCAGAAAGGGCTCTGAACAAGATTGCTTTTTTTACCATAGCAGTTTAAAAAAAAGGTAAACATTTTGGTTAACCTTAAATATCTCATGAATTTATTTTATCTCTGATAAAATTTTGAGAAAAATCTTATGAACAGTTTTTTTTTTTTTATAAAAAATAAAAACCTAAAAAAAAAACATTACTCAAAGTTGCTAAAAATTGAATTTCGACTCAAATATCTTTTCAAAAATGGCTTTCAACTAATTTTAACTTATAAGAAATATTTTTTTCAACATTCGGTAAAATTTTGAGAAAAAGCGAATTGACAGTTTTTTTACAAAAAATAAAAACCTAAACAAAAAAATTAATAAAAGTTGGTAAAAAATGATTTTCGAGTCAAATATCTTTTCAAAACCTTGAATGTTGGCTTAAAACTACTTTTATCTTGTAAAAAATATTGTTTTCAACATTTGGAAAAATTTCGAGAAAAATCAAATTGACAGTTTTCTTACAAAAAATAAAAACTTAAAAAAAATTTAACAAAAGTTGGTAAAAATTGATTTTCGAATCAAATATCTTTTCAAAAATTTGAGATTATGGCTTCCAAATAATTTTTTCTTATAAGAAATATTGTTTTCACCATGCGAACAAATTTTGAGAAAAATCGAATTGACAGTTTTTTTTACAAAAAATAAAAACCTAAACAAAAAAATTAATAAAAGTTGGTAAAAATTGATTTTCTACTAAAATATCTTTTCAAAACTTTGAGATATTAGATTTAAATAATTTTGTCTTATGAAAAATATTGTTTTCAACATTCAGTCAAGTTTTGGGAAAAATCCAATGAACAGTTTTTTTTTACAAAAAATAAAAACCTACAAAAATTAATAAAAGGTGGTAAAAATGCATTTTCGACTCAATTATCTTTTTAAAAATTAAAAATATTAGCTTCACACTAATTTTATCTTATAAAAAATATTGTTTTTAACATTCAGTAATTTTTTTATTAAAATCTAACAACCAGTTTTTTCATAAAAAATTAAAATCTTCAAAAAATAGTACGAAAAATTGGTAAAAATTGATATTCGGTTCTCGATATCTCGTGAATAATAGAAAACATTGACTTCAAATTAATTTCATTTATCAAATTTGTATTTGTTTATTTTAGAAATAAAAACCTTTAAAAAATGGTACTAAAATTGGTAAAAAAAATTGGTAAACTTAACGACTAAAAATCTCGTTAACAAAAATAGATTTTGAAATCAAACTTTTTCATCATATGCAAAATATTGTTAATTATTTTGAATTTTTTTTTTAAATAATTTAACAGCAGTTTTTCAAGCAATTATGTTTTATGGTTCACCGTGTTGGGGGATATGTGCAAAAAGCCATATTCGAAGACTTCAAATAGCTCAAAATAAAGTTTTAAAAATGATTCTGAAGCTTCCATGGTCGTTTTCAACAGCTGAACTTCACGCTATGTCAAACATAGAACCAGTATTGCAAAGAATTGACAAAATCAATGTACGCTATAATTTATCTTGTTTATCTTCAGATAACATAATTAATTAATTTCAATAATTATTATTGAAAGTACATTTTTGTTCTTTTTTCTTATTTTCCTTTTTCTAAGACTGACTTTGTGATATTAATTCTATAATTTACTTTTTAATTTATTTATTTATTATTATTTTGCTATTTATTTATTCTTTATCTATTAATTTATTTATTTACTTATTTATTATTTATTTATTTATTTATTTTTTATTTATTTATTTATTTATATATTTAATTATTTATTTATTTATTAGTTATTTGTTTAATTTATTTAATTTATTTGATTTTTTGTTTATTTATTATTTTTTGTTTATTATTGTTTGTTCATTAATTTATTTACTATTCATTTTTCTTTTTTTTGTTTGTTTTTGAATTGTCTTATATATATTTTGTTATTTATTTATTTAATTGTTTGTTTATATATTTATTTATTTATTTGTTTATTTATTTATTAATTCATTTGTTAACTTTTTATCATATAATGAATATATGTAAAACTTTAAGTTGGGTTTGATTTAAATACCTCACCGCCCACCCTTCTCCTCACTAAATCCCCGAAAAAATTTAGTGAAGGTTTTTATGTAGCTTTTCCTTCAGTATACTGTTATTTGCTTTTCATTACTTGTATTAAAAATTTTATTATTTGTCAGTAGTAAGGTAGATTTATACCGTAACTCTGTAAATTGTGCAATATAGTTTAAGAAAAAATGTAAGAATATTCTGCTACAATAAATACAATACAATACAATACAAAACACGAAAATCTACAAACCTTTTAAGCAAGACAAATCGACAGACGGGATGGGAAGTTATCAGTGTGGGTCGCATCTCGGCCTATTTTTTTTTAAATTAATGTAAAATGGAAAACCAAGCTATCGATTTTGATCTAATAAAAAACCGTAGTATTGGCAACCATGTTCGAATTTCAGTGTTGCTTTAATTTAATTTTGAATTGGCCCCAAATAAATACTTAAATGAATTTAATCTAAGATAGAAAAATTGGGTTATCACTTCAAAAAATAGTATCATTTACGTGTAAATCCCAACTCCACATATCACAGTGGAACTTTTTGTGATATTGGAGCAGCAAAAAATAAGTATTTATGTTCATAATTTTTAAGATCCGATTTTTTAAAAGAATACAATATTTGACATTTTTAAAATTTACATTTTTTTTTTTTTTTTTTTTTTTTTTTCCGCAGGAAGGTGAGAAATCTTCATAGACACTATAAGCCCGATGCTTATAGTAGTGTCAGATTTTTACTGACTAAAACTCACCTCCCTTATCTTCTATATTATTACTACAACTAAGTCCAGCTTAACAAGTAGTTTTAGCGTCATTTTGTTCGCGTTTTGTCAGGAAGCTCCCCAACGAGAGGACCTGAAGATTCCACAAAATTCGAGTGGAGAGATTAATTTGTTTGCGCTAGATCAGAAGGTCTTGTTCGGTGCAGACGCCGAAAAACGAACGCCTCGCTAACAGAATGTTGGATTAAGTTATTACTATGATTTCAAAGTCGTGATCTTAGCTCTGTAGCAAATTTTTTAATTTCGTTTTCTACATATTTTATGTTTAAATCTCTATGTAAGTCGCTATTTCTTACATACCATGGAGCATTTACTATTATTTTAAGTACTTTGTTTTGGTATGTTTGCAAAATTTGTATATTTCTTTCGTTGGTACAACCCCAAAGTTGTATACCGTACGTCCAAACTGGTTTCAGTACTTGCTTATAAATAAGAAGCTTGTTATAAACGCTTAGATTGGAATATCTTCCAATAAGCCATGTCAATTCGCGGAGTTTATTTTCGAGTTCATCGCGTTTCTTTTTTACATGAACTTTCCATTTAAGTTTCGCGTCTAGAGTCATGCCTAGATACTTCGCTTCATTAGCGTATGGAATTTGCACAGAATTTATATAAATAGGTAAGTTATATACTTTTTTATACGTAAAATTTGTGTGCGTCGATTTCGTTTCATTAAGAGCAATTCGCCATTTCTTTGTCCAATCTGAAATGCTATTTAATGCCTTTTGAAGCTTAGAGGTTGCCGTTTCTATTGAATCCGATATTGCGAGTACAGCTGTATCATCGGCAAAAGTGCCTAAAGTTGTGCCTTCTGTTTGGGGTATATCTCGGGTATAAAGAACAAACAAAATCGGTCCAAGGACGCTACCCTGGGGAACCCCAGCGTTTATTTCTTTAAACTCCGAATACTCCGTTCCTTGCTTAACTCGAAAGAATCTATTTTCTAGGTACGATTCAAGAATGTTATATATTTGCTCTGGAAAGACTTTTAATTTATATTTTAGCCCGTCATGCCAAACTTTGTCAAAAGCTTGAGAAACGTCAAGAAATGCAGTTGAGCAAATCTTTTTTTCTTCAAATGCTTTTTCAATTTCGTTAGTTATTCGGTAAACCTGATCAATTGTCGAGTGATTATTCCGGAAACCGAATTGGTGGTCGGGAATTAAACGTTTTTCTTCAATAATTGGTAGCATTCGTTTAAGAAGCAATTTTTCAAATATTTTAGATATAATTGGTAAGAGAGAAATTGGTCTATACGATTTTTTCTCATTCGGTGGATTACCCGGTTTGGGGATCATTATTACTTCGGCGACTTTCCATTGCGTGGGTACGTAAGCAAGTCTTAAAGCAGCGTTAGTGAGCTGTAAGAGCTTAACCATTGCTTTTTTAGGCAACTCTTTGAGGACACAACCGTTAATCAGGTCGTAGCCAGGAGCTTTATTATTTTTCTGCCGTTTTATTTCCTGGACAAGTTCAGTCAAAGTAATATTCCTGATAGAAAAATTGTCCGGCGCTGGTCGGAGCTCTCCGTCATTAGTCAGAAGCTCTTGACCATCGAAAGGTTTGAACGTTTCCTCAAGGTGCTTAGCAAATAAATCCGCCTTTTCCTTATCAGTTTTTGCCCATTCAGAATTATTTTTTCGAATAGGTGCCGACATTATTTGAGGCTTTTTAATACCTTTTATCGTCTTCCAAAGAGAATAATTCGTTTTTTTGTCTGCTGTTAGACTTTCAAGATAGGCAGAATTCTCGCTGTTTTTAAAATCTCGTAACAAATTTTTAATCTTGTTTGATAAAAAGTTGACGACACTTTTATGCTGAGGAGCACGTGATTGCTGCCATACTTTTCGAGCTTTTCGTTTTTCGCGTATCAATTCTTTTATATCTTCTGGAATTTTGTCTTCGTATTGCCTTGACTTTTTACTACAGATCGGAGTATTATTCCAAGCTGCTTCTTGAACAATATTTATAAATTTTTCTGTTTCATCTTCTAACTCAAACGGAGTTTGCAAAGAGACGTTCAGTATAATTCTATTTTCGCAATCTTCTTTGAATTTATCCCAATTTGTGTTATTATTTGTTAAAATTAGGGGCTTTTCTTTTTCGATTACGTTACTGTTTATTGTTAAGATAACGGCCGAGTGATCCGTAGAAAAATCGAAGTTATCATCTACTGTCATATATTTTCTGTTCATTCCTCTTGCGATGAAAAAGTCAACAAGATCGGGTGTTTTCGCTGTGTCGGTTGGCCAATACGTTGGTTTTCCTGATGAGAAAAATTCAACGTTACATTCAATACCCGCTTTGTAGAGTTGTCTACCCTTCGTCGAAATGCAACGTGATCCCCAAAATGAATGTTTCGAATTGAAGTCGCCGCCAATAATAAATTTTGGACCTAAAGCGTTGAAAAGATCTTTAAAATCGTTTTTGTCTATCTTGGACCGAGGAGGACAGTAAATAGACGCAATATTAAAAAATACGTGTCTAACTTTTATGCTAACGGAAGTAACTTGCATTGTATCGAGCTCGATATTTATCTCAAACGAATGATTGATATTTTCTCTGATAAATACGGAAGAACCACCCCTTGCTCTTTCGGATGGATGGCATGCGTGGTAAGCCGAATAACCTTTAATACTTAAATTTGAGTCTTTTTTCAAATGAGTTTCAGAGATCAAACAAATATCTATTCTTTCGTTAAGTAGAACCGTTTCTAGTTCTTCGATTTTTGCGGTAAGTCCGTTCGCGTTCCATGTTATTATTTTGAGTTGTTGAGACAACTGATCCATGTTTACGGTAAATTTGGTGTTTTAAGAGCCGCCGACTCAAATTTGTCCAATTTCTCAAGAATAATTGTGTTAATTCTCCCTTGTTCTTCTAATCGTTCAAGTATAAGGGAAAATACATTTTGAACGGAGTCAGGTTTAATAGTTTTAGGTTTTTCGGGCGCCGTGACTTGAGCGTACGTGTTCGTCTTTTTTGTTTTTATGTTTTCTGAGGGTAAAACGTTTTCATTATTTTTCCCGTCCGTTTTACTCGACGCTTGAGTATAAGTCTTGGTTTTTAATTTTAATTCTTTGTTTTGCTTTGAGGTATTTTTTTTAGTTTTCTTACTAAATTCTTCGCGCCTCTTTAACATTTCCTTTGCGACCTCACAGCCACGGTAATTTGCTGGATGATTACCTTTGCAATTCGCGCATGTAGCCGGAGTTTCTTTTTTAAGACGGCATACATCAGTCATGTGCTTTCCCGCGCATTTAACGCAAACGGGGTCCTTCTGACAATAAGCTGCTGTATGGTTAAAACCTTGACATCGCTTGCACTGAGGAATAAGGCGTTTGTTCTTTCTTAGTGGTTCGATTTTTACAACAATATTCATTATAGTTTTAATATTATAAACATTGTCTACATTTTCATTTTTATCGAAACTTAGAATAAAAAGCGGAAGAGCGCGTTTTATATAAGCGGTTTCGATTCCTTTTTCTCGCTTCAAAAGATTTGTTGCGTCAAGAATCTTAAATCCTTTGGTTTTTAAGTCCGAAAGGATGTCTTCTTTTGAACAAGAGGGATGAAGTCCTCTAGCTACTACACGTAAAGGTCTTTCTTCTTTAATTGAATAACTATACCATTCAATTTTTTCATCGCTGAGTTTTTTCGACAGTTTTCTATAAGAATCTGAATCATTTACGTTAATTTTCCACGTATTATTGTGAGTGGATGTAGCTTTGAAATTCTTTTGCGCCGTTTCTTTTAGAATAGGAAGAATTTTGTTATAATCCGCTTGACCAACGATGTTTATCGGTGGAGGAAGTTTCTTATTCGCAGAAAACTGATCTTTCCGTGTAATTTTATTTGGTTTTAGCTGATTTTGAAACTTAGGCGAATTTTCAGCCTTCCGTTTTTTACTAGGTCTACTTTTTTCAGTTTCCCGAGCAAGTTCATCTTCATCAGTTTCATATTCGTGTCGATCTCGATGTTGTGGACTTAGAGTATTTACTTTCATGTTTTCAGAAGTTTTTAACATCTTGTTCTCTTCACGAAGACTTTCGACTTCTTTTTTAAGCTCTTCGTAGAGTCTTATCATTTCGTTCAGCTTCTTTTGCAGTTCACAATTGTCCTGCTCAAAACTGTTTGTTTTCGGTGAGTCGCTTTTAGTGCCTTTTGGCACAACCGGTGGACTCTTTCTGCCGGTAACTCTCGGTACAGATGGAGGTGATCGAGGGACCTTATGCGCTTTCGCGAAAGGATTTATCAAATGCAATAAATGGCTCTCCCCAGAATCCGTAGAGCCTGCCTCCGAAGAGGATGGATTTGCCAGAGAAACTGGCTTTCCACCTGGGGTAATTAATCTATTTGTTTTTTCCATTGCATATTTTGTATACTTATGTAGTTCTCAGTATACGGAGATTGGATTTTAGTCGCCTTTTACGACAAGCATACCTTACTTCGGGTAAATTCTTAACCCCTACCCGAAGGGGGGGTTCATGACATAAGCATGCATATACCTAACAGAAATTGGTTTCGAAACGAGTTCAAATAAATTAATGAAAAAAATATCTAGAAAATTCGAATCAGAATTTTTGTTTAAAAAAAAAAACTAGAATTTATAAGAAAAATATTTTCTTTTATTTGAGACTTTAAAAATTGATCTTAAAACATCAAAAAAAAAAGAGGCTGGGATGCGACCCATTATGATAACTTCCCATCCCGTCTGTCGATTTGTCTTGCTTAAAAGTTTGTGTATATGTATCAATTTTTACCAAATTTGGGTACTATTTTTTGTATGTATATTTTATTTCATTGAATATCAAAAATAATATTTTCTGTGAAGTAAAACAAGTTTGAAGCCAATATTTTTAATTTTTGAAAAGCTATTTGAGTCGAAAGTAAATTTTTACCAACTTTTGTTAAATTTTCTTAGGTTTTAAATTTTTTGTACAAAAACTGTCAATTCGATTTTTTTAAAAATTTGACAGAATGTTCAAAACAATATTTCATAATAAGATAAAATAAGTTCGAAACCTTAATCTCAAGTTTTTGAAAAGATATTTGAGTCGAAATTCAGTTTTTACCAACTTTGAGTTATGTTTTTTTTAGGTTTTCATTTTTTATAAAAAAAACTGTTAATTAGGTTTTTCTCAAAATTTTATTAGATGTCAAAAACATTATTTTTCGTTGCACAAAATTGTTTTGGAAATGAAATCATATTTAAGTCGTAAAATTTTCGAAGTGACAAATTTTTTTTTCAGTTTTTTTGATTTATAAAAAAAACGTTAATTGAATTTTTTTCCAAAAATATAATTGTTTTGTATCACGTTACAATATATAATACAAAATTTAATTCAAGTCTCTAGCGTCATTGGTTCATGAGATATTTAGGGTTAACCAAAATTTTCACCTTTTTTTTAAACTGCTATGGTAAAAAAACCACCCACGCAATTTTCTTGAGAGCCCTTTCTGCATCTTTCTGCCTTATTATCTGTATAACAAAATTTATTTGAAGTCGATATCTCTTCTGGTTCTTGAGCTATGGACAACGAAAAAAACGTCGCGAACGTACGGACGTACGAACGTACGTACACACGCACGTACAGACATCTTTCTAAAAATCTTTTATTTCGACTCTAGGGACCTTGAAACGTCGAGAAATGTCAAAATTTTCAATTTGACAAATCGGACCCATTACAATAACTTCCTATGGGAAGTTAAAAATATAAAACAAAGGTTAAAATTTTGATGATATTTTGTGTGCCATTCTGAAAAAGTATTTTGCGTATTTTGCGGGTTTTATTTAAAAATAATGGAATGCCGAATTCAATCTCTAAAATAAATTACTTAGATTTTTCAACTATGTGATTTATGAAGTGGAAAATCTAGAAATTTGACTATTATTTTACATTTGACACTTTCACTTTATCAAACGGGACAGTTTATTCACAGAAACGTTTTATTTTCCTTCTAGCAAACTGTTAACAACCTTTAAGTTCGGAATTTCAATATACAACCCCCTTTTCCTTTGTAATATCTAAATCCCATAGTTAAATTAAAATTTCCAATTCGATTTTTCTTCTGAATTCAAAACATTCCCGAAAGCTGTATAACGTAAATTAAAATCAATTGCTTAGAAAACTATGGTAACAGTAACACCCGGTAAAATAATACCTGTTGGCTAAGGTATATAAGTAGGTAGTCTATACGCATGTAAAGTATAAGAAGGATTTTCGAAACCTTTTTTTTTTTTTTTTGGGAAAGTTTAAATCACCTTGTCGACTATACATGCTGCTGATAATAATATACATAATATAAATTGAAGGACTTTTGATTCCTCGCTTTCATCTTCTACCTAACACAAAAATGGTTAAGTGTCTCGGAAATTGTGGATACCCTCCCAAACATTTATACTACTTATACTTATACCCCCACTCACCCGCACTGCTCCTGCCACACTTACCCCCAATCGAATTCACTGCTCATCGTCGTTGGTCGGTGGTGGCGACGCGGCGTCGCTCGTCGGATATAATTTGCACTTAGGGATGAAAGAAGCACCTTTTTCAGTTTGCTTTTGGTTTTGTTTGGTTTGACCTTTTTGTGTCTTGTGTCCTGTGTCTCCTGTGCCTCCTCTATATATATCTATACAGTGTACACTTTTCAACTGCTTCCAGGATAGTGGATCTAGTTCTGGATCCTTATGCCGCGCAAAAGAAAATAAGAATTATATATTTTTTGTTTTGTTTATATTTATCTTCATCGCTATATTCACTCAATGTTCCCGCTTTCTCTCTCTGTTTTTGTGGGTATATTTGTGTCCCACCCAGTCCCAGGTGAAGAATACAATCTCATAAAATAGGACGATGCTTAGAATATTGATGAGGAACTTTTTGGGTGCTTCCCCTTAGCTCTACCCTAAAGATCTGAATGGTCTGAATCCGAAGAGATGTGAATTGTGGAACACTTATCTATATCGCAATGCGAGGCCGGGGCTATGGCGATGGTGAGTTTTTGGGGAATGAGTTTTATTTGTTGTGAAATTGAAGAACGAAGCTTTAATTTATGTATTTCTTAGTACAACGATATTTATAACCTTCTTAATCTTATTTTTTGTGTTGTACTTACAAAAAGCGATTTTCCCAAGATTGCCCACGGACCAGCATCATATATTTTTCTAACATCAATCTAGATAACAAAAATATAATAAAAATAGGAAATTGTATACTTATCCATGGGTACAAGTTCAAATATATACGTACAGTCGTACATATATATATAAAGTGATCATAATAATAATTTTTTACAAAAACAAAACAAAAAGTTTCAAACCCAAGCAAAGTAACGTAAAATGTAGAAACATAGAGAAAGCACCTCCAGCTGTTCCTTTTTTGTTTTGGTAAATTTAATGAATGTTTTATGTGAAAAAAAACATAATGGTAGGAAGCTACCTTACCTATGTACCTATGTACATGTATGTACATACAGACCTATCAACTGAACCAAGAGACTTGAACATGATGATGATAAAATATAATTTTTCTAACACTCACTGACAAACAGATGAAGCTGTGAAAGTGTGTTATAGAATTTTTGAAGGATGTTGGCTGCTTCCGCTTCCTAATTTACGCGTCTAAAGGAAACTTGAAATTAAATTTAAAAAATGAGCCTTTTTTATAAGGAAAAAATCCCAGTATAGCAGTGGAGTGCGGGTTTTGTTTGATTTTATTAATATTGATCGATGTGTAAAGTGTTGGTGGTAAAATAAAATAGAATAATTAAATTGGATAAAAAATAATTTTTTTTTTTTTGACAGGAGGAAATTTTCAAAAGACACTTGGCAGTATTCGACACCAAGTAGTGTGGGACTCTTAACCACTAAAACCACCTCTTTATCAGGACCAATCTTGAAGGATCGACTACAGATTTTTCTTTCTTAACTTTGTACAATCACTTTGGGGGAAGTTTAAACTTTTAATACTTTCCCATGTTTTTTTAGACCATAAGCTCATGAGGCTTGGTTCTTCTTAATCTCCGAACATGGTTTCTTATATTCAAAACGGACTCCATTTCAGAATTAGTATGACTTTGCAGTCTCTGGTTGTGCGATACAGCGTATTTTTTAACAACTTCTGTAACCATTTCTATTTGTAAGTCACGATGTAGATCGGTATTTCTTATGTCCCAAGGTGCATTAACTATTCCACGAAGGACTTTGTTTTGGAATTTTTGGATGATTTCGGTATTTGTTTTCTTTGTACAGCCCCATAATTGGATTCCATAGGTCCAAACAGGCTTTAGTACTTGATTATACAGCATTATTTTGTTTTGGATTGATAAATCAGAGTTGTTACCAAGTAACCAGTACATTTTTCTATATTTCAAGTTTAGTTCTTCTCTTTTCTTTTTGATGTGCTCTTTCCACTTTAGCTTTGCATCCAAAGTCATTCCAAGGTATTTGGCCGTATTGGCGTAAGGTACAGCTTGATTATTAATGAATATTGGAATATTGTTTATCTTTTTATTTGTAAAGTTTATATGTGAAGATTTTGTTTCATTGAGTTTGATACGCCATATTTCGGTCCAATCTCTCACTGTGTCGACGGCATGTTGTAGTCTTACTGCTGCCTTAGAGACACATTTGTAGGGCACCAAAATTGCGGTATCATCTGCAAAAGTAGCCATTATGGTGTGATTACCAACTGGAATATCCCTTGTGTATAGTAAATACAGGGTAGGACCTAGGACACTTCCTTGTGGTACACCGGCTTCTATTTTCTTCAATTCCGAGTATTCTTGATCGTACCTTACTCTAAACAATCGGTCTGAAATGTACGATTTTAATATTTCAAAGTACTGCCTGGGAAGATCCCTTTGCAGTTTGTACTCAAGTCCCTCATGCCATCTAAGAAAATAGCTGAACATATTTGTTTTCCTTCTAATGCTTTTTCTATTACATCCGATATTCTATGAACTTGGTCTATCGTGGAATGTTTATTTCTAAAGCCAAACTGATGGTTTGGGATTAACCTTCTTTCTTCTATGATTTTGCTAAGTCTCTTCAGAAGCAGTTTTTCAAAAACTTTTGCCATAATTGGTATAAGCGATATTGGTCTGTTAGACGTCACTTCTGTAGGTGGTTTACCTTGCTTTGGTATGACAATTACTTCAGCAATTTTCCAATGGTGCGGGACATACCGGTGCTTAAGGCATGCATTTATTATATATTGGAGTTTTATGAAGGCTTTCAATGGCATTTCTTTCATAACCTGAGCAGTAATTAGATCGTAACCTGGTGATTTTTTATTTGATAGTTGATGTAAACACATACTTTTTATTTCTTTAAGTCTTACAATTGGTATTTCACTTTCATCTATCTTATCAACAAACTGTAAGCTATTTTCAGCCGCGTTTGATGAGTATGGCTTAAAAGCATTCGCAAGATGTTCAGCGAAAAGGTTAGCTTTTTCTTTCGGGTTTCCGATCCATTTCCCATCTTGAGATCTCAAGGACGAGTTTTGTAACTGCGGTCTTTTCAGGCGTTTGGCTGCTTTCCATAGCGAAAAATCGGTTGAAGCATCAGTCGTTAAATTCCTTAGGAATGTACTGAGTGAATCATTTTTGAATTTGTGAATTTGTTTTTTTAAGATTGTTGCTTATACGGTTAAACGTTGTTTTATCATCTGGAAATCTAGTATTTTGCCATTTTCTTCGAGCTCTTCTTTTCTCTATTATCAACTCTCTTATCTCTAAGGGATATTTTATTTCATTTTGTCTTCTATTAGAAAATGTAGGAGTACTTTCTTCAGCGGCCTGTTGCACATCAGCAATAAATTGTTACACTTCATGGTCAATTTGCTCGATTGTATCTATGGGAGATCTTAAATTTTTAAATAATTAAATTGGATAAAAATTAATTGTGAAGAAATTAATATGACGTTTATTTGAACTGTTTTTGTGTTCTTTTGCTTACCTACGTAATTTACTCTGAACCTTATTGCGAGTTAACTTTAATTTTATACAAAAACGAAAGACCGACATTTTTTGTTTCAATATTAAATAAAATGCTTGAATGGGGCACACGTAGCTGTATCTAAAGATTCTGTTTAAAAATAGTACTTTTTTTAAAGACTTCAAAATATACCTGCAGAATAAGTTTATCTTCAAAAATTTAAATGCCATTTAATATGTTTGCAATAATTTATAGAAAACTTGTTCGGTTGTTGTTATTTGGTTCTTTTATTTGTTGACGCATTTATGAGATATAAAGCTGAGTTTTTGGGATATTGAGAACATTTAACAACAAAATAACGGTTATATAGGAGGTACCTTTCCGAAGCATTACAAAAAATATGTTTTTTATCTACACTAATATTATAAAGAGGAAAGATTTGTATTTTTGTATGTAACGAATAAACTCAAAAAGTACTGGACCCATTTTAATAATTCTTTTTTCATTAGAAAGCTACATTATCTGTACCTATTTATGTCATACCCGTGCGAAGCCAAGACGGGCCGCTAGCATTTTATAAAATTCTATCAAATCGTTTTTGAGAAGAGTCGAATTTCCAATTTTTGACCAATATACATATTTGTACGGGGTTAATCTTATTTTTGATCTCAACAAAAATTGAAAAAGAATCAGCTTGAAATTAAGACTCAACCAAAATAAAAGGACTTAAGCTGTAGGAGCAAGACCAAACAGACGGACGGAATCGCTTAGTCTTAATGTAAAGTACGATGTTATGTCGCTTGTGGAATGCATAACTCCAAAGATCTACTAGGAATCTATAAATCTAAGCTTAATTCAACACTACGGGCTACAGCAGCAATATTCTCAATACACGACGACTCAAAAGTTATTTCAGTTTGGTAAATATGACTGTAAAATGTTCACCACTTTTTTAATTGAAGTTTAACAACTTAAATGTATAGATTTTTAGGAATGAAGTAGTAATAGCAAGTCAAATGTCAAAAGGTGATAATATTCTAAAGTGACAGTTGACCAAATACGGGGCTTTATTCAAATTGAAACCTGTTATTGGAAAATCACTTTGAAAGTAAAGTTCACGCATAAAAAATTAATTAATCAAACATTATTTTTCGAAAATCGTTAGAGCTGTTCTTTTTTAATTAATTTTGTACATAAAAAATTCATCAATTTCAGTTTAGAAATATTTTAAGTACGCTGTTTTTAAAACCTACGTTTTACATTTGAATTTCGGTAAAAAAAATTGACTGGTTTTTCAGATATCGAATTAAAAAAAAAACTTATATTTTTTAACAACCGAAAAAGTAAAATTTTACAAACTGAGCTTGTGCATTAAATTATTTAATTCGGTTCATTAGTTCTTGAGAAAACTTAAGAACAAAATAATGGTATTATGGGGATACCCTTTTGGAGTAATACAAAATTATTTTGTTTTTATTAGAAGCAGCCAAGTTAAGAAAAATTATTTTAGAGAAAATTTAATAAAAATCAAATTTTCGACGTTTGACAAAAAAAAAAATTAATGGGGACTAATGTTATTTTTAGTCTTAAGGAAAATGAAAAAAACACCTAACGATAATCTGCTTATTGTTATTTACAAGTTTGAATTCAATCGACGCACTCACTGGTTCGGGCTATAGGGGCGGAGATAGACAACAGGGTCTTTCTTTAAGGGCTCGAATTGTTGTCCTTACAAGATTTTCAATTGTATTAACTTCCCATAGGAAGTTATTGTAATGCGTCCGATTTTTCGAATTGAAAATTTTGACATTTCTCGACGTTTCAAGGTCCCTAGAATCGAAATAAAAGATTTTTAGAAAGATGTCTGTGCGTGCGTGTGTACGTACGTTTGTACGTCCGTACATTCTCGACGTTTTTTTGATCGTCCTCCGCTCAAGAACCAGAAGAGATATTAATTTCAAATAAATTTTGTTATACAGATAATAAGGCAGAAAGATGCAAAAAGGACACTCAAGAAAATTGCGTGGGTGTTTTTTTTTTTACCATAGCAGTTTAAAAAAAGTGAACATTTTGGTTAACCTTAAACATCTCATGAACCAATGAAGCTAGAGCCTTGAATTAAATTTTATATTATATATTATTACGTGATACAAAACAAGTATATTTTTGAAAAAATCCCAATAACAGTAACAGTCAAAAAAAAAAAAAAAACTGAAAAAAAATTGTCACCTTAAAAATTTTACGACTAAAATATGATTTCACCTCCAAAACAATTTTGTACAACGGAGAATAATATTTTTGACATCTGATAAAATTTTGAGAAAAATCTAATTGACAGTTTTTTTTATAAAAAATAAAAACCTAAAAAATACATTACTCAAAGTTGGTAAAAATTGAATTTCGACTCAAATATCTTTTCAAAAACTTGAGATTAAGGCTTAAAACTTTTTTATCTTATAAGAAATATTGTTTTTAACATTCTGAAAAATGTTGAGAAAAATCGAATTGACAGTTTTTTTACAAAAAATAAAAACCAAAAAAAAATTTTTTAAAAGTTGGTAAAAATTGATTTTTGACTCAAATATCTTTTCAAAACTTCGAGATATTGGCTTTAAACTACTTTAATCTTTCAAATAATATTGTTGTCAACATTCAGTAAAATTTTGAAAAAAATCGAATTGATATTATTTTTACAAAAAATTAAAAACCGAAAAAAAAAATTAACAAAAATTATTAAAAATTGATTTTTGACTCAAATATCTTTTCAAAAATTTGAGATAATGGCTTCTTACTACTTTAAACGTATGTATAAGAAATATTGTTTTCAACATTCTATAAAATTTTGAGAAAAATCGAATTGACAGTTTTTTTTTACAAAAAATAAAAAAAAAACAATACTAAAATTTGTAAAAATTTACTTTCGGCTCCAAAAGCGTTTCAAAAATTACAAATAATGGCTTCAAACTTATTTCATTTCACAGAAAATATTGTTTTCGATATTTAGTAATTTTTTTATAAAAATCCAACAGTCCGTTTCTTCATAAAAAATAAAATCTACAAAAATAGTACGCAAATTTGGTTAAAATTGATACATATAGACAAACTTTTAAGCAAGACAAATCGACAGACGGGATGAGAAGTTATCAGTGTGGGTCGCATCCCAGCCTCTTTTTTTGTTTTGTAATAAGCCAAATGTTTTCTAAAACTCTCGTGTATAAATCAGAAAAAATTAAACCGATGTCGTGGGTTAATTTGGCTTCTCGGGTAGTTTTGTTTTTCACAAACCAGGGGCTTCAGAAAAATCTACAAGGAAAAAGACTAACAGCCAGTTTAATTTGAATCCACGTGAGAAGACCCATTTCGTCGAATCACTCGCTAAGAATTTCAAATAGTGAACATATCACATAGTCCTATTGAAACTATGTCTTCAGATTTAAGTGCCCTTGTTTTGACTTGACTTTTGTAATCCTAATCATCGACATAAAGTTCAAGTTATAACCTTGCTAAATTGCTCATTCTACAGAAATATTTATCAATCCTGTTTATCCGTCCATGGAGAAATTGAAAAAATAGAGCAAATAAATCACATACCATGGCCACTATAATTAGACAAAATTGAGAAGTTCTTAATAGAAAACCCTCTGTGGGTAAAGTCTATGTCAAATATTCAAGTAGAAAAAAAGTTTTTTCGATTTTGTCTTTTTTGAATTAAAAGGATAAAGTTTGTGGAATTAATAATATTATAAAACTCAAAAACAGGTACACAGTTCAATTCCCATATTTAATGGGTCTCTTCTTCCTCATCCTTCATCATTATTCAAACTCTACCTAAACAACAAAAAATATTTAAAACATTTAAAATTTATTTTATAGAAAAGAGAATTGTAATGACAAACCTCAAAGTAATCATCAACCATTCTTGACAAAGTAAGTTGACCTTTTTGGAAAAAACAAAAAACAAAAATACAGAAAAAAATACATCAGGAAAATAGAAAACAAAAATGAAATAGGTAAGTACTTAAAAGAAAATGATTACAAACTTGAAGTTTTCCAGCTTTTGTATTGTATTTTCTCTTTTAATTTGCCTCAGAGCTCCAGATCTCTCTCTATATAAGCAAAGCAGGAGCATCGCACATCCAACAACTATAAGAAGAACTAAGAACTGACTGACCCAACCAAATGGCAGGACTATATAAAAACAACGACAAGGACGACACATAATACACAACATTTTATCTCTCAAAAACGTCAAATTAAAGAGAACCTTTTATATACAAAGAATATCATTTAAGTGCTGCTTTTGATGTATAATTAAGTTAATGTACAAAGTTTCTTTTTGCCCGCGAGCTAATTACTCGAGAAAACGAGAGTTCCTTCTATATATACAAATGAGTACCTCTACTGTATATACTCTTAACTCAACTCAAACTCATAGAATGAACGGTTCTACCATTAAATTATTTTGCACCAAGCATATTGCAATATAGCATGAAACAATAATAACAACAAAAACAACAACATCAAGCTCAAGCACCATAAGAACAACACAAAAAGCACACTCCTCTCTGAATAAAGAATATCCTTACTAAGTTAGTATAGTAGAAGTACCTAGAAGCATAAATGACAACGAACGACACATGAACAGAACATTGTTTGTCCTTTTTATTTTGTTTTGAAGAAAAAGAAGAATTAGGAGTAGGAGCAGGAAGGATATTTTATAACCAACATTGCTTATCAAGAATTCACATTTTTTATTATTTTAGAAAAATAACTTTTTTATACGACCCTTCCCGCAAACCTGTAAAAATGACATTAACAAATCGTTTATTCTTTTTAAACTGAAAGTTGATAGTAAATAGCTAAAAGGATAATGGCTGTGAAAACTTTGAAACAATATCAATCAAATGTCCACGAATGAAATAAAATGAATTATAGACAAAACAAAATTACAACGATATGAATACACTGTTCGAAAAAATAATAAATCTTATCAGACTTTATTCAACACATGCAAGGCTTGAATCATGGAAGGAGTAGTAGGGTGTAAGTATCAATCTGATGATGATGATGGCAAAAGGAAAAGGATGGATTGAAAAGATTCCATTATAAGTACTTTTTGTAAATATGCGAAAAATTGCATTTTCACAACTTTTTCTTACAAAGTGTACATGTTTTCATGATGCTTCCGAAAATGGTACCTATTAAAAGTTAGACAATATATACGTAGTCGTGCCATAAATTCTGTTACATAACTTCAAGACCTTGTTGGTCAAAACATTCATTTGATATTGGTACATTGGTTATCTAATTTTTTTAAATATTTACATTGCAAAGAATAAAGGTTAATTTGGTTTCAGTTTCGCTATTGTTACCATAAAGTAAGGCGCTAAAGAAAATAGAATCGTAGTTATTGACTACCATAAGTAAGGATTGAGTTCTGGCGAAATTCTCTCGTTTTGAAAACCACTGGGAACAGCAATATTTTACGGGACTTGGGTTCTTCTCCAGTTTCCTATAACTTCAAGAAAAGATGACTAGCCCAAAAAGTAGTTGTCTTCGTGTTGGCCACATTTGAACGCTTATGAAAGAATTTCGAGAACGAATACCACTAAAACCACTTAGGAAGAAAATGATAATATCCACAGATCCATTTCAATACCGATTAGAGAGTGTGAGAAGTGAAAAAGGGCTTTTAATGTGGCACGCGAGAAATGAGCATGAAATAATTCTTTTTTACGAATGAAAAGATTTTTAATGTTGAAGGAGTTTAAAACAAAGAAAACGATATATAATTTATGCGACATCATCATATAAAACTAAAACTATCAGTCTAAGGTTCAAAATGAACCAACACCACCTTTCTGTAATGATTTAATTGAAAGTCTCACTAAAAAGTGTCACATAACGCAAGTTTTGGGAACAAATGTGAAAACGGTTAACAAGTTATGTTATATAGAAGTGGTAGAGGGTTTGGTAAATTGTTTAACAAATACCCTCTTCAATGGTGATAGATGAATTCTTCTAGAAGAATCTGATGAAACAAACAAAGCCAAGACAGCACAAAATTGCCTTAATGTAAAAATAGTAGGTTTTAATAAAGCTTAAGTTTATTTTTTGTGGTCAGAATTTGAGAGCGTGCCACGACGATTTCTTACAGGAATTTTTAAACTCTTAAGATAGAGTTAACGAAAGTAGTGTCAAAAATATCAACAGAAACAGAGCGTGCCACTATAGTTTGATGGCCACAACGTTTAAAGCCTTTCATTAAAGATAAGGTCAGTCATATCGAGTAAAACTATTTTCTTAATTGAACTTTTATTATGACCAAATAAATGAAACAACAATGAATAGAAAATATTATATAATTCTTAGGTATCTTATGGTATTTTATACTTGTAACAGAACTTATGGCACGATTACGTTACGTATATCATACAACTTTTAAAAAGTTTGTGGTAGTAAATATGATTGCAAAGGGGGTCTTACATCATCTACTAACATACATTTATTTAGTAGATGACGTAAAGTATAAAGGTCATTCTTTGGCAATATTTATGATTTTTAGTACTTTTTTCCCAAAATTTGGGGACGTGCTGAGATGACTCTATTTAAACCGTCTTCTGTAAATTCTAATATTTTCTTGAATTTTTAGCAAAATAATAAAATAGGTCAAAATATATCATTTTCATTCACTATGTTGTTCCAAAGTTTATTTGTTTGTTCATTCCTTCTTTAAATAATTTATAAATATTCTGACATATTTTTTCAGTAATATCGCCCTCTTTTTTCAAAGTTTCCACCGTTTAAAAAAAAAAACAACTTTTGGCTTGACTTTTGAGAGCATTTTATTATTCCTAAGATAAAGAATCTTAATATAATTTTGGAAAACTTTAAAAAAATATTCAGTTAAGCAGTTTCATGTTGAATTATGATGTAAATTTTCAAGAAATACAAGGTTCTCATATCTTTAACTAAAATTTGGTGAAACTTTAAAACTGACTTTGAGATTCGAAAATCACCAATAAAATGCAACTTTAGAAAAAAAAAAACAATCAAGAACAAAGGTGTTGTGAAGTTCAAAAAATTGTGCTTATGTTACATTACATAAAATTATATTTGTTCTTAGCCTTGGAGGAACATGTTTTTTTTTTGAACATCGGTAATTGTTAGTTTGAAAAACTAAGAATTTCTGAAATTTTATAATTATTGATTACACTTTTTGAAGATATGAAAGCACATTTTTTTTATTTCAAAAATTGAGGTGTTTCATCACAAATTACATTTTACAAGATTAGTGGGAAAATGTGACTTACATAATAAAATCTAAAATCTTGCTTCGGAGATTGGAGGCAACACTTGGTAACGAACATTGCAGTAAAGTTTCTTAAAGCCTCCTTTATCTTATTTCAGAAATCGAACAAAAATAGCTATCAAATAAAAAGAGAAGTTCACCAATATTTCCACTAATTGTTCCAATTTTAAGCATATATTTTGGATTGGGTCACATAAGTAAGCAAGGCAGTAAACATGTTTGTCGGATCAGAAATTGTAGAAGATTTGTTTTTTTTTTTTTTTTTTTTAAGTTGAGAAACTTTTTCTCCGCAGAGTTTTCGGCTCTTGGTCTCTCTTTGAAATCTCTATATTTAGATTTCGGTCATATTTTAGTTTGACATGTATTAAAGTTAAAGATAAATGCACGACTGAGTCACACAAACTTGATTCTGTGTCCAAAAAGTCTGTTTAAATTCAGTACCAAATAAAATGCAGGACTGGGTCGCACGAACTTACTCCTGTATGCAAAGAGTCTGTTTAAAAAAGTACCTATATAAGATTTAAAAATATACCTGTAAAATAAGTTTGTCTTCAAAGATATAAATGCCATTTGATTTGTCATAAAAACCTCAATTTTTCAATTTTTTTGTTTGAAAATCGTTAGACCGGTTTTATTTAAATTCATTTTTTTATATACATACATAATTATACAATTTTTCAATTTTGTTCTAAAAATATTTTTGGTATGCAGTTGTTTAGTGATTGTAAATATACGCTCAACATTTGAATTTCGTAAAAAAATGTTGACTCGTTTTTGAGATATGGAATTAAATAAAAAATGTTCAATATTTTTTTTTTTTTAAATCCAAACAAAAAATGCACTTTTGATAATCAAATATATAATATATATATGTATATATAATATATATCAATATATCAAAAGGCAATATAAGAGCTCGTACAAAAAAAAAGTTATTGAAATCGGTTCATAAGTTGCTGAGAAAATTAAAAAACAAAATAACGGTTCTATGAGCGGTACCTTCCCGGAGCAATACAAAAATATGTTTTTCTTACTAAAAGAAGCTAAATTAAAAAATAAAATTTTAGAGAAAATTGAAAGAAAATCTATCGGTTTGTTTTTGATAAAATTCGAATTTTCGTTTGTTTACCAAAAAAATTGTATGGGGGCCACTGTTAGTTTTTATCTTAAACCAAAATGAAAAAAAAACGCCTAACGCAAATCTGCTCAAAACCTTAATTTCCAAGTTTGAACTCAATCGACCCAATGGTTTAGGCTGTAGGAGCGTGGACAGATAGACAGGACAGACCGGACGGAATCACGGGACCCACTTTTTTCGACTTATCTACCATCGTAATATCATGTTTGATTAAAATCTCGAGTTCGAAATTTTGCACGAATGCAAAACTTGCCATATAATTCCTATATGTCGCAAGTAAAAATTAGTATTAACAATTAAATTCCATTTAATAAATTATTAGTTTTTTTTAAATTGTTTGCGACTTTTTTTAAATTTTTCTATTTATTTTAAAAAATGTTTCTGGTTGGCCTTTATTAAGTCCGTACGTTTTATGAGGTTGAATTTTTTAAACAAATGTTAAAAGTTTTTGAGATATTAAATTGTGAAAAAAATAATATTTAAAAAAAAATAAAAACATTTTTGGCTTTTTTGATCATCAAATATTACTAAGACTTATACTGTCCTAATTCAGAAATAACAAAAAATGTTTAAATCGTTTTACTAGTTTCTGTGAAAACAGAATTATTTTTTTATGGAAGGGAGGGTGGTATCCCTTTGGAGCAATAGAAAAACGTGTATTCTTTTATTGAAAGAAACCAAATTATGAAGAAAAAATATGGATTTTCGATTTCTTACCAAAAAATTCGTGTGAGGTCGAAAATTCGAAATCTAGCGTTCAAAATGGTAATTTTTTAAACTAAAGCACTGATTTCGTGTCGAAATACTGTTTTCTTTAATTCTTTATACAAAAATTAAAAATAAAGCATTAGCGAAATTTAAAATAACAGGATACCACACTGATTATATGAATTTTAGTAACCTTAGACGAGATTTTTCAGTATTAAATAAGTTCCTCTACAGAAATTACATTGTGAATATTGAAAACAACATAAAAAATAATAGTAAATCGTTTTGGTCTTTCATAAACTCCAAAAGAAAGTCATCTGGGATTCCTCAAAATGTTAGTTATAAAGGAGTCAATTCGTCAAATGTTGATACTCATTTGGAACTTTTTGCTAACTTTTTTGAGTCTGTTTACTGCTCTCCAATTAACACTTTTGTTTCAAACTTGGAAGAAAAAGTTGACATTGGTTCAATGGAATTCACTTTCGATGAGGTTTCAGTAGCGCTTCACGCCCTTAAATTAAATAATAGTTGCGGTGCCGATGGAATACCATCAAGCATTTTGAAAAATTGTAGTGATTCTCTCTGTTTGCCTCTGTTGAAATTGTTCAACAACTCATTATCCAAGGGGTTCTTTTTACCAGAATGGAAAGAAGCATTTCTTGTTCTTATATTCAAGGCAGGTTCTAAAAATCTAGTAGAAAATTATAAAGGAATCTGCAAGCTCTTAGCCATCCCCAAACTTTTCGAAAGTTTGGTTAAAGATAAAATAGAATTTATGATAAAGGAATTCTTATCTGAGTCACAACATGGCTTCGTATCAGGTCGGTCTACTGTGACTAATTTGGCTGTTTTCTCTTCATATGTCCTAATTGCAATGGAGAATAAATGTCAAGTAGATGCTATTCACACCGACTTTAGTAAAGCTTTTGATTCGGTAGATCATATTATTTTACTGAAAAAGCTTCAATATTTTGGTTTTCATTCTGAGATGCTTCAATGAATCTCTTCGTATTTAGAAACCAGAACTCAACGAGTAATTATTGACAACAAAGTTTCGAGAAGTATAAAATGTACCTCCGGCGTTCCGCAAGGGAGTCATCTTGGTCTTTACTTTTCCTAATACATATATATTAATGATATAGTTGACATAATACAAAATTGTAATTATCTACTATATGCTGATGATTTGAAATTGTACTTTAAAATTAAAACCATTGATGATTGTGTAAGAGTTCAACAAGATTTGGACCATATTTCTACGTGGTGTTCTTTGAACAGTTTGAAACTTAATGTTGGAAAATGTAAAGCTATATCATTTTCCAAATCTGCATTAGCTCTTAATTTTCCATATGAAATCGAATCGAATCTTTTGACTAAAGTGAAAAATATCAAAGATCTAGGCATTATTTTTGATAATACTTTTTCTCCAAAAAAGCATATAGATTTCATTGTGGCTAAGGCGAACACCCTAGTTGGTTTCATTAAAAGGAATAGTATGGATTTTACGGATCCTTATGTTTTACTAACCCTTTATACCTCACTAGTTAGGTCAACAATCGAATATGCTGATATGATTTGGAACCCATGCTATAGAGTTCATTCTGATAGAATTGAACAGGTCCAAAGGCGGTTTACTAAATTTGTGTTTCGTAAAATGCGTTGGAATTTTAGTCCAGACTATAAAGCTAGGTGCTAATTACTCGGGATAAAAACCCTAGAATCTAGAAGAAAAATTCATGATGTAATGTTTGTGAGAGATATACTTTGCTATCATATAAAAAGTCCGTTTTTGATTTCTCAGATTTCCATTTATGTACCATCTAGACAGTTAAGAACAAGTTGTTTCCTTTTTGAAAAACTGCATAAAACAAATTATGGAAAAAATTAACCAATATCACGAGCAATTTCCTCGTTCAATGAAGTATGTGTTATTTTTGATTTTTATTTATCTCGAGATAAATTTAAAATTGAATTATTGTATAAATTTATATTTTAAATAAATAAGTAAAATGTTTGTAATTGCATCTGTTAGCAAATCGCTTGTAGATAAATAAAAAAAAAAAAATTCGTGTGAGGATTAGTTTACCATGTAACATTCAAAATGGTAATTTTTGAAACTATAGCATTCATTTTGTGTCAAAATACAGTTTTTTTTAAATTCTTTATGATAAAATTCTGTACGATTTCGTATAAAACTTTTAAGAGGCAATACTTTATTTTAAAAGCCTGTACATTTAGAATTAGTTGTAGCATATCAAAGTAATGCATGAACAAAACATTGTATGTCTAATACTTTATCTCTAAATTTCTTACTACAAAGTACTGATATTACATCCTTAAAGAGTGTATTTTTGCATTGTTCTGTTGTTTACATATCCGTAGAAGAAATACGGCACATGATTTAATGTATTATTATTTTTTTAAATCAGAAAAAAATATTATTGCAGAGTTCTATAAAAAGGCATTTATGTATAAGATAAAACATACATAATAATAAGAACATAATAATATACACAAAAAGCAAAAAGTCAAAATATCAATATGTTCATGGAAAATGACACTTAAGACTTTAAAACTTACAATTTTTTAGAATCACACAAAATTTAAAAACGTTATGTTCAAATATTTAGACTTTTAAAATTTTGTAAATAGGCTGTAAGGAACATTTAAAATACAATACAAAATCTTTAAATACAAACAGTGTTTTGATTATATATATAGCACTAGCAAACCCGGCGAACTCCGTTTCGCCACCAGATGGCTTCGTTTTTTGTAACATTTCGTTTTGGTATTAAAAGATGAAGAAAAATTATTTTTTTGTTTTATACTTGAAAAGGGAAATTTTTATTTCATTTCACAACAGTAATGAATTTATTTCGATTACAAAAATGAAGTGTAATTTAGTTAAACTTCTCTAAGTAAAAAATGAAAGTGAATCCAAAGTAAATACTAAATCGAAGCGTTATACTTGTCTGCAAATTTACGTTACATTGAAAGGCTCTTTGGTTAACCACATTTTCTGACATTAACACAAACAAAGCGGATGGTTTCCCAACTGTGAAAAACAATGATTTTCTAAATTTATCCCGCAAACACTAAGCTATTGGCCTTGCGACTTTTTAATTGTCATTGCGAACGCAAAGCGAACCGGAAATTGCAATCGTTTGAAGTCAAACGGAAGATCAGTCAGAATCATTGGTATTCGAGGAATACATACATTTTCACCTGCGTACTTTCCGTTAATAATTACTGGCAACGTCTGCCTGAAATCGCCTGCCAACAATATCATTAAGCCGCCAAAGATGTTGTTACTTCGTCGAAGATCCTTCAGTGTGAAGTTAAGTGCTTCAAGTGATTTCTTATGTGCCATTGTGCACTCATCCCAAACAATGAGCTTGCATTGCATCAACAATTTTCCCATTGCACTGGATCGGGAAAAATTTGCATGTTGGAGTATCAATTGTGTCTAAATTGAGTGGCAACTTAAGAGCAGAATGTGCACTACGACCGCCATCTAGAAGAGTTGCCGCAATTCCAGATGATGCTAACGCCAAAGCTATGTCACTTCTTGATCGAATAGTGGCCAAAATCAATGAACTGACAAATGTTTTCCCTGTTCCTCCATGTGCGTCCAGGAAGAATAGACCACCAGTATTATTGTCCACCGCTTGCATTAATGTTTCGTACACTTATTTTTGCTGTTCATTCAGCAACGGCACATTAATTCGAACGAATTCCTGCAATGTATCAACATTGTATTGCAGCTCTCGATTTAATTCTTGGTTCAATGCATCGTGCATCGATCGATTTGGAGCAATCATTCCTGCTTCAATCAGTAGTTTGTTTGCAATAGTCAAGCATTGATCCTCAATCAGAATCATTCCTTCATTGTAGATTTTATACGTTATTTGAAGTCGATATCTCTGACGTTTCTAGAGATATGGTTGACTAAAAAAGGTTCCCAAAAGTAAGCTTTGGTTTAGAATATAGGGCCCTTGAAACGTCAAAAAATTAAAAAAAATTCAATTCCACAAATCGGAAATTTTACAATAGCTTTCTTTGGGAAGCTAAACGGAGTTCACCGCTTTTCTGTTGAAATTTTTCCTGAATTTTGTCTGCTATAAACCTCATGGAGCCCGAGACCTTTCCAACGAATGCAAAACCGTGGAAATCAGATCGTGCGTTCTGGAGTTATAGCGTCAGGAAGGAAAACCCGACTTATTTTTATATAGTAGATTTTGTTGATACAGAGTTTTGTAATACCACATCTTGAGATACAATATTATAAAAGCAAAATAATTACAAAACTGTTACTTACCTTCTGAATCATTTTATATGTAATTTTTCTTTTCACGTTAATTTTTTCCAGTGTAGCATCATATATTATTTCTTCTTCTGAGTGAAGACCAAATGAGACGTGACCAATATGCATGTAGATAGGGTAGGTATGTCCAAACTTTAACCCACTTTTGGGCTATACGAACTTGAAAATTCTAAATGGTTGTAAAATTTTTTATTTCATTCATCAAAATGAAAAAAATAAATAAATAGGATCTGTCTCCAGGGGTAAAAGACACACCCTCACAAAACTATAATTTTTTGTATTGTTCTTTCCAAATGAATTACTCAACATCATATCATGGAATGGAACAAAAAATATAAAATGGTATGGTTTACCAGAGTACAAGTTAGGTAGGTAAGGAATATACAGAGTGTGTAACATCTGGTCAACTTTTATGCTAGGAGAAAAAAAGGATAACCTTTTATTTTTTGATACATTTTCTCTAAAGAAAAGTTTTAGGGTAGGTTTTCTGACCGTGACATTGAAAAAAAGTCAAAAATTCTAAATTCACCCACCCATTTCATCCACTTTATTCGTATTTTTTTTTTTTTAATAAAAAAATTATTTTCATGTGAATCTATAATATCATCAGATAAGAGAGAAACTGACTTAATTTCCTTAATAAAGTTGATGTACCTATTTAATATATCGCTGAGCGAGGGGCCGGGCGAATGCAATTTACATGCCATTATCCAGGTACCTTAAATGGTAACGTGATATAATTTTGTTTTATTATTTAGACTTGATCTTCAGGAGGCTATACAGTGTGTTTTATATGGAGGGCTAATGTAGGCGTATGGTATGGGACCTGATGGTAAGTATACTTAAGGAGTGAGTTGTCGTTATTGCAGAATGTTATACATATATTTTTTTTAAGGGTAGCTTCAATGTCGTTTTTATAATTTTTTTATTCGTGCCTCCGCACTTATAGTTTAATGATGGTACTTCGTTGACAGATGACGTCTTACTTACAATTTTTATTATGCCCATTTAACATGGCTCATAAACGCAGGCACATTTAATAACCATAACCATCATAACGCACTGCTGAAACGAGATAATTTACTCTTTATTTTGGTTAATATTTAATTACAGTTGACCAGTGAATAATATAATGGCAAAGAATTATGATTTTAATTAAGGCGTTTTTTTTTGTAGTAGTAGTAGTAGTATGATAAAATACCCTTTCCTAAAATTTTTAAGTCAAATATTTATGATTTGGATATTTTTGTCCTTCAATGTCTGAAGTACAATAAAATTAAAGATTCTGCTGGGTTTTATAAACTTGCTTCGAATTTTAAATGGTTTAGAATTGAAAAAATTTATTTACTTTAATAATTTTAAAGAAGAGTAGATTTACTAAACAATTTTTGAAACTCAGTGGGAATTTGACAGGAATGCGTTACGAGCATTTATCATCTGGAAAGTGAAATGAATAATTTATACAAATATTATTTTGCCCATATGTTACAATAAGTTTTGGATTCAATGGATAAAATAGTGTTTAAAAAGAGATTGTTTTCACATTTTACATTAATTAAAAAAAAAATCGTTTTTCATAAAGTCAATTGACAATTATTGTAAAAAAGGAGCTTCATGTTCAAATTTTGGAAAAAACATACGCTTTATATTTTTTTAAATTTCAGTCGTAATACCTTAGTGACTTGTCCATGGAAACACATGTGAAGTAGAGTCTAATACGTGTTAATTCAAAATTATTTAAAAAAAACACATTTCCTGAATTTGTTTTAATATTTGTTTAGAAAAAATGTCAAACAAAATTTAATTTATAAAATGTTTCGCTATAGAAAAACTACCATAGTTTTGAAGACAGCTATATGTCAAACTTTGTTTGATATCTGATTTGAGTCTTAATCAACTAAGTGTCAAAATTAGAAACATAAACAAAAAAAGAGGCTGGGATGCGACCCACACTGATAACTTCCCATCCCGTCTGTCGATTTATCTTGCTAAAAAGTTTTTAGGGTTTCATGTTTTGTTTCTTAAAAATTTAAAAATTACCAACAATATTTTGAATATAATGAAATAGTTTGATTTCAAAACCAGTTTTTGTTAACGAGATTTTTAGTCGAAAACCAATTTCTACCAATTTTAGTAGCATTTCTTAAAAGTTTTTATTTCTTAAATAAACAAATACAAATTGGATGAATGAAATGAATTTAAAGTCAATACCTTCTATTTTTCACGAGATATCGAGAACTGAACATTATTTTTTGCCAAATTTGCGTACTATTTTTTGTGGATTTTATTTTGTTTTAATGAAAACACTGACTGAAAATAATATTTTAGTAGTACCCGTGGCATGGTGGTCTTGGTTCGATCTCTGCCTGTGACACCTAAAGTTTTTTTTCACGGGTACTGCCTCTTGCGAGGAATTGGCAAATCTTCCAAGAGTAATTCTTGTCATGAAAAGTGCTTTCTCAAATTTGCCGTTCGGATTCGGCTTAAAACTGTAGGTCCCCTCCATCCTTGACAACAGAACTCGCACACAGGAATGGTTGAGAGTTATAAGTCATTAGGCCCTAGTTCTCAACGGACTGTTGCGCCACCCAATTAGTTTGAAGCCAATGTTTTTAATTTAAAAAAAAAGATAATTAAGTCGAAAATCTATTTTTACCAACTTTTATTAATTTTTTTTAGGTTTTTATTTTTTGTAAGAAAATTGTCAATTCGATTTTTGTCAAAATTTTACTGAATGTTGAAAACAATATTTCTCAAAAATCAATTTTTACTAACTTTTGTTAATTTTTGTTGAGGTTTCTAATTTTTTGTAAAAAAAACTGTGAACTCTATTTTTCTCAAAATGTTACTGAATGTTGAAAACAATATTTTTTAAAAAATAAAATTAGTTTAAGGCCAATGTCTCAAATTTTTGAAAAGTTGTTTGAGTCGAAAATCAATTTTTACTAACTTTTATTCATTTTTTGTTTTAGAATTTTATTTTTTGAAAAAAAAAAACTGTCAATTCGATTTTTCTCAAAATTTTAACAAATGTTGAAAACAATATTTCTTATAAGATAAAATAAGTTGGAAGCCTTAATCATAAATTTAAAAAAAGATATTCAAATCTAAATTCAATTTTTACCAACTTTGATTATTGTTTTTTTTTATGTTTTTATTTATTATAAAAACACTCTCAATTCGATTTTTCTCAAAATTTTACCTGATGTTGAAAACGTTATTCTTCGTTGCACAAAATTGTTTTGGAGATAAAATCATTTTTTATTCGTAAAATTTTCGAGGTGACAAATATTTTTTTTTCATTTTTTTAATTTATAAAAAACCGTTAGTTTAGATATATATTTTATTTACAATATATATAGAGTTATTGGTTCGTGAGATATTTAGGGTTAACCAAAATTTTCACCGTTTTTTAAACTGCTATGGTAAAAAACCACCCACGCAATTTTCTTGAGAGCCCTTTCTGCATTATTATCTGTATAACAAAATTTATTTGAAGTCGATATCTCTTCTGGTTCTTGAGCTATGGACGACAAAAAAACGTCGCGAACGTACAGACGTACGGACGTACGAACGTACATACATACGTACACACGCACGCACAGACATCTTTCTAAAAATCTTTTCTTTCGACTCTAGGGACCTTGAAACGTCGAGAAATGTCAAAATTTTCAATTTGACAAATCGGACCCATTACAATAACTTCCTATGAGAAGTTGAAAATTCCCCTAAAAAATTTGGAAATTATAGTCTTTTAATAAACCAAATTTTATCATTTAAAAAATCTTTGAAAAGTATGCAATAAGCTTTTTTTATCGAGATCTTCAAGGGGATAAATTAAGTTATTAAAGTAGAATTCGTTGTATGTTTTTACTCCTTCCAAATGTTAACAACAATACTTTGAATAAGTTGAAATAAGCTTAAAGTAAATATTTCTTGTTTGTTTTCAAGACACTATACAAAAATGAATTTTCACCAATTTTGAATAATAGTTTTTGAAGATTTTTTTTAGTAAGAAAAACTATTGAATTTTTCTTAAAATTTTGTCCAAATGTCAAAATATTATTTTCAGTAGTATAAGATTATTCTGATGATTATATCAATTTTAGTTTGTAAAACAATTAATCTGACACATTTTTATTTTTTGTTTACAAAACAACTTACCTACATATATTGATTCATACCAATTATTAAATACATAATACATAGTGTGTAAAATAAAAATTTATTGCAAGTCGATAATTTCTAATGTCAGAAAAAGAAGTTATCCCTAACGAACGAAAGTTCGAGCAATCCAAGGTACTGATTCTTGTACGCACAGAAGCCCTCTGAAAAACACGGAATGGACATCAAAACCTTGAAAAATTTTCATATTGAGTTTTTTGGTGCTCTAAATATAAAGGAGAAATTCCCTAAACTTAATATTGAAATTTCATCTTTCCGAACTTTAATCACGTAAAATGAAATTTTAAAAGAGAAATTTAAATATTTTTAGAAATGAATGTAACAAAAAAAAAATGATAACGATATCTTTAAAAAAATATAAAATTGAATTTGTTATTATTGAAACCCATTTTGACGGATCAATTTGGCTCTTAAACATTTTGAGAAAAATATTCCAATAACTTCAAAACATATTTTTCTTATAATAATACTAAATTCTGCAAGGCATAATCCTATCTTCCTATTAAAGCCAAATTAAGGAATTCAACTATAATACGAAAATAATAGTGTACAATAATCCAGTGATGCTTTTATTATCGAATAATAATTGAAATAAGAAGATTTAAATCAAGCCACTTAAATTTTCGCTCTATAAAACCTTACAATATCATGCTGGTTATATTTATAAACTCTGCGTGATTTATATCGAATCACTTGTGCTCTTTTTCAACAGAAGTTCAAGACCCCAAAAGTGATGTGATGACCTTTTGATGGTAAGGTTCGAACATAAAAGATCTATGTATAATTATTTCCCACTGATTTCATCCCACTCCAATAAATAAATCAGCGCGTGCCATTAACTTCCAATTTTCCATCAAAAATATATACATCAAGGAATTTATCTCTTCACCAAAGAAGCTATTGGACTCATTAAAATGCGTTTTTAGGATTTTCGGTTTTACTTTGCTTTTGCTTTTGCTTTTGGTGGCACAAGGCACACGTCTTCCATCAGGGCATCCGTAGCATCGCGTCGCGTCACGCCTTCATCGTTCACCGTCCTCGTCATCGTCGTCGTGTTCGTCGAGTGGTTGGATATTTGCCTTCTTGATTTACTTCAAAACTCTGAAGAAGAATTCTAAAAATACATTTTTTTTTCAGTTTTTGAGAATGAATTTCATTCGTCTAATTGAAAAACACTTTTCATCCACTTTCGTCTGGCTTTCAAACAAAAACAGACTGACACTGATTGATATTTGTTACACCCGCATAAAAGGATGTTGCTCTTATTGCAATAATGCACATTTTCAAGTGGTCTTAAGAGATGCATAATTGTGTAGTTGTTGTTTTTAATGAACTTAAATTCAGAATCAATGAGTTCTTTAACAGATTTTTTTGCTGCCACCACCGCCTTTTAAAAAGTTGTGAAATAACTTAAAATTCAATAAACATCAATCTTAGGCTTGTTAGTGAAAGACTTGGAATAGATTTTACGACTTTCTCGTCAAAATTAGCATCTACTCAAATTGTCTTACATTGAAAGCTGATGTTTTGCTACTGAAGATGAAATGGAAATTTTCAAATGGTCTGGTCGTGGTCCTCCTGATTTTAAAATTCCTAGTTTGCAAGGCTAGACAAATTGGAGGGCGAATATAATACCCAAGCGAATGTATCTCATTGAAATAAAGCGAAGAGAGAAGAGACTTAAAAAAATCTCATGCAACATCAACAATTTTATTGTATCTTAAGGCGAAAACGAAATAAACAGGATGTTAGCATAAAAGGGGAAATTGGGATTCTTGTTGCTTAGATTCAACAGTGCGGCGAAAACTAGAATTGAGTGTGTTTATAAAAGAATGTTTTGTTAACAGAACACCCATGTAGGTACACTGTTGGTATTTAACACTAAACGTTTAATACCAGAAAAGAAACATAATCCCAAGCTAAGAACTAAAAATATATTGTGACGTAAGCAAAACAAAATGGGTCAAATTTCCTTGAAAATCGTGAGGGAAAATCAAATCATCTCGATTAATTTATAATATTTTTTATCTAACAGGCAATGTTAAATTTTTCTTATATTAGTTAAATAATCATAAAAAGTAATGATCAATCTTTAAATAATACTAAAATATAATGTCTTAGACAAGCTTGATTTTTTAAATAAATTTTTTTTTTTTAAAAACCCAAACGATTTTTTTCAAATTATTACAAAAAAAACTGAAATGTCACTTTTTCCGAAACACTTTTTTTTGTAAATCTTAAAAATAGGTTTTGAATTCAAAATTATTTGGCTAAGTAAATTCCTTTTTTAAAACAAAAAAATTGAAATTTAAAATACAATTTTTAAATTGATTTGAGATACAAGTAATAAATTGTACGCTTTTATTAAGAAGAATTTAATTAATTTCTTAAAATATAAATTCAAGTATTTAATTTTTAAGTAATTACAAGTTTATACTTTAATATATCTCTGTTGTCCTGCTTTTTGAAATTTGTTATTGAAATAAATTTGACAAAATCGAGGTGACTTCTACATAATTTTTTGAATGTAAAAGCTAACTTTTTTGTGACTCAACAAATTTTATTTCAGAAGAATCCTTAAGAATATTAGTAAAGGTTCTGAAGAGCCTGTGGCGTGACCTACAATATCATTCTATTTAACACCGCTGGACTATTTTGTTATGTGATGTCGCTTGTCTACGTAGATAACGTGATCGAAAATTTTGCAACTTGTCCAAAATCAATTTTCAAATATAATGGAAAATCCTTTTATATTTATAATAAAGCTACAATTTTAGCCATAAAGTTAAAACACGTGTTTTTTTATTTTTTATTGAAACAAAACTATAATTAAAGCTACATTGAATTTTAATGTAAGTTAAACGTGTTTTAATTTTGTTAATATTAAAAAATGAAGTTGTGAAAAGGAAAACACATTTTTTCTTAAATATTAAACTTTCTTTTTCGCTACTGTAGTACTGTCTGATCCTGTTTGTTGCCAACTCCTAAATAAATTTGAGTTTAAATCTCCTTATAATTTTTACAATCCGATCGCAATCTAATATTTGAATAGGAATTATCTGTTTTAGAAACGAAAAGGCTTTATCACCTATTAAGTTTAATGGTTGACAGGAAGTACATTTTTGTTTAAAAAATTCAAGGTTCCTAAAACTGATACATTTTATATTTAAAAAATATTTGATGATGTTAAGTTTTAGGTAGGAACTTCAAATAGTTAAAGCAAAAGTAGTCTTACAAGTGTTTAACTCAAAAACTGAGTAAAGATTTTTTTAAGAGCTAAATCTTAGCAAAAAAGGGTTGTGTTGAGAAAAATTTAAAAGAATTTCAAAAAAATTATTTAAATTTTGTATTCTTTTCAAAAATCGATTATTTTAAGAAACGATTTTTTAATTGAAGCATTAAACCGTCAGGCAATTTATAAACTTGATTTTTTTTTCATCAATATCTCGGCAAATATTAACCATTATTTTTATAAAGATCAGATTCAAGAACTAAAAAATATTTTTTTGAACTTTCTACAAAGTTTAGAAAACTTTAAGAAATTAATCTTTGTTTCGTTGATTTTCTGCAGAATGGCATTAGTATTCATGTCTGTTTTAATGTCGATTTTAAAATGGCCCCCTTAGCTGTGTTTTCATCTAAAGAACGGAGTTTATTGTTCAAGCATTATTAACACCTTACTGAAAACGAGAAATGAAATTTGCTCGTTTTAATTAAAAACCCATAAACACTTAATTACTACCGCTATCAAAATAAATGCATGGGACATTTTAGACATAAATATACAAGTTCTCAGTTTTCGAAGATTTGAAAAATAAAGAGGAGAATTATGGTAATCAAATATCAACAAGATATTTGATAATAGTTGATAATTATCAACAAAATTAATGAATCGGTATTATGGTGATCAATTATCAATATTTTTGATAAATAGTGAATTAAAAGATCTATTGTGAATAGCTTTATTGATAAACTCGGTATTACGGCTATCAAACATATTGATACCCATCAAATATTCTATCAGCTACAAAATCTTCGTTGACAAATGTATCAAATTTATCAAATTCGTAAATGGTAAAGAATTGTAATTTAAATACGATTTATAAAGTTTTTTTGTAGTTTTTATTGAATATACAAATTGAAGAACGAAATGCCTTCACTAGAATTGAAGGCAATTGTACTGAGGAACGAAGGTTTATCGTGCAATCAAAAATAAACAGTATTACGAGATGCTTCAAACCCATAAATTCATGAATTCAAATAAGCAAATATTTAATGAAAACAACTTACATTATTCCGCCGAAATTATTTATAGACCAAAACACAAGAACTTAACACAAATGACAAACGTCAAACACCAAACAAAACCTATTCGCAATCGTATAATGATTAGTATTTACAATGGCTGAAAAATTATCATTTGATACTCATAATACCAAATTATCAATAAATTGATAGAAGTTATCAGTTATTAAATAATTGATAGTTGATAGCCATAATAGGGCTATTAGGTTAGGTTAGGTTAAAGTGGCTGTCCAAGAAGGAAACGGACACACTTAGGCCAGTTTAATGGCTCATTGTGATACCACATGAATGTTGAGGCTTCCTCCTTAGCTCAATGAAACCAGTTTGAGTAAAGAAGAATTCTCCTTGGTAATTCTTGCGTTTTCGAGAATACGCCTAGTCGCTTGGCGTGCTTTCCTATTAGACAGTGTCCGATTATGACACCTATTATCGAGCTTATATGCGATCTGCTTAGAGATAGCAAGCACCTTGAACGTTTTAAATCTAGTGTTGGCCAGATGTTTTTTGTGACCTGACACGTGGTGATGTTGTTCCACCTGGTGCCTGCCCTCCTCACAGCGTCTTGCATTAGCAACAGTTTACAAGTAGCGATTGGTATATGCCAATATCTGCCAAACGTGGTAGGATGGGCTGCACTGTACCGTTCCTAGCGAGTTCATCTGCCTTACAGTTACCTGGAATGTCTCTATGGCCCGGCACCCAGCAAAGGTGAATATTAAACTGTTGTGCCATCTCCATTAGAGATGATCGACAGTTATGGACTGTTATAGAGTTTGTAGAGACAGAGTCCAGAGATTTGATAACGGCCTGACTATCTGAGAAAATACGGATATCAGGTGTTGATATCACGTCTTCTTTGAGCCAGGACAGGACTTCTTTTATCGCCAAAAGTTCCGCCTGGAAGACGCTACAATGATTGGGAAGGCGGAATGAGAGACTTAATTTCAGTCGTTCAAAGTACACACCTCCACCAACCCCTTCTTTTGTTTTTAAACCATCAGTATAAGAATGGATTGATTCGTCTTCCAGGAATGTTCTATCCCCCCAGAAAGATCTGGGAGGTATAGAAATCTGGAAATTTCTGCCGAATTGCAGAACACCACCTTGCGGTGTCCCTCTACTAACAAATCGTCTGCCAGAAGAGTTGTCCAGTTTTGAGTTAATTATTCTGCTAGTCAGCATTAAATGAATTAACTCCCGAAGCGAACTCTCTACATTTAGAGATGTTAATGCAGATGTGTCCACGTTGTTAAAGGCAGCTTCGATGTCAAGGAAAGCAACCATAGTGAACTCTTTATGATGGAGGGAATATTCGACGGTGCGTACTAAGGTGTGTAACGCTGTATCCACCGATTTACCTTTACAGTACACATGTTGAGACGAAGACAGGAGTCTTGTATCAATACTTTCCCTTAAATGGATATCAATCAATCTTTCCAAGGTCAGAAGGAATGATGATAGACTTAAAGGTCGTAGATCTTTAGGATTGACTTGCGAGCATTTACCTGCTTTGGATATAAAAACAACTTTAACTTTTCTCCATGCCGAGGGAACATGAACCAGGTAAAGACAGCTGGTAAAAATTGCCTCAAGGATTGGTGCAATTATATCAGAATGTATTCACTCTTGCTCTCCAAGAAAAATAAAATCTTAAATTTGTTCAGCATAGAAATTGCAAAATTAATATAATAAAATAATAATAATATACTCCATAGTCCTTCCTTATTCCAAAGACTTAACGAATTACATCGTCATCCTAAGATCTCCAGAACTAATATATTTATACTTAAAATCAATGTTCCAACTAATTGAAGCTATACGCCATTATTGTATTGAGTATTAGTGTTGATAGAACATTACTTTTATTTATACCACCCTAATAGTTGTTAAGAACAGTACCTTACCTATCACTGACTTCAAGACTCTACTAATTTTCCTTCTAACGAAACACGAAACAAAATGCATTTATAAGCAAGACCAATTCGTGTCCAATGAACCAATCCTCTCTATATTAACCCATGAACCACGCCTCAGTAGTCAAAAATCGGCAATATCCAAGAACACTACGAGTATAATAGCTTAATGTACATGCATAGAGCTTTATAGATACTTTTTTTCCAAGGTCCATTGCACGGTCCATTAGTTGCATCTTCTTGATTTTTCAATTATATGTATTGTACATACCTATACCAAAACCTATCTATGTTTTTTTATATCACATGCTCCATTTTCTATTCCATTGTGACAGCTTAATGTCTACATTATCATTACAAGCCATTGAACTCTCTAAAATGGTTAGTCATGGTCTTTGGGTTTTCTTAAACGACCCTTATTACAAAAATCGACACAACCAGGCGTATCCATCAAATCTCCATAAAATAGCGCCAAACAAACACCAAAAAGAACGCGCATTGTCACCGTCCGACGTGTCAAAACCATCCCGAATGTCTCATATCATACACGTACTCATATAACCGAAGCAAGGAATACCCTCTTGGCGTTCCTTTAACTATACTTATGTTCTTCTTTTCAACTTTGCATGTTCTTGTTTTTGTGTTTTTTATTTAGAAATTGTCTTGCTTCGTTGGATATTCCTTCTATTTATGGACATTTACACTGCTTAAATTTGGTCTTCACAGATTTCACCCTTCGATGAGCAAGTCGCCAATGCCAGGGCCCGCGGGCCGCTGCGCTGCCGCCAGCGACCGACTGACAAAGGCAGAGCGGTCGATGGTGGTGTGTGCTATTGGCACTCCACGCCGAACCGAACTAATAATGAACCAAATATAAAAGCCATCAAGGTGCTTCCCCGCGAGAATGCTTCAAAGGTTTTTGGCATTCATTGGGCTCCGGCTCCTGCTCCTGCTGCAGGCTCAAAGTCTGGCGAATTAAATGTTGAAGTGTGGTAAACCTGTTTGCAACCTGTAGAAAATTTTGCTGTTTTTTTGTGTCTTCTTGTGTATACCTTCTTCAGCCATCCAGCCAGGCAGGTAGTAGATATATATCGCTATATAGACAGAGATGTCTTCCTGGATATCTCGCTTCTTCTTGCCGTATGGTCTCTCACTGGGACATGGTGTTATGGTAATATGACCTCATCCCATGTGGATTCCGTGTGGATAGCATCTGTTCCCTGAAACAATTAATAAAGATTGTCGGCTTATGGTTTTTTTTTTGTGTTGCTCTTGTATCAACCTATGAGGATGATGGCACCCTTCTTCTTTTTTTTTATTTTTCCATTTCTTCCCCCAAAGACCATTTACCAATATTTTAATGAACGATGTGCCATTGAAGTTTATCGGGCGAATTATTTGTTTTGCCGTCATCACACGACGACGACGTACAATATTGTGCTCTTCAGGACTTTCTGTATTTCATTTTATGGCTTTAGCTTGACTCAGCTTTCAGCGTTTATATGCGGAATATAGATGCATATAAAAATATTGAGATATGTTTTTTTTTATCTAAATTCTGAATCCCCCTTTTTATACTAAGAACGCGCACTCAACGAAGCTAGACGAAATTGATTTTCCAGAAAAAAAAAATAAAGAATGAAACGCCAACATCGAGCGTGCAAGGGTCTTCTATAAAGGGTGTTTCGTGTAAACTGTTTAAGTTTCAATTAAACATCTTGATCTTTGATAAAACGAATCTTGAAGATAAGACTTGTATTCGGTCCGTTGGTCAAAAAGGGTGTTTCAAAATCAACACCACCATTTGTGTGATTGAATAATAGTTGGTAAGGTCCTAAATAAATAAAATTTTACAACTGAACGGATCTAAAAGGTTAACTCTACTACAAAATCGCCGTAGGGTGTAACGATAGGTAAAAAGTTCTTAATATAGGTACTTCTGAACTTTGACAGTTGATAGTGGTCCTAGAGTTGAGAAAATATCTGCCATCTTGGAAATAATTAATGGTGTCTGTTCTGCCAAATCACAATTTGTGGACAAAAACATGTGAAAACAATATAATATGCTACATCAAAGTTGGTGTTCTATTCAGGCAAAGTTCTACTCTTCTACCCAGATTTTGATTTACTATATGGTTTTTTAATTTAAGTACGCTGTTTTGTAGAAAAGATCGCTGCAGTTAGTGTGTGTAGGCGCATTCTAGACAGTCGCTTACATGGTTAATTTTCTGTCGTGAAACAACCGTAGAAAACGACGCACGTGTGATTGTTTCTCGGGACCATAGAGAATTTGGAAACATTCCCCGAAAAATTATCTTGTATCTATGACGATATTAATCCTCATCAAATCCAAGATCGTCCAATGCTTTGAACGTGTGTGAACTGCTCATGTTACATTGCAAACTATGCACGAGAGATTCGATGATATATTGTCAATTAATGTGGAAATGATGTAAGCTGGGCACCAAAATAAGGTTATTTAAAACTGTAATACTTTTTCTCCTGGAAGTTGCTGTTCCATGTGAATTTTTCATCGTTTTGGAGAAAGTAAGATTATTGCACTTGATATTTCAAAGGCATTTGCTAGAGTTCGGCATCAAGGTCTCTTATCGAAAATGCATGCATTTGGTATTGATGAATCTCTTCTTCGTTGGGTAAGAAATTACCCTTCGGACCGTTCAATTCAAGTAGTATTGGACGGGTTCAAATCTGATATCCAGGGCTCCGTTTTTTCTCGGACACTCTTCCTTTTTTGGATAAATGGTCTTTTGTGTGAAACTAACCCTCTAAATTGTTTCGCTGATGACAGTAGCCTCAGCTTTTCATATTTGTTTTTACATTCTCATCCTTGTCCTTCGGATGTGGACTATCAACGACAGCGTATGATAAGCTATTAAATTCTGATCTTGACAGCATTGTGCAATGGGGAATCAAAAACCATGTAGAATTTAATACTTCGAAAACTCAATGGTGTTTACTGTCACAAAAGCGTTACTCTCCCTCAATGCCACTATCCATGGGTGGTTCTTGTATCGAGGAGACTGAACAGCTTTCAGCTCTGGGTATGTGCATCAGAAACCAACTCTTGTAAAGTTATTACATATATGAAGTCGCCAAAAACGCTGCTAAGTGTTTAGGTTTTCTCCGTCAATGTATAAAGTTTTTTACCCCTTCTGATCTATCTATAATAAATAAAGCCTATATTCGTCCAAAACTCTAGTAAAATTCCCTTATCTTGGCAGGTTCTCCAATAATACACTTGAGTCTATTAGACGGAATTCAAAAAAGAGCTCTAAAAATGATAGGTGACCGTTGTTTAACTGAAACTTTTGTATCTCTTGAGCACAGCCGCCGTAAGGTTTCATGTTTGTTATTATTTGTTTGCTATTTTCATAAACAATGCTCTAGCTAAATAGCCAGTTGCATTCCTCCCCTCAAACAATTTAATCGTAATACCCGTTCCTTTAGGAATGCCCATTATTTTACCCTTGAGCCCAATTTCGGATGTACTGTAAAGTACAGAGATTCTTTTTTTAGTCGCACTACACGAATGTGGAATGCTTTACCATACTCAATATTTTCCACGTATATAATGTGCCTGCATTCAAAACCAATGTGCATCAGTATCTCCTTTCCAAACTAATCCACCCTTCCTAATTGCTCGCACTGTGTATTATCATTATAAGGGTATTCATATCCCATTGAGTACGCGCACAATATAAAAAAAATGTGAACTTGTCATCAAACTAAAACAGCTCTCAAATCCAACACATTCTTTCAAATTCACACTAATTTATTTTCCAGAACAATGAAAAATTGAAAATTTCAGATGCTCCAGAATCCAGGGTGGGCGAAAATTTCACTGATGCTAGTATTGTGGTCAAAAGTTTAAAAATCTTTATTAATATTTGTTACAGACCCATGTTACGAAGTCCTTTTCCCATATAGCTTTCAGTTTCTTCCCCGTTTCGAATTCTATATCTTCTATTGATTCATAGAGGTGTCCAATGATCATCTTCTTCGATTAGTCAGAAACTAATTGAATGTAAGTCAGGAAAGTTTTTGAACGGCTAAGAATTACGAGCGCAGAAATAGAGTGTTTTTATCTCTAGTCGAAATTTTACTTTGGCTTTTACCGATCCTTCCGATATTACAATAAGATCAGTAAGGTCTCGAACAGTCAACAGACGATTTTTCAGCAATGGCTTTTCCTCGTCTTCAGCGCTTTCCTGACGCTCCTTATACCACTCATAAACTTTTATTTGTTTCCAATAAAGTAGAAGAAATTTTTGCAAAATTTTCAACTTATCGGTTTTCAAATATTATAAAAAACTAAGAATTCAATTTTAGGTTTTTACAGTAGGATGCGTATTTTAAGCACTAATGATCATTTTGACCTGTATTTTCGCACATACCGAAATGTCCAACTTAAAAATAAAAACATTTGAAATCTCAAAACCCTTCAAACGGATACAAATTCCGGTGAGATCTCAAATACACTTTATTTTAATTAAAGATAGAAAACTCTTAATGAAAGACCCTTTATTTTGATGAAATTGAAATTTTGAAAAGAAATATTCGTACTTTGAAGCAATGTTTTAACAAAAACCGGAGATTTGTAAAAATATTGTATGTAGATTGAAAATGTCATTTTCCATTTCCTTGTCTTTAGGAAAGAAATGACAAATACTAAAAATTTGTCATAAAGACTAAAAGAATAAATTCTTCAAATAAGGAAGGATTCAGTAATTTTCCTTAAAAGCAACTCGGCAAACTTTTTCGTACGAAATTCTATTCTCAAGGCATTGGTAAAAATGTCTTTTCTAAAAGGGTGAATAAAAGACAAAATAGTCATCTTAAACAATTGAACACCCTATTCCCTTGGAGTTAAGCGATTTATGGCATTTTTGCTCCTCCTGAGCAATGTTGATGCTGATTAGATTCCGCCGCAGTCCTGTGTACGCTCGTTTTCTCGTCTACAAACGATATGGAGCTTCTCTTCTCTCCATCATGTACTCCATCAGTAATGAGTCTGAAATTGCAACAGAATAATGTTTTGTTCATGCATATTGCATATATGCATCTAAAAACGCAAAACGCTGAAACGATGATGCCAAGGGGTTATTACCATTCTCAGGTTAAGAGTTACGCGACGGGCCCAATAAATTTCATGACTTTAGGGCTTGATTAAATACAGTAACTTGCATGCATCCATTTGCATCTGCATATAAATACCATGGAACAGAAACAACCAAAATAACAAAAAGAAAATTTATAAATTTTCGTTGGCCTTAATGAAGTTGTAGCCACGTTTTAATTGCAACGATTTGCTGAGTAGAGTGTGTTTTTATTTTGTCGTTCAATGGAAAAAGCACGTTCCTATATTATATAAAGTGTATAAGGAGGTATAGGTTATGTATGAGTAGGTAGGTTTATATAGACAGGTATTGGAGTATTACCTGAAAAATATCCCGATTTTGCTTTGCTGCCAACAATGGTCTTACGATTAAGCCATATATTTTGGAATAAAAGCAGGCAAAAGCAACTCTGTTGCAGTAACGATCTTGAATACATATATACCACTTCGAGGTGTAATTTGATTTTTACGACATTGTAGGTTGTTGTTGTTTTATATTATAAGCACTTTCCACCCACCAACATATTGTATGGTATTGGCTTAATGAATTTTTATTGCCATCACTGGTTTACTGTGATACCCATGGAGAATGCATTAAAAATTTTGAAAACACTTTTTTGGGTTTAATAGTGCACAGCTCATTGAGTTCGGGCGTGATTCTGATTGTTTTTTGAGTAAATATCTATCTATAAGGGTGAATGGAATATCTATATGTACGTATGTATGCCTTCAAATCATGCACAAGGCGTTGATTGAGTTTTATGGATTCAAATTAAATTATAAGTACTTCATCCACATCTACATAGGTTTTTTGATTATGAGTATGGTTTTGGTCTTGTCAGTTCGAGATCATTTGTTTACAACGATTGTAATAATATAATTTTGAATAGACTCGAATTTATACACAAAATTGCTACCACAGTCGAAGAAGGCACTAAAAATCGTCATCAATCATAAACAATAAAAAGAGATTCGATTTGTTTTGTTTTGTTTCGTATTTTTTTTTTAATTTCATTCTTTGGCAAAGTTATATATATGTACATAGTAGTTAATAGGGTGGGGACTTAAATGATATAAATATAGATTGTCAGCTAGAGAGAAAAATTTATGAGTGATAAAATATAATGTCGATCATAATAAAGTTATGTTTAGACTCATTAAAGCTTCACAATGTTTTTGTTTGTTAAATTTATTGATATTAATACGACTTAACCAGAATGACCATGAGGTTATAAAATTTACATACAAATGTTAAGGATCAACACGAGTATCACTATTAAATGCATATGTTAGTTTAAAGACTAAAATATAGTTTTGAAATTTGCCTCTGAAGTTTTTGGACGTAAAAGTAGTAAGTGTTGTCAAATTAAAACTATGATTTATATTGTTTTGTTAACTTATGACTTAAAAGAACTATATACATATGTATATATATAATATATAATATATATATATATGGCGTCCGTACGTTCGCGACGTGTTTTTCGTCGTCCATTGCTCAAGAACCAGAAGAGATATCGACTTCAAATAAATTTTGTTAAACAGACAATAATGCAGAAAGGACTCTCAAACAAATTGCATTGGTGGTTTTTTTACCATAGCAATTTAAAAACAAGTTGAAAATTTAGGTTAACCTTAAATATCTTACGAACCAATAACGCTAGAGACTTGAATTAAATTTTGTATTATATATTGTAACGCGCTACCAATTAAATATATTTTTGGAAAAAATTCCACTTAAATCATAAAAACTGAACAAAAATATTTGTGACCTCGAAAATTGTACGAACCAAAAATGATTTTATCTCTAAAACAATTTTGTGCAACGAAAAATAACGTTTTCAACATGTGGTAAAATTTTGAGAAAAATCGAATTGACAGTTTTTTTTACAAAAAAATTAAAAACCTAAACAAAAATTAAGAAAAGTTGGTAAAATTTGATTTTCGACTCAATTATCTTTTCAAAAATTTGAGATTATGGCTTCCAACTAATTTTAAATTATAAGAAATATTGTTTTCACGATTTCGACAAATTTTGAAAAAAAAAATCGAATTTACAGTTTTTTTACAAAAAAATTAAAAACCTAAACAAAAATTAAGAAAAGTTGGTAAAATTGATTTTCGACGTAAATAGCTTTTCAAAACTTTGAGATGTTAGCTTCAAACTTATTTTATATTATAAACAGTATTGTTTTCAACATTCGATAAAATTTTGAGAAAAATCGAATTGACAGTTTTTTTTACAAAAAATAAAACCTAACAATACTAAAACTTGGTAAAAGTTTACTTTTGACTCAAATATTTTTTCAAAAATTAAAAATATTGGATTCAAACTTATTTTATCTCACATAAAATATTGTTTTCGATATTCAATAATTTTTTTTATAAAAATCCAACAATCAGTTTTTTCATAAAAAAATAAAATTTACAAAAAATAGTACGCAAATTTTGTTTTCGACTAAAAATCTCGTTAACAAATCTAGATTTTGAAATAAAACTATTTCATTATATGCAAAATATTGTTGGTAATTTTGAAATTTGTAAGAATAATTCAACTGACAACTTTTTTAACGCAACACGAAAATCTACAAACTTTTAAACAAGACAAATTGACAGACGGCATGGGAAGTTATCAGTGTGGGTTGCATCCCAGCCTATTTTATTATTTTAAAGATCAGAAGTACATAAAAGTAAAAGTAAAAATTTGTTGGTCAAAATTCAAAAGTTTCTCAAAAAACGTCATAATATATTTTTATAAGTTTGTTTTCTAAAATTGTTGTTATGGGTCTAAGTGCTCCAAAACATTCAAAAAGTTTTTTTAATTTTTAACTTCAGTTGAAGAAATACTTTCCATTTTTTAGCTATATGTCCCATTTATAAAGATCTAAGACTTATTTACTTCGGGGAACGCTACTTGACAATGGAACATACAAAGAGACTCCTAAATGGTTGCAATTGGCAAGCTCTTTATAAATTTATTGTATCTGCATTTATATACCGAAACAATAAAACAACAGAATTTAGATAAAAAACAAAATAGCTTACACTTTTATTTCAAAAAAAAAAAAAAAAAAAAAAACAAAGATAATCAAGTTTTTATGAAAATAGGCTTCCTTTTTATTTTATTTTATTTTTATTTTTATATTCGAAAAACATGTTTTGCATTTCAATCAACTTACCAGACAGACGGCAACGCCATTGTCTTATTATTATTTTATTTTATTAATGTCGTTGAAACTTATATTGTAAGAACTAATTTGTTATAAATAAAATATTTGAAATCTTGAAATCTTGAAATCATTCAAAAAGTTGGCAAAGCTTACGAAATTCAGTAAATTACTGAATACCAAAAATGTTTTTAAAAAAAATTGAAACATTTTATATATAGAAAGAAAAAAGATGGCGGTTGGCATCAGGGACACATCAAGTTTATGGTCTGTGATGATCAGAGGTCGTGCGACCTACTGACGCTGGCGGTCAGCCGACTTGGAGAGGTCTGGCCTGGTGCTAAGCTGGAGGTTGTAGCAAAGGAGGATATTCCTTGCAGACCAAGAGCTCGCATCACGGTTCCGGCCATATTCAAGGAAGCAGACCACGTATTGAAGGTAATCCGGCTCTCCAATCCAACCCTTCCTACTCACAACTGGAAGGTTGCGAAATTGGAGGATCCAAAGGGACCCTACAAGGGTGCAATTGTAATCATCAATGCAGAGTCCCTTTCTCCTCTGGCGCAATCAAAAGGTGTGATTAGGTTTGGGTTCGATGAAATTACGCTGAGGGTTTATAAAAAAGATGGGGTCGAGGCACAAACCCTTCCCCCTCCCCCACCCACACAAGCGGAAACTGCTGCTGAGGAACCTGGTGCATCGGTCACACTTCCTTCATTGGAGGACGATGCATCTCAGGTATCCCCAGTAACAGAGGAAGCTCCTAACAAAGACCAAGGTTTTTCCGCAATGGAGGCCGAGGTCTACGACAGCGGAGATGAGGACATTCTTTTAGAATCGTCCTCTGATATGGATGACTCCGACATTACTGTGTTGGAGGCTGATCGGGAGTGCAGTAGCAAAAATGCTGCGGTTACTCCAGATTAACCTCCAACACTCCATAAAGGCTTCGGCCTCCCTTCTTCTTCGCCTATCCAGCAGCGATGAAGATATTGTCCTGATTCAAGAACCCTGGATTGTTAAATCCATTGTTCGAGGAATCAGGACTCCCAGATACTGCGTGCTGTATGCATCAGGTGAGGATGAACCCAGATCTTGCATATTAGTAAAACGCAGCCTAAATGTATATTTACTCCCTAATTTCAGCGATCGAGATATCACCGCCGCAAGTCTGGAAACAGCCAGAGGAACGTTCTGGCTGGCGTCGGCGTATCTTGGCCACGACCATCTTGGCCCTCTCCCGGGTGACACTCTGGAGAGATTGATAACTGAAGCACAAAGGCTCAACATCGGCCTCATCATCGGTAGTGACGCTAACGCCCACCATACAGTATGGGGTAGCAAGGATATAAACGACAGAGGTGAGTCTCTTTTCGACTATATTCTAAACACTAACCTACTCGTAAGTAACGTTGGTAATGAGCCAATCCTTATTACTAAAAATCGACAAGAAGTTTTAGATATAACTCTTGTCTCCGACTTCATTAATAATAATATTTTGAACTGGAAGGTATCTAAAGATCACTCCTTTTCTGATCATAGATACATCCAGTTTGACTTTATAAATGAACCACCTTGCCGATCTTTCGAAATCTGAAAAGAACAAATTGGCCAAAATACAAGAGAACGTTAAATAGTTTAGTAAAACCTGAACTTTTTAATACTCCCTCCAACATTGAAGATCAATAATCTAACATTAGCCCTAAACAAAGCTCTAGATACTGCATGCCCTCTTATACAAGTAAGAGGTAAAAAGAAGCCACACTGGTGGAACTCAGGGCTGGATCCACTTCGAAAAGAATGCAGAAAACTCTTTAACAGAGCCAAAGCTTCTAGAGACATGTCTGACTGGGATTCATATAAAGAATCACTGAAGATTTATAAAAAAGAACTGAGGAAAACCAAACGATCATCTTGGAGAAACTTCTGTAGTAACGTTGAAGATTGCTCCGAAGCATCCAGGCTGCGCAAAATCCTCTCCAAAAATCCAATCATGCCAAGTTGCTTGAAAAACGCCTCTGGCCTCTGGACCAATTCAAGCGAAGAATCGCTCAACTTGCTACTAGACGTCCACTTTCCTGGTAGCTCTAATATTATTAATAACGTTGCACTTAATAATGGTGACAATACTTTACAACCCCCACAAGGTCTAGTCACTAGGGAAAAACTCAAATGGGCTATTAACAGCTTTAAGCCATATAAATCTGCTGGTCCGGGTGGTGTAATTCCAGCCGAACTGCAAGAAAATGCAAGTTTTCTAATACCCATCCTAGAAAACATCTTCAAGGGATGCCCTAAATTGGCATACATCCCGATGTCTTGGAGACAAGTTAAAGTTGTTTTTATTCCAAAAGCTGGAAAATCCAGTCACGTAAACCCTAAAGACCTAAGACCTATCAGCTTATCATCATTCCTTCTCAAAACTTTTGAACGTTTGATCGATATCCACTTAAGGGCAAGTATTGATAAGTCCCTCTTTTCAAAGGCTCAACACGCCTACAACAAAGGGAAATCAGTTGAAACGGCTCTACACAGTATAGTACGTACAATCGAATGTTCCCTCCATCATAAAGAGTACACCTTAGTTGCCTTCTTAGATATAGAAGGTGCATTTAACAATGTCGACACATCTGCAATTGCACGTGTATTGACATCTCTGAAGGTAGATAATTCGATCAGCGAATTGATTAATCAAATGCTGATAAGCAGGATTATCAATTCAAAACTGGGCGATTTTACTACACAAAGGGGTGTCAGCAGAGGTACGCCACAAGGTGGTGTCCTATCCCCTCTCCTCTAGAATTTAGTAATAAATGAATTACTAACTACTCTAGAAAGAGAGGGATACAGAGTGTTTGCCTATGCGGACGAAGTTGCTATTGCAGTAACGGGTAAACACTAAACATCCCAATATACTAAAAGAACTCTTACAAAACGCTTTAAATAAGCTCACCAGATGGGCTAATCGGTGTGGACTAGGCGTTAACCCACAAAAACCCGACCTTGTCCTCTTCACAAGGAAATACAAAGTCCCACACATTGACCCTCCCCTCATAAACGGTGTACCACTTACATTCTCTGGACAAGCAAAATACTTGGGTCTCATTTTAGATAAGAAATTAAGTTGGAAACCTAATATTCAAGAGAGAATAAACTAGGCCACAGTAGCCCTGTTCTCCTGTAAAAAAGCCATTGGTAATAAATGGGGCCTACAGCCCCGCATTACACACTGGCTATATATCTCGGTCATAAGGCCGATCGTTACTTATGGAGTAGCGGTATGGTGGACGGCGCTAGATACAGCGACAAACCGCGATAAACTCAGCAAAGTCCAACGAACAGCCTGCCTGTGTATGGGAGGAGCACTTCGCTCCACCCCCTCCGCCTCACTAGATGTTCTGTTCCATCTAATACCGCTGGACATTTTCAGCAAGCAAACAGCCGCTAACACTGCCATACGGCTTCAAGCCTCCTCTCTGTGGATCAATAATGGAATTGGCCACACCACTATTTTGAACTCGTTCAGAACTATAAACAGTAATATTGACTACACCATACCCCATCCCCAGTTTAATAACTATAGCTTTAAAGTGACTATACCTCCCAGGTCTTCTTGGGAGAATACATCATTTTTGAACGATGGTCCTATAAATTTTTATACAGACGGATCAAAAACGGAGGATGGGGTTGGTGGAGGCGTATACTCAGATAGACTAAACTTAAGTCTCTCCTTTCGTCTACCCGATCATTGTAGCGTGTTCCAAGCTGAAATCCTGGCTATAAAAGAAGTCCTATCCTGGCTTAGAGAAAACGTTATATCAACTAACGATATACGCATCTTCTCGGATAGTCAAGCTGCGTTAAAGTCCCTAGACTCTGTCTCCACAAACTCATTAACAGCCCTAAATTGTCGATCATCTCTTACGGAGATGGCTACACAGTTCAACATTCACCTTCTCTGGGTGACGGGCCATAGAGACATTCCAGGAAATTGCAAAGCTGACGAACTTGCAAAAAGCGGAACAACTTTACCTCTGCTGGCTCATAATGCTAACATAGGTATCCAACTCAGGTGGAATAACACCACCACCTGTGTCGCAACAAAACTAATTTGGCCTATTCTTAGCGCCAGGCGCTCAAAACAATTAATCTCTCTGAGTAGATTGCACATTAGCTACGTTATAGGTGTCCTGACTGGGCACTGCTTAATAGGAAGGCATGCTATTCGACTTGGAGCCCCTGCAAATGATTTTTGTTGGAGTTGCATGGACGAAGAAGAAGAGGAGACAATCTCTCATCTTCTGTGCACATGCCCTGCCTTATCACAAAGACGTAGAATCCACCTTGGAGAATACTACTTTAACGATACCAGCGATCTAAAAAATTCAGACATTACTTGTCTCCTAAGCTTTATTCGAAGCTCCAATTGGTTCAACGAGTTAAGCTGATTAACTGATCCATGTGGTATCACAACGGACCATACTTTGGTCTAAGTGTGTTGGACGTCCCAACCAACAGCCACTTTAACCTAACCTAACCTATATATCGTGACGTGATAACTAAACTAGTAACATTTAAAAAAAAAATAAACTAACGGTTTATTTTTAAAATAAAAAAAAACTGATAAAAAATAACTGTCACCCCGAATATTTTACGAACACAAATTGATCTTATTTCCAAAATAATTGTATGCAACGAAGAATAACGTTTTCAAAATCTGCTTAAATTTTGAGAAAAATCGAATTGACAGTTTTTTTTACAAAAAAAAATAAAAACCTAAAAATAAAATTAATACAAGTTGGAAAAAATTGATTTTCGACCTAAATATCGTTTTAAAAATTAAAGATATTGGGTTCGAACATATTTCATCATATAAAAAATATTGTTTTGGAAGCTATTCATTACAAAATGATTTCGTTCTTTGCTGAATTTTTTTAGAAAAACCAATATGTATTTGTTTATATAAGAAATAAAAAATGTCAAGAAATGCTACTAAGATTGGAAAACATTGGTTTTCCAATAAAAATCTCGTTAACAAAAATAGATTTTGAAATCAAACTAGCTATTTCATCATATGTAAAATAGTTTTTACCAATTTGTAATATTTTAGAAAAATTCAACTGATAACTTTTTTTAAAAAACTCAAAAACCTACTGTAGCAACATCCAAGTGAACGCACTACAATAACCACGCACTTGAACGCGACACACAGCTGGCTGCTTGTCACCTGTCATCTTTTTGACAGCCAACATGACCGGCCATTAACATCCGTTGAAGAGCTTTGGAGTTCTCTTTTTGTTTCTAATATCGTAGCCTCTTGTCGATCGGTAGCTGTAGAGGATGCAATTTAATTTATTTTTAAGTGATTAGTTTTTGTATACTAGGAAAATAAACATTATAATTATTTTATTATAAAGTAAATGAATTTACAAAAACAACAAAAAACTGATAAGAAATGGTTTTCGACTCAAGTATTAAAAGAAAATAGAAAGATATTGTCTTCAAATTATTTATCTCTTACACAATATTGTCATGAATATTTTGTTCAAGTTTTAGCATAAGAGAAATTGAAAGACGGGATGGGAAAATATCAGTGTGGGTCGCATCCCAGCCTCTTTTTTAGAAATATTTTGTATGTGTACTGTGCAGTTATTTAGTGCTTATAAATATGGGTTTTACATTTGAATGTTGTTTTAAAATGCTGACCGATTTTTGAAATATCGAAATTGAATCAATTTTTGGATGCAGTTTTTTTTAATTTTTTTTTGTAAAATTGTCTGACAATTTGACTAGAATTTGAAAACATTATTATCTTGTAAAAAATAAACCAACACAAATTTCATACTCACGTTACAAGTACGAATTTTTTGTTGACATGTGTTATAAATAATTTATTTTTACATTTTCAGAACTATTTTATATTATTTTAAGAACTTTTGCGGAACAACATTTATGAGAATCGTGTTCTTTTCAAAAAAAATTCAAACTCAAATCGTATACGATGACATTCCACAAATTCACTTTCATAACCGAAAAGATTCACTGAAAACTATCTTCTGCAATTTTAGTTTAGTGTCCCTGGTAAAACACGCGAGAATTTCAATATAGATTTTTACATTTTTCTAAAAAAAATCTGTTTAAAAATTTAGAAAACCTAAACAAAAAAATTATACACGAATAAGAAAATTCAACCATTCATACATTGTTTCGGTGTTATCAAAAAAAAAATGTCTCTCAAATAAATACTACAAATCTAAAATCTATATTTTCGAAACAAAACTTTGATACAAAAATATCCCTAAGACAGTCCTCTAAAATTCGGAAAGCGAAATAATTTCATACTGTTAGCTAATTTTAATGGCATTATTGGACCCCTCCAAATTTATTCGCTCGGACTACCTTTAACGCCACATGTTGTTCAAACTATTGGCACAAATCATGCAGTGTAAATTGAAACTAATGAAATTGATTTATGTATATCAATTTCCTAAAAATGTGAATACATTTTTCTAAACAGACTATCAGGACACTTAAGTCAAAAAAGAAATTGACAAATAACACAAACAATTTAACTCTGTTCATTGCAACGTGTTATCTATTTTGCAGCTGGAATTCGATATCTGTCAGTTGAAAGTTTTTCAGTTGAAAGTCTAACATTTATGAAAATCGATCGCCTAATTTTATCGCACAACGCATACAAATTGTTAAAGCCTACTACAAAAAAGGTGATTCTGCCACACATCGTGCTTTAAGACAAGATTATGGTTTACATAATCGTCCACCTACGCAAGCAATTAGCGGTTACAGATATTTTAAGACCTGTGCATTAGGGTGTCCCGACAAATTTTTTTTTTGGATTTTCCGAACAAAAGACCTCTCAAAACTTGCGTAATTGGACTTAGATTACAAAAATATATAAAAAAAAATATTTAAATTTGTCTAGGGGGTTGTACCGACCCTCAAAATTTTGACAAATTGATATTTTTATGCTTTTTTTCCCTTCCTTAATTTCTGTTCCTGAGCTACTATTTATTATAAAATATTAACTTTTTGATCTTATTAGGTTTAGAACATATTTGACGTTTTGATTTGCATGCAACAATACGTTTCCAGCGGTTCCAAATTTATAAGGTTTTAAGCTAAAAATACCCCCAATATGTGACCAAAATTGAATTTTTTTAATTTTTGGCGCATATTGCTATTATCATCATTTTCCTGGAACTTGAAACCACTGCTCTATAAATCTGACACAATTTGAATTAAAGTTTCTATACCTATCCGATTTTGAAGAAAAATTTGTTTATAAATTTGAGGCCTACCTGCACAAATGGCTTAATTTATTGATGTCCTTTAAGGATATGGGTTTTTACCTGTTTCCTACCTGTAAAATACACAACTCAATCCGGTAATAAAGTCGGATTTAAAACTGAAGGCTGTTTTCTACCTGACAAATATCTACAAAATTCAATCCGGTAATAAAGTCGGATTTAAAGCGAAAGGATTTGAAAAGTGGGCGTTTTGTGGAGAAATATGGGAAAAACTACAAATGTGGTTTATTGAGGAAACGTAGAGGTTTTTCATTCACCATTTGTTTATGACTAAATGGGTTGTTGAACTCCATAACTTGTAGACCTGATCTTATACAAAAGCCACACTTTGAAGTCCTTAGTATTCATTCAAGATCCTCAACGGGTTGTGTAAAGTGCGTTGTAACAGTTTTAAAAGCAATTTTTGTGATTTTTTTAAAATAATGAGTTCAAGACGTAGTGGGACTACTTGTGCTACATTGGGATCATACAAAAAACTTGACGATCGGCAGCTACCAACTACAAGAGATGTTATTAAATTAATTTTATTTGTAAGGAACGAACTTAAACTTAAATTCAACGGAAAGGATCCTTCCCATGCAGAAATATATGCGATTGTTTTTGAAGAAATCGACAATATTTCGGCTAAAGCTTCGATTACAATTGTAACTAAGGAAAGAGTTATTCAATTACTTAAATCCTGTTTCGAAAAGTACAATATTGTGAAGCGATACCCCAAAAGCAAACAAAATGCTAGTTTCGAAAACAAACTGAAGTGTTTTTAAGAGTCATCTGAGAAGCTTTTCGACGTTGCTGCTTGTAAATGCACTTCATTTGAAACTTGTTCGTGTTTAAAACCAAAGAAAGTTCCCATCCATGAGAGAAGTTTTTTGTTGGATCAAAGGAATGAAAGGAAAATGGTTATAAGCGGGGTTGACAAGAAAGAAACAAATATCTTGTGTGTGTGCATCATTGTTTCGCTCGTACCACTGAAAATATCGCTGCTGTTAGTGAAAGTGTTGCCGAAGACCCGAATGTGTCGATTCCTCGTCGTTCTCAGGAATTAGGAATGTCTTAAGGCACATTATGGCGAATTTTGCATTTGCATCTACACTTACATCTATACAAAGTCCAGCTCACATAACAAATGAAGCCATTCAGAACCATTCACAATGTCGTAGATACGTCGAACAGGCGGTGGACGCCAATTTTTCGAATTTTCTTCAGCGACGAAGCACATTTCTCACTCAATGGGTATTTTAATTTTAATACAAAAAAAGAGCCTGGGTTGCGACCCACACTGATAACTTCCCATCACGTCTATCGATTTGTCTTGCTTAAAAGTTTGTCTAAATGTATCAATTCTTACCAAATTTGCGTTCTATTTTTTGTAGATTTTATTTTTTTTATGAAAAAACGGACTGTTGGATTTTTATAAAAAAATTACTGAATATAAAAAACAATATTTTCTGTGAAATAAAATAAGTTTGAAGCCAATATTTTTAATTTTTGAAAAGCTATTTGAGCCGAAAATCAATTTTTACCAACTTTTATTAATTTTTTTGTTTAGGTTTTTATTTTTTGTAAAAAAAACTGTCAATTCGATTTTTCTCAAAATTTTTCCTAATGTTAAAAACAATATTTTTTATAAGTTAAAATTAGTTAGAAGCCATAATCTCAAATTTTTTAAAAGATGTTTAAGTCGAAAATCAATTTTTACCAACTTTTGTTAATTTTTTTTTTCGGTTTTTAATTTTTTGTAAGAAAAATGTCAATTCTATTTTTTTCAAAATTTTACTGAATGTTGAAAACAACATTTTTGAAAGATAAAAGTAGTTTAAAGCCAATATCTCAAAGTCTTGAAAAGATATTTGAGTCAAAACTCAATTTTTACCAACTTTTTTTTTATTTTTTTTTAGGTTATTATTTTTTGTAAAAAAACTGTCAATTCGATTTTTCTCAAAATTTTATCAGATGTCAAAAACATTATTCTTCATTGCACAAAATTGTTTTGGAGATAAAATCATTTTGTATTCGTAAAATTTTCGAGGTGACAAATTTTTTTTTCAGTTTTTTTGATTTATAAAAAAAACTGTTAACTGGATTTTTTTTTAAAAAATATACTTGTTTGGTATCACGTTACAATATATTATATAAAATTTAATTCAAGTCTCTAGCATTTTTGGTTCGTAAGATATTAAGGGTTAACCAAAATATTCACCTTTTTTTTAAACTGCTATGGTAAAAAAACCACCCACGCAATTTTCTTGAGAGCCCTTTCTGCATCTTTCTGCCTTATTATCTGTATAACAAAATTTATTTAAAGTCGATACCTCTTCTGGTTCTTGAGCTATGGACAACGAAAAAAACGTCGCGAACGTACGGACGTACGGACATACGGACGTACGGACGTACGTACACACGCACGCACAGACATCTTTCTAAAAATCTTTTATTTCGACTCTAGGGACCTTGAAACGTCGAGAAATGTCAAAATTTTCAATTTGACAAATCGGACCCAATACAATAGCTTCCTATGGGAAGTTAAAAATGTCGTAGTTGGGGTTCTGAGAATCCTCAAGTAATTGAAGAGAGGCCATTACATCCACAAAAAGTCACTGTTTGGTACGCCCTTTAGTTCGGAGGTGCGATTAGACCTTAATTCTTTGAAAACGACGATGGAAAGACTGTCACCGTCATTTCGTAGCGTTATGGTAACATGATAACGGACTTTTTTTACCTACTATTGAAGAATACGACTTGGAAAATATGTTGTTTTAACAAGATTGTTTCAAAATGTGGTCGAAAATTACCTCAAAAGAATCGATGCTTGCAACAATTCGCGTGGTGGTCATTTAAATAATGTAGTGTTTCATACATTATGCCAATGTTCAAACTATATTATAATAAAAAATAAATATTATGTACAGGTTTTCAGAATACTTAAGTTAAAAAGTTAAAAATAAATGGACAAACAATTTAACACTATTCATTGTACAATACATGTACATAAATACATGGTGACTCAACATCCTTTAAAATTAATTTACCATTCATCGTCACATGACGAATCAGCTGACATCAAATTTAAACAAATTTATAACGTCTGCAAATTATTTTGTCATTAAGTAGATAGGTACCGTAAAATATATCCTTAAGTCTTGTTATAAAAACACTTTTTCCCTCTTTCTTCATCAATCAGCTCCATTAAGAAACAAAAAAGAAAAAGAATTTTTATCATCACATTAATATCGCGTGCAGTTATATTTTTTAGCATGCAAAAAGCAGCCTTAATTAATTAAAATAAAAAAAAAAACATTAAGAAAAAAAAACGCATTTGAATTGCAATATTCATACAAACCACTAGGTAGGTAGGTAAATACATACCTCCTGCCCCCTTTATGCCATTACACTTTTTGGCATGAATATAAATTTTAAATCCCCACTCGAAAACGCAAGGACTCTCAACTCGTAAACATGAGTTAATATGTTGCTTTATTTGTTTGAATTGGCTGTAAAATCCAAGCCCTTGCTGTATTAATATATTTTTCTTTTATTTATGGGCAAATATTTTCAACGCATATTTATCATAGTATTTTGTTGTTGTTGTTATTTATATTTTGCATAGCTAACAACAATAAATGTGTTTGAATACGAGGAGAATTTATTTCCCGAAACACACAGAAAGAGCCAGCGTAAAAGCAGAACTTACACACATTTTTTGCTTTGAGAGTTTTTTTTACAAAAGGTTTCAAGGACCTTGCAAATATGTGAAGTGTGTGTATGCAAATAAAATTATTTGTTTTACTTTGTTAGTCAAGGAGATTTTGATGTGATTTATTTGTTAGATAAGCGAGAGCTCATTTATTTGTATGGAAATGAAATTTAAATTGAATTAATCGTCAAATTAAAAAGGGAAAACAAAATTAAAGTGGGTAATTCAGAATCACATTATGCATTTGAAGGAGTTGTTTTTTTGGTCACGATTGAACATTTTTCCCAACAGATTTGAAATTTTTTACCAGAAAAAGGATTCGTTTTTTAGTTTGTTGTTAAATTTAAGATAACACAAATCAAATCACATTTTCATTATCGAATTAAAGTCAACTTAATGACAGTCGAAATCAATTTTGATTAAGACAAACCAAAGACCACCTATTCAAATGCAGATGTTTGTTTTCTGTCACTGATGTTTCTTTTGGTTCTCTTATAATGAACCAACTGCAACTCATTTCTGAAATGGACAGTCATTATTGTTGCTTGTGTCTTGTATCTTTTTTGTTGGCTTTAGCTCGTGGTTCCACATTAAACACCAAAAACGAAATAAAAATGTTAAGGGTGTTCTTATCTGATGGCAGTTCTTCGAGTTCCAAAGAAGGATTCTTTTATTATTTGGCATTGGATATGTGTGTGCCCTCGAGCTAGACAGCGCACACCTTTTTGATAAAGTCTGACACTAACAGCTAACAGCTGCTGAGTGTTTTAGTAAGAAAATAAATAAAAAAGAAAGGTGTAAGTGAGTCAGCAAAATAATTCCTTCCAAAAATTGATGTAAGCGTATATACGAGTTCAATGAGGGAGGGGCACATGTCAAATATGTCAAATGCTCAACAAACCAAATTGAAATGTTATAAAGGAAGATGTTTTTTTTTTGTGGTTGAAAATATGGATATAGTTTATGTGCAATTGATTTTAATATTTACTTAGATCTACCTTTTTAGGGATTTTGTACACATTGGTTGGTAGTGGATTCAAATTAAAGGATTTGGTTTAAGTTGATAGGTTTTGGTATTGAGTCTTTTTAATAACTTTTTCAATTAATATAAATCTGTTAAATTCTTTGAAAAGAAACGTTTTTTATATAGACTGCGGCGGAGTATTTGTTCATTGCTTTGAAGACAAAATGTTTTATCAATTAATTAGTATTTTTTTGAACCAGTTGATTGAGTTGGTTGTCTTAAAATTGTATATTTTAGTATCTTATTCTTTTTTAGTGGTTTAGAATTTAAAACATATTTGAACTAGAAGTTAATCATTAACTTTGCTTGGCAAATATGTATACATTTCTTGGGAAATAATAACCAATATTAATATTAATTTACTGCGTGCATATAAGAGCTGCATGGCCGGTATTATACTTGTACAAAATTTCGGAGATTTTGATCAAACAAGACATGTTTGACTGTTTGTCTGACTCTACATCCTAAACCATTTCATTTCATTTATTTATTGTATAATTATACTCTGTAAGATACAATATCTTATAAGCTAGAGCAAATCTCAGTATCATAATACTATTTTTACAAAAATTGTGCTTTGAATTCAAATGGTGGAATTATTATGTATGCATTAAACAGATTAACAAAACAACATAAATTATTTAGGTATAAGTTAAAAAAAAAGAAGAAAGTAATATATGTACATATGTACATTCGAAATTATCTAAAAATTTAAATTTACAATTTACCATTAGTCGATTGAGTTCAAACTTCAAACGAATTGAAGCAGAATTTAGCAGATTTACGTTAGCCGTTTTACCCATTTGTTTGATAGCTGAAAATAATAGGAGTCCCCATACAAATTTGTTGGCCAATAACCGAAAATAAGAATTTTCTCAAAAACAGTCCAAAAGAGTTGTATGAAATTTTAACTAAAATATTTGGTCTTAACATGGCTTCTTTTAATATAAATAAAATATATTTCCTGTATTTTAAGATTTAAAAATGTATATCCTCAAAAAAAGTTTTTTTTTTTTTCAATTTAAATGCCATTTGATTTATCAAAATTATCGAATTTCGTAAAAAAAGTATTATTTTTCTTTGTCGGGCGATTTTTAAAAATTAAACAACTAGTTTTGATTGCAAAATCGGGATAATAAAAAACGGGATTATAAAAAACGAAATTATAAGAAATGGGATTACAAAAAGCGGGATTATAAAAAATCGGGATTATAAAAAGCAGGATTATAAAAAACGGGATTTTAAAATCGGGATTTTAAGAAACGGGAATATAAAAACCGGGATATCGAACCCAACCCATTTATTTTTTATGAAAAAACGGACTGTTGTATTTTTATATTTATTAGTATTATTATTTATTAATTTAAACGTACAAATTAATACAAAATCAGCAGGAGCGCCTTGGGCTTTCGGCTGATGTATTTTTATAAAACAATTACTGAAATGAAATAAGTTTGAAGCCAATATTTGTAATTTCTAAAAAGCTATTTGAGTCGAAAGTAAATTTTTACTATTATTTTATAATTTTTTTTTATAGATTTATTTTTTGTAAAAAAAACTGTGACTTCGATTTTTCTCAAAATTTTATAGAATTTTGAAAACAATATTTCTTATAAGTTAAAATTAGTTCGAAGCCATTATCTCAAATTTTTGAAAAGATATTTGAGTCGAAAATCAATTTTTACAAACTTTTGTTAATTTTTTTTTAGGTTTTTAATTTTTTGTACAAAAGCTGTCAATTCAATTTTTTTCAAATGTTACCGAATGTTTATAACAATATTTTTTGAAAGATTTAAGTAGTTTAAAGCCAATATCTCAAAGTTTTGAAAAGATATTTGAGTCGAAAATCAATTTTTACCAACTTTTGTTAAATTTTTTTTTCGGTTGTTAATTTTGTGTACAAAAACTGTAAACTCGATTTTTTTCAAAGCTTTACTGAATGTTAGCAAACAATATTTCTTGAAATATTAAAGTAGTTTAAAGACAATATCTCAAAGTTTTAAAAAGATATTTCAGTCGAAAATCAATTTTTACCAAGAAGAAGAAAATTGGCAATTCGATTTTTCTCAAAATTTAACTGAATGTTGACAACAATAATTTTTAAAAAATAAAATTAGTTTACCGCCAATGTCTCAAATTATTGAAAAGTTATTTGAGTCGAAAATCAATTTTTACTAACTTTTGTTCATTTTTTGTTTAAGGTTTTTATTGTTTGTAAAAAAAATGTCTATTCGATTTTTCTCACAATTTTACGGAAAACAATATTTTTCTAAAGATAAAAGTAGTTTAAAGTCAATATCTCAAAGTTTTGAAAAGATATTTGAGTCGAAAACCAATTTTTACCAACATTGAGTAATGTTTTTTTAGGTTTTTATTTTTTGTAAAAAAACTGTCAATTCGGTTTTTCTCAACATTTTTCAGAATGTTAAAAATAATATGTTTTATAAGATAAAATGAGTTTGAGGCCTTAATCTCAAGTTTTTGAAAAGATATTTGAGTCGAAATTCAATTTTTACCAACATTGAGTAATGTTTTTTTAGGTTTTTATTTTTTATAAAAAAGCTGTCAATTAGATTTTTCTCAAAATTTTATCAGATGTCAAAAACATTATTCTTCGTTGCACAAAATTGTTTTGGAGATTAAATCATATTTAAGTCGTAAATTTTTCGAGGTGAAAATGTTTTTTTTAATTAATTAATTAATTAATTAATTAATTGGATTTTTTTCCAAAAATATATTTGTTTTGTATCACGTTACAATATATAATATAAAATTTAATTCAAGTCTCTAGCGTCATTGGTTCATGAGATATTTAAGGTTAACCAAAATTTTCACCTTTTTTTTAAAGTGCTATGGTAAAAAAACCACCCACGCAATTTTCTTGAGAGCCCTTTCTGCATCTTTCTGCCTTATTATCTGTATAACAAAAATTATTTGAAGTCGATATCTCTTCTGGTTGTTAAGCTATGGACGACGAAAAAAACGTCGCGAACGTACGGACGTACGGACATCTTTCTAAAAATCTTTTATTTCGACTCTAGGGACCTTGAAACGTCGAGAAATATCAAAATTTTCAATGCGACAAATCGGACCCATTACAATAACTTCCTATGGGAAGTTAATAAAAATTCGAGTTTGATTTTGGACTGATTCAAAATTGCCTTAAAATATCTTTAGAATAATCATATTCATAAGTTTAACATTTGCATTACAAGTTTAACAATTAAAATTAAATTTAAAAACCGTAGGTTGATTAAAGTTTTCCAGGAAAAGCATAAAGCTAATTGGATTTTATTGCTCAGTTAATGATAATTATGATACCTACACACGTTTTAAAATGTCAACAATATTAATATAAGAACTCGTCCTTTGAAAAAAATGTATCAAAATCATCCGAAATATGTATAATTAAAGCGTAAGATTTTTCAGAAATTTACCTACCTATTCAATTATTTACCTACAAAAAAACCTTTGGCCTTTTTTTTTAATTTTATTATTATTGTCAATTATATCCGAACATAATGATGATATTAATAAAACATTATTTCATTTTTGCATTTTCACGTTATTTTTAATTTTTAATAATCCATTAATTACTCTGTGCTATCTTGATTTACATATTTATATCATGTGATTTACGGAACAACAACGAAAAAGGACACTCTCATGATTCTTTCTATTTCAATTCTGTTTGTTTGTCCAAAATAAAAATGAAAATAAAAAAAAATTCATTACATTTTAATTTTTGCAATGTGTTTTTATATTTGCTGTTGTTGTTGTGATATGTTTGCGTTAAAGCCCTAAAGCATTATGTGTATAGATTAATATAAGTACTATGTGCTAAAGTAGTATACTGCATACCTAGGTAGGTACTTCTGGAAACAAGCTCATTGAATATTAATTTCTGCTAGGACAAGCACTCGATGTAAATACATATATACATAGATAGATATGTAGGTATGTATGTATCCACCTGATGGTACAAATAATATAATCACCCTAACGATATCTGACACATCAACCAGAGCAATTCCAAAGTAGCATTCTTTATCGACAGAGGCATCATAGTGGCTCTGAGGATAATGAAATAATAATCATCCATTACTGTGGTGATGTTCCACAACAGGTGAGGCATTCACTTCACTTCAATTTACCTTCATTCATTTTCATTTTCATTTTCATTCGCACATTGCCATCGCACCCTTATGTCCTTGCTTGGGTCTGGATCTGGTTTGGCTCGATGGTATGGTATGGCATGGCATGGCACGATGCTATCGAATATTGATTACTCGTGGGTGTTAAGTTCAACTGATGGGAAGCCAAAATGGAGTTGGAACTTTATATGTCGAATAAACCCAAATCTATACATGAACAGAACATACCTTCCTACAATGTGAAATTTCATTATGTACAAGATATTGCAAAAGCTATATTTGTTTGGTTAAAGGTGTATAATAACTTTTATTGATATCCCAAATGAATTATATGACATTTTCCTTTGAAACAAAAAATAAAAAAAAACAACAACCACAACAATCACAACCATCACACTTATTTGAAATGGTTGTGTTATTGCAACAAATGAGTTTTGCGGTATTAAAAAATAAAAATAATACTGTTAAAAAAGTGCTCTGGAAAATTGAAATCGATTCATAATTGATTTTTCTTAAACCTCAAAAAAAGTTGATTTGAATAGGTACGAATGCATGGATCAGTTTAATGATTTTCGGGAATTATAAAAATCATTTGATGTTTTAAATAGTGATTTGAGAACGAAATGCCAAAATAAATGATGTGAGATTAAGTAAATACCCGAATATTGGATTTCAAAAACAATTGAAACATGGATTTGATACTTAAAAGTGATTTGTATTTAGTTCCTGAGCGTGCCTTAATTATCGTCGAGTGGACAAAAATATTGACGTATTTTAAAAACTTTTATTCTTAAAACCCAATGCATTTTTTTGAATATTTCTCTAAAATCGTTTTTTCAACGTCTGTCTAGATGTGTCAAACAATGTCCAAATGTTTGAATGTTGGCGACCGTGAATATACGACAAATTTGAATGGTATTTTCTTCGAAACTAAATTAGATACCGTTCACTATGAAACGATGTCAGCCAAATTGCCGCCATCATTAAGGTTTCAACACTACATATATCTTTTCAATGGGATTCTTAATGACCAATTCACAAATTTACGGCAATATTTCATCGAAACTTCGCAATTCTATCTTGATTTTAAAACCACAGCACAGACATAACATCTTATTAAATAAGTCTAAAAATGTTAGCCACAGGATTTCCGTAAACAATAAAAATCACTTCTTCGAAAAATATCACGGTCGTGAAACTTTTCCTGCTAAATTGTGCAATTTTCATCAAAATAAATGTTAACCTTCAAATTCATCCCACAAAACACCATTAATGAGCACAATCCATTCACGAAGTTCATATCTGAGTATAATGTCTAAATACAGCCCCAACCCAAAAACCGTTCCAAACAGTAAGAAGTAGAGGATGGAGAGACTTTTCAACAATCAGTCTTTGATTTTTCTAGCCCCAAATGGAAAATTCACAATGAAATTTTGATGAATCTCAGAGAAGATACGATGTTGTTCATAATCGACTGATATTAATTCTTCGGTTAACTAAAAAACCCTATGTTAAATCGCTGAAACGACAAACTTGGTTATTCGTTAACACTACGTGCTACAGCAACATACCGTTTCTAATCTTTATATCTTTTAATTGTTCTGGCAGTTCAATTTTTTCCAACAAATAAACAAATTTACTTTTACTATGCTATGCTTTCGTTATTAATCAAAACTTAATTAACGTTTATTAATATGAATACAAAAATTAAAATAGCTTTCGAACAGTTTTTCATTTGATATTTAGAAAAATAATGAAATAAAAACTTTTTCAAACTGAAAAAACTTCAAATTTTGTTAAGTCTGAACAATTTTACATTATCACCTTTTTTGGAAAATAATATTACTAAAAATAAAATCTGAAATTCCAAAAAGACTACTAAATTAAGTAACTTTACTGACATAAACAGAACTGTGTTAAATTGTGAATAAATAATAGTGAATCTAGGTCCCACGCAAAATATGTCTATCTTCGAAAATTTAAATATCATTTTACTTCTCAATAAATCCCTAATTTATAACTTTACTTTTCAAAGCTTTTTTAACTTTCTATATATGGTTAGGTTAGGTTAGGTTAAAGTGGCTGTTGGTTGGGACATCCAACACACTTAGACCAAAGTATGGTCCATTGTGATACCACATGGATCAGTTAATCAGCTTAACTCGTTGAACCAATTGGAGCTTCGAATAAAGCTTAGGAGACAAGTAATGTCTGAATTTTTTAGATCGCTGGTATCGTTAAAGTAGTAGTCTCCAAGGTGGATTCTACGTCTGTGTGATAAGGCAGGGCATGTGCACAGAAGATGAGAGATTGTCTCCTCTTCTTCTTCGTCCATGCAACTCCTACAAAAATCATTTGCAGGGGCTCCAAGTCGAATAGCATGCCTTCCTATTAAGCAGTGCCCAGTCAGGACACCTATAACGTAGCTAATGTGCAATCTACTCAGAGAGATTAATTGTTTTGAGCGCCTGGCGCTAAGAATAGGCCAAATTAGTTTTGTTGCGACACAGGTGGTGGTGTTATTCCACCTGAGGTGGATACCTATGTTAGCATTATGAGCCAGCAGAGGTAAAGTTGTTCCGCTTTTTGAAAGTTCGTCAGCTTTGCAATTTCCTGGAATGTCTCTATGGCCCGTCACCCAGAGAAGGTGAATGTTGAACTGTGTAGCCATCTCCGTAAGAGATGATCGACAATTTAGGGCTGTTAATGAGTTTGTGGAGACAGAGTCTAGGGACTTTAACGCAGCTTGACTATCCGAGAAGATGCGTATATCATTAGTTGATATAACGTTTTCTCTAAGCCAGGATAGGACTTCTTTTATAGCCAGGATTTCAGCTTGGAACACGCTACAATGATCGGGTAGACGAAAGGAGAGACTTAAGTTTAGTCTATCTGAGTATACGCCTCCACCAACCCCATCCTCCGTTTTTCATCCGTCTGTATAAAAATTTATAGGACCATCATTCAAAAATGATGTATTCTCCCAAGAAGACCTGGGAGGTATAGTCACTTTGAAGCTATAATTATTAAACTGAGGATGGGGTATGGTGTAGTCAATATTACTGTTTATAGTTCTGAACGAGTTCAAAATAGTGGTGTGCCCAATTCCATTATTGATCCACAGAGAGGAGGCCTGAAGCCGTATGGCAGTATTAGCAGCCGTTTGTTTGCTGAAAATGTCCAGCGGTATTAGATGGAACAGAACATCTAGTGAGGCGGAGGGGGTAGAGCGAAGTGCTCCTCCCATACACAGGCAGGCTGTTCGTTGGACTTTGCTGAGTTTATCGCGATTTGTCGCTGTATCTAGCGCCGTCCACCATACCGCTACTCCATTAGTAAGGATCGGCCTTATGACCGAGATATATAGCCAGTGTGTAATGCGGGGCTGTAGGCCCCATTTATTACCAATGGCCTTTTTCCAGGAGAACAGGGCTACTTTGGCCTTTTGTATTCTCTCTTGAATATTAGGTTTCCAACTTAATTTCTTATCTAAAATGAGACCCAAGTATTTTGCTTGTTCAGAGAATTTAAGTGGTACACCGTTTATGAGGGGAGGGTCATTGTGGGACTTTGTATTTCCTTGTAAAGAGGACAAGGTGGGTTTTTTGTGGGTCACGATATATATTTTAATTTAAAAACAATAGAAATTTAATTCAAGTCGATAGTGTTATTGGTTCATGAGATATTTTGGGTTAACCGAAATTTTAATTTTTTTAAAGTTGCTCTGGTAAAAAACCATCCACTCAAAAAAAAAAAAAAAAAAAAAATATATATTTATTTCGACTCTAGGGACCTTGAAACGTCGAGAAATGTCAAAATTTAAAATTCGACAAATCTGACCGATTACAATAACTTCCTATGGGAAGTTAAAAATACATTATAAAGTTACGAAAAAGGGCATAGCTTAAAATTTATGACAATTTCGAAAATCTTCAGTTACATTAAAAAATAAAACATAATCACCAATATTATAAAGAAAATTGATTTCAATTAAATTGTTCCTAATTAATTTAGAAATTTTTTTTTTAAATACATTTTGATAACTATAACTTCATAAATAAATTAAAAAATTTAATGTTGAAAAATAGACAGTTCCTAGATATAAAATTTTCAAAAATAAGTTTGACGTCCTTTCAAAAAATCGAATTTTTGTTTTTGTTTTCCACCCTCAAATCTAAAAATGACCCTCTAGTGTCGCATTGGTAGTTAAAAAATCTGTGAAATTAATGTTTTTGTTTAATTAATTTGTGTGTTAGCTTTGGAGGGTTTTGTTGACATTTATAAAGAAAACCAAGTCATGTAGAATACTATACATAATATATGTGTGTTATATTTCTTAATTAGGGAAAAAATCCTTTCTCTATCATTTTTACTTAACATTAATATTTAATTTATTGCCTAAGGACATAGTGTTTTTTTTTTTTCTACTAAAAAGAATTATATAAATTTTTGGCTTCATTAGCTAAAATGCAAATATAACAAATGAACTTAATGAACAAGTCATCCGAATAATAATTCCATAATTATTAATTTAGTTTTTTCTACCAAAAAAACTCACAATATTTTTGAATACCTAAGATAACTAAAATCCTTTCGGCAGACAAGTCAGACAAAAATATTTATTTAAATAAATTATTCCAGTCAATTTATATGAACCTTTATTGCTTACAAATTCTTATATATTTATTTCTTTAATATAAACCAACCGCTCAGTTTATTTACAACATAAACAAAAACCATTTTTCGTAGAATGAGTACTGAATAAGGTCCTCCTTTAAAAAAAGCAACAAATCCTTCAAAAAACCTTCAATAATTAGCCAACCCGAAAAAAAAAAACAAACAACACAAAATCTTAAAAAAAATAACAGAAAAACATGAATAATTTCAAAATAAAAAAAAAAAAATATTTAGGGAATTTACAGTCGTTAAAAAAAAAGAAACCGAAACCGAATGAACAGCTTAAAGAACATTTACCATCATCATAGTCTCTGCAAAATTCTACAACTCTAAATGAAGCGATTATAACCTTTTTAGCGTGCAAATGAATTGCCTCTCTTAGCCCATTCAGTAATTTTTGCTTTCTTTCGAATCAGCACGTTTTACTTTGCGCCCGCAATTTTTCAATTGCATGCTTGATGATTCTTATGTATATTTTCGAATAAGCTCAAGTAAAAGAAGAAATGAAAGAAAAGATTAGGTTTTTCAACCCTTCTTTAAAAAAAAATGCTTTGTAGCTTTATGTACCTATGACTACTAAGGATGTAAGTGTATTTGTGTACTTATAAAAAATGTTTAAATGTTGATATTTTGTGAATATGAATGTGTAAGAAAATTAAATTAAACTTCGTTACAAAAAAAGGTCATATATACCTCTTGAAACTTTGAGATTTACTTTTATGTAGACTTTGTGGGGGAAGAAAAGATAAATGAATGTTTGTAAAGAAGAATAAGGAAGTAGGTAATATTGGCTAAGGGGTGATTCATTATAAGAGTAAGAATTTAAAAGGTATCCGGTTTAAATAAGGATGTACATATGTACATTGTTCATACGTATGTATGTATGTAGGTCGTAGGTAGCTTTAGAAAGTAAAACTTTTTCTTTATATAATTTAAGTTTGGTGATGGGTTTATGAGAGTGAAAGATCAAGGTTAATCATTTTATAGTTTTTAAACTGAAAATATTGTTTTAATGACCTCAGGGGTATAGGAAACTTTTTTAATTTTTTGATAACCTTAAACTTTTTCAAATGTCGATTGGATTATTCAATACTGATTGCCACTCAAACACAATATCATTTTTCAGACATACGAGTAAGGGAAACTTAGCTTACAGTGATCTTCTGAAAGCTGTGATAGTACAACAACAACAACTCGATCATCAGATTTTTCTTTGTTGTGGACAATATTGGGTTTGTTGTATTAATTAAAAAATCTTTCTACCCTCACTAACTGTGCTAAGCTTATGACGCTGACGTACTACATAGTAAATCACCTACTGTATATTTACATGTTGAGTTTTTAACCATGGGTAACCGTGGATAATCCGATGATTTTAAATAGTCTGAGTATTGACTCAGTTTTCCCACCGAGGCTGTTCAAATTAAAATTTGAATGCAATAGTTAAAGAAAATAAGGGATCAAAACAATTTTTGAAATGTTATGATACTTTTCAAATGATGTGTGAAGAAATATGGCCGATCAAAGTTTAATGCAAAAGAAACCTTTAAGACTTGTGTTTTACGTTTTGTATTTTTGTATTTTTGAATTTTGTTTTTATTTTTTGTTTACCGAAAATCCTTCAATTGCGTGTTATTCTAAAAAGGTTTGAAGTCAATATCTTTCTTTGTTGTCAAGATACTTGAGTCGAAAATCAGTTTTTAACAGTTCTTAGTTACTATCGTAGGTTTTCGTTTTTGTTTTTAACAAATTTTTCATTTGGATTTTTCTAAGAAAATTGTTATAATAAGTTTGATTTCAATAACTGTTTCTGTTCCTGAGATATTTTTGTTGAAACCCAACTTTTAGAGGCATTTTGTTTGTATAGATTTTATGTACTAGATTTTTCTTAGAAAACCTTACATATTTTTCAAGTTTATTATCGAGAGATTAGAGTCGAAACTCAATTTCATGAAGTATTTGTATGTTTTGAAGATTTGTATTGTTTAAAACAAAATTGTCAATTTGATTTTTCTAAAAATTTCACGATACAGTGCTGTTCGAAAAATTTCGGTCAAAAATTTGATTACACTTTTCGAGATCAGTTCTTTGAATTTAGAAACACTACGGTTTTTTTTTTGCACTAGATAACAACATGTCATTCAAACACTGTATAAAATTTGATATTATTATCAATAGGAGCTGCATTTGGTTCGTGATAGTAGTCCAATACCAACCGAAGTGATTTTGTTAAAAAAAATGGTAAAAATCAGTTCGGAACATAAAGCCAATATTTTGAGTCTGTCACGTCTCAATTTGACAACACGTAAAATTTCTAAGGGACTGAATACTGCTCAACAAACTGTGGCATGGAATTTGAAAAAATATCGTGAGACCGGGCCAAAAAAGATGACAACATCTCGAAACCTACCGCGTGCTGTTGTCATGTGTTCTCCTCTGTCCTTCTGTCTTGTATTAATGTCTTGTTGTTGTTATCACCTCATATAATCTTAGTCGCTCAAGGTGCTGTGTTCTCTTCTCTGTACATTTATGTGCTGAGTAGTATGTAATGTAAATGTAAATGTAAATGTAAATGTAAATGTAAATGTAAATGTAAATGTAAATGTAAATGTAAATGTAAATGTAAATGTAAATGTAAATGTAAATGTAAATGTAAATGTAAATGTAAATGTAAATGTAAATGTAAATGTAAATGTAAATGTAAATGTAAATGTAAATGTAAATGTAAATGTAAATGTAAATGTAAATGTAAATGTAAATGTAAATGTAAATGTAAATGTAAATGTAAATGTAAATGTAAATGTAAATGTAAATGTAAATGTAAATGTAAATGTAAATGTAAATGTAAATGTAAATGTAAATGTAAATGTAAATGTAAATGTAAATGTAAATGTAAATGTAAATGTAAATGTAAATGTAAATGTAAATGTAAATGTAAATGTAAATGTAAATGTAAATGTAAATGTAAATGTAAATGTAAATGTAAATGTAAATGTAAATGTAAATGTAAATGTAAATGTAAATGTAAATGTAAATGTAAATGTAAATGTAAATGTAAATGTAAATGTAAATGTAAATGTAAATGTAAATGTAAATGTAAATGTAAATGTAAATGTAAATGTAAATGTAAATGTAAATGTAAATGTAAATGTAAATGTAAATGTAAATGTAAATGTAAATGTAAATGTAAATGTAAATGTAAATGTAAATGTAAATGTAAATGTAAATGTAAATGTAAATGTAAATGTAAATGTAAATGTAAATGTAAATGTAAATGTAAATGTAAATGTAAATGTAAATGTAAATGTAAATGTAAATGTAAATGTAAATGTAAATGTAAATGTAAATGTAAATGTAAATGTAAATGTAAATGTAAATGTAAATGTAAATGTAAATGTAAATGTAAATGTAAATGTAAATGTAAATGTAAATGTAAATGTAAATGTAAATGTAAATGTAAATGTAAATGTAAATGTAAATGTAAATGTAAATGTAAATGTAAATGTAAATGTAAATGTAAATGTAAATGTAAATGTAAATGTAAATGTAAATGTAAATGTAAATGTAAATGTAAATGTAAATGTAAATGTAAATGTAAATGTAAATGTAAATGTAAATGTAAATGTAAATGTAAATGTAAATGTAAATGTAAATGTAAATGTAAATGTAAATGTAAATGTAAATGTAAATGTAAATGTAAATGTAAATGTAAATGTAAATGTAAATGTAAATGTAAATGTAAATGTAAATGTAAATGTAAATGTAAATGTAAATGTAAATGTAAATGTAAATGTAAATGTAAATGTAAATGTAAATGTAAATGTAAATGTAAATGTAAATGTAAATGTAAATGTTAATGTTAATGTAAGTGGAAGATCGTTTTTTGGTGATGTAAAGTCGTCGGCATAGGTTCATGACTTTGGTGGACCTTAAAAACGTTTTGTGTCGAGCTACAGGTAAAGTAATTTCGTCAAGCTCAGTGAGAAAAAGGCTCGTGAAAACTAGACTTAGAGCACTCAAGCCGGTACTGAAGCCGGATTTTCCAAAAAGAGTCAAAGAAAAACGATTGCTCTGGGATCAGGAGGACCTAAATTGGACTCAAGACATGTGGAACAATGTCATCTTTTCGGACGAATCAAAATTCAAGCTCCAGGTTGGAGATGGGAGAATCCTTGCGCGAAGATAACCAAAAGAAAGACTAAGCTCTGATTGCATTTTTCAGATGCACCCCAAAACTGAAGGTGTGATGGTGTGGGGGGGAGATGCTTCTCTGGAGATGAAAAAGGCTTTCTAGAATCCAAAGTCAATGCAAAAGTTTACCTTCGAGTCCTGGAAAACGTATTGGAGCCCACGGTGCTAGAGCAGTTTTATTTTTCAAAAGGACAATCCTTGTCATACAGCCAAAATTGTAAGTATGAACTTGTTTTTATTTTTACCATGTCTGACTAAAACTTTTATGACTAAAAACAATATTTGGATTTTTTTTTTTATTTCTAAGGTTAAAAAGTACTTCGAAGGAGAAAATATCAATGTACTAAGTTATTCGAGTCAAAAATCATTGTTCACGAAATTTTAAAAATATTTTGTATAAGTTTTTATTTCGTGTAAGAAAACTGCCACTTCGATTTTTCTAAAAATGTTGCCAAATATCAAAAACGTTTTTCGTTGTTGCATACAATTATTTTTGGTTAGTAAAATGTTCAAATTGAAAAGTGAGATCTAAGCAATCTTTTTATGCTTGTTGTGTTCAGATTTTGTTTTATACTACGAGGTAAAATGTTCCAAAGCTTAACCGAATTTACAAAAAATTGACGTTCCGATGTTAAATATGAGAAAGGAGGGATAACTGACAGTTTTTTGAAAAAAAAATAAAAACCTAAAAAAAAACTATTAAAAGTTGGTAAAAATTGATTTTCGACTCAAATATCTTTTCAAAACTTTGAGATATTGGCTTAAAACTACTTTTATCTTTCAAAACATATTGTTGTCAACATCTAGTAACATTTTGAAAAAAATCTAATTGACAGTTATTTTACAAAAAATTACAAACCGAAAAAAAAAAATTAACAAAAGATTTTCGACTCAAATATCTTTTCAAAAAATTTGATATAATTGCTTCTAACTATTTTTAACTTATAAGAAATATTGTTTTCAACATTAGGAAACATTTTGAGAAAAATCGAATTGACAGTTTTTTTTACAAAAAATAAAACTTAAAAAAAATATATAAAAGTTGGTAAACATTGATTTTCGACTCAAACATCTTTTCAAAAATTTGGGATAATAGCTTCTAATAATTTTATCTTATAAGAAATATTGTTTTCAAGATTCGATAAAATTTTTGAAAAAAGTCGAATCGACAAAAAAAAAACAATACTAAAACTTGGTAAAACTTTATTTTCGACTCAAATAACTTTTCAAAAATTACAAATATTGGCTTCAAACTTATTTTATTTCACAGAAAATATTGTTTTCGATATTCAGTATTTTTTTTTATAAAAATCCAACAGTCCGTTTTTTCATAAAAAATTAAAATCTTCAAAAAATAGTACGCAAATTTGGTAAAAATTGATTCATATAGACAAACTTTTAAACAAGACAAATCGACAGACGGGATGGGATGGGAAGTTATCAGTGTGGGTCGCATCCCAGCCTTTTTTTTTATTGTGTTGTAAAAACAACACTGAATTATTTTGAAAGTCAATACACACATACATCTCTCTAAAAAACTTTAATTTACATTCTTGCGATTTTGAACCGTGAATAAATTACAAAATTTTTAGTTCGACAAATCGGGCCGACTACATTCACTTTCTATGGGAAGTTAAATAAAATGCACGACTGAGTCGCACGAACTTGCTCCTGTATGCAAATAGTCTGTTTAAAAAAGCACCTATATAAGATTTAAAATTATACCTTTAAAACAAGTTTGTCTTCAAAGATTTAAATGCTATTCGATTTGTCAAAAAAACCGCGCGATTCATCCCAAGACACAACTCATCCTAGGACAACTCATCCCGGAAATGAATTGGTATTTACAATAGTTATAGTTATAAACAATACATATGTACATATGTACCAAATGCATTATCTTATTTGGATAAAAGATAGTAATCAGCCCTATCATGAATTCCATCGTAGTCGGAATTTTTACGAATCCCGAAAAACTGTATCATGAAATCCGTTCGTAATGCAAAATTGTATGAGATTTTCCACTACGAACGGATTTCATGATACAGTTTTTCGGGATTCGTAAAAATTTCCGATTACGATGGAATTCATGATAGGGCTGAATATAATAAAAGTTTTGTCAATGTAATGCGCTCTTTCGGGCTCACGCACAGGATTTGATCTGGTGAGATGGGATTACATTTAATGCAGTTAAAATAATTTTAAAAAAAAACTATTTTAAGATTCAAAACTTTACCTGAAAAATAAGTTTGTCTTCAAAAATTTAAATGCCATTTTATAAATCAAAAAACCCTTGATTTTTCAAAATTTTTTTTTGAAAATCGTTAGAGCGGTTTTTTTTTAAATTAATTTTTTATATATAAAATTTTTAAATTTTGTGCTAAAAATATTTTTGGTATGCAGTTGTTTAGTGATTGTAAATATACGCTCTACATTTGAATTTCGTAAAAAAATGTTGACCCGTTTTTGAGATATAGAATTTTGAAAAAAAAAAAATTCAATATTTTTTTAAAAATCCAAACAATAAAAAATTTCACTTTTGATAATCAAATATTTTTAAGGAAATATAAGAGCTTATGCAGAAAAAAAATGATTGAAATCGGTTGATAAGTTGCTGAGAAAATTAAGAAACAAAATAACGGTTCTATGAGCGGTACCTTTCCTGAGCAATACAAAAATATGTTTTTCTTATGAAAAGAAGCCAAGTTTAAAACTAAAATTTTAGAGAAAATTAAAAAAAATCTATCGGTTTGTTTTTGAGAAAATTCGAATTTTCGTTTTTTGACCAAAAAAATTGTATGGGGGCCACTGTTAGTTTCGGTCTTAAAAAAAAATGAAAAAAAAACGCCTAACGCGAATCTGCTGAAAACCTTAACTTCCAAGTTTGAACTCAATCGACCCAATGGTTTAGGCTGTAGGAGCGTGGACAGACAGACAAAACAGACCGGACGGAATCGCGGGACCCACTTTTTTCGACTTCTCTACCATCGTAATATCATGTTTGATTAAAATCTCGAGTTCGAAATTTTGCACGAATGCAAAACTTGCCATTATAGTTCCTATACATACATATGTCGCAAGTAAAAAATAGCGACCTTCAATCAAGTTAAGAAATTCAAAATGGACTCCTTAAAATATTTTTAATTAATAACATTCCTGGCTACCAACATTATTTTCGGACTTAACAATTATAATATTAGATTTCTGAGCAATGCGTCATGTGTTATACAATTCATATGTGATACATTAAAAAATTTAGTGACATCCTGTTTCAACCCTTGAACTTGTGTTGCAGGTATTTATTTGACATCATACAAATAGATTATTTTGTAGCTTGAAACTATCCCCAAGCTTTTCTGTACTATATTTACTCCCAAATGACTTTTGCTTTATCTTGATCTAGTACATTTTTCATGGTTGTTTAATGTTTAATCTGTCTAAAAAAATAAAAACAAAAACAACACTAAAAGCCAAACAAAACGTGCAAAAAAAAAAGAAAACATTTATAATTAAAATAATCTTTTTTAATAATATTTATTTGCACGCAAATTAACCTCTCACTATAATTCGGACATTTCCCTTAGGGGAACAATTCCAAAGGATTATCATTACCCGGTCCGTAAAAATGTGTTGGGTTTAGAATATAGCCTGCAAAAAAAAGATATTAAGTGAGTATAAAACCTACGTATATAGTGTCCTTGTTGCTTTTAGTATCTGTTTGAATGTCTACGTTACATATTCAAAAGAGAAAAAACGAAAACTGAAAGAACATTAAAAAAGCTTAATTACTTCTAGTTGATTAAAAGGTTTAAATATATCTGGAAGTGTTCTTTTTAGCGTGCCTATATTTGCAAGGAGCAAAAAAAAATATCATAAGGTATCATCTCGAAACCAAAATTAACTTTAATTTATGGCTTCAATTTAAACACGAAACGTCACAAAACAAATTTAAAAAAAAAAATATAAGTTAAGCAAAAAATAAAACAATTAAAATAATTAATGTTTATACATATTAGCACCCAACCTTCTTATCAACAAAAAAAAATGAATTGTTTGATTCAAACTAATTTAACTATCTCATTTAAAATTATTGTCGTCGATTTGTTTTTATTTGCAAATGAAATACAATACATTTTTATAGATAAAAGATTTATTGCTTGATGATGGTTAAATAAAATTCACGCATTCCAATGTTGCTATTGAATTAAAATTAAATAACTCTCGCATTTATACGCTTCAGTTAATAAATGTCTCCCATACGCAAAAATATGTATATATGCAGATGTAGTTACATATGTAACTATTAATTATATAAATTCTATCTAAACTAAATTTATTACTTAATCGAAATTGTTGCGAGGTGATTTAATTTATTGCTTTAATTTCCGCCGATTAAAAAGGATGTTAGATATATTGTATACCTACACTTATCTATACATTCAACTATTTTGCAGTTATATTACTATCAAGATAAACTAAACAAGATACATAAATACGTAGCATTACATAAACGCCACCGGGATATCCTTTTCCACAAACAGCCATAATTCTAATTCTGTGAATATTGAAACAATTAATTCTTAAACGGAAACCTAACTGATTGTAACGGTAAAAGGTAAGTGAATATATAGGTCATCATGATGTCTTGATAAGACTAAAGATTCCTTATCTTCACTTTTTTATTACTTCAAAATTAAAATTCTAAGGAATTTGCAGCGATTTGTTGTATAAAAGCTCCAAGGAAAAAAAACGATGTTTTTATAGGCGGTCGTAAAATGTATCTTGGATTTATATTTTTATTAAATATACAAAGCTGGCGTGGTAGATTTTTTTCCGTTTTGCCTTTTCATGTGGGTGTTGTTGAGATACATAAACCAACGCTCATACAAAATAGGATGCAAAGTTATATTTAAAAATTTAATAAAATATAAAAAAGTACGTATACGCCACAGTGAACCATATTGTTATTTACCCTTTTAAATCAATGAAAACTTAGGATTTAAGTATATTTTTATTTAATTTAACATTTTATGTATCATGATAACCAAACATTATTTTCTTGTTCTTTATAAGTGATTTTATGTCGAATTTGGTAATAACTTGATGTTTGTGCTATTTATGATATTTATCGAAAAAAGAGGCGACAAATACTGAAAACTGACGATTTATGTTCTTAAAAACTTGCAACTGAAATTTTTTGGTGTGAGCTAAATATAAATTAAAAAAGAACTTAGATAATATGCTTATGCAATAACTTGAAGTCTAAGATATTTTCTGTAAAGATATATAAAGTGTGATTTTTTAAAAGCTATAGAAATGTTTTTCAAAAAAAAAAAAACACATACAATTCAGAAAAATGCATGAAATCTTTATTTGAATCGATAGTACGCATTGTCCTAGGGGATTTCAACGCCAGAGTAGGAGAAAACCAAAAAAGAAAATCAAAGGACAAGGTAACAAAACGCAAAGGACGAAGGCTATTAGAAATTTGTGAGGATTTCGGGATGGTTATTCTGAACGAATGTATCCAGGAAGATGCGAATGAAAATTTCACCTACATTGACTCAAATGGCTCTTCAACAATTGATCTTTTTATTGCAAATTATAATATGCTACCGCATATATGTACAAAGTTTTAAGGTGGAGGTTCAGATAAACTCGAACTTGTGTTGGAGCAGGACTATAATTATAGGGAACAAGAGCTCAAGTTACTACCCAAACTTGTTTGGAATGATCAGTCTGAGGATTTATATAAGGAAAAGTTTCATGAGACCATTGCTGCATTACAAGACCGAGAAGAGTGGACTGCTAAAAACATCATTGATGTCATAAAATCAGTGGCAGGAAACCATCGACACACAGAAAGAGTAGAAGGTAAGAAGAAATAATATAATGAAAAGTGCGAAAAAGCAAGAAAAAAGTCCTTCTATTGGTTGAAAAAAACTGAGGAAAAATGCGTCACAAAGTATTAAAGAAATTTATCTTCAAACAAATAAAGCTTACAAGAATCTTTGTAAAAACACAAAAAAAGGGCACTACAAATCGATTAGCGCAAAACTGAAAGAGGTGAAGACGTCTAAGGACTGGTGGAGTTTAGCAAAAGAGCTGAAAACAACTGTATTTGTGAAATGAAATGCTTTGACTAGTGCAGGCTTTAAAGAATATTTCTTGGTGCTACTCAACCCACGCATGCCTCCAGTGCATATCGAAAGCATGCCTCAAAATCTTGCTGTTCCTCTTCTCGACAACCTCATCACGGTCAACGAATTAAATGAATTTCTTCAAAATACAAAAAGGAATAAAGCGCCAGGTCAAGACAGAGTGCCATATGAGTTCCTTACCAAAGCCTCACAATCAGCAATAAATATATTAGCTAAACTTTTCAATCGAATGCTTGAATGTGGAAAAGTGGAATCAGATTTCAAAAAAACTATTATTTTCCCAATTTACAAAAAAGGTGATCAGAACATCGTCCAAAACTATAGAGGGATATCGTTTATGGACACTATTAACAAGACTACATCAATGGGAAAAGGAATATAGTATCCTAAATGAGTTCCAAGCTGGATTTCGAGACGGCTACAGCACTGCTGATAATCTGTTTAACCTCTTCAATATCATAAAACTTCAAATGAATGACAACAAGAAAGTTTACTGTTTCTTCATTGACTTTAAAGCGGCGTTTGGCTATATCGACCGAAGAGCACTTTTATACAAACTGCAAATCTTAGGGATTTCTGAGAAACTTAACCGAATTATAAGAGATCTGTATGATAAAACAACAGCTGCGGTATGGGATGGGGAACAATTGTCAGACTGGTTTGAAACAACGATGGGTGTTAAACAAGGTTGCTTGCTGAGTCCACTATTTTTCGCACTCTATGTAATTAATGATATCCATGAGTTTATAGGAGGGGGTATTTCGCTGAATGGAATGCAAATTCGATTGCTAATGTATGCGGATGACATTGTGCTAATAGCTGATAAGCCAGACATACTACAAGGCATGATAAATAAGATGGCAGAATACTGTAAACGGTAGAATCTTGTTATAAACCTGGAGAAATCGAAACCGATAGTATTTAGAAAAAGAGGTGGTAGACTTAGCCAACAAGAAAATTGGAAGCTCAACGGAGCAACCATTGAAGTTGTTATCAAATACAAGTACCTTGGTATATGGCTAACTTCCGGACTAAGCCTAACGGAGCACTTCAAAGAACGATCTAAACAAGCTAGACAGAGCTTAAATTTTACGTGGAATCAGTTTATCACTAATAAAGATGTCAAATTAACTTCTAAGATCGATAGCTTCAACGCGGTTTCCAGGGCTATTCTCGGTTATGGAGCACAAGTATGGGAGGACTTACAACATAATGAAGTGGAAAAGATGCAAAGATACTTCTACCAAAAAGTACTGGGTCTGCCAAGTGTGACGCCTAACTATGTCTTGAACCTTGAATGCGAGTTGAAATCTGTCTTTTAGTACACGATGAGATGTCATATGTACTATGTGGGAAGAGTTCTCAGTGCTTACGCAAATAACAGGTTACCAAAATTTTTAGTCAAGCTGATAATTGAAAAGAAGATTTTCTGGTTTAGGAGTTGGGAAAATAGCCTCAATCGGGAAGATGTAGAACAGTTGGATGAGATCGTGACCAACAAAACTCTGTTTAAGCTGGTTGTAGATGGCGTGGCAGATAAAATAATCAAGCGCGAGCACTTAGAGTCTCTGCAAAGAGCACAACAAACGAGAACACACAGCTTATACCATTTGCTTGATTACACTGCTGGTGAAGTTTACGTCTCGGATGACTGGGATGTCTCCAAAATTTGCTGGATATTGAAAGCAAGAGCAGGGCTCATTATGCTCAATGGAACACGAAGGACAGAAACTGAAAATCTAAACTGTACTCTCTGCAATTCAAACGAAGAAGAGACCCTTGCACATTTTGTGGGAACTTGCCCAGTTTTAAGAAGTATTCGCCGAGAGAAATTAGGAAGTGGTTCACTTGATGTGCGTGCACACTATAATAGATTTCTTAAATGGAATAAAGGATTGGAACTGCATCATCAAATACTTACAAATAGCACTGAATTATCGCCAACAACTCATAAATGAATTTAACAACTAGAATTTGAAACGTATCTTAATTATATTTTTGCCTTAAAAATAATTATAAATCTAGAGAAGTTTTTAGAAAAATTGTATTGATTGCGACAGACGACAAAAGTCATTGTTGAACCTTTTGTTTAAAGAAATAATAACACATTTGTTAAATTATTACTAATTCTATAAGAACTGAATCAGATCATAAAAATATAAGAAACAATTTAATGTATGGATAAAGTGAAATAAACAACATTACTTACTTACTTACTACGGTTCATATAATAATAATTTAATGTTTGAGGATTATTTTATGCAAATGTTGACCTTGACTGCACCTCAAATGGTCTACCCGCTTAGTCAAATTTTGGTATACTCTTTCCAACATTTCGGCCGGTATCTCACGAATAAATGCTTCAATGTTGTCTTCCAATGCGTCAATTGAAGCACAAAAAATAGTCTAAAGGCGTTACATCGCACGTTCTAGACGCCCAATCGACCGGTCCCGAACGTGAAATAAAATGTTCACCGAACTCGCCTCTCAATAAGTCTATTGTTACGCGTGGTGTGTGGCATGTGGCACCGTCTTGTTGACACCACATGTCATGAAAGTCAAGCTCTTGCATTTTGGGCAGCAAAAAGTTGGATATCATCTCACGGTAGCGTGAAAAGATTCACACCTAAATCCTAAATCCGCAAAATTGTCCATGTTGTAACAGAGGCCCAATTGCTGCGAACAGCGACGAATCGATAATTGATGGTCATCATTAACACTGGCCGATACAGCTGCGATATTTTCTTCATTTCGCACTCTACGTAACCGTGTTAGTGGTTTAATGTCCAACAATGTAAATTTGGTGCGAAATTTAGTCACAATAGCCCGAATAGCCGCTTCAGTGGGTCGATTAAACTGACCATAAAATCTAAGAAGCGCGCGATGAACTTTCTTAACAGAGCACGCATTTTGATAATAAAATTCAATAATTTGCAAGCGTTGTTCGTTTGTAAGACGATTCATGATTAAATTATAGACCAAACTGAAGATGTTTGACAGTGAAACAAAACACGAAACGTGCGTCAGCTGTTTAAACCAGTGCCAGTGCTGTCAAAAAGATAATAGCTAAAAAATCACCTTTTATAACTGAGACTTGTCTCGTTTTCATCTTCTTTAGTCTAGGTTACATGTCATACATTGTGTTTAAGTTTTGAATACAAACCATATGTTGACATTTTTAAAAATTTTGGTTACTAGTTCCACCCAGAAGCTAAAATATGGAAAATTTTAAATGTGTTTGTTATTTTTTTAGATTTCAATTAGAACGTTACCACATGTTAATACAATTTTAAAACTTACACATTTGTATCATATTTAAACAAACAGTTTGAAAAATAAAAGGTATTTTGTGAACTAAAACTAAGAAACTTAAAAAGACTGACTAGACTGGACTTATTTCCATTTCTGTTCACGAGATATCGAGAACCGAACATGCATTTTTACTAAATTTGCGTAGGTACTAGTTTTGGTTAATTTTTGTTGGATTTTTATAAAACAATTACTGAATGTCGAAAACAATATTATAGTGGAAAATTAATTTGAAGTCAATATTTTTAATTTTTGAAAAGATATTTGAGTCGAAAATCAATTTTTACGAACTTTTAGTAATTTTTTTTGGGGTTTTTATTTTTTGTTAAAAAACTGTCAATTCGATTGTTTTCAAAATTTTGACGAATGTTAAAAACAATATTTCTTATAAGAAAAAATTAGTTTGATCTTAAATTTTTGAAAAGATATTTAAGTCAAAAATCAATTTTTACCAACTTGTATTAAAGTTTTTTTTAGGTTTTTATTTTTTGTACGAAAATTGTCAATTCGATTTTTCTTAAAATTTTACCAGATATCAAAAACGTCATTCTTCGTTGTACAAAATTATTTTGGAGATAAAATCATTTTTTGTTCGTAAAATATTCAAGGTAACAAATATTTTTGTTTAGTTTTTTTTTCATTTATAAAAAAAACCTATAATTGGATTTTTTTCCAAAAATATAATTCTTTGGTATCACTTTACAATATATAATATACAATTAAATTCAAGTCGCTAGAATTATTGTTTCGTGAGATATTTAGGGTTGACCAATTATATATTCAACTTTTTTAACTTCCCATAGGAAGTTATTGTAACGGGTCCGATTTGTCAAATTGAAAATTTTGATATTTCTCGACGTTTCAAGGTCCCTAGAGTCGAAATAAAAGATTTTTAGAAAGATGTCTGTGCGTGTGTGTGTACGTACGTTCGTACGTCTGTACGTTCGCGACGTTTTTTTCGTCGTCTATAGCTCAAGAACCAGAAGAGATATCGAATTCAAATAAATTGTATTATACTGATAATAAGGCAGAAAGATGCAGCAAGGGCTCTCAAGAAAATTGCGTGGGTGGTTTTTTTACCATAGCAGTTTTAAAAAAAGGTGCAAATTTTGGTTAAACCTAAATATCTCATGAACCAATGATGCTAGAGACTTGAATTAAATTTTTAATTATATATTGTAACGTAATACAAAACAAGTATATTTTTGGAAAAAAATCCAATTAACGGTTTTTTTTATAAATCAAAAAAAACTAAAAAAAAATTATCTCAAAACTTTGAGTTAATGGCTTCTAACTTATTTTAACTTATAAGAAATATTGTTTTCCACATTAGGAAAAATTTTGAGAAAAATCGAATTGACAGCTTTTGCACAAAAAATAAAATAACCTAAAAAAAATTTATAAAAGGTGGTAAAAATTGATTTTCGACTCAAATATCTTTTCAAAACTTGGTGATATTGGCTTTAAGCAACTTTAATCTTTCAAAAAATATTGTCGTCAACATTCAGTAAAATTTTGAAGAAAATCGAATTGACAGCTTTTGCACAAAAAATTAAAAACCTAAAAAAAAATTTAACAAAAGTTGGTAAAAATTGATTTTCGACTCAAATATCTTCTTCTTCTAGCTAATTTTAATTAATAAGAAATATTGTTTTCAACATTCGATGAAATTTTGAGAAAAATCGAATTGACAGTTTTTTTTACAAAAAATAAAAATCTAAAAAAAAACAATACTAAAACTTGGTAAAAAATGTACTTTCGACTCAAATAGCTTTTCAAAAATTTAAAATATTGGCTTCAAACTTATTTTATTTCACAGAAAATATTGTTTTCGATATTTATATATCATTCGATATGAAAATTCAACAGTACCTACGTTTTTTCATAAAATAATAAAATCTACAAAAAATAGTACGCAAATTTGGTGAAAATTGATATATGTATATAGACAAACTTTTAAGCAAGACAAATCGACAGACGGGATGGGAAGTTATCAGTGTGGGTCGCATCTCAGCCTCTTTTTTTAAATTTCTATGGTAAAAAACCACCAACTCAATTAATTTGAGAGTCCTTTCTACATCTTTCTGCATTATTATCTGTATAACAAAATTTATTTGAAGTCGATATCTCTACTGGTTCTAGAGCTATGGACGACAAAAAAAACTTCCCGAACGTATGGACGTACGGACGTACGAACGTACGCACACACGCACACACAGACATCTCTCTAAAAAGCTTTTATTTAGACTCTAGGGACCTTAAAACGTCGAGAAATGTCAACATTTTCAATTCGACAAATCGGATCGATTAGAATAACTTCCTATGGGAAGTTAATAATATTTGATGATCAATTACGTTATTGTTAATTTTTTGGATTTAAAAAAAAAACATTAAATATTTTTTTTCTCAAAATTAGATATCTCGAAAATGTGTTCACAAATGTGGCTTCATTAGTTAAATGTAAAACGTATATTTATAAAGTTCTAAAAATTTGCATACTAAAAATATTTTTAAACTCAAATTGAAAATTTTTATATGCAGAAAAAATCAATTTTAAAAAAACCGCTCTAACGATTTTTGAAAAAAAAAAAATAATAACTCAAGGTTTTTGACGTGACAACGCACGTCTTAAATTAGGTTGCGGCTGGGAGTCACTTATGAAAAAGTGTAACGCCCGGTAACGTTACGATGAGTCACCGAACGAGAGAGAGGCCCGCCGAATGCCTTGCGTCTCTCTCCCACTCAACTATGATCGGTCTGCCGCGCGCGCAGCACTAGAGAATTAGGCGCATTGAATCGGCGCATGCTTGTGTCTCTGTCTTTGTCTTTCTCGAACGTTCTTGGCGTTGGAAAAACAAGAAAGCGTCATAATACAAGTTCACACGTGTGGTTAAAGTATCGTCAGCTGTGTCTGTAGTGAAAATGTGGAGTGCTTCGATTCGTCATTTACAACAACTACAACAATAAAGGTAAATAATTGTACACTGATATTTCATTATCGTAAACTATGATTGATTGATTAATTGTTAGATTGACACAAAAGTTGAGAAACTGAGTTTATAGGTTATGTCATACTATTGATAAATGTTGATAGTGTTAAGTAAATTATTAGTTTAAAAAATTTGTGCAATTCTTATTTTCATTCAATTCCTTGTTCCTATTGTGCAATTTAATTATATTCATATCAATAAATATTCTACCGAGAAAAAGACGTTGTCACGTAAAATCTTCGCCCGTAAAACCGACTTTACAGGCAACCATTTTTTTTTTTAAGTTAAAGGGACTTTAAATTTTTGAAGACAAACTTATTTTATTGGTTAATTTTTAAATTTTTAAACAAAAGTTATAATTAAAGACAGATTCTTTGGTTGCAGGAGCAAGTTCGTTATTTAACTACCCATTGTAAGTTATTATTACTGATCTGTTTCGTAAAAACGGATATTTGTTGACGTTTCAAATTTGCTAAAGTCTTATCCCATAGTTTTATAACAGACAAATAATGGTTCGTGCGTTGGACTGTCATGCTAGAAGTCTTGGGTTCATCCTTGCCTGTGTCATCTAAAGTTTTTTTTTTTCACGAGTACTGCCTCTCCGAGGAATTGGTAAATCCTCTAAGAGTAATTCGTGTCATCAAAAATTGATTTCCTAAATTAGCCGTTCGGACTCGGCTTGAAACTGTAAGTCCCTTCCATCACTGATAACATTACTCGCATACAGGAATGGTTAAAAGTTGTAAGTCACTAGGCCCTAGTTTTCAACGGAATATTGCGCCACCTAATTTATTTTATTTGTGTAAAAAATGTATTACACGAGGAATGACGTTTTTGAAATTTGGTTTAGCTTTTAGGAAAATTGACATTAAATTTTCAAAAATTAAAACCTCAAAAGCAATACTAAATATTGGATAAAATTGAATTATCTCCAAATTTTCATCTGATGCAAATACATAAAAGAAACAAAAATTGAGAACCAATTGCAATAATTTTCAATGAGAAGTTAAATATATTCTTCAGTGTTGCTTTGGTATGTTAAATTACCAAAAACGATCAGACTTAATTCGTTAGCATACAAACTTTTTTGAATTTTCTATAAATATGCCGTCAAGATTGAAGAATCCAAAAAACGGAAATTCTGCATAATTTTTATCTCAATTCAATATGATTTTTACTGGGCTGATAAAGAAGTCGTATAGAAACTTGTGATAAGTGTAAAATCTTTTAACTTTTTTTGTGCCTTTATTAATTATTATAGGAATTCTTTGACTCAGTATGAAAATAGTTTCTTTGTTTTTCAAACCATCAAAACCATACTTTGTCTTACCTACTATCATATCAATTTATTTTGATTTGAATACACATACATACAAAAAATCTTTTTAGTTGAACAACTTGACCTTATATCCATTTTTGTGGTTTTCATTTTAGTTCAGATTTTTCATTTCAAAATAAACAAAAATAAAATGGCATACCTTATACCGTATCCATGTTACCTACTCAAAAGCCTATGCCAACATAAATCAATCTGACGTCAAGCATTTTCCTTGAAATAAATATATAAATACAATACTAAAAAAAAAAAACACACACAAAACTGAGAGATAAAATAAAATGAATCTTCGATTTTCCTTTTATTGGAATGTTGCTCAAGAGGAAGCTATCTCTTCTATACAACAACGTACCTATTATTATAACACCCGCTAGGTATACATACGTATCTATTCAAGAAGATGAAGATGAGAAAAAAAAAGCTTAAAGGTATCTATGGGATATGGTATACGATATACAAGTGAGTATGGTACATCCTCTAACCAGTGTTTTACACAAAGAAACATAATTCGTGTTGGCATTCAGCTAAAATCTATAGAACTAAAGAAAATATTGTTTTTTTTGTTGTTGTTGTTGTTGTAGTATTTCGGACTTTACATAATAGGATATATACCTACATATCTGAAAGAAAGAATATATAATATAGAGGAGGGTGAAGACTGAGGAGGGAGTAAGGGGTAGAGTATCGATCATGATATAGGTCTTATATAGAATATGTGAATGTCAGAGATTACCTTTTTCTGATAAGTGGAATTTTCCACCTAAGAATTATTTCACGTTAAACACGTAACACGAGAAATGAGATATAAGACTTGGGGGTCTTCTAAACCATATACCATATGCCCCAACTATATATGATCAGGTGGTAGATATTTCAAGGTAATGTATTGAATTTCCAATCAAATTGAAGAAAGATTTTACAATTTTTCATTCAATATCTTCTGAAATGATGGAATATAAAGATTAAAAAGAAAATCTTAAAAAAAACCTTATACATCAAAATATGCCTTTTAAAGCACAATACCAGTGGTCTTATCGAATCTATACCTATTCTAAAAGTATCTATAGGTATCTATGTTTTTTATATTTGATTGAATAGATAAACCAACAGAACCTACCAATGACAAAATGTCCACTTCCTGGTTAAATAAACGGACAAACAGAGCTCCAACACAAAGGACAACGAATGAACGAACGAACGACTTAACTTAACTTCACGTCACAAGCCTCCATGGGGGAAAGACAATAAAAATAGAGCCAAGGACGACTACAAATCATCCCCCGATGGCAACAAAAAGAAAATAAGAAAGAAGAAAAAAAACTTGTTGACTCAAATTTCCGCTTAGTCTTTTTCATCTTTCCTTATTTTCTTTTTGCAGGTTTTTGTTTTGTTTGGCAGAAGAACAAAATTTCGTTAAAAATAAAGCCGAAGAAAAAAAGGAAGAAAGGACAAAAGGACACTTGAGTCCAAGCAATTCATTTCATTTAACCATCTAATCCCTTTCCACACGCACGTATTCAACTCGTTTCCGAAAAAACAATTGACGATAGAAATGTGTTTCCTCGACCAAGTATTAGTTCTGCTTGCTCAAAAAAAAGATACAAACGAAAATCGGTATCTTAAAATCGTTAAAATACCTAAATAAAATCCTCTTTGATTTTAACATTTAGATATTGATTTTGATTCTATTTGTTAAAGGGTTTAATCTTGAATATTGATTGGGGTTCTTATGTTTTATATTTTTGAAACAGATGAAAGTTGGAATTTGTTCTTATCGTTAGCTTAAATTGTCCTCAATATAAGTTCAAAAGTCTTTAAATTAAAAAATAAAAAGTCGTTGTGGAAACTTTGAGATTCATTCATGAATGAAAAAATATTGTTTTGAAAAAAAAAAAAAAAAAGTTCTGCGAACATATTTTATCTTTTTATTTTATAAGAGAACTTCTATGAAACAAAAACACATCAAACTTTAATGGAGAGTAAAATTAGAATATCATAACGGACAATTATTGTTTTAAACGAAGTTATTTCACAGACACAGCGCTGTAGAACTTCATATAAGTGCTTATATGTATGTATACAAGTCTCCAACAGGAAAAACATAACTTTTAAAATAAAATTTCGAAACTGTTTTATTTTTCTTTTTTATTTTTATAAAATTCAGAGGAAAATAATCTACATTTTTGTCATCACGACTCTATTATAGAAAAGTTGATAAAACACTTGGAGCAGAACGTCATAGAGATAATTTTTTGTTTTGAATTATATGAATAATAATCTATTTAGTGAAAAGTGAATTAATTAAGAATTATTCTCAATGATACAGAAATTAAAAGAAAGAATTTATTAAATGTATAAATTTATTATCGTATTAAATGTTGGTGTTTTTCTTGTTAGATATAGGAACTATTTGGCAAGTTTTGTATTCGTAAAATGTGGAACTTGTGATTTTAATCAAACATGACATAAAGATAATATAGAAGTTGAAAAAAGTAGGTCCCCCCGATTCCATCCGTCTGTCTGTCCACGCCCCACTCAAACTTAGAAATTGAGGTTTTAAGTTTATTCGTGTTAAGCGTTTTTATTTGTTTTTAAGCCTAAAAATATCAGTAGTCTAAATAATTTGTTAACAACTCGACTCTAAAAAGTTATTGTGGCACAAGAGAAATAAGAGGAAAATAATTCCTTTTTTTGGAATTGAAAGATTTTTACCGTTAAAAAAGTTTAAAAATAAAACAATCCGTGGAGAACTAAGGCCTGGTGGCTTACTAACTTACTTAAGGTGGCGCTACAGTCCTGTGTTAACTAGGGCCTCACCCAACAAACTTCTCCATCTAGCTCGGACCCTATCTAGATGTCTCCAGTTTCGCGCTCCAAGTTGGGTGAGGTCACTTTCCACTTGTGCGCGCCACCTGATCCGCGGCCTTCCTCTACTGCGCTGTCCTGTGGGTGTGGATTCGAAGACTTTCCGGGCCGGAGCATTGGTTTCCATGCGCTCTACGTGACCCAGCCATCTTATAGTCGTTGGACTTTTACCCTTCTGGCTAAGTCTACGTCGCTGTACAGCCCGTACAGCTCATCGTTCAATTTTCTCCACTCCTCTTCGATGCATACGGGACCGTAGATCACACGAAGAATTTTTCTCTCGAATCGACCCAAGGTGCTTTCATCCGCTTTTGTCATAGTCCATGCTTCTGTACTGTATAGCAGGACGAAGATGATAAGGGTCTTATATAGCGACACTTTGGTCCTTCTAGAGAGGTTTTTTCCACTCAATTGCTCTCTTAATCCAAAGAAACAGTGGTTAGCAAGAGTTATTCTTCGTTTGATCTCAGCGCTGGTGTTGTTTTCTGCGTTTACAGCGGAGCCTAGGTAGACGAAGTCCTTGACTACCTCAAAGTTACGTCTGTCGATAGTGACGTTTTGACCAAGACGTCGTCGGTGTTGTAGGTCCTTTCTTGACGACAGCATGTACTTTGTTTTGCCCTCATTAACCGTTAAACCCATTTTTTCCGCCTCTGCCTCAATACTTACAAAAGCCCCATTGACCATTGACATCACGTTGAGTTCTTCCGATTATGTCAATGTCATCAGCATATGCTAGTAATTGGACAGACTTTTGAAAGATAGTGCCTCTAGTGTTGACGTGTGAGCTCTGCACTATTCTTTCAAGTACGATGTTAACAAAATCACATGACAGCGCATCACCTTGTCTAAAACCTTTTTTGACATCGAAAGATTCGGTTAAGTTATTTCCAACTTTTATGGAGCAACGTGAATTCTCCATGGTTATCCTGCACAAACGGACGAGTTTGGCAGGGATGCCAAAACTAGACATGGCTCTATACAGCTCGTCCCTGAAGATGCTGTCATATGCGGCCTTGAAATCGATAAAAAGATGGTGGGTGTCGATTTGGTGTTCTTGGGTTTTTTCCAGGATCTGCCGTAATGTGAATATTTGATCGACTGTGGACTTTCCTGGTCTAAAACCACACTGATAAGGACCTATCAGGTTGTTGACGATGGGCATTAGAGAAGATTTTGTGGGCGATGTTAAGTAGACTGATTCCTCTATAGTTGGTGCGGTTTAGAGGGTCTCCTTTTTTCAGGATCGGGCAAACAATACTGAGGTTCCATTCATCGGGCATGCTTTCTTCCGACCATATCTTACAGATAAGTTGGTGCATGCTCCTAACCAACTTATCTCCAGCTGCTTTAAAGAGCTCGGCATTCAAGCCATCCGCTCCAGCGACTTTATTAGACTTCAGCTTAGATATGACAATCTTTACTTCGTCTAAGTCGGGAGGACGGGATTGTTGGCTTTCGTCGTATAGTGGCTTACAACTCTCAATTATTCCTGTATGCGAGTTTAGTGTTGTCAGGGATGGAGGGGACCTACAGTTTTAAGCCGAATCCGACGGTTAATTTGAGAAAGCACTTTTTCATGACAAGTATTACTTTTGGAGGATTTGTCAATTCCTCACAATAGGCAGTACCCGTGAAATATCTTTTGCACAGGTAGAGATTGAACCCAAGACCTCTGGCATGACAGTTGAATGCACTAACCATCATGCTATGGGTACTAAGGTTAAAGAAATTTATATTAAGAAAAACGATACTATTTTTGGGAAATTATTATATCAAGCTAAAGTTGTTATTATAAGGATTAAACTTAACCACTACTACTCTTTTGTAATGGTTTTATTAAAAGTCTTACTCCAAAGTGTCCCATTTCGCCATTTTTGGAACGAATGTGCGAAAACGGTTGTTAAGTTTTTAGAGATGTGGTAGAGCGTTTGATAAAAGGTTTCACACATAACCTTTTTAATGGAGATAGAAGAATTTTCTTATAGGATTCTGTAGGTTTTAGAATAGCTTAAGATTGGCTCTCGGGAAGTCCATATATTAATCCTTAAGATTATTTTTTGTGGTCAGAATTGAAAAGCGTGCCTGAAATACTTTTCACAGGAATTTTTTAATTCTAAAGAAAGAATTAACGGAAGCAGTGCCAACAATATCAATAGAAATAGTGCATGCCACTATTAGTCGATGACCACAATTTATATGGGCTGGCATTAAAGTTGATTAAATCTACCTTTTTAATTGAACTAATTTTATATAAATGAAACAAGAATTAATACAGAATATTATATGTTCTTGTCTTATGAAGTTTTATTTTTGTAACAGAACTTATGGCACGGCTATACCTTACCTGTGTTGAAAAATTCTGGCGTAAATTCTCTATCCATATTTCTTCTTAAAATGATGGGTTTGAAAAATTAATTTTTTTTTACAGGATAAGGTTTTTAGTTCCTAAGAATATTCAGGACTTGTAATGTCTACAGACGGTGCTAAATCAAGATCCTTGTGTTGGTAACAACACAATTTACATTGTCTAATTTTGTTTCTTTTATATTTTATAAAAAGAAAATTTCCGTTTTATTTTGATCTTTGGTTTTCTTTATTTAAGTTATGTAACTTATTTTGCTTATATTTAATTTGAATTTATTTTAATTTGATAACAGTCATTTTTTCGTTTTATTTTATTGGTTAATCCTACCGAGCACAAAATTTCCCTCGTAATAGTTTTTACTTATTTTGGTATTAAATAATTAGAAAAAAGAGACTTGGATGCGACCCACACTGATTACTTCCCATCCCGTCTGTAGATTTGTCTTGCTTAAAAGTTTGTAGGTTTTCGTGTTGTCTTAAAAAAGTTGTCACCTGAATTATTATTAAAAATTTCAAAATTACCACCAATATTTTTCATATAATGAAATAGTTATTTCAAAATCTAGTTTTGTTAAAAAGATTTTTAGTCGAAAACAAATGTTAACCAATTTTAGTAGTTTTTTAAAATTTTTATTTCTTATATAAACAAACACAAATTGGATGAATGAAATTAATTTGAGAGATATCTAAAACCGAACATCAATTTTTACCAAATTTGCGTACTATTATTTGTAGATTTTATTTTTTTTATGAAAAAACGGACTGTTGTATTTTTATATTTATTATTATTATTATTATTTATTAATTTAACAATAAATGTACAAATTAATACAAAATCAGCAGGAGCCCCTTGGGCTTTCGGCTGATGTATTTTTATAAAACAATTACTGAATATCGAAAACAATATTTTCTGTGAAATAAAATAAGTTTGAACCGAATATTTTTAATTTTTGAAAAGCTATTTGAGTAGAAAATAAATTTTTACCAAGTTTTAGTATTGTTTTTTTTTTTTGGGTTTTTATTTATTGTATAAAAAACTGTCAATTCAAATTTATCTCAAAATTTTACTGAGTGTTGAAGACAATATTTCTTATAAGATAAAATAAGTTGGAAGCCATAATCTCAAAGTTTTAAAAAGATATTTGAGTCGAGATTCAATTTTTACCAACTTTGAGTTATGTTTTTTTTTAGGTTTTTATAAAAAAAAAACTTTCAATTAGATTTTTCTCAAAATTTTATCAAATGTCAAAAAAATTATTCTTCGTTGCACAAATTAGTTTTGGAGATGAAATCGTATTTTAGTCGTAAAATTTTCGAGGTGACAAATTTTTATTTTCAGTTTGTTTGATTTATAAAAAAACCGTTAATTGAATTTTTTTCCAAAAATATATTTGTTTTGTATCACGTTACAATATATAATATAAAATTTATTTCGAGTCTCTAGCGTCATTGGTTCATGAGATATTTAGGGTTAACCAAAATTTTCACATTTTTTTAAACTGCTTTGTTAAAAAAAACCACCCACGAAATTTTCTTGAGAGCCCTTTCTGCATTATTATCTGTATAACAAAATTTATTTGAAGTCGATATCTCGACTGGTTTTTGAGCTATGGACGACGAAAAAAACTTCCCGAACGTACGGACGTTCTCTCTAAAAATCTTTTAATTCGACTCTAGGAACCTTGAAACGTCGAGAAATGTCAAAATTTTCAATTCGACAAATTGGACCGATTACAATAACTTCCTTTGGGAATGTTAATATGATCCCAGGTCCCCCCAGAAAAGGTTTTCTTGACATATACAAATTTAAACGGAAAGAAATTTTATTTTCAACTCAAATGTATTTAGTATTTATTACAAACTTATTTTATCGTCACACAACCTTTTTGGTGACATTAAACAAAGATAAACAAATCTACAATGTTTTTGTTTTCAAACTTAAAGTCCAAAAATATTACTTAATTGATTTAACGTCTCACTGGAAAATAGATTCATTTTTGATACTTTTTTAAGGTTCGTTAAACGAAAATTTGGTTAGTTTAAAATAATATAATTTTAGGATCACATACCGGATAGTTTTTTTTTTTCATTTTTATGTCATTTGTCTTTTAATTAAAACATTTATTTCTTTTAATTAAATCTCATTTTTCTAAAGATATTTTATTATATTTTATGTTAATATAACACAATTTAATTGGATATAAAGTTATTTGTTAAAATTTTAACAAAATTCAACAAAATAATCAACTTCAAATTTAAAATTAAAATCTTTTTTGAAGTTCTCTTTTGGTTTAGTTTTTATTATTTATTCTGCCTCATTTTATTTTATTTCATTCCATTTTATGTTATGCTTTTTTCTCTAATTTATTTTTATTTTGTTTATTTTTATTCTAGTTTAGTTTAATAATGATTGAAAAAATAAATGTGACTAAAATAAAATATTTAAAATAAAGGTTAGGAAAAACAATTTTTCCTAACCTTGTACACACGAACAGTGATTTGTAGAGTAAAATGGCATTTAACTTAAATTGAAAACCTCATGTGGAACATTAACATTTTAAAATCCACTTATCAAATAATAACTCAAAATTGACCTTTTCAAAAAAAAAAAAAAAAAAAAAAATACAAAAAAAATAAATTAAAAACAAATCAATTTGCAATTTTGAAAAATACTTCCATTATGTCAGACACTCACTCATGTACATCTTATGAATTTAAAAAAGCTGTCATATTCTGCAATTTAACAGAACACTACACTGATGTACGAGTATATGTGTAGTTATTTATAATGATTGATTTTGAACTGAATTAATGCATTAGAAACTTACTTTATAACCAGAACACGCACAGATTCATTATTTTGTGTACAATACCAACATTGATTGATTGACACCACCCACAAGGAATCTAAATACGAGTATATCTCCTCTATTGTATCTATCTCTGCTTAAATTCGAATCAGATTGATTGTTATTGTGAGGCGGCACAAAGCTGAATACGAGTATGTTCAAATGTAGAAAGAGTCCATCATCTATAGAGTTTGATAACAATTGTATGATGGTACGCGAGGTGGCGTTGCCATTATTAGTTTCAATTGCTTTGAGCACTTGACCATCAATCTGATTTAATTGAACACAAAGCACACACAATATCCGTACGAAATACGCAGAAACTCATACACGCACATATACGTCGAATACGTATGAATTTAAGTTAAAATAAAATTGATTGATTTGCGCAATTATGAGTAATTTACATTTAAATAATTGCAGATTGATTTGTTTAGATCAAAAATATAATAGTAAAATATATTTATTTGTTTAACTAGTAGTTTACTTATTATTTTATTAACTTCCTCAAAAGGACATGAAGAATTGTTAAAATGTCAAGAAAGTTAAGACAAAATAAATTTCTGCGGAAAAAGTTCATAGTTGATTGATAGACAAACAGAATGTACAGATAATATACATAATAACTCCGGTTTCTTTTAATTTCCTTAAATTTCAAAGACATTACCTCGTTACTTCTTTACAATTCCTGCAACTGATTTTTCCTACGAAAAGTATTGTATATCCTTTTTTAAAACATATTCTACTTTCCTGCCAAATTTCAGGTGAATCCTTTCCTTCGTTTGGCGGTGATTAGAGGAAAGAAATCAGTACGACAATATTGGTTTTAAAAAACCAATAAATGTATTCCACTAATTGATAAACAAAACTGTACAGCCTTCAAAATAAATTCCCAAAATACCAGACGATTTTTCAAAACGTGCACATCACGCACTTACCTCGGGCTATTTAATTTCTCATTTTTGAATTTCAGTATGTTACACAAAAACCTTTAAAATTGGGATATTCTCGTAGGATTCCTTAAAAACACACACACACTCAAAGTAAGCCCACCAGAGCACAGCACCCTGGCACTGATGTGTCTCGCCAACAACAACAACAGCAACAACAACAACAAAAACAAAAGGGCAACCCACAAACACACAATAGAAGCTAAACAAATGCAAAAGCCCAAAGAAATAAATCATACAAATGGAATTGTGGGAAGAAGCTATCCCAATGCAAGATTCCACAAATGATAAATGACTGCACTTGGGGGCGCTAATTTTCAACGTATGAATGTGCTACATTTTCCACTTTTGAATGGATTTTTTTTTATAGTTATATATATTTTCAGTTTGATTCTTTTTGTGTTGTTCTTCTTTTAATCCAGTAGCACGGTATATAGTATATAGCGTCGGATTAATGAAAAGTCAACAGGCACTATGAGCTATGACAAATTACGGGCGGCCAAGATAAATGCGGTTTTTCAAGGTGTCATGGTAAGCGACTAATGGCTTTGGTGACACGACACGGAAGAGCAGAACAGACGAGAAAAGCGCAAAGAGCAAATGTCAAAAATGTTCATATATACTCGACTCGAGTATAGCATAAGCAAACCTCACATCCATATTCACATATAACATCAGACATATGACGTATGTTTAGTTGATGTTTTTCAATTTTGTTTTTTTTTCCATATTCGAAGTGATATTTTAATTTATTTATTACTTTTGTTTTCTGTGGAAAAATGAAAAATTGCTTTTAATTTGTATGGGATTAGAGGAATGTTATAGTTGTTGTTGTTATTGTTTTTGGTTGTAGTTGGTTTGACGGAGGAGATTCGAGTATGAGTTATTTTATTTTCATTCAAAAATATTGCGGTTGGACATTGACATTACATATATCAGCTTTAGGTTGACCCTTTTCCTACGCGAATAAAATTTATTTCAGATTTTGGTCAAGAACTAATCGATGAACTAGTTTTTGTAATCTCTAAGACCCCCAAAACCGATTGCTTTTTATTCCAATATTTTTCTCTTTTTACACGCTGTCAACAAGGTCTTACAAAACCTTACGATACTATCTAAAAGGTATTTTAGATGGTTATAATTTGATACTTAATCAGATACTTATGCCGGTCTCGTTAATCTTTTCGAATTTTATAGTTTCGTCATACAAGATTGGGTTAGTTTCGTTGCTTGTGTTACACAAAGGGCCCGTCCTATTTAAATGCGTATTTATAAATTTGTACATGAGACATGACGGAACTATACAGCAAGTATATAATTCGTAAAAAAATCGAAAACGAGATTTTAATCAAACATGACATTACGATTGTAGAGAAATCGTCTGTCTGTCTATCCTCGCCCCTACATCCCAAACCAATAGGTCGATTAGGTTCAAACTTGGCGTTAGGCCATACAACATTTTTGAGGGTGTTTTAAATTTCTCAGCTGGTATATGCTCACTGCGTCCAGGGTTAGTTAAATAAAACACCTTTGTCTTTATTTGTAATTAACTTTATATTATTTTGAATTTATTTCATATAGTCGGTTAACATTCTTTTTTGTTTAATTCTGATTTTCGTAATAATTCTTCTCATCCCAATATCGGCTTGCGCCACGGGTCCGATGTAGTCTACGCGATAGGTGTCGGTCAGCAGGCGGCTTAGGGCACGTCTCTTCCGTCGATTCGGTCAGGACTGAGACAATCGCCGTTACGCGGGTGAATTGCCTCTTATGGTAAATCTGGTAAAACTGGTAAATCACAGCCGAAACTGGTAAATCACAGCCGAAACAGGTAAATCACAGCCGAAACTCGTAAATCACAGCCGACACTGGTAAATCACAGCCGAAACTGGTAAATCACAGCCGAAGCTGGTAAATCAATTAAACTTGAATATTTCACAAGAAGCCCTTAACTCTGGTACGGGGAAGCCTCTGTTAATATCCAACTTACTTACCACTGATCCTTGCCTAGCTAACTGGTTTATGCTCCGTGAGGTCAGGCGTATTTATAATATCCGCGGTCTGGTTCCTTGCTTCCACTTCCCTTTTGTTGGTCTTGTCCGGTTCTACTAGGCAATCTTTTGGTAACAACCTAGTGTGAATTATATCCTTGCGAATGACAAAATAACTTTTGCAAATTAATGTCACCGAGTTTTGGCCAAGTTGAACTGAGTTTGAACTCAATGCTCGGTGTAGTGACCGAACGCATGTAATTTGTTCGTGTTTTCGTTGTAGATTTGTAATGCATCATTACAATGGCCTAACATTTTTGGTCAAAAATTGATAAGTCGAAATTTCTCAAAAAAGAACCGATAGATTTTTATTATTTGTTCTCTAAAATTTTTTTGTTAACTCAGCTTCTTGCAAAACAACAAAAATATGTTTGTATCGCTCTAGAAGGGTACCCCTATAGAACCGTTATTTAATAATAATACAAATGTCTTTATAATATTTGATGATAATTTTTTTTTTTTTTCAAAATTCAATATCTCAAAAAAAGTCAATATTGTTTACCGAAATTAAATGTAAAACGTAGATATATTAATAAGCTCTAAAACACTGCATATGAAAATTATTTTTAAACTAAAATTGTTTTATGTATACAGAATTATTTTAAAAATAACCGCTCCAACGATTTTCGAAAAAAAAATTTAAATCAATGTTTTTTTTTGATTAATTAAATGGAATTCAAATATATAAGTTCTACTTGTAAGCAGAGTCCTTGGATACAGGAGGAAATTCGTGTGATCCAGTCGTGCACTTTATGTTAAAACGTCGGTAGCAGTATTTGTCAAAACGTCGGTCTGTAACGAAATCTATCCACCGCGTTCCAATCACACCGCCCGCCAGCTCAAATACCGCACCAAATATCGAAATGTTGGGAATAGGTAGGATTTTGAACAATCATTCATGAGTTTTCCGAGTCTTAAAAGCTACATTTCTGCTTATTGACTTAACTTCTGAGTTGAAAATTTTCTCATCACTGAAGATTAATTTTCGATGAAATAATGTATCGCCTTAAGTTCTTGTAGCGTAACGGGTACATTAGTTGGCACTAAGCATTTTTTCACTTTAATTTGTGAATTGCTCTGTCATTTTAAGAATTAGGAATATGTTTTTTGTCAAATTAAAATTTAAAGAATTTATTACCCGAAAGTTATTAGAAAAAATGTTTTATCAGCAAGGAATTTAATAAAAACATCAAAATAGAAAAAGCCAGCCGAAAGGTTCAATCATTGGCATCCAGGTACAATTGTTGGCACCCAAGGGTACAATTATTTGTTATTTGTTTATCAAAGTTTAATAAAAAATAGTTTATTATAACAAAAATACTTCATTCAAATAAAAATAAAAAATAGTAAAGACAAAATTAATTAAATACTTCATTTAAAAATCTCTTACAATTAAAAACATACACAAAAATCACATTTTGTATTTAAATTGCTTGTTTAGCAGAACAAACAAATATTAAAACTTAATAAAAAGAATACAAATTTGTCACAACAGAAACAGTTCATTCTATGTAATTAAAAATTAATAGTAAATAATAAAAACTAACAAAAAATAAATTAGTTATAAACTCTTATAACTAATATATAAACAAATAAACTCACATTTTTTTTTATAAATTGCTTAATGTGTAATTTAATTTAAGACATTTCGAAAAATGTTTCAGTCTGCATAATAAAAAAAAACAGCATTATAACAAAAACTGCTGATTAAATGTAATCAAAAAACGTTTATTATAATTTATAAAAACTAACAAAAATAAAACATTAATATATAATATTATTCTCTTAATGCCAAAATTTAGAAATTAGTTAACATTTCATTTTTTTTTAATTAATTGCAAAATTAGTTTTTTTTTTAAACAAACGGCGCAACAAAATAATGGCAGATAAAGCACATCTGCCCAGTGCATACTTTGTTGTTTCCAATGTCTTCAGTCGGATCTGAAAATAAGTTTCGTATGTGGTTCCCAGACTTTGGTGGGGCTCATGTTCACAACATTTTCTTGACTCACTTCATCATAAATGTCCAGCAGCATTTGTTTATCGGGAGTGTTCTCAATAGCAACCAATACATTGGAGGGGAAAGAGGTGGAAGATGAGCTAAAGCACCGGAAGTCACAGTTTCCGAGGGAAATGTTTTTTTAGGGGGTGGCAGCATTTTTTTTTACTTTAGTTTTATGCGGAATTTTTTTGTTTTCATTTTTCTTAATTTTTCTAAAGCTTTAGCTTCTTTTTTTTCGATTCTAAGGGCCTTTCTTTCTTCCTTTTCTTTTTAAATCCTCTGTTTCCCTTCTTTTTTTCTTTTTTTTCCTGTTCAATCCATGTGGAGTTGGTAATAACAAAACTCTGATTAGGTTTTTGCGGTTTTATACCTTTGCGTAATGGTGTTTCAGGCCAGTCTAACAAATCGGGTACTTCTATAAGAACAGGATTATTTTCGTTTATTTCTGCATTGGAATTTGAAGCATTAACATTTAAAACGTCGATGTTGTCTTCAGCAAACAAAAATTCGTTGATTGCGCTAATGTCCACCAATTCTGGTAAGTCCGAGCTTTGAGGATCAGTTTGCACTCCTCTATTCACAAATATTTTTTTTCTTCGACTCGTTTGAAAGCGTTCATCTTAAAAAAAAGTGTAAAGTGAATGCATCTTTGAAAAATCTTCGCTGTTCTCGTCATCCAAATTGAAGTTTTCTAGTTGATCAACCTTTTCTTTGCCAATTATTTCGCAAATACTTTCAAACGCGTCCGTTTGAACCTGTACAGACTGTTCTTGATTGTTGTAGCGGAAATTACTCCTTCCCAGACATTTAGAAAAACGAATGGCATTTTTATTCCAGGAAAATAATCCACACGCCTTAAACCCGTTTTGTATTGTAGTGGGAGAAATGCTTTTATCCACATCATCTTTTAACAGTGGAGCAAACATTTGTTTGGTAAGATTTACACCAGGATTTTTTCTCCCCAAGTCGGCCACTGCTTTGTTCCATGAATTTTTGAGTGGCTTAAGGGCCGCAACATCAGCTGGTTGTAAGATGGGAGTTGAGTTGGGGTAAAGTGCAATGAGAATAATTCCAAGTTGGGAACATAACTGGCTCACCTGGAGTGTTAATGGGTACTGTGTCCATCAACAAAGAATATAACAGGGAGTTCTATTTTTTCCTGAATTAAAAACGAATTAAAAACTTTTGAAATATATTCATAAAAGGTTTGCTTTGTCATCCAACCGTTATCACTAGTGCCGTATCCCCACGTTTCGGGAATGCTTTTCCGAATTTCATCCTTTATTCTCTTAAAAGGATAAATTATCATCGGAGGACACATTGATCCTAAAGCGTTGAAAGAAAACATAACTGTAAAGTTTGCCTTCGCTTGACCTCTTTCGACTTCATAAATATTTCTAGCTCTCTTTGCCGCTAGAACAGATTTAGTTTTCGGACAGAGAAGAACATTTGTTTCATTTCCGTTGAATACACGACTAGGGTCTTCAAGAATTGAAAAAAAAGAGGCTGGGATGCGACCCACACTGATAACTTCCCATCCCGTCTATCGATTTGTCTTGCTTAAAAGTTTGTCTAAATGTATCAATTCTTACCAAATTTGCGTTCTATTTTTTGTAGATTTTATTTTTTTTATGAAAAAACGGACTGTTGGATTTTTATAAAAAAATTATTGAATATAAAAAACAATATTTTCTGTGAAATAAAATAAGTTTGAAGCCAATATTTTTAATTTTTGAAAAGCTATTTGAGCCGAAAATCAATTTTTACCAACTTTTATTAATTTTTTTGTTTAGGTTTTTATTTTTTGTAAAAAAACTGTCAATTCGTTTTTTCTCAAAATTGTTCATAATGTTGAAAACAATATTTCTTATAAGTTAAAATTAGTTAGAAGCCATAATCTCAAATTTTTGAAAAGATATTTAAGTCGAAAATCAATTTTTACCAACTTTTGTTAAATTTTTTTTCGGTTTTTAATTTTTTGTAAAAAAACTGTCAATTCTATTTTTTTCAAAATTTTACTGAATGTTGAAAACAATATTTTTTGAAAGATAAAAGTAGTTTAGAGCCAATATCTCAAAGTCTTGAAAAGATATTTGAGTCAAAACTCAATTTTTACCAACTTTTTTTTTATTTTTTTTTAGGTTATTATTTTTTGTAAAAAAACTGTCAATTCGATTTTTCTCAAAATTTTATCAGATGTCAAAAACATTATTCTTCGTTGCACAAAATTGTTTTGGAGATGAAATCATATTTTAGTCGTAAAATTTTCGAAGTGACAAATTTTTTTTTTCAGTTTTTTTGATTTATAAAAAAAACCGTTAATTGAATTTTTTTTCAAAAATATAATTGTTTTGTATAACAAAATTTATTTGAAGTCGATATCTCTTCTGGTTCTTGAGCTATGGACGACGAAAAAAACGTCGCGAACGTACGGACGTACGTACACACGCACGCACAGACATCTTTCTAAAAATCTTTTATTTCGACTCTAGGGACCTTGAAACGTCGAGAAATGTCAAAATTTTCAATTTGACAAATCGGACCCATTACAATAACTTCCTATGGGAAGTTAAAAATTGTTTTTGATTAGGTAGTCCTGTATGGAGTCAAACCAATGGAATAAATCAGTCACATATACATTTGCGCTAGCCGATGAAACAGGATCAACTGTTCTGAAGGTCACAGAAGGATGACGTTTTAAAAAGGATCTGAACCACCCTCTTCCAGGCTTTGAATCACTTCCGAATGGAGTTTCTCTTTGATTTTGTTTCAGGAACTCCTGCACAGCATAAAAGAGATCCTCCTTTCGTTTGGGAAATCCTTTTTCTTGACACACTTTTAACCAATCAACAATTATTAATTCCTCTGCTTCTGTTAAAACAGTTTCTGTTCCGGGACGTGTCTTCGAAAAATTAGAGCTTAAACGAAATTGTAACGTAAATCTGGGCACGTTGAACCTTAAAGAAGCTGCTTTTTTAGATATCAACCCTATTCTTATTTCTGTTAAAGCTTGCTCGATGTTTTCTTCTCCATAATTCTGACCTTTTTCCCCCAATTTTTAAACTGAAATTTATAACGGATACAGGGTACAAATATTGGCAGTCTCTAAAGTACAATTATTGGCAGTTCGAATTGAACCACTACTTTATATGGGAGCAATTATTGGCACCCCTTTTCTAGCAAATTAAACAACTTTTTTTACAAAAAAAAAAAACAGTTAAAAATATTTAATTTACTAAATTGTTTACTAAAAAACATAAAACTTCATCTAAAAACTGAAAAATTAATCAAAAACGAACACTTACCAAATTTAGTCTCCTTAGCCGGAACACTGCATTTTAAGCACTTTTTCACGAATTCAGAAGGTCTTTACTCTTTAACTGACAAAAACGAACCGAGAATGAATTAAACCTAAACAAAATGCGGAATAGTGGAGAATAACATACATATTAGGAAAAAAAAATGTTTTTTGTTCAAGAGATTAGTAGTTTTAGTGAAATTCCTTATTGCATGAAAATTGCCAATAATTAGTACAAACATCGGGGGTGCCAACCATTGTACCCTTTACGCTATTAACTGACATTTTCAAGTCTTAAGACCGAACTTCTTGTCTTTTATACATTGTAATACGCCAAAGATCGACAAGGAGTAGAGAAACTTGGGCTTTTATCAAAACATATGGCCAATATTTTTAACTTCCCATAGGAAGTTATTGTAATGGGTCCGATTTGTCAAATTGAAAATTTTGACATTTCTCGACGTTTCAAGGTCTCTAGAGTCGAAATAAAAGATTTTTAGAAAGATGTCTGTGCGTGCGTGTGTACGTACGTCCGTACGTTCGCGACGTTTTTTTCGTTGTCCATAGCTCAAGAACCAGAAGAGGTATCGACTTCAAATAAATTTTGTTATACAGATAATAAGACAGAAAGATGCAGAAAGGGCTCTCAAGAAAATTGCGAGGGTGGTTTTTTTACCATAGCAGTTTAAAAAAAAGGTGAACATTTTGGTTAACCCTTAATATCTTACGAACCAAAAATGCTAGAGACTTGAATTAAATTTTATATAATATATTGTAACGTGATACCAAACAAGTATATTTTTTGAAAAAAATCCAGTTAACATTTTTTTTTATAAATCAAAAAAACTGAAAAAAAAAATTTGTCACCTCGAAAATTTTACGAATACAAAATGATTTTATCTCCAAAACAATTTTGTGCAACGAAGAATAATGTTTTTGACATCTGGTAAAATTTTGAGAAGAATCGAATTGATAATTTTTTTATAAAAAATAAAAACCTAAAAAAAACATTACTCAAAGTTGGTAAAAATTGAATTTCGACTCAAATACCTTTTCAAAACTTTGAGATATTGGCTTAAAACTACTTTTATCTTTCAAAAAATATTGTTGTCAACATTCAGTAAAATTTTGAAAAAAATCGAATTGATAGTTTTCTTACAAAAAATAAAATCTTAAAAGAAAATTTAACAAAAGTTGGTAAAAATTGATTTTCGACTCAAATATCTTTTCAAAAATTTTGAGATTATGGCTTCCAACGAATTTTAACTTATAAGAATTATTGTTTTCAACATTCGGAAAAATTTTGAGAAAAATAGAATTGACAGTTTTTTTACAAAAAATAAAAACCTAAACAAAAAAATTAATAAAAGTTGGTAAAAATTAATTTTCGACTCAAATATCTTTTTAAAAATTTGAGATATTGGGTTTTAACTACTTTTATCTTTTGAAAAATAATGTTGTCAAAATGCAGTAAAATTTCGAGAAAAATCGAATTGACAGTTTTTGTTTACAAAAAAATAAAAACTTAGAAAATTTAACAAAAGTTGGTAAAAATTGATTTTCGACGCAAATATCTTTTCAAAACTTTGAGATATTGGCTTTTATCTTTTAAAAAAAATTGTTTTCAACATTCAGTAAAATTTTGATAAAAATCTAATTGGGAGTTTTTTTACAAAAAATAAAAACCTAACAAAAAAACAATACTAAAACTTGGTAAAAATTTACTTTCGACTCAAATAGCTTTTCAAAAATTAAAAATATTGTCTTCAAACTTTTTTTATTTCACAGAAAATATTGTTTTCGATATTCAGAGGTTTTTTATAAAAATCCAACAGTCCATTTTTTCATAAAAAAATGAAATCTACAAGAAATAGTACGCAAATTTGGTAAAAATTGATTTTCGGTTCTTGATATCTCTCAAATTAATTTAATTCATCTAATTAGTAAAAATTTAAGAAATGCTACTAAAATTGGTAAAAATTAGTTTTTCACTAAAAATCTATTTAACAAAACTAGATTTTCAAACTAAACTATTTCTTTATATGAAAAATATTATTGGTAATTTTAAAGTTTTTAAGAATAATTCAACTGACAACTTTTTTAACCCAACACGAAAACCTACAAACTTTGAAGCAAGACAAATCGACAGACGGGATGGGAAGTTTTCAGTGTGGGTCGCATCCCAGCCTCTTTTTAGTTGTTGCAACTTACACAGTTTTGATTGTTCAAATCACTTACATGACCGACCCAGCCTAATTTTGTACACCAGCCTTAATATTTCCACTACCCCAAAGTGCTGAAGTCTTAAAGAACTGCAACATTTTCAAAAGTTTTGTAGTAGATGTTAGCAATTTTAGGAAGGAATGATTTAATTTTTACTCGTTAAATTTCAAAAAATAACAGCATCAAAAGTGAAAAAACTGCTCTAAAGTATGCTATTCAAAAACAAAAAAACCTTGTATTGAAAAACTCTCTATATTAAAATGAAAGCTATAACAGCGCTATAAATTACAATCACGTGTGTAATGCAATCTAATTTTCATGGATAAAAATAATACGATTTACCAAATTTGATTGTGAGCAAATGTAATACAATACAATCTGTTAATTTCATTTTATTTAATAAAATTACACAGCAAAAGAAAAACATCCTATGAAAAAGTCCTTAATTCTATATTCATTAAAAAAAGAACTAAATTTAAAATCAATTTACGTTTGAAATCTACACCCGAGATTGCTGATACTTTTTTATGCTTCTTAATTTGTCTCCTGTACACAAAATACACACATTCACCTACATATACTATATGTACACATGTATGTATGTGATTGTATATATATTTTTTCAATCTCTCTGGGGTTCGTTAATATTTATGTTACCCGTCGACAAACACACATGCCAATCAATTCAAATATTTACCTTTCAATAACATATTCAAAAATTATATATGTACGTACATATTCCTGAATCCTGATGCTCAGCTAGAGCACTTCTACTTCCTGTATGTGTATACACCTACTCCAAAACACCATGGAGCCATCCATGCACAAATTATCCTTGCAAAAACAATTCAACATAAATGTCGCCCTGTCGCTATACTCAACACACTCATACAGACAAGTGAGACGTATAGACGTAACTACCCTTCTAGCAGAGCCAGCGCCACCTGAACAAATTTTTGATCTATCAAAATATTTGCACAATTTAATGTGTTTGGCAGTTTTTTTTCCTTTGCTCCATTTTGTTTTTATTATTATTTTTGAGTGAAACTCACTTTGATCCGGTCCCTAAATTGTTTCAAGCGACTGGACAGCATTAAAATCAACCATCCCTGAACTTATGTAAAGAAAATAAAATAAAATTTAACAAACACCAAAACAACCCAACGACCAGAACGAAATTCATTAATATTTTCGCAGCCTACATTTATGTACGTTCGATGCGGAATATTCAAAAGAGGTTCAATGTCGGTACGGTATTGAAAAATACGTCATCATATCACACCCTGGCTAGGCTTTATAGTATATAACCAACAACCATCATCGCCATCGGCAGCATCAAGGACACATTGTATGCGGTCCATTTATGATATATGAATATTTAAAACTGCGACCGAACGAATCTAATATGTTTCGGAATCAGGATTTGCTGTTTTTTTGTTTCGTATGGAATTCCCATGAGTGTGCGATGTTTGTACACATACAACATAAATACACAAAAATTTAAGTGATGGTTTTGATATCCAATTCCGTTTTGAAAATAATAAAAGTTCAAAAACAAAAAAGTAGACAACATTTCTCCGAATAATTTTAACTTAGATCACAGCACGTGACATATTTAAAATAAATTTAAAATAAAATATTACGTTTAATAAAACAAAAAGGTCAAACGAATGGAATACCTCTTGACAATACCTTTATTCTTGTTCCTAAATAAACTTTGCAGAGTTTGTTTTGTTGTTGTTTTGGAAAACAAATAAATTAGAAAAAAAAATCACTTTCTTTTACTTTGAAATGATTTGCGGTGTGGCCCAAGGCCGAGAGGCTTAAGGTGTTTTTGATTAAATTTAAGTTTTATGTTTCCGTCATTTTGTGACATCATGTTCTTAAGATTATTTATAACACGAACTGGTTTTTTTTTATATTTTAATTTGGACCCGGTTTTGTTTGAAATGGGTATATTACATATATAAAAAGGCATCATTTTGTGAAGGTGTTCATTTTAATCATGATATAAATTGCGAAAGTTGGTGCCATAATAATTGTGCTGACAAAAAAAAAAAAAAAACAAAATGGTAGTTTATCACGAAGAATTATCAACCAAATATCTAATGAGGTTCTTGAGCCATAATTTTCAAAGATGGAGCTCACGATTGTGTCCAATTGTTCACTTTCCACAAAAGACTTAAGGACCAAAAATATCCTTGGAAGAGTGTTATATTTAAAAAGATCCCTTACAGCCTTACGAAATAATAAAGCAGAACTGGTAATATGCTGAATGTTTGAGAATTTTAGAATGTTTGAGAGAATCTTAAAACTATAGTGGCTATGATGTTAATATCTTTTTCAAGCACTACGTGTTTTCTTGTAAGTTAAAATCTTTGGTTTTGAATGGATTTGAACATTTTTCCTAAAGTTGTTATGGGTTCTACATTCCTTTTACAAAATTAATGTAATTTAAACAAATTTAAATTTTAGAACGTACATATGTAAGTCGTTGCTGAAGGTATTTTGGTAAGGTTTTCGAAAGCTATGATTTATATTCGAAAAAAAACCCCGAAAGATTTAATTTGTTTCCAATTTGAAAGAATACTTAGTTTGAAAAATTATCTACAAATATTGGAAATTCCGCCAAACGTAAATGGAGAGAAAGCCAAAAAGTTTAAAACAAAATTTTAAAACTTTTCATACACCAAAACTCACATTGTAGCCTTTTTGTCATAAAACAAAAAACTACAGAAAATGTAGAGGACAAATCCAGACAAATTTAGTCTTTTATGTTAAGAAAAAAGCTAAAGTTGTAAAGGGTTTTTAAATTGGCGCGGGTAGATTTTGGCATTCCGTGGCGGCCATTTTGTTTTGATGGTCATGTTCATGCCAAATCATCATGGCAAGTTACACGATTGAACAGTACGTTCAAATGATAAAACTTTCTTATCAAAATGAGTGTTTGTTAAGGCAAACGTTGCGCGCATTGCGCCCATTTTACGGTAGACTTGGTGGCTCAAGACATCCTATAAAAAGGTCCTTAATTCTATATTCATTACAAAAAAAAGAACTAAATTTCAAATCAATTTACGTTTGAAATCTTCAGAGTCGACTTTTCAACGTTTGGTGGCAAAATTTGAGACGACCGGTTCAGTAAACAATCAGCCAAGACCCGTACGTTCAAGGAACGCAGGCCTAGAACATCGCCGCCGCGGTCGTTGAAAGTGTACAGCAGAACCCGAGGCAGTCTAATCCTCGCCCTCGTCGTGCACAAGGATTCGGCCTTTCGCAGACTTGGCGTATTTTGCGCCGGGACTTGGGCCTACACCCGTACAAGATCCAACTGACCCAGGAGCTCAAAGTTCTTGACCTTAGACAACGCCGTTTCTTCGCTGACTGGGCTTCGAATCGTTTGAAAGAGGACCACAATTTTGGCCAAAAAATCATCTTTATATGGGACGACAATAACCCACGCGAGGCTCACTAGGTGATAATGCATCCTGAAAAAGTTCCGGTTTGGTGTGGATTTTGGGCCGGCGGCGCGGCGCACAGTGCGTTGACCAGTGGACAAAAATAAAAAAATAAAAAATGCAATTTTGTTCTATTAGGCTTTGATTCGGGTCTAGCACATGTTGAATAACTATTAATTATAGTTTTTTTTTTGTTTGCTTTTTTGATATGATAGATTAGCGGACTTGTTTAAGACATAATAAGGTAATTATAGTCAGTCTTGTTGTGAAACGCGATTTTGTGCAAAGTGATTTAGCTGGTGAAAGAAAAGTAATAGAAGGAAATTTTTTTTGGACAGTGGTTATTAATAATGGATTTATTTAGAGCTGGTATGACTAATTATGTTTGGTTTTTGAAATAATTTGTAAGTTAGATGAATTATTGAAAAAAAAGGTTATTTTTAAGGCATTTTTTCACTTTGGTTAAGCTTTTAAAAAGACTGTAGCAGAATGTTTAGTGTCATTGCATTATCCTATTATTCTTCTTTGCAAAAATGCAAAATCTTTTTGCTAATCTTTGCTAACCTTTAAAATATTCAACTTTTTGAAGGTCAAAGTCCAACCATTAAAAATCAACAAATGTATGAAAAATGGATTTCTTTCGTTAAAAAATCGAGAATTGAAAATATTTTAACTTCAATTTTGACTGACTTAAGAGTAAATAATTGTCCCGTTACAATAAAAAATAATTTAAGGTCCAAAATTAAAAACTTTGATGGAAACTTGGAACGGAAATGGAAGCTATGTTCAAGGAATCATACTCTTTTCAAGAAGCGACACGAGGCTTGGTTTAATAACAATTTTACACTTCCTGTCAGCATTTTAAATCACTTACAGAGTACATCGTCTAATGATGGACCATAAACTAGTCGGGGCAGACCTCAAGCTCCATTTTAAGATGCGTCAATAAAGATGAAAAAAAGAAGAATTGTGAATCTTTTAGTCTCCAATTCATCTGAAGAGCTGAGATTCACTGCGGAAGTTTCCGAACATTCCTCTGGTATTGGAGTTAATTCTTGTAAGATGGAAAAAAACATTACCACTTAAAGATATGTTAGCTCTATACTTAGATCTTGATCTTTCCGTAGTTAACGATTTTCATAAGGATTTATTTCCTAGTTTATATAAGTTGAGAAATTTCAAAAAGCAAATGCTTCCGAAAAAAAGAGAAGTTTCGGAAACCACTGCCTCTGTTGACCTTCAGGAACTTCTCGAAAAAACTGTTGAAAGTATTGCCGATATTTCTGAAGTAAAGGGCGACACACATGCCATTCTCACATCTAAATGGGGCTTTGACGGAAGTTCCGGTCATAGCCAATATAAACAAGTTTTTTCCGATTCGAAAAACACGGATGAGTATCTTTTTTTGATAGCATTATCACCTTTAAAATTGGTTGAAGAAACTACCGGTGTTGAGTTATGGAAAAATCTTAGATGTTCTTCTACTATGTTTTGCCGTCCGATTAAGTTCATAATCATTAAGAAATGCCCAGAACTTGTAAGAAATGAGGAAACAAGTAGCAAAGATATTTTATTTTTTTTTCCTTTTTATAGAACAACCCACTCCCAAGACCATAACCAAAAACGGCTAAAGTTTAAACATTTCATTTAAGTTGATATTTGCAATGGTCGATGGGAGCATATGTAACATTTTATCAAACACCAATTGTGCATCAAAATTTTTTCTTTGTGGAGCAACTCCTAAGGAAATGAATTTGGTGCAAGCGCAAGAAAAACCAGTAATTGAAGAAAATTTCCGATTTGGTTTATTCACTCTTAATGCAGTGTTTCGAATGCTTATCGAGTTGAAAAAGACTCCGAAAACAAGAAAGTGTTTGATGAAAAAAAAAAAAAAACAAACAAATTCAAACCATGTTAAAGACACAGTTGTGTCTTAATATCGACAAGCCTAAGCCTGGTTTCGGTTCGACAAATGATGGTAATACAGCAAGGAGATTTTTCAAGAACTCACAGTTAACAGCGGAAATTACAGGAATTGATGAACGGCTTATATACAAATTTTCAATAGTCTTGAGAGTTTTGACTTCAGGACTAACTGTTAATATAAGTTAATTATCTGTATTACTCGATGAAGTAAGGGAATTATTATTAGAGCTTTACAGTTGGTACTACATGCCAATAAGTGTGCATAAACTTTTAATTCATGGGCCAGACATTATATCGTCTTTCGAAATTCCAATTGGTTTACTGTCCGAAGAAGCGCTTGAAGCAACACGTAAAGAATTCCGAAAAAATCGGCTTGGTCACGCAAGAAAGCCATCCCGTGTTAACACTAACCAGGACATTTTTACGATCTTGCTTCTCAGGTCCGATCCTTTAATTTCTAATCTTAGAAAAAAAGAGCTGAGATTATGTAAGAAATGTCAAGAAGAAATTGCTCGATACCTCCAAACAAGCGAAGGCATTGATACCTCTTCGCCTTTTTTTACTTCTAGTTTTGAAGATATTGAACAATCTGACTCGGATTCTTAAATAAATACACACATATGTACATACATATGTATATGTTTGAAATATTTATGTTTTGCTTTTATTTTTCTTGTCTTTTGTTATAAAGTTTTTAAAAATATATTTTTGGACAGTGTATGTTGTATCAAAATCTTTAACAGTGGGCGTGTCAGTGGGTGGACATGACTTTTTTTGTGCTTCTAAACTTAGCTACAAAATTAAATCCCTAATTTTCAATCAAATTGTTCAAGTCGATCTTGAGATATAATCGATATTCAGAAGTGGGCGTGGCAGGGGGCGTAAATATGAAACGAATTTTGGAGAAACTCATTGATTATTGCATTTAAAATAATTTTGCTACTAAAAATCAACTTAACTACGGAAAATAGAATTTTGTCCACTTTCCCCATACGATCGACGCACTGTGCGTGGCGACGTAATTGGTCGGTAATTTTTTAAAAACGATATTAGTGAGGCGGTCACCGTCAACAGCGAGCGCTACATAACGATGATAACTAATTTCTCAAATTGAACCATATGGACGTAGACGACATACATGTAGTTCGAGCAGGACGGCCGGCGGCTGCGCTACGTGCCACACAGCAAACGCCATTCCATTTCATTTCAATATCTACCCGCCCTTATTGAAAAACCCTATATATGGAGAGTTTTCTAAGTATTTTTTTTAACACAATTTTCAGGAGCCAGAGATCTTATAAGAGTCGAAATTTCGCAAAAAATTAGATCATACCTACAAATAATTAAAAAATTGTCAAACCCCTTTCTTTAAAATTCATTTGGAATTGAAAATTGATAAACTTAAATTGTATTGTAAAAACTCGGAACAAAATGTTGAGAAAAATGTGTAAAGCTTAATATCGAAACACTAGTTCATGTTGTTTGTCGAAAAAATGACAATTTATTCGGTCTTTGTGAAAATAACAATACAAATAAAAAAATACGTTTTCATCAATTTATTTTTAACTTCCCATAGGAAGTTATTGTAATGGGTCCGATTTGTCAAATTGAAAATTTTGAAATTTCTCGACGTTTCAAGGTCCCTAGAGTCGAAAATTGTGTGGGTGTTTTTTTTTACCATAGCAGTTTAAAAAAAAGGTGAAAATTTTGGTTAACCCTAAATATCTCATGAACCAATGACTTGTATTAAATTTTATATTGTATATTGCAATTATTAACGGTTTTTTTATAAATAAAAAAAAATTTGTCACCTCGAAAATTTTACGACTTAAATATGATTTCATCTCCAAAACAATTTTGTGCAACGAAGAATAATGTTTTTTACATCTGATAAAATTTTGAGAAAAACCTAATTGACAGTTTTTTTTATAAAAAATAAAAACCTAAGAAAAAACATTACTCAAAGTTGGTAGAAATTGAATTTCGACTCAAATATCTTTTCAAAATTGTAAAATATTGGCTTTAATTTACTTTTATCTTTCAAAAAATATTGTTGTCAACATTCAGTAAAATTTTGAAGAAAATCGAAGCGACAGTTTTTTTACAAAAAATTAAAAAACGAAAAAAAATTTACAAAAGTTGTTAAAAACTGATTTTCGACTCAAATATCTTTTCAAAAATTTGAGATAATGGCTCTTAACTAATTTTAGCTTATAAGAAATATTGTTTTCAGAATTAGGAAAAATTTTGAGAAAAATCGAATTGACAGTTTTCTTACAAAAAATAAAAACCTAAAAAAAAATGTATGAAATTTGGTCGAAATGCTTTTCGACGTAAATATCATTTCAAAAATTTGAGACTATGCTTCAAACTAATTTTAACTTATAAGAAATATTGTTTTCAACATGGCATATAATTTTTAGAAAAATCGAATTGACAGTTTTTTTTACAAAAAATAAAAACCTAAAAAAAAACAATACTAAAACTTGGTAAAAATTTACTTTCGACTCAAATAGCTTTTCAAAAATTACAAATATTGGCTTCAAACTTATTTTATTTCACAGAAAAAAAAATATTGTTTTCGATATTCATATATCATTCGATATAAAAATCCAACAGTCCGTTTTTTTCATAAAAAAATAAAATCTACAAAAATAGTACGCCAATTTGGTAAAAATTGATACATATAGACAAACTTTTAAGCAAGACAAATCGACATACGGGATGGGAAGTTATCAGTGTGGGTCGCATCCCAGCCTCTTTTTTTTTTTAAATCTGTCTAATTTGTTTTTTTGTTTTCAATTTTAACCCCAGTTTCGAAAAAAAAGTCTCGAAGTAACATAAACCAAAATTGAGCTTTTTTGTTTTTTGACGTGTGTTATTTTATCTGGCAATACTTTTTTCAAAAGATGTCTTTTTCGCAACTGTCATTTGATTTATGCTCAGTTCTCTACGGACTGTTGCTCCACCTAATTTATTTTATTTTATAATCTCCCAGAAGACTCGGTAATTCGAGAAGCTTTTGCTGTGGACCACAGTATCGAATTTTGTGGAAGTATCAGGCATCTTGGTTTTTGGGCTTAAAAATTCCAAATCTTGCAAGAGTTGAGCCTCTGTTTATTCAAGGTAGCCGTGGCGGCCACTTGCTCCAAATCATTTTTAAAACATGATCCAAAACCCTTGTCTATATAAATTAAATAATATGCGTTTTATTTCTTCTTCAAAACCACCAGTTTAAGAAAAACACTCGTTATAGAATGGTGAAAAAATTGTTCCCTGGCGAAGACACTCATGTAATTCTTTTGCTTAACAATTCATGTTAACATCTTTTATACCAGAATATATTATAAAAGCCTTAAGTAACAATACCTCTCTTTTGTATAGGGTTATTGTTTCTTCGGCTTTGAAAGTTTGGGCTTCTTTATAAAGTTTAGAATTTGAACTTAAGTCTCAACAACAATATCATTTGGGAAGATTTGCAAGTTGTAAACAAAAATCCATAATTGTTGGTCCAATGTGGCTTGTTGGCCCGTTTTGTTTACGAGGGCGGGTCAATAAGTCCGTGACTTTTTGAATTTCTGACCTCTTTACTGAAACAGCAACACTGCTCCTGTCAACAGGCATCTGTCAGTTGACTCCTGTCAAAATTTAAACTTGCTGCGTCAGTTAGTTTGTGTTTGACAGCTATTTTTATCAGACTACTCACTAATTTGATGAGAAAATGGAAAAAAGTGAATTTCGTGTGCTTATTAAGCATTATTTCTTACGAAAAAAAAACCATTACCGAGACCAAAGCTTAGCTTGATAAATACTATGGGGACTCTGCACCACCGATTTCAATGGTAAAAAAGTGGTTTACTGAATTTCGTTGTGGCCGTACGAGCACTGAAGATGCCGAACGTCGTAAATCATATATCGTTCAAAAGAAAGTATACTACCTTCAAATGATTCGAATACCGGGAAATCTAGATACCACGAATTCTTTACCTTTAACCTGAATTGTTTACATTATAGATCCAGTTGTTTTAAACACAAATTACAAACAAAATAAAAATAATATTTTTCATATTTACTGAAATGTCATGACAAGAATCGATCTTGAATTGAATAGTTTCTCTTAAAAAAATGCATTTAAACTCATTATACTATTAAATTATACTTAATGCTTTATTTATATTAAACCAAAAGCTCTAACTAAATATCGAACTATGATTGTAATCTTATAACATCAATTGCTTAACATTTGGTGAATTTATAATAATTATATAGATTTGTATCAAATTAATATTGCAACGATGCTAATATTGTTTATCCCCATCTGAGGTAACTTGAATGTCTAATGTTCTTGACTGGAAATTTGTTGAAATTTGAACTCAATTATTAAGCAACAACAATTTCTTCTTGTTCATTAGCATAACGATTTAATCAGCTTTAGGTTAACGCACAGGATACAGACTAACTTATTTAAATCCGAATACAATTATTGTGTATCTAATAATGCAATATTGCACACCATCAAGTAATTATAGAAAAAAGAAGATTTATATATTCAATCGAAAGACTTAATAATTTCTGTTTATAAAGGCTGATTTTTTAAAAGCTATAGAAAAGTTTTTACAAAAACAACACATAAAATTCAGAAATATGCATGAAATCATTATTTGAATCGATAGTACAGTCCATATAATTTAATGTTTGAAGATTATTTTATGCAAATGTTGACCTTGACTGCGTCTCAATTGGTCCATCCGCTTAGTCCAATTTTGACATACTCTTTCCAACATTTCGGCCGGTATCTCGGGACCGTATCGAAATCCCGTTTTTTAAAATCCCATTATTTTAAAATCCCGAAAAAAAAGTTTAATATTCCCGTCTTCTAAAATACCGAATCTTTGAAATCCCGTCTTTTAAAATCCCGCTTATTCAAGATCCCGATCAATTACAATCCCGCTTTTTAAAATCCCGACAATCCCGTTTTTTTTTACAAGATACGTGCATTAAACAATTCAGTGAATTTTATTCTCAATTTTTTCTGTATTGGTTTTAGACATTTTTTTTATTTTGCAATGACTGGACAATTCAGAGTAGATTATTGTAATATTCGTGGGCTAAGGGCGAATTTTTTGTTGGCATACCGCCATACTGTTTCATACAGGCCAGCTGTTTTGGCACTAAGGGAAACCCAAGTAGGTGAGGATTCCGATCCTGCTGAATTTTTTATTCATGGGTATAGCTTGGTGCCTTTATTCTTTTTCCACCATGGCCTCGCCATATACATTAGGAATGATGTTGCTTATCAGCTCTTACCACAATATGGTATTTGCACCAATTCCTTTTTTAATTATATGTGGTTTAAATTCTCTGTAAATAAGCAAATCATCCACTACTGCTTCCTATATCGAAGCCCAAATTTAGACAGAGTATCAACTTCTCGTGAATTTGATGCTTTGTCTGATTCCATCCAAAGAATTGTTTCGTCCTATCCTCCCACTGAAATCGTTGTTACGGGCGATTTCAATGTCCACAATTCTTCATGGCTTCAACATTCAGGCCAGACAACACCCGATGGAGTGTGTGCAGAAATCTTCGCTGAGTTGAACCAACTAACTCAGCTGGTCAACGAGCCCAAGCGAATATCGGACGTTGAAGGTCGAGCAGAAAACACTCTTGACTTGTTTCTTACCTCTGACCCTGATAAGTACACTGTTAGTGTTCTATCTCCTCTAGGCACATCTGACCATTGTGTTATATCAGCAAATTTCACGTGTCAAAAATGTTCAGTTGAAGAAAGAGCTCCTAAGAGAACCGTTTGTCAATACGAGAAAGCCAACTGGGACGGTCTCAATAATTACTTCAGGATCTTTAACTGGTCACTATGCTTCCTCGATAGTGACGTTGACGCCAGCGCTGATATGATCACAAGCTTAATTCTCCTTGATGCGAGCTGTAAAGAGGATATCAGGGCCAAAGAGGTAAGTTTCCGATGCTATAAAGCCAACCGTACTGAGGAAAGCCGGAAAAAGTTCAAACAAGCCAGGAAGGCCTGCAACGCCCATATTCGACGGACCAAATTTTTACATGACCAAAAATTACGGCAAAAAATACTGCAATGTCCCAAAGGCAGTAAAAATGTTTGGTCATTTGTAAAAAACATGAGGAATTCTTCCTCTTCATCGGTTCCTACGCTCGTTGTCAATGACACTCCTTTTGTTAGCTCTTTAGAGAAAGCTAATCTCTTTGCTAGGCAGTTCGCCGCCAATTCTACGCTGCCAGTGAGTGTTATGACTCCGCCTGTACTTGAGCGAGTTAGTGATTCTATGGGACCAATCTTTTTTCGCACTCGTACTGTGGCAAGAGTCCTTAGAGATCTAAACACACATTAATCCGCTGGTCCGGATGGTATCCCCGCTATTGTTCTGAAGAGGTGTTCTTCAACGCTGGCAAAACCACTGCGTAAGCTTTTTCATCTGTCCTACTCCTCAGGTCTCGTTCCGAGAGGATGGAAAACTGCATTTGTCCAGCTCATCCCAAAAAAAGGCGAATCTTCCTAACCCTCTAACTACCGACCGATTGCACTTACGTCCCTTCTTTCCAAGGTCATGGAAACGCTGATTAATTATCAGCTCAAGAAATATCTTGAAGATCGAAAGCTTCTTAATGACCGGCAGTACGGCTTTCGAAGCAATGGGTCCACTGGTGATCTCATGGTTCATCTCACCGAACAGTTGAGCAAATCTTTACATCGCTTTGGAGAAAGTAAGATTATTGCACTTGATATTTCAAAAGCATTTGATAGGGTTTGGCATCAGGCTCTCTTATCGAAAATGCGTGCTTTCGGTGTGCATGAATCCCTGCTTCATTGGATTAGTAATTACCTTTCGGATCGTTCAATACAAGTAGTATTGGATGGATTCAAGTCTGAAAACCATAAAATAAATGCTGGTGTGCCCCAGGGCTCTGTTCTATCTCCAACGCTCTTTCTCATTTTTATTAATGATCTCCTGTCTGCAACATCTAATCCATTACATTGTTTCGCTGACGATAGTACTCTTAGCTTTTCATATTCGTTTTCAGACTCACATCCCTCTTCTTCGGATGTGGAACTGCAACCGACAAAATATGATAAGCTCATTAAATTCCGACCTAAACAGCATTGTTCAATGGGGATTAAAAAACCGCGTGGAATTTAATGCTTCGAAAACGCAATGCTGTCTTGTATCGTTAAAGCGAGATATACCCCCATTGCCATTATCCATGGATGGCACTTGCATCAATGAGACTGAACACCTCGATATTCTCGGTATGTGTGTCACCAACCACCTCTTGTGGAATGATCACATACGCTATGTCGCCAAAAATGCCGCAAGGCGTTTGGGTTTCCTTAGGCGATGCAAGAAATATTTCACCCCTTCTGATCTGGCTGTTATCTACAAGACTTACATACGTCCAAAGCTTGAGTATAACTCCCATCTCTGGGCTGGTGCTCCTGCAACTTACTTAGGCCTCTTGGATAGTATTGAACGTAGAGCATTTAAATTGATAGATGATAATATCATCATAAGTTCATTTACTTCGCTTGAACATCGTCGTAAGGTCTCTTGTCTGACCCTTTTTTACTGTTATTTTAACGGATTATGCTCTAGTGAAATAGCAGTTCAACCGTAATACTCGCGCTTCTAGGAATGCCCATCAGTATACCCTCGAGCCCAACTTCGGCCGTACTGTCAAATACAGAGATTCGTTCTTTAGCCGTACTACGCGAATGTGGAATGCTTTACCACACTCTGTCTTTCCTAGTCATTGCAATGTTCAGGAATTCATAACCAATGTGCACCGACATCTCCTTTTAAACCCTCTGTCCTCATCCTAGTGCTCACACTGTGCCTCTGCATAATAAGGGTAGTAATATCCCCTTGAGTGTGTGCTTATTTAAAAAAAAAAAAAAAAAAACTGAATAACAATAGGAGTCAAAGGTTTGAATGTTAAATTACTTGACTAATATATAATAATTGCAAATAAAACTAATATTTATAACAACTCCGTAATTTGTTTTGTTTTTACTGTACATAAATAATAATTTTTGTTTACAATATTAATTCATGCACAGACAAAATGCATCCTACAGCAAATCTACCGCTCGATAACGGTCTTACCACTATCGTTGACTTCGTTAATTTTTAATTTGAGTTCGTTGTTTTGTTTTAAAAGAATACTACTTTACTTTATATTTTTATTTTTTGATATGTTATATTTGTTAAAGGTTACAATAAAATGAATCAAGAAAATACCTCATTTTTTAATTTGTTTAAATTTTTAATAATTCCGATTTTGCAATCAAAACAAGTTTTTGTAATTAAATTAAACAACTAGTTTTGATTGCAAAATCGGGATAGTAAAAAACGGGATTATATAAAAACGGGATTATAAGAAACGGGACTACAAAAAGCGGGATTATAAAAAATCGGAATTATAAAAAGCAGGACTATAAAAGACGGGATTTTAAAATCGGGATATTAAGAAACGGGAATATAAAAACCGAGATATCGAACCCAACCCCGGTATCTCACGAGTAAATGCTTCAATCCTGTCTTCTAATGCGTCAATTGAAGCAGGCTTGTCTGTATAAATATGAGCTTTAACATAGCTCACAAAAAAATAGTCTAAAGGCGTTAAATCACACGATCTAGGCGGACACATGACCGGTCCCGAACGTGAAATAAAATGTTCACCGAACTCGCCATTCAATAAGTCCATTGTTGCGCGTGCTGTGTGGCATGCGCCCAGTGACGGATTTAGGCTTGCTGCCGCCCTAGGCCCCGTTCGATGCGCCGCCCTTATTGTTAAATTTTATTTCATAAATTTGTATCCAATATTTTTTTTTTAAAATAACTTTATTTTATTGAAGTATAATTTATAAATATAATTAATTAACATGAAAGATTAATAAGTTTTAATCCTTAGATAGACAAATAATTAATATTTTTTTTTATATTAATCAATTCAAAAATTTTCAAATTTGGATAAACATCTAGAAGACTCCGGGAATGCAATACATGGCATCTTCTATTTTTGCTAAGGAATTTTGAATTGATAATGGAAATTAATACATTCATTGCCTAACGTCTCTTCCAAATAGTCAGGATACTTATTGACTAATTTATTGGCAAGATTTTTCAACTCGTTTGTATCTATTTCACATTAATTGTCGACAAAATTGAAGTGTTGGTAAAGTGTTTCAGATGCACTTTTACGCCCGGCTAATTGTAGAAATGTAGACTAAGAGTATCTAAAATAGAGTAATAAACATTTGTGCGAACATTTTCTGGTCCAGAAAAAGGTGGTTTTTCATTTACCCGTGAGTCATCTAGCTGCATTTTTCTGGTGGCGACGAGTATCATAACGATAATAATCCTGAACTTCAGACAGTGCTTAAGCTTTTTCTTCATATTCAGAAAATTGTCTGTCTCTCATGTCTATAGATCTGCACAACGGATGATAAATCAGCTTGATATTCTTGAAGCTTCTTACTAGCACCAATAAAACGACCTAAAATTACATTCCAGACAACGACTACGATTGCTCTTTCTAAATGTTGTAATTTTCGCTGCATTCTCGTAGCTTCAGATCGCGTAGTCGGTTTCTCATCTCTGCTTTCGGCAATAAATTCCAGTGCATCAATTATTGCGGACCACCCTTTTTCTAATGCGTAACATGCATCATGTCGAGCAGACCAACGAGTTTGAGAAAGACTCTTAATTCTTAAATTTGTACGCTGCACCAAGATTTCCCAACGATAAGCAGATATAGTAAAGAAATTGTATAGTTTTTGTAAAGTATTTCTAGAGATTTTAACAATACATCCTTAATATCTTTAGCTTTATGGCCGATATTTGGTAGAAATTCTAGAAACCTTTTAACAATTTCACCGTTACCACGTACATGCATATCCTATAATTATAGTAAGCTGATCGACATGTGCTAAATCAGGCGTAGAATCTACAATTATACCAAAATACTTAGCAAATTGCACTTCACTAGAAATTTGTTGTAGTACTTTATTTTGAATCAACAGTATAATTTCTTCATAGATTGTTTTAGATAAACACGATGTTTTCCGACTACCAGGGTGTGCATACAATTTTAAATGTTCAGATAAAAATGGATCAAACTCAGCAAGGAGCTCTACTGTTCCTAAAAATTCCCATTATGAGGATATCCTATTCGTTCTGAATTTCCTCGAAATGGCAGGCCTCTTATTGCTAGTGATTTAATAATTGCAATTGCTCGGTAAAAAATTTGTTTCCATTATATCTTCATCGAGTTGTTATATTAGATTTTGATCAACACGCACGTGAACTACTGCTCAAGCTTTAAAATGACTAACTTTAGTTTTGTGAAAGTCAGAATTTTCATGTTCTTCGATGCGTGCTTTTGATTTTTTCCAGTCACGGAATCCTACGTCAGTAAAAGCATTCATTTCACCACTTCTACCAAATAATAAGCATGAAATACAAAATACAGAGCCTTTAGTTTCTAAATAAATCTACCACTCACGGCGTTGAATCTCTCCATTTTTGCGTACGTAGAAATAAACTTTTGAAACAATACCTTGTTTTATCACTATAAACATTTCTAGAATTTTTAAAGTCTGCATCATCAGTATTACTGATCCCTGCAGATACAAAAACAAAGAGATGCAGATACAAAAAACAGTTCTGTTTTGTTTTTTTCGCAATTTCAAATTTAACGTAGATTTTCTAGATTGAATTTTTAAATTGGCAAACAGAAGTTATGATTTTGGATGCGTTCCGAAACTTTAGACCGAAGATATATTTGTGCCTTTCATTAATGTATGTTTAAATGTAGAAACACTTTCAAGTGTTAAGCATTTCATAAATTTTGCCGCCCTTCAAATTATGCCGCCCTAGGCCTGGGCCTCATGGGCCTAGGCGTAAATCCATCACTGCATGCGGCACCGTCTTTTTGAAACCACATGTCATGTAAGTCAAGCTCTTGCATTTTGGGCAAAACAAAGTTGGATATCATCTCACGGTAGCGCTCACCATTCACAGTTACGTTACGATTCGCATCATCTTTGAAGAAGTATGGTCCAATGATGCCACCAGCCCATAAACTGCACCAAACTTTGACTTTTTGTGGATGCATTGGTAGCTCTTGCAATGTTTCTGGCTGATATTCACTCCAAAATCGACAATTCTGCTTATCAACGTACCCTAAATTGCAAGCGTTGTTCGTTTGTTAGACGATTCATGGTTAAATTATAGACCAAACTAAAGATGTTTGACAGTGAAACAAAACACAAAACGTGCGTCAGCTGTTTAAACCAGTGCTGCTAAAAAGATAATAGCTAAAAATCACCGTTTAGTTGCGAGCTTATCATTTACATTTGTTTATTACGAGTATTATATTATAACTATAAATAACTTAACTCTTCATAGCAAGTTTCTACCTGGATAGAAACTTTACATTTTTCGATGTCGATAATCACTGTCATACGAGTATATAATTGGAAGCATAACTATAAGCCCGACATCTTCATCATCACTTTCATCATTATCATCATCAAGATTTTTCTCTCATAGCTATAAAATGATGTCGGCATAATCTTCAGATGAATTTTTAAAATGCAATTTCCGAATGTGCGTAAATAAGGAAAGAAGTTTTGGGGACAAAAAGAAAAAGATGAAAAACCAAAAATGGGAACGACACAAGTCAAAGTTACCTACCATTTTAATAGGGTGGTGATGACAGTGACAGGAATGTCTTATATACCTCATAATACCTACATGGATGTTTGCAGAAGAATACAATTTGTCAGACAAATTTCAGAAGAAAGTTACCTAGGTATGACTACATACATATGTACGTACATTAATAAATATTTTAAAATAATAAAACAAGAAAAGAAGCTCAAATACTGCAGAGACAAATTAAATTCTGATTCATGTACATGTACAGTACAGTACACCTACCTACTTTAGAATTGAAAATTTTTGCTTCTATTTTAAGAATCACAGACGGAATTTCGATGATATAATAAATTTGTCTCGTAGTGGATTTTTTTAAGATATGTACGTAAATTATTCTCAAGATCTTAAAGAACAATTTTTAAATCAAGCATCCAACATTTTTTATTAATTATAATTCTATTTAGGTAAATCATTTAAAAGCTTCATTCATTAATCGGTCCGATTTGTCGAATTGAAAATTTGACATTTCTCGACGTTTCAAGGTACCTATAGAGTCGAAATAAAAGATTTTTAGAGAGATGTCTTTGCGTGCGTGTGTCCGTACGTTCACGACGTTTTTTTCGTCGTCCATAGCTCAAGAACCAGTAGAGATATCGACTTCAGATAAATTTTGTTAAACAGAAAATAATGCAGAAAGGACTCTCAAACAAATTGCATGGGTGGTTTTTTACCATAGCAATTAAAAAAAAAATGTGAACATTTTGGTTTACCCAAAATATCTCACGTACCAATAACGCTAGCGAGTTAAATTAATTTTTATATTATATATTATGACGTGATACCAAACTAGTATATTTTTGGAAAAAAAATTCCAACTAACGGTTAAAATGATTTTATCTCCAAAACAATTTTGTGCAATAAAGAAAATAAAAAAAAACAATAAAAAAAATTTGAGAAAAATCAAAGTTACAGTTTTCTTACAAAAAATAAAAAAGCAAAAAAAATGAAAACAAAAGTTGGTAAAAATTGATTTTTGGCTCAAATTTCTTTTCAAAAAATTGAGATAATGGCCTTAAACTAGTTTTTTCTTATAAGAGATACTGTTTTCAACATTTAGTAAAATCTAATTGACAGTTTTTTTTACAAAACATAAAAAACCTAAAAAAAAAACAAAACTTAAACTTAGTAATACTTTATATTATTATATTATATATTATATTATATTATATATTATACTAGCTGACCCGACAAACCTTGTTTTGTCATATAAATAAATTCTAGATAATAGAAATAAATAACTAACTTATTGTAAGTTTGAACGGATGTGGTATATATGTAAGTGGGAGAGCTATAGAGTACTGTAAACGGTGACAAAATATTAAAATAACAAATCACCAAACAAATTTTTTTAATTAATCAATTTAATTTAACATATCGCTAATTATTACAATACTACAAAAAAAAAATATCAATCCCTTAATGCAACAGAGTGTACAATATTTTTTGTGATCCCATCTTTCGCCAATACAAACAAACTGGATGGTTTGCCCACTCTAGAGCACGCCACGTATAATTGTCCATGTGAAAAACATGAAGTGCTCAAATCTAAGCCGCAGACAGACATCGTTTGGCCTTGAGACTTATTGATAGTCATTGCAAATGCCAAACTAATTGGAAATTGAAGGCGCTTGAATTGAATGGGCACATCTGTGGGTATAATAGGGATTCGCGGTAAAAATATATTTTCACCTCAGAATTTGCCATTTAGAATAATAGCTTCGATAACATTTTTCATTAATTTTTTAATTACTAATCGGGTTCCGTTGCACAACCGCGGTGGGTTCAAATTCCGAAGCAAAATTACCGGAGATCCAACCTTTAGTTGTAAATTATGCGGTGGCATGCCTGGTAAATCTAATGAGTTCAAAAACTCAGTTGGATAATTTACTGCTTCGGTAGCATCACAAACTGTATCAATTGATTTGTATGACCCCAAGTCTCCTGGTAACAAATGTTGTATCTTAAGGTTTATATCGTTGACATCCACATTTTTTGCTGCTAAAATTGCTCTTTCTGCCAGCCACTCATGATTTGTATATTTTCGGTGTACATCGGGAAATATCTGTTCAATGAGAGCATCTTGTGAATCAATAATCGTGCAGAAATCGACCGGTAATTTTATGCATCCAGTTTCATCGGTAGTAAATTTTCCGTCGCCTATATCTAACAGTTGCTTTCAGCGGATGGATCTTGAAGCATTTGAACACGCATATTTACTTTCAATTGTACTTTTTCAACATTACGCCACAGTGGCGATGATTTAAAGCACGCGTTGATCTCATCAGCGTACGTTGAACGCGGAATAACGGGAAGTGTTTGCCTGAAATCACCTGAAAGGAGTAACAGAGTGCCGCCAAATAGTCTGTCGTTGTTTTTTATGTCTTTCAATGTCCTGTTCAATGCCTCAAGTGAATGTTTGTGTGCCATAGTGCATTCATCCCAGATGATAATTTTACACTGTTTCAGCACTGTGGCTATGGATGATTGTTTTTTTATATTGCACACCGCGTCCGGGTTGTTTTGAATATTTAGTGGCAGTTTAAATACTGAATGAGCTGTTCTGCCTCCATCCAATAAAGTTGCCGCAATGCCAGAAGATGCAACAGCCAATGCGATACCATTGTTTGATCGTATTTTAGCAAGAATTAGCGAAATAAGGAATGTTTTGCCAGTTCCACCTGATGCATCCAAAAAAAAGAATCCACCTTGTCCTGCCGAAACTGCGAGCATGATGTGGTCATAAATGGTTCTTTGTTCTTCATTCATTAGTGGGACATTGCGAGCAACTACCGCTGCCATTTCTGCAGTATTGTATTGTTGTTCACGATTCAATTCATTGTCTATTAAATCAGATGCATTTCGATTAGGTGAATGCATACCGAAATGACTGAGTGGTAAGTTGGCAATTATAATGCAAAGATCCTCAATAGCAATCAATGCTTCATTGTACATAGCGTCACTGAATATTATCGTAAGATCGTTGCACCGTGTACGATGTTGATGCAATATATCATCGGTCATTGAATCTTTGTGATTATCCCATAATGTCTCTGCTCTGGCCGGGAAACATGTAGTCAGCACTATAGCAAATAGTAAGCGGATTTGTTTAGCTGTACAGTTCAATCCTGCTTCAGTAAGTACACATTCCCATTGGTTGTCGTCTTCCAGCAAGCCGAGTGCAAGGCATGCATCTTTATACGTTGGATACTGTTGTCCATTCACTTTACGTATATGTTCAAATGATAATGGGCCGGTGATATTAACCAATAACAGTCGAAGATAGAAGCACTCAGTCTGCTTTGGATTGACTGTAAATACTCGCCCCAAGGTATTTGAACCGGGACATGCATCAATTGGCGTACCTTGCTTGCGAGGCATCCATTTTTTTGTAGCAGCAAATGTGAAATAGCGTGGTACTTCTGAATAGAGTAATGTCCGTGTGAAAGCACCAAAAGCATCCGCACGATTACACAATTTAAAAAATTCAGTGAGTGTAGTTTTTGGTGGACTAATAGCACAATCAAACGCTGTCTCGCTCGTGAAATATACGCGCTGGCCGTTTTCAAGATGGACGGCTAAATGAGTAACTGCTGGATCCCGTTCATGAATTGGGAAACCAAAGATACGCCAAACAGCTTCATTGGAGCTGACGTACCGGCCAATTTGATAAAGTGTTATTTCGTCATCTTTATTAACCGGAGGAGCATTCAAATTGGTATTTTCAACCCGAAAAACAGCCATATCACTGCCTTTATTCACATACTTGCAAATGTATTTGATGCTCTTCACTGAACTGCAGAACTCAACATTAATATGAGCATTGAATGTTTTACTCAGCAGAGGCGAATATGGGACCACCCAACGGTTATCAATGTCAATGTCTACGCTGTTAATATTTTTAACAAATGATTGTCCGCAATTGTCGGGATGTCTTCTACGATAAGTTGGATATCCATAAACATTTGTGATTGTATCGTTAGTGAAATTTTTCGGAAAACTTTTAGTACACTTTCCGTCTGCCATGCAAGGTGATGAACGATTAAGATTGCCGCATGGGCCATGAATCATGTTTGTTGTAACAATATCAAACAACATTTGATCAGTAGACGGATCTGGAATTTCCGCAGAAATTATACTGTCGATTTCCACAGGACGTATTTTATCAACTAACCAAACCAAAATGTGAGCATGAGGTAAACCCCGCTTTTGCCATTCAACGCTATACATCCAGCAACGTGTGGGACCGAATACATGTAATTTTGTAATGAAATTTATCAAAGACTTCAATTTTTGTCTGAATACACGTGCTGTAATGTCATGGCGATGTATTGCATTTTGGCCAGGCAATAGTAAAGATGTAATCTCCGACCATTTTGGATTACACGTGAACGTGATAAATAAACACGGCCACCCATATTCGCGTACATACGTCAGAGCATCCTGGACATATTCTTGCATATGGCGTGGACTGCCTATGTATGATGATGGTAGAATGACAGAGTTACCGATTTGAGCGGCGTCGGCGTTGGTGATGATAGCGTCTCGTAGGTGAATATATTCTTCCACACGCAACTTTTGTTGATTAAATCTCAAGTATCGTAATCGTTCGCTCTCTATCTTTACATACATGTCGGCCATGAATTGCTGACAAAGCTCACGACATCGTAGAATAACGTTGCTCTGGTCGCGTCTAATCATCAACTGATACGCATAAAAATCCTTCGAGCTGACATTCTTGTTTGTTTCGGCACCTGTTGTGGGATCTCATTGTTTAATATTTATGCAATACCCATCCTGTCCCTTCCAAAACATTAGCGGATATTGGAGAGCATCATATAAACGGTGTGTATCAGCAATAAACTGTAGATTATTATTTCTTCTACGAATCACGATTTCTCGCGTAGTTGTACGGTCGCCAACCATGATTCCAGCAACATCGTCAAGAACAGGTGCATTAAATCTACGAATATGCTCTCCAACAGGTGATTTATCAGGACTGATGACAATAGCGTGATTATCACTTTGTAAATTGTGCATGTGAGATTTGAATATTTTCAACAATTCATTATGCTCATTCAATAGTGCATCCAGGTCGCTGACGATGCGTCTGGCAAAATGCGAGTCGAGGTTATTATAGCCACAACGTGCATACACACGTTCATTTTCTCCGCCCATAAAGTAAATTTGTAAAAATTTAGATGCCTCGTTCGGCATTGGCAGCAATGAGCCCATTTTGTGATATATTTGGTCTTTGATTTTGAATGTTGAATTGAATTGTTGACCATTGTTGATAGGAATATTCTTAACTATTTCTGTTGCTCCGAACGGTGTCATTTGGAAACACGAATTAAATGTTCGAATTGACTTTAGGAAAAGTTTAGAATCTGGATCTGTGCCGATAAGTAAACCGTTCAATGGTTCCGGTGGTGTCTCAATTGCAGGTAATTGGACCTTTCCTGATGAACAACACATCCCGGGTGTCTCATTTTTAAACTTAAGAGCTTTACAATGCGGACATTCCTTGTCCATAGCACCAATTACCACTTTTGAATGAGCATAATATTGAATATCAGGGTCATACTCGAATGCTAGACGCAGAAATGAATTATATGTAAATTATCGATGTACCTCTTGACGCTGCTGGTCACTTGCTCTGCTTCTGCTAACTGTCAAACGACGCGCTTGCATTTGTTCTAATCGTCTTTGTTCATTTCGTCCAGCTGGTTCATCCTCTGGTTCAGCTTGACGCAATCGCGCCATTCCCACACGCGCATTAGTATTATCTTGTTGGGTTTGGTCTTCTGTTCTTTGGGTTCTTGCATTCCGCATGCCTGCAGAATTACGTGTATAACGGCCCAAAGAAGTTCTTCTGCGTTTTGCTGAAATTCAATTAGTGGAAAGCAGTATATTTAATAATTATTGGTGTATTTTCGTTTATTATTTCACTTACCATTCATAATAATTCTCTTTTATAATGATTTTCCCAAATTTTTGCACACACTGGCTTTAATGTTCTTACTAAAGGGTCTTTTAATAATAAAGAAATTAATAAATGAATTAAATATAGTGAAATAAATGAAATATAATACGTTTAATACAATAGCCGTTGTTCACGGGAGCTTGCGACACGTCTTAAGTATTTTTGAGGTATTAAGTTAATGTGAGAACTAAACTTTTTTTAAATTATGAATAAGACAAATATAAATAATAAACAATTACAGCTCCTACAAAGAAAAACTGATCAATAATCACTTGCGCAGTTATCGACAGAGTTTAAAATTATTAAATTAACAATATTTATTAAACAATAGCACTTAGGAATATAAAAAATAGATAAAAACCTATTCTCAGACCTACCGAATGTATATGCAAAATTTACGAAAAATAAGAAAATTGTTTGTCAAAATATCGTCAAATTTAGCTACTTCAACGCCATCTAGCATCATAGTAATGAAGTTTCAACCCTGAATGCTGTAATACCAACCAACTGTATTACCGACGGTGGCGACAATATCTAATTCAATATCTAATTCAATTGAATATTATTTGAAAAAATGCCAAAATTGTTTGTCAAAATATCGTCATGTGGATTTCATTGCTAATGTTTTTCCGGAATTGGAACAAAATTTGAGTAGTGATCAGTGGTTGTGTGCAAGAGCAATATTAGCACCAAGAAATGAAATTGTAAATAGCATCAACACTGACATTTTAAACGAGGTTCAAGGAGAAATGAAGGAATATTTGTCAATGGATACAATTATGGATACGGAACTTAGTACTTCATATCCTGTGGAGTTTTTAAATTCACTTGAACTATCGGGTGTACCGTCACATAAACTTCAATTGAAACTAAATGTACCAGTAATGCTTATGCGAAATCTAGATGCTCCTCGGCTATGTAATGGAACAAAGCTTCGGATAACAAAATTGGGACAGAACATACTTGGTGCTACTATTTTAACAGGTGTCGGTAAGGGAAATAGTGTTATACTACCTCGGATACCAATTATTCAATTTAAAAGGGTTCAGTTTCCCGTCAAGCTTAGCTTTGCTGTTACTATAAACAAGGAACAAGGACAAACATTACAGGTAGCAGGACTGCATTAAGAAAACCCATGCTTCTCTCATGGTCAACTTTATGTAGCCTGTTCACGTGTATCTAATGCCCGGAATTTACACATATTTGCACCCGACGACGGGAAAACTTATAACATTGTCTATAAAAATATCTTAAATTAATACTTTGTATTTTATTTTTTTAAATTGTTAGAATTCAGAATTATTTATTTTTGTTACGGTGAAATATATTTTAACATTTGTTGTTGCATTTCAATAAGCATATATTAAGATGTTGAAACTTCATTGTCTGTAGTAATTTTTAAAAATTGTTGATCTCAGCCAAGCAATAAAATTTAGTTATTATATTGACTCATTTCTATTATTATACCCTTACCCTTTATCTCTCATACTTATTTAATTTCTCCACTGCGGGCGAAGCCGCGGGTAAAAAGCTATTTTTTTAATATTTGAAAATCTTTTCAAAAATTTGAGATATTGGCTTCAAACTTATTTTATCTCACATATTGTTTTCGACATTCAGTAAATTTTTTATAAAAATCCGACAGTCAGTTTTTTTATTAAAAAATTAAAATCTACAAAAAATAGTACGTAAAGTTGGTAAAAATTGATGTTCGGTTTTCGATATCACGTGAACAATAGAAGATATTGACTTTAAATTATTTTCATTCATCCAATTTGTATTTGTTTATATAAGAAATAAACATTTTTAAGAAATGCTACTAAAATTGGTAAAAATTGTTTTTCGACTAAAAAACTTGTTTACAAAAATAGATTTTAAAATCAAACTATTTCATCAAATGCAAAATATTGTTAGTAATTTTTAAATCTTTTAGAATAATTCAACTGACATCTTTTTTAACAAAACACGAAAACTTACAAACTTTTTAAGCAACAAAAATCAGCAGACGGAATGGGAAGTTATCATTGTGGGTCGCATCCCAGCCTTTTTTTTGTATTAAAAAAGGAGTATTTTTAAAGAGAAATTAATGGGTGTTCATTTAATTGTAAAGACGTAGGTAGGCTAGGCTATTAACAATGGAAAAACATATCAGCCAAATAGCCACTACGACTATAGTTGCACCAATAGTCCCATTCCATCTCAGCAAAATTTTAATGGATAATTACGATAGTTTTGTTGCTTATGTGGAATGTAGAGCAGTCTTCTTTAAAAAAAAAAAACGTCATTCACATTGATACTATTAATCATATTTCGAAAACGTAATTAATTCACGGTATTAGATGCAACAGCCCTGTGTAAGTAAAAACATACCATACTGCCATGACAGTCCAAAAATCCTATAAAACAGAATAATTTTAAAAATCATTATACGATTTTCCGAGTATCAAATACAAATACGGAATGTCTGCATTCTAACATAGATCCAGCGTGAAAATATAGTTATCATTATTGAAGATGATTTTTCGATTAAAACATGGATCATTTGTACATTTTTTAAGAGCCCAATCTAAAACTTTCTTCAAAATACGGTATAATGTTGCTTGTGGAATACTTATTTCCGAAGATCAACGAGGCATCGGCAACCCATAGTTTTCGTCAATACTATGGGTTACAGCAGCTAAGTTCGAAGTTGTTTACATAACATGGTTTAGGTTTTTCTCAGCACTAGCTTATCTCAAAAGCTCAATTTTCCACTAGTTTCTCCATTTCCACAGAGATCTAAAAGTGGTTTAGTTTCAAAATTTAAACCATTGTTTTAACTTGTCAAATGTTAAAACATGTCAGATTTGAAAGAGACAACTTTCCAAATTGATGAGTCATCAACATTTTTCACCTAAAAAGAGTTCTTGCCAACAAGTAAAATCGTACCAAAACATTTATTTTCATTACGGGACAGCATGTATGAGATCTAAAGACTTCAATGTTTCCTTTTATTCACCAAAAGTGTGGTAGCTTTTGTTATAGTTGTATACCTTTGTGTCATGTCAACAACGTTAACTGGTATATACCTACTTATGTCAACGGGACCCGAATAAAAATGCAAATTTCCAACAACCAACATTTACGTCTTGTTGACATTTTTTCCTTAAATCCTCGAAAACACGACCGCGAGACGATGAACGACTCAACGCGACGCAACGATGCTAAAATAGGTAGGTTAGGTACCTAAACATTTACAATGCCTTTTGAATAGCCATTGACCAAAATCAAGCCAAAGAAATAGCGCCACACAGCAAAACCATTTTTCATCTACCCATTTAGTCTTTTTTCCCATTTCCCTAAAAAAAAGCTTGAGTAAAATTCCTTGCACAAATATTACATGATGCTAAGCTAAACCGAGGTATTAAGGCTATAAAGGCTCGTAGCAACAACAAAAACAACAACAACAAAATAACAAGTAAAGCAAATTGGACTTGTTTTGGATTAGGAAAAATGCATTCAAAGAATATATACTTATAGACTTTTTTGTGTGAGGCTCCTTTGCTTTTACAACGCCGCGCCGCCGCTGCCACTGCCAAAAGACCAACCGAAAGGCGAATAGACCATAATACCTTTATAAAATGTAGGAAAGTATATAAAGGTAAAGGCGCATTGTGTGATCATTTTAACAACATAAAACTGTTTTGTAATAATTCATTTGAGAAAATTTGAGGATTTCCGCAATGTTACTTCGCTTTTTTACTGTTATGGCTTAATTTATTTTTTGAAATAACCTTCTGAAAGTTTTTTAAATAATAAATTTTTAAATTTAAGAATAAATTTTAAATTAAAGGAAAATTTAAACATTTTGTGATGGTATTTCCTTTTGTTTACAGGACATTTTATTTTTTTGAAAGATGGATGGAAATAAGTTGATGAAATTAAGCTGCGAATGGTTTTTTTTTTGTGATTTTAAAACAAATAAAATATGTAAGTCTTACGTTGTCAAATGAAAGGAGTCTACCTTTATGATGAAAAGCTATGGACAAGGGTCTAGGGAATTTTTAATTGGTGTCCATATATATGCATATAATTAGAAAAAGAAGTTTAAGTAATTTTTCTACAGAGATATTCTAAATGTTTTATTAATTTAGTTATATTTTTGACAGCTTTTTAACATCCCATAAGAAGTTATTGTAATCGGTCCGATTTGTCGAATTGAAAATTTTGATATTTCTCGACGTAACAAGGTCCCTAGAGTCGAAATAAAAGATGTTAAGAGAAATTAATGTGCTTGCGTGTGTACGAACGTTCGTACGTTGGCGACTTTTTTTCGTCGTGCATAGCTCAACAACCAGTAGAGATATCGACTTAAAATAAATTTTGTTATACAGATAATAATGCAGAAAGATGCACAAAGAACTCTCAAAAAAATTGAGTGTCACCTGGAATATTTTATGAACAAAAAGCAATTTTAGCTCAACTTTGTGCAACGAAAAATAACGTTTTTGATATCTGGTTAAAATTTGATAAAATTCGAATTTACACTTTTTTTACAAAAACTAAAAACCTAACAAAAAAAGAGGCTGGGATGCGACACACACTGATAACTTCCCATCCCGTCTATCGATTTGTCTTGCTTAAAAGTTTGTCTATATGTATCAATTTTTACCAAATTTGCGTATTATTTTTTGAAGGTTTCATTATTTTATGAAACAACGGAATGTTGGATTTTTATAAAAAAATTACTGAATATCGAAAACAATATTTTTTGTAAAATAAAATAAGTTTGAAGCCAATATTTTTAATTTTTTAAAAGCTATTTGAGTCGAAAGTAAATGTTTACCAAGTTTTAGCATTGTTTTTTTTTAGGTTTTTGTTTTATGTAATAAAATCTGTCAATTCGATTTTTCTCAAAATTTTGAAGAATGTCGAATACAATTATTCTTATAAGATAAAATTAATTAGAAGCCATTATCTCAAATTTTTGAAAAGATATTTGAGTCGAAAATTCATTTTTACCAACTTTTATTAATATTTTTTTGGGTTTTTATTTTTTGTAAAAAAACTGTCAATTCTATTTTTCTCAACATTTTTCAGAATGTTGAAAATAATATTTCTTATAAGAGAAAATAAGTTTGAAGCGCTAACCTCCAGTGTTTGAAAAGATATTTGAGTCGAAATTCAATTTTTACCAACTTTGAGTAATGTTTTTTTCAGGTTTTTATTTTTTATAAAAAAAACTGTCATATAGATTTTTTTCAAAATTTTATCAGATGTCAAAAACATTATTCTTCGTTGCACAAAATTATTTTGGAGATGAAATAATATGTTAGTCGTAAAATCTTCGAGGTGACAAATTTTTTTTCAGTTTTTTTGATTTATAAAAAAACCGTTAATTGGATTTTTTTCCAAAATATACTTGTTTTGTATCACGTTACAATATATAATATAAAATTTAATTCAAGTCTGTAGCGTCATTGGTCCATGAGATATTTAGGTTTAACCAAAATTTCCACTTTTTTTAAACTGCTATGGTAAAAAAAACCACACACGCAATTTTCTTGAGAGCCCTTTCTGCATCTTTCTACCTTGAAGTCGATATATCTTCTGGTTCTTGAGCTATGGGCGACGAAAAAAACAACACATCAACATTTAGATAAATTTTGAGAAAAATCAAATTGACAGTTTTTTTTTACAAAAAACTAAAATCCTTAAAAAAAATTAACAAAAGTTGGTAAAAATTTATTTTCGACTTAAATATCTTTTTAAAAATTAAAAATATTGGTTTCAAACTTATTTTATCTCACAGAAAATATTGTTTTCGACATTTCCTAAATTTTATATAAAAATCCAACAGTCCGCTTTTTCATAAAAAAAAATAAAATCTACAAAAAATATTACTGAAATTTGGTAAAAATTGATGTTCGGTTCTCGATACCTCGTAAACAATAGAAGATACTGACTCCAAATTAATTTCATTAATCCAATTTGTTTTTTTTTTTTATGTATGTATATAAGAAATAAAAACTTTTAAGTAATGCTACTAAAATTGGTTTTCGACTAAAAATATCGTTAATAGATTTCGAAACCAAACTATTTCATTATATGCCAAATATTGTTTTTAATTTTTTAATTTTTAAGAATAATTCAACTGAAAACTTTTTTAACAAAACACGAAAATTTACAAACTTTTAAACAAAAAAAATCGACAGACGGGATGGGAGGTTATGAGTGTGAGTCGCATCCCAGTCTCTTTTTTAATTTACTTTACAGAGGAACTATATGGCAATTATTGGATTCGTAAACAAAACGAATTCGAGATTGACTCAAACTTTAGATTACGATGGTAGATAAATCAAAAAAATTGGGTCCACTTATTTCGTCCGTCTATCTGTCTTCGCTCCCTGTGGACCAATTGAGTTCAAATTTGGATGTTAAAGTTTTATGCCAATTCAAGTTAGGCTTTTTTTCATACAAAATTTTTGGTCTAAAATCGAAAATCGAATTTTCTCAAAAACGAACCTATAGATTTTTATTAAATTTTCTCTAAAATTTTTTGTCTTGCTCTAGAAGAGTTCTGTTTTTTAATTTTTGTCAAGAAGTAAAGAACTGATGTCAATATTTTTTTTCTGCACAAGCAGAAAATTTGATGATTAAAAATATCATTAATTTTTTTTTAATTAAAAAAATTTATTTTTTTTTGTCAAAATTCGATATCTCGAAAATGGGTCATCATATTTTTACGAAAATAAAATTTTAAACATATATTTATAAGTTCTGAATAACTGCATACCAAAAATATTTTTAAACTAAAATTGAAAATTTGCATACATAAAAAAATTTAAAAAAAAACGCCCTAACGATTTTCAAAAAAAAAAGAATTTTGAAAAATTAGGGTTTCTTCGAAAATCAAATAGGATTTAAATTTTTGAAAATAAATTGTTTTCAAGGTACATTTTTAAATCTTAAAATACAGAAAATATTTTTAAACAGACTCTTTGGACCCAGTCGTGCATTTTATTTGTTCTTGATTTAGTTTATAAAAAATTTTCATGACGTCAGAATGTCCAAGAAAAAATATTATTGAAGTCGACATCTACCAGATTTGTCCCTTTTTTTTAAATAGCTGTAATTAAAATATTGACCGCTGACTTTGTTGAAAGTTATTTTTGCCTTTTTATCTGCTTGTAACACATGAAGCCTGTTTTTCATAATATTGCCACAACAAATAATTTTCAATACTTATACTTAAGGCATAAGTGGTGTCATAGACCAGTAGTAAACAAGTACATTTAGTGAACATATTTCATTCTGTTTTTTTTTTTTTTTTTTTTTTTTAATTGAAGCCTGTCTCACTATAAAATGTCAAGCTACCGCTCTTTTAGATTCTACCCTGGTTAAAGGTGTGACATTCAATTAACGATGCGAGCACATGTGCTCAATTCCCGCTGAAGCTGCAATTTTGTGTTGGCCCAATTATTTCGTTAAGTGTTTTCTACAGTCAAAAAGTTCATATACCTCTCCTTAATTTATAGAAAACACAATCAAATTGCTCCTACCGAATGCCTTTTTCAATTTATTTCTTTCTGAAATGAAGTAATAATAAAATAACATTTTTATCTTTTTTTGTACCTAAGTACTTTCATATTTTTTCAACAACAAAGATCTACTGTATGTAGTATACATGAAAATATAATACATAATTTAATAAACATCATTTCAGTTCCTATGGCCATAATTGATCAAAAAAGCCTGTCTTATATATACGCTCTATACGAATGCACGATGACATACAACCCATGGCGCATTACCATCATCATCCTATCAATTAGCATTAATCATTTTAGTTTGTTTGAAGCCAACCCGCCCGCCACTGTACCGCAGCAGCACAGCACATATATAAATACATATATACACTTTGGCTAATATAATACGCTCATCATCCTTAAGTGGCTAACCAACCAGTCTATATGGCAATCTAACAATAATGCAATAAGCTAGATTCAACCCATCAACCCTTAGGACTTATTCTCTCTTCTTATATAGTGAAGGTAGGTAGGTACCGTACCTTACTACTATATCTGGCTAGTTGTTGTTAGTACATATCCTTGAGGAGCTAATAGCGTCATTATGTTAAGGTGCTTTCATAACTTATTATGACACACACAATCTTCTGTACTATGCGTACTGACAAACACATAATATTTATATGTAAGGTATAGGTAAAGAACAACAACAACAGGTGTATGCGAGTTTATTGGACCATTTTCTGGAAATAGGTTTTTGGTATAGGTACATATATATTCTTAGACTTATGGTAACATTAAAGCAAGGTGTAACATCGCACATCAATGTGAACTTGTGAGAAAGTAATAATGCTTATCGTTCGGCAGCTACTAAGTGCTTTGTGGATCTGGTTAGTTGGATGTAAATTGAAAATTAATGCATGAACGGACACTAATTTGGAAGCTACACACATACATAAATATATAGATACAATATTAGGCTTATGAGTATAGCACAGTCCTAGCCACAAACGCTAAGAGAATAAGGATTTCGGCGAAATAATCAATCCCATAAATGGATATTTACTTTCAACAAAGATTCAAAGCGATTTAGGATTAATGTATTTATGTTATTCTTCTGTAAATCCAACCAATTTGATGAGCTTTTAATGTGAAATAGAACCAATCTTCAGAAACTTTGGATTTTCTCTGAATTTATTTTTCATTTACCTCAAAATTGGTAAATTTTTGGGAAATTTCAAAACAATGCCATACCCATTGCTGTTTTTTGACATAATTGCAGTTTCTCATGGAACATTTTTGACTACTCAATTTTTCAAATTTTTAACTATTTAAGTTTTCAAAACTTTCAAAAAAACAATGACGCTTCTTTTATAAGATTAATGATTCGACGCTTCTAGAGAAATGCTAGGAGTCACACCTGTACTACAGGGCGTAAACGATTTTGGGGGACGAATCTTTTTTTGCACGTGTACAGTTTTAATAGTATGAACCTTGAAATACTCAAAAACACCCAATATGTGTTGTATTGGACGGTTTAAATATAATATTGATATCCACAAAATAAATGGTGGAGTGCCCCAGGGTTCCGTTTTGTCTCCCACACTCTTATCATTTCATGTTATCATGTCTGCAACTTGTAATCCATTATACGTTTATACGATTCATATACTTTTTCTTCGGATGTATATCTTCAACGGCTGTATACATAATTCCTTATCTTTAAAAAGGATGTTTTAAAAGTGAAGAGTTTAATGCTTCATAAACTAAATAATGTTTCCTATCATCAAGGCGTTACTTACTTTTAATGTCGCTTTTCTTGAGAATCGCTTTAATGCAACTTAGCAATCTTAAGGCTCTCTCTCTCTCACCGATATTTTTATAAAAAGCATTCTGTCCAAGTCAATTTTATTCAACCCGAAGTTCTAGTATACATAGATGTTCCTTTTTCTGGATTCAACCTTTTCGGAAGAGGAATTGATTGCAGCGATAGACAGAGCGAAACTATACAAGGCAGCTGGAACAGACCGAATTCCAGTTGAATTTTTCAAGTATGCTTCCCGCGATTTAATAGCCCAACTTCTTTGCTGTTATAATGAAATCCTCAAGTTTGGAGTCATTCCTCCTAGTTTTCTGTCTTCGGTGATTTTCCCATTATTTAAAAAAGGAGATGCATCTGTTCCAGAGAATTATCGAGGGATATCGTTTTTAAACGCGTCTATGAAGATATTTGCTAGTATGATATTCAGTAGACTTACTTCGTGGGTGAACGTGAACTCCAAGCTCAGTGAGCTGCAAGCTGGATTTCGCTCTGGATATTCAACTACTGATCAGGTGTTTCTGCTACTTAATATTGCAAATGTGTACTTAAATCGTGGACAAAAACTATATGCCTTTTTTATAGATTTTAAGGCAGCATTTGACAGCATTGATCGAGAAGCACTTTTTCTTAAACTTTTGAATATCGGCATATCTTCCAAAATTATCAGTATTTTAAGAGCTCTTTATGCTAAAGATTCAATAGCCGTTTGGGATGGAGAATGCCTTTCCGAAGATTTCAGTTCTATAATGGGCCTAAAACAAGGATGTGCGTTGAGTACTCTATTAAATAAATAAAAATAAATTAGGTGGCACAACAGTCCATGAAGGACCAGGGCCTAGTGACTTACAACTCTCAACCATCCCTGTGTGCGAGTAATGTTGTCAGAGATACTCTATTATTCACTCTATTTATTGAGAATTTAGTGGAGCACACGGGAGGAGGGGTGAACTTTGCGGGAGAAAATGTTCCGGGCTTATTGTATGCTGATGATATCGTACTTTTATCGGAATCCTCAGACTAACTCCAAGAAATGATCGTCAAACTTGGAAAATACTGCGATACATGGAATTTATCAGTCAACCTTAGCAAATCTAACATAATGATCTTCAGAAAAGGACACGGTAGATACGCTTGTTATGAAAAATGGAAGTACCAGGATCAGGAGTTTCAAGTTGTTAAGGAAGTTAAATACCTCGGTGTGACCATAACAAGTAACCTTTGTATGAAAAAACATATTAAGTTAAAACTTCAAGAGGCGAAGGCTGCTCTCTGCGTTTCCTGGAAAAACTGCATTGCAAATAAATCCATCCACCACTCAGCAAAATATAAACTGTTTCAAGCTGTGGCAAAATCTATTATGCTTTACTCCTCGCAAGTGTGGGGCTACAAAGAATATGAGGATGTGAAAAACTTATTACGTTTCTTTTTGAAGCGAGTCTTTGCTCTCCCATCAACAACGCCTAATTATTTGCTTCATATCGAAACAGGTTTGCCACCGTTGTTCATCGACACGCTCAAGATTCATTTCGATTACGTTGTCAAAATACTCCGATTGAATTCATCAAGGCTGGTCAATAGAGTATTGAAATTTATCATCATAAATCGGCTTAGTTTTGTACAAACTTGGATCGATCTTGCAAATTTGACGGGTGAATCGATCGAATTTGATTTGGATAATCTAACGGGTTTTAAAGGAAGTCTTTATTCCCTTGTTGCGAAATTGGATGAGAAATATCGGCAAAATTTCATCAATCAGGCCAAAGCATCGCAGTATAGAGACTTCTATAGTAAGTTGGAGTTTAATCTTGGAGAATCAAACTACTTTGACGACAAGAACTCAACGGATATGATTTCTTCAATTCTACGAGCCAGAGGTGAGATACTTTCTCTGAACTACATACCTCACAGACCAGACCTGCCTATCGAGTGCCAACTCTGCAACACCCATGAGAGAGAGAATATCGGACACTTTTTAGGATTTTGTCCAATTATACAAGAAATTCGTCAGGACATTTTTGGGAAGAACCAATTTGAAGCTGAAGATGTAATCCAAACCCTTAATGGAGCAAAAGGTTGGGATAAACTTTACAAATTCCTACAATGCGCAATGGCTTATAGGAAAAGAATTCTTACAGAGAGCTTCTAATTTCTCCAGCGCATTTAAATTTGTTTGTTCTTTTTCTTTTCCTTTTGCTGTATCTTTTCATTTAAATTTAAAAAAAATTGTTTTATATAAACTTGTTTAAAAGTAATTTCCAGTAATTTAATTTTATTAACACATTTAATCTAACTTTTTTATCTTTATTGTTTTGTTTGTTTTCGCTATCAGAATTCATATTCTGTCAATCTGACCGACGCACGGTTTTAAAAATTGGTCTTAAAAGACTTGTAATTATTTATTGTGTAACTGAATTTTGTATATAAATAAAGTCATTTCTATTCTATTCTATTGTTCCTTTTTCAGCTGCACATCATGAATGTGGAATGTTTGGCTTTCAAAACAAGCAGTATCCAATTAAGAAGAATTATTTAGGAATTAAATTAAATGAAATATTGGTAATTATGGGACACTTCTTAGGTATAAATATATTCCAAGAAAATTAATTCTTAAGCGTTTAAGCTTATTAGAAATAAATTTAACTTGGAGATAATTCCACTCGAGGCCCAGTCTTTTACTTTTTTCACTTTCCAAATAAAACAATTTCTCTCCTTCTTGGTCTAAGGTTCACTGATGCACATTGCACAATGCACATAACATTTGAAAATTATATAAAATCTCAATCTCAGATCTAAAGGTTCATTAAATGAATTTTCGTCGCCCTTTTGCTTAAAACTTTTATTAAGTGTTTTCATTTGCAGGATTTTATACCATACAAAGAAAATCTTTATATCAAAGTTAGTATATTGCTTCAACTGTAATGAAGAAATTTCTAAGTGGCGAATGGCGGCGGAAATTGAAACGGATAAAGTGCATTGCTGATAAAAAGTTTCAAAAATACCTTCAAGACACATTCTTTCTATACCTTATATATACGAGTAAAACCGCAATTTCATCGAATGAGAAATAAAGTTAAAAGTTCAACATCTACGCCCTAACTACCAATAGAAGGTACAAAGGTAGGTACTCGTTCGTAGCAGTCGTAGTATTAGTCGACGTAACTTTGACTTGGGGGAAAAAGTATCCTTTTGGTATGAAAATAATAAATTATACTGCTAGCTGTCGGCGGACATAAGAATAGTCAAGTCCAAGTTCAAGACAAAGGATATACAAGTTGATTTATGAAATCGTAGTTTTATTTATTGGTCTTTAGTATAGTTCCGTTTTGATATTCACGGGCATATACAACACGATTTATGTACGGTTTCCAATTGTTGTTGTTGTTTTAGTGTAGTGAATTCTACTTTCTTACTTTTTTTTTGCTGGTATTTTTGTAAATAAGAAAATCGAAAAGTTTGAACTTCCTTCCTTATTTTAACATCAAACACACAATACTCGAAGTGACTTCCTATGAGAATTTGAATTTATTCCAAAAAATGTTTGATAAGAGCAAAAGTTCAATTGTAAAGTTGAACAAAACTTTGAATTTATTTTAAATATACTCGTTTTGATTGTAATGCAATATGAATGTTGGTATAGCTTTGAATGTTTTGTTATGAGGTTGTTTATGAATCATGACGCATAATTGTTTTGGGAGGAAATTGTCAGAATTCATTTGGTCAACACAAGGTCAAGGAATATATTGAAATGTTATTACAGATATGTTTATTAAGAATTTAGAATTTATGTTGGTAGAAGATGGCATTTGAACAAGAAATGTGCATTTTTAGGCGCCAGTTATAGCTATCATTGGTTTTCATCATTGAAAACAAACATTGGAATTTTGTTGGCAGGTCGTTTATAAAGGGTGTCCCAAAATTAACGCAAGATTTGAATTAAATAGAAAACGCCGTTTTTAGTCTTTTGATAGTTATATTTTTATTGACTCGTAAAGTACATAGGATAGGGTTATGTATGGAATAACACATCGGACAAATGGCCTCCACGGCTTTGCATGCACATGCGCACTCTTTTGGTGAAATTTTCCATGACCATTCTGCATAAATGTGGCTGAATTTCGTTGATGCAGCGTTGAATCTCCTCCTTTAATGCACGGGTGGTTGTGGGCTTGTTGACATAGACTTGTGATTTCAAATAACCCCATAAAAAGAAGTCTAATGGTGTTAAATCACACGATCTAGGAGGCCAATTTTAATCACCGAAACGAGAGAGTACACGACCTGGAAATGTCTCATGCAGTAATTGAATTGTTTCACGGGCTGCATGACATGTGGCACCGTCTTGTTGAAACCACATATTGGACACATCAATATCATCCAATTTTGGCAGATAGAACTGTGTAATCATGTCGCGATATCGAGCACCAGTAACAGTCACTGCTTGACCAGCATCATTTTCAAAAAAATATGGCCCAATTATGCCTCCAGCCCAAAATCCACACCATACAGTCACGCGTTGTGGATGCATTTGTTTTTCGACAATCACAATATGTGGGTTCTCCGAACCCCAAATGCGGCAATTTTGGCGATTGACAAAGCCATCAAGATGAAAATGTGCTTCATCGCTTAGGATGATTTTGCTCGAAAAATCAGGGTCCATTTGTTGATGTTCAATAATCCATTCAACGAACTCTCTTCTCTGTCCATGGTCATTAGGCTTCAATTGTTGTGTTAATTGAATTTTGTAAGCATGAAGACACAGATCTTTGGTGAGTATACGCTGTAGAGAGGTTCTTGAAATTTGCAATTCTTGTCCACGACGTCGAATTGATGTTCCTGGATTGTCAGCAACACTCTCACGCACTGCTTCGACATTCACATTTGAACGGCTTGTTTTTGGACGACCAGTGTGTTTGGCGTCTCCAACGGATCCAGTCTCCATGAATTTTTCAATTAATCTCTTCACAGTTGACGAAGCTAAAACACTATTCCGACCATATTTTGTATGAAATTTTCGAACTGCAGCCGCCAAGCTTTCACTATTTTTGAAATATTCGTTAATAATGAAGACACGTTGTTCTCTCGTGTAACGCTCCATTTTTAATAACCCTATACTGTTAGCTGTCAAATTGCTTTTTTTTCAGGGTTTCCAACACTTCACTGCACAAATGGCGGCAAATTCAAATCTTGCGTTAATTTTGGGACACCCTTTAGCTATCATTAAAAATTTCTGTCATTGAAAAAAATTTCCTGAAAAATGTTTAGTGACAGAAATCTGTCATTGGAATTGTGTGAAATTGGAACACAAATCAGTGGAACGATTTGTTTCACTTTTGAACATAAAAGTATCAGCTGTTCAGGAAAATAAATTTCCGTCCGGAAAATAGAAAAATACATTTTTAGAGAAAAATAAATGTGCAATTACACTTAAAAAAAAAAAAAAAAATCTTTGAGTGATTTCCGTTCGATCAGTATATAATTTTCATTTCTAATCCAAAGGAAACACCGTCAAGTATCCATTCAAAAATTTTTCCGGATTGATTTCAATGATAGCTATAACTGGCGCCTTAGTGAGGAACTGCTTTTTTTCAAAGAAAAGTTTTTCTCGTTTCCTTTTAGGGAATCTTTTACAATAATGCATACATAATATACTCGTAAGTTTTCTGAAGAACTAATCAACCGATTTCAACAAATTTATTTCTGCACAAGTTCTTATACTGTCTCAATAATATTTAATAAAAAAAACGTTATTGTTTTTATTTTTGATTTTTTTTAAAAATTTCGAGAAAACGGTTCATAAATTTCTTACTAAATTGAAATGTAAAACGTATATTTTTAAGTTATAAATAACTGCATGCTTAAAATATTTTTAAACTAAAACTGAAAAAAAATTATAAATAAAAAATTAATTAAAAAAAAAACTGCTTTAACGATTTTCAAATACAATTTTTGAAAAATAAAGTTTTTTTTTTTAGAATCAAACTTTTTTTACGGGTACATTTTTAAATTTTACATAGGTACATAGGAGCAAGGAGTAGAGAACTTTAAGTTGACAATACTATTTAAATTGGTGGTCATTTTGTCAGTTGTAAAGTGATTTATTGTTTATTTTTTTGGCATTTAAACAAAAGTAGCCTGACGCCTGAACAACGCTTCCAAATTTTGCAAATTTATTTTGAAAATCGTGGTTAGAAAAATAATATTGCCGCTGATCTCAATTTTCATGAGCGAATTTTGTGTAACGATGAAGTTGAATGAATACGTCAATAAAAAAAAACTGCCGTATTGGAGTGATGATAATCTTTTAGTGTTTGATTGAGCCACCGATACATCCACAAAAACTGACTGTGTGGTGCGTTTTGAGGGTTGGTGGAATAATTCTTTGGCGTTAAGTAAAAAGGTCTTAAGTCAAAAATTGCATTTTGTTTTTTGAATCTTTCGTTTAGTACTAATAACTTGAGTCTAGAAAAAATGCTAAATATCGATTTAATTAAGTCTTTGAACAAGACGATATACTACCTCATATATATTTTAATATTAACTATTACGTTCATTAAGTCAGTGTGATCAGTTTCTGACTTAAGTCCTTTTTGTCAAATGTCAAAGAATTTGTCCATACTCCTTTAAAATTGATACTGGCCAGAACGTTACAGTCAATGATGACCGCTATGGAGCAATCATTACTGACATTTCCGTTGCTGGATCTCCAGATTAGACTATATCTGAAATTATAATGCCAAATGATTATCTTTCGTATAAAGTTGAATTTAGTTTTGAAGCAAGCCCAAAAATTCACGAAATTCCACAAAATTGATAATTTTTGGTCTGCAAAAGGGACGAGTTCTAGTGATCGACCAGAAATCATTTACTGAACTAGCGAATTCGAATTTATCCAAAATACTTTAAAAATGGCTTAACATTGGCTATACTTAGTTCTGATGTACCCCTAAACAACATAAAGTTGTTCACCCGCTCACATTTTATACCATTATTGGTATGAAACTCAACTAAGTTTATGATTTATGATTTATTCAATTACGTTAAATACTAACGCTAGGTTTACAAACAAAACTTATATCTAAAAAAAAAAATATATATATATAAATATATTCTATACATAAAATATACTTTAAACATTACTAATAATAATATGACACATAAAGCTAAGAATTATTTAAATAGTGAGAGAAAAAATGTATTTTGAAGCTATCTGATTTGATATTTTGATTAATAGAATTTAAAAGAAAATTATTTTCATTATATGTATATGCTTATTAACTGGTTAATTGGACTGTTAGAACCATAGTTTGATCTGCTAAGATTTGCTCGAATTGGCACTCGATTTCTGAAGCAATTTCGGCTTACATTAAAGTGGAATCGACACAAAACTGATGGAGATGAAATGGATCCATTCAGAATTCCAACAATAAAGCAGAGTTGCAAATACTTACGGTGACTAGTAAGCGATGGAAGACCTATAAGTTGTTGCCTAACGGAATAGGAAGGCAAAGCTAATTCATATGTCTGTGGGAGAAATCGTAAAATAAATCTTAGGAATCTTCTTTGAACACCTTCAAGTCTATGGATATGATTCGAGTAATAAGGGGCCCAAACTATACAACCGTATTCAAGGACTGATCTGACAAACGATACATACAGAGTTTTAAGGACATAAGGATCTCGGAATTCCCTGCCAAATCTTTTTATAAAGCCTAGTGTCTTATTAGCCTTTTTCACAATGTGGTTGAAATGGTCAGTAAAAGACAGTTTTGAGTCCAAAATGATACCTAAGTCTGAGAAGTGAGTCAATTTTTCGAGGTTTGAAGAATTTAACCTATAGTTATAGTCAAGATTACTGTGTTTACGTGTAAAACTCATCGTTTTACACTTATCAATGTTTAACAATAAACGATTTGTATTGCACCATTCCCATAGACGAAGTAGGTCATCTTGTAATAGTTCGCAGTCCGTTAAGGAATTAATTTTTCGAAATATTTTCACGTCATCAGCGTATATTAGCGTCATAGAATTTCTTAAGATAGATGGGAGATCATTTATAAACAGAACAAATAACAATGGACCAAGGTGGCTACCGTGAGGTACACCAGAATTGACAATAAACGGATTGGAATAGTCGTTTTTGAACACAACACAATAATATCTGTTTGTTAGGTAAGAAGATATCCATGCTGTTAGTTTATCATTTAGTCCAATTTTTTCTAATTTCCCTAAAAGTACTTTATGGCTAAGTTTGTCAAATGCTTTGCTAAAGTCTGTAAATACACAGTCAACTTGTTGTTTAATTTCGAAAGTGTCAATACAATATGTTGTAAATTCGAGTAGATTTGTAACGGTCGATTTTTTTTCACAAAACCATGTTGATTGTCACAAAAAACAGAAGAACAGTTAAAGGAAAGAATATCACAAACAATGGCTTCAAACAATTTTGGTATAACAGACAGCTTAGCTATAGGACGATAGTTGCATATAAGATGCTTGGGACCCTTCTTATACGTTGGTTTTAGAAATGCATATTTCCATAAGAGTGGAAAATGGGAACAATTAAATGATTGGTTAAACAGAATACACAATGGGTACGAAAGATATTTAACGCACTTTCTTAGCATAAATGAAGGCAGTCCGTCAGGGCCTGGACTAAGGCTTTCGTCAAGTTTTAGAATTTTGTCTTGTATAGTAGATTCCGAGATTGTTAGATTTATCTGAGCCAAGTGAGGAAACTGAGAAGTATTTGTTAAATCTATTGAGCTGTGATTTGTAGAAAAAGAATCTTGATAAAGTTCTTGATATCTAAACCATTTGTTGCAGGATCAAGCTTAGAAATAAAAATAATTTTTTGACCTTCAACTACTTTAAGACCTGATACAATAGGTGATACATTTTTAAGTGTTGAGTATGTGTGGTTCGAGATGATGGAAATATGGAACTAGAAGATGATGACTCAGAAGAAGATGTTGTAGTTTCTGTTGGTAATCGATGACGACAATGATAATGATGATGGCGGTGTTGATGATGATGATGATGAAGATGATGATGATGATAATGATGATGCTGATGCTGATGATGATGTTGATGATGTTGATGATGATGATAATGACGATGATGACGATGAGGAAGCAGTAGGAGGAATTACTTGGATTGTTACAGAGTCAGTTTTAATTTGTGGTGAATTTAGTGTTTCAGTATTCACTGGAGTTTCTGAAGGGGATTTATTTGCATCAGTAGAGTCCATTAGGCTTAGTACATTTTGTACCTCTGTCTCTGAGTTTATCTTTTTTGAAGGATGAGCCAATGTCATGTCCAACTCATTACTCTTACGTTTGCCTGCATTCGACGTAACGCTCCTTGTTTGTTTACGCTTTACAAGCGAACAATTTGAAAAATCGTCTACTTTATCAATAAGTTGATTCAACTGCTTTTGTAGGTTCTGTATCATCGTTGTGTTGGATAAAGGGTCACGGGTAATATTTTTATCAGCGAATGGATCGCAATCCTCGCAAAAATAATAAAATCCTTTATTTTTGTTAAAAACTTTGATTGAACTAAAGTTGGCATTTATGCAATGGACATGAAAAGTTCTTTGACGATTGCCATAGCACATTATCGAGTCAATCATATAATCGCATAATTGAAGGCATTTTCCGCAGTTGCCGGCAACTTAAATTGCTGATGTCAATGCAACTCTTTCCTTCTTTACTTTTTGTAATTTACCACGACAAAAAATAATTCAGCAAGCGAATACAAAAACTTTCAGTGTCCTTTTTAAAATGCAAAATTTAGAATTTTGTTTTGTCAACAATGAGGAGCAACAAAATGAACATTACAAAATAAAATTGGTTGTTTTTTCTTTTCTTTCCGTTTTGACGTTTCTTTGTTAAAATCTACAACTTTAATTTCACCGTCACGCTATATTTTTAATCGCTGTGGATGATCGCGTCTTGTTTGAACAACAACGTATAATTCTATACAAGACACGGAACACGACCGTAACAATTGTTTTCCGTTCCGCTGGACCGCGTCCTGTTTGACCAGGCCTTAAACTCGTTTTTTTTAAACCATTTTTTAACAAACACCGCAAATAGTATCTCAAAAGGGTTTTCAATTGGCGCGGGTAGATTTTGGCGCCTCGTGGCTGCCATTTTGTTTTGGTGACATCTGTCGAATCTTTTTTTTATTATTCAGTTATTTATGCTAAATCATCATGGCAAGTTACACTATTGAACAGCACGTTCAAATAATAAAACTTTTTTTTATCAAAATGAGTGTTCGTTAACGCAAGCGTTGCGCGCATTCCGACCATTTTACGGTACATGTGGTGGCCCTTCACAGTTGACTCTTCAACGTTTGGTCGCCAAACTTGAGACGACCGGTTCAGTAAACAATCAGCCAACACTTGCACGTTCAAGGAACGCTAGATCGGCCGAGAACATCGGGGCGCGGCGGCGTTCCATGAAAGTGTACAGTAGAACCCGAGGTAGTCTATTCCTCGCCCTCGCCATGCACAAGATCTCGGCCTTTCTCAGACTTCAACATGGCTAATTTTGCGTCGGAACTCGAACCCGTAAAAGATCCAACTGACCCAGGAGTTCAAAGTTCATGATCATAGGGCTTCGAATCGTTTGGAAGAGTATACTCAATTTTTGCCGAAAAGTCATATTTAGTGACGAGGCGCATTTTTGGACGAGTGGTTGTGTTAACAAGCAGAAGTGCTGTATATGGGACGACACCAACGCACGTGAGGTTCACCAGGTGATAATGCATTCTCAAAAAGTTACGGTTTGGTGTGGATTTCCGGCCGGCGGCGTAATTGGTCGGTACTCTTTTAAAAACGACGTTAGTGAGGCGGTCACCGTCAACAGCGAGCACAACATAACAATGATAACTAATTTCTTATGGCCCAAATTGAACCATATAGACCTAGACGAAATGTGGTTCCAGCAAGACAGTGTTACGTGCCACACAGAAAACGCCACGATTGACATGGACAACTTTATATGCAAAAACATTAGTGAATTTCGGCCTTTTTTGATCTAAGTAATTTTTTGTTCTAATTCTTTTACGTTATGGATAAAGGACTTAAATCAGAAACTGGTCATTAACACTCAAATGAACTAAGGGCGTTTGCATAAAACCAAATACATCATTTTGCTGTTAGATTTTGTAGACTTAGAAAAAAATTTAGACTTAGAAAAAAATCCGTTAAAGAAAAAAAAAATCCGTTAAATCAAATCAAAACTTAAAATGTATTTTTTTGACTTGAGACCTTTTTACTTAACGCTAAAGAATTATTTCTTTGATTATATTGGAGTTTTTTTTTAATGTCATTCTTTGTTTTTTTTTTTTCTTAAATGTCGTATCTTTTTAAAGCTGCTTAAGCAAAGGTTGCAGATGGACCCTTTGTTATTGGAAGGTCCTTTATAATCCAAGCATATGCTATTTTCATGTTATATTTATTGTGTTCATATAGTCACACCAAAAAAAAAAGGGATATAACAATTCTCTGAAAAAATAATCTTGTCAACAGAAAAAAAAAACTATATTACAGCGGGAATTAAATAATGTTCGTTTTATCACAAACAAAAATAGCTAAACCATATAAAATAGTCCAATTTTAAACAACGCAATCAAGTTTAACATTTTCATTCCTATTTTTCGCTGATATTGGATAATAAAACTTATGGATGGAACAATAATTCTCATTCATGGCTTTCTGTTAAATGTCTTAGATTTTACGACTTTCTTTTTTTCTTCCTGTTTCTAAAGAAATCAAAAAAATAACACAACAAATACCGTCATTTCATTTCCTTTCTTAAAAATGCTTATACCCAACTTTGTCATAAGGTATATTACGTATAAAAGATTTGATTCTAAAATTTATTGACACTCGAATGACAGCAACAAAAAAATAAAGCCAAATAACAAACAGGCATAAAATAAAACTTTAACTTTTAGAAATTGTTAGAATATGCAAAAACTTTCATTTTATTATATGAATACTTCCCACGAACAATATTGTCCTGAATAAATGAATTTATTTTTCAAATATTTCTCTATAAATCGTAAATTTTTAAAAACACTCATTCTACACCCAATTTTTCTATGGGTGTATGGACTTTTGTGTCAATGGGAACTGTCAACCGTTATAGTCCCTTTATAAGTATGCATTTTCCAAAAACAACTAAAATCCCTGCACTGAACATTCAAAATTTTACTACGAGTTGGGTACAAGAGTATATGCACTATGCAGGCAGAGCTTGAAAAGTTTTCTGCACAAAAATATTTCAAAAATTCTTTAGTTTTATAAACCAAAAATATAATAATATAATGGTTGGGAAATAAGTCGCATTGTGTTTTTGAACTATACAATCCCACAACGCAACGCCTCATTGTGTTGTTTTTTTTTTTTTTTGTATTTTTGATCAACACCACAACTTTATTAACTTTCATAATATAATTTTAATTTATGACATTTTAAGAGTAAACTTTATAACACCACAAGAATGAACCAACCGAACCGGGCGGGAGCGGCGGCGGCGGCGGCGGCCGGCGATGGGTGTGTTTTGTTTGGATTTCTTCTGTACGGGAAATTTACAACAGCCAGCGTACTGGAGCTGGAGTACTATGAGCAGAGCACTCTATAGTCTATGACAAAACTCTTATATAAAAAGGGATGCGGTAGGGTTAGGGTGAATGTGCATTGTTTTTTAGGATCCGTTTTTCTTGTTTTTTTTTTTTGTTGAGTGGGTGGGTTTTTGTGTGCTTTAATTTTACTGGACTTTTTGTTTTGATTTATATTGTTTATACTTTTTTTGTTGGTAGGGAACTCGAGAAGATATTATATGTAGGTTAGGTACAATAGGGTTGGTACTTCTGCTTTTGGAGTATTTAACAGATGTTTCGAATTAGATACAACAACAAAAAAAAATAAAAAATATGGAGAGTTCGAAGTTTGGTGTTGCTTTACGATTTTAAAATTTAGCTGAATTTACATTTTTAAATTAAGTTAACTGATTTATGATTTCCACTTTGGGTATTTCTTTATCGATGTAGTCTATATATTATATTGCTTTTAATCCATTAAATAAAGTAGAATTGCACCGAAGTAGGGGGAGAGGTCACATCGCGAAAGCATATTTTGTAATGGAACAGACTGGAATTTTCTTAATAATACTTATAAAACTCTTAATAATATAAAAAGTAAAAAGTTTTGATTCAGTTTATTGTTTCAATACAAACTTTTAGTACAATACAACTTAGCGATTCATAAGAGAAAAAACGGTCAATTTCTTAGGAAAAATGCGTGATTTTGGTATCTATGACACTCTTTTTCGTTGCATTAAAAATATCCTTTCTAAGTTTTACTAAACGTATTGAATAGTTTCTAATCATAAATTTTCAAAATAAGAACTGGTGTGCCACAGGGCTCTGATCTGTCTCCGACTCTCTTCCTTATATTAACAAAGCATATTCAAGTGCCTTCAACTATTTTGCTGATGACAATACCCTCAGTTTTTATAGGCGCAGAGACATAGGGCCCAGGGACATAACGCCCAAATTTTTTTTTGGGGCTTATGTCTCACTACGGTAGGACATAAAACCGAAATCTAATTTGGGCCCTAAGTCACACCCAAGTAAGACCGAAGCCCCAAATAAAAATGTTGGGGCTAATGTCCCACTTAATAAGAATCACCAAATGACAAAACTTGGAGCACTTCAATACCAAAAGACTTTGTTTTGTGGAGTTTAAATGCTGAGATCCCGCGCGAGGCGTGCCACCCACAGGTGTTTTTTTTTCAAAAAATCTTTTGATGTTGGCGCCTGCCTGGCGACTTTACATACCCTAAGCGGAGCAACGGAGTTGCGTGAGCGGGTGTGACCCCGAAAAAGGGAGTTAAAATCCTGAGAACCCGCGAAGCGGGCCACCCACAGGTGCTTTTATTGAAAGAAGTTGTTGATATAGGCGCCTGCCTGGCGACTTTACATACCCTAAGCGGAGCAACGGAATTGCGTGAGAATTCAATCCAACGGAATTCTAAAACGCTTAAACACCATTTTAAGCGTCCTTAACCCAACCCCTAGGCATTCTTAAAATGTCCTTTACGCATCCAAGGAATCTTGCTATTCCTGAAATATTTTGCTCTTACCGTGTAACCATTTTAAAATGTGCAGTAGCTGTTTCTCGAAACTACACGAAGAATCAATTGCTCAACATAATGGAATATTATGTCCATTTTGCAGACAGATAATACAAAATACCTCGTTTATTTATTTATAAAATGTAATGTACCTTTTTAGGATTTTGTTGAATTTTCTTTTTTTTTCAAATCTATGTTGAAAATACTTTGATTTTATTTTATTTATTGTATTGGACTTTTTTGTTGAAGTAACTTGTTTTGCAAATAATATTGAAAATAAACTTTTTTGGTTTTTCCTAATTTTTGTATTATCACCGTATCAAAAAATTATTGTTCATTGTATTGAAATACAAAAACTTTTTATTCTTTTTTGGCTCTACAAAAATTTGGGGACAATGTCCCATTTTTAACAAACAAATTTGGGACTTAGGTCATATTTGAGTAGGACTTAAGGCCCACATTCAATTTCGGTTTTATGTCCCACCAAAGTGAGACATAAGCCCCCCAAAAAAAAGTTGGGCGTTATGTCCCTGGGCCCTATGTCTCTGCGTCGTTTTTATATTCGTTTCTATATTCACACCTTTTTCCTTCGGATATGGAACTTAAAGGACAGTGTAAGATACGGTGATTGAACTCAGATCTTGACAGGATTGCTGGGAAATATTAACCATATGGAATTAAATGCTCCAAAAACTAAATACTTTATCCTGTTGTTAAATCGTCAGCCAACCCCATTATTGCTTCCCAATATATCTAAAGGGTGTCCCAAAATTAACGCAAGATTTGAATTTGCCGCTATTTGTGCAGTGAAGTGTTGGCAACCCTGAAAAAAAACAATTTGACAGCTAACAGTATAGGGTTATTGAAAATGGAGCGTTACACGATAGAACAACGTGTCTTCATTATTAAAGAATATTTCAAAAATAGTGAAAGCTTGGCGGCTGCAGTTCGAAAATTTCATACAAAATATGGTCGCAATAGTGTTTTAACTTCGTCAACTGTGAAAAGATTAATTGAAAAATTCATGGAGACTGGATCCGTTGGAGACGCCAAACACACTGGTCGTCCAAAAACAAGCCGTTCAAATGTGAATGTCGAAGCAGTGCGTGAGAGTGTTGCTGACAATCCAGGAACCTCAATTCGACGTCGTGGACAAGAATTGCAAATTTCAAGAACCTCTCTACAGCGTATACTCACCAAAGATCTGTGTCTTCATGCTTACAAAATTCAATTAACACAACAATTGAACCCTAATGACCATGGACAGAGAAGAGAGTTCGTTGAATGGATTATTGAACATCAACAAATGGACCCTGATTTTTCGAGCAAAATCATCCTAAGCGATGAAGCACATTTTCATCTTGATGGCTTTGTCAATCGCCAAAATTGCCGCATTTGGGGTTCGGAGAACCCACATATTGTGATTGTCGAAAAACAAATGCATCCACAACGCGTGACTGTATGGTGTGGATTTTGGGCTGGAGGCATAATAGGGCCATATTTTTTTGAAAATGATGCTGGTCAAGCAGTGACTGTTACTGGTGCTCGATATCGCGACATGATTACACAGTTCTTTCTGCCAAAATTGGATGATATTGATGTGTCCAATATGTGGTTTCAACAAGACGGTGCCACATGTCATACAGCCCGTGAAACAATTCAATTACTGCATGAGACATTTCCAGGTCGTGTACTCTCTCGTTTCGGTGATCAAAATTGGCCTCCTAGATCGTGTGATTTAACACCATTAGACTTCTTTTTATGGGGTTATTTGAAATCACAAGTCTATGTCAACAAGCCCACAACCACCCGTGCATTAAAGGAGGAGATTCAACGCTGCATCAACGAAATTCAGCCACATTTATGCAGAATGGTCATGGAAAATTTCACCAAAAGAGTGCGCATGTGCATGCAAAGCCGTGGAGGCCATTTGTCCGATGTGTTATTCCATACATAACCCTATCTTATGTACTTTACGAGTCAATAAAAATATAACTATCAAAAGACTAAAAACGGCGTTTTCTATTTAATTCAAATCTTGTTTTAATTTTGGGACACCCTTTATAACCAAAATTTATACATCGCTTTAATATCGCAGTAATGAAATGTTTCACATTTTTCGTTTTTTAATCCTTATTTGTATAAGCAATTTTTTTATTGAAATATAAAGTTCAACCTCCCCCTCAAACAATGCAACCGTAATACTCACACTTTGCCTATCAGATCTGTTTTTATCCTTAAGCTTTATTTCAGACGTACTTTCCAGTGTACAAATTATTTTTTTTAATTTTAAGAATAATATGCTCCGGTATCTTCTCTTAAATCCTTCCCTATTTTTCTTATGCTCGTCACTGTGTTTAAACATTTAAGATCAAATGACATGCATCATAACCGACGAGTTTCAATTTAAAGTGTACAATTTCTTCTCTGTTTCGGACGACTTTTTAAATATTGACACAAACAAATAAATAAAAAGACTAGACATAAATTCATAAATGCATTCATTCACGTTCCATTATACAATTCATATACCTTTTTTATTTTCTATAACTGCAAATGAAATTAAGTGAAAGTAAATAACCGTAACGTAACCATTCGGTTTAGGTACCTATACTCCTTGTGCAATATTGATATAGGACTACTAACTACTATACAACCGCATCCAACCAAAACAAATAAAAACCAGACACCAAATAGAAGGGGCGATTGATTTAAGTCAATAGAGAAAAAGGCTGTATTTATATTGTGCCCTAACTACGTTAATAAATTTATAGAAAAAAAGTAAAAAAAAGGTGGAAACAACTCCAGACAGCAGAAGAAAACTATAGACAAGATGTCTCTATATGGAGGGAGTTACTGTTCAACTTTAGCGTGGGTGTTCGGAAAAACAAGGAAATCATAAAATTAGTTATCAAGCTTGAAATGTTTAGATTGGTTTTTAAATATTTATGCATCAAAATGTCCAGTAAAATGTCAAAAGGGAAAATTATTTACTTCTATTTAAAAGTGGGTCCCGCGATTCCATCCGTCTGTCAGTCTTCGAATTTCAAGAATGTAAATGTCCCAAAAACTGCAAAAGTTACACTTTCGTTAAACTTATGGTTAATTGAAAAACATAATGAACGTTTCTTGTCTAATGAAACATTTTTCTCTCTACAATTTATAAGTTTTTTGACTTCTTTGAGATCAAAAGGCTCAAGCAAAACAGTATTTTTTTAGAATTTGTCTTCTAGCATCAGCTCCAATCTACGAGTAAGCAGACTGATAACGATAATTTTAATAGACTCCCAAAAATTGAGTCCGAAAAAAATACATCAAATACATCAAAATACATCAGATTCTATTTTATTTTTCTTCGAAAAAAGATCACATTTTTCTGGCAAACTTTCTCATTTTCTGGGTTTTGACATCTGAATTTTTGTAGCGTTCTTAAGATTAACAGAAATGCCAACAGAAAACAGAAGATATTATTTCTGGAAAAAAAGCTGCGTTTCAACACAGTTTCGAACATTTATGCGTGAAATGCACCAAAAATCTGTCTAAACTATTTTATTTTAGCTTTAAAATATGGCATATTTAGAAAACTGTTAGTATCTTGGATAGCTTTCATTATGGAGAGAGTCGTCTAAATTAAATAGTTAAATCATATCTTGCTGGACAACAGTGTTCTTAAATATTCTAACAACTATTGTTGACAGTTGTCACTTTAGTTCTTAAAATATGTAAATGTTAGGTTAATAAATAACATTATGTTATTTAAATTTCGTCAGCCTCTTTTAGAGACCATTGAAGAACATTTTTAAGCTGTGCTCCAAAACTCATCTTTATGTTAATTGTTTGACCCCCTCCTGATTAAAAGTCTGGATCCGCTTTTGGTTTGAAGGTAATATCTTTAATTATGTTGCCAAGATATTTGAGTCGAAAAACAAGTTCTTACAACTTTTAGAAGTATTTTTTAAGAGGTCTTGTTCAAAGATTTGACTTCAATTTTTCTTAAAATTTTACTTGAAGTCAAACACGTTAATTTTTTATGCAAAAAATTATTTCTGATGTAATATCAATTTTTGTTCGTAAAATATTCGAGGTGAACAAAATTTTGTTTTCAGTTTTTTTGATTTATAAATAATAATAGATTATTGATTTTATTTCGATTTTATACTATTTTGGTATAAAATGTATAATATAAACATTAGTTGAAGTCCATAGCGTTTAAGTTCGAGGAATATTTTTTATCAACCAAATTTTGTCCTTATTTATTTTTGAATCGCTGTAGTAAAGGAGATCTCACTCAATTTCTTAATAATCCTTTTTGAATCTCTTAGTGTTATTATCTGTAAAACAAACTTTATTTTAAGTCGATATCTCTGATAGTTCTTGAGATATGGCCTACGAAAAAAGGTTCCCGAAAGTACGTACACACGAACACACAGTCATCTCATTAAAAACCTACTATTTAGGTTCTATAGACCTTGAATCGCTGAGAAATTTTAAATTTGACTAATCGCACCGATAACAATAACTTCGTATGGGAATTTAATAATGTTAATGTTAATAAAACTGGAAATATGGTTGAGTTTTATTGTATAAAATAAAAACAAAAACAGTTTTACACAATATTTGATATGATAGGGTGTTTTAAGAGCAAACGTCCAAGTGGTTAAATTTATTCCAGAAAAACAGGCTGGGATGCTTAAAAGGATTGTAGGTTTTCGTGTTTTGTTTGTGAAAAGGTGTCAGTTGAATTATTTTAAAAACAAAAATTATAAATTACCGCGAGATATCGACAACCGAACATCAATTTTTACCAATTTTATGTAGTATTTTTTGTAGATTTTAATTTTGTATGAAAAAACTGACTTTTGGATTTTTATAAAGAATTTACTGAATGTCGAAAACAATATTTTCTGTAAGATAAAAATACTTTGAAGCCAATAGTTTAATATTTTGGAAATATATTTGATTCAAAAGTAAATTTTTACCAAGTTTTAGTACTGTTTTTTTTTTTTTGTACAAAAACTGTCAATTCAATTTTTCTCAAAATTGTATCGAATGTTAAAAATAATATATGTATCTTATAAAATAAAATAAGTTTGGAGCAAAAATCTCAAATTTTTGAATAGATATTTGAGTCCAAAACAATTTTTACCAACTTTGAGTAATATTAACTTCCCATAGGAACTTATTGTAATGGGTCCGATTTGACAAATTGAAAATTTTGACATTTCTCAGCGTTTCAGGGTCCCTAGGTCGAAATAAAAGATTTTTAGAAAGATTTCTGTGCTGTGCGTGCGTGTGTACGTACGTTCGTGGCGTTTTTTCGTCGTCCATAGCTCAAGAACCAGAAGAGATATCGACTTCGAATAAATTTTGTTATACAGATAATAATGCAGAAAGATGCAGAAAGGAGTCTCAAAAAAATTGCGTGGGTGGTTTTTTTACCATAGCACTTAAAAAAAAAAGTTAAAAATTTTGGTTAAACCTAAATATTTCATGAACCAATGACGCTAGAGTCTTGAATTAAATTTTATATTATATATTGTAACGTGATACAAAACAATTATATTATTATTATATTATATCGAATTAACGGTTTTTTTATAAATCAAAAAAACTGAAAAAAATGTGTCACCTCGAAAATTTTACGACTAAAATATGATTTCATCTCCAAAACAATTTTGTGCAACGAAGAATAATGTTTTTGACATCTGATAAAATTTTAAGAAAAATCTAATTGACAGTTTTTTTTATAAAAAATAAAAACCTAAAAAAATATTACTAAAAGTTGGTAAAAATTGAATTTCGACTCAAATATCTTTTCAAAAACTTGAGATTAAGGCTTTAAACTTATTTTATCTTATAAGAAATATTGTTTTCAACATTCTGAAAAATGTTGAGAAAAATCGAATTGACAGTTTTTTTTACAAAAAATAAAAACCCAAATAAAACAATTTTTAAAAGTTGGTAAAAATTGATTTTCGACTCAAATATCTTTTCAAAACTTTGAGATATTGGCTTTAAACTACTTTTATCTTGTAAAAAATATTGTTGTCAACATTCAGTCAAATTTTGAAAAAAATCTTTTTGATAGTTTTTTTTACAAAAAATTAAAAACCGACAAAAAAATAACAAAAATTGTTAAAAATTGATTTTTGACTCAAATATCTTTTCAAAAATTTGAGATAATGGTTTCTAACTAATATTAACTTAAGAAATATTGTTGTTAACAATAGGAACAAATTTGAGAAAATCGAATTGACAATTTTTTTTTACAAAAAATAAAAACCTAACAAAAATTTTATAAAAGGTCGAAAAAATTGATTTTCGACTCAAATATCTTTTCACAACTTGGAGATATTGGCTTTAAACTACTTTAATCTTTCAAAAAATATTGTTGTCAACATTCGATAAAATTTTGAAAAAAATTGAATTGACAGCTTTTGTACAAAAAATTAAAAACCTAAAAAAATATTAACAAAAGTTGGTAGAAATTGATTTTCGACTCAAATATCTTTTCAAAAATTTGAGATAATGGCTCCTAACTAATTTTATCTTATAAGAAATATTGTTTTCAACATTCGACAAAATTTTGAGGAAAATCGAACTGACAGTTTTTTTTACAAAAAATAAAAACCTAAAAAAAAACAATACTAAAACTTGGTAAAAATTTACTTTCGACTCAAATAGCTTTTCAAAAATTACAAAGACTGGCTTCACACATATTTATTTCACAGAAAATATTGTTTTCGATATTTAGTAATTTTTTATAAAAATCCAACAGTCCTTTTTTCCATAAAAAATAAAATCTACAAAAAATAGTACGCAAATTTGGTAAAAATTGATACATATAGACAAACTTTTAAGCAAATCGACAGACGGGATGGAAAGTTATCAGTGTGGGTCGCATCTCAGCCTCTTTTTTATTTTTGCCTTTGATGCTATTTTAGCCTCAGATGGACAACAACTTCTTTAAAGCGCCTTCTATCAACTCAATTTTGTTGCATAGGGAAGGAATCTCCTAAATCTTGGTCCAATGTAATATACATTAAGACAAAAACGCACCCTAAAATCAGTTACCAGGATACCAAAGTTTTTTGAAAAAAAGGTCATATTTTTTAGAGGACAGCGATGTCGGCATTGGCCAATTTATTACCGTCAGCGGCGAACGCGTTTACCTTGATCGCTACGATCTTCTCTTGGCCTCCAAAAAGAATTCATAAGTATTTAGTAGAAATCTCGTTTTAATATTTTGAATATCTTAAAAACTAGTCAAATGATGAATCTAAGTATTGCATGTAAAACTTAACTTAGATCGACTTTTACTCCCTTGTGTCAAAAATCATACACTCTGCGTTTGTTCTCTTTTTCACTGTAATTTAATTTATTGCTGTTTTTTGTGTTGAAGTTTTTCTTCTACAAAAATGTATCCATTTTTATTTCTTTAACGGACGATTGAAGTTTTTTGGCAATTTTTTCAAATTACCATCATCATATCCCCCGGATTAAATGCAATTTTTGAACCGTGTTGGGGATACAATTTAAAACAATTAAAATAAAATAAGTTTTAATTTAACGTTTCTTTTTTTTGTCTTATCGTTAAGCACATACAATATACACTTTACGTACTCTTGGTATTTAATACTCCCCCAGCCAATATTGACACAATGCAATCAATTTGCTTTAAATTCGTATATCTGGAGTTTGAATGTGATGAGCGTTTAACAAGGCATCGCCATTAACCATCGCGTGTTATGTCGATTCACAAGAGAACGAGATAGTGAATGAGTGTATAAACTGTAAAGGGTGTACAATCATACGTATAATGCCCTTTTTTTACACACAAATTCAATTTAATGAGTCGATAAAGAATGCATTTCATTCACTCAATGCTGATGGGACTGAAGTTGCCGAAGGCACTAGGGGGGCTGCTCTGCTACTGCTCTGCTTGCTGATGCTTCCTTTTATTACATATATGTATACTCTGAAGGAGCGCTTGAGTTTTAAATTATTGTGGAATTGGCATCAGCCATAGTGATGAGGAATTTTCTACACTTTGTGGTACATATACCGTACACAATACACACAGAGAGATACACGATTTTTGGTATATATTGTTATCCTTCTTCGGGGGAGGAAAGAGAAGATTGTGTCTGAAAACGAAATTTAATTATTTCGACTTAAGCTATATACATATATACATTAGTCATGGCTCAATTAATTAACTACAATTGGTCGACATCATGCAACTTCGATTCATTATGCCAATACAAACAATAAAACTAATGGACGTGAAACAAGATATCATTCTTCAGGTCATTAGGTACAAAGGAATCGATTAAATTTTGTACATAGAAATATGCGCGAGCGAGGTCGTTTTGTGTGCTTATTGGAATTCCCTTGATTCCTTTTGAATTCAGGTATAGGTATTTAACTTAAGTTCAAAAGTATCTTTAGCTTTTAAAGCAAAAAAAAAGAAACAAACTCGCCTTAAGGCACGATTTCGTAGCTCTGGATATGCACCTGTACCATTGGGATAACTTTTTTTCGACCAGCAGCCTGGATCAAACAAATATTTTGGTTTTCATATGCAGGTATTGGCACTGTTAACATGTTTCACAAAAAAATGTCCTTAAAAAGACTTTATCGAGGATTTTCATAGCTTTAATTCACTATATTTTATAATGTAATGACATTCATATTATAGTGTTACATATACATAGGTCGTATTTAAAATTTCAGGCTTTTTATTCCTTTGTGTCATTTGTGTTTTCCTTTAACAATTATTATCTCCTATTTGTTGTTTATTTTTGCTTTTTGTCATTATTTTTATATAAGCTCTCGCGAAAGGCATCCTTATTTAAGTTAAATTTTATTATTTTACTGCAACATGAACTGAATTTCCTTCGCTTTGTTATTAATTTTATCACGCATCAGTAACATCCTGGTATTCGACCATCGAAAAACAAAAGAACTCCTTCCGGTCATATGTGTCAATCTATAAAACAGGCACAGGGTGTTAAAAACTAAAACTGATAAAGAAATACTTCTCAAGTTGACATTTAAAATTTTTTTGGAAAATATTAATTAAAAGCAAACTGAAAAAAAGATGCTGGGATGCGACCCACACTGATAACTTCCCATCCCGTCTGTCAATTTGTCTTGCTTAAAAGTTTGTAAAAGGGTGTCCCAAAATTAACGCAAGATTTGAATTAAATAGAAAACGCCGGTTTTAGTCTTTTGATAGTTATATTTTTATTGACTCGTAAAGTACATAGGGTTATGTATGGAATAACACATCGGGCAAATGGCCTCCACGGCTTTGCATGCACATGCGCACTCTTTTGTTGAAATTTTCCATGACCATTCTGCATAAATGTGGCTGAATTTTGTTGATGCAGCGTTGAATCTCCTCCTTTAATGCACGGGTGGTTGTGGGCTTGTTGACATAGACTTGTGATTTCAAATAACCCCATAAAAAGAAGTCTAATGGTGTTAAATCACACGATCTAGGAGGCCAATTTTAATCACCGAAACGAGAGAGTACACGACCTGGAAATGTCTCATGCAGTAATTGAATTGTTTCACGGGCTGTATGACATGTGGCACCGTCTTGTTGAAACCACATATTCGACACATCAATATCATCCAATTTTGGCAGAAAGAACTGTGTAATCATGTCGCGATATCTAGCACCAGTAACAGTCACTGCTTGACCAGCATCATTTTCAAAAAAATATGGCCCAGTTATGCCTCCAGCCCAAAATCCACACTATACAGTCACGCGTTGTGGATGCATTTGTTTTTCGACAATCACATGTGGGTTCTCCGAACCCCAAATGCGGCAATTTTGGCGATTGACAAAGCCATCAAGATGAAAATGTGCTTCATCGCTTAGGATGATTTTGCTCGAAAAATCAGGGTCCATTTGTTGATGTTCAATAATCCATTCAACGAACTCTCTTCTCTGTCCATGGTCATTAGGCTTCAATTGTTGTGTTAATTGAATTTTGTAAGCATGAAGACACAGATCTTTGGTGAGTATACGCTGTAGAGAGGTTCTTGAAATTTGCAATTCTTGTCCACGACGTCGAATTGAGGTTCCTGGATTGTCAGCAACACTCTCACGCACTGCTTCGACATTCATATTTGAACGGTTTGTTTTTGGACGACCAGTGTGTTTGGCGTCTCCAACGGATCCAGTCTTCATGAATTTTTCAATTAATCTCTTCACAGATGACGAAGTTAAAACACTATTCCGACCATATTTTGTATGAAATTTTCGAACTGCAGCCGCCAAGCTTTCACTATTTTTGAAATATTCTTTAATAATGAAGACACGTTGTTCTCTCGTGTAGCGCTCCATTTTTAATAACCCTATACTGTTAGCTGTCAAACTGCTTTTTTTTCAGGGTTGCCAACACTTCACTGCACAAATGGCGGCAAATTCAAATCTTGCTTTAATTTTGGGACACCCTTTATATATGTATCAATTTACCAAATTTGCGTACTATTTTTTGTAGATTTTATTTTTTTATAAAAAAACGGACTGTTGGATTTTTATATCGAATGATATATGCATATTGAAAACAATATTTTCTGTGAAATAAAATAAGTTTGAAGCCAATATTTGTAATTTTTGACAAGCTATTTGAGTCGAAAGTAAATTTTTACAAGTTTTAGTATTGTTTTTTTTAGGTTTTTATTTTTTGTAAAAAAAACTGTAAATTAGATTTTTCTCAAAATTTTATCGAAAGTTAAAAACAATATTTCTTATAAGATAAAATTAGTTAAAAGCCATTATCTCAAATTTTTGAAAAGATATTTGAGTCGAAAATCAATTTTTACCAACTTTTATTAATTTTTATTTTGAGTTTTTATTTTTTTGTAAAAAAACTGTCGATTCGATTTTTCTCAACATCTTTTAGAATGTTGAAAACAATATTTTTCATAAGATTAAATAAGTTTAACGCCTTAATCTGAAGTTTTTGAAAAGATATTTGAGTCGAAATTCAATTTTTTCCAACTTTGAGTAATGTTTTCTTTAGGTTTTTATTTTTTATAAAAACCACTGTCAATTAGATTTTTCTCAAAATTTTATCAGATGTCAAAAACATTATTCTTCATTGCACAAAATTGTTTTGGAGATGAAATCATATTTTAGTCGTAAAATTTTCGAGGTGACAAATTTTTTTTCAGTTTTTTTGATTTATAAAAAAAACCGTTAATTGGATTTTTTTTCCAAAAATATACTTCTTTTGTATCACGTTACAGTATATAATATAAAATTTAATTCAAGTCTCTAGCGTCATTGGTTCATGAGATATTTAGGGTTAACCAAAATGTTCACCTTTTTTTTAAACTGCTATGGTAAAAAAAACCACCCACGCAATTTTCTTGAGAGCCCTTTCTGCATCTTTCTGCCTTATTACCTGTATAACAAAATTTATTTGAAGTCGATATATCTCTGGTTCTGGGGCAGACATATTTCTAAAAATCTTTTATTTCGACTCTAGGGACCTTGAAACGTCGAGAAATGTCAAAATTTTCAATTTGACAAATCGGACCCAGTACAATAACTTCCTATGGGAAGTTAATAAATCAATAAATTTAACATAATTTTTTTTTTGTTTTTCACTTCTCAATTAAACATAATTAGCCTTTGCTAAATTATTTTTTTTTTACAATTTTGTTTTACTTTAAGTAATATGTAAATAGTTTAGAGACGGCATCATATTATGGTCTGGCTACCCTGATGCCTTTTTGAAAATAATTTATAAATTAAGTTTGTAAATTATTTCAATAAATAAAAAAATAAATCCATAAATTCAATAAATCTATGGTCGTACTAAAATTAAAATTTTGCACAGGATGAATTGTAAACTTGTTAAATACACTTTTTTAAAGTTCGTAGCATAATTCGTTTAAATAATGAGATGAATTAATTTAGCTTAACCAATTGTTTCTTAAATCGAAATCCCTCTATAAGTTCCTTTGTGAAATTTCAATCTTATTTATAACACCCTGTACGTGTGTTTACCCCAGTATACCAGTATACATATACATACATGAGTGGGCTTCTATATGTTTGAGAGTAATGTGAATGCGCTCTTCAGGGTGCATGCACCCAGAAAACTCAATTATGCCGTCCATCCACCCTTCTTCACAAACACAAAAGACTTAGTGTCGTCGTTGTCGTAAACCGAGATGAGCTTTATAATCCCGATTTTGCCCTTATAACGACTGCTCTGATGCCGTGTTGGTCGACACACACAGGGGGGGTGCACACTGAACAGTGCACAGGCATCAAATAAAACTAAATTACTCTCAGGACAAGACTAGAAAACTAGGACTTGGAAATCCGGACAACCATCGCATTGTATCGCCAACATGACTTTTCGTGTGTAGACGAAATAATGACGGATCTGCAATGTTATATACATACATACATACATACGTTACGTATACTAGTAGCTTTAACGAATAAGTTCATTTTAACTTGAAACAATGTTTTATGGGTGGATATTTTTTGTTTTTGTTTATATCGTCTTTGTTAACTAATAAAAATACTCATCACTGAATTCACATACATTTTTTTTTTGTTTCTTATTAAGGGTCATTATACTTTTTACCATGTTTTAATTTTGGGGTGTGCCATTTTGTGGGGAATGATGATGCAGAAAATTAAGCACCATATTGTTTTATCAAAAATAATATGCGGGTCACTGGTAAATTATGTTATTAAGGTTTTGCAATAATAATAAACTCTTAATTGATATACATTTTGTATGCAATTTTTTCCTAACGAAATTGCCCTTTTTAAAGACTTTACAATAACTTATGGGGTATTATTAAATTTTGTTAAAGGTTTTTTATATTTTGTCTATCAGTTAACAATTCTTACTATTACCCTATACCTAGCAGTAAGTCTGAACTTCATCGGGAAGAAACATTGACATTAACTGCTACTTCGGAACAACTTATACGAAAGGGGGAAATATGTTCGTTTGTTTATTTTATTCTGATAGTTAGAAAATAATCAGAGTTAGAAATTAACCTATATAAAGAAATAACCGTCGCTCGTTTAAAATAACATGGGTTATAAAATAAACTGTTGTTAAAATTGCCTGGGATATAAAAAAACCTGATTTTAAAAATAACTTGGGTTACAAACTAACCTTGGTTGAAAAACTAACCTGCATTAAAAAATAACAAGGGTGGAAAAATACCCCGGGTTATAAAATAACCATGGTTTAAAACTAGCTTGGGTTACCAAATATGCTGGGCTACATAACAGCATTGATAATTTAATATCCAGGGTCAACCTGAATTTAAAAAAAGAGGCTGAGATGCGACCCACACTGATAACTTCCCATCCCGTCTGTCGATTTTTCTTGCACAAAAGTTTGTAGGTTTTCGTGTTGTTTTAAAAAAGTTGTCAGTTGAATTATTCTTAAAAATTTCAAAATTACCACCAATATTTTTCATATAATGAAATAGTTTTATTTCAAAATCTAGTTTTGTTAAATAGATTAGTTAGTTAGAATAATTAGTTTTTTTCCGGCAGACGGCTTATAAAGCCATGCTTTGTATATCTTTTATTATGAAATGTTGTACTTATAAGAAAATTGAAAAAAATAAAGAACTTATCTATCTATCTATCTATCTATCTATCTATCTTAAATAGATTTTTAGTCGAAAACAAATGTTTACCAATTTTAATAGCATTTCTTAAATTTTTTTATTTCTTATAATGGGTGATTTTTTTGAGGTTAGGATTTTCATGCATTAGTATTTGACAGATCACGCGGGATTTCAGACATGGTGTCAAAGAGAAAGATGCTCAGTATGCTTTGACATTTCATCATGAATAGACTTACTAACGAGCAACGCTTGCAAATCATTGAATTTTATTACCAAAATCAGTGTTCGGTTCGAAATGTGTTTCGCGCTTTTTTATCGACAAATTTTGTTCAGCGATGAGGCTCATTTCTGGTTGAATGGCTACGTAAATAAGCAAAATTGCCGCATTTGGAGTGAAGAGCAACCAGAAGCCGTTCAAGAACTGCCCATGCATCCCGAAAAATGCACTGTTTGGTGTGGTTTGTACGCTGGTGGAATCATTGGACCGTATTTTTTCAAAGATGCTGTTGGACGCAACGTTACGGTGATTGGCGATCGCTATCGTTCAATGCTAACAAACTTTTTGTTGCCAAAAATGGAAGAACTGAACTTGGTTGACATGTGGTTTCAACAAGATGGCGCTACATGCCACACAGCTCGCGATTCTATGGCCATTTTGAGGGAAAACTTCGGAGAACAATTCATCTCAAGGAATGGACCGGTAAGTTGGCCACCAAGACCATGCGATTTGACGCCTTTAGACTATTTTTTGTGGGGCTACGTCAAGTCTAAAGTCTACACAAATAAGCCAGCAACTATTCCAGCTTTGGAAGACAACATTTCCGAAGAAATTCGGGCTATTCCGGCCGAAATGCTCGAAAAAGTTACCCAAAATTGGACTTTCCGAATGGACCACCTAAGACGCAGCCGCGGTCAACATTTAAATGAAATTATCTTCAAAAAGTAAATGTCATGGACCAATCTAACGTTTCAAATAAAGAATCGATGAGATTTTGCAAATTTTATGCGTTTTTTTTTTTTAAAGAGTTCTCAAGCTCTTAAAAAATCAAATTCAAATTGGATGAATGAAATTAATTTGAAGTCAATGTCTTATATTATTCACGAGATATCGAGAAATAAAAATCAATTTTTACCAAATTTGCGTATACCTACTATTTTTTGTAGGTTTTATTTTTTTTATGGAAAAACGGACTGTTGGATTTTTATCAAAAAATTACTGAATGTCAAAACTATATTTTATTTGAGATAAATAAGTTTGAAGTCAATATTTTTAATTTTTGAAAAGATATTTAAATCGAAAATCAATATTTACCAAGTTTTAGTATTGTTTTTTTTTTTTTTTTTTTTTTAGTTTTTATTTTTTGTTAAGAAACTGTCAATATGATTTTTCTGAAAATTTTATGGAATAATGAAAACAATATTTCGTATAAGATAAAATTGGTTGGAAGCCATAATCTCAAATTGTTGAAAAGATAATTGAGTCAAAAATCAATTTTTACCAAATTTTTTTTTAAAAATTATTTTTAGGTTTTTAATTAAAAAAAAAACTGTCAATTGGATTTTTCTCAAAATTTTACTGAATGTTAACATCAATATTTAAAAAAAAAATAAAATTAGTTTAAAGCCAATTTCAGTTCAATTTTCCTCAAAATTTTACCTGATATCAAAAACGTTATTCTTCGTTCCACAAAATTGTTTTGGAGATAAAACCATTTTTTATTTGTAAAATTTTCGAGGTGACAATTTTTTTTGGTGAATTTTGATTTATAAAAAAACGTTATTGATTTTTTTCCCAAAAATATACTTGCTTGGTATAACGTTGCAATATATAATATAAAATTTAATTCAAGTCTCTAGTGTTATTAATTCGCGAGATTTTTAGGGTAAACCAAAATGTTCACCTCTTTTTTAAACTGCTATGGTAAAAAAACCACCCACTCGATTTTTTTGAGAGTCCTTTCTGCATCTTTCTGCATTATTATCTGTATAACAAAATTTATTTGAATTCGATATCTCTTCTGGTTCTTGAGCTATGGACGACGAAAAAACGCAGCGAACGTACGTACACACGCATGCACAGACATATTTCTAAAATTTTTTTATTTCGATTCTAGGGACCTTAAAACGTCGAGAAGTGTCAAAATTTTCAATTCGACAAATCGGACCCATTACAGTAACTTCCTATGGGAAGTTAATAGCCTCAGTTCCAAAATAACGGGGGTATCAAATATGCTGGTTAAACAATTAACTAGATTTTAAAATAACCCAGAGTTACAAAATAACCAGGGTTACATAATAATATCCAGATTGATACCTTGGTTACCACACAATCTGGATTATAAATTAACCTGGTTTAAAGAATAAACTGGGTTACAAAATATTCTGGGCTACATAATAACTTTGGTAATAAAATATTACTGTTAACCTGGGTTAAATATAACCTCAGTTCCGAAACAACAAGGGTTGCAAATAAAATAGGTACAAAATATCATGGTTGAAAAAAATACAAATGTTACACAATAACCTCGATTATAAAATAACCAGGGTTACATAAAATTACTTGCGTTACAAAATAGCTTGTTCTACAAAATAAACTCGGCTATACAATATCTAAGGGAAGCCTGGGTGAAAAATAACCTAGCTTTCCAAATAACGGTGGTTTCAAATTATCTGTTTAACAGAATAACCTGGTTAAAAAAATATCCTGGGTACATGGTTATACATGGTTAACATGGGTGACAGATAACCTGAAATATAAATTAACCAGGGTAAAAAATAACCAGGGTTATAAATTAACTTAGGACTTAAAATAAGGTTCTCTGCATTAGCTCCTACTGTATTAAATAAAACCTGATATTTTCCATACAATGTTAGAATAAAATTCACATGAAAAATCATAATTAATTTTTCTTTAAAGAAACGAAATAAGTCCTAATTAGGAGTTATTTCATTTTTCTTAAAGTTACATTTTCATACAAAAATTATTCCAAACGAATGTTTATCTATTTTTTTGGCTGTCAGTTAATGATGATGAATAATATGCTTATGACTAGGCAAGGTTGTATAGTTTTATGATAATTTTAACTATTAATAAAAAACGAGAAACTTTTTGAAAGTCCTCTACTGGTTCTCGGTATATGGCTGCCGATTTATGCAACTAGTGCATATTACCATTCACTTCATTTTTGTTAAGATTTGTGATTTTTAAAATTTCATTCAGCCTGAACTATATCTCTCTTGGGTCTCGAGCAAAAATACTCCATTACCAAGATCGGAATCTCAGAATGACATTTCGGTTTGCCTACAAGCTGACTACACACTAAATGTGAGAAAGTGTGCGTGAAATAATGCAAAAAACCAAACACATTCTCACATTTAGTGTTTCGGCACATCAAAATGCTTCATTATAGTAATCAGCCCCATCTAAATGCTTTATTTTGAATGTTTCATGGCTTCGTTCAAAAACTAAACAATCCTTATCAACATAATCTGAAGTGCTGACATGGTCTTAAATTGGAAGATTTGTATAGGTTTTTAATTTCAATCCAAATAAATGTTGTTAATGTATGTTAAATAAAATAAAATCGACCAAATACATACTTAATGATTTATTAGTGCTGTATTTTGTTTACTTAAATTATTTGCGAACGCAATATGCGCTGCAACTGGTTAAGAAAAAATTGGAAATGGATAAAGTGTAACTCAATACTTTGTAAAACAAGAAAACACACAATTTTTTCAGCTGTAGTTTGCTTAGAGCATTTTTTTGGTGACGTTAGAAGTTCAGGTGGAAACAATAGGCGGGTGTCTCCGTATTTTTAACTTCCCATAGGAAGTTATTGTAATGGGTCCGATTTGTCAAATTGAAAATTTTGACATTTCTCGACGTTTCAAGGTCCCTAGAGTCGAAATAAAAGATTTTTAGAAAGATGTCTGTGCGTGCGTGTGTACGTACGTCCGTACGTCCGTATGTCCGTACGTTCGCGACGTTTTTTTCGTTGTCCATAGCTCAAGAACCAGAAGAGATATCGACTTCAAATAAATATAAATTTGTTATACCTACAGATAATAAGGCAGAAAGATGCAGAAAGGGATCTCAAGAAAATTGCGTGGGTGGTTTTTTTACCATAGCAGTTTAAAAAAATGGTGAACATTTTGGTTAACCCTTAATATCTTACGAACCAAAAAGACTTGAATTAAATTTTATATAATATATTGTAACGTGATACCAAATAAGTATATTTTTTGAAAAAAATCCAGTTAACAGTTTTTTTTATAAATCAAAAAAACTGAAAAAAAAATTTGTCACCTCGAAAATTTTACGAATACAAAATGATTTTATCTCCAAAACAATTTTGTGCAACGAAGAATAATGTTTTTGACATCTGGTAAAATTTTGAGAAAAATCGAATTGATAGTTTTTTTATAAAAAATAAAAACCTAAAAAAAACATTACTCAAAGTTGGTAAAAATTGAGATTCGACTCAAATATCTTTTCAAAACTTTGAGATATTGGCTTTAAACTACTTTTATCTTTCAAAAAATATTATTGTCAACATTCAGTAAAATTTAAAAAAAAAAATCGAATTGATAGTTTTCTTACAAAAAATAAAATCTTAAAAGAAAATTTAACAAAAGTTGGTAAAAATTGATTTTCGACTCAAATATCTTTTCAAAACTTTTGAGATTATGGCTTCCAACGAATTTTAACTTATAAGAATTATTGTTTTCAACATTCTGAAAAGTTTTGAGCAAAATAGAATTGACAGTTTTTTTACAAAAAATAAAAACCTAAACAAAAAAATTAATAAAAGTTGGTAAAAATTGATTTTCGACTCAAATATCTTTTTAAACATTTGAGATATTGGGTTTTAACTACTTTTATCTTTTGAAAAATAATGTTGTCAACATGCAGTAAAACTTTGAGAAAAATCGAATTGACAGTTTTTTTTACAAAAAATAAAAACTTAAAAGAAAATTTAACAAAAGTTGGTAAAAATTGATTTTCAACGCAAATATCTTTTCAAAACTTTGAGATATTGGCTTTTATCTTTTAAAAAAATTGTTTCCAACATTCAGTAAAATTTTGATAAAAATCTAATTGACAGTTTTTTTACAACAAATAAAACCCTAACAAAAAAACAATACTAAAACTTGGTAAAAATTTACTTTCGACTCAAATAGCTTTTCAAAAATTAAAAATATTGTCTTCAAACTTTTTTTATTTCACAGAAAATATTGTTTTCGATATTCAGTGGTTTTTTATAAAAATCCAACAGTCCATTTTTTCATAAAAAAATAAAATCTACAAGAAATAGTACGCAAATTTGGTAAAAATTGATGTTCGGTTCTTGATATCTCTCAAATTAATTTAATTCATCTAATTAGTAAAAATTTAAGAAATGCTACTAAAATTTGTAAAAATTTGTTTTTCACTAAAAATCTATTTAACAAAACTAGATTTTCAAACTAAACTATTTCTTTATATGAAAAATATTGTTGGTAATTTTAAAATTTTTAAGAATAATTCAACTGACAACTTTTTTAACCCAACACGAAAACCTACAAACTTTGAAGCAAGACAAATCGACAGACGGGATGGGAAGTTTTCAGTGTGGGTCGCATCCCAGCCTTTTTTTTTTTGTACAGACAATGCTTCGAGAAACATACTTGTGAAGTTCCATTGCCAACTTTAGCTAGTTCAGATTCCTCGATTAGATTAGTATTTTCATCATTTAAGCAGTTCGATAATTGCAAGACCAAATTTTAGTTTTGTTTGTTGCAGAAATATTCCTGAAAATTTCTTTTTAAGGGACTATGTTAGAGTTAGAATTTTGTTTGTAGTTAGATTTTGGAATAAAAATTTGAGGGAACCATGTTTTAAAAATAAGCTGCTTTGTGTAAAGCATCTTTAAGGAATAGAAAAAGGCAATATGGTTACACACAATACCAACTAAATGAGCGCAATAAATAGATTTAAGTAACTTTTTTTATTCAGTATGGGGAAACCGAACACCCAATAGAAAAAAAATCGGTGAACGCGCCAAAATGCATACTTCTTGACTAAATAATGTTATCTTCTATGCTTACGCATAAAATTACGAATTTTGTAGCATATGAACATTTCTAGACATTTTACAATGTTAACAATGAAATATGCTATGAAATAATTGGCTGCTATTAATCCTAATTTTTTTTCTAAAAAGTTGATGAAGGTTAGCTGAAGCGGAAATTTCTTTAATGAACATATCTAAAATATTATTGGCTTTGTCAAAAGTATTTTTCTACGCTAACCTCTGCTTTATATCTGAAAACTATTGTTTATATATATTTTCTTCTATGTTCTGCATTTATAAAATGTTATCTACGTATTATTTATTATATTAAGAAAAACAAAAACATATACGTAAAACTCATTAATTTGTTTTCATTATTAGCAGCATTTTTACTAAACATACCCTTCAAACAATAATAAGTAAACTTGAACTTTGGTAACTAAACATTTTTAAGGAATGAATGAAAATTATATTTTGCGTTAAACTGTGGGAATTCACTAAAAAAAACTTCTGCACGTCAACAATAAACATTAATGTCGATTACTTGATCTATTGAATAATTTGTGCATGAATTCAAAACGATTTTAAGACGTTTTCATTTTGTGATATATATCAAAATTTTCATTTTATTTGCTCTGCATTTATTCAACAGGTTCGCTATAATCGTTCTGATTACTTTTTTAAAACATTGGTGTTCCTTTGATGCATAGTTTTTTTTGATAGCAAATACATCTATGTTTCCATCAATCAAGAATGTTATGGATAAGGTATTTTTAGATTATAACTCTTTTTTTAAATTTAATATTTATTAATCAAATTGGAATTGAAAAATAGTTGCAAGCTTAAATCATTAAAAACAAACTATAAATATACTTGGATTGGTTAAATTTATACAGATTTTAATAACTTGCAAACAAAATATTTGGGCCGTTCATTAACGAAAATTTATTAGAATTCAATACAAAAATTGCGCTCGCACCCTTAACTTGATGGTTCTTCGAACGCATTTTTGATACAATAATTCAAGGTTAATTATGAAATTTAAAGAATTTCGTAGTGATTACTCTAAATTAGTGAATTAATTATAATAAACTGATTTTGAACATGCTTTTTTCAAGACAAAAATGTACATTGGTTCGCTATCAACAAAATTACTGCAAAATTAAAGCTTAAAACTGACTTTTTCATCGAAAAACAGTAAAAAGAAAAACCTGAAAAAAACTAATTAACCACCCCATTTTGTTTTTGCTGTGCAAAGTGCCGCTGGCCCACGGCATCGTTTTTTTTTTGTTTGTGCTCACATCTATTCATGGACTAATTGTCAAAATTACAAATACAACAATGTAAACAAACGGGTTTTGGAGAGTGAAACGTACGAAAGATTCCGATCTTGGTAAATGGAGTATTTTTGGCCTCGAGTCACATTTTTATTATCTGTCACTTTCAATTTTTATTATCTGCACAGTTATTTAAGATTTGGACATTTAGTCCAGTAGACTAGATATAATAATCTTTGTCAACAGGGCCGTATTTAGGGGAGGGCAACCAGGGCGGAAGCCCAGGGCCTCCACAAACGGGGGGCCCCACAATAGTGACTTCGGAAAATTTTTGTTTCAAAATCCAAATAATAAACAGTAGTAAACAACTTTTCCTGTGATATGTATTTTTTTTTGCTCTTTTACCTTTACCTACAGCCTAGAGTTCTTTGTACATACATGATTATTTAATTATATTAATCTACACTAATATTATAAAGAGAAAAGATTTGTATTTTTGTATGTAACGAATAAACTCAAAAAGTACTGGACCGATTTTAATAATTCTTTTTTCATTAGAAACCTACATTATCACCGAGTAACATAGGCTATATTTAGAACTAGATTACTATAGAAATCCTAAGAAATTCCTATTAAAACCAACCGAAGGTGTAAAAAAATTAGCCATAAAATGTCTTTCATCGCATACGCTGCGAAGAGTATTAATGATAGGACAAAAAATGTTTTCTAATTTAGTGATTCATGGTCGTTTTAATTAGCATATGCTTTTAACTTAAATATCTGTACCTATTTATGTCTACCCGTGCGAAGCCGGGACGGGACGCTAATCTTAAATAACAGAAATCATTGATCTATATTTGTTCACTCCAATCAGGCAATAAGTGAAATCAAATGGCCTTATAAGAAGCACTTCTAATCCACTACCCATCTTGAGGGAGTAGAGTACCCCAATCGCTTAATAGCTGATTTCGATTGTCATAAAAATCCACCTCATCATGACAGGCTCGAAACTCAAAATTTCAGAGCTACATTCCCAAACCTCGAAATTGAATTGAGAATGTATTTGGTTTTGATGGTAACAAATTGCACTGGAGAGCGCTCATTTTCAAAAATGAAAATTATAAAAAATAGGCTTCGAACCACTATGGGACAAAACCGTCTATCAAAGCTTTCTCTCCTGAGCATTGTAAGCGATTTACTCCGAGAACTGGGGTGGATTCGGCTAAGCTGATAATTGACTATCATATTTTTTTATAGTCAAATTTGACTATCATTTTCATTCCGTCTGTGTAAGATGATTCAACTCAATTCAATTCGATTGAACAATTTCTGTTTATTAGTGTCACAATTCATTGTTGCTATGGTGAAATTTTAAAATGATTCCTATAACATATTTAAATAAAAGTATCAAATTGGCTGTGTTTAAATAACCCGAATGTAAAAATTCTAATCAGAGGATCGAAATTAAGAATAGAAGATTATTTGTTTTCCCATGATTCGTTACGAGGGTTGAAAATAACAACAAGTGATGAACTGTCATTTATTAAAACAACTTTTGGTGAGGACTCAATGTGTTTTTTTGACAACATAAACGTCAGAGTTCATAAAAATAACTCCATTGCGTTGCAACAGCCATCTGTGAGCCACTTTATGAACAATGAACATGGTTCGGGTCCGAGGTTGAGCCAACTTCAACATTCAACGTAGGATAGAGTTGCCGTCTGCCATGAAACTAATTTTAATTTGTTTAATTTAAATATTTTTTGCTATAATGTTACTGGACTTAAAAACAAATTATTAATGCCAGATTTTTTTAAATTAGTTTTAAGTTATGACATATTTATATTATTGGAAACATTTGTGGAAGAGGGTAAAGAGTTACAATATCTTAAGTATTTTGAAGGCTTCGATCTTCGATGGTTGCCAGCTATTAAAAATAATAGACTTGGTAGAGCTAGCGGTGGTATTCTATGCGGTATAAAAAACAACTTTTTTAAAAAAAATATCAATTTCAAAATTAGCGAAAACCTAATTATAATAGAATGTGTCATTGACGCGAAACATTATCTAATAGTTCCTTTGTACCTGAATTTCAGTAATTGGAAAAGTGACTTTGAAAATTTGCAAGACTTTCTACTAAACCAAAATAATGACAACATTTTAATAATTGGAGATTTAAACAGTCGGATAGGGGATTTCCAAAACTCTCCTTTTATAAACGTGGACAAGTTTTCATTCAAAAGGGGATCTTTAGACGAATGTACAAATTTAAATGGAAAATACCTGATGGATTTGATTGAGGATTTTGGGTTTTTTATCTTGAATGGGACCTCCATAAGTGATAGTGCTGGCAATTTTACGTTTATTTCCAATCAAGGTTGCTCTGTAATCGATTACTGCTTAGTCAAAGGGGATTGGCTTGACATTGTGAAAGATTTCGAGGTTTTACCGGCTAATTATTCAACTCACCTCCCTATTTGTGTGTCGTGTGAGTTCAAAACCCAAGAATGCAATATCCGACGTCGAAATGTAAATGGTTGCAACAGACTACGTTGGATTAGAAATAAATCGGATGTTTATAAGAGAAACTTAAACCAGCATTCAATTAATATCACAAATCAGGCTATAAACACAATTGACGAAGCAACAGATTTGATATTGAGCACTATTAGAGAGTCAGCAATTACCTATTCAAATAATAGAGGAAGCGTTTTTAAATCTAGTTGGTATGACGAGGAATGTAGAAGAAGTAGAGAAAAATCTTTCAAGTTTTTGAAACTTTTTAGGAAAACGAATAATTTGGCTTTCAAATCCTTGTATTTGCAGTCAAATAAATCGTTTAAAAATCTATGCAGCCGTAAAAAACAACTTTTTCTCAACAACTCTGCATTAAATCTTGTACAGAGCAGAGATCCTAGAGTGTTTTGGGCTAATGTACGTATTCTAAGTGGGCGCAATAAGTCGCCTGTTATTTGCATTAGTGCCGATCGAATGGCATCATATTTCGAAACACTTCTACTGGCGGATCCAAATCAAATATCTATAAGCTTTGCGTTACCGTTTATTCACATTGAAGAGTTAGATGCTCCATTCTCCATGCATGAACTGCTTATTGCATTAAATAAAATGAAAGACAGCAAAGCTCCGGGTTTAGATGGCATCCCAGCTGAGTTTTACAAAAATGCCAGCTCACAATTTCTTGAACATATTTTAGTTTTGTTTAATAGAATTTTTGACAAGGAAGATATCCCAAATTCTTTCCGGTCTTCATCCATCTCTGCAATTTTTAAAAAGGGTGACCCAAACCTTCCTGAAAACTACAGGGGAATTTCTGTCCTTAGTTCACTGCGGAAGCTATTCACTCAAATTCTTTACCTAAGACTTGCTAGTTGGGCTGAAAGAAATAATAAAATAAGCTGTTTCCAAGCTGGGTTTCGTGCTAATCTCTCCACAGTTGACCAAATCTTTACTCTCACTAGTGTTGCTAGACGCTTTATAGAGAAGAAAACAAATCTTTATGCATTTTTCGTTGATTTTAAAGCAGCCTTCGATACCATCAACCGAAGCTCATTATTATTTAAACTTTCATGTATCGGTTTATCAACAAAATTTATAAAAATTTATGAGCAACTTCTCTCAAATACGACTGCTGTGGTTAAAAATGGCATGAACACGTCGAAACAATTTAGGTCAGAAACAGGTGTCCCACAGGGTTGCATTTTGAGTCCCTTGGTTTTCTCGCTTTTTATAAACGACATTGAAGATAATATACCAGGTGGTGTTGTTTTTGGTGATCTAGTTATCAAGGTGCTCCTTTATGCGGATGACCTTGTTATTTTAACTGATAATCCTGTGACGCTTCAACTCCAAATTAACAAGTTAAAACAATATTGTGATTTGTGGGACCTTCAAATAAATACTGCGAAATCTAAGATCATGATATTCAGACACCATAATCGCAGTGCACGTAATGACCGTTCTTGGAACTTGAGCGGTTCAAATATAGAAGTAGTGAAGGAATTCAAATATCTAGGTTTCACAATAACACACAATCTGAACTTTCGAAGGCATATAAGAGATAAATTGACCGCAGCCAAAGCAGCTATTAACTGTATGTGGTCAAACTTTTTCATTAACAAAAATATAGATCCGGCTTCGAAATTTAAAGTCTTTGATGCAACCGTTAAAAGCTGCCTTTGCTATGGAAATGAAGTTTATGGCTACATGCAATTAGACGAAATAGAAACTATCCAAAGATATTTCTTCAAGCGAATCTTTAGACTCCCATCTAATACCCCCAATTATGCCATACACGTTGAGTCGGGACTACCACCAATTTTTTTAAAGAATCTAAAAGCGAATGCAGACTATATAATCAAAGTCATGCAAAGATCTAACAACAATTTGCAGAAAAGGATTCTCCTAACAGCGTTACGCTGCAGATGCACACCTTTTAAAGATTGGAGTGAGTTGGCCTCAGAACATAACTTTCCTTTGACGTTTTGTTTGGATAATCTAGATTCGTGGAGGAATGAACTTTACGATTGTATTTCTGTTATAGATGACAACATTTTTCAGACATTTCTCAATCGGGCAAGGGAGTCCCAATCTAGATCATTATACAGTAAACTTAATTTCTCTTTGGGGGAAGCAAACTATTTTCGAACCGAGTTCACTTTTGTTGAGATAAGTCTGATATTTAAGGTTCGCACGGAGATGCTTGAGCTTAACTATAGACCTCACAGAAATGATATAAATCCTAACTGTACATTATGTAACCTCAATCAAATTGAAAATGTTTTCCACTTCCTAGCGTTATGTCCGATCTTACAAGAGATCCGGCGTTTCTATTTCAATAAGAGCTTCCTTTCGTTTGAGGACTGTCTTGCAGTTTTGAATGGTGAGGGTGGTTGGAAACTTCTTATCCGTTTTTTCTCTGAAGCTGTTGCGTATAGAAATTCATTCGTGGACCTCTAATGTAATGTTCAGTCTAATATAATTTTGTTTTAGCTAAACTAAAAGCCCGTTTCACTGTTGATATTGAAAGTCTTTTACTGCTCTTCACTTATTGATGTACTATCTAAATATCAATGATTAAAACCTAAAAAGTTACCAATAAGCTTAACTATACCAAACTAATATTTATTTCAAGATTTTATATGTTAGTAGTTTTTGTTTTCGCTAAACTAAAAGCCTGTAACATTTGTTATTATTAAATCAATTAAATCGTTCAATCTGGCATACTTAATCATAATCAGTATCTTAATCTAAATTTATTTTGTAAATTGTTAATTTTTATTATATAACAGCTAAAAATAACTTCTCTCTCAATGTTTAAAATTCAGATATAACCGGCAGACGGCTTAATAGCCATGCTTGTAAATCTTTAAAATGTAATTGAGCCTGTATGTTTTGTGAAGAAAAAAATAAAGATAACAATAATAATAATATAATAATAAATAACATTCTTACTTTTCTTGTGTTTTTTCGAATTACGTAAGCTTTGTCGGTCACAAGAATGTGTTTTTGTACCTAAAAAAGGTAACTAAATAAATTTTCCATTCGTTTTTTGTAAGCGTCTGGTAACTCTATTCAGAAACGACATATTTGTAGGAAAATGACTATCAAATTTTTCTAGTGACAGCTTTTTAGGTATCAATTTGATTATCACCTTACACAGATCAAGTTCGATTATTTTGACTGTCAACAATCAACAATCACCTTAGCCGATTCCACCTCTGGATTTCAACGAAATCACCAACGATTTTTCAGTGAAAAAAAGCTCGAAAGGTTCCGTTCGTTAACCCTAAAATTTAATTTCAGATAATTCTTTTTTCCGTTTATATTTATATGAGTTTGTTCAATACTAAAGGAATCTACTTGGTTTCACAGTAAATTATTTATTGAAAAACTCGAGTGAAAAAAAATGGTTTAATATATTTTGAAAGCAATTTAGGGTGAGGGGGCCTCCGATCCTTTATTGCCTGAGGCCTCTGGACCTCTAAATCCGGCCCTGTTTGTCAATATGTTTTGTATTTTATTTAATGGTTATTTTCCCTAAACTACAAATCTACAAGACTCCATTAAATTCCATTCTCGAATCTTAATGCGACTAAGACCCTTGTAAGATTTGAAAGGTGAGTAGGTACACATTATCTTTATCATTTCGACAACTGATTTTTATCAACAAGAATTCTTTTAATCAAATTAAATTACAAAGCTTAGAAATTTGACCCAGTGGAGGTCTGATGGCCTTTTTTCTCAATGAATTGTTATTTTTGTTTTACCTTGAAGGGATTATCGAATTAAAAAAAATTGTTAGTATACCTTTAAATATTTTTCAATCTATTCAAAGGTCAGTAGCGCATTAAACTCAATGTTAAGCATGATTTTAAACCCCCTTTTCTGTAAATTGATACACAATTATTATTGGAAAATTTATTTCTATACATTTTGAAGATACTCTTGAAAAATTGTAATCTAAATCTATGTTCTGTATGTATGTATGTATGTATCTTTGAAAATTCAATAAATTTTAATTCTCTAACATCTGAAAATTCGATTTTATTGAACTCTGTTGATAATGGAGTCATTTCTTGTTAAGGGTAATTTGAGATTAAGATACGAGCATCCCGAGCAATTCCCGAGCAGCACCAAAGTGAAAACCAAGTCGAAGAACACGAAGATGATGATGACGATGACGACGACGAAGAGTATAAACGCGCCCAATTCGATTATCGTCACAAATTTGAAAAGGGTGATTTTGGTGCGCTGCGCTGGCTTCGATGCGATGATGGCTTCATGGGTCTTACAATGGTGCACACTTAATGCGAGTATACTCGTTCCAAAGAAAGTCCATTAATTATTATTTCGATAAATTCAAGTGGCACGTCATTTGTTCAAAATATTTGTACGCTAGGGGATGGTAAGGGATTTGTTTGTTTGTTTGTTTGTTTGTCCACGGGAAGCGGGAAGATGATGATTTTGAGATGATGCACAAAAACAGATATCAAGCAACTTCGACTGCGACTGCGAGATAAACATATAAATGAACTCTCTCAAACAAAACACAAGGAAATGACAACAAATTGACCCAATAACTCATCCCAGGCAGATGGCTTCCTGTATATTTGCCCCATATGGACATCGGACATGCGGATGTCATGTTCAGCATGTTGCCACCTTAATCTCTCTTCTTACTTGGTGTGCTTTTGCTGCATAAAAGGGTGAGCCACGATTCCGATGATGATGATGGGTATCTTCTTTGTTGCAACGACCACTAATACCTATCTATAGTTTTCGTATATACCTTTAGTGATTTGCCACATCCACGTACATTTTAGTGGCTTTGTCATTCAATGAAAAAGGAGACAAAGTGTGCAGGTTAAAGACTGGTCGCTGGTCGCTGGCCGACGATGGTCGGTGGCTGGTGGCCCTCGTCATCATCGTCGTCGTGCATCGTGCTACCGGCAATCCAACCTGGTTATTTGATCTCTTCTTCGCTTTGTTCGCCACGATGATGCCATATCACCATTGAAGGTATCTTACATTTGCATATATGGTGTTGCTGCTGCTCCTATTCGACTTGGTGCGGTTCCTTGAGGGCAGACGGATTCACGTTACTTGACATATACATGTAGGTATAAGATATATGTACCTACTTATTGTAAGTCATTGTATGTACCTTCGTTGAATAATCACCAGACAGTTCGCGAACTGTGCTATCCAAGGAAGAAAAACATTATTTACATTACAGTACACACACAAAAAAAAAATTCACAACACCAGCAAAAGGGCACACCTTGACACTTGCATGCCAGCCAAAGCCACAAGCCAAGCCAAGCCAGCCATAAAAACCCATCTATGGCATTGGTATAGGCTTTTGAGTTTTTGAATGTGCATTTGATGCATAATATGAAAATGCAAATATAGAAAAAGGTGTAAACAGATACAGCTTTAAGTAAAATTCTATAGATGAATAGGAAGAGATAATAATGAACGCATAGAAATAGAATCAGACTCAAGGATTTGTGTTATATGCACATATCCAGAAAAGTCAACCAAAACCAAGGTTTTAAGATATTTAATGCAGTGCATATGGCATATCATCGCAGAATTAGGTTAACTAGAGTTTGTGCGTTAAGAATATTTAAATGAGTTTCAAGCAAAAAGGAATCTTATGGAAAGAAAATTAAAATTAAATCTTTTAGAGCTTATTTCTTTTTTAATTGAATTTTAATATAATCATAGGTACTAAAATTTTAAATATTTATAGAAAATAAATCTTGGGAAGAAGATTTTTAAAGAACAACGGAGTTACTTAGCAACATGAGATCGACGAACGTTATGCTTATTGGAGACCTGAACGCGAGAATCGGGGTATAGGCAGGAGTAATGAACGTTATTAACGGTTTTTTATTAGAGGTCTGCAATAAATGTCTTAGTAGCAGTTTCAAGACATTCGATTGATTTCAAAACAAACTTGTATAGGTACTATACAATATGCTTGAAAATAGAATGAATCAATCAATTCTTAAATTTATGTCATACAAATAGTTCACTAATTTCACAAGAAGCACTCCGAGTAGTGTTCATTATAAGAACGGGTATTTCAAATATAGGTATTATGAAACAAACAAATAAATTGATTTTTAACTTCCCATAGGAAGTTATTGTAATGGGTCCGATTTGTCAAATTGAAAATTTTGACATTTCTCGACGTTTCAAGGTCCCTAGAGTTTTTTTCGTTGTCCATAGCTCAAGAACCAGAAGAGGTATCGACTTCAAATAAATTTTGTTATACAGATAATAAGGCGGAAAGATGCAGAAAGGGCTCTCAAGAAAATTGCGTGGGTGGTTTTTTTACCATAGCAGTTTAAAAAAAGGTGCAAATTTTGGTTAACCCTTAATATCTTACGAACCAAAAATGCTAGAGACTTAAATTAAATTTTATATAATATATTGTAACGTGATACGAAACAAGTATATTTTTTGAAAAAAATCCAGTTAACGCTTTTTTTTATAAATCAAAAAAACTGAAAAAAAAATTTGTCACCTCGAATATTTTACGAATACAAAATTATTTTATCTCCAAAACAATTTTGTGCAACGAAGAATAATGTTTTTGACATCTGGTAAAATTTTGAGAAAAATCGAATTGATAGTTTTTGTTATAAAAAATAAAAACCTAAAAAAAACATTACTCAAAGTTGGTAAAAATTGAATTTCGACTCAAATATCTTTTCAAAAATTTGAGATTATGGCTTCCAACTAATTTTAGCTTATAAGAATTATTGTTTTCAACATTCGGAAAAATGTTGACAAAAATCGAATTGACAGTTTTTTTACAAAAAATAAAAACTTAAAAGAAAATTTAACAAAAGTTGGTAAAAATTTATTTTTGACTCAAATATCTTTTCAAAACTTTGAGATATTGGCTTTTATCTTTAAAAAAAATTGTTGTCAACATTCAGTAAAATTTTGATAAAAATCTAATTGACAGTTTTTTTTTACAAAAAATAAAAACCTAACAAAAAAACAATACTAAAACTTGGTAAAAATTTACTTTCGACTCAAATAGCTTTTCAAAAATAAAAAATATTGTCTTCAAACTTTTTTTATTTCACAGAAAATATTGTTTTCGATATTCAGTGGTTTTTATAAAAATCCAACAGTCCATTTTTTCATAAAAAAATAAAATCTACAAGAAATAGTACGCAAATTTGGTAAAAATTGATGTTCGGTTCTTGATATCTCTCAAATTAATTTAATTCATCCAATTAGTAAAAATTTAAGAAATGGTACTAAAATTGGTAAAAATTTGTTTTTCACTAAAAATCTATTTAACAAAACTAGATTTTCAAACTTTTTAAAATTTTTAATAATAATTCAACTGACAACTTTTTTAACCCAACACGAAAACCTACAAACTTTGAAGCAAGACAAATCGACAGACGGGATGGGAAGTTTTCAGTGTGGGTCGCATCCCAGCCTCTTTTAACAATTGTAATGTAACTATCATACCATTTTTTTTATTAATTACCTATTTTTTAATTGTCAAATGTCAAAATATGATAGCTTTAAAAGTGACAACTGCCGAAATAGCGGCGAATTCAAAATATAACCTGTTATTGGGAAATGCCTCTTTATTATGCGTAAATAGAAGAATAATGTTTAAAACTATTATAAATTTACACAGTTGAACCCTTTAATAGAGTTAGAAAAGTTGAAACTTATCGTTTTTTGTTTGGCTTTTACGTTAACTATTTAATTTCTTCAGCCCTTCATGACTTAAATATGAAAATAAAACAAAGGTTTGAGAAATTTAATTTCTTTAAATTTCAACTTAAGTACTTCAAAACCAACGAAAAATCAATTAGTAGGGAACATTCTTTTCATACGATACCTTTATGTGGCAAGTTTCCCACGTGTGTAAATAAAACCCAAATTACTCATGAGTAGGTATGTGTATAGAAAGGTGTTCTCTTGTATTTTCTAAGATCCTTAAACCTACTTCATATAAACAAAAGCGTTATGATAAACATTCGTAAAGTAACAACAACCACCTTTTAAAGGATATCAAATGTTAGAATAGATAGAATTGTATTCTTAAATTAAACTTCAAATTTACATACTTTCATTTACAGGCTGTTGCAAATATGTTATAGCTCTGGTTTGAGAATTTTATTTTGTTTTGTTCTCGTAATTATATAGACTTTAGTTCAAGAGTTGTGTGGCGGTTTTCTACTCATGACACTTGATTTTTTTAAATTTAACCTTATTTACTTTTTAGTTTTGTATTAGTTTGCTTAGAAATTAATTCAAATTTTTTGTTTTAGATAATTTCCTTAACCTTATTAAAACAAATGTGAAATTGTTGTATGATTAAGATACTCTGTTATTTTTTTTAATGGCTAATGTTTACAAAACGGTGTGGTAGCTCAAGGTGTCAAGGTGAGTCAATAAAACATTTTTTTTATTAGATACAACATTTGATAAGAATAAATAAATTAAAAGGTGGAAAAAGACATCATCACGCATGCACGCTCAACGCATGTTGAATACGAGTATAATAACACATAACATAAACAAACAAAAGAAACAAGCACACGCACAATAACTTTGTGATATGTTTGTTAAGAGTTGACATGTTAACGTCCATTTAAAATATTATTTGAACAATAGATAAAGTTCATTTGGCATAAAAATTAATATTTAATCTATAACCCAATGACAAAATGTTGGCAACAAAAGTTTTAAAGACATTTTATTGAGTATAGTTGCTAAGGCTATTTTTACTCTAATAGAGAATGTTTTGGATTCGTGAGAAAAATTGAACCTGAGATATTAATCAGAGTTAATTAGAAAAGGTAAATTATCTTAAAAACTTGTCCAACCTATTTTGATACAAAATATACGTTTGTAATTTATTGTAGACTATTTTCAATGTCTAAAAGGAGCTTACATATGTTTAGTCCGATAGTCTTTAAGGTCATTGTCGGGATCCGAGGAAGACACAAAATTAAGTTTCGAAGGAAATTAAGGATATGGTAGTGGTCGTTGTTTGCAGAGTTTTTTGTGATTTTAATAAGATTTTACTTGCCTTCAGCATCACAAGGGTGAACAAAACAGCCAAAACCAAAGTGATTCAAAACAAATTTGCTTGCCTACTGATTTCGTTCAATTCAGCATATTTTCGATTTAAGTCATTATAGTTTTGAGTGGTTTCAATCTCAAAATATCAATCAGATGAGGTGTTCAGCTTGTGAGCTAATTGAAATCCTTTGGGGGATTGTGACTCAAGTTCCGTGAGACAATTTTGGATACATGCGGTTAAGTATGCAACAGAAGTGAAATTAACGGTACTTTTTTTGTTTAAATAACTTATTAAAAGTTTTTAAGTAATTGGCGAGGCACATGAATTAAATTTCGGTCAAATTTTGATTTATTATTTTGAATTTAAGGCTCGTTTCACACTATATGGTTTTGACCATACGGCAAAAAACCGGACGGCATAAACCGGATTAATGGCTAATTACACATTATACGGTTTTAACCGCACGGTAAAACACGATATATGCAGAATTCCTGTGCTTAGTATACTTTTTCAAAGGTTTTGAAGTGGCTGATCGAACTCTGCCGCACGAATAAAATCGTATGATGTGAAAACATGCATTTCATTAAGTACGCCACTAAGCTTATCGCGCCGTCTGGCTGCCATATACTGTAGTGGCAGTAGACGGTTGCTACACGGCGCGGCGGCGCCGGCATTTTGACATGACCGTATAATATGAAAGCGTATATGCTCTTCTTCGCGCCTCTAACAAAATGTCGCCGTCCGGTTTTTTTTTGCCGTACGGGCAAAACCGTGTAGTGTGAAACGAGTCTTACGGTTGAAAATTTTTAAAAATGTTTACAAAATTGTGTGTACAAAAAATTTGTAAATTGTACTGAAATTTCATCAGAATAATATTTTGAAAATTTAAGACATGTATGTATATAAAATGTTTTTTAACTTCCCATAGGAAGTCATTGTAATCGGTCCGATTTGTCGAATTGAAAATTTTGACATTTCTCGACGTTTCAAGGTCCCTAGAGTCCAAATAAAAGATTTTTAGAAAGTTGTCTGGGCGTGCGTGTGTACGTACGTTCGTAATTCCGTACGTTCGCAAAATTTGTTTCGTCGTCCATAGCTCAAGAACCAGTAGAGATATCAACTTCAAATAAATTTTGTTATACAGATCATAATGCAGAAAGATGCAGAAAAGACTCTCAAAAAATTGAGTGAGTGTTTTTTTTACCATAGCAATTTAAAAAAAGGTGGACATTTATGTTAACCCTAAATATCTCACAAACTAATAACGCTAGAGACTTGAATTAAATTTTATATAACATATTGTACTGTGATACAAAACAAATATATTTTTAAAAAAAAATCCAATTAACGGTTTTTTTTTAAATAAAAAAAACTGCAAAAAAATATTTGTCAACTCGAAAACTTTACGAACTAAAAATAGTTTTATCTCAAAATAATTTTGTGCAACGAAAAATAACGTTTTTAATATCTGGTAAAATTTTGAGAAAAATCGAATAGACATTTTTTTTATAAAAAATAAAAACCTAAAAAAAACATTACTCAAAATTGGTAAAAAATAATTTTCGACTCAAATATCTTTTCAAAAAATTAAAATTATGGCTTCCATCTAATTTGATCTTATAAAAAATATTGTTTTCAACATTCGGTTAAATTTTGAAAAAAATCGAATTGACAGTTTTTTAACAAAAAATAAAAACTTAAAAAAATACTAAAGCTTGGTAAAAATTTACTTTCGACTCGAATATCTTTTCAACATTTAAAAATGTTGACTTCAAAATATTTTTATCTCACAAAAAATATTGTTTTGGACATTCAGTAAATTTTTTATAAAAATCCAACAGTCAGTTTCTCCATAAAAAATTAGAATCTATAAAATATAGTACGCAAAATTGGTAAAAATTGATGTTCGGTTCTCGATATATCGTGAACAATAGAAGGTATTGACTTCAAATTCATTTCATTCATCCAATTTGTATTTGTTTATATAGAAATAAAAACTTTTAAGAAATGCTATACTAAAATTGGTAAAAATTGGTTTTCAACTAAAAATCTAGTTAACTAAAATAGATTTTGAAATCACATTATTTTATCATTATGTAAAATATTGTTGGTAATTTAATTTTTTTTTAAATAATTCAACTGACACCTTTTTTAACAAAACCCGAAAACCTACAATCGTTTAAGCAACACAAATCAACAGTCAAGATGGGAGGTTATCATTTTTTGTATCCAAATAAAATGCACTATTGGGTATCACGAACCTGCACCCGTTTCCAAAGAGTCTATATAAAAAATAGAACCTATATTTTCGGATTAATTTATTTCAAAATAAGTTCATCTTCAAATATTTAAATGCCTCTTAAATTCTCAAGAAAAAAAATGGATTGAAATTTCTTTGGGGACTGCTATTGTTTTCGATCTTAAAAATTGAAATAAACATCTTACGCTTAAAACCCTAATTTTTAAATTGGAACTCAATCGAAAGACAGGCAGACGGACGGAATTGCTATCGGAAACACTTTTTTCAACTTCCCTAGGGGCCGTTCATAAAATACGTCACGCTAAAATCAGCTTTTTCTGACCCCCTCCCCCCCATTATCACGCTGTGTCACTCTTTCTGTGACCCCCCCTAGAAATATTTCGTCACAAAAACGAAGCCCCCCCCCCCCCTGAATATGATAAATTTCAAATGATACTACACAAATTTTGAGAATTTAAATAAAAAATAAAAAGAATTTTAATAAAAAGTATTAAATTGAGAAATATGAAAAAAGCGTCCGAATTAGTTCACTACTAAATGAAGAATGAAAGAATAATATAATAATAAATACATGAGAAACAGAATTTACATTTGTTACTGAGTCGAGGGCGCAGGGTGCGGGGAAACCTTACTCTTTTAAGTATTGGAAAAACAAAGAAACCAATTGTGACGGATCGCAACGCCGCTAGAGCCAAGTCAAAAGACTAAACCCGCGCCACAGAGCCAGCGCTCAAGTAAAAAAATAAACAAAAGTAAACATATCAAGTTACAATTTATTGTAATAAAACTACATATATACCTATGTACGTTTGAAATTTTATATATTTACTAAATACGAAATAAATGACTTTCTATCATGATGAAAATTTAAAAAGAAAAATAGGCAAAAGAAATACTAATTGAAAATGTTTTAATGAATGGCGAACGTCACGTTACCATAGACCCCCCGTCCCCCCTTGTCACACCTTGTCCCACTCAGCAAGAGCCCTCCCCCCGCCTTGTGTGCGAACGTATTTTATGAACGGCCCCCTACCAACAGTAAAAAAAAATGTCATGTTTGATTAAAATCTTGAGATCCAAGTTTTACGAATGCAAGAATTGCCATACAACTCGTATATGTTGCAAGCAAAAATCTTCCTTTACTTCATGAATACAGCCAGCATTTTCAAATAAATAATAAAACATTCAAAATTGTTGATACCTCTGATAGCAATGTATCGACTTCTCAAGACTTTATTATATCAAGTTTCCAAATGGTGATTCTCCTTAATTTTTAGAAACATATTTTTTTTAGAAAATTTAAATTAATGTTTCGTTTTCTAAAAATTTTGTATAATAGACTGAATTTTGTAGTAGTTATTTTGGAACAAGTGTTAAATTTCTACAGGGCCGTTAATAAGTGCACTTTTTGTCTCGCTCTAACTCCCGAACGAAATAACCGAGACGCGCGGGGATGGTATCTCCTTGCAGCTCGAGATCTAAATTTTTAGTCGCAATGAGTCCGTTCACGGGAGAGCAGCGCGATTTCTGTGTTCGCGCCTTTTATGAAAACAATCGCTCATACGTGACTGTTCGTCGGCTTTTTCGGGTAAAGTTTGGATTACGCAACATCACCGAGTGTCCAAGTACGAATGTAATCAAAAAATGGATCGTAACATTCGAGGCAACGGGATCAACGCAAAAACTTCGACCTACAGGACGCCCACGTTCCAGGCGGACTGCAGAAACAATTCAACGCGTACAAGCTTCTGTGCGCGAGGATCCAAGAAGCTCTACACGGAAACGCGCTGCGGCCCTGGGAGTACCCAGAACGACTTTACGTCGCATTTTACGGGATGATTTGAAGTTATACCCTTACAAAATTCAGATTGTCCAAGATTTGAAAGAATCCGATTTTGTTTCACGGTTCAATTTCGCAACAGAAATGTTACGGAGATTCCCTCACTTCAATAACATTATCTTCTCAGACGAAGCTCATTTTCATGTCAACGGATTTGTTAATCGACAAAATTGTCGATACTGGGGAACAGAAAATCCACGCTTAAAACATGGACGACCGTTACACTCTCCGAAAGTGACCGTTTGGGCTGGAATAGCCAAGTGGGGGATCATAGGGCCGTATTTTTATGAAGATCGATACGGGCGTAATGTTACTGTTAATTCAGAGCGTTATGTTTCGATGCTTAGAGATTTTTTAGCTCCAAAACTGCAAGAATCGAGTGGTTACACTATTCACACCTGGTTCCAGCAAGATGGCGCTACCTGCCATACAAGTAACGACTCTCTGGAGGTCGTTAGAGAAATGTTTCCTCGAAGGTTGATATCGAGGAGGGGTGATATTGCTTGGCCACCCAGGAGCCCTGACTTAACGCCACCGGATTTATTTTTATGGGGCTACCTCAAGAGTAAGGTGTACTCTAATAATCCTTCAACGACGGCTGAATTAAAAGCGAACATTGAAGAAGAAATCCGCTTAATCACTCCGCAACTTTTGACAAAAGTGTTCCAAAATCTCAGAGTCAGATTGGAAGAGTGCTGTAGGCGAAATGGACAATATTTGGATGATTTAATTTTTAAAAAATAAAAATTCATTTCGTTTTGTATAATTTAAAATAAATATTTCATTTAAAAGCGCTACAGTTGTATTAATATATTTTTTTTTAAGTGCACTTATTTACGGCCCGCCCTGTATAAGAAAAAAAATAATTTATTATAAAAATAATAATTATTCTAAATTCTAAACTTATTTCACACCTGTTTTTATACAGTTTGACTAATTAAACGGAATTAAACATTATCTATTATTTTGCTTTATTATAACTCTTTGTTATTATTTAAAATTGACTAGCATCATTTTACACGGATACTAACTTTATAATAAACCTTAAATTGATTATATTTCTAGTTTCAATAAAAGCCACTTTTGCATATTACATTTTCATATCATGATTCATGAATGTTCATTCTTAGTTCTATATTTTAAAAATTATATAGCTAAGTAGATTTATAAAATTCTATTCACAATAAAATAATCATCAAAAATATTATTGGAATTTTCAATTTGTCAATTTTCAAAAATTAACCAATAATTTCCTCTTTTTGTATAAGTAAGTAGTCAGGTAGACCTCATCATATACCTAAAAATTATAATATACAGCACATCAATAATTATTGTACCTCAAAAAACACTAATCTAAATATCATCACACAACTTATAACGTTACAATCAATTAATTACGTTAATGGTATGGTCATAAAAGATAATTTATTCAAATCTCTATACATACATACCTACATACATATGTATGTATAAATGTCGGTCGGCTGGTTGGTTGGTTGGTAAATTTTGTATGGAATATGTTGACTGTCACAAAGGCTTAGGAGTCCATGCGACTGTCCATAACTAATTATTTCCTCATTTAAAGTACGAGTACATTTATAACGTTTGAGTTTCTTTGTATTTTTATTATTGTAATTAGTGTGTAAAAGAACTAATCACCTCATTCTTTTTTATTTTTCACTTTTTTGTTTTTTTGAAAATTAAACTTGGTCATGCTGTGAGAGAGTGAAAAAACCTTCACGTTTTGACAAAAATTATAAATGGTTATACCTACCTACCAGAATCTGTGTGACAAAAGCCACAACGTTAATAATTGATACTTTCATACTTTTATGGTTATTATATTTCATAAAACATACCTAATATTCGTGTATCCTATACGCCACATATACATGTGTACGTTTGTAATAAAATTCATGTTTGCAAGAAGATTCCTCTGTTTCCGGTCAAAAGTAAAAAGCCATAAGTTAATTACATAGGTAGGTTAGGTTGGTAGCTTTTTATATACAGAAGTGCTTTGGAATTTATTAATATCATATAAACGTACACACCAAACTAACCTGGTTAGGATTTTCAATGGCAGCTCACACTTTTAAGAATGTGTGTTGTATGTCAGTGGTGGGTACATAATATTTTGATATAATTGTCAACGGAATTCGTAATTATTATTACTCTTTCCCAGAACATGTCTACAAGTAAGTATCCAAATATCCTGTTAACCTCAAAACCACAAATCAAATCCTTTAATGAGAATTAATAAAGATCTTAAGTAAATAAATCAAAACCACACCAAGTAGGTATTGCAACAACAACAACAACAACAACCAATTCTAACACAAAACAACCACTTTTCAGGCCTCATAGTCATAACTAGGGCAATAAATTAACCTGTTGTTGGTTGGTATAAGAATAGCAAAGTGCATTCCACTTCATATTATACCTAAGTATCTATCTATACCTAGTTGCAGTCTAAGTATCTTGAAAATAAATGATGATTATTGTAGATAGATACACAACTATCTGTAGGTACATACCTACCTAGTCTATGTCAATATACAATAGAAGTTCATTTCGATACATCCCTCTTCGATTCCCCATTTGTGTGTACCTATATTAAGACACTTGAAAAAAATCAAATCTATTTTTAAATTCTAAAATTAAACATGTGTAGATTTTATGTAAATGAGTGCATCTCTAAGAAATCAAAACTATTTGCAACCAAAGCAAAGCAGCAAAAGATAACACAAATTTTGTGCAAGTTCTTTTTTTCTAAAAAAGATTTACTCTTACTATACTTCGAAGTCGAACATAAGTCGTTATAGCGTACATTGCATTGCATATTAGATACTTTCAACGAAGACGAGCGACGACGACGCTCGACCACCGAGCGAGCAAGCATGACAAATAAAATTCATTTCTTATTTATACTGATTGCCAGTTGATTGCATTCAAAGTGTTTTTGCTCGAGCAATTCAAAATATCTACATAAATACAAAAACAAAATAGAATTTGTTGCGCTCGGCGAATTCAGGTTGTCTCTTTGAAAATAAAAACAAAAAAAGTGAGAGTCAAATTGAGAGTGAGAGCCAAAAAACAACCTGTTTTTGAATCCCAGATAAATTCGCCTTAAATGTATAGGGGAAGGTCCAACAATGTTATGTTGCTGTTATTTTAAAATAACAGACCGTTAGTTTGTGGCTAAAAATGTTTTTGAGTGGATTTTATATGAATTCGTTTTATTTGTGTTTGAGTGAGTAGTAGTTTTAAGAGTTGGAAGTTTTTAACATTTTTAGTTCTATTGAATAATCATAGAGGGCAGCAGAAGAATACAAAAATTTGAATGCAATCATTAATTGTTTTGGGAGAATTTTATTCGATAGGTTTATATCGTTGAAATAATCTGTTAATTCCTAAAAAAATTCCACACCAAATTAAAGTTTGTCTTTTGAATAAAATTAAATAAATAAATTAAAATATATACTATATAAGTTTAAAGTGAATATGTATTTTCTTTTTTTATCAGGATGGTAAAGTCAAAAATCAATTTTTCGTAACACTTTTTGTGTACCTATTTTAATTTCTTATAAAATATTGTTTTTGAATTATTGAAAAAGTTGAACTAGAATTTTTATGTGAGTAAAAATGAAATAAAAGGATGAAATTGAATTGAAATAAAAATAGAACACAAATAAAATTAATACAAAAATACCCACACTGATAACATCCCATTTAGTCTGTCGAATAGTCTTGGTTAAAAGGTTTGTAGGTTTTCGCGATTTGTTAAAAAAAATTGTCAGTTAAATTATTCTTAACAATTTTTAAATTAACACCAATATTTTGAATATAATGAAATAGTTTGATTTTAAAATCTATTTTTTAGTCGAAAACCAACAATTTTAACAATTTTAGTAGCATTTCTTAAAAGTTTTTATTTCTTATATAAACAATGAAATTAATTTGAAGTTAATATTTTCTATTATTCACGAGATATCGAGAACCGAACATAAATTTGTACCAAATTTGTGTACTATTTTTTGTATATTTTATTTTTTATGAAAAAAATTAATGTTGGATTTTTATAAAAAAAGTACTGAATGTCGAAAACAATATTTTCTGTGAGATAAAAATAGTTTAAAGCCAATATTTTTAAATGTTGAATAGATATTTGTGTCGAAAGTAAATTTTTACCAACTTTTAGTAATTTTTTTTAGGTTTTTATTTTTTGTTAAAAAACTGTCAATTCGATTTTTTTTTTCAAAATTGTTCAAATGTTGGAAATTATATTTCTTATAAGATAAAATTAGTTTAAAGCCATAATCTTCAATTTTTGAAAAGATATTTGAGTCGAAAATCAATTTTTACCAACTTTTAGTTATGTTTTTTTGTAGGTTTTTATTTTTTATAAATAAAACTGTCAATTTGGTATTTCTCAAAATTTTACCAGATGTCAAAAACATTTCTCTTTGCTGCACATTTTTTTGGAGATAAAATCATTTTTTGTTCGTAAAATATTTAGGGTGACAAATATTTTTTTTCAGTTTTTTTTTTTATTTATAAATAAATCCGTTAATTGGATTTTTTTCCAAAAATATACTAGTTCGGTATCAGGTTACAATATATAATTTAAAATTAAATTCAAGTCTCTAGCATTATTGGGTCGTGAAAATGTTGGGTTAACCAAAATTTTCACCTTTTCTTAAATTGCTATGGTAAAAAAACCACCCAATCAATTTTTTTAGAGTCCTTCTGCATCTTTCTGCATTATTATCTACATACAAAAATGTATTTGAAGTCGATATACATATGTATCTACTGGTTCTTGAGGTATGGACGACGAAAAAAGCTTACCGAACATACGGACGTACGAACGTACCTACACACGCACGCACAGACATCTCTCTAAAAATCTTTTTTCGACCATAACTATTGTCGCGATGTTTGAAGGGGACCTCATTGTGTTTTTTTTTTTGACACTCACTCTAACCTAATCTAAAAATGTCTAAGACTTTTGTCCAATCCAAGCTTTTACTTTGTTTCGATTTGTCAAATTGAAAATTTTGACATTTCTCGACGTTTCAAGGTCCCTAGAGTCGAAATAAAAGATTTTTAGAAATATGTCTGTGCGTGCGTGTGTACGTACGTCCGTACGTCTGTACGTCCGTACGTGCGTACGTTCGCGACGTTTTTTTCGTCGTCCATAGCTCAAGAACCAGAAGAGATATCGACTTCAAATAAATTTTGTTATACAGATAATAAGGCAGAAAGATGCAGAAAGGGCTCTCAAGAAAATTGTGTGGGTGGTTTTTTTTACCATAGCAGTTTAAAAAAAAGGTGAAAATTTTGGTTAACCCTAAATATCTCATGAACCAATGGCGCTAGAGACTTCAATTAAATTGTATGTTATATATTGTAACGTGATACAAAACAATTATATTTTTGGAAAAAAATTCAATTAACGGTTTTTTTTATAAATCAAAAAAACTGAAAAAAAAATTTGTCACTTCGAAAATTTTACGACTAAAATATGATTTCATCTCCAAAATAATTTTGTCCAACGAAGAATAATGTTTTTGACATCTGATAAAATTTTGAGAAAAATCGAATTGACAGTTTTTTTACAAAAAATAATAACCTAAAAAAAAAATAAAAAAAAAGTTGGTAAAAATTGAGTTTTGACTCAAATATCTTTTCAAGACTTTGAGATATTGGCTTTAAACTACTTTTATCTTTCAAAAAATATTGTTTTCAACATTCAGTAAAATTTTGAAAAAAATAGAATTGACAGTTTTTTTTACAAAAAATTAAAAACCGAAAAAAAAATTTAACAAAAGTTGGTAAAAATTGATTTTCGACTTAAATATCTTTTCAAAAATTTGAGATTATGGCTTCTAACTAATTTTAACTTATAAGAAATATTGTTTTCAACATTAGGAAAAATTTTGAGAAAAATCGAATTGACAGTTTTTTTACAAAAAATAAAAACCTAAACAAAAAAATTAATAAAAGTTGGTAAAAATTGATTTTCGGCTCAAATAGCTTTTCAAAAATTAAAAATATTGGCTTCAAACTTATTTTATTTCACAGAAAATATTGTTTTTTATATTCAGTAATTTTTTTATAAAAATCCAACGGTCCGTTTTTTCATAAAAAAAATAAAATCTACAAAAAATAGAACGCAAATTTGGCAAGAATTGATACATTTAGACAAACTTTTAAGCAAGACAAGTCGATAGACGGGATGGGAAGTTATCAGTGTGGGTCGCATCCCAGCCTCTTTTTATTTATTATTATTTTGACCGTCACCGTTACCATAAAACTACGACTTCAGATAGGGAATTGAAAATTAAAATTTTACATTGTTACCTACTTGAAGTACATATTATGTTAAGCCTAAAAATGTTTGAGACAATTAAAAGAGTGCTCCAATTTTATTGCATGAATTATCTAAAAATTGCAATTTTGCTATATTATATTTAAATTATTCATATGTATATGTAGGAACTCGTATAACTTTTTTCTCTAAAGAGGTCACTATAGAGATATTATGTACATACCATTTTATTATTTAAGTTGCGTGTTATGGCCATATTATAGTCGAGTACCGGGTTGCATTTACTATTTAAAGCTTATTATTATTGTATGTTATATGTAACTGTATAAGAAAAAAAATTTAAATTGACTTAGTATTAAGCTTAAACGAAAATAGTTTCAGTTTAAAAAACAAATGTACTTATATTTATAAAAAAATTATAGGTACGCCCTGCATCCCTTTTTTAAAAAAAGGAAATGAAATTTTGTTCAATACGTTGCTCTCAATAGATTTAACAATAGATTTAAGATTTTGACAAACGTATATTGCAGAGATAATTTGCACCCTCAATATTAAAATAAACCTACGTTCTAAATTCATTTCAAACGCTCAACTTTAATATTTCGCTACTGCACCACGATACAAAAAATAATCTAAGGCATCATTGTTGGTGGTATTTACTTTTTACCCCACTACCATAGGGTTAAAATTCTCATCAGCTTAACCCCCCTAATTGGTACCTACATACATACTTGCTCACCTGACTTGAATCAATGTTTTCTTCACGTGCAACTACCCCATCCCCTACATAGTAGGGGATACTTCTATACTCTAACCACGAAAGCGACTAGCAGTTTGTTGACTTCTGCTACTGCCAACCATGCAAAAATAAATAAATAACTAAACTTATAAATATTTAATAAATATAAAACTACGTATATTCACTTAAATTCATATTCATGCGTGTACCAACCTATATCGCAGGAAAAAGGCACCATAAAGGCATTTAGTAATGGAACACATAAGAACACAGGAACTTAACAGACTCAATACAGTTTCTGTTAATAAGTTAACATACTCACAAAAAGATAAATTCGCCATCACTCCTGTAATGCCCAACAGTCTCAATTCTGTGACTCTGTTAAACTATACTGTCCACGGCCCGGACGACGACGACGACGAACACAACGACTACAGAAAACCACTCTTACTTTTGTATTGCATTTCTTTCTATGTTCCTCAACTTCGTCTGTTTACTTTTTCACAATCCAAATTTCTGATATACTGCGGGGGTGCTTCACCAAATCGAAGGAATCCAACCAACGAAACGAACGCTGCCTGATGCAAGTCCAACTAGAGACAGCACCAGCGCCAGCTCAATAACGCCAGCACCAGCCAGCGGCAGGGCTAGCAAAAATAAAAAGGAAGAATTAATATCACAGAAGAAGAAAATCCACCAAATGGCACACGACAAAACGGTACACAGTACACACAGGCTATAGGGCACTTTTCGCTCCGTTATAATTTCGCCCCATTGCCATTGTACTAGTGACGTTGCTGTTGTTGGTGCTGTTGCCTTTGCCTTTGCCGTTGCCATTCCGTTATGTATGTTGCATGGATTCAACTATCATGGCGGCAGAAGAAATTGCCGCTCAGTCTTTTAAGTGGCGCGTCGGAGTTCATACATAAGGCACTTTACGTCTCCTCTCGTCGTTTCTATACCGACGGAATTATTATTATATTGCCTCAGCAGCAAGAAAAAGGCATATTGGCATTTTTTTCGGTGTGTGATGTCGGTTTTATAAAAATACAAACAAAAAATTAGAGTATCTTGAAGAATGTTCTGTTCGTGAAGGAACATCATCCGCTGATTGCATTCTTTGTGTGTTTATACAAAATCTGCATTAAGGAAATCATAAAGCAGTATCAATCAATGTCATCACGAGTGTTGCTCCGGTTCTAGCTCTGGCTTCGGCTCCGTCTCCGGCTCCCGTTCCACCAAGATCCGTTTTACCTTTGGTGCTTTCTAGTAGACTCGTAATAGGTATTCGTGGAAAAATATAAAGTGAATGGAAAAGTCATTTTCCACCTCAAACAGCACAAACAATAATATTCTAATCTAATCCTAATACAAAAACGAAACGAATACCGGCAAAAATATCAAGTGAAAAGAGTGTTGTAGACTGCAGAGTGCTAGTGCCAAAGCCAGTGCCAATCGAAAACGAAATCGATCGATGGTGTACTTTCGAGGAAGTGTTTCGTTTGCTATACAACACTTACCGTTACACTTCAGCCGCCGCCGCCACCGCACGCTCATGGGATAAGAAGTTATTATTATTGTTGTTGGTTCTAGTTGTTTGTTGTTCTAGTTGCTATTGTTGCCTATGTACACAGAGCAAAGCACTGCACAGTGAGAGGGGGCGGGTAGTTCACGTCGAAAGAATTATTTCAACCCATTCGATTGGAATTAAGAAAAACAGAAAAAAAAAACTACCCAAGGACTAATTGGAAATTTCAAATTAACGAAAGGCGCTGATTGATTTAATGTTGAGAAAGCAATTTCCATTTGATTCAGTTTTCAGTCTTGTGAGGAATTAAGTTTGTTCGATAGATTATTTCGTATTTTTCTTCCGTTCTATCCATTTTTCTGTTGTGTTTTTGTTTTCCTTGTAAATATCTCTTGTGGTGCAGTAAAGAAAACATACACGTACCTATAATATACTAAAGCAAGTACCCTGAAAAGATATAATTTTTCCTTTAAAAGCATTTTCTTCCAAAGCAAGAGAAAAGAAGAAGAAAATTTGTGTGTATTTTTATGTTTTTGTTGTATATGATATAAAAAAAGCTTGTGGTTAAGAGTTTTGTTTTTGCTTTGTTTTCTTAAAAGTGTGGGAAAGTGTTTTTGTGATGAAGATTTAATTTGTGTTGTTTTTTTTTGAAGAAGAAGAAGAAGAAGAAAGAAAAAAATTCATCAAGAAGAGAAGAAAGAATCTTTCTGGGACCGATTTTTTTACATATGGATACCTACACATTTTTATAGATGGTGAGTGAAATTATCTTATGTTATATATAGGTGCATGTATTTCACAACCATCATTTATGTTCAAAAGGAAATTATTACAAGTTGTAAATAAGAAAATAAGATAAAAAAGTTAACTGGCGCCCAACGTGAGATATTTAAATTATCTTTAAAAGTGTAGATATACCTCATGGCCTTGAGGGGAAATGAGATTGGTAAATTAATTTAATTCCATAGAAGTATGAAGAAGAAAATTATGTAAGCTTGAATATTTAAAGAGATTCTATTTCAAAGAAATTATCGTATTTCCTTATAAATATTGTGTAGCTACATAAATCTCCATCAAAACTCGAATGAAAATAAGAAAATATGTTATTTTCTGGAAGGAAAGCTATTTTATGAAGAAAGAAATCAAAGATTTATACGAACAAAGACTTTCTGATGAATTAAATAATTTTAGAAATGAAATTTAAAACAAAAATTTGAGCTATTAAAGAACTTTTTTATTTGAATAATAATAAAAAAAAAACTTTTCCTGGAACATGACCTTGCGAACTTTATTACTTCTTTTTCTATTTTAGTCTTTTTTTATTGTAGGTATTTTAAAGGTCAAGGGTCAAATTTTATTTTTGTCATTCTTTCAACGTGAATTGAAATTTGGAAAATTAAATGTGGGGTTTTATTTTTGTATTATGCTTAAAAAATTCTAAAATAAGTACTTTTTTAAATAGCAGCTTTGAGAGTCGATTTTTTTTTGAAATGTACTTTCCACATTCAAGTATGCTCTAGGTTTTTATTATTTAGAATCTAAACTTTTATTTTTGAAGGTCAGAATTTTTGTTTAATGTTAAGACTGAAGCTTCTTTCATCATTTTAAAATTGAATTAAATACTATTTTTGTTACAAAATTTTGTACAAAATTTTAAACGGTTGAGTAAAATTTTAAAGCTACGAGTAATTTAGTGAGTTAAACAAAATTTACCAATTTTATACTATGATAGCCTTTTACTCACTATTTCTTAAAATTTAACTATAGTTTTAATTACAAAGTAAATACTTACACTTTAATTAGTATGCTTATTGACCGTAACTTATGAATTTCTGTTATTTCTAATTTAGGTTTCTTCAGATAAAAAAAGGAATGATTGTTTCACCAGGTAGCATAGGTAGCAAATTGTCTTTTGGTTTTTAAATTAGTTTTTAGTTTAAACGATGATTTTGCTATTTAAATCGAACTTTGTAAATTTTGTTTGAAAGAGATAAACTTGGTTGTTTTTTAAGATTTTTGCTTTTTTCATGAACTTTCAAAGTTAAGACGTCTTCAAATTCACCATGTTTAATGGAAGAGAAATTTTATTTTATTAGTAAGCAAAACGATAAAAGGATTTAAATTTTAGAGCAGATAGTAAAAATTTTGGAGAAAGTAAGATTATTGCACTTGATATTTCAAAAGCATTTGATAGAATTTGGCACCAAGCTCTCTTATCGAAAATGCGTGCTTTTGGTATTGATGAATCTCTTCTTCGTTAGATTAGAAATTACCTTTCTAATCGTTCAATACAAGTTGTATTGAATGGTTTCAAGTCTAAAATTCATAAAATAAATGCTGGTGTCCCCCAGGGCTCCGTTTTGTCTCCGACTCTCTTCCTCATATTCATAAACGATCTCTTGTCTGCCACTTTCTAATCCATTAAACTGTTTAGCTGACGACAGTACCATCAGCTTTTCATATTCGTTTCTAGATTCACATCCTTGTTCTTCGGATGTGGAACTTAAACAGCAGCGTATGATAAGTTCATTAAATTCTGATCTTGACAGCATTGTCCAATGGGAAGTCAGAAACCGTGTAGAATTTAATGAAACGAAAACTCAATGCTGTCTCCTGTCTTTAAAGCGTAACACAACCTCGATGCCACTATCTCTGAGTGGCACTTGCATCCAGGAAACTAATCAACTGTCAGTACTCGGTATGTGTATCACAGATCACCTTTTATGGAATGATCACATATTTGATATTGCCAAAAATGCTGCCAGGTGCTTAGGATTTCTCCGAGTGCAAGAAATTTGACACCCCTTCTGATCTGGCTGTAATTTACAAAGCCTTCATTCATCCAAAGCTTGAATATAATTCGCATATCTGGGCAGGTGCCCCTAAAACAAGTTTAAGTATTTTTGACAGGATCCAAAAAAGAGATAGGCGATAGAACTATAACCGAAACAATTACGTCACTCGAACACCGCCGCAATGTTTCATGCCTTTCGTTGTTCTACCGATATTTTAATAAACAGTGTTCTGTCGAATTAGCCAGTTGCATTCCCTTCCTCAAACAATTCAGCCGTACAACTCGTACTTCTAGAAATACACATCAGTTTAACCTTTAGCTCAATTTCGGACGTACTTTCAAGTATAGAGATTCTCTTTTTAACCGCACATCGAGAATGTGGAATGCTTTACCCATCTCTGTTTTTCCCTATCATTTTGATATTCAAAACTTTAAGACCAATGTGCATCGGTATCTCCTCTTAAAACCTTCCCTATTTTCCTAATGCTCGCACTGTGTTTAAATATAAACATATAAAGGATACTAATAACCCCTTGAGTGCCTGAAATTATAAAAAAAAAACAAAAATTAAAATGATCGATCGCCAATATATCTTCAAAATAGAGTGAAATTATTTGTTCGTCTTTTTCGAGATGTCTTTGTCCTAAAACTTCAAATAGTAGTTTTATGTTTTTTTTGGGGTGAAGATAGGTACGATTTACATTTTTTTTTCAGTATAATATTAAACCTTTTTTCTTTACAAATACGTACGCATTTACACTTTTCTATGCCCTTGTGCCTAATAAAAAATCTCTGCAATTGTTGCAAGTTTGTATAAATATAATATTGATTGAATTCTCACAACAAACTGATAGCTGAAACAGCACGAAAGACAGTTTCAAGGATTATTGTCCAAATCCAAAGTAAAAACATTTGTTGTATTTAAATAAAACAAAACAAAAATAAATGTCATAGAAATAAAAATAAAAATAAGGAGGATTAATTCACTTTAAATGTGTCGTGTCACGTGTTGCATTGCAATTTATTTGAACTTGACGATGTACGATTTTAAAAAGTTAAAAAAAAAAAAGTGATTTACGTAATACTTTCTAATACGTCAGTTTGTGGGCTACTTATTGTTAACATTGTGTGCCTTATTATGTTTGATACAGAGAAGTTATGTAAGGATATATGAGGTGCAATTATGAAACATTCAACAAGCTTCCATGCCATGACGTTTATTCAAAATTGAATATAAAATCGCAATGATGCATCAACTGAAACTGAACACTGGACATCACTGATCTGTACGAGTATGATGGCACTGCAATCGAGGAATATAACTGCCGTTGTGCAGTTATATTTCTCGACTTAAAATCTAAATTACTGAAACGGTTTTCTATTCGAGCTCGGTACTTGAATTTTCTATGTTCTGTTATCGCGTATGAATCATTATTAAAAATATTAAGTACTTCAATATCGAGTTTTACATTTTTTTATATTTTTACTAAAAACATTCGAAAAAAAGATTCATAAGGAAAGGGTGGGGCTAATTACGCAAGTTGAATAAAGTGAATTATTCAAAAACCGGAAATAATACAGAAGTATAATTATGAGTGAATGGGGTGTGTTTTCTTGTCACGAACGTGCCACAAAGTTTTCAGCTGCATTTTGTTCTTAGAAAGGAAATCACACATAGTTCTGCTTTTTTGTGATGGTGAAAGCAAAAATGCGAATTAGATTTAAATTTTGTATTGAAAAAATCAATATAGCCGACTCGAATTAAAATCATATTTTGTTATATAATTAGCGAATTCCAAACGGTTTTGTATATCATTAATATGCCAAAGATACAATGTGAGCAATAGGGAAAAAGCAAGAAGTAAGAAGTTAGAAAGGAGCTATGAAGGTGTACATTGTTTTGAATCACAGGACATTACTATGGTAGATGAATATAGAGCGAGGTAAGGCATTCGAGTAGTACGGCTAAAGAATTAATCTCTCAACTTCATAGTACCAACAAAGCTGGGCTCGAGGGTAAACTGATAGGTAAACCTAAATGAAATTTTTTTAAAGATTAAATGAACTGGCAAAGACATTTAAGTAATATTAATCTAATACAAAATGTTCATATAATTTTCTTTAAATTTTAATTTTTTAACTTGCCATAGGAAGTTATTGTAATGGGTCCGATTTGTCAAATTGAAAATTTTGACATTTCTCGACGTTTCAAGGTCCCTCGAGTCGAAATAAAAGATTTTTAGAAAGATGTCTGTGCGTGAGTGTGTACGTACGTTCGTACGTCCGTATACGTCCGTACGTTCGCGAAGTTTTTTTCGTCTTCCATAGCTCAAGAACCAGAAGAGCTTTCGACTTCAAATAAATTTTGTTATACAGATAATAAGGCAGAAAGATGCAGAAAGGGCTCTCAAGAAAATTGCGTGGGTGGTTTTCTTACCATATCAGTTTAAAAAAAGGTGACAATTTTGGTTAAACCTAAATATCTCATGAACCAATGTCGTTTGAGACTTGAATTAAATTTTATATTATATATTGTAACGTGATACAAAACAAGTATATTTTTGGAAAAAAAATCCAATTAACGGTTTTTTTATAAATCAAAAAAACTGAAAAAAAATTTGTCACCTGGAAAATTTTACGACTGAAATATGATTTCATCTCCCAAACAATTTTTTGCAACGAAGAATAATGTTTTTGACATCTGATAAAATTTTGAGAAAAATCTAATATAAAAAATAAAGATCTAAAAAAAACATTACTCAAAGTTGGTAAAAATTGAATTTCGACTCAAATATCTTTTCAAAGACTTGAGACTAAGCCTTCAAACTTATTTTATCTTATAAGAAATATTGTTTCCAACATTCAGTAAAATTTTGAAAAAAATCGAATTGACAGTTTTTTACAAAAAATTAAAAACCCAAAAAAAATTAACAAAAGTTGGTAAAAATTGATTTTCGACTAAAATATCTTTTCAGAACTTTGAGATACTTTGAAATACTTAAATCTTTCAAAAAATATTGTTGTCAACATTCACTAAAATTTTGAAAAAAATCGAATTGACAGTTTTTGTACAAAAAATTAAAAACCTAAAAAAAATTTAACAAAAGTTGGTAAAAATTGATTTTTGACTAGAATATCTTTTCAAAAATTTGAGATAATGGCTTCTAACTAATTTTTCTTATAAGAAATAATGTTTTCAACATTCGAAAACATTTTGAGAAAAAGCGAATTGACAGTTTTTTTTACAAAAAATAAAAACTTAAAAAAAAACAATACTAAAACTTGGTAAAAATTTACTTTTGACTCAAAAAGCTTTTAAAAATTAAAAATATTGGCTTCAAACTTATTTTATTTCACAGAAAATATTTTTTTCGATATTCAGTATTTTTTGTATAAAAATCCAACAGTCCGTTTTTTCATAAAAAAATAAAATCTACAAAAAATAGTATGCAAATTTGGTAAAAATTGATACATATAGACAAACTTTTAAGCAAGACAAATCGACAGAAGGGATGGGGAGTTATCAGTGTGGGTCGCCCAAGCCTCTTTTTTTGTTTTGTTTTTCAATATTAACTTCTTAGACGTGTTCAGTTGCACCATTTATAATTAATGGCAATTGGTATTTGACAAAGGATTCAAGTTTTCGTATTGTTTTTTGATTTTTGGTGTTTTTAGTTGAACAGCGTTGTTATATTTATGGCAAAAATGTATTTTATACGTTTTCTAGTTTAGGGTGACCAGATAAATCTGGTTGGGAGCGTCTAAATAAGTAGCCAAACCAAAAATCCCTTTTCGAGAAATTTAATTTTTTAAACAGTATACAATTTGAAATGAAACTACTAAAAATTATCAATTGGCACCACGTTATAAAACACATTAGAAAAAGAAAATTATTATTTTTCCCAATAAAAATCAGAAAAATATTAGACGAAAACATTAATTTTTAAATGAATAGTTTGTTCTCATTATAAGAAAAAAAAAAACTTTGAGGTTTGTTTCAGGAAAAAAAATGGACAGATAGTTAAAAAAGTAACAAATTGGCTTATTCTGAAAAAAAAAAAAAAAAATACGGGACATACAATTTATAACGAAAAAAGGACAGACCCTCTTAAAAGTGAAAGCCTGGTCCGTCTCATTTAATTGAACCAGTTATAATTATCTCCTAATATGTCTGTTGTTCTTTTTTTTTTTTTAAATTCTTCACATTTTTCGATAGTAATATTTAAAAAGCCATTATTTCTATCATTTTTAACTTCCCATAGGAAGTTATTAGAACCAGCAGAGATATCGACTTCAAACAAATTTTGTTATACAGATAATAATGCAGAAAAATGCAGAAAGGACCCTCAAAAAAATTACATGTGTGGTTTTGTTACCATAGCAATTTATAAAAAAAGATGAAAATTTTGGTTAAACCAAAATATCTCACGAACCAATAACGCTAGAGGCTTGAATCAAACTTTATATTATATATTGTAACGTGATACCAAACAAGTAGTTATATTATTGTTTTTTTTTTATAAATCAAGAAAACTAAAAAAAAAAAATAATTGACACCTCGAATATTTTTCGAAATAAAAATAATTTTATCTCCAAAACAATTGTATGCAACGAAGTAAAACGTTTTTAATATCTGACAGTTTTTTTACAAAAAAAAAATAAAAACCTAAGCAAAACATTACTAAAAGTTGGTAAAAATTGATTTTCGACTTAAATATCTTTTCAAAAATTTGAGATTATGGCTTCAAATTAATCTTTTCTTAAAAGAAATATTGTTTTCAATATTCGATTCAATAAAAACAATGTGTGTCATTATAACATTTACTTTCAACTCAAATATCTTTTCAACAATTATAAATATTGGTTTCACACTAATTTTATCTCACTGAAAATATTGTTTTCAATATTCAGTATTTTTTTTTACAAAAATCTAACAGTTAGTTTTTTTCATAATAAATTAAAATCTAGAAAAAATAGTATGCAAATGATACTAAAATTGGTTTTGAAATCAAACTATTTCATCATATGCAAAATATTGTTGGTAATTGTTAGTTAATTTCTAGGAATAATTCAATTGATAAATTTTTTAACAAAACACGAAAACCTACAAACCTTTTAAGCAAGATAAATTGGCAGACGGAATAGGTAGTTTTTTTTATTTCAAAGTAAAGAATTTTTCATTACTATTAGTATTTAAATTTTTGTTTGTGATAAGTTGAACCACTTCAACTTGATCCATATATGGGAGTACTTTTCTTCCAAAAACATATGTTTTTATTTTTTTTAAAGGCAGAAAATAGTTTTACCTTGATATTTTTAACTTCCCATAGGAAGTTATTGTAATGGGTCCGATTTGTCAAATTGAAAATTTTGACATTTCTCGACGTTTCAAGGTCCCTAGAGTCGAAATAAAAGATTTTTAGAAAGATATCTGTGCGTGCGTGTGTACTTACGTTCGTACGTCCGTACGTCCGTACGTCTGTACGTTCGCGACGTTTTTTCGTCCTCCATAGCCCAAGAACCAGAAGAGATATCGACTTCAAATAAATTCTGTTATACAGATAATAAAGCAAAAAGATGCAGAAAGGGCTCTCAAGAAAATTGCGTGGGTGGTTTTTTTACCATAGCAGTTTAAAAAAAGGGGAAAATTTTGGTTAAACCTAAGTATCTCATGAATCAATAATGCTAGAGACTTGAATTAAATTTTATAATATATATTGTAACGTAATACAAAACAATTATATTTTTGCAAAAAAATCCAATTAACGGTTTTTTTATAAATCAAACAAACTGAAAAAAAAATTTGTCACCTCGAAAATTTTACGACCAAAATATGATTTCATCTCCAAACCAATTTTATGCAACGAAGAATAATGTTTTTGACATCTGATAAAATTTTGAGAAAAATCTAATTAACAGTTTTTTTTATAAAAAATAAAACCCTAAACAAAAATTTACTCATAGTTGGTAAAAATTGAATTTCGACGCAAATATCTTTTAAAAAACTTGAGATTAAGGCTTCAAATTTTTTTTATCTTATAAGAAATATTGTTTTTAACATTCTGAAAAATGTTGAGAAAAATCGAATTGACAGTTTAAAAAAAAAAAATAAAAACCTAAAAAAAAATTATAAAAGTTGGTAGAAATTGATTTTCGACTGAAATATCTTTTCAAAACTTGGAGATATTGGCTTTAAACTACTTTAATCTTTCAAAAAATATTGTTGTCAACATTCACTAAAATTTTGAAAAAAATCGAATTGACAGCTTTTGTACAAAAAATTAAAAACCTAAAAAAAAATTTAACAAAAGTTGGTAAAAATTGATTTTCGACTCAAATATCTTTTCAAAAATTTGAGATAATGGCTTCTAACTATTTTTAACTTATAAGAAATATTGTTTTCAACATTCGATAAAATTTTGTGAAAAATCGAATTGGCAGTTTTTTTTACAAAAAATAAAAACCTAAAAAAAAACAATACTAAAACTTGGTAAAAATTTATTTTCGACTCAGCTTTTCAAAAATTACAAATATTGGCTTCATACTTATTTTATTTCACAGAAAATATTGTTTTCGATATTCATATATCATTCGATATAAAAATCCAACAGTCCGTTTTTTCATAAAAAAATAAAATCTACAAAAAAATAGTACGCAAATTTGGTAAAAATCGATACATATAGACAAACTTTTAAGCAAGACAAATCGACAGACGGGATGGGAAGTTATCAGTGTGGGTCGCATCCCAGCCTCTTTTTTTTAATTTTGATAAGAAATTCGTAAAATTAAAGTAAAAACTTCTTAAATGAAAAAAAAAATATCTTTTTTATCCTTAATGTTTAAAATAATGTATTCATGCTCTGAAGATCTTTAATTTGTTTTTGAAAAAAGTACACATGGATCTTGAAGAAAACAAAAGGTGTTTGTTTTATGAGCTTATATCGTTATAAAAATGCATGTTTTCCCTTCAATATTTCCCCCTAAAAGTTATTACTAGTTATGTAGGTGGGAGCAAGTCATAAATTCAATTTCCATACGAAACCAATACTTGTCCCGTAGAGCAACTAAAAGTAATTTTGTTCTTAGATCTGTTTGTTTGTGCTTCTCCGCTTCAGTGGTTCCCCCATACACAGCATGTGTTATGATGATTTCCGTCACACGATAAATAATATTATGTTTTTTTTTTTGTGAAGTTGTCATAGTAGTTTAGGAATAGTTTTGTTTTTCTATTTAACATTTTTCTTGTCCATTAGCCCATAAAAATTAGACTTTTTCTTCGAAACAATCCAGACCACTCCGAATTTGGCAAAGTTTTTAATAGTATATATACTCGTAAATGAACCCTAATTTTTGAGCATTCAAGTTTTTTTTGTAGATTTTCTTAGAATATATACATTTATACATACAAATTTGAAAAGCAAATTAAAGAATATCTATAAGTTTTTAAAGTGAAGATGTTTTTGTTATTTATTTAGGATAATGCGATATACAAATGTTTTATAAACAAGCAAAGAAAATATCATTTTTTACTCGATTCAAATTTAAATACATTTTTTTAACAGATCTCATGTACAAAATATAATGGATACCTTAAGTTTTTAAAAGTTAACCCCTAAACTGTAAAAATTATATACCTACCTAGTTTTTGTAAAAAAAAAATTATTAGTAATAATTTATAATTATTATTATTGCGTCACCAAAATTGTTTTTGCAAAATCACTTTTCTATTAAAAAAATAGAATACTTTTGTTATCATTTGTTTTAACAAGTTACTAAACGCTTCGAAAAGAATGTCAACCCTTTTCTCTTTTGAAATGTATAGGCCTTTGACTGCTACCTAATACTTTTTCAAAAAGGCTTTAAACATTAAAAATCTCTTCGCCAAAATTTCTTTTATTCAGAAATTTGCAAATTGTGTCTAATTTTGTACATACACTCATCGCCACTTGAATAGGACACCCTGTACATTCTTTTTACTTTGCTTATAACTCAAAAGTGGTACTTTGCCCGCTTCTTGCAACTCTTTTCTTCTTTCTCTATGACAAATTGTTCTGGAAAAAAGCCGTAATATTTTTTTTCTATACTTTATGTTAACTTTCGTCTAAATTAAAGCAATATTTTTGCGCCACTTGAATATGCCATGCGTTTAGTTTAATCGTTATCTTTGTCACGCGGAATTGTTTCGTTGATCGAACTATTTTGTAAATTTCGATTATTTAATTAAAAAAATAGAGGCTGGGATGCGACCCACACTGATAACTTCCCATCCCGTCTGTCGATTTGTCTTGCTTTAAAGTTTGTCTATATGTATCAATTTTAACCAAATTTGCGTACTATTTTTTGTAGATTTTATTTTTTATGAAGAAACGGACTGCTGGATTTTTATAAAAAAATTACTGAATATCAAAAACAATATTTTCTGTGAAATAAAATAAGTTTGAAGCCAATTTTTTTAATTTTTGAAACGCTATTTGAGCCGAAAGTAAATTTTTACAAGTTTTAGTATTGTTTTTTTTTGTTTTTATTTTTTGTAAAAAAAACTTTCAATTCGATGTTTCTCAAAATTTTATAGAATATTGAAAACAATATTTCTTAAAAGATAAAATTAGTTTGATGCCAATGTCTCAAATTTTTGAAAAGATATTTACGTCGAAAAACAATTTTTACCAACTTTTATACATTTTTTTAGGTTTTTATTTTTCGTAAAAAAACTGTCAATTCGATTTTTCTCAACATTTTTCAGAAAGTTGAAAACAATATTTTTTATAAGATAAAATAAGTTTGAAGCCTTAATCTCAAGTTTTTGAAGAGATATTTGATTCGAAATTCAATTTTTACCAAGTTTGAGTAATGTTTTTTTAAGTTTTTATTTTTTATAAAAAAAAAAACTTTTTGTTCAGTTTTTTTGATTTATAAAAAAAACCGTTAATTGGATTTTTTTCAAAAAATATACTTCTTTTGTATCACGTTACAATATATAATATAAAATTTAATTCAAGTCTCTAGCGTCATTGGTTCATGAGATATTTAGGGTTAACCAAAATTGTCACCTTTTTTTTAAACTGCTATGGTAAAAAAACAACCCACGCAATTTTCTTGAGAGTCCTTTTTGCATCTTTCTGCCTTATTATCTGTATAACAAAATTTATTGGAAGTCGATATCTCTTTTGGTTCTTGAGCTATGGACGACGAAAAAAACGTCGCGAACGTACGGACGTACGGACATACGGACATACGGACGTACGAACGTACGTACACACGCACGCACAGACATCTTTCTAAAAATCTTTTATTTCGACTCTAGGTACCTTGAAACGTCGAGAAATGTCAAAATTTTCAATTTGACAAATCGGACCCATTACAATAACTTCCTATGGTAAGTTAAAAACGTAAAATGGGTCGAGGAAAAGTGTTGAACGAGGCGGAAAAAGGACAAATCAAAGCATATAATGACGCTGGCATATCTATTGTCAAAATAGCTAAAAAAGTCGAGAGAAGCCGAAATGTGGGAAAAACATGAAAGGCCGTACACACAGTGGGCTTACTAATGGGGAAAGGCGACTTATGTATATTAAGAAAAGCGTCAAATTCTCACGACTCTTTGGCAAAAATCAGGGAAAAATGTGGTGTTAAAGCAATTCTAACAACCATGCTTCGTGTTATTTCGAAAGCTAAACACATAAAAAGACTTAAAATCAAGAAGAAGCCACTCCTTAACCCAGTTCGAAAAGAGCAACGCCTCAGTTTTTGCCGCGCACATGTTACCTGGACTTCTGAGTGGCATCGAGTGGTCTTCTCCGACGAAAAAAAATTAATTTGGAAGGTCCCGATGGATATAGCTACTATTTTCATAACCTCCGCAAAGAAACTCATTATCTGGACCGGCTGCATAGCAGAGTTGGAGGTGTAATGGTTTGGGGAGCTATTTCCTATTATGGCACCTGCAAACTACATTTTGTGTCAACAACAATGAATGCGTTGTCTTACAATGGTATATTGAAAGAGGCCTTTCCACACTTTCAAAGCCTTTTTGGACCTCTGCCCTGGATTTATCAACATGATAATGCACCAATACACACAGCCCGGGTAGTTAAATCGTATATACAGAGCCAAAATGTGGAGCTATTAAGCTGGCCGCCCTACTCACCGGGCTTGAATATCATAGAAAATGTTTGGGGATGGCTGACACGTCAAGTATACGTATCAGGAAAGCAATATTTAACTATATCCGAACTAACCCAAGCCATCGAATTGGCTTGGAGCTCGATTTCGCTAAATTATTTGGACAGTTTGTATGCATCCCTTCCAAACAGGATGTGTGAAGTTTTGGAGCAGAAAGGTGGTTCAACACACTATTTAAACATTTTTGTTTGTTAAATAATATACTCCAGTTACCTCCAATTAAAGTAACGTTCGTCATAAAAAGAATAGTAATACTCTAAAATGGTTTTTTATTAAAGTGTCCTATTCAAGTGGTGCGAAATTTGGACCTCGCAGTTTGCCTGTTTTTGATCAACAATTTTTCATTAATACATACTTAAATCGTTAGCATTAAATCTTTTTTTAGGTGAAATAAAAACAATTAACTGAACTTAAGATTAAAAAAAATAGGTCTCTAGCATGTTTGGTTTGGGAACTATGGCCGATAGAAAAAAAAAACCTAAGGGGTGTCCTATTCATGTGGCGAGGAGTGTACATACATACAAGAAATCAACAATACTTTTTTTTTTTAATTTAATAAATTATACATAATAAATTATACATAAAAGTAAAATTAAATGATAATAAAAAGCTCTCAATTAGAAAAAAAAAATCAGACAAATTTGTCCTGCAGCTGTGTTAGTCGGTCAAAATTATTTTATAGAAAAAAAAAAAACAATAATAAAAACACTTCCCTATTTCCTAGTTTATACCTCGTTTACCATAACGTCTTACCGATCAAAAACAAGCATTTAAAATTGTTGTAAAAATGATAAATGATGATTGACGTCTCAATTGGCTATGAAAAGAAAAAAAAAAATATTGCCTCTATTACGGCGCCAATTTAACCTAATTAAGATGTTTTGTTTCTAATTTCCTTTTTTATCTCAATAAACATAAATACAAAACACAATTCAAATTGAAATCGCCATAACCATCGCTATAGCATCGTATAAATCGGACTTCTTAATATGCCTCGCCTTTTCAAATCCCATTTTGATGATTTAATCTGCCAACGGAGACAGATTCTTTCAATGAATAATCAACTTGATGTTAATGCACAAGACAAGACATCAAAACGTCTTGAAAAATGTAAAATAATAATAATAATAATATAAAGATAGACTGCTGCGGGAACAACATCTGCACCTGAATTTATTGCTATGGATTAAGTGATTAATTTCTTCATCTACTCCTTTTGACTCAGCAACATCTCCTCCTTATCGCCCCTCAGCCCGGACACAAAACAACGAGCAGGTGTTAATGGACAAATTAAATAAACAGCATGTGCTGCTCCCGCCCGCCTGCCACTACTATAATAACTGCGATAAACAGCGAAACGGGTGCAATTGAAAAAAAAAAAAAAACATTACCTACTAAGATTCCTAATAATATTTTTATTCACCATAACCATATTGATGATGTCCTTAGAATGATAAATAAGAGTTTTAAACTTCGATAATGAAGGTTGGGTATTGTTAGACATGGCAAAGTGGTTGCTATAGTGGTACAGGTTTATATATGCTCGGATTAATGGTGCGTATCTTTTGTTGTCAGTTCTTGATTAATAGGGTCAGGTGGTGTAGGTGCTTAAAGGGACAATATCAGACAGGACACAATGTTAGCAAGGAGCAGGAAATGAATTGAAAAAAAGGTCAATTCGTTTTATCTTCGACCATTTGCGGATATGAGTTGAAAATCGATTGAAACTTTTACGAAAAAAAAAAAAAACAAAATAAGAAAAACGCTGACTAATTCAAATACTTAGGAGAAGATTTTTTTTTCGAGATGGAATCTATTTTGGGCTTAACTTAAAGTTGTATCTTATTCTTTCTGATATAAAATATTTATATAAAATACATTTAACTAGGTTAGTATAGTATAAACTATTGGTTTTTCATGAAAGAATGTTCTTGATAAAATTGACATTTTAAACTTTAATCTGGAAGTTATTCAGTTAAGATAAGTAGCATGAAAACGTCTCTATGGCAACATTTTCTTATATTGACGTAAAAGAATTTTAAGAGCAGGAATATTATAATTTTGAATGTTACTTTGCTATTATTAACTTATCATTAATATTACGGAATCGATAGAATTTATGAAAAACAGGAATGAAGATGAAACAAAATATTTTAAAACTTATTAAAAAAAGAGGCTGGGATGCGACCCACACTGATAACTTCCCATCCCGTCTGTCGATTTGTCTTGCTTAAAAGTTTGTCTATACATATGTATCAATTTTTACCAAACTTGCATACTATTTATTGTAGATTTTATTTTTTAATGAAAAAACGGACTGTTGGATTTTTATACAAAATTTACTGAATGTCGAAAACAATCTGTGAGGATTGAAGCCAATATTTTTAATTTTTGAAAAGTTTTTTTTTTTAGTATTGTTTTTTTTTGTAAAAAAAACTGTCAATTCGATTTTTCAAAATTTTATAGAATGTTGAAAACAATATTTCTTATAAGATAAAATTAGTTAGAAGCCAAATTATTTAGAAGCCAAAGATTATTTGAGTCGAAAATCAATTTTTACCAACTTTTGTTAATTTTTTTTAGGTTTTTAATTTTTTGTACAAAAACTGTCAATTCGATTTTTTTAAAAATTTTACTGAATGTTGACAACATTATTTTTTGAAAGGTTAAAGTAGTTTAAAGCCATTATCTCATAGTTTTGAAAAGATATTTGAGTCGAAAATCAATTTTTACGAACTTTTATTAATTTTGTTTTTAGGTTTTTATTTTTTGTAAAAAAACTGTCAATTCCATTTTTCTCAAAATTTGTCATAATATTCAAAACAATATTTCTTATAAGTTCAAATTAGTAAAAAGCCATTATCTCAAAGGTTTGAAAAGATATTTGAGTCGAAAATCAATTTTTACCAACTTTTATTAATTTTTTTGTAGGTTTTTATTTTTTAAAATAAAATTGATTATAAATGAAAAGAATATGTTTTTTATCATTGATTGATTTGATAAAAATTTGTTTAAAATGTAATGTTTAAAATAATGTATTCATGTTCTGAAGATATTTAATTTGTTTTTGAAAAATGTACGCGTCATGTATCTTGAAGAAATCAAAAGGTGTTTGTTTTATGAGCTTATATTGTTATAAAAATGGATGTTTTCCCTTCAATATATCCCCCTAAAAGTAATTATTAGTTATGTAGGTGCGAGTAAGTCATAAATTCAATTTCCATACGAAACCAATACTTGTCCCGTAGAGCAACTAAAAGTAATTTTGTTCTTAGATCTGTTTGTTTGTGCTTCTCCGCTTCAGTGGTTCCCCCATACACAGCATGTGTGATGATGATTTCCGTCACACGATAAATAATATTATGTTTTTTTTTTTTTTTTTGTGAAGTTGTCATAGCAGTTTAGGAATAGTTTTGTGTTTCTATTTAACATTAACATTTTTCTTGTCCATTAGCCCATAAAAATAAGACTTTTACTTCAAAACAAATCCGACCACTCCGATTTTGGCAAAGTTACGAACTTTCAGTAATTTTGTTTTTAGGTTTTTATTTTTTGTAAAAAAAACTGTCAATTCGATTTTTCTCAAAATTTGTCATAATATTCAAAAGAATATTTCTTATAAGTTCCAATTAGTAAGAAGCCATTATCTCAAAGGTTTGACAAGATATTTGAGTTGAAAATCAATTTTTACCAACTTTTATTAATTTTTTTTAGGTTTTTATTTTTTGAAAAAAAACTGTCAATTTAATTTTCTCAACATTTTTCAGAATGTTGAAAACAATATTTCTTACAAGATAAAATAAGTTTGAAGCCTTAATCTCAAGTTTTTGAAAAGATATTTAAGTCGAAATTTATTTATTTAATTTAATTTATTTATTTATTTATTCATCTAACAAGTACAATAGACTTTAGTAGATAACACAATATAATATTTTACATAACTATACTAAATTTATATATATATAATATTTACACAACATTTAAAATAATAGACTTGCATTCATTCCTACTCATATTAAAATCTAACAACTCTTCAAATTGATTGTAACATACTGCGGCAATATCTAAAGGATTATTCGAACCATAATTAGTAGAGTGTCTTGGTATATAAAAGAAGGCGTTATGTCTAAGTCTTAGGGAGCAAGATGGAGCATAAAAATTGAACAAAGAAAGTAAGTGTGAACTATCAATATGTCCACAAATTAAATCGTTTGCGAAAATTGTAAAATAGTAAAGTCTTCTTTTGTGAAGAGGCAATAAACCAATCAGTTGGCATCTTATCTCATAAGTTGGCATATCTGGTTTAGAGTAAATTTTGCGAAGAGCATACTTGGTAAATCTCTTTTGAATTCTTTCAATGCGTAAAGAACTTTTGTTATAATAAGGTGACCAGATTATGCAACAATATTCGAGATTCGAGCGAACCAAAGAGAAAAACAAGGATTTTAGGGTAAAGGGATCATTAAACTCTTTAGAGTTGCGAAAAAGAAACCCGAGCATAGCATTTGCTTTAGAGATTACAAAATCCATATGCAAGGCAAAATTTAACTGGGAATCGAAAACCGCTCCCAGATCTTTTTTGACCGAAACACGCAAAAGATCATTGCTAGATATTTTATACTGAAATGTTATAGGATTCTTTGACCTTGTAAAGGACATGATGGAGCATTTGTTGATATTAAGGTGTAAGCAATTGAGTTCACACCATTCCGATAATCTATCAATATCTGCTTGTAGTAGCATACAATCAGATATTGATTTAACTAACCGATAAAGTTTAAAATCATCTGCAAATAATAAGCCAGAAGAATCAAAAATACAACTAGGCAAATCGTTAATAAATAAAAGGAAAAGTAGTGGCCCAAGGTGGCTACCTTGTGGCACTCCTGAGTGATTTACAACTACTTTAGAAACATGTGACCCAATTTTAACATACTGTTTTCTATTTGTTAAGTAACTCATTATCCATTTCAACAAGGTAGAGTTAAACCCAAGACTTGCTAATTTTCGTTCCAAAATATGGAATTGAACGCGATCAAAAGCTTTGGCAAAATCTGTATAAACAGTGTCAATTTGATTGTGTTGCTCCATGTTACAAAGGCAGTAGTTAGTAAAGATGGCTAAATTAGTTACGGTGGACCTTCCACTTACAAACCCGTGTTGTGACTCAGATATCAAACTCCGTACAACAGAGTAAATTTTTCTTTTCACAATAGCTTCGAAAATTTTGGGGAGCAACTGAAGTTTGGCAATGGGCCTGTAGTTTTCGACAGTTTGCTTTGAACCGGACTTATGAATTGGAGTTACAAAAGAGTACTTCCAGTTATCCAAAAACACACCAATTGACAAAGAAAGATTAAAAATTATACGAAGGGGAGTGAGCAAATTAGATCTACAATTTTTGAAGAAAGCAGCCGGGATGTTATCAGGTGCTAGGCTATTAGACCCTTGAAGATTAGGAAGCTCAACTAGAAGATCGTCTTCTGTGATATGCAGGCTTCCTAGGTTGAGTATAGAATTATCTATACAAATATTCGAATTAGTTACGGGTTCAGCAACATAATTTGATTGAAAAAAACTTGCAAACATGTCGCAAATTTCTCTTAAATCACTACTAGTGTTGCCATTATAACTCATAGATGATGGGATACCAACCGATTTTCTTTTTGTATTCAAAAAAATTCTACAAAATTCAACATGCAATAAAGGATTTCTCAAACTATTTCTGTATACACGCTTCATTTCTGATTTAAGATTTAGTAATCGTTTGTTAAACCAGATGGGCTTATTAGAACAAGAAACTTTTTTCATAGGCAACATTTAGCAAAAACGTCTTCAATTATGTTCATAAACAGTAAGTAAACCTCTTGTAAATCAGAAAAACCGGATAAACTGAGTTCCCAATCAATTGAAGAGAGATAGTTATTTACATAATTATAATCAGCTTTAAAAAAATCATATCTGAATTCTTGTATATTATTATCAGTGCTAAAACAATTTAAAAACGACAAATCAAAAGAGATATGCAAGGCTTTGTGATGAATACTATTGTTTGAAAGTAAAAAATCAGCTTCAGTAACAGTTAAAACTAACTCTTCATAAGCAAAAACTAAATCTAAAATTCTAAAAATACTATTTGGAATGGCATTTAATTGAATACAGCTCATAGAGAGCATAGAATCAAGCACTTCAAATTCGAAATCCTTTGAAACATTACATGGAAGCAAACATTTATCATCTACGGAATAAATCCATTTTATATTACTTAAATTAAAGTCACCAAGTACTACAACATAAGAATTCGAATCTAAATTATGCACAACATTTTTTATATATGAAATATGAGCCTTATAAATACTAAAATTAGAACCAGGTGGTATATAAGATACAAAATAATAAACTTTTATGATACCGCAATCACTAGATCGAATGTAAGTGACATATATACAAATTTGCTCAATCAAAGCTGATGAATCCTCAAGGTCGACCCATTTACTATTTAGAGAAGAATGGACAGCCAACATAACTCCTCCTCCTCTTGTTAAACCAGTTTGAATTTGACAACGATCTTTCCTGTATACAACATAATTGTCGTCAAAAAGCTCAGATGTTAATATACTGTCACACAACCAAGTTTCAGTTAGAGCGATGATAGCATACGAACAATCAACTACTTCATTGAAAAAATCAGTTGTTTTTGTTCGCAAACCTCCAGTATTTTGATAGTAAATTGAACTTATATTTGAACCAAATGCAGCTATATGTCGTTGCCTAGACCCTGATTTACACCGTTTTTTGGACGAAAGTCGAAGAGTCTTACTCGTGTACCATTCGGCCAAAAATTTCCATTAAAGAAGACATCAAATAACTCAATTGGAATGCCAATTTTAAAATTTACTCTCTTAAGATTTTCATCACCACCATCTTTTTTTATGAGTTTATAGCATGGAAATTCAATTTTTTACCTACTTTGAGTAATGTTTTTTAGGTTTTTTATTTTATAAAAAAAAACTGTCAATTAGATTTTTCTCAAAATTTCACCAGATGTCCAAATTATTATTCTTCTTTGCACAAAATTGTTTTGGAGATGAAATCATATTTTAGTCGTAAAATTTTCGAGGTGACAAATTTTTTTTTCAGTTTTTTTGATTTATAAAAAAAAACCGTTAATTGGATTTTTTTTCAAAAATATACTTGTTTTGTATCACGTCACAATATATAATATAAAATTTAATTCAAGTCTCTAGTCATTGGTTCATGAGATATTTAGGTTTAACCAAAATATTCACCTTTTTTTTAAACTGCTATGGTAAATTGGTTATGGTTATTATCTGTATAACAAAATTTATTTGAAGTCAATATCTCTTCTGGTTCTTGAGCTATGGACGACGAAAAAACGTCGCGAACGTACGGACGTACGGACGTACGAACGTACGGACATACGGACGCTCAGACATCTTTCTAAAAATCTTTTATTTCGACTCTAGGGACCTTCAAACGTCGAGAAATGTCAAAATTTTCAATTTGACAAATCGGACCCATTACAATAACTTCCTATGGGAAGTTAAAAATATTAAAGAATAGAAATAATAGGCTCAACCTTGACTACAAATGGATAAATTCAAAACATAATTGCTAGAAAAATTAAATCGCTCTCGGACATTTCATATTGGAAAACAAATTTTTAGATATGTTTTTAATTCAAAAATTGAAAAATAAAGAAAATGAAAAACTTTTAACATAATTGATATAAGAAAATCGTATAATAACAATAGTGGCCTTTTTTTGGTATTGCAATTGGTGCAATAATTATTGTAAAGTTTAGAATAATAACATTAATTCTAATAAAGTTTCAAGCCCCATTGCATTGGTCTATATTTTTGAAATTTACAACCGAAAGTTTTTGAAATAAAGTACAATTTACAAGTTTGAATTTTTAATGTGTAGTTATGTACCTATAGCACTTTTTTCATAAATTCAAAACAACTAAGCAAATTTAAGTTAAAAACCTAATTTTCTAATTTTAAGCATTTACAAAAATACACGCTAAAAACAGCCATGATTTATAGTAATATTTATTTCTACAGAGTTCATGTCGAGTTTTTCTACTTTAAAATAAAAATCCTAATTTTGTTTTTTAACCATTTCGAAAATATGTCAAATATATTGGGTTGTTCTTCTAAACTTTACAACTTCTATGGGTGTATTTATTTCAATAATTCCATTTGGTTGCTTTTTCGAAGCTCTCCGTTTCCAAACCAATTATATTTCTATGAATAATTAAATTACTAATAGTCCAGTGAACTGTTTCTAACTCATAACCAAACAAAAAGTTAAACAAAATTTGTTATTCTTCTTTTGTATTTATTGAAAAAAAAACTCAAACATTTATTTTGATTACAATCAATTTAACACCTCATTTCTATTCATTTAACTGCGAAAAAAAAATCATTCCACAAATATTTCTCACCCAAGGCAGTGTTGTATACATTTTCTAGTATATTGAATTAGTTTATAAAACCTATTCAAATTGTGTTTATGGAAAAAGCTATTCATTGCTAATATAATTTGTTTGTTTTTTATTTACAGATTGTGATTTATTAGAATTTATCAAACATGGCGAAGAATCATCAGAATCAAAATCAGAACAAACCTTACCTTTTGTGTTGTTTAGTGTTATAAAAAAATAGAAAAAATATCATTCTCAGTTAAAATTAAAAAATATAAATTTTAATAAATAAAATTTCGTGAGAGGCTTAGAAGGCTTAATAAAAACACCCGCACCCACAATTCTCAATCATCATGGCCTATTGGGTGGATACGTTGCTGCTATTTATGGTTTTTGTTCAAGGTAAGTGCGCAGACCTTTTATTATTTTAATTTTGTATGATTTTATTTTTTATTGTATTTTTGTTGTTCCTCCCACAATTTGATCCCGTTTAATGTTTCACAATATTCAATTAGCAACAGCTGCAAACTGTTTAGTCACTAAAGATACAGCGCCGAGAAACCATTTCAGGAATGTGACTTCTCTCGTCTCGAACTACTTTACTTGATGGACTTGTGTCTGAACATCATCATGGAAGCAGCCAGAATCAGGCAGAAGTGCGCGGTTGTGTTCTTGTATCTTTTGTCTGATTATCCCAAACCAAAAGCAAACAAAAAACTTCAAGACCTTTGTTGTAGTTTTTTGTTTTCTGTTTTTATATGGAGGCGCATAGCTTCAGTATAGTCTTTGGTCTTCGGTCTTCGGTCTTCGGTCTTCCACATCCCAATCCCACACGTCAACAACTTTGTGCGCGATATTAAGGAAAAAGTATCTTAAGCAAAAAAAGTATCTTTAAGTAGAAAAATTAACCTCGGACAATTGCAGTCAGCGAACTAATAAAAAATGTTGCAAGTGCTTTAGAAATGCTTCCTTCGTTTTCCTTTCAGTATGCTTATTTTTTAGCTTTGGATGTTAATTCTTTTTTTCTCATTTGCCTCATATCTAATACACGTTTTGCCATCGCCATCAGCATCAGCTTCTCAGCCCCGCACTAACAGAACGCAGAACTAGGAACGTAGAACCTAATTCTATAAACACAAACAGCCATAGCGAGAGCAAGCAGAGCATTTAGCTCCTTTATGCTAACGTGCTATAGTTTATCCCAGCGGACTTTCTGGATTATGTAAATGGAAACGGTAGCAAAATGGGGAGTCACAGCTCAGAAGATTGGAATGAGAATGTGGGGATAGGTAGCAACTAGCAAGCAATATACTCGTATGTATAGAGCCATCCAGATTCAGGCAAAGGAAAAGCACGAATATGTATGGGAAAGAGCAATGCGAAGGCGGATGGTGGATGGCAGGCGGTGGTGGTGGCGGAGTTATTATATGGCGCTTCGGATTGCCTGGCATTATGTTATGCGTGATATGAGTATTTATGTTTTGATACGGGAATAATGAGTCCCTTGGGGTTAATGAAAAACGAATGAGTGAACAGCAAAAGGAAATAAAGTAGCCATATTAAGCATTTTCCTTTCAATAAGGATTAATTTGAAAAAAGAAACTGCTATACTTCTATACGCAAATATATACATAACTTCCTATACCTTTATCCTATAGCAATACCTTCTTTTCCTTTGCCTTCATATAACTGACTGACATAATATAGAAATAGAGAAGAAAATAGAGTTAATATTTTTTGCTTATTTGCATAATTGACTAAATATTTATACAATATTAGCACTCTTTTGCTAAGTCAGGTATAAGTTTTTATGAAGTAGGTATGAAGTTCAAGATATATGTATAAAGTTTATTAGGTATATTTTAGTTTTGTTTGATCAATCGCTTGTGAGCGCCCTCTATATCTCACTAACTTGATGGTGGTAAATATAACACGCTCAAAGACTATTAATCACCCATTGCTAAGCTCAGCTCACGTATTTAAGACAGGTTGTTAAAGAACGTGGATTGCGTGGATTTTTATTTTTATTTGTTTTTACTTTTTGTTTTTCTTTAAGTGTTTTTTGTTAAATGATGTATAGTTTTTACACAACAAGAAGTCAAATTGATTTTCTTCCCTTTGGATTGTTCGTTTCTAGTTGTTAATGATACTTCGAAAGTTATATTGAAACTATAGCAATACCAGACTGAACTCGGGAATTTTAAACATTTCAGATATTATTTTTGTTTTATGTCTCAAAACTGAAAAGTATTCAAGTATTCAAGTATTCAAGAGTATATTTTGGAGTGTTATAGAAAAGAAAAATTGTATAGATATGAAACGATAAGGCAGTGATTAAACTTAAATCGATAGAAAATGTTTTAAGGAATGAGACTTAATTCAAGGGTTTTCTAAATATTTTTATATTCAACATTTTTCAAAAATGAGACGGATAGAAGACTTTTTTTTATAATTTTTTTATAATATTAAGTATTAATATTTTTTTTTAATAACATCTTCAAGACAAATTTATATTATGTGTTATTAACAGTAATATGTAGTTAACTTAAAAAAAAAATACAAAATCAAATTGATCCTCGAATTAAAAAAATATGTTTGTATATTTTTTAAGAGTCGTACAAGTTAGTTCTTTGATAAAAAAAGTATACCTTAACACTTAAAACATTTGTACAGCCACTGAAACCTTTTTAGCGAACAATATTTTAAAAATTATTGCTTTAACAATACAAAAAATTGAGAGACATTTTTAGAATATTTAATTTAAAAGGAATTTTATTTTTTCTTTAAAAATCCAAATTAAAAAATCTTTTTATTTTAGTGTAGTGTATAATCTTTGAGATTTTAATTGACATTTAAAAAAAAAAACTAAAATTGTATAAGAGGTTTCCAAAAAATAGACTGAATTCTTAGTTGATTTTAGTCAATATTCCATAGGCTTAAAAATTACTATATCAATGATTTTCTTCAACCGATTTTAAGAAATACAGTATCGGTCTAGTATAACGAACGATATAATGTCCAGAGTCAATTCGTTATATCGAAAATTCGTTATATCGAAACATTTTTTTCATACAAATCTTTAGGTTAATAGAAAGTACATTTGTATTTTGCATTAATTTATTTCAAACTTCATAAAAAAAATAATCACGTACTTCACTTAATAAATAAAAAAACACATATATAACTTACATTTACATATAACGAAACATTTAAGGAATACACTTGGATTAGTTTTGTTCAAATTATGTACATAAATAGTACATACAAATATTTGTACTCATAAGTATTTAAGAAAAAAAATCGGTAACATGCATTTGTTTTTTTGGGCGTTGAATGTTATTATTGAATGCCTCTGCCCGTAAATTTCTTAGAACTAAGACTTTAGAGTTTTCAATTCAATTTTGTTCTGCCCATTGGATGCAATTGCCAAAATTTCGGAAAGCTTCGTGATGACTCATTCATTGAACTTCAGTTTCTGAGCTAGCATTTTGTTGTAACAAAAATGGGACTAAAAATCCGTTACAGTTTTGTGCATAGCGAACAGAGCAAAAAAAGACAAAAAAACACCTGTGTAATGGGAAATTGCGTATGTATCTTCCAATATTATCATAAACATACATGTTAGTAGATATTAAAACATTTACAGTAATTTTTTTTACCATCTGAAATTCGTTATTTTGTTCGTTATATAGAATATCTAATGGACTTGAAAAAAGTGTTCGTAATATCGATCATTCGTTATATCGGCATTCTTTATACTGGACCACATAAATAATTATTTTAATTTTTTTTGCGTATTTTTACAAAATAAATTGTACGATTAGATCGCACGAACTTTCCACTGTATCCATAGGCTCTTTTTACAAATATAACTTTTATTTAAAAATTTACCAATAAAATAAGTTTGTCTTAATATATATTTTTTTTTAATTAATTTTGTATACGTTAATTTTTTCAGTTATAGTTTAGAAATATTTTTAATACAGTTTTTTTTAGAGCTTATTAATATACGTTTATTTATATTAAAATTCCGTTAAAAAAATTGAAACGTTTTTAAGTTATCGTTTTTTAAAGAAAAAAAAATATATTTTTAAAAATCCAAAAAGGAAAATGTGACATTTTTGATCATTAAACATTATTAGAACGGTATAAGATCTTGTGAAGGAAAAAAACTATTGAAATCAGTTCATTAGTTATTGAGAAAACTTAAAAAAAAAAAAATAATAACTGTTCTATGGGGAGTACCCTTCTGGAGGAATACAAAAATATTTATGGTTTGGGCTGTAGGAGTGTAGGGGGCGAGAACAGACAGACAGACGGACGGAATCGGGGGACCCATTTTCGCGACGTTTTTTTCGTCGTCCATAGCTCAAGAACCAGTAGAGATATCGACTTTAAATTAAATTTTGTTATACAGATCATAATGCAGAAAGATGCAGAAAGGACTCTAACAAAAATTGCGTGGGATGTTTTTTTACCATAACAATTCAAAAAAATGTGTACATTTTGGTTACCCAAAAATAACTCACGAACCAATAACGCTAGTGACTTGAATTAACTTTTATATTATATATTGTAACGCGATACCAAACAAATATATTTTTTTGGACAAAAATACAAATAACTTTTTTTTATAAAACGAAAAAACTGAAAAAAAATATTTGTTACCTCGAAAATTTTACGAACAAAACATGATTTTATCTTCAAAATAATGTTGTGCAACGAAAAATCGCTTTTTTGACATCTCGTCAAATTGTGAAAAAAATCAAATTGACAGTTTTTTTTTACAAAAAAAAACAAAAACCTAAAAAAACATTACTAAAAGTTGGTAAACATTGACTTTAGACTTAAATATCTTTTCAAAAATTAAAAATATTGGCTCCAAACTTATTTTGTCTCACAAAAAATATTGTTTGTAATGTCAAACATTCAAAAACGTTCAGGAGTAATTTTATTCGCTATGAAATTTAAACCTAAATTGAGCATGACTCACGTGACAGCTGTGAAAAAGACCAATTCCAAAAAAAAGTATTGACATATTGAAAACGACACTCCTAAAAACCACCCTTTAGAACTGTAAAGAAATAGCAATTTTTAAATTTCCATAGGAAGTTATTGTAATGGGTCCGATTTGTCAAATTGAAAATTTTGACATTTCTCGACGTTTCAAGGTCCTTACACTCAGAGAAAAAAATAGTCATGCCAAAAGTTTTATACTTTGTCTCAAGAAAATATGTAGGTTAAAATCTGCCCAACAACTTTTTATTTTAACTTAAGAGAATAAAGTGTTATTTAAGTCTTGAAAACTTTTATTTTAAAACCAAAAATAAAGTTCTCAAAATTTAATAACTTTTATATTTAAAACGAGAACATTATTTTCAATACACGAAGTATAAACATTGTTGTCCCAAAAATTAATGTTATCGCCTATCGGTATTGTTACGTTTAAAAACGTACATTGTTGTCGTAAGAATCATTTCTTTGGGAATAGTCAAGAACTTTAATTCTTGCCCAAGGACATAGACAATTTTTTCAAAACCTCAAAATATTTAATACTCACCTAAAACCAAAATCATTTAGTCTAAAAACAAGTCCATAAGTAAGAAGAAATCATATCCTTAAGCAGTTGCTGCAATTGGTCTTGGAGGAATAATGTTAAACACAAATAAATTTACGGTTAATGTAAAAGGTATTATTTATTATTGTCAATATTGTTTTTTTTTTTATAAAAATGTTATTTACATATTACAGGTTTATGATACATGGCACTTAAACATTTTAATTAAATTAATAGATAAACAAAAATAATAACATAAAAATGAATTCCAATATACATAAGACTTAAAAACGAATAACAGTTTCCATATTGTTTAAGACTATCGACTTTACGAGTTTAAGACTTCTTGACATACTAAATACAAATTTTCTTACTTTTTTTCTACCTTTCTCCAGCAATTCTTCTCCGGAAACTGTGCATTTCAGGATAGTTTCTAAATCAAACCCTAAACTTGAAATGGTAGTGATGCTATCTGGTTTAAAAAGGTTCGACAATAGAGTTTCAGATGATATCCAACTCGAAACCATGGACAAAGTACGGTCGTTTGCACAACATGACACTAATTCACACTAAAATGACAATTTTGTATACAGGATAATTTGCTTAAAATGCTTCTTAGGCGAGAATTTTTTCAATAAAATGGATTATTTTTTGTTTTTTTTTTTTTATTCTACAATTTTATACAATAGTCACTTGATTTGGTATACTTACATCGTTTTGTTCACGCCATTTGTTAAGATTATATCTAAACTTTATTTTCTCCGATAATAATTCCCTTTTGCTGAACATTTCGTCGATTTCATGAGAATTCAACATTTTCAACAAATTCTCAGTAGAAATTTGACATTCGGCTAAAGCGTTTATTCCCTCCGTGGACATATTCCACTCTTGAAACAACTCATGCACTATAGTGTCCAAATTTATAATTTTAACTTCTTCACTTATATTGTCCATTATTTTAATAATAAGTTATTTTTAAATCACAACAAACTCACGAGTCACTCCTGCACTTTATAAAAATCATATAGAAATGAACTAACGACCAGAATAAATTAAACAATTAGATTTTGCAATTCTTAGGATAGCAAGAAACAAAACTCATTTGATTTAAAAACTTCGTTCTTAGCCTGGTGATGGCTTTGGGTTGTGTGTGTGGTATTTGCTTTTACACAAACAAAATTAACAGTTAGATTTTGCAGTTCAAGAATTACGTTTTTGTTGAGAAGCACAAAACATTTGAATCAAAAATTTCGTTCTTAATGTGATGGTATCGTTTTGTTCGTGTGTGTTTAAGTAAAGTTACACATGCAACTTAATTTTTGTTTCCAAGATGATCCAGATGGGGTTCCATATAAGCAAGAAAATATTGTGTGTTAGTGCACGACACACTAAAACTAGGTAGGCATAGTAAAAAGCATTAAACACCTTATAAGACGACCGGCGTTGTTATTTTAAGAATTAAATATTTGCTTCCAATTTTCATTCCCGAAAATAAATATTTTATTTTTATTCCAAAAAAGATTCCCTGTTGACGAATGTTAAATCTTCCAATATGTTGATTCAACTACTATATTTTTGAAAAAGTTCTTGTTTTGAGAAAACGTTCTTGAGCTAAAAATTAAAATGTTAAAATTTTTCAAATGCGAGTTGTTAAGTTGCCAACAATGTTTTTTTCTCTGAGTGTAGAGTCCAAATAAAAGATTTTTAGAAAGATGTATGTGCTTGCGTGTGTACGTATGTTCGTAAGTCCATACGTTCGCGACGTTTTTTTCGTCATCCATAGCTCAAGAACTAGTAGAGATATCGACTTCAAATAAATTCTGTTATACAGATAATAAGGCAGAAAGATGCAGAAAGGGCTCTCAAGAAAATTGCGTGGGTAGTTTTTTTTTACCATAACAGTTTAAAAAAAGGTGAACATTTTGGTTAACCCTAAATATCTTACGAACCAAAAACGCTAGAGACTTGAATTCAATTTTATATAATATATTGTAACGTGATACCAAACAAGTATATTTTTTGGAAAAAAATCAAATTAACGGGTTTTTTTGTATGTAAATCCAAAAAAAAACTGAAAAAAAAATTTGTCACCTCGAAAATTTTACGACTAAAATATGATTTTATCACCAAATCAATTTTGTGCAAAGAATAATAACGTTTTCAACATCTGGTAAAATATTGAGAAAAATCGAATTGACAGTTTTTTTTATAAAAATTAAAAACTTAAAAGAAAATTTAACAAAATTTGGTAAAAATTGATTTTCGACTCAAATATCTTTTCAACAATTTGAGATAATGGCTTCTAACTAATTTTTATTTATAAAAAATATTGTTTTCAACATAAGAACAAATTTTGAGAAAAATCGAATTGACAATTTTTTATAATAATAATAAATAACAAACTCTTTTCAATTCATAGAAAATATTGTTTTCGATATTCAGTAGTTTTTTTTATAAAAATTCGACAGTCCGTTTTTTCATAAAAAAATAAAATCTACAAAAAATAGTACGCAAATTTGGTAAAAATTGATGTTCGGTTCGTGATATCTCTCAAATTAATTTCATTCATCCAATTTGTAAAAATTTAAGAAATGGTATTTAAATTGGTACAAAATTGTTTTCGACTAAAAATCTATTTAATAAAACTAGATTTTAAACTAAACTGAACTAAACTATGAAATATATTGTTGGTAATTTTAAAATTTTTAAGAATAATTTAACTAACAACTTTTTTAACCCAGCACGAACTTTCAAACTTTTAAGCAAAACAAATCGACAAACGGGATGGGAAGTTATCAGTGTGGTTCGCATCTCAGCCTCTTTTTCTATTTATAATTAATTTTCTTACTTAAAAAAAATAAGTACCTACAACAATTTTATTCTCAAAATTGAATGTCTTGAAAAACGCAAAAATATCAGTTTGGTATATATTTACTTACCTTCATTAGTTAATAAAATTCAACTTGTATCAGTTTTTTAAATTTAAATGTAAGTTATTCGAATAATTTGTTTTGAGCTCAATATTTTTAGTTTTCTTTTTCAAATTGATTGAAGTGTCTAGGATAAATTGTAAATACAAATAAACATTTTCAACATTAACCTGGAGCATAATTTTCAATTGAAGTTATCGCTTAACCCTGCCTGTATTATTAAATTATCTCATACACATTTATTAAAATAATTTAATTAAATTAATGTTCTTGTTACTGGAAAACAAGATAGATAAAATGTCTTGTATACGTGTTTAAACTATATAACCACAGGTCATTAAAGGGTTGAAGGGTATTGCCTTAGAAAAGGAATATATACAAAAATTGACACTGTCCCTTTCTATTCTATAGACACTACTTCAGTTTCGTACAAATGAAAAATTAAATTTCAAAAATAATACCGACCAAGTCCATAAAATCCAATCGTGTATTTTATTTGAAACTCTCTTATTTATATTTAAGTCAAAAATATTTATGCTTTTATTCTTTTACTTAAAAAAATAACAACTTAGCGCCACCAAAATAATCTACATATTTTTCAAAATAAAATAAAATGTTTCTTTGATGGCATTGATATAGATGTTCCTCTTTCACATTTATACTAATAAAATTTGTAAACAAGCCACAAATTGTCACACGACAACCTTGTCAAAAAATGACATTGACAAGTTTGTTATCTCATTTATCATTAATGATGATGACAAAATTGTCGTGACAAATTTGTCAGCTTACATGACAAGTTATGTCACCAGTCAATATATGTCTTATGAATTGAAAATTTATATTAGACAAGTGTGGACAATTTGAAGAATTGGACCGTGAAAAACGAATTTTGTTATCTTTTTATAATTAAAATTACACTTTTATAAATAGTTAATTGTGACAGAAATATTAATTTTGAAACAAAAATTTAATTAATTTGCTTTTAATATTGTGGCAAGAGTACGATAACTCAGGCGACAAGATATTATAACGGATTTTTTTAAGAATAGTTAAAAACAAGCATTTTTTACTATGGGAGGGGGGTCTATCTCCCCCCGTTTAGGCGGAAAGGGCAATTTAAAAAAAAATGATTATTTAAAATGGAAAAAAATAATTAAAAAATGCGGTAATGCTTACAATTAAGTTTTATACATTTTCTTAAAGCTAACATTCTGTTCTATTAGCCAGTTTTTAAATAAAGTCAAAACTATGCGTAGTTTTTGAAAAATTTTATTTTAAACTTAAAATTTGAGTAAAAAAAAGTTAAAAAAAGGTTTAAAGTGCAATTTTGCAATGCTTCAAGATTATCTAGCATTGTTTTTATTTCAGAATTTATTGATCTTATTTGTTTTTTTAAAAAATTATAACGAAAATAAATACAAATAAAAAAAGAGGCTGGGATGCGACCCACACTGATAACTTCCCATCCCGTCTGTCGATTTGTCTTGCTTAAAAGTTTGTCTATATGTATCAATTTTTACCAAATTTGAGTACTATTTTTTGTAGATTTTATTTTTTTTATGAAAAAAAACGGACTGTTGGATTTTTATAAAAAAACTACTGAATATCGAAAACAATATTTTCTGTGAAATAAAATAAGTTTGAAGGCAATATTTGTAATTTTTGAAAAGCTATTTGAGTCGAAAGTAAATTTTTACCAAGTTTTGTATTGTTTTTTTTTAGGTTTTTATTTTTTGTAAAAAAAACGGTCAATTCGATTTTTCTCAAAATTTTATCGAATGTTGAAAACAATATTTCTTATAAGTTAAAATTAGTTAGAAGCCAGTACCTCAATTTTTTTAAAAGATATTTGAGTCGAAAATCAATTTTTACCACCTTTTATACATTTTTTTTAGGTGTTTATTTTTTGTAAAAAAAAACTCTCAATTCAATTTTTCTCAAAATTTTTCCTAACGTTGAAAACCAACTTTTGTTAAATTTTTTTTAGGTTTTTAATTTTTTGTAAAAAAAACTGTCAATTCGATTTTTTTAAAAATTTTACTAAATGATGACAACAATATTTTTTGAAAGATAAAAATAGTTTAAAGCCAATATCTCAAAGTTTTGAAAAGATATTTGAGTCGAAAATCAATTTTTACTAACTTTTATTAATTTTTGTTTAGTTTTTATTTTTTGTAAAAAAAACTATAAATTCGATTTTTCTCAACATTTTTCAGAATGTTGAAAACAATATTTCTTATAAAATAAAATAAGTTTAAAGCCTTAATCTCAAGTTTTTGAAAAGATATTTGAGTCGAAATTTAATTTTTACCAACTTTGAATAATGTTTTTTTTTAGGTTTTTATTGTTTGTAAAAAAACTGTCAATTCAATTTTTCTCAAAATTTTATCAGATGTGAAAAACATTATTCTACGTTGCACAAAATTCGTTTGGAGATGAAATCCTATATTAGTCGTAAAATTTTCGAGGTGACAATTTTTTTTCAGTTTTTTTTTGATTTATAAAAGAAACCGTTAATTGGATTTTTCCAAAAATATAATTGTTTTGTATTACGTTACAATATATATTATAAAATTTAATTCAAGTCTCTATCATCATTGGTTCATGAGATATTTAGGTTTAACCAAATTGTTTACCTTTTTTTTTAAACTGCTATGGTAAGAAAACCACCCAAGACATTTTCTTGAGAGCCCTTTTTGAATCTTTCTGCATTATTATCTGTATAACAAAATTTATTTGAAGTCGATATCTCTTCTGGTTCTTGAGCTATGGACGACGAAAAAAACGTCGCGAACGTACGGACGTACGTACACACGCACGCACAGACATCTTTCTAAAAATGTTTTATTTCGACTCTAGGGACCTTGAAACGTCGAGAAATGTCAAAATTTTCAATTCGAAAAATCGGACCCATTACAATAACTTCCTATGGGAAGTTAATAAAGCGTTAGTTTAATTTCTTACAAAATATTTGATTTTTGAATATCAAAATGACGCTTCTAACTGGAAAACCCTGTTTGTAAAATCAATCAATTGCTTCAAACACAAAGCGAATAGTTAAAGATTCATCTTCATATGAAAACATAAAACTTTATTTATTTATAATTTAGCTCTTACAATAATTTTACATTAAGGTAGGTTCAAATATTAAATTACATTCGTATATATGCGAAATCTCTCTGAATCATCAAAATCGACACAATATATATTTACCATTTCTATAATAGTTCCTAATTTACCCAATTTAAATACATTAGCATATTAGTCTAAATCTAAAACATATAATATTTAGATACATACCATCAGTTCCAAATTTAAACCAATATCAAAATATTTTGATTTTCTTACCAAAATTTATTATCTATCAACAATGAATCTAAATGTATCCATCAGATAAACAATAAAATCAAATATGTTTGTATATTAAAACTATTATATATTAACTCATGTACGAGTATCTACTTAAAATTTTCCAATATCCTTATATAAGAGGCATTGTTATTTAAAGTAAAAAGTTGGTATGAATTGGTACTTAATTATTTTATTTGTAAAATGCATTTTCCAATTTGCATTTACAATTTCAATTAATCAAACAAAAAATCAATCTTTGCCATTCCTATAAAATATAAACATAGGGGTCGGTTTTGCTCATAAAATATATATGTATACAAGAATTACAAATCGAAGAGAAGATTTCAATCTTTTATGTATATAAAATACAAAAACAAACATACCTCATGCTGTATCGGATTAAATCAAGAAAATCTATATATAATAATTGAAAGAAAATCGAAATAATTTATCCAACGATTACCGTTTCAAATTTAAACAATCAATTGGAAGGAAGTTTTGTTAAACAACCAATACCCTATACATTATACACAGATTCAAGATTAAGATAGATAAGGGTTTTATTCCTACCTTCCTTTAGCTTATGCTCTCTTCTGGGTAGGTTGGTAAGTTAAGGTATATGTATCTTCAACGATACCTGAAGTGAAAAAAAAAAAATGCAAAAGATATTTTGATAAATGACAATGTCAATTGAATCAGAAGGGCAACACAAATCCATAGATACTTTTTTTTTTGCTGTACACAATTGATTACTCTTCTTGTTTCGTGAATATATATCTATACAACATTGTTTTCACTCGGGGCTTTAACTATACTCGAACATCAGATTGGAATTTATCTTTTCTTTTTTTTCGACGTGTTTTACTTAAGCATTATTGAATAATGCACGATTCAGTGATGGCGCATAAGAAATATAATGTAGCTTTAACACTTTTTGAAAAGAGATTTTTATCGAAATTCAACGATTTATAGTAGCTACTTATACTGAACGAGTGAGTATATATGTTTGCCTTGAGGTGGTTGGTAAGGATTGTTGTCGAAAATCACCCTCACGCTTTTCAAATAAAACTTTTCCTTTCTCGACAACAAATTTGGGTCACATTTTATGGCACGTCATGGTATGGTATACATGTAGGTTTCGTAGTATAAAACTTTTTTGATAAATAAATAGAAAGAAAAAATATTCTATAACAACAAGAGTATCGAAAATCTATCCCAATAGATTATTTGTGCTGAAGAAGCTCTCCTCATATTTTACTTTTTAGCAACTCGACAACAATTCTTTGTATGCAGCACGTTTCTATGTTGTCATGAAGTTGAAACAAAACAAAAAAACGGGCAATGGAAAAAGTTTTGAGAAATAATTATTTTGAAATTTTCAATGGGTAATCATTAACATAGCAAACTTACTGAATCGGAAAATGCTCATAGGTACCATTTTCTACAGAACACATAATTATTAAAAATATTAAGGTATTTATTTCTTAAGAATTTTGAATAAATTGTGATACGTCAATGCTCATAATTGCTGAATAATCAATCAGATTATGTTTCAGAAATATAGGACAAATTTAATAACATTTTCTATAGAAAATTTTTACCCAGAAGGTCAATAATTAAAAATTATTAAATTTAAGATTTTAATCAAATTTGAATTGGCTTTAATGTACTGTCTTGTTTGCTTCAGTTTGTACAAATGGATCGAATTAATGTGAAATACAGGATTTTCCAATTAGAGGTTTAATTTTGATATAAAAAAGAGGTTGGAAATAATATAATGTATTAGCCAAATTGGAGCTATGGCTTTCATTAAAAGCTCCAAATCCTGTTCATGAAATTTTGTCACGAATTTCATCTTTAAAGTATTGAATCAATTGTTAAGCAGTAGCATAGACAAAAATTACGATTGTTAACATCCCATAGTATAGGAAGTTATTGTAATGGGTCCGATTTGTCGAATTGAAAATTTTGACATTTCCCGACGTTTCAAGGTCCCTAAAGTCGAAATAGAAGATTTTTAGAAAGATGTCTGTGCGTGCGTGTGTACCTACGTTCGTACAACCGTTTTTTTTCGTCGTCCATAGCTCAAGAATCAGAAGAGATATCGACTTCAAATAAATTTTGTTATACAGATAATAATGCAAAAAGATGCAGAAAGGGCTCTCAAGAAAATTGCTTGGGTGGTTTTTTTACCATAGCAGTTTAAAAAAAAGGTGAAAATTTTGGTTAACCCTAAATATCTCATGAACCAATGACGCTAGAGACTTGAATTAAATTTTATTTTATATATTGTAACGTGATACAAAACAATTATATTTTTGGAAAAAAAATCCAATTAACAATTTTTTTATAAATCAAAAAAACTCAAAAAAAAATTTGTCACCTCGAAAATTTTACGACTAAAATATGATTTCATCTCCAAAACAATTTTTTGCAACGAAGAATAATGTTTTTGACATCTGATAAAATTTTGAGAAAAATCGAATTGACAGTTTTTTTACAAAAAATAATAACATAAAAAAAAAAAAAAAAAGTTGCTAAAAATTGAGTTTTGACTAAAATATGTTTTCAAGACTTTGAGATATTGGCTTTAAACTACATTTATCTTTCAAAAAATATTGTTTTCAACATTCAGTAAAATTTTGAAAAAAATAGAATTGACAGTTTTTTTACAAAAAATTAAAACCTAAAACAAAATTAACAAAAGTTGGTAAAAATTCATTTTCCACTCAAATATCTTTTCAAAAATTTGAGATTATGGCTAATTTTATCTTATAAGAAATATTGTTTTCAACATTCGATAAAATGTTGAGAAAAATCGAATTGACAGTTTTTTTTTTATAAAAAATAAAAAACCCAAAAAAAACATTATTCAAAGTTGGTAAAAATTGAATTTCGACTCAAATATCTTTTCAAAAACTTGAGATTAAGGCTTAAAACTTATTTTATCTTATAAGAAATATTGTTTTCAAAATTCTGAAAAATGTTGGAGAAAAATCGAATTGACAGTTTTTTTACAAAAAATAAAAACGTAAAAAGAAATTAATAAAAGTTGGTAAAAATTGATTTTCGACTCAAATATCTTTTCAAAACTTTGAGATATTGGCTTTAATTATCGTTTAAAAAATATTGTTGTCAACATTCAGGAAAATTTTGAAAAAAGCGAATTGACAGTTTTTTTACAAAAAATTAAAAACCGAAACAAAAATTTAACAAAAGTTGGTAAAAATTGATTTTTGACTCAAATATCTTTTCAAAAATTTAAGATAATGGCTTCTTACTAATTTTTACTCATAAAAAATATTGTTTTCAACATTAGGAAAAATTTTGAGAAAAATCGAATTGACAATTTTTTTTACAAAAAATAAAAACCTAAAAAAAATGTATAAAAGGTGATAAAAAATGATTTTCGACTCAAATATCTTTTCAAAGCTTTGAGATATTGGCTTTAAACTACTTTGATCTTTCAAAAAATATTGTTGTCAACATTCAGTAAAATTTGTAAAAAAAAAAACGAATTGACAGTTTTTGTACAAAAAATTAAAAACCTAAGAAAAATTTAACAAAAGTTGGTAAAAATTGATTTTCGACTCGAATATCTTTTCAAAAATTTAAGATAATGGCTTCTAACTAATTTTTACTCATAAAAAAATATTGTTTTCAACATTAGGAAAAATTTTGAAAAAAATCGACTTGACAATTTTTTTACAAAAAATAAAAACCTAAAAAAAAATTTATAAAATGTGGTAAAAAATGATTTCGACTCAAATGTCCTTTTAAAACTTTGAGATATTGGCTTTAAACTAATTTTATCTTTCAAAAAATATTGTTGTCAACATTCAGGAAAATTTAAAAAAAAAATCCTAAAAATAGTACGCAAAAAAATTAATACATATAGACAAACTTTAAAGCAAGACAAATCGACAGACGGGATGGGAAGATATCAGTGTGGGTCGCATCCCAGACTCTTTTTTTGTTATTTGTTGTAGCAGGTAGGGTCAAGGCCACCTAATCAAAAATTGACGTCGTTGATTGCATCAATATCTTCTAATTCCTAGCATAAAAATTCATTGATCACATGTTGCGTTAGCGTCAAGTAAGTAAGTTTCAATGAAACTGACAGGTCTACTATTGACATGGTCAACTAACTTGTTCCAAAACTTACGTTTTTTTTTCCCGAAGTTTCACTATTGCTGGTATAATTTTTCAAAACTGTGACTTACAAATTTTTTACCATTTTTGGAGTAAATTAAAAAGATATTAGTGCTTTGTACGTAGATTTTACTTATCAAACGTCATAAGATAAAAGCGTAAAAGTGAAAGCTGTGCAAATAGTGGGCTATTTAAAATGAGACCTGCTCTTATTAGAAACCCTTTTTTTTAATTCCATCTGATTCCAGTTGTCGATTCTCTCCTCTTTAGCTGTTGTAGTCCTACTTAGAATGTTTAAAAAAATAATACCAGAGTATTTTTGTTGATAAGTTTCAGGACCATACAATGAAGCTTTTTATCATTCCGAATTGTTTGACGTCTCGGGGATAGAGTGATAGAATGATCATTTGCACTTGACCTTGAAAGCTTTTTCCGTCAATGGTGACTTGATAAAGCAGGTTGAATAATAATTATTAATAACCAATGGTCGCTGTCAGCTGTTAAAATTCGGAAGTTTTTATTGAAATACCCTTTAGAAACCCTAATGTTTGTGTTCGATTTTATCGTTGTACCACCAGGTTACATTAAAATCTGCGAAATTCCATAAAAACCTACCTTCTCCATCGCCAGTAATCATATCACTTAAAAACCGAACCATAAAAGCAAATTTTAAGCTTTTAAGTTTGACTTCAGAGCCTTGAATTTGGAAAATCAAAAAAACTCAAAAAAAGAACCCATGAAACCGAAGGTACACCGATTGAGTCATAAAAAGATTATATGCTTTTTTTCCTAAGTGAAATGCACATCTTTTGCTGCCATATTCTCATCCAAGCACGTATCGTTAAACCTAAACGTAACGACACCCAGGTTTTCACTTTGCATTTCGAAAGCCTTTTTTACAGGTCACACAAACGATTCAACGAGCGGCGCGGTAGTGGTGGTGTGTATTATGTATGCTTTTGAAAGAGCCGTAAAAGAGCTCGATTTGCTGTTGCTGGTAGTTCGCTAACTCTATGCCATGCCATCATCATTAGGCATGCCTTATGCCTATAAGGGAGGAGATGCTATCAAGACTCATAGTCATAGTCATAATACAGACCGCTTCATAAAATTAGCAGTAAAAATAAATTGTATTGCCTATAAATCATGAAGCATTGCGCTGAAAGTGCAGGATATTTAGAAAAGTTAAATAGTAAAAATGGCGCAAGAGATGATGAACAAAAAAAAAAAATACTACCTACCACCTTCCAAACTATTTCCTGCAACTAGATGGCTCTGTGGCTCACAGGAGAATAATAATAAATTTTTATTCACAAATTGTCGAAGTGGAATAAAACATGTCGAAAGTTGAGAGTTTTCTTCTTATTTTGTGTGTGTGTGTTTGTTCGTTTTAAGTTTGGAGTTTGACATTTTAAGAGGCTTTTTTAACTGGTATTTTATTTTAACGTTTATTTTTTTACGAGGATGTCAGTAGAGGGAAATTATATACTCAGACTCACCCCACAGAAGGTATAGGAACTCTCCTTTATCCTTCCAAGGATGATAAACTAGGTGTGGGATCATAAGCCATGTGTGCAATGTGCATTGTGCATATCGTTTATAGCCGCATGTAAAGCAAAGATGGGTCATCAGATATTGGTCAGGTATTGTGTGCATAGCCAAGGTACCTGCCTTACATGATGGTGTAAGGTGATGGAGGTTGTAAAATTTAATACTTTTGACCATAACTTTAAAAAATGTTCGGTTCGAGAGTGCAGCATGGACTGTTGGTAAGTGATAAGGAAAAGTAGTGCTGTAGAACAGATTTTAAGTGTTTTTTTTTGTTTCTAGGTAGTAAATTCTGTTCACTTTTTATGTTGCGTTGAAGTAAACAAGTCTGTAAGGAGCCAATAGATAAATCAAATGCAAGGCTCTTCTCTGCGAAAACGTCAGGAAAGAAATCAAAATAAAAAAGACGATAGCTTTTCGAGAACAAAAAAATATAGATTTAAGAAACTTATAGAACTATCAACCATTTCCCTGGTGAGAATTGAGAGGATGCTTTACTTTTTCGTGACAAGAGATAGTCTTACAGGATTTGTCAATCACCTGTGAAAAGCAGTGCACCTTTGACCAAAGTATTAGAAATTAGAAAAAAAAAACATAACGATAAGAAATTGAAACATTCATGTAGGCCATATTTAGGTAGGCTTTTTGGGGATGGGAGGTTTTGAAAAAAATTATCTCAAAACAACAAGTAGCACTCCACACAATTTCAAGCTCTTAGTTTTATCGGACATTGATATAACAGTGCGCTGGATCAGTACATACTTACATACAATTCTGAACATTTCTGAATTATTCACATATCGATGAAAATTGGTAAGGAGTTTTGGTCATCATTGTAACCAAATGATAAAAAGTCTCCAAAAATCTTATATGTTAGAATAAAAAGTTATAAAGGTTATTTGCTTATGAATTTTGAATAGTGAATGATTAAAATAATATGTTTGAATATATTGTTTTTTAAATTATTATATTTATTAAGGGATTTTTGAATGGACTAGTATTTTGAAGCTGTCATTTTTTGACATTTGACTACGCTATAGTTTAAACTGAAATAATACACACTTAAATAACGCATTCAAATTGTATACAATGTTGAAAATTTTGCAGTAACTAGTTCCCAAAAATAAAGCACATTCGAGTCGTCGTCGTTAAGCACTCTTCAGGTAGTAGTTCATAGTGTTGAAGAAAACCCATATTTATCAATTTCATGTTGAGATTTAGAATAAGCACTTCCACAAACGCCATATCCATGTATTTTCCATACAGAATTAGGTCTTCAGTTAAGAAAGATAATAAAGCAAGCTACTAGCGATTGCAAATTCGAAAAACAAATGATCCGGAAAAGTCATCTTCAGTGATGAGGTCCATTTCCACCTCGGAAACTACGTTGATAAGCTAAAATTGTAGCGTTTAGGGCTTGGAAAATTTAAGAATTATTGCTGAAAAACTCTCCACATCCAACATGTCATTGTTTGGTGCAGTTTTTGCGATAGCGACGTCCGTAATTTCAGGATACCATTTTTAATCGGAGAAATCTACTAAATTTAGTTTTAAATAAAATAAGAATAAAAGATGTATAGGTATAAATCATTTACAAAACTATTGAATATGTGTTTTGTTTATTGCTATTTAAAAAAAAGTAAAAAATTTAATTGATTACAAATATCTCTTGCACCAATAACTCAAGTGATTTCAATTAAATTTTGAAAAATTACGTTTTCCATAACTAGTACGTTTTTAAAGAAATCGAATTAACATATTTTTTGTTTTAAAACTATTATTTTTAAATTTTCGACTTGAAACTAATTTTATTTTATAAAAAAAAAATATTTTTTAAAATTTGGAAAAATCCCTTTTATTTTTTATTTATAAAAAATAAAAACCTAATAAAGATACAACACAAATTTGAAAAAAAACTGTTTTTCGAGGCAAATATCTTGAGAACAAGCAAAAACTATATTAAAATTAAACTTATTTTATCATGTGCAAGCTTTCAGTTAATTTTTTCGAAAAATTCAAATGACAGGTATTTTTACAAAAACCGAAAACCTACAATAGCAACTAAAAGCTTATTTCTAAAAGCTTTATTAACTTCCCATAGGAAGTTATTGTAATGGGTCCGATTTGTCAAATTGAAAATTTTGACATTTCTCGACGTTTCAAGGTCCCTAGAGTCGAAATAAAAGATTTTTAGAAAGATGTCTGTGCGTGCGTGTGTACGTACGTCCGTACGTTTGCGACGTTTTTTTCGTCGTCCATAGCTCAAGAAGCAGAAGAGATATCGACTTCAAATAAATTTTGTTATACAGATAATAAGGCAGAAAGATGCAGAAAGGGCTCTCAAGAAAATTGCGTGGGTGGTTTTTTTACCATAACAGTTTAAAAAAAAGGTGACAATTTTGGTTAACCCTAAATATCTCATGAACCAATGACGCTAGAGACTTGAATTAAATTTTATATTATATATTGTAACGTGATACAAAACAATTATATTTTTGGAAAAAAATTCAATTAACGGTTTTTTTATAAATCAAAAAAACTGACAAAAAAAATTTGTCACTTCGAAAATTTTACGACTAAAATATGATTTCATTTCCAAAACAATTTTGTGCAATGAAGAATAATGTTTTTGAGATCTGATAAAATTTTGAGAAAAATCGAATTGACAGTTTTTTTACAAAAATAATAACCTAAAAAAAATAAAAAAAAAGTTGGTAAAAATTGAGTTTTGACTCAAATATCTTTTCAAGACTTTGAGATATTGGCTTTAAACTACTTTTATCTTTCAAAAAATGTTGTTTTCAACATTCAGTAAAATTTTGAAAAAATAGAATTGACAGTTTTTTTACAAAAAATTAAAAACAGAAAAAAAAATTTAACAAAAGTTGGTAAAAATTGATTTTCGACTTAAATATCTTTTCAAAAATTTGAGATTATCGCTTCTAACTAATTTTAGCGTATAAGAAATATTGTTTTCAACATTAAGAAAAATTTTGAAAAAAATCGAATTGACAGTTTTTTTACAAAAAATAAAAACCTAAACAAAAAAATTAATAAAATTTGGTAAAAATTGATTTTCGGCTCAAATAGCTTTTCAAAAATTAAAAATATTGGCTTCAAACTTATTTTATTTCACAGAAAATATTGTTTTTTATATTTAGTAATTTTTTTATAAAAATCCAACAGTCCGTTTTTTCATAAAAAAAATAAAATTTACAAAAAATAGAACGCAAATTTGGCAAGAATTGATACATTTAGACAAACTTTTAAGCAAGACAAATCGATAGACGGGATGGGAAGTTATCAGTGTGGGTCGCATCCCAGCCTCTTTTTTTATTACATACGATGCTGTTATTTAAATCTTTAAGAAATATCGACAACCGGGCAGGAATAGAAACTTATTGTTGTGGGTTGCATTTGCATCCCATCCTCTTTTTACTTGCGACACATAGGAACCTTATGGCAAGTATTGCATTCGTACAAAATTTTAATCAAACATAACACTACGATTGTAGAGGAATCGATAAAAGTGCTTCCCCTGATTCCGTCTGTCTATCCTCAAACCATTGGGTCAATTAAGTTAAAACTTGGAACTCAAGGTTTTAAGTCGATTCGCGTAAGTTGTTTTTTTTCTGTTTTTTCTTTGAAGACTAAAAATAACAGTATTAATTTTTTGGTCAAAAATCGAAAATTTAAATTTTCTCAAAAATGAATCGATAGATTTTTATTAAATTTGGTCTAAAATGTTTGTTCGTAACTTGGCTTCTTTTAATAAAAAAAATATTTTTGTATTCCTCCAGAAGGGCACCCCCATAGAACTTTTATTTTGTTTTTAAGATTCCTCAAGAATTATTGAACCCATTTCATTATTTGTTTTTCTGTACAAGGTCTTTTATTGCCTTGATAGTGTTTGATGATTAAAGAGTTCTTGGGTTCGATCCCTGCCTGTGCCACCTAAATATAAAAACGCGTTAGTGATTCTATGGGACCAATCTTTTTTCGCACTCGTACTGTGGCGAGAGTCCTAAAAGATCTTAACATACATAAATCCGCTGGTCCGGATGGTATCCCCACTATTGTTCTGAAGAGGTGTTCTTCAACGCTAGCAAAACCACTGCGTAAGCTTTTTCATCTGTCCTACTCCTCAGGTCTCGTTCCGAGTGGATGGAAAACCGCATTTGTCCAACCTATTCCCAAAAAAGGCGAATCTTCCTCACTCTCTAATTACCGACCGATTGCACTTACGTCCCTTCTTTCCAAGGTCATGGAAACGCTGATTAATTATCAGCTTAAGAAATATCTCGAGGAACGGAAGCTTCTTAATTACCGGCAATACGGCTTTCGTAGCAATAGGTCCACTGGTGATCTCATGGTTCATCTCACCGAACAATGGAACAAATCTTTACATCGTTTTGGAAAAAGTAAGATTATTGCATTCAAGTCTGAAACCCATAAAATAAATGCTGGTGTTCCCCAGGGCTCCGTTTTGTCTCCGACCCTCTTCCTCATTTTTATAAATGATCTCCTGTCTGTTACTTTTAATCCAATACATTGTTGACGATAGCACTCTTAGCTTTTCATATTCGTTTCCAGACTCACAACCCTCCTCTTCGGATGTGGAACTGCAACGACAAAATATGATTAGCTCATTAAATTCCGACCTACACAGCATTGTACACTGGGGAATAAAAAATCGTGTGGAATTTAATACTTCGAAAACGCAATGCTGTCTTGTATCGTTAAAGCGAGATAAACCCTCTTTGCCACTATCTATGAGTGGCACTTGCATCAACGAAACGAAAAATCTCGACATCCTCGGAATGTGCATCAACAACCACCTTTTGTGGAGCGATCACATACGCGATGTTGCCAAAAATGCCGCAAGATGTCTAGGTTTTTTGAGACGTTGCAAGAAATTTTTCTCTCCGTCTGATCTGGCTACAATCTACAAAACTTATATACGTCCGAAACTTGAATATAACTCTCATCTCTGGGCTGGTGCTCCAGTAACTTATTTAAGCCTCTTGGACAGTATTCAAAGTAGAGCTTTTAAAATGATTGGTGACATTAACATCATCAACTCGTTTACGGCACTCGAACATCGACGCAAGGTTTCTTGTCTAACTCTTTTTTACCGTTATTTTAACGGACTATGCTCTAGTGAAATAGCCAGTTGCATTCCTCCCCTTAAACAATTTAACCGTAATACTCGCGCTTCTAAGAATGCCCATCAGTTTACCCTTGAGCCCAACTTCGGCCGTACTATGAAGTACAGAGATTCATTTTTTAGCCGTACTACGCGAATGTGGAACGCCTTGCCACGCTCTATGTTTCCCTATCATTGCAATGTTCAGGAGTTCAAAATCAATGTACACCGACACCTCCTATCCAACCCTTCCCTCCTTTCCTAATGCTCACACTGTGTCTTTGGCATATTAAAGGTATAAAAAAACCCTTTTAGTGTTCGCTAATTATAAAAAAAAACAAAAAAAAAAGTTTTCACGGGTACTGCCTCTCCAAGAGTAATTCTCGTCATGAAAAGTGCTTTCTCAAATTACGAGGGCGGGTCAATAAGTCCGTGACTTTTTGAATTTCTGACCTCTTTACTGAAACAGCAACACTGCTCCTGTCAACAGGCATCTGTCATCTGACTCCTGTCAAAATTTAAACTTGCTGCGTCAGTTAGTTTGTGTTTGACAGCTATTTTTATCAGACTACTCACTAATTTGAGGAGAAAATAGAAAAAAATGAATTTCGTGTTACGCATTATTCGCTTATTACGCATTATTTCTTGCGAAAAAAAACCACTACCGAGACCAAGGCGAAGCTTGATAAATGCTATGGGGACTCTGCACCATCGATTTCAATGGTAAAAAAGTGGTTTACTGAATTTCGTTGTGGCCGTACAAGCACTGAAAATGCCGAACGTCCTGGACGCTCAGTTGATGTCTCTACACCCGAAACAATCGAAAAAATTCACGATATCGTGTTGGCCGACCGAAGATTGAAAGTGTGAGAGATTGTGGAAGCCGTAGGGATCTCGCATGTCTCAGTGGTTTCAATTTTGAATGATCACTTGGGCATGAGAAAGATTTCCGCAAGATGGGTGCCGCGTTCTTTTCCACCAAGACAATTCAAGGGTGCAGTTGGCATGGCAAAAATCCATGAATTGGGCTATGAATTGCTCCCTCATCCACCCTATTCTCCAGATTTGGCTCCGAGAGACTACTTCTTGTTTCCAAACCTGAAGAAATGGCTTGGTGGAAAAAAATTTGACTCCAATGATGAAGTCATCTCGCAAACAAAGGCCTATTTTGAGGACCTCGACAAATCATTTTTTTTTGGAAGGGATACAAAAATTGGAGAAGCGTTGGACAAAGTATATAGAGTTCAAGGGAGACTACGTTGAAAAATAAAATTATTTTTTTATCAAAACATCTGTGTTTTATTCCAAAAGTCACTGACTTATTGACCCGCTCTCGTAGCCTTTCGGATTCGGTTTAAAACAGTAGGTCCCCTCCATCCCTGACAACAGTACTCGCACACAGGAGTGGTTGAGAGTTGTAAGTCACTAGGCCCTAGTTCTCAACGGACTGTTGCTCCACCCAATTTATTTATTTTTAAGTGCATGCGACCCTGTCGTGCATTATTTTTCTTATTGTAAATAACATTCATTTTCGTTTTAATATCAAAATTAAACCTGTTTGTGGAAAGCCTTGTATAATAATTCACCAGAAAATTCCTCATAAACGTCAGCAGGCAAGTATTTTTTAATTTTATCAAAGTAAGATTGCAAACCATTTTATTTGCTTAATAGAGCACATGGACACCTTGCTATATCCTGCAACTCGAAAAAATTCAAATTTAATAAGTCTGTAATTACATTTAAAATCTTTTGTGCCAACATTTAAAAGCAAGTATAAATATAAAATATAAGTTCACAAAACGCCAGTAAATACCTACGACATAGTGAAGCATTTAATTTTTCTTAAAAAAAAAAATGGTTTATTAAAATGTTTTAAAATCACATTTTGATGTCAAACAGCAGGTCATAAAATTGATATTATGCTAATAAACCTATGAAAACTGCTACCGTTCGTTGTCCTCGTCGTCCCGTCATATGCCTATCAAACTATCTCATTTCACTATAAACATTTTCAAGCAAAAATCACTTTATTGATTCACATGTTAGTCAACGGTGGCATGGCGGGCGTGCCGGGCATGGGACGGTGCGTTTCGCGGCATGGTCGATAGTTAAGTTAACTAAAGCATATGGTCTTCATGAGTTCCAGTTTTAGTTCCATAGTCAATGGACTCCCTCTTTCTCTCTATATCCATCTGTGAGCAATGAAAATTAAAATTGATCCATAAAAAGTACCGACATCGCTGCCGCCACCGCCGCCGGTCGGCTTGGCCGGTTGGTATTAAAGAGTTAACTTTGCTTATACAACAAAAATGGATGTTGGATAGCTTACAATTACTTTAATTATACTCTTCAAACTCGTACGAAACATTTCGCTTCCATTGCAAATCATCGATCGCAAGCAAATTCCATGTCAGAAATTATAGAAGGGTAGGTATCTGCTCCGTATCATATAAACAATTATTATAAAGTTGAGTTGTTCTGCATTCTGCTTTGAATGCAGCTTGCGCGTTGAGTGCTACTTCGATATTTACGGACTTTATTATATAAAATTAGCCCCAAATAGTTTTAGATATTTTTTTTTTTGCTGCTGAACAAGGTATTGCCTTTGAAGTGAATAGCAAAGCAAAGTGTATAGATAATTTCAATATTAACATATCGGCTTAACTATCAAATTGATTTGGTTGTTATACTCTTGTTATGGTCAAAGTGAAAGACATCAAGTTGAAATGTTTGACAAATCAATAGTTATTAAAATAATTTTTCCTCGTTATCGCGGTTAGATTAAAAATATCTTGTTTTTTAAAAAACACATGAAGAATGTGACTTTAGTGCGAATTATTTTCACTTCTAATACCTGAGATTAAAAATTATAATTGAGGAAGTCGACAGTGTCCGCAAGTACGAAGAATTTGTTGAATATACATAATTTTTTAAAATAACGTAATTGCTACTGACCAGTTTTTCAAAAGACTATGCCATTAATTTTGTAAAACAAAAAAACCATAATTCCGTAAACGGAATTAAATCTTATACAAATAGCGAGTTTTTAACTTCCCATATGAAGTTATTGTAATGGGTCCGATTTGTCAAATTGAAAATTTTGACATTTCTCGATGTTTCAAGGTCCTTAGAGTCGAAATAAAAGATTTTTAGAAAGATGTCTGTGCGTGCGTGTGTACGTACGTTCGTCGCCCATAGCTCAAGAACCAGAAGAGATATCGACTTCAAATACATTTTGTTATACAGATAATAAGGCAGAAAGATGCAGAAAGGGCTCTCAAGAAAATTGCGTGGATGGTAGCAGTTTAAAAAAGAGGTGAACATTTTGGTTAAACCTAAATATCTCATGAACCAATGACGCTAGAGACTTGAATTAAATTTTATATTATATATTGTAACGTGATACAAAACAATTATATTTTTGGAAAAAAATCCATTAACGGTTTTTTTTATAAATCAAAAAAACTGAAAAAAAAAATTGTCACCTCGAAAACTTTACGACTAAAATATGACTTCATCTCCAAAACAATTTTGTGCAATGAAGAATAATGTTTTTGAAATATGATCAAATTTTGCAAAATATTCAATTGACAGTTATTTTTTATAAAAAATAAAAACCTAAAAAAAAACATTACTCAAAATTGGTAAAAACTGAATTTCGACTCAAATATCTTTTCAAAAATTTGAGATTAAGGCTTTAAACTTATTTTATCTTATAAGAAATATTGTTTTCAATGTTCTGAAAAATGTTGAGAAAAATCGAATTGACAGTTTAAAAAAAAAAAATAAAAACCTAAAAAAAAAAATGAATAAAAGTTGGTAAAAATTGATTTTCGACTCAAATATCTTTTCAAAACTTGGAGATATTGGCTTCTTACTAATTTTAACTTATAAGAAATATTGTTTTCAACATTCGATAAAATTTCGAGAAACATCGAATTGACAGTTTTTTTTACAAAAAAATAAAAACCTAAAAAAAAACAATACAAAACTTGGTACAAATTTACTTTCGACTCAAATAGCTTTTCAAAAATTGCAAATATTGGCTTCAAGCTTATTTTACTTCACAGAAAATATTGTTTTCGATATTCATATATCAATTGATATAAAAATCCAACAGTCCGTTTTTTCATAAAAAAATAAAATGTACAAAAAATAGAACCTAATAAATTTTGACATTTCTCGATGTCGAAAGAAAACATTTTTAGAGAGATGTTTGTGTGTGCGTGTGTACGTACGTTAGTAGGTTCGGGAAGTTTTTTTCGTCTTCCAAAGCTCAAGAACCAGTACAGATATCGAAATCAAATAAATGTTGTTATACAGATAATAATGCAGAAAGATGCAGAAAGGACTCTCAAAAAAATTGAGTGGGTGTTTTTTTACCATAGCAATTTAAAAAAAAGTAAACATTTTGGTTAGCCCAAAATATCTCACGAACCAACAACGTTAGAGACTTGAATAAAATTGTATATTATATATTGTAAGGTGATACCAAACAAATATATTTTTGGAAAAAATCCAATTAACGGTTTTTTTATAAATCAAAAAAACTGAAAAATTAATTGTCAACTCTAATATTTTACGAACATAAACAGGTTTTAATCTCCAAAACAATTATGTGCAACGAAAAATTATGTTTTTGACATCTGGTTAAATTTTGAGAAAAATCGAATGGACATTTTTTTTTATAAAAAATAAAAACCTACAAAAAGCATTACTAAAAGTTCGTAAAAATTGATTTTCGACTCAAATATTTTTTCGAAGCTTAAAAATATTGGCTTCAAACGAATTTTATCTCACAGAAAATATTGTTTTCGACATTCAGTAAAGTTTTTAGAAAAATGCAACACTCAGTTTTTTATAAAAAATTTAAATCTACAAAAAGTAGTACTTAAAATTGGTAAAAAGTGATGTTCGGTTCTCGATATCTCGTGAACAATAGAAGGTATTGACTTCAAATTCATTTCATTTATCTAATTTGTATTTGTTTATATAAGAAATAAAATTTTTTAAGAAATGCTACTAAAATTGGTAAAAATTGGTTTTCGACTAAATATCTCGTTAACAAAATTAGATTTTGAAATCGATATATTTCATCATTATGCACAATATTGTCGGTAATTTTGAATATTTTAAGAATAATTGAACTGAAAACTTTTTTAACAGAACATGAAAACCTACAAACTTTTAAGCGAGACAAATCGACAGACTGGATGGGAAGTTATCAGTGTGGATTGCATCCCAGCCTCTTTTTAAGTTTTAAAAATTACATTTATATATATTCAATTAGTTAAAACAGAAATCATATTAAAAACAAAATAATTTAGTTGCAATATAACATTTTTAATCTAATGAAAAACATTTGACAACAAAAATTGTGATAATAACTATTTATAAATTATATGTCATTTGGTTTATAAACATCAAACAAATAATTACTTTCAAAGGAATCCATAATAATATGTTTAAGTATATTTCATTTTTTTTTTTAATAAAAGCTAAAATTGCTTGATTAGTGCGGTTTTAATACAAAATAACTTCCTATGGGAAGTTAAATATTAATCCCCATTTAATAATCTACAACAAAATCATAAAGGATTTTACTGTTTAAAAATACATATTTCCAATAAATGTTTGCTTTTAGCATCAGTAAAGTGGTTAAAAAATGTAACCATACAAACGAAATAAATTTTAAATATGTGTTCATATATATTTCATTTATTAATTTAATAACTTTTTTTTTGTGTTGATATTGAGGTCATATATATGTACATTTGTATGTGTATGACAAAGCCAACTTACTTATTAGTTAATTAAGCCCTCTCATATTTATATCAATTTTTTATCATAAAAATAATTTCTTTAATCTGATTAATTAAAATTAGCTTTATATTTCCTGTCTTTGGAATAATAAATTTTCTTTATCCTCATGTCATCTTGTCTCCTTTTGTATTTATATTTTGGAAGTATAATCACGTAGGTAGCTATTTTCATATAAACTTGGAGGATGCAATACATAACAAATGAATTTCACTCTATCCCACCTAAAAATCTTTAACAGAAAATAATAAAATAAGACAACAACCAAAATAGCTAAGAACAAGGGGCTCTTAGCTAATAACATAGAATAATGTGTCAAAGTAAATCCATCATCATCTATATGACAGCTAAAGCTTCTTTTTCATTGGAAGAACATAACAAACAAAATCCATATTGACACCGTATGTATAGGTTAGGTATACGAGTCCTTCTAGCTATATGGACGAGCATATGAAAAAGTAACATGTTAACGAAAGCTTCCACTTCCATCCTTCCCCATAAGGATATTATTGAAGAGGTGAATTTTGAAGAGCTCTGAAAATGTTGAAGAGTGCATATCTATAGAGCTAGGAGAAAGAAGTAGTTTAATCCATTTAATGGAATTGATCACAAAGGATCACTATGTAAACACTGCACAAAAAGATGCACACAAAGAGCACTGGATTGTCAGACCTTTGAAGTAGGAACTTTTTTTTTCTTCTATCTGTATATAAATATCAAAACTGTATATGTACATATAGTTAGTTTTTTCCTATTCCTTCAGAATGAAGGAAGATTTCGGGAGACTCAGAGGAGAGTGTTAGATACTATAGATTGAGCTATAGAGCAAAAGGCACTTGAACACTTCACTAAATGGTGGCCTCTTCAGAGCTTTAGAACAACCACCCATCCTTGAATCCTCTTCTCAAGTTCGATGCTTTTGTCAATCGCGAGAAATATACATACATACTTACATACTTGTATCTATATACTTAGACAATCATCAAGAGAAAGATTGCCAAAGTGATGATGATGTGATGGTAAAGAGGTAGAAAAAAATCAGGAAATGACAAGGATTAAAAGCTACTCGAATACAAGCCCTTATAAGAAACAACCATCAGAGAAAGAGAGTGTTAGCTGTGTTTTTAGGAGGAGCATCAGTATAGTAAAGGAAAAAGTGCAGTAAAACTGTAAGGATCAAAAGGCATCCTATTTGATGCTACTTTGTTAAGGCTCAAGTATATGTCCTTGTCAAACTTGAGTGGATGAGAAATTTACTTTTCAGAATACAAAATATCTGGTTTTTGTTTATTCCAAGAAAATAACTTAGTGTAATTGCTCTTTGCGATTCTGTGAAACGCTCTTTTTAAAATATAAAATTTTAATTCGACAGAAATTAAAAGAAAAACTACAATCAAGAGCAATTCTCTAAAAATTAAATCAGTAAAGGTTTTTGATCAGGTAATTTAAATGTTTAAAAAAAAAAGTTTACATAAAGAAGTACAGTAAAGGACGTGAAAATCTTCCCTTCATAGTAAAAACTCAACTTTAAAAAGTCGCCGAAATGTTCGTAAGTAGTTTTGAAAATCATCAAAATGTATATATTCTTAACTTATTAAAACTAACGGAAAAATGTATCCAAAAGGAGCATACAATAGAGATCTCTGAACTACTGACACCATTACTTGAGTTTTTTGCCAATTCACATGGGACCGCAGTTTGTTGGATATATTCAAGTCTTTTGATGGTTCAGTAAATCAACGTATTTTTGAACGAATGACGCTGACCAGACTACTGTCGTATTTCACTAGTAGACATAACAATTTGATTTAAAGATTTTCAACATAAATTGATAAAATAAAAGGGTGTTACCAAACTTCTTAAATAAATTTTATTATGATTTTCTTACTTTTACTCTTTTTCTCGCTCTCATGCTGAAAATTTGTTGGAAATGTCAAAAAAAATAATTCCCTGAAAATTACAGCCCTTAATATTAATAGATTTCAAGATTTCAAGATTTCAAATATTTTATTTATAACAAATTAGTTCTTACAATATAAGTTTCAACGACATTAATAAAATAAAATAATAATAAGACAATGACGTTGCCGTCTGTCTTAATATTAATATATTTAGTACTCGCCCAACAGATAAAGATTTCTAATATGATATATGCAAATTTACCAACGGGAAACTTAACGTTTCGGCCAATATCTTTTAAATTGCAAGAAATAAAGAGTTTTTCAATTGTCGCGTGGTGGCCATTTTGTATTGGTGACATCTGTCAAATCATTTGTTTTTTATGCAAATTGTGTATGAGAAATCATCATGGCATAAGTTACACGATTGAACAGCATTGCGCCCATTTTACGGTGGACGTGGTTGCCTTTCAAAGTCGAATTTTCAACCTTTGGTGGCCAAATTTGAGACGACCGGTTTAGTTAACAATCATCCAACACCCGTACGTTCAACGACCGCAAGATCGGCCTAGAACATCACCGCTGTCCTTGAAAGTGTACAGCAGAACCCGAGGCACACTTCAACTTGGCGAATTTTGCGTCGGGACTTAGGCCTTCACCCGTACAAGATCCAACTGACCAGGAGCTCAAAGTTCATGACCATAGAGATAGACAACACCGTTTGTTCGGTAACTGGGTTTCGAACCGTTTGGAAGATGACCACAATTTTGGCTGAAAAATCATTTTTAGTGACGGGGCGCATTTTTGGATGAATGGCTGTGTTAACAATCAAAATTGCCGTATATGGGACAACACCAACCCACGGGAGGTCCACCAAGTGATAGTGCATCCGCAAAAAGTTACCGGTTGGTGTGTATTTTGGGCTGGCAGCGTAATTGGTCCGTAATTTTTTGAAAACGACGTAAGTGAGGCGGTCACCTTCAACAGCGAGCGCTACATAATGATGATACCTAATTTCTTATGGCCCAAATTGAACCATATGGACCTAGACGACATGTGATAAGAGCAGAACGGCGCTACGTGCCACACAGCAAACGCCACGATTGACATTTTACATGAACGATTTCAGGGTAAGGTTGTCTCTCCCAGGGGTGATGTGAATTGGCCACCAAGGTCATGCGATTTGGCTACGCTAGGCTTTTTCCTGTGGAGTTTCTTGAAGTTGCAGGTTTATGCAAATAAGCCACAATCGACCAATGCCCTAATGGTGAACATAACACATAAGACCATCGCTCAAAAGTTCAGCCAGACCTATGCGGAAGAGTCATTGAAAATTGAACCACTCGGATCCGTGCCACCGTAAGAAGCCAAGGCGGGCATTTAAATGATGTCATATTCCACACTTAATGGCATACATGCGCCTTTCAATTAAAAAAATAATTTTGTTAATACCTCAAACACAGCTTATTTTATTCCATTTCAAAAAAACCCTTTATAAACAATCAAAAGTCAGGGGTATTCAAAAATATCAATCTTAGCGGTTTGGTGACATTTCCACAAACCTTACAGCATTGGAATAAATAACAAGGTCTGCTAACTTTTCAATATTTTTGTCTATGCCTTCTTTTGATATAATTTCTAGTTCTTATACAATTTTGTGAATCATAAATTTAGCTATAAAATGAATCTGCACTAATATTATAAAGAGGAAAGATTTGTATTTTTGTATGTAACGAATAAACTCAAAAGGTACTGGACCGATTTTAATAATTCTTTTTTCATTAGAAAGCTACATTATCACTGAGTAAAATTATAGGCTATATTTAGTACTAGATTACTCGTACTATAGAAATCTTTAGAAATTCCTATTAAAACCAACTGAAGGTGTAAGAAAAATTAGCCATAAAATGTCATTCATCGCATACGCTACGAAGAGTATTAATGATAGGACAAAAAAATGTTTTCTAATTTAGTGATTCATGGTCGTTTTAATTAGCATGCTTATAACTTAAATAAGTAAGTAAGTAAGTAATTCATTTATTTATAAATATTTTAATACAGTTTGAATAAACATAACGAATTTTATAAAGCTTTGGCATAGCCGTCAGCTCAGTTGGCAAAGTATATACATAAAGCGATTTTAGTTTATATAATAAAATTTAAATGAATTGATTTAAATAAATTCAGTCATTAAAAGATTTCTGTACTTATAAATTGAATTTAAAAAACAGTACAATAATTTCCAATTTACACCATTTAATAATTCTATTGTTTCTTCCATTGTAAAACTGTTTTTCTGGAAAAATCTTAGTCTTTGGTGTCTAAACACTGGCAAATGCTTATAAAATGGAAGCAGTCTTCTTTTGCTTTCATGTTGCATAGAGTACAGAATTGCTGGAAATTTCCGTTGTATGGACTGCCATTTAAGGTTAGGAGCTCACATCTAGATTTGAATATTAACGATATTTCTTTATAGGGTCAAGGGGGGTAATTGTGAACAGGGGTAATTGTAAACATTCTTAATTTTCTCAAAACCGTTTATAATTTGAAGCATGCCATGAAATTATTTGAAAAGACATTATATTTAAATCATATTGACGCGTGGAAGGCCTTATTTGTCAAAGGGTTATTTATGTTTTGTTCGTTTCCATGAGTCTTTCGTTTTTCTGCGTTTTTAAGTTTTTCGGTGCTAATTAAAATTGTTGCAAAACAAACAAAGGCGATCGAAGTAAGTTAAATGTTATCGTTAAGAAAGTGAAATATGAGTATAAATGCATGCTATATGTTTTTATTTGTCTGTATAACAAAATTTAAAAGTTATTGGCTGTTTACAATTACCCCATTATGTTCCTATCATGGGTAAATGTAAACACCGAAATGGGGTAAAAGTGAACAATTTGGGGTAACTGTAAACATTCATTTTCAATGGCTTTGGTGTTGATCTAACAATATTTTATATCAAAAAGATGCCACGTACATATCAACCAAAAACCACAGCTCCATCATACACGTCAGTGGATCGGTGAAGGGAAAAATCCTACTGTCATTATATCTAGAGGCAGAAAACCAGCACTTTCGTCAGACGTGGAAGACACTATAGCAAGGTGCCTTATTTCAGATCTCGTGCTGGTTACCCTTGCGATAAGGATGATCTCCTTGGTCTAGTAGGTACCTACATATATAAGGACAGAGAACTTGGTTACCCCTTTCCACAAAGGTAGGACTACTGGTACCGTTTTCATTTACCCCATTTTTCTCGTTTACTTAAAAAACTATGGGGTAAATGTAAACATCAAATTTTATGAAAACTAATAAGCAAACGCCATTAAGATTACTACTCTTTGTTAGATAATACAATCCAAATTTAAGTAGCATAAACAAAAATGTTCGACATTGCATGGTTAAGCTGTTACAAACATTACAAGTGAACAAAAATAAAAAAATGCAAAATCGTTTACAATTACCCCCTTTGACCCTAGCTGAATGTGTTTTCAAAATAATTATTGTTTAAAAGGTTATGATTTAGTTGTGAGTAAATTATTCTGCTCTCAGACTGCTCAGCCTCTGCTACTAATTTTTCTCGAACAAAGTCTTCGTGTTTTTGAATTATCTTGTAAAGCTGCTCCTTTAGTTGAGCCAAGTTATTCAATTCAAATTGGATAACTTCTCCACAGCTATCGCCAATATTTTGCCATTTTGCAACCCACCAGTCCTTATTCCGCATTTCATAAAGGAGCATTTTCTTTTTCAAACGAGCATCTGAATGTGAAGCAACTTTATAGATGTAGTCGGCCTGCATCTTAAGGGTGTTGGTAAACAGTTTTGCAACCCCCGTTTCTAAATAAATTGCGTAGTTAGGTGTTCCATTTGGCAGATTAAAAAGTTTTTTTATAAAATTTCTTTGTAGCTTTTCTACTGCTTCAAATTCATCTGTTCCCCAAACTTGCGCCGCGTAACAAAGAGATGTTTTAACAACACATTCAAATATTTTGTATTTAGCTGACAGCAATACATTTTGGTTTGAGAAAATATTCCTCCATGTCATTTTTCAGCAAGCTTTGCGAAGACTTCGCCTTGTCAATTAGATGATTTTTGAAATCCATCGTTTTGTTCAATTTCACGCCCAAATAATTGTAATCTTTAGTGATTTCAAGACGATGGCCATTGAAGAACCAACCTTCTCTAACCAAACTGTGAGAAGATCTTGTGAATACCAAGATTTTGGATTTGTCAGTATTTATTGCAAGTCCCCATGTGTTGCAGTATGTTGACAACCGATTTATCATAAGCTGCCAATTTTCTGGTGACTCTGAAAGGATCACTAGATCATCTGCATAGAGTAGAACATTGATTGTAGTGTTAGCTATCCGAATCCCACCAGGAAGATGTTTGCCAATATCGTTAATAAACAACGCAAACAGTAAAACACTCAAAGGGCATCCTTGTTTAACACCAGTGTTAGTATCAAACCATTGTGAGAACGTAGATCCATCCCAAACCGCTGCTTCTGTACCAGTATACATATTCCTTAATACATTTAAAAGTTTTGAGGAGATTCCGAGTTGAGAGAGTTTAAAAAAAAGTGCATTTCTGTTCACAAGGTCGAAAGCTGCCTTAAAATCAACAAAAAAAGCGTAAATCTTCTTATTTCTGGATTGGAAGGCTTTGACAATTGACGTTAAAACAAATATCTGATCCACAGTACAATAGTTTTTTTCTGAAACCCGCTTGAAAGTCAGTTAAAATGCTGTTATTATCAACCCACTTTTCTATTCTGTTCACTAAAACACCGCAAAATATTTTAGCCATAACATTCATAAATGATATTCCCCGATAATTTTCGACGTTGTTTGGATCACATTTCTTATGAATAGGGAAAATAACAGATTTTTTGAACGAAGAGGGAATAAAGCCGGTTGAAAGAATGTTGTTGAAAAGCTGCTTTAGCTTATCAATGAAAGCTGGTGTTGCATTTTTGAAATATTCATATGGAATTCCGTCTTCGCCTGGTGCTTTTCCATCTTTTGCTCTTCGAAGTACGATTTTTATTTTATTTGTGTCTATTTCACAGTCCAAAGTTTCTTCAATAACCATTGGTTCTGCATAAGCACAGGACAAATCAGATTGATTTGAGAGCAGGTTTTTAAAGTGGTATGAAAGATGATCTGCAGACATATTTGTACCAATTACAAAGTTGGATCCATTTATTTCTTTGGCTAAATTCCAAAAATCTTTCGAATTACTGGCCAGACTTAAAGATTTTGCTTGAGCGTTTTCAAATTCAGCTTTTTTTGTGCGGCATAATTGCTTGTACTTGGAGTTTGATTCAAAGTACCATTTTCTCAGTTCCTCGGTATAACAGTTTCGTAGTGCTTGTAAAAGGGCAAATGATTTTTTTCGGGCTTTCATACATTCTATATCAAACCACTTAACTTAAATATCTGTACCTTTTTATGTCTACCCGTTCGAAGCCGGGACGGGCCGCTAGTGTTATAATAAAATTCTCGAAAGTTGAATTCTTAAATCCAGCATAGTTTCCGGTGTGACAGTTCTCTCAAAACAAAATTTTGTAAAATGGTTTAAAGTTAATTGTGCACATCAATTCTGTGCAACACATTGATAATGACAAGGAACGTTCTAAATTATCTTTAAAATACATCAGTAGGTATCCATAATTTGATTACGTAAACTTAATTTGTCTGTCGTTAGTTTGTACACATTATTAATTCACAGTCACACCAAAACACTATCAACTATAAACACTCTAAAAAATTTACTATCTACCGAAATTCCACATTAGATTCAAAAATTGTTTCAATTTTACAAAAACATTTTCAACATTTTCAATATATGTAAATAAGTGTTAGTATATTTTAAATTTTCAATAATACTAAATCAAAACCAAAACCAATATAAATTAGTTTTATTTAAAATCAATACAAGGTGATTTGTTCGTAAATGTGGTGAAAGTTACCAAAGTAGAAGTAATTTAAAAACATTTTTTTTTAACAACAATATTTAATTTAGCCAGACAGAATGTCTGCATCCCAGAATTTCATTTCCAAAAATCCCTGCCTTCAACTAGGTCAATGTGTTACCTAAATATAGTTTATAGTATTGGTATATGTTGCTATGATTCAATAAAAACCTATCTATAGTATAGCATCTGTATGGTATAGGCTACGCTTATGACGTTACCTGAATACTATAAACGAGTGTTGTTGAAGAGCAGCATCAGTACACGGAAATTATAAAATACCACAATCATGATTGCAAACCAAATTCGCTTTCCTACCCCCTTCTAAAATTTATATCTATACCTCCATCCACTGACCGAACCGGTATCCAATTTCAACACCAATTTGGGATAAAATTTATTTGCGGTCCAGCAACCACCTCTATACTATACCGAGCAACAGCACTCATCCCCATGAGGATTCAAAATGTCCTGCGATTTAATAAAATAAAAAAAAAGGAAATAATAAAATAAAAAACTTTCATTGCCCTTGCCTTGCTATAGCCACAGCCACAGCCATAGTGCCACTATATTTTTGCTGGTCCTTAGGGAAATTATATTTTGCAGAATTTTGCATTTTTCATTTTATGCAACACTGCGGCTGCTTTTCCGTTGACGGTTATGGGTCCAGTCCGGTCCCGGTGATGGCGGTGTGGTGAGTTGTGACTGATGCGATGGTGGGATGGTATAGTGTAAACGTGAAACATCAGCAACTCCAACACCAGTGTTACGCGTTTTATGCTAAGTAATAGTCTAATATAGAAGGATATTTTTCGTCCTTCTGCAAGATTTTTGTCTAAAGGGCAGAAACTTGAGACTTTTTTTCCTTCGTATTTTAAATAATGTCTTTGCTTCTCTGTGTCACCATCAGAAACTACCCACAGGACTTGTTAAATTATGTAGTGTGTGTATTTTTTGAAGAAAAAAAAAAAACTTTCTTTTTTCGGGGTATATTAAATCGTTTTGTGTGTTACCAGGATACACCAGATATACGTTTTTTGAAAGTTCCAGGCTAATTTCCAAAAATAAACATTTTTCGATTCACATGATATTTTATTCCTTAGCTTTGGGTATGAATGTGGGTGCGAGCTAATTTATTCAGTATACTCGTATCTTCCATAATACTAAGAAAAATAAAAAGGGAAAATCCAAACAAAACGGAGAATTAACCCTTTTTCTCTATGAAGCAATGGCTAACCCTTTATTATAGAGCTAAAACCCCAAACATAATGGAACAAACAAACAAATATTTATCTGGTACATTTGTTTCAAATCTGGTTGCCGTTTTAAGTGTTTTTCTTTCTTACTTTTTTGTTTCTGTTTCTGGTTCATATTTGAAGTAAAAAAAAAAAGAACACTGGAGATCCAAGTTTTGTATTTAGGTTTTATATTCGTCATTGTCATTTCTAGAAAATGGTCCTTTTTGCTGCCTGGCTGGATGGTTGCGAAAAAAAAGTGGATACGAATTTACATTTTGCATAATTTAGTTTGTATAATGAAACACAAGAAAGAAAAGATTGTTCCTTCGAAATCCAGCGGGCTGTCATTTTTCTCTGCCATTTTATGCTCAAATCAGGATTAATTCAGCTGGAAAGTGAACACACAAATTTTTTCAAATGTACCTTCCTACCTATAGTCAAAAACACATAGATACAAAATACAATATCCTTTAAGCTAGAAAAATGAAAAAAAGGGCACACTAAATACATACATACATATGTATATACAAATATTAGGTAGATAGGAATATATGTAGGTGTATTTGTGTATCGCAGTTGTACTGTAGAATTCTTATAGCAGATTTGACTCTGATTTCCCTGTGATTATATGAGGGTATAACGTTTCCGGAAAGCTGAAATTTAATTCTTTTATTTCCGTGATAAGTCGAATTCGAGAATATATATATTTATATATAATACCTAACCTAATCTGATCACAGAATGGTGACAATAAAAAGATATTGTATCGTTTCTGCTTACTAAGATATAAAACCAGTAAAATTGTCATAAAAAAGGCAACAGCTTTTTTTTTGTTCCTAAACAAAAACAAAAAAAAGTACAAAATAAATCTTTTATTTTTGACTTGATTGAGGTTCTAGATATGTATGTATGTACTGATGTACCTACGTACTGTATATGTACATTTTAGTGACTGTGAACCTGATGGTAACATAAGGCGAGTTTTTGGCGTTTGTGATAAGAGAGAAAGAACTAAGCCAGAAAATTGGTATTTATGTATAGGAAAAAGTAGTTTGTTTAAGTAAATACTAACATTTATTTTATAACAAAAACACAATAATTGAATTAAGCATCAGTACAAAGGATAAAGAATTATTTGCCAAAAGTCACAAGGACATTAAACAAATAAACTGGAAAAGAGAAGGTAAGGTTAACATCTGTAAATTAAGTTTTCTTCTATATTTATATGCGTATGTATGTATGAGAGCTAATTTGTGCGTGATGTGTGACAGAAAAATGGGCCCTTTTTTGCAGAATGTCAAATTTTTCACGATTTTGATTCTAAAATTAATTGATTTTGTTTGCTCTGAAGGACTCTTTGAGACTTGCGACTTCAAAAAAGCCAAAAATATAATAGATGCATCGCAAATTCGGAGTTTCTCATATTTTTGGATTTTGGAAAGTCAGCTTTTGAGCTGAATATTTTGAAACCCGTTCGAACTACAAAATTTTTTAAATTCTCTCCACTATAGTTAACGAAGCAGAAGTAAATTTTTAAAATTTTAAAAATGTAATAAGTAAATGTCACGACTTTGTCGCATGATCTTGCTCCTGTTTCCAAAGACACTGTTCAAGAATAGTACTTATATTTTAAAATTTAAAAAGAGGCTGGGATGCGACCCAGCCTGTTGATTTGTCTGGCTTAAAAGGTTTGTAGGTTTTGTATTTTTTTAAGAAAGGTGCCAGTTGAATTATTTAAGATAAAATTTAAAATGATGAAATAGTTTGATTTCGAAATCTATTTTTGTTAACGCGATTTTTAGTTGAAAACCAATTTTTACTAATCATAGTAACATTTATTAAAAGTTTTTATTTCTTATATAAACAAATACAAATTGGATGAATGGAATTAATTTCAAGTCAATGTCTGCTTTGAGATATCGAAAACCTAACATCAATGTTTAAAAATGTTGCGTAGGTACTATTTTTTGTAGATTTCAATTTTGTTATGAAAAAACAGACTGTTTACTTTACTGAATGTTGAAAACAATATTTTCTGTGAGATAAAAATAGTTTGAAGCCATTATTATTACATTTTGAAAAGATATTTGATCCAAAAGTTAAATTTTATCAAGTTTTAGTATTTTTTGTTCAGGTTTTTTATTTTTCGGAAGAAAACTGTCAATTCAATTTTTCCCAAAATTTTACTGAATGTTGACAACAATATTTTTTAAAAGACAAAATTAGTTTGAAGCCAATATCTCAAATTTTTAAAAAGATAATTGAGTCGAAAACCAATTTTTATCAACTTTTAGTGATGTTTTATTTTTGTTTTTATTTTTTGTAAAAAAAACTCTCATTTCGATTTTTTCCAAAATTTTACTGAATGTTGACAACAATATTTTTTAAAAGACAAAATTAGCTTAAAGCCAATATCTTAAATTTTTATAAAGATATTTGAGTCGAAAATCAATTTTTACCAACTTTTAGTAATGTGTTTTTTTTTTTTTAGGTTTTATTTCTGTTGTAAAAAAAAATGTCAATTTGATTTTTCTCAAAATTTTACTGAATGATGACAACAATATTTTTTAAAAGACAAAATTAGTTTGAAACAAATATTTCAAATGCTTGAAAAGATATTTGAGTCCAAAATCAATTTTTATCAACTTTTAGTAATGTTTTTAAAAAAACTGTCAATTCGATTTTTCTCACAATTTTACCACATGTTAAAAACGTTATTCTTCGTTGCATACAATTATTTTGAAAATAAAATTATGTTGTATTCGAAAAATATTCGAGGTGTCAATTATTATCTGTATAACAAAATTTATTTGAAGTCGATATCTCTACTGGTTCTTGAGCTATCGACAACGGAAAAAACTTCGCGAACATACGGACGTACGGACGTACGAGTGGGAACGTACGCACACACGCAAGCACAAACATCTCTCTAAAAAACTTTTATTTTGACTCTGGGGACCTTGAAATGTCGAGAAATGTGAACATTTTCAATACGACAAATCGGAACGATTACAATAACTTCTTATGGGAAGTTAAAACGAAGTTTTCAACTCAAGTATCTTAAGAACAAAGAAAAATATAGAATTCAAAATGTTTTTTCTTAAACAAAATGTTGTTGTTAATATTTTCTAAAGCTTTTAAAAATACCGACAGATGGACACAAATGGAATGTTATCAGTGTGGTTCACATCTCAGTCTCGTTTTTAGATACTCGTAATTCTGTATTCTCTTTTTTTTTATTTGACAATAATCATTTATCAGTTTCTGACATATTCTAAACACAAGATCAACTGTTCTTCTCCAATAAAACAACACCCCATTTAATTTTCAAGGACGATGCGACATCGCATTATGTCGACAGACAGAATATTCGGTGGCGATTTATATTTTTTGATCCCGCACAATTTTTCATATATTTTTAGATGATTTTACTTCGCAACAGCAATTATAATACCAAAGTGTTTCTTTTATTTTTGTCTTGATGGAGAAATATTCACAAAAAAGATTTATTGCTCTTCAGCTCATAAATCATTTAACATAAACTCCTCAAAATCCATTCAATCGCGAAAATGTTGCGGTCTTCAAAACTTGCTGTGTATCTGTATGCAATGCATAGTGAATAAATCCTACTCTATTCAACTTGGTGGTAGGGTAAAACACTTAGAGTGAACTTCCTGGCGTTTTATAAAATAAAAACAAAATTAATATTTTTGTTTTTCAAATTAATAATAATCAACACACTAACGACTCAACAATACGGATTGTGTGTATGATGCGCCAGAAAACTATGAAGTATTATTATATTTTCAGAAAAAAAAAGGAAAGGGTCTTCCATTGCCGTGTTGGGTGTACATTCTGTACATTCCACCTCACTTCTCTCGCTCACACGCTCTTTAAAATATTTATAGAAACAGTCAAACAGAACAAAACACTAATGACTATAGAAACCATTCAGAAGACTTCAATTTATTTTGATTTATTTGTTTAACACATCACGCATGTTTGTTGCAAGGGTTAATAGGAAAATTATTTTATGAACCTAAATTGCATCTACATACATATATTTGTAGAGTTCAATTTGTTTTGTGTACAAGAGAAAGTTTTTTTCAAAATGTTTGGTTAATCTTTGATCATAAATAATTGTATTCATAGATCATATGAGTCAATTTAATAATAAATTGATTTCACTTTATTTTGTCTTCATTAGGTCGCATTTTCTATTAATTTTTGTTGGAGGGCTTCAAATGTAAACTGCTCTGGTACATTTTATGTTTTTTATTGATAGCTTTGATATAGTTTAACAATCTATTGGCTTACGATTGACTGCCTAAGTCAAAACTAGTACTTAAGAATTTATTGTTGTAGACAAATTGACAGTTTTGGTATAAAGTTTGGCTTCTAAACGTGGTGGCTAATATTTTCACTTAATTTGTTTTCTTAAAAGCGATTGAAAGCCTCAGAAAGCCTCAAGCCAAGGCCAGATCCAGACATTTAATCAGGAGGGGGGGGGGGGTGATGGTTGGTTTGATTATTTATTTCAATTCGTTAAATACTAACGTGAACAAAAGCTTAATAATAATGCTTAAAACTACTTAACATCTAATTTTAATCCAAACTATTATAAAACATTGTTTTAAACTTGAAATTTTTAAAATTGTCATTAGGTGATGTTATTAGAAAATACAATTTATTGAATATTTCTATCAATTGATTAAGTGGGCTATGAGCACCATAGTTCGACCTACTAAAAATTATATTTACTGGTTTTTGGAGCCGTATACTCGATCGACTAAAACTAAAGTTGAAACGATTAAGAACCGATGGTGATGATACTGTTCCATTTATTATTGCTGCAGCAAAACAAAATTGTAAATATTTTCTATGGTTTGTCAAGGAAGGAAGATTAATTAAAGTGAGCCTTTGAGAATAAGGGGGCAGAGAATTTTCGTAGGGAAGAGAACGGAGACAAAAACGCAAAAATCTCCTCTGAATCGCTTCAATCCTCATTTCGTGTGTAGAATAATAAGGTGCCCATACTACACAGGCATATTCCAGAACTGGTCTCACAAATGAGACAAAAAGTATCTTTAGAACATAAGGATCACGGAAGTCGCGACCAAATCTCTTAATGAAGCCAAGGACTTTATTTGCTTTTTTGACAACAAAGCTAACATGCTCAGTAAATGTAAGTTTCGAGTCTAAGACTACACCTAGGTCAGTAAAGACAGATACTCTACTTAAAGAACAAGAATCGAACATATAATCAAAAACAATTGGAACTTTTTTGCGTGTAAAACTCATGGTCTTACATTTGTCAACATTTAAAACGAGACGATTTTTATTGCACCATTCCCTAAATAATATTAAGTCATCTTGCAAAAGTAGACAGTCAGATGTAGTGTTAATTCTTTTGAAAAGTTTAATGTCATCAGCATAAATAAGGACAGACGAATTTTTTATGATCGAAACCAAGTCATTTATAAATAAAATAAATAAGATTGGGCCTAAATGGCTGCCCTGTGGAACACCAGAATTCACAATAAACGGACTCGAACATTCATTACGAAATATTACACTATATTGTCTATTTTCTAAATAAGATACGATCCAGTTTAAGAAATTTTCATTAAAACCTTGACGAGATAATTTAAAAATTAGCGTTTTATGACACAACTTGTCAAACGCTTTACTAAAATCAGTAAATACACAATCTACTTGTCCACGTTTCTCAAAAACATCTAAACAAAAGGACGTAAAATTAAATAAATTAGTAACAGTAGAACGTTTTTTAACAAAACCATGCTGGTTATCACAAATAATTGAACTACAATGAAAGGAGAGGACACTACATACGATAGACTCAAATAGTTTAGGTATCACAGATAGCTTAGCAATAGGTCGATAGTTCATAATATCATTTTTAGGACCTTTCTTGTGCACTGGGGTTATAAATGAGCATTTCCAGATAAATGGAAAGACCGAACTTCTTAAAGACGTGTTAAAGAGAACACATAAAGGATACGACAAATAAGAGACACATTTTTTCAAAATAGAGGATGGCAAACCATCAGGACCAGGACTAAAACACTCATCTAGTTTCAATATGCTTTGTGCAACAGTATGTTCACTTATTTCAAAATTGATATTATTTAAATGCTGAAAGTTCAAAACTGAAGAAGAAGAGAAAGAAGTATTTACTGGATTAGATTCATCAAACGCTTCCTTAAAATAGCTAGCAAACATGTTTGCAATAACTTTTGGTTCATGGCTAGATGATGTTGCACTTGACATAGAGTTAGGGTACCCACAGGTTTTTTTCTTACAGTTGACAAACTTCCAGAAATTATCAGGATTAGTTTTAAGATCGGTTTCAATTTTATGTATATAATCTTCGTATAAAGAGTTTGAATATTCATTAAATAATTGCTTAAGAATAAGGAACGTTCTATAATCACCATCAGCTCTTGTTTGATTATATTTTACCCACGCTTTGTTTCTCTTGTTTTTTAAGTTTTTGATATGAGAATCGAACCATGGTGGAGCATGCGAGTTTTTACGAGTTTTTTTTAATGGAATACTTTTACTGAAACAGTCAAAAAGTGTATTGTAAAAAACGTTACACATATCATTAATATTTAAATTTAAAAATAATTGGTTCCAGTCGATGGTAAATAACAATTCAAACAATATTTCAAAATTACACTTGCTAAAGTTAAATTCAAGTTTGTTATAAGAATATTTATAATTAGGAGAAGACATATTTAAATTAAGTGAGATATCTAAAGCAGGATGATGTCGATCTTCTTCTATAAGTTTAACAGCAGAAGCAATTACTGAGGTTTCAGTACAAACTGTATCGGAGAAAAAAACTAAGTCGAGTGTTCTTCCCAAACGATTGGATACTCCATTAAACTGATTAAGACCACACGAACACATACCATCTATTACAGTATGTTCATTTAAGCTGGACGCGTTTATTGGAACGTAAAAGTTATCATCGTCAATTTGCATCCAATTTAGATTCGGTAGATTAAAGTCACCTACAATCAAAATTTCATCTTCTGGCTCCAAAAGAGTATATAGATTTTCTATACAGCTGTTTAATTTTTCATAAATGTCATTGTTAGAACTTGGAGGTATGTAAGTCGATATAATAAATAAATGTCCGGATACCATCTTAATTTTTATACAAAGTACTTCGATGTCCGTGGATCGAAAATCGTCAATCATGTAACATGTATGCGAGTCTTTGATGGCAAGAAGAATTCCTCCTCCTACAGTGTCTGAGATGTCGTTGATATGACGATCGCGTCTGAATATTTGATAGGAAGCATCAAAAAGCTCCGAGTCAAGAATAGACAGACAGACTTAACTTAAAGATGAGTATTTGAGCACCACTCAAAAATGTTATTTAATGTTCTCTAAAGGAGGCTGACAAAATTTAAATAACATAACCTAAAATTTACATATTTCAAGTGACAACTTTAGTTATAAGATTATTTTAGAACACTTGTCCAGCAAGATATGGTCTAACTATTTAATTTGGACGACTCCCTACATATGAAGCCATTCTAGGATTCCAACAGTTTTCTAAATATTCCATATAAATTACAGCAGTTAAGAGGATTGTTGGTGCATTTCCCGCAGAAATGTTAAAAATTGTTTTAAAACGTTGCTGTTTTCCAAAAATAATATATTCTGTTCGTATTCGCATTTCCATAATTGCAAAGAACGCTATACAAAAATAAAAAAGAGGCTGGGATGCGACCCACACTGATAACTTCCCATCCCGTCTGTCGATTTGTCTTGCTTAAAAAATTGTAGGTTTTCGTGTTGGGTTAAAAAAGTTGTTAGTTGAATTATTCTTAAAAAATTTAAAATTACCAACAATAGAAATAGTTTAGTTTAAAAAGCTAGTTTTATTAATAGATTTTTAGTCGAAAACAAATTTTTACCAATTTAAGTAGCATTTACATCTTTACAAATTGCATGAATGAAATTAATTTGAAAGATATCAAGAACCGAACATCAATTTTTACCAAATTTGCGTACTATTTTTTGTAGATTTTATTTTTTTTTATGAAAAAACGGACTGTTGAATTTTTATAAGAAAAACTACTGAATATTGAAAACAATATTTTCTGTGAAATAAAAAGAGTTTGAAGATAATATTTTTAATTTTTGAAAAGCTATTTGAGTCGTAGGAGTAAATTTTTACCAAGTTTTAATAATTTTTTTGTTTAGGTTTTTATTTTTGGTAAGAAAACTGTCAATTATATTTTTGTCAAAATTTTACTGAATGTTGACAACAATATTTTTTAAAAGATAAAAGTAGTTTAAAGCCAATATCTCAAAGTTTTGAAAAGATATTTGAGTCAAAATTCAATGTTTACCATCTTTTATTAATTTGTTTGTTTAGGTTTTTACTTTTTGTAAAAAAAAACTGTCAAATCGATTTTTCTCAACATTTTTCAGAATGTTGAAAACGTTATTTTTCTTTGCACACAATTGTTTTGGTGATAAAATCATTTTGTATTCGTAAAATTTTCGAGGTGACAAATTTTTTTAATTAGTTAATTGGATTTTTTTCAAAAAATATACTTGTTTGGTATCACGTTACAAAATATTATATTAAATATAATTCAAGTCTCTAGCGTTTTTGGTATGTAAGATAGCCCTTTCTGCATCTTTCTGCCTTATTATCTGTATAAAAAAATTTATTTGAAGTCGATATCTCTTCTGGTTCTTGAGCTATGGACGACGAAAAATCGTCGCGAACGTACGGACGTACGAACGTACGTACACACGCACGCACAGACATCTCTCTAAAAATCTTTTATTTCGACTCTAGGGACCTTGAAACGTCGAGAAATGTCAAAATTTTCAATTTGACAAATCTGACCCATTACAATAACTTCCTAAGGGATGTTAATACATAGATGGAAAAGCACAGACAGTGAAAAAGTTTTTCGAGAGTCTGTGATTACTATTGTTACCAGTCTGTTTACTCGTAGACTGGAGCAGATGCTAGAAGACATATTTTGAAAAACTAAGGTTTTGCGTGAAAGTTTTGAAAGTTAAGATCAAAATCTTATAGGAGTTCAAAAAACTTGAAAATTGTAGAGAGAAAAATGTTGGGTTCTTTTTAATTTAAGGAAATAGGTTCATTTAAGTACATAATTTTTCGAAAAATTAAATTAAAAAAAAATAAGGAAGAAATAAGTTGGGATAAAATTTTAGTGTGGCATTTACAAATTATACGATGCAGAATCTCTTTTCACTTCAGTTCTTGAGAGATTCTAAGGCTCGTTTCACACTACACGGTTTTGATTGTACGGCAAAAAACCGGATGGCATAAACCAGATCAATGGCTAATTACACATTATACGGTTTTAACCGTACAGTAAAACACGATATATGCAGGGTTCCTGATGGGCTTAGTATACTTTTTCACAGGTTTAGTTTTATAATGAACCACAAACAAAATATTGCACTATGATTATACAGTTTAAGATAATTATTCGCAACATCAACACCTGACAGTAAGCATTAATTTGATGGCAAGCTTTTAAACTTGCTGCCCCTTGCATTGCTTTGTCGCTTAGTTTTTGAAATTTACCAAAAGTATTTCATAAGATTCACCCTATCTTCTTTGGACAATGCTTCGAGTGAGTTCCTCTTTTTAAGCTACCAAGACTTAACAAATTCAACAATTTCTTAACCTTTCGTCTTGGCTTTGCCTATCTAAGTATTGATTTTTCTGGGTGAACAATGAAAAACTATGATTAGGCTTGTTTCACACTATACGGTTTTTACCGTACGGCAAAAAACCGGACGGCGACATTTTGTTAGAGGCCGTGACCGTATAATATGAAAGCGTACCTATATGCTCTTCTTCGCGCCTCTAACAAAATGTCGCCGTCCGGTTTCTTGCCGTACGATCAAAACCGTGTAGTGTGAAACGAGCCTAATCTTTTATATTAAATTAACAATAAGCCATTAGTTTAACGAAAGTGTCACTTTTGCCGTTTTTGGGACATTTATATACATCCAAAGCAAGTTCACTTCAAAAAGTAGATTTCTTTAATTTTTTTTAGATTTTATTTTATTATTATTTATTTTAGTATTTAATAGAAAATCAATTTATGTGCGTCAAAAAAAAAAGATGGTATTCAAGACGAGTTTCAGGAATTTCAATGCAACTTAATTCAAATTTTCGATCTTTTATTCAAGGTTTCTTTTTAAGAACCTGAATATGAAATTTAAAAGAGGCTGGGATGCGACCCACACTGATAACTTCCCATCCCGTCTGTCTATATGTATCAATTTTAAAAAAATTTGCGTACTATTTTTTGTAGATTTTATTTTTTATGAAAAAACGGACTGTTGAATTTAAAAAAAAAAACTACTGAATATCGAAAACAATATTTTCTGGGAAAAATAATAAGTTTGAAGCCAATATTTGTAATTTTTGAAAAGCTATTTGAGTCAAAAGTAAATTTTTACAAAGTTTTGGCATTGATTTTTTTAGGTTTTTATTTTTTGTAAAAAAACTGTCAATTCGATTTTTCTTAAAATTGTTCGCAATGTTGAAAACAATATTTCTTATAAGTTAAAATTAGTAAGAAGCCATTATCTCAAATTTTTGAAAAGATATTTGAGTCGAAAATCAATTTTTATCAACTTTTATTAATTTTTTTTTTTAGGTTTTTATTTCTTGTAAAAAAACTGTCAATTCGATTTTTCTCAAAATTTTATCAGATGTCAAAAACATTATTCTTCGTTGCAAAAATTTGTTTTGGAGATGAAATCATATTTTAGTCGTAAAATTATCGAGGTGACAAATTTTTTTTTTCAGTTTTTTTGATTTATAAAAAAACCGTTAATTCGATTTTTTTCCAAAAATATAATTGTTTTGTATCACGTTACAATATATAATATAAAATTTAATTCAAGTCTCTAGCGTCATTGGTTCATGAGATATTTAGGTTTAACCAAAATTTTCACCTTTTTTTAAACTGCTATGGTACAAAAAACCACCCACGGAATTTTCTTGAGAGTCCTTTCTGCATCTTTCTGCCTTATTATCTGTATAACACAATTTATTTGAATTCGATATCTCTTCTGGTTCTTGAGCTATGGACGACGAAAAAACGTCGTGAACGTACGGACGTACGGACGTACGGACGTACAGACATACGGACATACGGACATACGGACGTACAAACGTACGTACACACGCACGCACAGACGTCTTTCTAAAAATATTTTATTTCGACTCTAGGGACCTTGAAACGTCGAGAAATGTCAAAATTTTCAATTTGACAAATCGGACCCATTACAATAACTTCCTATGGAAAGTTAAAAAACTGAGTTTTTTGATGTTCATTTCAAAGAAGATACCAAGACATAAAATGACAAAAATCGTTCTTTTGAAGGTAAACGCCACTTTGGAAGGAAGACAGACTTAAAACTATTTAGCACAGAATTTCAAAAAAATACTCAAACACATCACAACAAAAATATGTTCCATTTCACGAAGTTTTCTAAAACTAGAAAATCATAAAAACTAGGTCCTTTAGGTACACATGTCATTTTTCAATTTCAAAATTATTAATAAAATTACTAACAATTATTTCCTGTTGCCTTCTGCTCCTGATTCATTTTAAATTGGGTAGTCAACAAATTCCATGTGTCAATTGGGGAAAACCCAAACATATGTATATTTTTGTATATACTCTTATGTATGTCCTTCTTATTAAAACACAGACTGCCAGAACATCTGGAGACTTATTTAAAATGGAATCAAATTGTCGCAAATTTAAAATGTTTGTGTTTTTTGTATGCTGTCTGAATTTTTTACTTATGAGTATGCCATTTATATCTACACATATGTACATTTTTATATATGACGTCATTCAATAAACAGATGTTGATAAAGTCTTCTTAAGAATTTTCATACTGGTTTGATTGCTTTTGTTCAATAAAGATCATCAACTATTGTTTTCATGTGAAAATAAAATGTACGTCTGGGTCGCTTGTAGTTGCTTCCATATTTTTATTTCAAAGAATAGATAAAAAAACATTATCAGAGGCTTAACGTTTTAATTGTTAACAATTACAATTTTCTGTATCTGGAAATTTAGTAGATAATATAAATTTGATTCGTTTTGGTTACTAAACTTGTAAGATACTAATAATCTTTTATTCATTTAACATTATTCGTGTGCGTTCATCTAAACACTGATTTTATTTCGAAGAAAAAACCAACAAACAAACCTACATTATGGAAAACTGACCTAATAATTTGAAAGGTCTGAAATTCAGAAGTTACATTAAATTTAGCAAAATACTAAAAGTTATAGTAATAATTTTGTGGTGCTAACTTTTATAAAATTCCGTGGAACAGTGAGGTGCTACAAAACTTTACTTAAACTTTAATATCGACATTTTCAAATCTTCCTCCATGAAATGATTGATCTGAAACAAGAAGTTATTTTAAATTCCAACATTTTTAAAGTATATTTCTTTAAAATTAACTAATAATAATTTTCTAAAAACTGAATTTCGTGGTTGTACAAATTTAAATTATATCAAATTTTGATTGACAGTGGAAACGTTTGAACTGCTGATCACACATCTTACAAAAAAAGAGGCTGGGATGCGACCCACACTGATAACTTCCCATCCCGTCTGTCGATTTGTCTTGCTTAACTATTTTTTGTAGATTTTATTTTTTTTTATGAATGTGTTGGATTTTTATAAAAAAAATTATTGAATATCGAAAACAATATTTTCTGTGAAATAAAATAAGTTTGAAGCCAATATTTTTAATTTTTGAAAAGCTATTTGAGTCGAAACTAAATTTTTACAAGTTTTAGTATTGTTTTTTTTTAGGTTTTTATTTTTTGTAAAAAAAACTGTCCATTCGATTTTTCTCAAAATTTTATCGAATGTTGAAAACAATATTTCTTATAAGCTAAAATTAGTTAGAAGCCATTATCTCAAATTTTTGAAAAGATATTTGAGGCGAAAATCAATTTTTACCAACTTTTGTTAATTTTTTTTTCGGTTTTTAATTTTTTGTAAAAGAAATGTCAATTTAATTTTTTTCAAAATTTTACTGAATGTTGACAACAATATTTTTTGAAAGATAAAAGTAGTTTAAAGCCAATATCTCAAAGTTTTGAAAAGATATTTGAGTCGAAAATCAATTTTTACCAACTTTAAAAAATTTTTTTTTGGGTTTTTATTTTTTGTAAAAAAACTGCCAATTCGATTTTTCTCAACATTTTTCAGAATGTTGAAAACCATATTTCTTATAAGATAAAATAAGTTCGAAGCCTTAACCTCAAATTTTTGAAAAGATATTTGAGTCGAAATTCAATTTTTACCAACTTTGAGTAATGTTTTTTTTAGGTTTTTATTTTTTATAAAAAAAACTGTCAATTAGATTTGTCTCAAAATTTAATCAGATGTCAAAAACATTACTCTTCGTTACACAAAATTGTTTTGGAGATGAAATCATATTTTGGTCGTAAAATTTTCGAGGTGACAAATTTTTTTTCAGTTTTTTTTTATTTATAAAAAAAAACCGTTAATTGTATTTTTCCCCAAAAATATACTTCTTTTGTATCACGTTACAATATAATATAAAATTTAATTCAAGTCTCTAGCTTCATTGGTTCATGAGATATTTAGGGTTAACCAAAATTTTCACCTTTTTTTTAAACTGTAAGCTGTAAGGTGATTGAAAATTTTATATCTTTTCTAAAAAACTGTCGAAAATTGAAGTGATCGCTTTTCTTTTAAAATGGTTTTTTGTTATTTAATTTTAATATGAGTTTGAAAGCCCAAATGCAAATGAATGGTTTATTATTCTGTGAAACTTCCAAAAATGAGACTTGGAAAATTCGGTTTTACAACTACAACGAAAATATTCTTAAACATATCAATTATTACTTGCGACATTATAGGAACTACGTACATATGTATGTATATGGCAAGTTTTGCATTCTTAAAAAATGTCGAACTCGAGGTTTCAATCAAACATGACATTACGATGGTAGATAAGCCCAAAAAAAGTGGGTCCCCCAATCCCGCACGTCTGTCTGTCTGTCTGGAAATTAACGTTTTGAGCCGATTCGCGTTTTTAAAGACTAAAAGTAAAAGTAGACCCCATATACACACTTTTTGGTCAAAAATCGAAAATTTTAATTTTCTCAAAAACAAACCGACAATGGTTTTTTTAAAATTTTCGATAACATTTTTTATCTTAATTTAGGTTCTTTCAATATAAAAAAAAATATTTGTCACGATCAAAAATGTCATTGTTTTAGTTTTTGATTTTTAAAAAACATATTAATGGGTCTCATTTTATTGCGAAATTGAATTGTAAAACGTATATTAATAAGTTCTAAATAACTGCATACCAAAAATATTTTTAAACTAACATTGAAAAATGTTATATGTAAAAAATTATTTCAAAAAAAAAACTTTCTAACGATCTTCAGGTACAAAATTCCTCAGATCAGCCCACCTAAGATTAAAGGAATACCATTAAGGTATTCCGACCAAGCTAAATACTTAGGCCTCATTTTAGACAAAAAACTAAATTGGAAGGCAAATATTGATGAAAGAGTAAAAAAGGCTACTGTAGCGCTTTTTACTTGTAAAAAGGCCATAGGATCAAAATGGGGCTTCTCCCCAAAAATATCCCACTGGCTATACACTTCGGTAATCAGACCGATACTCATTTATGGAGTTGTCGTATGGTGGACCGCACTGGACAAGATGGTAAATCTAAACAAGTTCATCAAAGTCCAGCGGTCAGCAGGTATGTGCATCACAGGAGCACTTCGCTCAACACCAACCGCAGCCCTGGAAGTGCTTTTAAACCTAACACCTCTTGACATCTTCTCCAAAATGGTGGCAGCCAACTCATGTGTGAGGCTTAGAGCCACCTCTCAATGGAACAGTAACAATACTGGACATACTACCATTCCAGACAATTTCAGATCTATCCCAGATCGCTTAGACTATACCACTCCTAAAATGGTATTCGGTAAAAGCTTCCATGTGTCCATCCCTTCAAGATCCTCCTGGGAAGAAGAGGGACCCCTGGACGACAATGCGGTACAATTCTATACAGACGGTTCAAAGACTGATTACGGAGTTGGAAGTGGTATCTATTCGGAACAACTGAATCTCAGTCTATTATACAGACTTCCCAATCAATATAGTGTATTCCAGGCAGAAGTAATGGGGATTAAAGAGGAACTATCCTGGCTCAAAGAAAACGTTATAACTTGCAAGGATAAACGAATCTTCTCGGACAGCCAAGCCGCTCTTAAATCTCTCGCGTCTGTCTCCAAAAACTCTCAAGTAGTCCACGATTGTCGATCATCTCTGAATGAGATGACAGAAAAGTTTAATATTCACCTCATTTGGGTGCCGGGCCACAGAGACATTCCGGGAAATTGTAAAGCCGATGAGCTCGCCAAAAACGGAACACTTCTGCCTAATGTTAGACAAAAACATAACATAGGAACACCACTTGCTACATGCAAATATCTTCTCAAACAATATGCTCTAGAAGCAACAAATGCTAGATGGTCACAGAGCACCACCTGCCTAGCAACCAAGCAAATATGGCCAAGCATAGACTTAAATCGGTCAAAAGGCTTGATATCCTTGAGCAGACAAAATATAAGCTCTATAATTGGAGTAATAACAGGACACTGCCTCATAGGAAGACATGCTCTGAGGCTAGGTGTCTACACAAATGGCTTCTGTGGAAGCTGCATGGACGACGAGGAAGAGGAAACAGTCTTACACCTTCTATGTACATACATGTCCAGCACTCTCCATTAGAAGAAATAACAATACCAGTGAACTGGCAACGATTGACACAAAGTGTCTCTCTAACTTTATTAAAAGCACAAAATGGTTTGTTCAATTTTCATTACTCTCCCATGAGTAACCTCATTAGTGGTATCACAATGGACCCTTGAGGTCTAAGTGAGTCAATGACATCTAGACAGCCACTCCAACCTAACCTAACCTAACCTATCTTCAAACAAAAATTTTGATATATTAATGTTTTTTTTTAGAAATGAATGGCGTTTAAATTGTTCGAAAAAAAAACTTTTTTACAGGGACATTTTAAAAGACTGTTTGGATACATGAGCATATTCGTACGACCCAGTAATGTATTTTATTTTATTTTGATCTTAAGTTTTATGTAAAATCATTATTTCCGATATTTTACATCAACCAAAGACAAAAAAGTTAAAGAAAAACAACTCTCAAAATAAAAATAACGCGATTCGAAAATATTAAATAAAATTAGCTACTTAGTTCCAAATACACAAACAAAATTTTAGAACCATCTTTTTTGACTGTCAAATTCGCTAAATGTTTTCAGCAGAACTTTATTAGATCTTAAGTAAAAATAGCACAATGAAACCGAATTTTACATTACATAAATCTAAACTAAGACAGCATAATGCATTATTTAAATATATAAATAGATTATAATAAAATTAAGCCCTTTTAAACTTTCGATTAAATATCCCATATTTCATATTTTAAATATACTTAATTTGAAACATGAAGAAAAATGCAATAAAATTTGTGTAGCAAATTACGTTCTTAATCTTAAAAGTCATTTATAAAAACTTTTATATCACATAAAACTGATTTATGTATAATTTTGATACCAAATGTTTGTTTTAATTTTGTTCACGAAAAAAAAATAAAGAAACAACGAAAAAATCAAAAAATTGCACCATGTTTGACCTACTTATAAAATAAAAAATAAAATATAAAACGGCCATTAAAAAAGAAACTTATCTAAAAACACGCATCATCAGCTAATCATGATATTTAAGAATAAACAATTTTCTTTATATAAAACGCTTAAGGGACTTATCTAAATCATTTAACTATATTTGTATACAAATATTATGTACGTTTATAAAATGAAATAAAAGCTCCAAATGTTCTACCCCCAGAAGGACTATGACATTAAATCATCTTATCATCATAAATAACAATAATAAATTCATTTATCTTCTTTCCTAAGAAGAAATATAAATATGACATATCTTTGATTTTTCCATAATAGGCGGACAGATCTCAATTAAACCCTCTTCATTCCAGATGCTTTCGTCTAAAGTGTTAATCCATAAATCACAATCGTAATGCCCTGGATGGCCTGGCCTGCCCCAGCCCTATCTCTCAGCCCTCTACTGATGGTCTGCCCATATAGAACACAGTGTGTCACCCTTTAATGTTATGATTTTTGTTTTGTTTTTATTTTTAGTTTCAGATTTTTTGTTTTTCTTTTATTTGTTTGTCTAGAACATAATTTTTTTAACGTCTTGTCTGGGGGATGTTCTCATCTGACAGATAACAAAAAAATTTAATTTATGGTCGATCTTTTTCCGCGATTACTCTACTGATGGTCATATGAAGAATACGTCTTGAAAGGATTTATGACTTCGTATACCAGAAGCCAGAAGCGTATGTGCTGTGTATTATATGCTTTTTGGATGAATGAAATCTCTGGAACGTCTCGGAATGCGTATATTTTGTATAAATAATGTAGCACGTTGCATTTTATCTGCACTCTGAAACTCATTCGATTTCGTTTCTTTTTTTTTTTTTTTTTGATGTTCGACACACAAACATTTGTTTTGCGAGATATATTTCTTGAAGAAATTGGTTCGAAAAATATGTTTATAGCAAATAATTAATCATTTTTGATTTATAAATTAATATCTTCAACTTAAGTAATGTTAAAAGTGTGTCCATGTGTTTGCACTTCTTGCGCTTTAAATTAAACTATTTTGAATGTGTCGTTCCAATTTTACCAACAAGGATACATTTCTATCTTTAATTTCTATTTTAAAAAAGTTCCTTAGTTATAACATCAAGTTTTTGTATTCCTTTGAAAAACATATCTATGTATATCATTGTAACCATAATGTTGTCTTTGGTATTAAAATAAACCCACACTGATACCTTTCCATTCGTTCCCGTCTGTCGAGATTTTTTTTTAAAGTCTTATAAAATGTTTATAACAACATTTTTTGTAAGATAAAATTTTTGAAATTGTTATCTGTGTTTGTTCTCAAAGATACTTGAGTCGAAAAATATTTGTAAACAAATTTTCAATCGGATTCTTCTAAGAAAGTAACTAAATGGTAGCAAAAAGTATTTTGCTTCCGATAAAATAAGATTAATTTCAATATCTGTTTTTGGTCGAAAACTAATTTTTACCAATGTTAGCAGTATAAAAACAGTTAATCTACTTTTCTAAGAACCTGGCATTTCGTTTCAAAAAATGTATATACTTTTATTTATTTTAGAGATATTCCAGTCGAAAATCAATTTTTACTAATTTTGTGCAGTATTGGATTTTTATAAAAAATTTACTAAAGTTTAAAAACAATGCTTTTTTTGAAAATTTTTGTACAAATAATTTAAATGCAATACCTTTATTTTTTGACAAAAGTTTCGAGTTGGAATACAATTGGTGGTATTTGTTTTAGGTTTAATTTTTAACTTCCCATAGGAAGTTATTGAATTGAAAATTTTGACATTTCTCGACGATTCAAGGTCCCTAGAGTTGAAATAAAAGATTTTTGGAAAAATGTTTGTGCGTGCGTGTGTACGTACGTTCGTACGTCGGTATGTCCGTACGTCGGTATGTCCGTACGTCCGTACATCCGTACGTCCACATGTCCGTACGTCTGTACGTTCGCGACGTTTTTTTCATTGTCCATAACTCAAGAACCAGAAGAGATATCGACTTCAAATAAATTCTGTTATACAGATAATAAAGCAAAAAGATGCAGAAAGGGCTCTCAAGAAAATTGTGTGGGTGGTTTTTTTACTATAGCAGTTTAAAAAAAGGTGAAAATTTTGGTTAAACCTAAATATCTCATAAACCAATGACGCTAGAGACTTGAATTAAATTTTATATTATATATTGTAACGTGATACAAAACAATTATATTTTTGGAAAAAATCCAATTAACGGTTTTTTTTTATAAATCAAAAAAAATGAAAAAAAAAATTTACGACTAAAATATGATTTCATCTCCAAAACAATTTTGTGCAACGAAGAATAATGTTTTTTACATCTGATAAAATTTTGAAAAAAATCTAATTGACAGTTTTTTTTTATTAAAAATTAAAACCTAAAAAAAACATTACTCAAAGTTGGTAAAAATTGAATTTCGACTCAAAAACTTGAGATAATGGCTTCAATTTTATCTTATCTTATAAGAAATATTGTTTTCAACATTCTGGAATATGTTGAGAAAAATCGAATTGACAGTTTTTTTTAGAAAAAAAAAAACCAAAAAAAATTAATAAAAGTTGGTAAAAATTGATTTTCGACTCAAATATCTTTTCAAAACTTTAAAATATTGGCTCTAAACTACTTTTATCTTTCAAAAAATATTGTTGTCAACATTCAGTTAAATTTTGAAAAAAAATCGAATTGACAATTTTTTTACAAAAAAATAAAAACCGAAAAATAAAATTAACAAAATATCTAATAATATTAACTCAAATATCTTTTCAAAAATTTGAGATAATGGCTTCTTTATAATTTTAACTTATAAAAAATATTGTTTTCACCATTAGGACAAATTTTGAGAAAAATCGATTTTACAGTTTTTTTTTGCAAAAAATAAAAACCTAAAAAAATGTATAAAAGGTGGTAAAAATAGATTTTCGACTCAAATATCTTTTCAAAACTTTGAGATATAAGCTTTAAACTACTTCAATCTTTCAAAAAATATTGTTGTCAACATTCAGCAAAATTTTGAAAAAAATGAATTGACAGTTTTTTTTACAAAAAATTAAAAACCGAAACAAAAAATTTAACAAAAGTTAGTAAAAATTAATTTTCGACTCAAATATCTTTTCAAAAATTTGAGATATTGGCTTTAAACTACTTCAATCTTTCAAAAAATATTGTTTTCAACATTCGATAAAATTTTGAGAAAATTCGAATTGACAGTTTTTGTACAAAAAATAAAAACCTAAAAAAAAAAACAATACTAAAACTTGGTAAAAATTTACTTTCGACTCAAATAGCTTTTCAAAAATTACAAATATTGGCTTCAAACTTATTTTATTTCACAGAAAATATTGTTTTCGATATTCAGTAATTTTTTTATAAAAATCCAACAGTTCATATAGACAAACTTTTAAGCAAGACAAATCCACAAACGGGATGGGAAGTTATCAGTGTGGGTCGCATCCCAGCCTCTCTTTATCATCTTAAAACCAGTATGAAGTACCCGTGGCATGATGGATAGTGCGTTGGACTGTCATGCGAGAGGTCTTGGGTTCGGTCGCTGCCTATGCCACCTAAAGTTGTTTTTCGCGGGTACTGCCTCTTGCGAGGAATTGAAAAATTCTCCAAGAGTAATTCTTGTCATGAAAATAATTACTTTCTCAAATTTGCCGTTCGGATTCGGCTTAAAACTGTAGGTCCCTTCCATCCCTGACAACAGTACTCGCACACAGGAATGGTTGAGACTTGTCAGTTACTAGGCCCTAGTTCTCAAATGGACTGTTGCGCCACCCAATTTATTTTATTTTATGAAACCAGTATGATTATTTAATTTGCTACTATTTATTGCTTCTTAATTCATGCAAAATGTTTCTTCAACTATCATTTTAACAAAATGCAACTTCATTGGTATATAAACCCTGTGAGAATTTAATTTTGTCTTTATAAAAATAACTAAGCCCAAATGTTTATATATAATTTTATGGACAATACCTGAATTAAAATCACTCCAACCTGGCCACTTGTTGCATACTCTCAGATATCAGATGACCTATTTTCTGAGTCACGTTTTGCAAAAAAAAAAAGGAAGAAGCTAAATTCCATTTGTTCAACAAGAAAGGCGATCTCATAAATTCTCTTTTTTTTTCCGTAACAAAAGACCGTCAGAAAATTTTGGTGATTGTATCACAAAAGCATAAGCAACTTCTGTGCTTAAAATGGAAATTGAATCCAACTTCGAGGTCATGCATGATCCGCATTTAATGATCCTCAACAATGTGTTTGCGTCTCGTTGTGCGTTCGACGTCTTTAATGTTCTTTTATTTTGTTGTGTTGTGTTGAAACAAAATGATTAAATGGTGAGACTTTATGTACATAAATAACATTAACCCGGTTAATAAGTACCATGATGATGATAAAAGAGGAATATCAAGGTTTTATCATTTTGTTGCACATCCAGACAAAACAAAATAATTTCATTTTTTAAACTTCGTCCCTTTTTCTTTGTACACAAATGTGACGAATTTAATCCAAGAACAACAACAATAATAATTTCATCAAAATGACGTAAGAGGCTCTGTCCTGGTGCTATGTTGGAACAACATTCCAAATGTCATAAAACAATCAAAAAATATGTTTCCATGCTTTGAAACATAAAACAAAAAAAAAAAAACATATAAAAGAAGGAAAAACATTGTTATTTAGAATAAAATAGGGTGTTTCATTTGGTGAATTGTGTTTTTATGTGGGCTAAAATTGTATTTTTAGTTTTCTCTCGTCGTGAATGTGTCGAATTGCGCTATCAAAGTTTATTGCATTCTTTTTTGGAAGGAAATATTTATCTAATTGCATGACGCATGACACTGTTTTGGTGTAGAAAGTGTGGTGTGGTTTTTTCTTTTTTGTGGTTTTTAGGTTTCTTTCGTAGAGGTATTCAAATATTTCTGGAAACTAACAGATTGGAGTGAATTTTAGGTTGTTTTTTTTTGTGAAAGGAAAAGGAAAGTATTTCTATTTTTTGTTTCCATTTTTTTATTCGTGTGGATGTTTAATAAAAAAGGTTTCGTTTATTGCTGATATGAGCAGTTTGTTTAAGGACTTTGGGATCGATTTTCTTTTCAGTATATAGAAATCGAATTAAACACGATTTAAATTCATATTTGAAGCAATTTAAGTACCTTTTATTGGGTAACGTGTATACTGTATAGCCTGTTTGTAGATAGTTATGCCACTAAACCATGTCTTAAGTTTAAACGATTTGCTTTAAGAAAGGTACATTGCCTTTAACTGTAGGTCGGCTGATATCAAAAAGAAAGATACTCGAACAATATTTTTTGAATAGGATCTTACTGCCCAAACGAAAAACCTAAATAAGATATAATCAGCAAAAAAAATCCATGAATTGCACTGCCCTGGTTTTGTATTTAAGTCAAAAGTCAGAATCATCATAATCCATCAAAAATTTTGTAAAGGTACACGGTGAATGCACTTTTAAAAAGAGATATGTATATATGTATTTTTTTTATGAATTTTGCTTTACTTTATGAATTCGTTAATGGGTTTAAATTTTGAAAGGCCTAAAGAATTAAGATAATCTACCTTTTAAAGAGATTATAAATATGAATGGAATTTTTGTTTTGCATTTTTTTTTCTCGCGATTTATTTTTTTAGTTTTGAATTCTGTTAAGAGAAATTTCTTCATATTGTTGGTTCACATAAACAAAAATATAAACTTAAATGTCAAATAATTCTGCGATTATGTCAATCAAGTTTTACATATTATTGCATTTAACTGCAACTCTAAAGATTAATGTTAAGTGATATTCAAATTCATTATGTAGTACGTGGTTTGCTTACACTATTTTTAGAGTGATGGAAATTCATGTCTTCAAGTGAAGTTCTGGAGCTTTTCAAGGAGGTATACATTTATTGTTAGTGCCCAAGTTTCTTTTTGAGTTATGGTGACATCTTTATAAAGACAGATAAAATTGTAATTTATGTAACCTGAATTCATTGAACTACGTGAATTTTTTTAATGAAAATTATCATGCTTATAGTGTGCTATTTTTGATGAATATAAAAATGTTAAGAAAATATGATTATTAAAAAAAAATAGGCTGTAATGCGAACTACACTGATAACTTAACATCCCGTCTGTCGATTTGTCTTTCTTAAAATGTTTGTAGGTTTTCGTGTTTTGTTAAAAAAGTTGTGAGTTAAATTATTCTAAAAAAAATTAAAAATTAACAACATAATGAAATAGTTTGATTTCAAAATCTATTTTTGTTAACAAAATTTTTAGTCAAAAACCAATTTTTACCAATTTTAGTAACATTTCTCAAAAGTTTATATTATAATTCTTATATAAAAAAATACAAATTGGATGAATGAAATTAATTTGAAGTCAATGTCTTCTATTATTCACGAGATATCGAGAACCGAACATTAATTTTTACCAATTTTGCGTACTATTTTTTGTAGATTTTTATTGTTTTATGAAAAAACTGAATGTTGGGTTTTTATAAAAAATTTAGTGAATGTCGGAAACAATATTTCCTGTGAGATAAAATTAATTTTAAGCCAAGATTTTTAATTTTTGAAAAGATATTTGAGTCGAAAGTAAATTATTACCAAGTTTTAGTATTGTTTTTTTTTAGCTTTTTATTTTTTGTAAGAAAACTGTCTATTCAATTTTTCTCAAAATTTCAACGAATGTTGAAAACAATATTTCTTATAAAATAAAATTCGTTGGGAGCCATAATCTTAAAATTTTGAAAAGATTTTTAAGTCGAAAAACAATTTTTCCAACTTTGAGTAATGTTTTTTTAGGTTTTTATTTTTTACAAAAAAAAAACTGTCCAATCGATTTTTCTCAAACTTTTACCAGATGTTAAAAACATTATATTTTGAGAATAAAATCAGTTTTTGTTCGTAAAATATTTTTTTTTTCAGTTTTTTTGATTTATAAAAAAAAAACGTTTATTGGATTTTTTCCAAAAATCTATTTGTTTGGTATCACGTTTCAATTTAAGTCTCTAGCGTTATTGGTTCGTGAGATATTGTTCACCTTTTTTTAAATTGCTATGGTAAAAAACCACCCGCACTCAATTTATTTGAGAGTAATTTCTTTATCTTTCTGCACTATCATGTGTATAACAAAATTTATTTGAAGTCGATATCCCCACCTGTTCTTGAGCTATGGACGAAGAAAAAAGCTTCCCGAACATATGGACGTACGAACGTACGAACGTACGTACAAACGCACGCACAGACATCTCTTTAAAAATCTTTTATTTAGACTCTAGGGACCTTGAAACGTCGAGAAATGTAAAAAAAAGTCAATTTGACAAATCGGACTGTTTACAATAACTTTCTATGACAAGTTAACAATAAATTTATTATTTTTAAGAATCTTTTTTTTTGAACATTACATTACCCAACTCACAAGGGATTTGTATTTCTTCTTTTCAATTATTTTGTATTACCTTCAACATATGCCAACTATTTATAAACATTTATGGCAAATATTGCATTTGTCAACAATTTCAAACTTGAGATTTAAATCCAACATGAAATAAGAAGTCAAAAAAAAGTGGCTCCAGCAAATCCATACGCCTGTCCTCGTTGCTACAACCTGAACCTTTGGGTCGGTTAAGTTTAAACTTCGAAAGTAAGGTTTTAAGCAAATCCGCGTTCGGCCTCTTTGTATTTTTTGAAGACCTAAAACAACAATAGTTCCCTCACAAGCTTTTTGGTAAAAATCAAAAATTATAATTCTCTCAAAACTGCGCTATGATTTTTATGAAGTCATGAAATTATTTATCAATTTAAATAATTTCTAAACAAGCTCTTTTGTTGCTGAATAATATTTGATGATAAAAAATGTAATTTTTTTTTGGAATTTACAAAAATGGTTAAATTTGTTTTCTCCAAATTTTTAAATCTCAAAAAAAGTTTAAATTTTTTAACAAAATTTTTATGCAAAACTTATAAGTAATAAATAAGTGCATACCAAAAATATTTCTTAAAAAAATGTGCCGTGAAATAAATCCAAGTGAAATGAGGCCACATTTCAAGACTTCGCCATCTTTTACTTTTGTGAAGTGTAATGAAGCCAATTTCCAACCAGTTGGTCTTATTTTACTTAAAGAAATTGAAATAAAGCCAAATTTGTTTTATTTAATTTTCAAAGAAACTTTGCATACACTCAACCTCGCACCTATACCTCAAATCCTGTAGCTTGCCCAAAGGGGGGTTTCAACTTACCTAACCATAAAAGTAAGTTGGTCTTATTTCACTTTGTCAGAATGCAATATGACCAACTGCTAAAAAATGGCCTTACTTTACTTTTGTAAATTGCAATAAGGTCAAGTTTTGAAAGTTAGTCTTATTTTAAGGCTCCCTAGAAGAACTAACAAAATTGTATCTATACAAAATTAGTTTTGAAAACAAATGCTCTAACAATTTTCGAAAAAAAAAATTAAGAAATTAAGAACATACATTTATTTTGCGGGTATATTTTTAAATCTTGACTTGGATAACTTATTAATTTAATTAATCTTATGAATGAATGAATGGATTTGTATTTATACAATTGATATTAATTGATAGTAGCTTGTTTGGTGCACCCTATTCAGTAGTTTTTTTTAAGTTTTTTTCAGTTAAATTACCCAGGAAAGATTCATCTTTAGAGATGAGTTGATTACTGGATGAATACGTATGTCCTACTAGTTAACAAAAAAAAAAAATTCAAATTTGCAACGATACCAAATTTGTAACAATAATTTTAAATTGTCTTGCAGATGTCCATGTATCCCCTAAAGTAGTTGCAATAAGCCACAAAACACAGTGGCCCTTAAATAGACATTTACACATTTCATTGTGATCCTAATATACAAAAAAAAAGGCTGGGATGCGACCCACACTGATAACTTCCCATCCCGTCTGTCGATTTTTCTTGCTTAAAAGCTTGTAAGTTTTCCTGTTGGGTTTAAAAAGTTGTTAGTTGAATTATTCTTAAAAGTTTTAAAATTACCAACAATATTTTTCATATAAAGAAATAGTTTGGTTTGAAAATCTAGGTTTATTAAATAGATTTTTAGTCGAAAAAATTTTTTTACCAATTTCAGAAGCATTTCTTAAATCTTTACAAATTGGATGAATGAAATTAATTTGAAAGATACTCGTATCAAGAACCGAACATCAATTTTAACCAAATTTGCGTACTATTTTTTGTAGATACTGAATGTCAAAAACAATATTTTCTGTGAAATAAAAAAGTTTAAAGCCAATATCTCAAAGTTTTGAAAAGATATTTGAGTCAAAAATCAATTTTTACCAACTTTTATTAATTTTTTTGTTTATGTTTTTTTATTTTTTGTTAGAAAACTGTCAATTCGATTTTTCTCAAAATTTTTCCGAATGTTGAAAACGATATTTCTTATAAGTCAAAATTAGTTGGAAGCCAAAATCTCAAATTTTTGAAAAGATATTTGAGTCGAAAATCAATTTTTACCAACTTTTGTTAACTTTTCTTTTAAGTTCTTATTTTTAGTAAAAAAAATTGTCAATTCGATTTTTCTCAAAATTTTACTGAATGTTGAAAAGAATATTTTTTGAAAGATAAAAGTAGTTTAAAGCCCATATCTCAAAGTTTTGAAAAGATATTTGAGTCGAAATTCAAATTTTACCAACTTTGAGTAATGTTTTTTAGGGTTTTATTTTTTATAAAAACAACTTTCAATTCGATTGTTCTCAAAATTTTACCAGTTGTTGAAAACGTTATTTTTCTTTGCACAAAATTGTTTTGGTGATAAAATCATTTTGTATTCGTAAAATTTTCGAGGTGACAAATTTTTTTTTCAGTTTTTTTGATTTATAAAAAAAACCGTTAATTGGATTTTTTTTTCAAAAAATACACTTGTTTGGTATCACGTTACAATATATTACATAAAATTTAGTTCAAATCTCTATCGTTTTTGGTTCGTAAGATATTTAGGGTTAACCAAAATTTTCACCTTTTTTAAACTGCTATGGTAAAAAAAAAACACCCACGCAATTTTCTTGAGAGCCCTTTCTGCATCTTTCTGCCTTATTATCTGTATAACAAAATTTATTTGAAGTCGATATCTCTTCTGGATCTTGAGTTATGGACGACGAAAAAAACGTCGCGAACGTACGGACATACGGACGCACGCACAAACATCTTTCTAAAAATCTTTTCTTTTATTTCGACTTTAGGGACCTTGAAACGTCGAGAAATGTCAAAATTTTCAATTTGACGAATCGGACCCATTACAATAATTTCCTATGGGAAGTTAATAATATTGCTTCAATTGTAAAATGGCCATCTTTTCACAAAGTAAAGTAAACTCATCCCTTGCGAAAACATCACTCAAAAATAGCAATTTAAAAATACAATATGAATTAAATGCTTTTAAATTATATTCTTTCTTTGGTATTATTTAACCTCACTGAAAAATATAATCCCTAAGTGTGAGGGAATAACCTTTCGAACTGAGTAATCCCGATGACTTGAATGCTTGTTATTAGCCAAATTTGCCAGCACAAACAAATGTTAAAAGCTTCCACCGATTATCAAACAAATATGAATTAAATGAAGCATATAGCATTATATTTTAGAAAGTTATGCCTACTCCTAAATTTATACTTCTTGAACCTACGTATATTATATATATTTTTAACCACAAAAATATAGGTATTTGCCAAGCAAGCCGAAATGCTATGAAAATATAATATGGAAAAATATATATGTATGTATTATACGAGAAAAAGAATATTTTCATATCAAAATGATTCTAATTTCTATGAATGCTTTTAAAAGACAGCAGGAGGCAAATTCAAATCCAACCTACAATTCAAGAAGGTATAAAACTCATACTAGATATCCTTCTGGATAACCTATCAGCTTATGTACGAGTATATGTTTGTGTATAGAAACAATTTTATAGCTTTTTCACTGTCTCATAATCGTCGACTCGTCGTCGTCGTTGTAGTCGCTCGTTGGCTGTGAAGGACGTGATTTATACCATATGAATACACAAATACCTATGTTAAAAAAGAATCCTTTAAGTTCATGAATTTGAGTATTTTCTCACATATTTACAAACATACATACAAATAGGTACGAATACGTTTATACATATATAATTTTTGTTTTTGAATTTTTATTCAAATCTTTCTGTTAAAATTTTCTGCCGTATTTCATTCAGATTTGCACTTTGTCTGTCTGAACGTATAATTATGTGCGCGATAAAAAGAAAAAAAAAATATATAGCCACGTATATATGAAACAGGATAATATAATGTTGTGTGAAGAATGAAAATACCACAACTTATTATCCTGTCATAAAACCATTTAAAATATAAATCTTTTATAATTCCACCTCACTCTTTGGTATATTGTGTCTAGAGATGTTAAACGTTATGCCGTCGACGTCGTCGTTGTTTCTTGACGGTGAAAACAGCGGCGCGCGTAGTGGTGTCGTGGCGAAGGACATTGTGCTCTATTGTAGAACAAGGTTGTTCTTTATGTAAGGTTTCTTATGAATTTATAGAAAAATTAAAATAAAAATTATTGGAGAAATTGCTCTTTTTTTAAGGATTTGCATTTAGAGGCGTTTCACAAATTTTATCACATTAATATTGAAAAGGTAAAGGTCTTAAGATAACAAACAAGACAAATTATTATAACGTATTATTATTTAAATTTGAACAAAACTAAACAAATTGTTATTAGTATTGAAAAAATGTAAGCTTTTGGGGGGTTGTATTTAGCGCACGCATTTTTTCTCGATATTTTGAATTTCGTATTCACTTGAAAAACATTTTAATTTTATAATATAGAAATTTCAATAACACAATATTGCGGTATGCTCAAAGTTCATGTTTCTTTTCTTATGATTAAAATTGTGAATACAATTATAATGTGCAAAGCATGCGTTGTATAAAATTTTGCATAAGAATTTCGTAGAAATGCATCATGCTTTTTTATTACCCAAAACATTGCGTTTCTCTCTATTAAGTCCGTATAACAATGTAAACTTCTGAACAAAGAGACTTCATTTCCATGAGAATAATAAGCTAAATATGTAACAAAATACGTTAAGGTTTCCTATGAAAACGTAAAAAAGAAAACATTTATTTTAATAAGACAATGATGCAAGTTTTGAAAAATATGGAAAATATAGTACGCAAATGTAAATAAAGGGGTTTCGGTGTACTTTGAGATAAGATATAAGTTAAGAATATAAATTATCGATCTAGTCTTTGTTAGTGTGAGGTAAATAGAAATTTTTGTAAGGCAATTAATTTCTCGAAGACTTTGGAAATGTGTCAAAAAAAAAATCTAAAAAGTAACGAAATTGTGTTATTAAACAAACTAACATTGTGGCGTACAACTAACTAATTAACAAATACTTTAGAAGAAGTATTAGACAAAATATCAACATATTTATTTACAACTATATGCACTTACTTACTGTTATATGAACCATAAATTATATAAAATTATCGTGGTATACTTAGGCGTATACTTACTTTTTTGAGTTACTTTTAATTTATCTTTTTATCAAATGCTAAGTATTTAACTAATTTGTACTCAACTTTTTTTGATTTATATTCTAATTACACATCATACAATTTGACACTAACTTTCAAAAGTCGTAATCTGAGTTATTTTTTTTTAGTGCTTATTTGAATGTTCATATTAATTAACTCAGAAAGTTTATATAATTCTCATTGTTAATTTTATGTAATAATATTTCATCTGAGGATAAGTTTTTATGTTCATTATATAACGACGCCAATGTTTTCATCTAAAACTTTACGGCATTTTTAAATTCGAAACATGGCGAAAAATGGTAAAAAAAAAAATAGTATAAAAAAACTTTTTCAAAAAAAATTATATTTTTCGATACAAATTTTTTCTCCTTTTAAGGGTTAACTTTTTGAAGTCCTTAAGTCGTATAGATGAAAATCTCTACCAAAGTTTATCTTTGTCGTAATTTTTCCCTGGATTATTGTATACAAAATTATTTAAATCAAAATACTGCTAAAAATTGTTTTCTAGTAAAAATATGTAAAATATTCAAAAAAAATAACGATCCTTTTTTTTTAAATGTGTTTTATTTTATACACTTATATCTATTGTTGTTAATATTTTGTTTAGTTTTGTTTATCTAAGATTTTTGGGAACTTTCTCAGTCAGATTGACAAACCAGAAAAATAAAATAATAGAAAAAGAATTCACTATTCATTCTCTATCAAATAAGATTTGCCTTTCTTCTTTTTTTAATTTTGGATAAAAAGTTCTTGAGAAATCGAATCATAACATTCTGTTCTCAGAGTTTTGAGAGCAAGAAGTTTGTTTCAAATTTTTTTTATGTTCTGAGAATATAAAAATCCCTGGGATCAAATACAAATTTACCAAAATATTATTCAAAATAATTTTAAGTCTCAAACAAGCTTAAAATATAAGCTTCTAAGTTTTATGTGGATAACTATCAGAGTGAGCCACAACCATTTTGAAATAAATGCTTGACAACATTGCAGAGTCTTATTAACTTCCCATAGGAAGTTATTGTAATGGGTCCGATTTGTCAAATTGAAAATTTTGAAATTTCTCGACGTTTCAAGGTCCCTAGAGTCGAAATAAAAGATTTTTAGAAAGATGTCTGATGTCTGTGCGTGCGTGTGTACGTACGTTCGTACGTCCGTACGTCCGTACGTTCGCGACGTTTTTTCGTCCTCCATAGCTCAAAAACCAGTGAAGAGATATCGACTTCAAATAAATTTTGTTATACAGATAATAAGGCAGAAAGATGCAGAAAAGGCTCTCAAGAAAATTGCGTGGGTGGTTTTTTTTACCATAGCAGTTTAAAAAAAGGTGAAAATTTTGGTTAAACCTAAATATCTCATGAACCAATGACGCTAGAGACTTGAATTAAATTTTATATTATATATTGTAACGTGATACCAAACAAGTATATTTTTTGGAAAAAAATCCAATTAACGGTTTTTTTTATAAATCAATAAAACTGAAAAAAAAAATTTGTCACCTCGAAAATTTTACGACTAAAATATGATTTCATCTCCAAAACAATTTTGTGCAACGAAGAATAATGTTTTTGACATCTGATAACATTTTGAGAAAAATCGAATTGACAGTTTTTTTGCAAAAAATAAAAACCTAAAATTAATAAAAGTTGGTAAATATTGATTTTCGATTCAAATATCTTTTCAAAAACTTGAGATTATGGCTTCAAACTTATTTCATCTTATAAGAAATATTGTTTTCCACATTCTGAAAAATGTTTAGAAAAATCGAATTAACAATTTTTTTACTAAAAAGAAAAACCTAAAAAAAAATTAACAAAAGTTGGTAAAAATTGTTTTCGACTCAAATATCTTTTCAAAACTTTGAGATATTGGCTTTAAACTACTTTTATCTTTCAAAAAATATTGTTGTCAACATTCAGTAAAATGTTGAGAAAAATCGAATTGACAGTTTTTTTTACAAAAAATAAAAACCTAAAAAAAAAACAATGCTAAAACTTCTTAAAAACAATACCTTCGACTCAAGTATAGCTTTTCAAAAATCTTAAATATTGCCTTTAAACTTATTTTATTTCGCAGAAAATATTGTTTTCGATATTCAGTATTTTTTTTATAAAAATCCAACAGTCCGTTTTTTCATGAAAAAATAAAATCTACAAAAAATAGTACGCACATTTGGTAAAAATTGATACATATAGATAAACTTTTAAGCAAGACAAATCGGCAGACGGGATGGGAAGTTATCAGTGTGGGTCCCATCCCAACCTCTTTTTTAATAATTGTATTCTTACTATTTAAAAACAATGTTAATTCATTGAACATTGTACACAGAACAAAAAAAGTTATCCTATTGACTATTTAAGTAGTCAAAAATAGACTGTTAAATAGTCAATATATTCCGCCAACGACCGTAATAGTCTATATGACAATTTTCGGCTGTCAATTTTTGGACCCAAAGTTTTTTTTTAACAACTCGGTAGTCAATATGACAACTGCGGTAGCCAATATGATAATTTTGGTAGAAAGATATTGAAACTCCAGTAGTCAATATGACAATCGCGTTAGTCGATATGACAAATGTAGTAGTCAATATGACAACAATAAGATATCTGCGGTAGTCCATAGGAGATTTTTATTTTGAAAACCCAAATCTAATTTAACTACCGTATAGTCAATATAACAATTTCCTAAAGTCAATTTTGGTAGTCAATATGACAACCAAGTTGTTCTTCTATTCGCTTCTTCTTTTGTCATATTAACTGCCAAAAATTGAAAACCGAAAATTGTTCTTCTGATTATCAGGTTGTCAATTTTTCAAAATAAAGTTGTCATATTGACTATATTGATAGTCAATACGACAATTTTTCCAAATATTAAGTTGACTTTCGACGATTGTTGACAACTTTTTATTTCTGTGTGCTAAAAAATGTTGTAACTCTTTAACTCTCATCATTATAATTTATCTGTAATTCTAAACAAAGTTGTTTAAAAAAAATACAATTAGAAATAACTTCTTCAAAAAACTTCCAAAAATATTTCTTAAATTTACTACTTGATACCAACTCAAGTGAAAACTTTCTTAGTTTTTTTTTGATAGAGCATTATGAAATAAGATTTAAATTTTTGCCTTCCACCTTCTTAAAACATTTTTCGTTTATTTTTACACAAATGACTTCACAATAAAAAATATTTCTATAAATCTAAAAATAAATAACTTTAATTGTTCTCAAACCTTTCTGAACTTTATTTAAAATACATCCATGCGCTCATATTGAAACATCATTCTAAATTTGTGCAATAAATTTTAATTAAATTATAAATGAAACATCTTCTTTGACATTCGACTGAAAGAACTATGTCATGATCTTGTCTAAAGATCAACAAATCATTAAGTTTTCTTCTTTTTTTTTTTGAATTTTGTTTTTGATAAATAGCCGCCTTCAACTTAAAAAACCTATTTTATTTATAGTTTTCTTATGATGAACTATAAATCAACAAAGATTTTCTGTTCTTTCGTATTGTTGTTGTATTTGCTTGAAGATTAGACAAGGCACTTAAGAGATAATCTTCTTGTTTACAATGTTTAACATGCTTTTTTTAGGAAATAAAAATAATATATGTCAAGCAATCAAAAATAAAACGTGATCCTATTTTTGTACATACATTGTTTATTGTGTAGGTAAATTATATGTTCTAATTTGAAAATTTATGTAAAATTAAAACGATTATAGCTCCATTGATTTTGATTTTTATTAATATGTGAATAATTTTGGAAGAGGCTTTAAATCTAAAAAAATCAATTTCTACTATTAAACATATGTTTTTATTAAATTGATTTTTAAATGCATTGTTTAACCTTTATCGTTTTTTCTATCTTTGCAGGTAAGCTGAAACTTTTGTCTGCTAATTTGAGTTTTGTAAGTAAGAAATATAAAACATGTTTACAGTAATTTAAAGAAAATTTGTTTGAACAATTTACAATAAACAAGAGTTTGCGTTGAAACAAAGTGGATTTTATAAAACAATTATTTTTAACTCCCCTACGAAGTTATTGTAATCGGTCCGATTTGTCGAATTGAAAATTTTGACATTTTTCGACGATTTTTAGAGAGATGTCTGTGCGTACGTTTGTTCGTACGTTCGTACGTCCGTACTTTCGCGAAGTTTTTGTCGTCGTCCATATCTCAAGAACCAGTAGAGATATCGACTTCAAATAAATTTTGTTATACAGATAATAATGCATAAATATGCAGAAAATACTCTCAAAAAAATTTCGTGGATGGTTTTTTTCCATAGTAATTTAAAAAAAAAAGTGAAAATTTGTGTTAACCAAAAATATCTCACGAACCAATAATGCTAGAGACTTGAATTAAGTTTTATATATTGTAACGTGATACCAAACTAGTATGTTTTTGGAAAAAAATCAAATAAACGTTTTTTTTTATAAATTCAAATAAACTAAAAAAAATATTTGTCACATTGAATATTTTACGAACGAACAATGATTTTATCTCCAAAATAATTTTGTTCAACGAACAATAATGTATATAATCAGATTTAAAATCTGTTAAAATTTTGAGAAAAACCGAATTGACAGTTTTTACTTGCGACATATAGGAACTATATGGCAAGTTTTGCATTCGTGCAAAATTTCGAACTCGAGATTTTAATCAAACATGATATTACGATGGTAGAGAAGTCGAAAAAAGTGGGTCCCGCGATTCCGTCCGGTCTGTTTTGTCTGTCTGTCCACGCTCCTACAGCCTTAACCATTGGGTCGATTGAGTTCAAACTTGGAAGTTAAGGTTTTCAGAAGATTCGCGTTAGGCGTTTTTTTCATTTTTTTTAAGACCAAAACTAACAGTGGCCCCCATACAATTTTTTTGGTCAAAAAACGAAAATTCGAATTTTCTCAAAAAAAAACCGATAGAACCACTGCAATTGGTCACCATCATACTTAAGAAAATTCTTAGTGCAATTTCAACATTTGAAAATTCATCTTCAATTTTATTAGTTTTCAAAAAATTATAAAGCTCTCGAATGTTGTCAGTTTTTTCATTTTGGTGTCGACTAATTTTCAAGTAGTCTTTTAACTTCAGGCATTCAGCATGTAGTTCATCTCCGTTCACATCTTCGGTGTAAAATTTAGCAAAAGATTTGCAGTTCTCTTTTAAGTCTTCTGAATTCTGATTTTTTAATCGAAAAAAAAAAAGTCAAACATTGGCCAATCTTCGTATACGAACCTAGTCGCTGTTTCAAATGAACGCTTAGTGTGTCGACAATGGGAAGAAAGGTTTCAATTTTAAATCTTTCTTTCCCAGTCAAAATTACCGAGGGTCCAGAGCCGTCAAAAAAAGTCTAGCGTGAGCTTCTACACCTTATCCATCTTGTTTGAGAAAGACTTTTTAAAACTTTTTTGGACCTAAATGAGAAGATACCGAAAAAAGTTATACAATTTTTGAATAATGTCAAAGAATTTGGTTGGTTCTAAACCACACCCAGCGGCATGCACTCCTACCAAGTTCCATGAGTGCCCTGCACATGGTACAAAAGTGGCAAATTTACATTTTTCTTTTATTCTTGCCTGCAGACCAGAAAACCTTCCTGACATATTTGCCGCGTTGTCGTAGCTTTGGCCTCTGCAATCTGTTATCGAAATATCATGATCCTCCAAAAACTTCAGTATGGTTTCCGCTAAATAATCAGATCTATGTTCGTTAATTGGAATAATGTCCAAAAACCTTTCAACAGGCTCGTGATCTTTTACGTAATGAATAATAAATGTTAGTTGATCAACATGAGACAGATCGGGTGTACTATCAACGCTAATTGAATAATATTTTGAAATGTTGACTTCTTTTACAATAGTTTTCAAAACCTGTCTTCCCATGACATGAATAAATTCATTACAGATATTTGCTGAAAGAAAACACGCTTGACAACTTCCTGGATTTCCAAATTTGCTTAAATGATCTGCGAGAAACGGTTCAAACTCGCTAAGCAACTCAATTCTCAATGGATCTCATTGTCACAGCGAAATGGAAGCCCTCTCAAAGCTACAATCCGCTTCAACACATTTCTCCAATACCTTACTTCATTTTGATGTTGTGATATTAATTCAGTATCAGTTAGTTATTCATATTTTTGTTTTAATTTGAATATAATTTCGCAGGGAATGTGATTTAAATTGTTCAGTAAAGGTTGTTGTTCAGCAAGGAAAGTACGAATTTTGATCATTATTTATGCATCTAAAATTGTATCGAAATATTTTTTTTTTTCTTGAAAATAGACCAATAGATGTTAAGTGATGTTTCAGCAATTTGGGGGCCCTTATGATTGCGGGGCCCTGGGCCTGGGCCCAGTGGTAAAGAGGGGTCTGCTGGCTCTGGCTCTGGCTCTGACTCTGGCATGCATGAAGGATGATATACCAAAGCACAAGTTCATCTGGAATTCAAACCTTTTTTTTTTGTTGAATATACATATGTACATATATACTCGAAGATATATAAAATAATTTTTTTACAACCTATATCTGTACGTTTAGATATTATATGGATATTACTGCTTGAATGAGCTAAGTTAAATAAAATATAATCGATGCGACAGGAAATCGATTTCAAAAGGGTGGTATGGGAGAAAAAAGAAAAGTATTTCATCTTAAAAATATATCTTCGTTGAAAGTTTTTTTTTTTCTTTCTTAATAACTATACCACTGTGTATAGAAAAAGAAGGATAAAGTTTTGAAAAGCATATACCTAAGAGAAGGAGACTTGATTTCAAATGCATGTGTGATATGGTGGTGTTATATGTGATGATTGTGACAGTAATGATATTGAAAGATAGAATCACATATAGTTTTTTTTTTTTGTTGTAAACTTTAACAAATCTATAATGTATATATTTTATTCGTCTTACATCTTTTTTGATATAAGTAAAAAATAAATAACAGGATGAGTATAATAAGAAATCTCTTTCCTGTAAAATCGATTGACAAACAGGTCCAAAAAGTCTTCTAACTCACAATTTTTAATAAAGTTATTTCAAAACTGCTATTTTACTGCCCTTCTTCTGTATTCTTTAGTGGTCAACAATCTACTCATCAAACCCACCCTCACCCTAGGATCTATCACATACATACCAATGATACGTATAACCTTCACCATATTCCCTGAATCATATTTACTCTGATATCCTGATGTTGTATTTCAAGCGAGAAGGGGAATGAGTAAGCAAAAAAATATTATATTGGATTTCTGGAATTTCAGGTATAGAGGTGTAGGTGTAGGTTAGGTTGGTGTAAGGTGGTTAAGTGGTAAGGTATCTGGAGTATAGAAAAGTTCACTTCATCGTCATCATCCGCAACCATTTCACTGCCGAACCACCACAAATCGCTGTGACTTTTTATTTTTTTTTTTTGTTGTTGCGCTGCCTCGACACACCAACAACAACAACAACAACAACAACAAAAAATGAAATGATTTATACAGCGAATGTTTATGACATTTTAAGTTAATTGAATTTCGTTGAAACGACCAAACACTAGAAAGCACGTACTACATGCCACAGAAGTGTGGTGTTCCCATGACACTTGCTTGTTGTACCAGAAGATAATAATATATCTACCTCAGGACTTTATTTAATTCTTTCTTTGTGTGTATATATAGATAGATATATATGTAGAACGTATGTTGGGTATAGGTGTACATATTGAATTTCATTCACAACACGAACACCCTCTCTCGGTAATTAGATTAAAAAATCCATCCACTTCTATTGTATCATGATGGTCATCCGAAGTCAAACGTGACATCTTTTTCGTATACCTACATATGTATGTATATCTTACCTACCCTAAAAAAGAAAAATGTCTGCTTTTTTTTGTTGTTGTTGATTTATTTCATTTCAATTGTGTTGTATTTATCGTATTTCCTAAATTCGGCATCCAGAAGGAAGTTATTATGGTAGAATTTGTTATCGGTAATGTTCCTATAGGAATAAAAGGGAAACAATTTTAAGTTACGGAAAAATAGAAAAAAGGAAAACCAGAAGCCGTAGCCCAGGACTAAGATGGATACTGGATACCTTTTACTTCGTTTTTTTTTTTAATTTTTTGATTTGAAGTTTAGCCTTGGGTGGGCTGTTGATGAAATTTTGTTTTGTAAGCACTCATCTCTACGAGTATATCTTAAGGTATCCTCTGACCCAAACTTTGTATATTAACTAAAGAAATTTGATTTTCGTATTTTATAATTAAAGATTGGACATTCGATATATTTTATTTTAAGGATTCGAATAGATTGCAGGATTATGTTTTCAACAAGTAATGGGGTGGTATTTGGCTTAGGTGTATTAAGTAGATATTTTTCTATTTTACTTTTGAACAGATTGGGTATCCTCTTGATATCAAAATTCAGCAGGTTTTAATATAGGATGTGTAAACTTTGTAATGTTGCTGAAATCTGAAGTTTTTAATTTCAAATTTGAGCTCTGGCCTTTGAATACATAGAGTGTATATTTCTAATCGAATCATTATAGGGGAAAATTTAATTTTTCACATTGGCTGATGGGAAAACAGGATTTTAATTTTTAATGTAACTATGTCAAGAAAAGGAAACCTAATCACTAATAGTTTTGTAGCTGGGGTTGAAATTAGGTCAATTTTTAATTTTCATTTATGTGGAATATTACAAAATTTGAACTCTTATTCTATATTTCTACCACAGAAAAATAAATTGGTTCCAAAATTAGTCTCATGAAATATGAGGTCGTAGTGGAAAGCTCTGTTTTCAAGTTTTTGTAAGTATAATTATAACTGTTGGAGGCTTTCAAAATTTTAATAACATTTATATTGAAGTTGATATAAAATCAAAAAATGAATGGGATAAGAATCACAATGCTTACTTTCTATTGGTGAACTAAAAAATTTGTGTCTGATATTTTTTCTAAATAGATACACTTTTACTTAAAGAACTTCAATAATAGTTTTAAGTTATTTCTTTGGATATATTCAAAAAATATTTAAAAATCGTAAAAACAACAAAAACCTTGGAATGTTATAATTCCGTTTTAATATATAGAAGTTATTTGTATCTCTCTCACATTTCAACATGAATTATTTCTATCATAATCAACAATTGCATAAACATTTGCACCAAGCTAATTGATCTGTCAAAACTTCCAGTATTATACAGTATTATGAAATAAAGTATTTTGACAATACAGCATTTTGAGACACAGTATTTTAAATTTACAGTATTTTGAAATACAGAATATTAACTATACAGTATTATGACCATACAGTATCGTACAGTAGGTATCATACAGAATTTTGACCATACAGTATTTTAAAATACAGCATTTCGACCCGCTCCCAAATTTTTATTTTTAAGCCTTATTTACAGCATTTTGAAATAAAGAATTTTGATAGGTACACAGAATTTTGAAATACAGAATTTTGAGGTACAGTATTTTGATCATACAGTATTCTGTACTTACAGTATTTTGAAATACATTATTTTGAGATACAGTATTTTAAATATAGTATTATAATCCATACGCAGTATTTCGACCCCAACCCGTATAGTATACAAAAAAATGTATGACAAAATAAATTTGACAAAGTCCAAGCTGTGAAAATAATTGCATTACCTTTTTTTGGTTCAAACAAACAAAAGAAAGAAAAAAGTGTAATTCCATAAGATCCTTAGGCCAGTACTATTCAGGTTCAAGTAAAATAAGTAAATTAGGTGGCGCAACAGTCCGTTGAGAACTAGGGCCTAGTGACTTACAACTCTAAACCATTTCTGTGTGCAAGTAATGTTGCTAGGGATGGAGGGGACCTACAGTTTTAAGCCGAATTCGAACGGCCAAAAAAAAAAACCTACGCTTCAACCATAATGCTACGGACACTACTTCTTTTCAATTAATTTAAAAAATCAAAATTTTTTAAGATTAAGAGCGTTAAATTCAATTAATTTAAGATTGTTGTTTAGTTTAAAGACGATACTGACCATCTCAAAATTAGCGCATGATTGAGACTGTTTGCTATTTGTGTGTTAGCAACCCTAAACAATGTAGTTTATACCTCAGATTTAAGAACTAAGCACAAAATTAAAAAAGAGGCTGGGATAAGACCCACACTGATAACTTCCCATCCCGTCTGTCGATTTGTCTTGCTTAAAAGTTTGTAGTTTTTCGTGTTGGGTTAAAAAAGTTGTTAGTTGAATTATTCTTAAAAATTTTAAAATTACCAACAATATTTTTCATATAAAGAAATAGTTTAGTTTGAAAATCTAGTTTTATTAAATAGATTTTTAGTCGAAAACAAACTTTTACCAATTTAAGTAGCATTTCTTAAATCTTTACAAATTGGATGAATGAAATTAATTTGAAAGATATCAAGAACCGAACATCAATTTTTACCAAATTTGCGTACTATTTTTTGTAGATTTTATTTTTTTCTGAAAAAACGGACTGTTTGATTTTTATAAAAAAAACTACTAAATATGGAAAACAATATTTTCTGTGAAATAAAAAGAGTTTGAAGACAATATTTTTAATTTTCGAAAAGCTATTTGAATCCTAAGTAAATTTTTACCAAGTTTTAGTATTTTTTTTTTGTTAGGTTTTTATTTTTTGTAAAAAACCTGTCAATTTGATTTTTCTCAAAATTTTATTGAATGTTGACAACAATATTTTTTAAAAGATAAAAGTATTTTAAACCCAATATCTCATAATTTTGAAGAGATATTTGAGCCAAAAATCAATTTTTCCCAACTTTTATTGATTTTTTTGTTTAGTTTTTTATTTTTGTAAGAAAACTGTAAATTCGATTTTTCTCAAAATTTTTTCGAATGTTGAAAACAATATTTCTTATAAGTTAAAATCAGTTGGAAGCTATAATCTCAATTTTTTTAAAAGATATTTGAGTCGAAATTCAATTTTTACCAACTTTGAGTAATGTTTTTTTTAGGTTTTTATTTTTTTTTTAAAATGTCAATTTGATTTTTCTCAAAATTTTACCAGATGTTGAAAACGTTATTTTTATTTGCACAAAATTGTTTTGGTGATAAAATCATTTTGGATTCGTAAAGTTTCCGAGGTGACAATTTTTTTTTTTTAATTTTTTTTTTGATTTATAAAAAAAAACGTTAATTGGTTTTTTTTTAAAAAAATATACTTGTGACAATATATTATATAAAATTTAATTCAAGTCTCTAGCGTTTTTGGTTCGTAAGATATTTAGGGTAAACCCAAATGTTCACCTTTTTTAAAAATGCTATGGTAAAAAAACCACCCACGCAATTTTCTTGAGAGCCTTTTCTCCATCTTTCTGCCTTATTATTCGTATAACAAAATTTATTTGAAGTCGATATCTCTTCTGGTTCTTGAGCTATGGACGACGAAAAAAACGTCGCGAACGTACGGACGTACGAACGTACATACGTACACACGCACGCACAGACATCTTTCTTACCTTGAAACGTCGAGAAATGTCAAAATTTTCAATTTGACAAATCAGACCCATTACAATAACTTCCTATGGGAAGTTAATAAGAGACGCAAAATACTTGTCAATAGTAAAAGTTAACGAAATTAAAACAAATCTTACAAAAATTCCTACACGATTGGTTTGGAAAACTTTAAATTTTCTGATTTTTGGCATGAATTTTTAATTTTAAAAACTGCCATTTATGCTAAGGTTTTGTATAAATAGCATTTTGAATCTAATTCAATATTTTTAAAGTATGCGTTTGAACAATAAAATGACACGCACGTATTTTAAAAATGACAGGCGAAAGTACTTTTACATAGCTTGAAAGCCGCCGAAATTTTTCATGTTTTTTGTTGTTTCAAACAATTTTGTATTAATACTCGAACTTATAGGAATGCCTATGAATTAAAATATCCTTGAATTAGTTTTAGATATAGTTTTTCTTCAGCAGCACATCATGAATGTTGGAATGCTGTACCCAACTCTATTTCTTCCTCCAATGTTAATATTCAAAACTTTAAGTTCCACCAAAAATGAGTCTTTTGTATAATAATATAAATGTCAGGATTGTTAACATTTTTCTAACTATTACATTTTTCTCAAATATTGTGTTACTTTTGCTTCTTTGTTTACAAATAAATTACCATTTTCGTACATTTTATCGTTTACCTCTGGAGATGTACAAATGTCTGGTATTGAAAAAAGAACTAGCTTTGATAGGGGTTCTTGACTACTTAACTAATATTTTTGTTAAATCGAGTCTTATTTTTATTATTTTAAGGTATTTAAGTTTTCATTGCACTCAAATCGAAACATTGACTTCATAAGAAAAACCAATGATTTCTTAATCCTGACAATTTCTCCAATTTCTATCAATTCCTTATAAAGGTACACTAAGTGAAGCCATGCATTATTAATTTCATTAAAAAAAAACTGTAGGTCTAAAACCCAGACTCAAAAACCAGAATCTTGAACAAAATCAACATTCATACAAGGGGTTAAAACGTAGGAACAGAAATCTCTATAGTCTGTGTACTTCCAAAAATAGTATCAGAAAAATCTATAACAATGTGAAACATTTCTTTTGCATCTGAAAACCCTCCTTGCTTTTATTTGTATCTCCATAGTCTTATAATGTATTGTGTTATCAGACATAATTGAAATAAGTGATAAAGTTTTTGTCAACTGTCACTGTCAATATTGTATACCTACTTACGCTGCGCCACGTAGTCGCGTCGCGTCGTCCGTCGTTAGTCCCGATTCGTGTTTGCAATAATTAAGAAACAACACAACAAGTATCTTTACTTATTGTTTCAAAAAGACAAAGAATGTGCTGTGCGTTGGCACTAGAAATCTGTCAAAGACTTCATTAAAGAACCCCAGAATACGAGTATAAAATATTCCAGTTTTCAGAGTTCAGAGACAATTTCTTCTTTTTGAAAATGAGTTAAATTCTATCTCTTGTCTTTCCATCCCTCTGAGCTATTGAGGTAGCTTAGAAGTGGAAGTTTATTTGCATAGCTGCGTCACAGTGCGTGATGTTTGCTTAACGAATACTCAATACCAAGAACAACTAACCAACGAACCAACAATATTATTCTTCTAGGAATGCGGAATGCGTGCAGCGCGCATTATAGCTGGTGTCAATAATATTCAATTGGTGGCAATTTAAGGGCTGAAAGGTTGAGTTTTGAGTTTCAGTTCAGATTCAAATAGATGCGTGGGTTATGATGACGGTGATGGGTAGGTATGGTGTGAGAGAGTGTTTCTGTTTATGTTTATGTTTCCTTTTATTTTTGCGTTCGCTTTCATTGTGTAGGAGTCGCACAGCGTTTTCATTGTTTTGTTTATATTATTCGTTTGATTGTCTACCAAATACGGAAGGTGGTACTACTCGTATAGTACTACTATAGGGTAATCATAGGTCTGAGGTGGGTAGTTGGGTGATACCGTACTATGTACTGTACACGTTTGGTAATATAAGCTTGTTCCTTGTTGTCGCTTAAGCAAAAAGGGTTCATTTATAGTGTGCAGTTATTTAGAAATTCATAAGCACGAAGATGTTGATGGTAAAGCTGCTTGTCAGAGAGGAAACCACTCGGAATGAAGCTGTGCATAGGCAGCCAGAAGCAGTAGTAGCACTGAAATGGTATATCTACCATATACCACCCAACTACCTCCACTATACTTTCACTATACACCACTACCGCCGCCGCCGTCATCAGAAGCGCTCCATGTAGACTCTACGTGACAATGTTTTGTTTAAGAAAACATTTCCTGTTTGCTTTAGAGTGTCCTCGGGTTGTTTAAGAGTAAATATTTGCCGTTGCCATAAAATATCGTGACTATCATGTAGAATATGAACGCGGTGTTGTTTAAGGGGTGTAAAGAGGATGTTATATGTAGAGTAGATATATACAGAGAATATAATTTATATAGTAGTGTATATAGACGACAAACGATATAGTTAAACTTCAAAGGTTGCAAACAGAATAACTAGATATACCTGAAATCCTGAATAGCGATATAAAGCTATATAGAGTTAACTCTATAATAGGTACCTATTTGTTGTATAAAATTTCTATACAGATGGTGCTAATTGGGAAATAGTTAAATTGTTTTCTTTTCGTTTTTGTTTTAATTTACAAAAAAAAAAATAATACAAACAATAAGTTAAAGAGGGAAATTTTAGACAAGTCCTTACTTTTCTTGCAAACATTTAAAACTTAAATAATCAATTCCTTACCAAAGGTCAATGGAACATAAAACAAGAAAGGAAAAAACAATAATTCTCTTTTTGGAACTCATATAACACCAGTTTCCAATAAGAGGTTGAGGTGTTGAAAGTCTGCTTTCAGTGAAGTCAAGTGCTGTCGGTCTGGACAATATTAACCACAAATTTTTAAAAATAATCTTGCCAATTTTGTTGCTTTACATTACATACGCATTTAATACTATTTTGATGTCTGGAGTTTTTCCGGACATTTGGAAGTCAGCAAAAATCATACCACTTCCTAAAAATGCTAAGGGATCTGAATATAGACCTATCTCAATTCTACCCTATTTGTGTAAAGTCTTTGAGAGAATTTTACAGCGACAAATCAACGCTTACCTTACAGCAAACTCTTTGCTCACTCCAAAACAATCTGGTTTTCGGAAGCAGCACAGCTGTACAACAGCACTACTTTGCGTGACTGAAGAAATAAGACAAGCGCTGGATAAGGGTGATGTAACTTTCTTAGTCTTGCTCGACTTTTCTAAGGCTTTTGACACTGTCAACCACGTAATTCTGTGTAAAAAAACTTATGCAGCAGTTTAATTTTTCGGCAAGCTCTGCTAAGCTCGTTTATTCTTACTTGTCTAACAGAAAACAAGCAGTTCAAATTGGTGACTGTTTGTCTAGTTTTTTACCAATTTCGTCTGGTGTTCCTCAAGGGTCGATTTTGGGTCCTCCACTATTCTGTATCTATGTAAATGAACTTCCAGGTCTAATCAAAAACTGTTCCTGTCATCTGTACACCGACGACTTTCAACTTTATTTCAGTTGTCCCCTGGGACTTATTGAACATGGCGCCACTAATATCAATGAGGATCTTGATACTATTTCAAACTGGTCTCACTTAAATGGTCTTTTTTTGAACCCTAAGAAATCTAAATGCATAGTAATCTCCAAAAAGATTCTTGATATCTCTTACTTTCCTTCGATTTTGTTAAGTAATGCCCCCATTGAATATGTTGAAACTGTCAAAAATCTTGGTGTTAGCTTTAATCGCTCTTTAACTTGGGACAACCATATAAATGGAATTATAGGCAAAGTTTATGGTGCCCTACGTACCTTATGGGTAACCTAGTATTTTACACCAGTAAACACACGCATGCTGCTTGCCAAGACCTTGTTATTACCAATTTTAATTTATGGTTGTGAACTATATTGCAATTGTTGTTATGAAAGTAAACGTAAACTTAATATTGTTCGCTATGTCTTTGGCTTACGAAGATATGATCGTGTATCCAATTTTGCTACCCTGCTGCTTGATATGACCTTTGATAACTACCTTAAACTTCGTAGTTTGTTGCTATTCGCTGATGTACTGCTTACACACCAACCACAATACTGTTTTAACAAGATAAATTTCCCTACCTCTAGTAGATCTCGTCAATTGATTCATCCTCGCTTCACATGTTTAACATCCGAACGTCAATTCTTTATAAACTCAGTCCGACTCTGGAACTCTCTTCCTCGCGCTATACCTAACGGAAATCCAAAACGCAACAAGAATTAAAAAGGCTCTTAAAGATCATTTTTCACATAGCATTTAAATACTTGAATTATTTTTTGCAAATATATATTTCTGATACTCTAAATTGTTCTTTTTTCTTTTTTCGCATTACTTAGTTTCAATCGTGTATGTATTATAATATTAGATACTGAATTATTAGCTTGCTCTATCAATTTGTATTATTAGCTTGTAACTATTTTATAAGATATTGTATCTTACAGTTATTAAGTATTCACGAATAAATTAAAATGAAATGAAATGAAAGGTTTCATTTTGAATAACCCGCTGTGTGGAAAATCCTCACTTTTAAAACTGTCATATTTAGAAAACTAAAAAGTAAAAAATTTAAAAGTAAAATATTAAAAATTAAATTAAGCAGTCCGTTGAGAACTAGGACCTAGTGACTTACAAATATCAATCATTCCTGTGAGTGGACCTATAGTTTTAAGCCGAATCCGAATGGCTAATTTGAGGAAGCACTTTTCATGACGAGAATTACTCTTGGACGATTTGTCAATTTCTCACAAGTTACGTAAAAAAATTTAAAATGGCACTGGCAAGGATTAAACCCAAGACATCTGACATGATAGTCCAACGCACTAACCATCATGCCACGGGTACCTACTACGTTAAAAGTAAAAAGTACGCCATTATTGAATGTAATAAAATTGTAATCATTCATTGCAAAATTGTGAACATTTTGCGGTCACAGTTCACAGTTTTGGAAGAAAAGTTTCCTATCCGTCTTATTTCTCGAAGAATTGATCACAAGTTACCACCGAGATCTTGTGGTTTATTCTTTTTTAACTACTACTTATTTATTTATACTACGAATAACCTCTTATTGGAAACCCTTTATTATTACTTTATTTATTAATATCAAATACGTATTTTTATATTTACTGCTATATTTATATCTACCAAATATTTTCGTATATCTATAACAAAAAAATAAGTTTATGTTCAGTTATATTTTTTTAAGTTTAAAAACTAGCTATAGTATATCATGTAAAAATACCATTAAAAATAAAAACTGGTTCACTTTTAATAAACTTCCACTGCCTTTTATCCATTAATAACTAGTACAAAAAAAAAAAACAACAAAACAATAACACAAAAGCTTGGACATAGAAATGTTGTTGAAAAAATAGGTTTGAAAAGGTGCCATCAAATATGTACTACAGCATACCAAACCAAAACAACAAAATAAAGTCCTTCTATGTGTCGTATGAATGCGTTTTCATGTTTGAGCAACAATTAACAATCATGAAAGATAATAATTTCCCTCGATTGGTTGTGATAACTTAAAACTTATAATTCTATGTTTTCTATGTATTCTATTTTTTTTAATATCAACTTATGGAAGGATCTCCTAAAAAGAGATAAGAATTTCAAATTTATTGATTTGACTAAAACTTATTATTTTTTGTAGTAAATTATTGGTCTTGAATAAAGCTTTTGAAATTTTAAACTTTTTCAGTTCTATGTTTTTCTTATTGCTTTGTTAACTAAATGAACTAATCGAAAATCTTAGTTTTATTATTTTTGTATGCAGGTTTTCAAGGCAATTCATATCATATTTTCTATGTTTCTGAAGTAATGTTCATGTTCTAATTTTTAAAAAACTTTGCACACAAATTCTTATCATTTTTTATTAACATCCTATTGGAAGTTATTGTAATTGGTCCAAATTGTCATATTGAAAATTTTGACATTTCTCGACGTTTCAAGGTCCCTAGAGTCGAAATAAACGATTTTTAGAAAGATGTCTGTGCGTGCGTGTGAACGTTCGTACGTCCGTACGTCCGTATGTCCGTATGTCCGTATGTCCGTATGTCCGTATGTCCGTATGTCCGTATGTCCGTATGTCCGTATGTCCGTATGTCCGTACGTCCGTATGTCCGTAGGTCCGTACGTTCGTACTTCCGTACGTTCGCGACGTTTTTTTCGTCGTCCACAGCTCAAGAACCAGAAGAGATATCGACTTCAAAAAAATTTTGTTATACAGATAATGCAGAAAGATGCAGAAAGGGCTCTTAAGAAAATTGCGTGGGTGGTTTTTTTATTATAGCAGTTTAAAATAAAATGCACGACTGGGTCGCACGAACTTGCTCCTGTATGCAAAGAGTCTGTTTAAAAATGTACCTATATAAGATTTAAAAATATACCTGTTAAATAAATTTGTCTTCAAAGATATAAATGCCATTTGATTTGTCAAAAAAACCGCGCGATTCATCCCAAGACACAACTCATCCCGGAAATGAAAAATACTTGTAAGCATACTTAACGAAAACAATTGTTTGTGTATTCAACTAGTTCGTTCAAAGCTTTTTCCTTTGGATAGCCTTATTTTAATTTTATATTGGAAGAACCAGGATGGAAAATAAATTATCTGAAGATAAGAAAGAGGAAAAACATGTATGTTTAAATTGTAAAGCGATCGCCTATTGGTTGTGTAGTTAGGTAGGTGTCTAAAACGAATATGGAATAGTTCATTGGCGTGCTCAGCTTTATGTAAAGACATGGTGAGATGGGAGGGGGTTACATTACAGTTAAAATAATTTTAAAAAAATTATTTAAAGATTCAAAATTTTACCTGAAAAATAAGTTTGTCTTCAAAAATTTAAATGCCATTTTATAAATCAAAAAACCCTTGATTTTTCAAATTTTTTGTTTTGAAAATCGTTAGAGCGGTTTTTTTTTAAATTAATTGTTTATATATAAAATTTTTCAATTTTGTTCGAAAAATATTTTTGGTATGCAGTTGTTTAGTGATTGTAAATATACGCTCTACATTTGAATTTCGTAAAAAAATGTTGACCCGTTTTTGAGATATAGAATTTTGAAAAAAAAAATCAATATTTTTTTAAAAATCCAAAAAATAAAATATTGCACTTTTGATAATCAAATATTGTTAAGGCAATATAAGAGCTTATTCAAAAAAAAATTATTGAAATCGGTTCATAAGTTGCTGAGAAAATTAAAAAACAAAAAAACGGTTCTATGAGTGGTGCCTTTCCTGAGCAATACAAAAATATGTTTTTCTTATTAAAAGAAGCCAAGTTAAAAAATAAAATTTTAGAGAAAATTTAAAAAAAATCTATCGGTTTGTTTTTGAGAAAATTCGAATTTTCGTTTTTTGACCAAAAAAATTGTATGGGGCCACTGTTAGTTTTGGTCTTAAAAAAAAAATGAAAAAAACGCCTAACGCGAATCTGCTGAAAACCTTAACTTCCAAGTTTGAACTCAATCGACCCAATGGTTTAGGCTGTAGGAGCGTGGACAGACAGACAAAACAGACCGGACGGAATCGCGGGACCCATTTTTTTCGACTTCTCTACCATCGTAATATCATGTTTGATTAAAATCTCGAGTTCAAAATTTTGCACGAATGCAAAACTTGCCATATAGTTCCTATAATGTCGCAAGTAAAAAGGTGACAATTTTGGTTAAACCTAAATATCTCATGAACCAATGACGCTAGAGACTTGAATTAAATTTTATATTATATATTGTAACGTGATACAAAACAAGTATATTTTTGGAAAAAAAAAATCCAATCATATATAAATCAAAAAAACTGAAAAAAAATTTTGTCACCTCGAAAATTGTACGACTAAAATATGATTTCATCTCAAAAACAATTTTGTGCAACGAAGAATAATGTTTTTGACATCTGATAAAATTTTGAGACAAATCTAATTAACAGTTTTTTCTATAAAAAATAGAAACCTATAAAAAACATTTCTCAAAGTTGGTAAAAATTGATTTTCGACTTAAATATCTTTTCATAAATTTAAGATTATGGCTTCCAACTAATTTTATCTTATAAGAAATATTATTTTCAACATTCTGTAAAATTTTAAGAAAAATCAAACTGACAGTTTTTACCCAAAAATAAAAACCTAAAAACACATTAGGTACTAAAAGTTTGTAAAAATCGACTTTCAACTCAAATATCTTTTCAAAACTTTGAGATAATAGCTTCTTACTATTGTAAACTTATAAGAAATATTGTTTTCAACATTAAGAAACATTTTGAGAAAAATCGAATTGACAGTTTTTTTTTAAATAAAAACCTAAAAAAATGTATAAAAGTTGGTAAAAATTGATTTTCGACTCAAATATCTTTTCAAAAATTACAAATATTGGCTTCAAACTTATTTTATTTCACAGAAAATATTATTTTCGATATTCAGTAATTTTTTTCATAAAAAATCCAACAGTCCGATTTTTCATAAAAAAATAAAATTACAAAAAATAGTACGCAAATTTGGTAAAAATTGATACATATAGAAAAACTTTTAAGCAAGACAAATCGACAGACGGGATGGGAAGTTATCAGTGTGGGTGGCAACCCAGCCTATTTTTTATTATTTATAATGATAAGCGTTTTATCACGCAGTATTTTCCATTTTTTGTTTGTATTAAAAATTTAAAGAAAAACGTTTCTATGTTGTTTTATAAACTTCCTATACAAAAACTAGTATTTGTATTTCTTACTAATTTGGTATTGATTTATTTTTAAAATTTTGATCACGTCTTTACATATTTTTCCCATATCCTTGAATTAAGTTAGAAAATAAATTACAAGCAGTCAAAAAAATTATAGAAAATATTAAGCAACACATTAAGAAAAAAAAAAAAACATTTTTATTAAAATAACAGGGAATAATTCACCTGACAACTTTTCGGTCGATGTAACTTGGCTTTGACACTCATAAATGATTAAGTGTATTATTTTCTTAACTAACACAAACAAAAATATAGGAATAAAAGGTTTAAAATTTACGAAACATAAGAATAATTAATTTTCTTGGTAGACAAATAGGTTTTTGTTTGTTAGGTAAAGCAAAACATTTATCGGCTATCTGTGGTATATCCATTATGTTCCGAGTTCTAAGTAATTTATAAGGTTTAATTAAAACGAAAGTTTGTTTTTCCTTATTTTCAGTGTTTGCAAATTACTTGTTTTTAAACGAATCCAATACCCATCCCATAGATTCGAAGCTTACAGAAAAAAAAAAAACATAAGGACGAAGGACGAACAATAAATTTAAAAACTCAAAAACAGATGTTTTTGCATTCGTTAATTTGAGTGGTCTTTGTTAGTATCACACGTCAGCCATGGTGGCGTGGCGACCAGCAGTAGATTTTTATTTAAAAAAAAATCCTTTAGTCTATCTGCTTCTGATGCAGCTCCGAGAGTAGGTATAGTTGTCTACATACCTCTACCTTCCTCCCAACAGCCTACATCATCACTATAGAGCACCTGCACCATTACAGCAGCACACCACACACCCAGAACACAGCACGAGCCAAAAGGTTGTTGTATGATATCCTTTGCCGCCTTTGCTATTTTATTTTCCTTTTGCTCATTTCGAGTTTGTGGTTTTTGTTCTGAAAGGTTCTCGCGCGCTACCTTTTGAGTGGTCTTTTGGTTGATTTTTTTTTGTTCAGGGTTGAAAAGTAAATTGCTTCATGTGGTTTGGTCATTTAATTTTGTATACCTAACAACCTACGACTATAGTATTATAGTATTCTAGGAAATGATATCTACCCTATTCAAACACTCTTGTTTTTCTATAAAATATAAATATATATATATATATATAATTATATCCTTGTAGATGAATTGGGCTATGTGATTGGATTTTAAGAGGTGATAAGTTTGGGGTTTTCAATCTCACTTCGGTAGGTTCCAATATAATAGGGCTTTTATGTTTCATTTAACAAAATGTTCAATTCAAGACCTTAAGATGCTTTTAGGTTCCTTGTCTAGGATATCTTTTTTTATGTCAAAACAAAAACACCTCTTTCTGTCTCCCAAAATAAAATTAATAAAGTACAAAAGACAAAAGAATTCACCTAGGTATAGGTAAACACAATATATTTTTAGCTATACTTATTATTATATAACCTTCAATAAAGGATCTATCAACCTTTTGTTGTCTGAGACTTTCGATTAAAGCATTATTGGCATATAAAAAACAAAATCTAATAGCAACCTATTGTTCTTTTTGAAAACCAAAAAAATAAGAAAACAAAATAATTAATAGAATTATTTTCACAGGAATGATGTGTTTTGTCTGTGTGTCGTTATTGTGAGTGAATGATATGTTCGAAAATCTGTAGGCAGGTACATACATATATGAGGATTCAGTATTTTTTTCTTTTTCAAACTTTTTAATAAATGTTTCAGAAGTTTTAAATGAGAAAAATTAAATTGGAAAAAAGTTATTTAATCAAAGTTTAAGAATCAAATGCAAACATTTTTTTTATCAATTTATTAAATAACATCAGTTAAATATTAACTGTCATCTTGATATTTTAAAAAGAAATATCAACTTCTTTTATTTTATGTTTTTAACAGAGTTTTTTGTTTTTTTTTTTATGATACTCGTTTAAATATGCTAAGATATTTTTGTTTGTATTAATTTTAAGGATCAAAATTGTTCTTTCCAAATTTGGCTTCAAGAAATGATTTTAACGGAATATTTTTGTCCTGAAAGAGCCTTCGCAGGTTTGTTTTACTAGTTGGTAAAATATTAGGAAGTACAATTGTATAACACAGAGTTAACAATTTGCTGAAACTTGAAGAACAAAGTCTCATCTTCAACGAGGTAAAAGAGATATAAAAAAGAGGCTGGGATGCGACCCACACTGACAACTTCCCATCCCGCCTGTCGATTTGTCTTGCTTAAAAATATTGTAGGTTATAGAGTTTTGTTGAAAAAGTTGTTAGTTTTATTCTAAAGAAATTACAAATTACCAACAATATTTTGCGTATTTTAAAATAGTTAATATCAAAATCTATTTTTCTGAACGAGATTTTTAGTCGAAAAACAATTTTTACCAATTTTAGTAGAATTTTTTAAAAGTTTTTATTTCTTATATAAACCAATACAAATTGGATGAATGAAATTAATTTGAAGTCAATATCTTCTATTGTTCACGAGATATCAAGAACCGAACATAAATTTTTACTAAATTTGCGTACTATTTTTTGTAGATTTTAATATTTTATAAGAAAAAACTGGCTGTTAGATTTCTATAAAAAAAATTACTGAACGTCGAATACAATATTTTCTGTGAGATAAAATTAGTTTAAGGTTACCTTTTTTCATTTTTGAAAAGATATTTGAATCTAAAATCAATTTTTAGGAACTTTTAGTAATGTTTTTTTAGGTTTTTATTTTTGTAAAAAAGCTGTCAATTCGATTTTTCTCAAAATTTTACCAGATGTCAAAAACGTTATTCTTCGTTGCATACAATTATTTTGTAGATAAAATCATTATTTGTTTGTAAAATATTCGAGGTGACAATTATTTTTTTTTCAGTGTGTTTTGATTTATAAAAAAACCTGTAAATGGATTTTTTCCAAAAATATACTTGTTTGGTATCAAGTCTCTAGCGTTATTGGTTCGTGAGATATTTTGGTTTAACCAACAGTTTCGCCTTTTTTTAAATTGTTATGGTAAAAAAACCACCCACTCAATTGTTTTGAGAGTCCTTTCTGTATCTTACTTCTTTATTATCAGTATAGCAAACTTTATTTGAAGTCGATATCTCTACTGGTTCATGAGCTAAGGACGACGAAAATAACTTCCCGAACGTACGGACGACGAACATACGTACACACGCAAGCACAGACATCCAGTGGCGTCTTTAGGCATGGGCCCGGTGGGCCAGGGCCCAGGGCCCCGCAATTATTTGGCCCCCAAATACAACAACTCAAAATGAATGAATCTATACAAGAATTATATAGAAAACGAAATAAGGTTAGTAGACAATAACAGAAAAACAAGTTTTATTTTACTCTCCGTTCCGTTGAAATTCTCCTCCTCAACATCTTAAACTTCTGGCAACATGAATCTTTAATCATACTCCTGCACACGCTGTCAACATTATTTTAACAACTCTGCTTTCGTTCTACTCTACAGTTCTGCACACATGTTGACTTTTCAACTCACTCCATAAACAAACACAAAGTTGCCCCATGATGATTCATTCATCGCAGATCATTTAAAAATTTAAAAAAAATGTGAGAACTCAGGAAAGGGATACACTTCCTATCTAGCAGCAAATATTTTAAATTAGATTGGCAAAATATTTTTCCCTAAGTGTTGACAGTACACCCGAACTTTCTCATATCGACCAGTTGACTTTTGTAATTCGGATGTTAAAAATTGTGTTCCCATTGAAAGGTTTTTACAATTTATACCTATTCAAGAACATAAATCTGAATATTTGGCTGACACAATCTTGACATTCCTGAAAAATCATGATATTTCAATAGAGGATTATAGAGGACAAAGCTATGATAATGCATCTTATATATCGGGAAAATGTTCTCGTTTGCAAGCAAGATTAAAGGAGAAGTACGAATTTGCTACCTTTGTACCTTGTGCAGCACATTCTCTTAACTTAGTAGGCCTTCATGCGGCTGGTTGTGTGCAGGAGGCAACAAGTTTCTTTCAAGTGGTTCAACAAATATACAACTTTTTTTCTGCTTCTACCCATCGCTGGAATAAATTGAATTAATGTTAAGGTTCACATAGAGTTCTTAAAAGCCTTTCTGAAACAAGATGGTCTGCACGAGCTGATGCAGTTAACGCACTCCATCAAGCAAATTACTAAAGCCTTGACATCTATCTCTAGAGATTCAGAGCAAGTCCCAGATACAAAAAGCGAAGCGCTAAGCCTATCTAAGAAAATGTCAAAACCGGAGTTCCTCATTTTAACAGAAATTTGGAGCACAATAGCCGCGTTTTATTATCACCATGATCTGATCCGGATCTTGGATTTACATGCATTACAACAACAACACAGGATCCTGCTTTGTGTTTGGATCTCAATTTGAGATCCAAAATTTAATTCTTTTTTTCACAACAAGGAGCGCTTTATCATTGTAATTTCACATGTAAATGTTGGTATCATTGCAAACAAATTAAATAAAACCTGTATTGCTATATAAACATTTCCATTTGACTGAAATAAAATATTTTTTAAATAGAAAGAGAAGCTTTATATTTATTTATTTGGTATATAATCCATAAAATAATTAAATATTTTAACAAAACTAGTTATTAATTGGTGAAATTAAAATAATTAAGTCCAAAAAAATGTATATTTGACATAATTTATGCGTATTATTTTCCCAAAAAAAAGCAACAAAAAAAAAATCATTGAGCAAAATGTTCTTTGGGCAACCCTGCTTTAAATGTCAAAAAATATAAATAAAATCGTGAAAGCTGCAGCACAAATGTGAGAAAAGTTGTTCAAATAAATTGTTAGTAATCTCTAAATTAAATTATTTAAGTGTCACATTTATTAAAAGGTCAAAAAGAATCTGTATACTACATGTGAGACCAAAGCGTTCCTGGATGCTTTGAGTTTGAGAGTGCAATGGTGATTTGCAGAAACATTTTCAAAAGTTGTGGAGCTTCCATTTTCGGTATGTGTTTGTTTTTGTTTTGCTTCGTAATGTCACTTTTGAAAGAAGGAATTTGACACTGCTACCAAACTTTAAATAACAAAAAATATGATGATCCAATGCTGTTTTATTATCATGATCTGATCCGGATCAGATCATGGTGATAATAAAACACGGCTAATATTAGAAAGAATCCATAAAACCAGCAAGAGCCTTCAAAAAAAAAAAACAAACACAATTGACGTTGCTGCCAATTTGCTTTGTTCTTTCATAAATGATATAAGGGATAATTTTGATAAATTTGAAGGGTGTGCCAAAATTCAGAATCCGGATGCTAATTTTAAAGACTTATGCAACGAAAAATAGTATGAAGTTCGCGTGCCACATATTTTGATGGTCCTGCACCATCCGTCCAAGAACGTGAGGTAGAATGCTTGCACCTCGAACAGTATTTAAAAGAATTCAATAATATAATAATATCAAAATTGTACAATCTAACTACAGTGGATGAAATAAGGAACACATTTCAACTATTGAAGGTGAATTAAAAAAAATTATAAAAGTATAAAAAAATATCTGTTTTATGTTTTTCTTAGTTCTTTTTAAAAAGTAAAAATATGTAAAAAAACACAAATTAATTTTAAAATGATTTTTTTAACATAAATAATTAAAAAAAATATATTATAATTACTTTTTTTGGCCCCCAAATCCTATTAGGCCCAGGGCCCCCAAAAGTCTAAAGACGCCCCTGCAGACATCTCTCTAAAAATCTTTTAATTCGACAAATCGTACCGATTACAATAACTTCCTATGGAAAGTTAATAAATAAATTTCTCAGAAATTTCGGACACAGCCCTACTGAACCGAAGGAGCTCTGCTCCGTCTTGTGCCATGACGTCCCGATTGTACAGGTACGTCGTCTGACGTGGTAGATTAGCGGAACTGCCAATCTATCCAGTATCAGACCGCATTTATCTAAGAAGAGGAATGCTTCTGGTGGAATGAAGCCGCTCAAGCGTGCACTCTCAAAATACTCGTCGTTCGGATAGAACGCCCCGAAAATTAAATTGTTGGTGGAAGACAAAGCTGTTGCAATCTGACCTTGAACGAGTTTTATCACGATATTGTCAATTCTGTTGATTCGAGCCCCGTTGTATAGGACCCCGTTGGAAAAGTAGTGCACATAAGAAGATTCAGCTGTTCGATATAAGCCGGTACAGCGTCGTAAACTGCCGCTTGATCACCCGAAACTTCTCCATCTGGAAAGCGGCAACGCTGAACCACACAGGACAACCATAAACGATCAAATCATCGGCCGTATGAGGGCCATGTAGCAAATTACCTTCACTCTGGGGTCAATCCGACTGCTGTAAAACAGCCGTTTCGTCAGAGCGAAAGCTCCTCTGGCCCTGGTCAGAGCAGCATTTATATGTCTGTCGAAATATAAATACTGATCTAACCAGATACCGAGGTACTTCACTACTTCACTTTTGCTCGCTAATCGTTGCCCATGAAGATCAACGATGACCAACCTGCGCCAATTCTTGCACGTATCCCTCGTGGCCCTAGCCAACGGAGTCCGGAACAGAATTGTCTCCGACTTCTGGACATTTATTTTCAGTTTCCAGTCGTCGCAATATCGCTGAATCTTGTCGAAATCACGCTGCAAGAGAATTCTAATAACCTCAACCTTTCGGGCCGTTCTGTACGCAATTAGATCGTCGCGTCGGCGTACGCAATTGCCTTTGTAAGACTACCTATCAGATTGCTGGTGTAAATGCTGAATAGAATAGGAGAATTCACCGCTCCCTGTTGAAGACCATTTTTAATTTGGAATGTTGTGTAAGAAGTTACATTGCCACTTTTGACAACAAACTTTCTACCGTTAAGCATATCATAAAGTATATACAACAATGGTTTGCTTATACCCAGCCTGCTCAGTTTTAGGTAAAGACTTTCTAACCATACGGTGTCAAAGGCCTTTTCCAAATCAACCAGAACAGCACCTGTGCATTGTTGTTTTGATTTATTCCATTGGATATCAGAAACGAGTTTAGACGCAGCATGAATTGTGTCATGACCCTCTTGAACCCGAACTGATTATCCGGAATTATTTTGTTGTCCGCAGCCCACTTAGTCAGAGCCCTATACTGATGATCTTTTCGAAAACTTTGCTGATGCTCGGAAGAAGACTTATCGACCGAAGATTTGACGGGTTGGAGTTGTCCTTTACCTTTTTCAGGAGAGGATGAACCAGTTTCAAAACACTGTGCTTTAAAGTGAAATTTTAAATTTGAAGAAAGTAACCCAGTAAAAGAAGTGTAGTACCCGTAGCTTGATGGTTAGTGCGTTGGACTGTCGTGCCAGAGGTCTTGGGTTCAATCCCTGCTTATGCCATCTAAAGTTTTTTTGCGGGTAGTGCCCATTGCGTGGAATTGAAAAATTCTCCAAGAGTAATTATTGTCATAAAAAGAACTTTCTCAAATCTGCCGTTCGGATTCGGTTTAAATCTGTAGGTCTCCTCCAGTCAGTTGTAAGTCACTAGGCCCTGGTTCTCAAGAGCCTGTGGCGCCACCTATTTTTTTATTTTAGATCTTAGAGATTTGAAGAATTTTTTTTACTTATTCAGAATAAAAGCTATTGGAACAACCTTCAAAATCAATTTTTCTTTTTTTTTTTTGAGTAAAATACAAAATTGCATTTTTTCTTTTCAAAAGTTTAAGAAATTCTAAAATCGGTTAAAAATAAAAGGTTAATTTTTGATGAAAATAAAAAACAAGAACATTTTTGAGAACCATATCTCAATCCTCTAGCCTTCGAAAGTTTTCTAATAAAATAAGATGACCCTCAAACAGGGAAATTATTACCACTGTATGGGAAAACATGGTCCATAAAAGACAAAAATCAGAAATATATTACAGACTTTTATAAAAAAAAATTATTTTAATAACAAGAAAATAAAATCGAAAAAGAGTTAACTGTTATTGTAATTTTGTTTTGTATTTATATTTATTTTAAGAAAACTTTGAATTGGATTTTGATAGAAACTATACGAGTTGTTAAAATTAATTTGTTTGCATAAAATTAAGTTAAACTTTGCTTCTTTTTAAAATAATTCGAAAAACAAATTCACAGAACATTTACTTTTAACTGCTTGGGATTCATGTTTCCAGATGTTTGCATATCTTCTTATTATTCAAAATCAAATCCTTAAAATTCATCACTCCGAATTTTATTAAATATGTCTACTTTTTATGTAGGTAAACATTTCAACCTACTTTAGGTATTAAATATTTTTGTAAACAACTTCAAAAGGTTTTATTTTTCAACACACTGTCTGTTCCTGCGAATTTTATTGAACTCTAATAACATAAACTCTTCAATACATGAGATTTTTGAAGATGCGATAACAAATAAACATTATAGTATATTAAGATAAACATAGCACAGAAGACAGACCTCTTTTGTCAGAATTCTTATCATAAATGATTCAAGAGGCTCTGTCTGGCGCCGCCGCCGTCTTTCAACAAAACAGCTAAAGGAGTGAAAAACACTCACACACAATACCTATACATATTTACCCGTACTTGCCTTAATGTCATACAAAATAACATCACTCATCATATAATTTCACACATCCTTTTGGAAATCGATATGATGCCAGTCAAGTTAGTTGTCAGAGGTTTATTCTGATAATAGCACAGCATGTTGTCTCTAATGTCAGTTTATACAAACACAATTCCATTATCTGATGTTTTGTCGAACAATATACTCGTATGTATGGGTAAGTGTTAAAATGCAGTTCTTTACAATTTAAGGATAAGGATAAGGATATTATCAATCGATTAAACTGTGTGAGAAGTGAAATGATCATCGACTTAAAAAACGTCACTTTAATAAATAGGTACAGTGTTATTTAAAATGTTTCACAGTTATGTCAGTGTATAGGCAATAACTATTTTTGAATCATATATTAATTTAAAGGTTGATTCTTACTCCAGCAAGATGCTCTATAAAAATATACATGGATTGAAAATTCTAAAATTTTGACATTATGTAAAGGGTTTTTTCAATTGGCGCGGGAAGATTTTGGCACCCCTTGGCGGCCATTTTGTTTTGGTGACATCTGTTAAATCTTTTGTTTATTATTCAGTTGCTTATGCCAAAACACGTTCAAATGATAAAACTTTATTATCAAAATGAGTGCTTGTTAACGCAAACGTTGCGCGCATTGCACCCATTTTATGGTAGACGTGGTGGGCCTTTTATATGGTGGGCAGTCTATTTCTCGCCGTGCCCAAGAACTCGGCCTTTTGCAGACTTCAACTTGGCGAATTTTGCGTCGAGACTCAGGCCTACACCCGTACAAGATCCAACTGATCCAGGAGCTCGAAGTTCATGACCATAGACAACGCCATTTGTTCGCTGACGGGGCTTCGAATGGTTTGGAAGAGGACCACAATTTTGGCCAAAAAATCAAGCTAAGTGCCACACAGTAAACGCCACTATTGAAATTTTGCATGAACGATTTGAGGGTAAGGTTATCTCTCGCAGGGTTGATGTAAATTGGCCACCAAGGTCATGCGATTTGACCCCGATAGACTGTTTTCCTGTAAGGTTTCTTGAAATCACAGGTCTATGCAAATAAACCACAATCGACCAATGCCCTAAAGGTGAACATAACACAGGCCATCGCTCAAATTCAGCCAGATCTATGTGTAAGAGTCATTGAAAATTGGACCACTCATATCCGTGCCACCGTAAGAAGCCGGGGCGGGCATTTGAATGATGTCATATTCCACACTTAATGGCGTACATGCGCCTTTCAAATAAAAAGTGGTTGCCTGTAAAGTCGGTTTTACGGGCGAAGATTTTACGTGACAACGTCTTTTTCTCGGTAGAATATTTATTGATATGAATATAATTAAATTGCACAATAGGAACAAGGAATTGAATGAAAATAAGAATTGCACAAATTTTTTAAACTAATAATTTACTTAACACTATCAACATTTATCAATAGTATGACATAACCTATAAACTCAGTTTCTCAACTTTTGTGTCAATCTAACAATTAATCAATCAATCATAGTTTACGATAATGAAATATCAGTGTACAATTATTTACCTTTATTGTTGTAGTTGTTGTAAATGACGAATCTAAGCACTCCACATTTTCACTACAGACACAGCTGACGATACTTTAACCACACGTGTGAACTTGTATTATGACGCTTTCTTGTTTTTCCAACGCCAAGAACGTTCGAGAAAGACAAAGACAGAGACACAAGCATGCGCCGATTCAATGCGCCTAATTCTCTAGTGCTGCGCGCGCGGCAGACCGATCATAGTTGAGTGGGAGAGAGACGCAAGGCATTCGGCGGGCCTCTCTCTCGTTCGGTGACCCATCGTTACGTTACCGGGCGTTACACTTTTTCATAAGTGACTCCCAGCTGCAACCTAATTTAAGACGTTGTCACGTCAAAAAATAATTTTGTTAATACCTCAAACACAGCTTGTTTTATTCCATTTCAACACCTATACCCGCCCTTATTGAAAAACCCTTTAGAAACGTAAACTTTTGTATAAATAAATTTCAAAACAAACAAAACGTATTGAATAAAAAAGCATTTTCTTAATGAAGCATTAAGTTTTATTATTATTTTCGACACATCATGTTGCTTACTTAAAAAAAAAACAGTTTTCCTGAAATACTGGCTATTTAAAAGATTTAAATTTTTATTAACAGGCACACACTGTTATGATACAGTTTGTTAATCAATTATTTAAAGCTTTCTTATAAACTATATTTTTTGTTTTTTTTTTTTTTGTAGTGCGTAAATAAACAAAGAAGACGGTTTTCCGACGCAAGAACACGCGACGTATAATTGTCCATGCGCGAAACAGGGAAACTCCAAGTTAACTCCGCAAACTTCTAAAGACTGTCCTTGCGATTTATTTATTGTCATCGCAAAGGCCAGACGTACTGTAAATTGTAAGCGTTTAAAATCGACTGGTAAATTCGTTGGAATCATCGGTATTTGCGTGATCAAGACATCCTCTCCTTTGTATTTTCCTTTTATGATTTTGCCTCAATGACGTTATTCATCAGCTTTTTCACAGCCAGTCTTGTTCCATTGCATAGTTCAGGTTGATTAATGTTACGCAGCATGATGACAACTGATCCTACTTTTAACTGCAAATTGTGAGGTGGTAACTGGTAATGCAGGCAATTCCAGTGAATTTAAAAACTCCGTGGGATAGTTTACTACGTCATCCTGGTTCATAACGGTGTCGACTTATTTGAAGGAAACTAACTGTCCTAGAAGAAAATTCTGAATGGTCGCATTGAGATCCTCGACATCTTTATTTTTCGCTGCCAATATTGCTCGTTCACCCAGCCAATTATGGTTATTGAACTTTTGAGCTATATCTGGGAAAACACGCTGAATAAGCTCCTCTTTTAAATCTGTGATGTGACAGAAATCTGTGGGTAATGTCATGAATCCGGTCGAGGTGTCCATTGCAACTTTATTATATCTAACAACTGCTTCGCAAACACATTTGCAGTTTTATCATGTTGCAAAAATACTCGCATGTTAGTTGTTAATTCGAGTTTTTTACGTACTGCCACAAATTCGATGATTTTAGGCATGCATTTAGTTCATCAGCAACAGTTGATCGGGGAAGAGTCTGACGAAAATCACCTGACAACAGAATCATGGCCCCACCAAAAATATTTTCATAAAAATATTTTGGTTGTCACGAAGATCTTTCAATGTTCTTTCCAGCGCCTCCAGTGACCTCTTATAGGCCATTGTGCATTCATCCCAAACAATTAATTTGCATACCTGTAGGATCTTGGCCATTGCGCTATTTTTGGTGATGTTGCAAATTGGTGTTTCGGTGATTTGCATGTTTAATGGTAATTTCAAGGCAGAATGCGCAGTTCGTCCGCCTTCTAGCAGAGTCGCAGCTATTGCAGATCAAGCCAACGCTAGAGCAACATCATTTCGCGATCTGATCTTCGCCAGAAGCAATGAAATTAAGAACGTTTTTCCGGTTCCTCCGGGAGCATCAAGGAAATAAATTCCACCAGATCCACTGTTCACAGCTTCTATCAAAGTGTCGTACGCAATTCTTTGTTGTTGATTTAATTGTGGAACATTTGTACGAACTGTTTCGGACAATGCTTCAATGTCGTACTGTTGTTCCCTTTGCAACTCGTGGTTTAATGCATCGTGCATATGACGATTGGGTGCTGTCATTCCCAAACACGACTTTACTTTATTTGCTATCAATGAACACATATCTTCTATCATGATCAATGTCTCATTGTTAATTTCTTCAGTCATTAATTGTAGTGTAGGATTCAAAGTTTCACGGCGCACACGATGCAAACATCCTCAGAGATGTTATCTCTATACTTAACCCACAAATCTTTTGGATTCGACGGGAAACATGTCGATATGATAATCGCAAACAATGTACGAATTTGATGCGGCGATGAAGATATTACGGAATCCTTGAGCGTATCATCCAAGTAAATGTAATAGTTGGCATGCCTCACGATAAGTCGCACACAGCTCACCATTAACTGTTCTGAGTTGTATTAACGATGTCGGACCACGAACATTCACCAACAACAATCGCAAAGCGCACGCGAAGACTATTTTCATAGATATGATTGAATTTGAACTTTATGCAGCGGTAATAAATTGCAAATTGACTCTTTGACGTTAGGAACACACAAATTGCTTAGACAGCGGTGAGTGATTATAATTTAATATGAACTTTATTGAATAGCAATAAAGTTCAAACTGACTCTAGAAAACGTTTGTATGGGAAATAGAAAAGGGCTGTTTCTAGGGTTTTCCCGGAAATTATTCGATTTTGTCTCGCCTTCCCTAGACCTCCACGAACATTTCAAGACTAAGATAAGATAAATCCGTTCAGCCGTTCTCGAGTTTTAGTGAGACTAAGGAACAGCAATGCATTTTTATATTTAATATTTAGTTTTGTCTTAATCCTAAGAAAATTATGTCAATAGTAAAGCGTTTTAAAATAAGAGGTTTTATTTTGAATAGCCCGCTATTATTGCAGCTTACACTTTTGAAGTTGTCATAATTTGAAATTTGACAAGTAAACTCTATTACGACAATTCACGTTTTAAAAACGCTTTTAAATGATTAAAATTCACTACAAAAATGTTGATAATTTTAAATATCAACGAATTTCCGGAAAACTATAGAACTTTTGGGTCGTTGTAAAGAAGCTTGTGGTTCGACAATAGCAAAACTGCTGCAAAATGTGAAAAAAAGAAATCATTTACGTTCCCTCAAGAACATAGGTATAAAGTCGCAAATACGTGCGAATTGGTAATAGAAAATTTCATGAAAAGGATATGGTGTTCCAAACGTGGCTGCAATTCGGTTGATATCGTTTTCAATTCAATTGTGCAATCAAATAAACATCCATTGATTTCTCTCAAATAATACTCGTTTTTTTTTTAATATGGAAAGAAAACCCTTTATCGGAAAACCCATCATTTACTTAAATTGTGCAGCTGAAAATCAACTACAGGTCTCAAAAAGTGCAATTATACTTTTATAAACCATGCGTAAAACAATTTTTGTTTTCGATTTTAGTCTTCCGAATAATTTAACGAAAGCAAACCCTTTTAACCTTGTTGTCATATACCAATACATTTATACAGGTACTCAAAAACCTTTGCTCAATTATTGCCAGCTTGAAATTTTAATGCGTAGACATAATGTAAATGACTGAACTTTACGACGACTTTAACATCTACACGAGTACGTGCTATACCTAGGACTACCTATAAAAATCATATGCCCATAATCTCTCTCTCATCGAGCATGAAAAATGTTAAAAAAAAAACGGTTCCACTTCATAACTAACAGATAAAAAGTTAAAACTTCAAAAAGGATTTAAAAAAATACCCTACGCGCCGCCGTTATGTTCTTCGTGCGCTTCGTCATTTATGCACAGAGCACATCAGAACCATACCTACATAAGTATTTTTATGCCTAGATATAGATATTCACATGTGTACACTTGTACAGCTATCCAAGTTTGAGTGTTCTGTGTGTTGCTCTTGAAGTGTAATTACGTTAATGCATGTTTTTCCGCGCGCTAATTTTTAAAGTGGCTTCCTTAATGTGATGCCCTTGCAATGTTATATCCACCAGAAAACAGAATCGAAACTCTGCACGAAAGGTTAAACCTACGTACCTATACCATACAAAAAACAACAAGAAATTAAAAATGAAAAAAACAAAACATTCCAGGAAGATTATTCCATGACTGAACAGAACATGTAATGATTAAGCATTCGTCTGATTTAGCTTTTACTACAGAAAAAAACGCCCACTACAAGTATCTATGTATATCTACATAATTATATGAACCTTCGTCTACATACGGAGCTCTGCACCAGCTAAAGCAAAAGCAAAAGCAAGAGCTACCAGCATGAGTTTGCTAGAATGACCTCATCCATCATTTTGTGTTGAATTATAAAAATGTGCGGGATTTCTTTTTCTGTGCGAGAATTCAGGACTTCGATTGTACATTATGTAGAGGTATAGGTAGGTACCTTCTTTCTACGTAACGTAACGAGTCCTTTTTTGAGAGAATATTAAGTGGAGAAAAGGTATTTAAATGCAACTCGTTAAGGTTTTTCTTTAATTCCTTTTTATTTTGATTCTGTCTTAATATGCCTACTTCTGCAAAAAGAGGAATTATTATTATATTGTTATCAAGTAGGTACCTATTTTCGTGAGATGGTTTGTGTATTTGATAGATGGCGGTTCTTAAGTGAATGCAAAGATGGCGTCTTTTGACATTCAATTTAAGTGTTAGTTGAATTATGTCAGAAAATGGGACTTAAAAAAGGTATAAGCAAGCATACTTTTCCATATACATACATACATACATCCATACATGTGTAATAAAAAATGGAATTCTTGGTAATTAATTATTCTAAAAATTCTAATATCTAAGTGGGCCTTAGTTGTGCCTAAGTAGTTTTATTTATAGGTATACGTTTTTAATCCTGTTGAATAAAGTTTGACATTTGAATAGGTATTTAATGAAAGTTGGGTGGGACACCTCATTTTTTGAGTACCCAGATTATACTAAAAATTATATAGAGAGTAATTAAATATAAATACCCTTTTTAATATGATTTTGGTAGAGGTACTTAAAATTATACCTTAAGTAAACTTAAATCTATGCAGGTTTGTCAGTACAATAAGGTATAAGAAAAGAGTACGATAACTCAGGCGACAAGATATTATAACGGATTTTTTAAAAACACTTAAAATCAAGCATTTTTTACTATAAGAACGGGGTATATCTCCCCCCGTTTAGGCAGGAGGGGCAATTTAAAAAAAATTATTATTTAAAATGGAAAAAAATAATTAAAAAATAACGGTAATACTTATTTTAGTAAAAAAAGGTTAAAAAAAGAGGCTGGGATGCGACCCACACTGATAAATTCCCATCCCGTCTAGCTATTTGTCTTGCTTTTTTTTTGTCTATATGTATCAATTTTTACCAAATTTGCGTACTATTTTTTGTAGATTTTATTTTTTTATGAAAAAACGGACTGTTGGATTTTTATAAAAAAATAACTGAATATCAAAAACAATATTTTCTGTGAAATAAAATAAGTTTTAATCAAATATTTGTAATTTTTGAAAAGCTACGAGTATTTGAGTCAAAAGAAAATTTTTACCAAGTTTTAGTAATGTTTTTTTTTAGGTTTTATTTTTTGTTGTAAAAAACTGTCACTCCGATTTTTCTAAAATTTTATAGAATGTTGAAAACAATATTTCTTATAAGTTAAAATATGTTTGAAGCCTTAATCTCAAGTTTTTGAAAAGATATTTGAGTCGAAATTCAATTTTTACCAACTTTGAGTAATGTTTTTTTAGGTTTTTATTTTTTATAAAAAAAACTGTCAATTCGATTTTTCTCAAAATTTTATCAGATGTCAAACCATTATTCTTCGTTGCACAAAATTGTTTTGGAGACGGAATCATATTTTAGTAATAAAATATTCGAGGTGACAAATTTTTTTTCATTTTTTTTTGATTTATAAAAAATATACTTGTTTTGTATCACGTTGAACTATATATTAGGTGTGCCTAAGTAGTTTTATTTAAATACGTTTTTAATCCTGTTGAATAAAGTTTGATATTTGAATAGGTATTTAATGAAAGTTGGGTGGGACACCTCATTTTTGAATACCAGATTATACTAAAAATTATATAGAAAGGGCAATTAAATATAAATACCCTTTTTAATATGATTTTGGTAGAGGTACTTAAAATAATACCTTAACAAAACTTTTACTCTATGCAGGTTTGTCAGTACAATAAGGTAAAAGGTGGTAGTGGAGGTTGGTTGAGTTGATGATTCATGAGTAGATTCAATGATGGATTCAGGAGGGGGGGGTCGTATGGGCCATGACCCATAACGCTGCACAAATTCATCAACTTTTGACCAGTTGATCCAGGGGGGAGGGGTCATATGAGCCATAAAGCTTATACAGTTAAGTTGTATAATTAAGATTTCATCAAAAGATTTTTTAGTAATTTAACGAAATTTTCCAAAAAGTGGTTTGCTATCAAAAACAACTAACATTTTTGTGTCACACAATTAAGAAATGCTTTAAATTATTTTCATAAAATTTGTTTCTAAGAAAAAGAGCAAATATTTAGGTTCTTAAAAAAAAAACCTTGAATAAGAAATCGTCAAATTGATATTGTGTTGCTTTTAAATTCCTGAAACTCGTCCTCAATTACGTCTAAAATATTTGTAATTCGTAAAAAATTTCAAAGTCGATAAAAGTGGGTCCTCAGATTCCGTTCTTCTGTCTGTCTGCCCTGAACCCTACATCGCAAAGCCTTGTTTCGATTGAGTTCAAACTGGGAAATTTAAGTTTTAAACCGATTAGCTTAAGGCGTTTTTTCCATTTCTTTAATACAAAAAATAACAGCAGTCCACATACAATTTTTTGGGCTTAAATCTAGAATTCGAATTTTTTCAAAAATTAACCGATACATTTTTTTAAAATATTCTAAATTTGTTTCTTAATTTGTCTTCTTTTTACGAGAAAAGCATATATGACGGTATTGATCCAGAAGAGCATCTTCATAAATCGTTTTTTTAAGTTTTCTAAAGAATGATATTATTTTTAAAAATATATTGATTTTTGTTTACAAAACTCTATATCTCAGAAAGGGGTCAACATGTAAAATTTATATTTATAAGCACTAAACAACTGCATACCAAAAATATTTTTAAGACAAAATTAAAAAAATGTATATGTAAAAATCAATTAAAAAAAACGCTCTATTGATTTTCTGATTTCTACGTGAAGTGCACCAAAAATCCACTAAACTATTGTGTTTAAGCTCTTAAATATGGCACATTTAGAAAACTGTTAGAATCTTAGAATGCTTTTAGGTATATGTAGAGAGTCGTCCAAACTAAAAAGTTAGACCATAGGTACCTTGCTAGAAAACAGTCTTCTAAAATAATTTTTTAACTAAAGTTGTGACTTTAGCCCTTGAAATGTGTAAATGTAAGGTTAAAGTGCACATTATGTTATTTAAATTTTGTCAGCCTCTTTTACAAAACATCTCTTAAAAATTTAAGCGGTTAATAAAAACTCGTCTATATGTTAAGTGTGTCAACCACACACCCCCCTGATTAAAAGTCTAGATCCACCCTTGAGTAGACGTTCTTTCTGGAAGCATAAGGATTTTAAAATTGCTGCTTATTATGTTCAGGTTGGTATCAGATTTTTTTAAAGCGATTTTTTTTGGCAAAGGGTGTCTCAAATTGTATGCAAGATTTGTAACTAACCTTTATTCGTATAATAAAGTTGTTTTTTTTTTTTAAATGTGTAAGATTATTTTATTCAAGAGTTATGCGTCACATTAGTTATCAAATTATCAATTATCAAACTGGTCTTTTGTAATAAATGCGATTTGAAATTTTTTTTTATTAATTAAAACGGTGCTTTTTAGCTTTCTAGATTTTATTGTAAAATGAGTGGCTTTTCAAATGACCTTTCAACGAATTTTTACTCCTTATATCCACGGTTTTGTCCGACTTATTGGCATATTTTAGGCAGCTTATATAAACTGGTTTAAATAAGTTCACAATTCTAAGGTTCAACTGTTTAAAGCTTGTTTATCAAACGCTATTTACCAGCTAATCAATAGTTTTAAAGCTCCTTATTGACTGCTAACTATCTGTATATCAAAAGTCTTAATCCAGCTTATTAGTGGTTTTTAACCGCCTTACCGGCATCTTTGACTTATCACCAGCTTTTCAACTGTTTTGAAGATGGCTTTTATAAAGAAAATTATCAATCTCTTTTACTAACCTTTTCGGTTATTTAATGGTTTGACCCTGACTTGTGAAATGTCAAAGGCTTTTAATTTTAATCACTTTGTCTACGACTTATTAATGGATGTCTATCGGTTTTTGACATTTTTCAGCGTCATATATCAGCAGCGGCTTATCAATAGTTTCAAAGCATTGCCTTTATTATTTTTGCCATTTTCATTCTCGTAGCTCTATTTGTATCGCACTGGTTCTGGAATGTTTCGGAAAAGAAAGAAAAATGTTTGGTTCCTATTCAAGTTTCGGTGTGACCATTCTTATTAAATTTTTTCACTTCTAACTTAACAAGGAGACAAATTCATAGGTTTTTTAACTTCCCATAGGAAGTTATTGTAATGGGTCCGATTTGTCAAATTGAAAATTTTGACATTTCTCGACGTTTCAAGGTCCCTAGAGTCGAAATAAAAGATTTTTAGAAAGATGTCTGTGCGTGCGTGTGTACGTACGTCCGTACGTCCGTACGTCCGTACGTTCGCGACGTTTTTTTCGTCGTCCATAGCTCAAGAACCAGAAGAGATATCGACTTCAAATAAATTTTGTTATACAGATAATAAGGCAGAAAGATGCAGAAAGGGCTCTCAAGAAAATTGCGTGGGTGTTTTTTTTACCATAGCAGTTTAAAAAAAGGTGAAAATTTTGGTTAACCCTAAATATCTCATGAACCAATGACGCTAGAGACTTGAATTAAATTTTATATTATATATTGTAACGTGATACAAAACAATTATATTTTTGGAAAAAAATTCAATTAACGGTTTTTTTTATAAATCAAAAAAACTGAAAAAAAAATGTGTCACTTCGAAAATTTTACGACTAAAATATGATTTCATCTCCAAAACAATTTTGTGCAATGAAGAATAATGTTTTTGACATCTGATAAAATTTTGAGAAAAATCGAATTGACAGTTTTTTTACAAAAAATAATAACCTAAAAAAAATAAAAAAAAAGTTGGTAAAAATTGAGTTTTGACTCAAATATCTTTTCAAGACTTTGAGATAATGGCTTTAAACTACTTTTATCTTTCAAAAAATATTGTTTTCAACATTCAGTCTAATTTTGAAAAAAATAGAATTGACAGTTTTTTTACAAAAAATTAAAAACCGAAAAAAAAATTTAACAAAAGTTGGTAAAAATTGATTTTCGACTTATATATCGTTTCAAAAATTTGAGATTATGGCTTCTAACTAATTTTAACTTATAAGAAATATTGTTTTCAACATTAGGAAAAAATTTGAGAAAAATCGAATTGACAGTTTTTTTACAAAAAATAAAAACTTAAACAAAAAAATTAATAAAAGTTGGTAAAAATTGATTTTCGGCTCAAATAGCTTTTCAAAAATTAAAAATATTGGCTTCAAACTTATTTTATTTCACAGAAAATATTGTTTTTTATATTCAGTAATTTTTTTATAAAAATCCAACAGTCCGTTTTTTCATAAAAAAATAAAATCTACAAAAAATAGAACGCAAATTTGGTAAGAATTGATATATTTAGACAAACTTTTAAGCAAGACAAATCGATAGACGGGATGGGAAGTTATCAGTGTGGGTCGCATCCCAGCCTCTTTTTTGTGTTGCGAAGTAAATTAAAACATATCTCTATGTCATGTAGTTTTAACCTTTATTTTGACTAAGACTTACATATTAAAAACTTCAAAAACCACGCTTCATTAAAACTGACTCGTAATAATTTCTCTCGTTCAATATCATAACTCTAAAAACAATCTGTCAACAAATGAACGATATCGCACCAACCAGTTTCATTAAACATAATTTCTATACGTATAGATATTATAAGTAGTTACCCCGTTTACCCTTACCAAGCCAATGGCATCAATCAACATCTCTCTGTCTTCTCTTAAAATTAATCTAGAACCAACTTTTCTTGTTATTTAAATCCAAGTATGGCTGAACCATAACCAAGATGGCTATAATTTTAAATCCAAATGGTTGCAGATAATGGAATTTACCCATCACATGCAACACACAGATAACGGCGACTAGAACCAAAAGATAAAAAAAGTAACTGAAAAAAAAACTGAACCCTCTTTTAACTTCAAGTCAGAATGGCTTGAACATAATTTTTCAATTTATCAATTGAAATGTACGTACCTAACCTACCAGCTAGCAGTTATATTCCATACCTCTCTGTACCAATGCATCAAGCGAGGAGTAAAAAGTGGGATGACTGAAGATTTACTCGTACCTTATTCCAGGCACAAATATATGTATATACACACACATACTCCTCATTCCACTCCGAACCCTGAATCCCCAAATGTACCATACAAGTTCTCAAATAATCTTCAACTACCGACCAGGATGAGACTCTGATGCTTTGGACATGATGAAGATTTATCTTGGCTTCGCTTATCTGAAACGAATCTTATAATAGCGGTATGTAAGTACGTGTATCTATGTATATCTTTTAGGAATAACCATCGTGTAACTAGATATAGAATTCACCATAATGCAACGGTGACTTATCCTCAGCAGCAACTTAGCAGCAACTTAGCACAAACCATCATCAGCAACAAAAAAAATAACACATATTGCACAATTTATATATATCCAAATAAATATACGCCAGTTTTTGTATGTATGTATGTATGTACAGTTTATTTCTTTCCATAGGATATTTTATTACGTGTCATAAATTTTTCACCATGATGGAGGCGGGGGGATATTTTTTCATCGTATGTGTCTTATGGCGCCCCCAACAATAGAAAAAATATAGAAATTAAGTGTGTGATTGAGTTGAATGTTCTTGCTCATTAGAATAATTATCTATGAAATTACTATACTTATAGGTAGATATACATAAGTAGGGTTTTCCAATAAGTCGTTTCATATTGAATAGTCTGCTATTTCGGAAGCTGTCACTTTTGAAACTGTCATCTTTTGACATTTATAATGATAAAATAAAAAAAGAGGCTGGGATTCGACCCACACTGATAACTTCCCATTCCGTCTGTCGTTTTGTCTTGCTTAAAAGTTTGTCTATATGAATCAATTTTTACCAAATTCGCGTACTATTTTTTGTAGGTTTTATTTTATTGAATATCGAAAATAATATTTTCTGTTAAATAAAATAAGTTTGAAGTCAATATTTTTAATTTTTGAAAAGCTATTTGAGTCGAAAGTAAATTTTTAGCAAGTTTTAATATTGTTTTTTTTTTCAGGTTTTTATTTTTTGTAAAAAAACTGTCAATTCGATTTTTCTCAAAATTTTACTGGATGTTAACAACAATATTTTTTGAAAGATAAAAGCAGTTTAAAGCCAATATCTCAAAGTTTTGAAAAGATATTTGAATCGAAAATCAATTTTTACCAACTTTTGTTAAATTTTTTTTTCGGTTTTAAATTTTTTTTAAAAGAAACTGTCAATTCGATTTGTTTCAAAAGTTTACTGAATGTTAACAACAATATTTTTTGAAAGATAAAACTAGGTTAAAGCCAATATCTCCAAGTTTTGAAAAGATATTTCATTTGAAATTCAATTTTTACCAACTTTGAGTAAAGTTTTTTTTTTAGGTTTTTATTATTTATATAAAAACTGTCAATTAGATTTTGTTTTTTGGAGATGAAATCATATTTTAGTCGTAAAATTTATTTTTGAGGTGACAATTTTTTTTTTAGTTTTTTTGATTCATAAAAAAACCGTTAATTGGATTTTTTTCTAAAAATATAATTGTTTTGTATCACGTTACAGTATATAATATAAAATTTAATTCAAGTCTCTAGCGTCATTGGTTCATGAGATACTTAAGGTTAATTAAAATATTCACCTTTTTTTAAACTGCTATGGTAAGAAAACCACCCACGCAATTTTCTTAAAAGCTCTTTGCGTATCTTTCTGCCTTATTATCTGAATAACAAAATTTATTTGAAGACGATATCTCTTCTGGCTCTTGAGGTATGGACGACGAAAAAAAAGTCGCGAACGTAGACGTACGTACACACGCACGCACATACATATCTCTAAAAATCTTTTATTTCGACTCTAGTTTCCTTGAAACGTCGAGAAATGTCAAAATTTTCAATTTGACAAATCGGACCCATTACAATAACTTCCTTTGAGAAGTTAATAAAAATGACACTATACATACTTAAACAATATATTGACATTTTTCACAAAATTTACAAAACAATTTTGCATCACGAAGAGTAGAAGAATTTTTCTGGTCTTATCTCTCAAAAAGATTATCTTCTTCTCCTTTATTGCAGCTAAATAAATATCATTTGATTTCTTTTTTAAAAATATTTTTTTTTAAAGTCAAAATGATACCTTTTTTTAAAAAACCTATAAGGAATCGAATCTATGTAATCTTTAATAAAAACTTTGAAAACAATTCTTACTCTGCCTGATTTTTTTTTAAATTTTAGGATGTCTTGATAAATTCTTTTCGAAGTATAGAAAGTGACTTTTTTTAGACTATATACATATATAATTTGATCCATTTTGGAAATGAAAATTTTGAAATTCTTAATTATATTTTTTAAATAAAAAATACGTTGTCCGAAAATTTATTGTTTAAGAATGTTTCCATATTTTTTTTTAAGAACATTCTATACATCGTTCTAAAGTTCAAGCTATAAGTTGATGTTTTAAAGTAATGGTGGGAATTGTATTGAGCGCATCCTATATTTAAATTTATATAAAACAAAGTGTCTACGAGTTATCATACCGATGATATTATGAAGAGATTAAATCATATCGTTTAAATGTCCGCCGTGATTTCCTAAATCTCGACATAGTTGAAAATGACCAGGCCAGCACCGTTTAATCTTCTTTCCTTTAAAATTCTAAATTTTGTCGATTTCTTAAGAATGTCTCTTAAAAACTTATTACAGAAAGCATTGCCAAACTTTCTGGTCTTTGATCATCTTAAGTTTAAAAAAAAAATGGTTATCATCCAGGTTTGGACCTCTTTTTCGAAAATTAAAAATTTTAAATTAAAAAAAAGAGGCTGGGATGCGACCCACACTGATAACTTCCCATCGCGTCTGTCGATTTATCTTGCTTAAGAGAACTCGTATTAAGGTTTTCGTGTTTTGTTAAAAAAGTTGTCAGTTGAATTATTCTTAAAAATTTAAAAATTAAAAACAATATTTTGCATATAATAAAATCGTTTGATTTCGAAATCTATTTTTTAACTAGATTTTTAGTCGAAACCCAATTTTTACCAATTTTAGTAGAATTTCTTAAAAGTTTTTATTTCTTATATAAAAAAGTACAAATTGGATGAATGTTTTAAGTCAATATCTTTTATTATTCACGAGATATCGAGAACCGAACACCAATGTTTAACAATTTTGAGTACTATTTTTTGTAGATTTTAATTTTGTATGATAAAAGGGACTGTTGGATTTTTATAAAACATGTACTGAATGGCGAAAACAATATTTTCTGTGAGATAAAATTAATTTAAAGCCAATATTTTTAAATTTTGAAAAGATATTTGAGTCGAAAGAAAATTTTTACCAAGTTTTAATATTGTTTTTTTTTTAGATTTTTATTTTTTGTAAAAAAAAAACTGTCATTTAGATTTTTCTCAAAATTTGTCCCAATGTTGAAAACAATAATTCTTATAAAATTAATCTATTTGTAAGCCATAATCTCAAATTTTTGAAAAGATATTTGAATCGATTTTGTAAAAAAGCTGTCAATTCGATTTTTCTCAAAATTTTACTGAATGTCGATAATAATGTTTCTTATAAGATACAATTTATTTCAAGTCAATATCTCAAATTTTTATAAAGATATTTGAGTCGAAAATCAATTTTTACCAATTTTTAGTAATGTTTTTTAGTTTTTATTGTTTATAAAAAAAGTGTCAATTCGATTTTTCTCAAAATTTTACTGAATGTCGATAATAATGTTTCTTATAAAATAGAATTTATTTCAAGTCAATATCTCAAATTTTTGAAAAGATATTTGAATCGAAATTCAATTTTTACCAACTTTTAGTAATGTTTTTATTTTTTGTAAAAAAGCTGTCAATTCGATTTTTCTCAAAATTTTACTGAATGTCGATAATAATGTTTCTTATAAGATAAAGTTTATTTCAAGTCAATATCTCAAATTTTTATAAAGATATTGGAGTCGAAAATCAATTTTTACCAACTTTTAGTAATATTTTTTTTTAGGTTTTTATTTTTTATAAAAAAACTGTCAATTTGATTTTTCTAAACATTTTTCCAGATGTTAATTCTTTGTTGTACAAAATTATTTTGGAGATAAAATCATGTTTTGTTCGTAAAATTTTCGAAATGACAAATATTGTTTTTTCAGTTTTTTTTTATTATAAAAAAAACATTAATTGGATTTTTTTCAAAAATATATTTTTATCGTATCACGGGATAATATATAATATAAAATTTAATTCAAGTCTCTAACGTTATTGGTTTGTGAGATATTTTGGGTTAGCCAAAATGTTCACATTTTTTTTTTAAATTTCTATAGCAAAAAAACGACCCACGCAATTTTTTTAAAGGCTTTTCTGCATCTTTCTGCATTAATATGTGTATAGCAAAATTTATTTGGAGGCAATATCTCTAGTGGTTCCTGAGACAAGGAAAAACACTTCGCAAACGTACTTACGCATCTCTCTAAAAATCTCTTTTTCGACTCTAGGGACTTTGAAACGTCGAGAAATGTCAAAATTTTTAATTTGACAAATCGTACCGATTACAATGGCCTATTTTTATGAAACTCAAAAACAATTTTTATTATATTTTTACATTTTAGAGCGAAACAATTTTCAGTTCCTCTTAATTAAATACGTCCCAAACTGCTTTAAAATTTCTGAAATTATATATTTTGCATTAAGATAATTATCATTTAAAAAACTTCAACCAAAATCACAGACTTATTTTTTATTTGTTTTCTAAAACAGTTTTTGAAAATCCAATACCAGTCCTTCAACAACAATAATTCAAAAAATATTCCATGGATACCATCATCCCACAATGGGCCGTCCGGCCGGTCGGTTTGGGTATAAAAGAAACTATGTACATTTCGCGCATTCAATTGTGAATATTAACACTGTCATTGATCATGATGACAATATACACAAACACACACATAAATTAAACACAAAAAAAGAAGAAATTACCATATACACATTGATGAGGGATATAAAAACATATCTACATAATATAAATATCTCTGTCCTTTCTAGGCCCCGCCAAAGACCCCAGATCTACTTCAACTTACATTATACAGCCACACCTATCTTGTTACAAATTAATTTACTTCTGTCTCCCTTAACAAGAAGCCAATTAAATGCCTCTGGTTCGTGTTCCAAATGAATCCGCAATCTCTCCCCCAACCCTCGCCTCCTTCAAGGCGCATATATCTTCCAAAAACTAACCTCACATTTCATGAGCAAGTAAGCATTGTTGTTGTTATTTGTCTTTATATAAAGAATGAAAAAGAACACTAGCCGGAATAGGAATAGACTCAGGAATTTATAAGGAATTCCCAAATGGCATTTTGGTTAGATTGTGTTGTACTAGTATTACCTACCTACACATATATATTATATGTGTCTCAAAAACAACTATAGAACACAAAAGGAAACAAGACAAGACAAGAAAAAAAAAAAAAAAACTAAGGAAATTAGAACCAAAATAAGAAAATTGAAATTGAAATTCCAGCTAAATGAATTCTAGGTCTAATGTTGAGTTATTTTTATTGAGTTACAAAATTCAAGGCTCTAAATGAAAAAGATCTGGTTTTTCAAAATTCAATTAAACTTTTTGATATACGTTACGTATCTAGAGTCTAGGTATGCAGGGAGGTATCGTTTTTCTTTTCTCGATGGATTGAGGGAGAGCTCTTGACACCAATATAATTATTCTGACTTATATACAAAAACAATTCGATCATAAGAATTTTTTAATTAAATTAAATTTTTAGAAATCAAACATTAAATTAAGACTCTCAATTTCACACAAATTATGTGCTGTGACGCTTAAATTTTACAAAATTAAATATTTCAAAAAACAAATTAAACATAAAAAAGTACGCAAATAAAATTTTAAAATTGATTGGTGAAATAGCGCCTTAAACTCCTGTAGCTATCAAAAAGGGCGAGCTTTCTTCTTTCCTTCATTTTTCTTTACAAATTATGAATTTGACAAGAATCAGCAGAAGAATTATTGTCCTTAATGCTTATGCTTACATTCCTATTCATACATTTTACTAACATTGTTGATTTGCTTTTACGACACAGGACATAATATAATAAAAATATGGGGTTGGTCTTGTTATAAATTGTATCTCGTCCTTTATTACCAAGTTAGGTTCATATTTCATAATTCCAGGTAGTTGAATAGTATTTCGTGTTGTTCTTGTTTAGGAAGCCGACAACGACTTTCAGTGGGTGGGTGACAAAATGGGATCAGGATACCGGAACAATGCACTCACACTCCCATCAATTATTACATTAGTTGAGTGCTTATTTTTTTTTTCTTCTTACAAATTGAAGCCAGACGGCTAGTGTGGTGTCCGACGACGACGCCGCCCGCCGCCATCCATAGCTATCTTCATCAGGTTGCTTTATATGGTATCCTGGAGGACATCAATTAAAATGCACAAGAACATATCTTTACCTTACATCAACCTTTGCGAGTTGTTGAATTGAAGTTGTGGGTTTATTAAGGGGGTATGAGAATGATGGGTGCAGTGGGATTGGGTTTGAGTCAGTTGTGACTTGAACTCCCACACGACACCATTCATCATCATTATTTCGTGTGAAGAGACCACAAAAAAAAAAAAAAAGGAAACATAAAATGTTGTATGAAAGAAAATAAAATTAACGAACACAAACCATAAGAAATAAGAGAATCGAGTCAAAGAGGTCGTGTTTTATTTTTGTTTGGTTTACTTGAACTTTAATGTTCATCGAATATGTTGACCCGGGAATACCATCCATCGATATACATATACTCGTATAAGGAAGTTATTCCTTTAGGAGGTGTGGATTTAGGGAGGACATCTATACGATCCATAGAGACTTGTTTTCGACTTCTTCTTTCCAGTGTTTGCTACATTTTTGTTATATCTTATGAGCAAAAGTCGAACGCAGAAAATCGAATGTTCCTTTCATGGAAGTGAGGGTGGGGGGAAGTTTAGTATACGTGGAAATGTATTACAATGGTTTCCTTTTTCTTAGAGAGTTAAATTAAATTAAAGTTGGACAATGGGTGATATGTTTGTAATTCTTTTGGATTAATAGTTTATTTCTTAAAGAATATAAAATACAATATATTGAGGGTGGATATTGTTAACTACTATCAGCAAGGGCATGGTTATGGTTGTTAAATGACATCAACTTGGGGTAAGTTAAGGTCATTGTGGGTTATCTCTCTAGAACGTTGCTTAGATAAATAAAACTACATATAGTACAAAAAGTCGTCAGTAACTCTTTTGTCAATTTTTAATTAACAAGAAAAAAGTAAAAACTAAGCACAATGAATTAATAAATGCCACGGCTGGATCGGACGTAGTAGTATTATCTAAAGATCCAATTATCGATGCCTTTTAACAACATTTGAGGCAATAACGGGGTAAATGTTGTCCACCAAGTGGTCAATTGTTTCGGTTTTATCGGCGTAGACTAATGTTTTCACATATCATATACATATGCGGTCTTGGAGGCCAATTCAAGGGTCCTTAACGTCAAACTATTTGGTTAACAAACGTTTTCTCCAATTAATCAATTTGGTCACGATATGTATGATATGTTGGACCGACTTCAAACCACAGCGCCTGAATATCTTAAAGGTGGGTGTCCATTTGAGAGTAAACGTGCTGCGAGTCGGTCTTAAGCTGTTCTCGAGAGCGATCTCGTAAGTGGACATAGTCTGGAGAGTAGCTCGCGGAGAGTTGACTAATTACTCTCGACATTCGATCTTTTTGAAAGTCACTCCCAAGTGGACACATGGGTTTACCACTATCCGAGATAAGCTCGCGGAATACCAACACAGTTCGTATTTTGCAATCAGCTGTCGAGAGTAAGCATGGCAAAGCAGTGGACAGGACATTGGAGGAAACCAATCAACTTATTGAAAAATATCAGTCAGTTGAATTATTGTGGAGAACTACGGATAAATCATTTCGCGATAGAGATAAAAAAGCGTAATATTAACCGAATTTGCGTAACAGTTCTCGTGTTCTGAAGCGATTCATATGCTTTCCGGATGCTAAAAATCTAAGTGTTACCAGTATACGCTCGCGTATTGAGTATCTTTTTTAAAAATTATGGGTCCAACGTTTTGTTTCAAAAAGTTAATTTAACTAACTGACAAATGGCAAAAATTTGGAAACTGTTGAAGATCTTCAATTTGAAGTTCTCTTGAAAAAGCAGACCCCGCACCGAATTGGTTACGACGATCTACCCACGGTTTGACCCAACATTTTTTTGTATTCTTTTATCTTTTTTAAGAACAGTGTCGATAATTAAAGCAGCTGCAACCCTTCGCTTGTAAGAATACATGGCCAACTATCAAGTGGACACGATTATGAGAGTACCCTTTGCAAGAAAACTCTCAATATTCTAGCAAAGAGCTCGCGATAGAAAAATTTCTAAAATTTGGCTCTCAAATGGATAGTCTCCCGAGAGTTACTCTCGAGAGTTATATAGCAGAAGTAGGTACTCTCAAATGGACACGCACCTTTAGTTATTCAATTGTTGAATAAACCAAAAAGTCAGAATTACCTACTGGCCTTATAGCGGTCATCAATCACCGTACCGTTCTGGTCATCGTCGTTTTTAAAGAAGCACATTTCACTAACCCATTAAGGAACATCATCACTCCAAATAAGATGGTCTTTTCCGACGTGTCCAAAAGTGAGTATCATACCTAAACAAATTTCGCTTATGATTTTTTTCGAACAGAATCATGATTTTCAAAATAAACCAAATTAAAAAAAGAGGCTGGGATGCAACCCACACTGATAACTTCCCATCCCGTCTGTCGATTTGTCTTGCTTAAAAGTTTGTCTATATGTATCAATTTTTACCAAATTTGCGTACCGTTTTTTGTAGATTTTATTTTTTTATGAAAAAACGGACTGTTGGATTTTTATAAAAAAATTACTGAATATCGAAAACAATATTTTCTGTGAAATATTGCTTGAAGCCAATAATTGTAATTTTAAAAAAGCTTTTTTAGTCGAAAGTAAATTTTTACAAGTTTTAGTTTTTTTTTTTAGGTTTTTTAGTTTTTGTAAAAAAACTGTCAATTCGATTTTTCTTAAAATTTCATAAAATGTTGAAAACAATATTTCTTAAAAGATAAAATTAGATTGAAGCCAATGTCTCAAAGTTTTGAAAAGATATTTGAGTCGAAAATCAATTTTTACCAACTTTTATTCATTTTTTTTGTTGGTTTTTATTTTTTGTAAAAAAACTGTCAATTCAATTTTTCTCAACATTTGTCAGAATGTTGAAAACAATCTTTCTTATAAGATAAAATAAATTTCTCAAGTTTTTGAAAAGATATTTGAGTCGAAATTCAATTTTTACCAACTTTGAGCAATGTTTTTTTTTAGGTTTTTATTTTTTTATAAAAAAAAATCTGTCCATTAGATTTTTCTCAAAATTTTATCAGATGTCAAAAACATTATTTTTCGTTGCACAAAATTGTTTTGGAGATGAAATCATATTTTAGTGGTAAAATTTTCGAGGTGACACATTTTTTTTTCAGTTTTTTTGATTTATAAAAAAAACGTTAATTGGATTTTTTTCCAAAAATATACTTCTTTTGTATCACGTTACAATATATAATATAAAATTTAATTCAAGTCTCTAGCGTCATTGGTTCATGAGATATTTGGGCTTAAGCTAAATTTTCATCTTTTTTTTAAACTGCTATGGTAAAAAAAACGACCCACGCAATTTTCTGAGAGCCCTTTCTGCATCTTTCGTAGTACCCGTAGCGTGATGGTTAGTGCGTCGGACTGTCATGCAAGGGGTCTTGGGTTCAATCCCTGCCTGTGCCACCTAATTTTTTTCACGGGTACTGCCTCTTGCGAGTAATTGACAAATCCTCCAAGAGTAATTCTTGTCATGAAAAGTGCTTTCTCAAATTAGCCGTTCGGATTCGGCATATAAACTGTAGGTCCCTTCCATCTCTGACAACATTACTCGCACACAGGGATGGTTGAGAGTTGTAAGTCACTAGGCCCTGGTCCTTCATGGACTGTTGCGCCACCTTATTTATTTTTTTTCTGCATCTTTCTGCCTTACTATCTGTATAACAAAATTTATTTGAAGTCAATATCTCTTCTGGTTCTTGAGCTATAGACGACGAAAAAACGTCGCGAACGTACGAACGTACGTACACACGCACGCACAGACATCTTTCTAAAAATCTTTTATTTCGACTCTAGGGACCTTGAAACGTCGAGAAATGTCAAATTTTTCAATTTGACAAATCGGACCCATTACAATAACTTCCTATGGGAAGTTAAAAAACTGAAAAAAAAAATATTTTCAACTCGAAAATTTTTTTAAATTTTTTTTTTTTTTTTTATTGTTTTCAACATTCTGTAAAATTTTAAGAAAAATTGAATTGACAGTTTTTTTACAAAAAATAAAAACTTAAACCAGACATTACTTAAACTTGGTAAAAATTTACTTTCGGCTTCAAACTAATTTTATCTCACAGAAAGTATTGTTTTCGACATTTAGTAAATTTTTTATAAAAATCCAACAGTCAGTTTTTTTTTTATAAAAAACTAAAATGTACAAAAAATAGTACACCAAATTGGTAAAAATTGATGTTCGGTTTTCGATATCTCGTGAATAATAGAAGACATTGACTTCAAATTAATTTCATTCATCCAATTTGTATTTGTTTAAATAAGAAATATAAACTTTTAAGAAATTCTACTAAAATTGGTAAAAATTGGTTTTCGAATAAAAATCTCGTTAATTAAAATAGATTTCGAAATCAAACTATTTTATCATAATTATGCAAAATATTGTTGGTAATTAATTTTTTTTTCAAGTAATTCAACTGACAACTTATTTAACAAAACACGAAAACCTACAAACCTTTCAAGCAAGACAAATCGACAGACAGGATGGGTAGTCATCAATGTGGGTCGCATCCCAGCCTTTTTTTATTTCATTTTAACATTTACCCGCCCTTATTGAAAAACCCTTTAGCTAAAAATGTTTAGAAACTTTATTCCCCCTTTTAATGAAAACAAACTATTTTTCGAAATATTGTTCAAAAATTACCAACATTTCTGTCAAATGCATCTATGTTACTGGCGTAAGACAGCCACCAAACCACCAAGCCTTATTGAAAAGATTTTGGACAAACAAATAATTCAGTGTATGCCATAAAGTTTAAAAACACTTTAAACTAAAATAAATTAAAATAAAAAAAGAAAAAAATGAAACAAATTAAAATATTATGAAATAAATAAAACAAAATATATATTACACATTTTGTTCTCCCTTTTATTATTCAAAAATACATAATACAAAGTTCTCTAATATTTCCTTAAAAATAGTGTATGATATAATCTCTGAAATAAAATTGGGTTTAATTAAAATACATGACTTATTTTCTCTTGTGCTTATTTATGTAATTTGCAACTTTTTAAAATTACTTAAAATAAAACTATTTTGTGAAAGAATAACACAAAGTATTTATACTCAAGAATGAACACTTAGTTACCATTCATATAATATTGTATCCTTAATTAAAATTTATTCAAACCACAAAAACCGACATTTAAATTTGAATATTATATCCTTGGTAACATTTTTCTGTTTATTTCTTTTTGTTGTTGTTGATGTTATAGCATCTGAATGTTAACGATAACAATAATAATTTAGTTAAAGTAGTATAGTTGCTTTCCCTTATTATATGGCTGAGTAGAAAAACTTTGTCCTTCTGTAAATTAATACAATATAACACCATTGCCATTTTTATTAATAAAATAAAATGCAAGAAAATGTCGAATGTCCTTGCTGATTGCTATTATATTATGATTTCTATTTAAAACCCCAATTATTTTAATGTTTAAGTTTAAAAAGGAATTTTCATAGTCCTAGAATTTGTCATTAAAAGTAAAAACCACAAATTATGAAAAAGTGCTCATCAAATTAGAAGTTCAAATTCAGCAAACAAGTTCTGATATATTTCGTACATATACATAATGTATGGTTGACAGTCGTAACTGACTAGGACATGCTTCGTCACGATCCGTTGTAATGCCAACAACTTACTTTCTAAAAAATTCATAAAATGAGTCTCGACCTACATTATCTCTTGGTTAAATTAAATTCCAAAATCAATATTGAATTTCTATACTTCTGTTTACTCAATGTAATTATTTTATTTTACATGGAACCAATATTCACCCCATAATAGACCAAACAAAACTATGTTAAACGATGTTTGCAGAACCCAACTGTATTAAAAAATACATAATTTGAGTGGACACAAATAATTGTGTTGTTTCTCAAAACGTAGGTACATAGGTAGAAGGTACAACAAATTTTGAAAACATTGTAAGCATTTGACTTGGTATTAAGGACCTGTGTTTTATTCATACCTACCCTACATTTGCTTGGGTTAGGTAAGTGCGGTTTCTAGTTTGGTATAATGAAATTAGATTAACCAAGATAAAACTTTTTCTTTAGGGATCAAAAAATGGGTATAACAATGTAAACTTATGTTAAGTGGAAAAGGTATGTAAACATACAAAAAAAAAAACCTACATCCAGGGCCGTCGAAAGGAATTCCGGGCCCGGGACGAAAAAATCTCGTTCTAATTTCAATTACGAATAGCATGAAATTGGTTGGAATTAACGGAAATAATAATTTTTCATTTGCAAAGTGAACCGAAAAAAAGTGTTAATCATCAAATCAATCTCACGGGTATAGTCCAGTTTAGTTGAAATGGAAGATGGATAGAAAATAATTCTACATGCGAGTAGATCAGATTCCAAACAGATACATTCCAAATCATACATTCAATTCGATATTGCCAACGACATGTTGGTTGGTCGATTAACTATTTAAAAAAAATAAGCATGAAGATCTATTACCTACTATGAAAATAAAATAGAGCAAACTAAAAGTATTTGAAATTTGTCTTTAAAAAAAAAACTAAGTATTTTAAAAGTTTTACATTAAATACTCTTTATTGTTTTTCTTTATATTAAAATATTATTACAATGTTTTATTAGAGTGAGTTTGCATTCAATGAAATATTTTCTTTTGGAAAACAAGCTTTCCTAGCTTTCTGAGCAGCAAAACAACTTATAATTGCGTCGAAATTCAATTTCCTTGCCAAAGATGCTTTGATGCATAGTGTAGCAAGTCTGGAAACACGATCTTGTGATGAGCACGAACGATGAAACATCTTTGTTCTGGCAAGGACGCTAAATGAACGTTCGGCACATGCTACGGTTACAGGTATGGTCGAACACACACGGAGAGCAACACAAATGTTGGGGAAAATCGTCTCCAATTTCTGGGAATAAATAGCATTGAGAAAACTCAATGGCGGAAGTGCTGCTTTAAAATTGACTTCATAAATGTGTTTCAGATGAACTATTTCTTCTTTCAACTCTTGAGACACATGCGAGTTATACTTTTAAATAAACCTTGTAGCGGAGTTCAAGTTCGTCCATTGTTGAAAACTGCCATAAAAATGAAAATGTAGCATTCAAATTCTTTATCGTATCGAACCGACGACGAGAAATTTCACATATAATTGAATCAACTATGACGTAAAAGGTGTTTCTCTTGAAATTTATTTCTTCATCTATTTCAATTTGCTCTCCGGCTCCTCGTTTTTCTCCAAAATGTCTCTTTAATTGCCTTTTTCGGTTAGATGGGAACGATTCTGGAGCATCCCCCAATCCAGTAGCAACTGCTTTGCATTCAGATAAAATTTGATCCCATCCGTTTCGAATAAGGTTCAAATCGTAGATCAAGTTGTCGAGATTTCGAATTTCAACGTCAATAGTCATGTTTCTGGCTTGAAGAATGATACTTCTTTCATTTATACCGCTAAGAACCTTGCACCAAATCGAAGACATCAGGACGCATTCAAATTCGTGCATATATTTTAAAACGCCGTTATACTGCCCTCCTTTGTGAAATTCTTACTTTTTCCAAGTGCTCCTGAAGTAAGGGGTCATAATGACTAATTATTTCTAAAATGCCCAAAAAATTACCATTATTTGGCTCTCCAATAAGATTGCCATCGCCTCGGATTCCTAGTCCCCTGGTGGGATTTTTCGGTCCCCCGAAAATTTCGTTTACAGCAGAAACAAAAATAGAAGAAAAGAAACTTTATAAAAACAGAAACGGAAATAAATACATATTTTTGTGTTTTGTTTTTAACTTTAAAAATTTTTAAAATAAAATAAATTTGAAATTTACGTTAAATTAAATATAAATGTACGCCAATAATAATCAGGGGACCAGATCGACAAGCTTGTCACTGATAGATTGGCAGATAACAAGCCAACAGGGGCCCGATTGCGAAAGCATGAATGATTTTAAATTTTCGGGCCTCTAAAAATAAATGGAAATAGGTATGTTGATGATAAATAGAGTATATTCTCATTGCCTTCAATTTTACGGGCCCCTAGAAAATCCCGGGCCTGGGGGGTTTCCCCCCTTCTCCCCCCTCTCGACGGGCTGCCTACATCCTACAATCAACTTGATTATGTACAAATTATTTCCGGTGCAATGTAGAGTGATGTACTATGTCCATAAATTTGAAAACAAACTTTCTAAAAAGTTTTGATGAATTTCTTCTGTCTTTTTTAAGTGTTTTCAAAACTCTACAAAAGATTAAAAATTCAAACCTTACGTGCATTTCAGCACATCCTTAAGTTAATGACAACACCTATACACATACTACTGATATACTTATATTAAAGTTCATTAAATTAATTTCAAATCAGATAGATGTTCCGTTTTTTTTTTTTTGAAAACCTTGATGGAAGCTATTTAGACGGTCAGAAGGATAATGAAACACATCTTTTCTTCTTTATTATAGTCATTTGCACCACTTTCAAGGATAATATTTTCTGTTAATCCCTTTTCTTACGTCCAAAGCCAACCACAAAGCCAGAAATGTTATAGTTTGAAGGTTCTCAGTTCTCAGCATCATTGCCATCGTCATTCCCAACAAACAGATTTATGTATAACAATAATAATTTTCTTATACCTAGAAAATATAATAAAAACAAAACTTCTGCACTCATTCATTTCATTTCATCCGTTTGTTAGCCAAAACATCCTCAAAATATTGTAGGTTCCTATAGTTAGATACGAGGTATATTTAAGGATTAGTTGATTCTGGCTGAATTAAAGCTTCAAACCATCATCAGACTTCAGAGTAACATTGAAGTGGCAGTGGTGCCATCACATCGGATCGCATTCGTCGTGAACGCAAGTGAACGGATTACACAATTTGCACAAAGTGGATTGTCTCGTTATTCATGGAAATTGTTTAATTTATCTTTTCGTCTACCCGCGTTCGTCCTTCCATCAGAGTTAGTAGTTTATAGTTGTATTATATAGATAGGTATATCTTAAAGATAGAACCGCTGAGCAGTAATATACATACATAACTACAGTATAAGAAGCTAAAGAAAAGACTGCAAATTTTGCAAGATTTATGCTGTGTACAAAGCTCTGATGTATATAGAGGAGGCTTTTCTTTTTCTTTTGCTCTTTTTTGAGGTTAAAAAAGAAAATACTACAACTGCTGCTACTCGTTCTTTGCTTGATGATGCTGTCAACCAAAAGGCAAATATAACTAAAAAGAGGAAGCATGTTTCGAACCTTAAAGGCAAATATCCAAACACAAAAGCTCAACCGCACAACAATAGGCAGAAAAGTTCGTTCTATCTGGGGTTTATTGTGTACTTGACATTATCTTGTTCCCTCCCTCTCTTTCTCACTCTATACATATTTCACCCACTGATGTGCTCTTGAAAACTTCCAACGGTTACCATACCAGTCGACTTGGAAGGCAGTCGAGGCAGGCACACTTTAGTAGTACTGGTTCTGTCAGTGTTGATGCCTCTATCGTGTTTATTCTATTTTGGTCCCTTTCATCTTTTTTTTTTACAGTTTTTCTTTTGCGTTGTGTTGGATTTGGTTGAGGTTTATTTGTGCCACTAATGACTCCTTGAGTAAGGGAAGGACATAAAGTTGAACATTCTTCCTGAGACGACATGATGTTTTACAAAATTCAAAAGATACACAAGAGCAAATCTAGCGCAAGGCGGGCTGCAGTAACATTCAAAAACTTTTTTTTTTTGGATTTTATTTTTTCGTAATACCTATCTGTCTCTTCTTCTTCTTCTTTTTCTATGTGGACTTTCATGGTCTTCATCAGCTGGATTGAAGGACTTAAGGTTTAGGTGTAACATAGTGCCACACGATTAACCAGAACTTTCCCACTCTATAGCCGTTTTTTTTTCTATACTTACACTATGTTTTTTTGTTTGTTGCTTTGGTTAATCCTGCAAAGGATATTGACTGAATTAATTTCACATCGTTGGCTTTGTCATCTCAAACGGAGATTATCGTTATCAACAACTACTTTGAAGAAGATGTGTTTACAACTTTGCTTGGGGTAAACAATACACGCCACTTGTCGTTGTCGTCCCTCCCAAAGGACGACTTACTTCTCATTTCATAGTTACCTACCTACCTACCTAATGCCTCCTTTTTGGATATATGTATGTATGTATAGATTCCCTCTTGTCCTTGATGGTGTATCTCTGTCATCGACATTTTAATAGACATAATGTCTGATGGTGTGATAAGATAGGATATTCTAGGCAAGGATATTCTATGATGGCTATGATGGCGAGCTGTTTATACGGTGTACGGTGTTCTTAGTACATACACACATATACATACATACATGGAAATCCCTAAGAGAATTGAATGGCACGGAAATTGTTTTAGATGCGAAAGTAATATAATACGTAAATGTGACGAAGTGATAGAGAGAGAGAAAGAGATGTGAGTGAAAATTGAATATTTTGACTGATGTTAGGTGATTGATGGCAATGATTGAAGGATAATATTCACATTAAAAATGATTTGTCAAACAATTGCTTAATGGTAAGTTAAGTGCTACAAGAGTGAAATTATTTACCGTAGGGACCTCCTCCAGTGTGGCCTACTGATTTTTTATTCTCGTTTTTGTGTGCTTAAAAGAGTGTAGGTAGATTTTGTCTGCGTTATATATGTACATTTACACAAGCACTTTTGTTTGTAGAAAATAAAAAAAGCCAAAATGAAATGAAGTAGGTTATAAGTCAATATTAAGGAGGGTCATACATTAATCTGATAAAGGATGATTTGTGAACAGTCTCTTTATTAATAGTAGTTATCTTTAATCTATGTATACAAACCTACATAACTAATTGATTCTTAATTTGTTTAATAAGATTAAAAGTATTTATGTATGTACATATTTTGTTTTATATTAAATGCAAAATTAAATGGTTTATTTATATCCTTAATATGGCAAAGAATCAGTGCGAGCATTAAGAAAAAAAGGAAGAAGTTAGGAAGGAAATGTTGATGTGCATTGGTTTTAAGTTTTTGACAGTTGAAATAAAATGGAAAGACAGAGCGTGGTAAGGCATTCTGCATTCACTAATACGGTTAAAGAATCAATCTCTGTACTCTTTAGTTTACTGTTTTGGTTACTTGTTGGTGGAATATTGAAATTAATGCACATTGTTTTGGCTAATTGTTAACATGACTCTACTCCATAAATTAAATGGATTTTGAAAATAGATTTTTATGCCATGGATAATACAGGTTGTATTGTTTTTGAAGACCTCTGTGACTTGTTTCATTCTGACATATACCTGAAACTTTGGAAATCCCCATTGGAAGAAGTCTTACCTTTCTCTCACCTTTCTCGAATCACTCATGAAAAATATACCTACAAGTTGAATTCACACTTTAATGTATGCAATTATGCCTATCATTCAATTTAGTCTATGATACGTTGACTTGACGATGATAATGCTGCTAAGAAGTGGCTTTTTCCTGAGGCATTGAACGGTCTTAGATTTCACGTGGATTTACTTCAAACTGAATTCGACAATCTTCTTAGTGATTAAACCTTTTTTTATAGAAATGGGCCTTTTTTGTCCATTAAAGTTTGGGTTAGTTTGTCATTGATTGTGTTCCTGGATCAGAAGAATTAAGGCAGTTGTCATCTGCAAAAACACTAAATTTTTAAGAGTGAAGGAAAAAAATTCTTGTAATTTTTAACTTCCCATAGGAAGTTATTGTAGGTTAGGTTAGGTTAGGTTGCAAGGGGTGTGCACAGCATGAAGCTGTTGCGTACACGGGGGCCTATTGGTCCATTGTGATCCCCTGTAAAAGTAAAAATTTAGCATCGATGCTCCTCAAATCTGTCGATTAGCGTAGACTGGCTCGTTAACGAACCAACCTGTGCTATCTATAAATTTCCTCATGCTTGCCATTGAAACCTGTGCTAGATCATCCAGTTCTCCAACAAACCTGTTTCCGAAATGACGGAGTCGGCTGGTTTGGAGATTCGGACAGTCGCAGAGCAGGTGTTTAATGGTTTCCATTTCCTCCTCATCCTGACAGCTCCTACAAAAATCGGGTGCAAATGCACCTATTCTGTTAGCCATTGTGCCAATGGCGCAATGACCTGTTAGTACACCTGTCAAGATTTTAATATTCTTTTTACTCAGCGATAGAATATACCGAGTTTCCTTTTCATTTGTGTTAGGCCATAAACTTCTAGAGATTACACAATCATCCCTGGATTTCCAGGAGATGTTGATTTTCTCTTTTAGCTTAAGGTCTATCTTCCTCTTGAGTACCCCAATCGGGACGAGGGGTCCCCCAACTGAGTGGTCGCTACTACTTATGTCTGCTTCTGACCCTTTCCTGGCTAGTTCATCTACTATATCATTCCCTTCTATATTGCTATGTCCGGGAACCCAGCAGAGCTTTACCTGGTTAGTGTGGCAGATTTTGTTTAATTTCTTCCTACAGTTTAAAACTGCTTTTGATCTTATGGTCTCACTGGCTAAGGCTTTGATAGCAGCCTGGCTGTCCACGAAAAAAGTAATCTCCGAAGAGCTTAGATTTTCTTGGTGTGCCAATTCAGCTGCTTTTGCAATGGCAAAGATCTCGGCCTGAAAGACACTACAGTCAGCCGGGAGTGTATATGACGCTCTGATGTTCAGAGATTGGCAAAACACTCCAGCACCTGTTCCTGATTCCATTTTTGAACCATCAGTGTAGAAAGGGATACCCTGTTTACTTATAAGTGAATTAGGATCCCAACCCTGTCTTTCTGGTATTAAAATAGAAAATTTCCTGTCGAAATCCAGTAAAGGGGGGATGTAATCGGTGGTCTCTCTCAGTCCTGGAATCGTGTCATATCTTTGTAAGATTGACCCGTGGCCATAAGTGCTGTGCCTCCAAAAGCTCAGTTCTCTTAAACGAATTGCAGTTTTGGCTGCCGTGCACTTTATGAACTCATCCAGAGCCGGGAGGTCCAAGATCATTTCCAATCCAGCTTGTGGTGTGGATCTTTGAGCCCCTGTTATTCCTACACAGGCTAGTCTCTGTACCTTATTCAGGTTCTTGAGATAGCTTGATTTTTCCACCGCTTTCCACCATACAATAGATCCATAGGTAAGAATGGGTCTGACTATCGCTGTGTACATCCATTGGATGACTTGCGGTCGCATACCCCAACGTACACCGAAGGTCTTTTTGCATGTGTAGAATGCACATAGTGCTTTTTTCATTCTTTCCTCCGTATTACGCTTCCATGTAAGCTTGGAGTCAAGGATTACTCCTAGAAATTTAGCTTCCTTAGAAGGTTTTAGAGGAATGCCATTTAGTTTGGGAGGGTTGAAGCCCTCCAGTTTCCTTTTCTTCGTGAACAAAACTAGCTCTGTCTTGGTGGGGTTGACCCCGAGACCGTTCTTAGTTGCCCAAGAAGATAAATCCTTTAATGCATTTTCCATAATGTTTTCGATGATGGTAAGAAACTTGCCTGATACCAAAACCACTATGTCATCTGCATATGCTACTATTTTAATGCCCTGATCTTTGAACTTTGTGAGAATTTTGTTGACTACGAGGATCCAGAGCAGGGGTGAGATGACTCCTCCCTGTGGTGTGCCTCTAGTAACTGTTTTCTCAATAGTACTAACTCCTATTTGAGAGTTGATAATTCTGCCATTTAACATGGTGAAGATCCAATCGACAATGACAGATTCAACCCCAACTTCAACTAAGGCAGTCTTGATCGATTCCGTTTTAACGTTATTAAACGCACCCTCGATATCAAGAAATGCTGCCAGGGTATATTCTTTCTGTTCAAGACTTTTCTCAATATGTGAAACTACTTCATGCAAAGCAGTCTCCACTGATTTACCTTTAAGGTAAGCGTGTTGGTAGTTGCACAAGTTGTTTTCGTTGAGAAGTTCTCGAACATGTAGATCAATTATCCTCTCTAGTGTCTTAAGGAGAAACGAAGAGAGACTTATTGGTCTATAATCCTGAGCGGTCGAGTGAGTCGGTTTCCCTGCTTTTGGGATAAAGACTACCTTAACCTTTTTCCAGCTATTAGGGACGTATCTAAGTTTGATACAACTTATGAAGATTACCCTAAGCCACGGAGTTATTACTTTGAGAGCATTTTGGAGAAGAGCTGGAAAAATCTCGTCTGGTCCCGCTGATTTATAGGGTTTGAACGAGTTTATTGCCCAAATAATCTTCTGCTCAGTAATAACCTGATTTAGTTCTAACTTTGATTCCGTGTGAGTAAAATCCAGCGTGTTCGATTGCAAGCAATCCGAACTTTCTGGGTTTTTACAACCGGGGAAATGAGTTTCCATGAAGAGTTCAAGCGTTTCCAGGCTCGAGTTCGACCATGATCCATCAGGGTGTTTAATGTACCCCGGGATCGTGGGATTAAGGGCCAGGGTTCTACGGAGCCTTGCCGCCTCGCTTGTTTTTTCAATGGATTCACAATGTTTAGCCCACGAATCCTTTTTGGCCTTCCTTAACTCTTTGGTGTAAGTGTTAAGTGCGGCTCTATAAGACTTTAAGTCCTCGTCTATTGTAATGGGTCCGATTTGTCGAATTGAAAATTTTGACATTTCTCAACGTTTCAAGGTCCCTAGAGTCGAAATAAAAGATTTTTAGAAAGATGTCTGTGCGTGCGTGTGTACGTACGTTCGTACGTCCGTACGTCCGAACGTCGTCCGTACGTCTGTACGTTCGCGACGTTTTTTTCGTCGTCCATTGCTCAAGAACCAGAAGAGATATCGACTTCAAATAAATTTTGTTATACAGATAATAAGGCAAAAAGATGCAGAAAGGGCTCTCAAGAAAATTGCGTGGGTGGTTTTTTTACCATAGAAGTTTAAAAAAAAGGTGAAAATTTTGGTTAACCCTAAATATCTCATGAACCAATGACGCTAGAGACTTGAATTAAATTTTATATTATGTATTGTAACGTGATACAAAACAATTAAATTTTTGGACAAAAATCCAATTAACGGTTTTTTTTATAAATTTTTATAAATTTTTCACGTCGAAAATTTTACGACTAAAATATGATTTCTTCTCCAAAACAATTTTGTGCAACGAAGAATAATGTTTTTGAAATCTGATAAAATTTTGAGAAAAATCTAATTGACAGTTTTTTTATAAAAAATAAAAACCTAAAAAAAACATTACTCAAAGTTGGTAAAAATTGAATTTCGACTCAAATATCTTTTCAAAAACTTGAGATATTGGCTTCAAACTTATTTTATCTTATAAGAAATATGGTTTTCAACATTCTGAAAAATTTTGAAAAAAATCGAATTGATAGTTTTTTTTACAAAAAATAAAAACCCAAAAACAAAATTTTTAAAAGCTGGTAAAAATTGATTTTCGACTCAAATATCTTTTCAAAACTTTGAGATATTGGCTTTAAACAACTTAAATCTTTCAAAAAATATTGTTGTCAACATTTAGTAAAATTTTGAAAAGATCAAATTGACAGTTTTTTTTACAAAAAATTAAAAAAACCGAAACCGGAAAAAAAAATACCAAAAATTGTTAAAAAATGATTTTTGACTCAAATATCTTTTCAAAAATTTGAGATAATGGCTTCTAACTAATTAAAACTTATAAGAAATATTGTTTTCAACTATAGAAAAAATTTTGAGAAAAATCGAATTGACACTTTTTTACAAAAAATAAAAACCTAAAAAAAATTTATAAAAGTTGGTAAAAATTGTTTTTTGACGTAAATATCTTTTCAAAAATTTGAAACATTGGCTTCAAACTAATTTTATCTTTTAAGAAATATTGTTTTCAACATTCTATACAATTTTGAAAAAAATCGAAGTGACAGTTTTTTTTACAAAAATTAAAAACATTACTAAAAGTTGGTAAAAATTGATTTTCCACTTAAATATCTCTTCAAAAATTAAAAATATTAGCTTCAAACTAGTTTTATCTTATAAGAAATATTGTTTTAAACATTCAATAAAATTTTGAGAAAAATCGAATTTACAGTTTTATTAACAAAAAATAAATACTTAAAAAAAGAATTAGTAAAAGTTCGTAAGAAAAATATTGTTTTCAAAATTCAGTAATTTTTTTATAAAAATCTAACAGTCAGTTTTTTCATAAAAAATTAAAATCTACAAAAAATAGTACGCAAAATTGGTAAAAATTGATGTTCGGTTTTCGATATCTCGTGAATAATAATAGAAGTCATTGCCTTCAAATTAATTTCATTCATCCAATTTGTATTTGTTTATATAAGAAATAAAAACTTTTAAGAAATGCTACTAAAATTGATAAAAATCGGTTAACGACTAAAAATATCGTTAATAAAAATATGTTTTGAAATCAAACTATTTCATTATATCCAAAATATTGTTGGTTATTTTTAAATTGTTTAGAATAATTTAACTGATAATTTTTTTAAGAAACCACGAAAACCTACAAGCTTTTAAGTAAGACAAATCGACAGATGGGATGGGAAGTTATCAGTGTGTTTCATTTTGACTATCCTATTTTTCGTGTCGAACTATGTCACAATCCTTTTTTTTTTCTTGTTATATCTTTTTCAAATCTTATCACATTAATAAAAATAATAGATTGTCAAAAATTGTACACACCTTTCAATCACTTATCAACAAAAACTCATAATATCACACTATATTTAAGGAAATTACCCTCCTGCTTCTATTTTGACTTCAATAAAAACAACAAAAGAAAACCCTTTGTCCTCCAATACGAAAATATGAATAAACATTTATTTTAATTTCGTCTCAATTAACGTAATTATTGGTTTTAGTTTGACATTTATTTTTACAATTATTGCGACTTCAAGCTTAATACAAATCAATGTTTTCAATTTTACACGCCTAATAGAATTCCGTATACGTACTCAAATTAATAATATAAGTATATGTATGAGTACCTAATTTTTCCTTGAATTCGAATAACAATAATAAACTTAATGAAAAGCAATAGCTATAAGTACTCTTCTACCGCCTAACAGGAAGTAATTAAAATCCCATATTTTCCATTCCTCCATCACATCATAACACAACCAGAGAGTGCTTCTTGGTTTTAGCTAATCAGCTTCTTGGCAGAATTCTACCTTGTAGCCGGCATAAAATTGTATAATGTTCTTCCTTTACATACAGAGCCCTTCCGCGCCGCTCTCAAAAGCTATGAACCAAACCAACATCAGAATCATATTAAAGAAGCTTTTTTTGCATAATATTTCGCATAGCGACACTTGCTTTATGTAATGTTGTTAGCGTTTTTAATCGCTCACCCCCCGTATTAATTGCGCACTGTTGAACACTTTTTTTCACTTTTTTTATCGCATTCCAGCGCGAGTCATCGTCACTTGTTCATATCGTCGTCGTCGTATAGAAGTCGGAGTCGTTGCTCGTTTGTTGGTGGCGTTTTTATGAGCGTATTATATGCTGTGTACCCACCTACCTAGTCCATAATTTGTAGCAACTGGCACGATTTGATATAACTATAAGCCCAGGCTGAGGCCTTTTGCTTTTGTTAAGCTCCATATACAAACATTTGTATACCACTTTTTGCTCCTGATGTTTGTATAAATGAATGTAGAAGGTATAGTTAAGAGGACTGAGAGACTCTAACTGAAAGCCAGTATGTTGCAATAAATTAACCATTTCCAATTGTTTGTAGAAGGCACCTTGTATATATTCAGGACGATGTAATTTGTACTCACCTTACAAGTAAGTTAATACACCTGACCCCGATACACTTTACGCCTTCCTTGTCACCTTCCGGCATCCTTTCAAATGATGCATGAGAGGTGGTGGCGAGTGGTACCTATATGTATGTATGTATGGTATGTACTGTGTGATTGTGTGAAACAGGGTGTAGTAGATATTTACAAGTAGAATAATTTAAAAGTTAAGGAGTTGTAAACTGTAAAAATTTTAATTTATGAAGAAATAATTGACATAATAGGGTTGGATTGTGATAGTTATAATTTCTGTAAGTAGCTGTTAATTAATTATTAAGGACTTCTATTTCTGTTGTTCAATTTATTGCTAAACGATAAAACTCTTTAATCATTATTGGTTACATGTCTTAAGTTTTACGCCCTGAAAATTGTTTAATGTATCAACTTTGAAAACTAAAGGAGCTTTATGTATCGATTCTTCAACTAAAGCTTGGCTAGATCCCTTAATGGTTGAAATTTGTATAAGAAAGAGCACCTTAAATTATTTAAGAGGCCTCTTAAAACACCTTTTTTTTGTTTTTAAAAGGGAAAGTTGGTTTTAAATAGAATTGGAACCTCAGTTATCAAGCACATTAACATGTTGTCAGTTTATACATAAAAGTGTCATTCATGATAATAATATGATATAATATATAATGATATAATAATATATATATTATTATATATTTTTATAGCCGAGAAAGGACATAGGCTACTTTTTACCCCGGGAAAATTCAGGTGGGCCGATCGCGTTTACGCCTAAACTACTGAACAGATTTAATTGAAATTTGGTAAGGAGATAGTTTGAGACTTAAGAAAGGACATGAGTTACTTTTAACCTCGGGAAAACAACGCATTCCCCTGGAAAAAGTTACTTTGCGGGGAATCTGATCGCTTTCACTCCTAAATTGCCAAAGATTTGAACAATATTTGGATAAAATTGGTATTACGGGAAAACATCGCATTCCCAACCCTTATGAAATAAGTTGTCGAACATGTTAACCTTATCATACACGTATATTAACGCGGGCTTCGCGCGCCACGTGCCTGAAGCCCTCAACGTTAGACGCAAACTGTGGCTCCCACCAAGTTCCATAAATAATAATTTTAAACCTAAACTTTGGTATGCTCAACCTAAATGAAAAAATGTTGTAATTCCCCGAATTCCGATAATTCCAACCGATTTGCCGTTTCAGTTTAAAAGAGTGCAGTTTCTGAAAGCATCATTTGCAATAACAATAAATAAAGCTCAGGGGCAAACGCTGAAAGTTGCAGGTGTAAATTTGGAAAAAAACTGTTTTTCCCATGGACAATTATATGTAGCGTGCTCACGAGTCTCAAACCCACAAAATCTTCTGGCCAAGGAAGGAAAAACAAAAAACGTCGTATATAAAAATGTATTGCAGTAACCTATCTTCTTCTTAAAATGTATTAACCTAGCCTAACCTAACCTATGACAATCACACTTAGTATGGCCTCATCCCATCTCGGCACAATTCAAACATACGTACAAAAAAGTACAGCTCAGGTTTTTTGATACTACTATCCAAAAAAACCAACGAATGTGGACGAAGTCGCGGGTAAAAGTTAGTTTGCTATAAATCTTCAGTAATGAATGTCAGTCATGATCAGTCAAAATTAGCGATTTTAATTGGTATATCGAGTAATATATTTAAAAAACCTGTTATTCTTTTATCAATCATCAATACAAAATGTCAGCTCTCAAAAGTCAACTTCATAGTTAACGGAAGAGCTTTTATATATCGTTAGTGTAATTCTTGAATGAATTTTGCAAATTTGTCTAATGAACTGCAATGCTATCTCTTAAAATGACTTGTACTTCTAACTATCAGTCATGGTCGGTCAAACACACAAAAATAAGTTTAGCTTATTTATTTACTAAACTACAACTACTAAAATGGCTTTTACGATATTCGTTTTTAAGGTCTGTATTTCTGATTTTAATCTGTAAGTCATAAGCATTCAACCCTAAGAAATGTATTAGTTTAATTTTGGTTTTAAATCTGGAATCATATTAGTTTCTTCATCTATAAATCTTCAGTCAATACTGACAATCATGATCAGTCAAATTCACAAAAACTAAACTTTAAAATTTTTGCGATAAACTGCATTCGCATAGTTTAAAAAAAGGCTTTCCGGTTTGTACTTCTAATATCAATTGTCAATAAAAGCTGTCAGTCATGATTAGTCTACTTGTAAATATAAATTAAAAAAATTTGTATATGATAAACTGCAATATATTGTTTTTATACCATAAATTGTCAGTAAAAAATCTAAGTCATAATTTCAATTTCACTATTTTTATTTTAGCACAGCTTCGTAAAAATTCTACATTCTAGTCCTTGCCCAAACTCTGACACGAAAAGAGAAATTGACAACATGACAGCGCTTACGAAAAAGGTCTTTGACTATCTCTTAAATAAACAAGAACAATATGAGCCATATAAATAGTAAAATAAGGGCGTGCAAATGAGAAACCGCAATATTATAAACCATAAGCAATTATGATTATGTTACCGTAAGAACGGAGTGGAAGTAATGTCCCATATCACCCTATTAAAATAAAAATAAAATATCATTATAGCTCTTAACTTAACGCATACTATGTATGTATAGCCTTACTAAACTTTATTAATGCGTTTTTTTTCGCCCTCAACTTACCACTAAATCTGTCTAAGAGATTAATCTCTTCCGTTCGATGGTCCTTCATACATATGCTATATATGTATGTATATAGAAAACCATCACAGTCACAGATATAAAAGAGGCCCTCTAAATCGAGTGGTATGCCCACATACACACCCATAAAATTTCATTTCCTAACTGTATAACTGTACATACAAACAACATACATACATTAAATAAAATAACTATGCGGTATGTGGATGTGGAGGTAGGTTTTGTTTACATGTGTCAGATCCTTGAAGGATTCTAGTGGTAAGCCACTCCACGGAATCTCTCAATCGCCATATCTTACTTATATACACATATAGTAGTATAGAGCTCGATCGAAATAACACTTTGTGCAAACAATTGGAAATTTATTGGTTGTGCTCACATTTATTTGCCCGACATTTTCATTGATTGCCACCCATTTCATTGATTCGCTTTTATATAATAAGTGAGGCGAGCTATAAACTAGATATACATTAAACCTACCTACTGTATAAAGTCTTATAAAGGAGCAAGAGGAAAGTAGAGAGAGTGCGGAATTGCCATTTTGTCACCCTGCTTTCTGACTCAATCCAAAAGACTTCCTCTTTTAACACTGATGGAGAATAACAGTGTGCAAACAAATAAATTGAAGTCGCATGAAACTACCTAACATCACAAAGGCTCTGGGGAATTTTGGTACGCGCGTTCTCGTCTTCGTCAACGTCCTCGTCCTCCTCGACGTTTTCGTTATTCGTTGTCGTGGTAATTTTATTATTGAACTATCAATCCTTTAAGGACATAATAAAGTATATCCTTGGATTTTAAGCTTAATCAGAAGGTATAACTATACTGCATGTAGCTACTTTATTAGTATACATATACATTAATAAATACAAATGGGCCCGGGCCAAGCCAGAGGATATATATGTAAATATGTACTTAATTTAAACACATACTTGGCTATGGTAGTAAAATGACTCAGAAAGGTCAACAAACGATAGATTTATGATTGTTGGTTCTGCTGGATGGCTGGAGACCTGCTTCTATAAAGTTACAGAGGATTAGAGTTTTGAAGAACTTTTAACCTTGAAGAGAGAGAGAAAGACATTTCAATTTAGGTATATTATAGGCTTGTAATATAAGTGGAACCATTCAATTGTATACTTTTTTTTTCAAGAGTTTAATCCTTAAAATACCTTACGGACTCCTTCTCCTATTTCCACTAGACTTTGTAATTATCAAACGACCGAGCAGACGGTATTTTGGACGGTTTCAAATACTTTCTATGTTGTGTAGTGTATGTGTATGTTGTTGTGATGCAATTACCCATTCCAAAGAAATTTGATGTATAAGAACTTCACTTCTAAACTCTTTCTCCTCTAGCCTTAGATATTGCTACGATATATAGTTTTGACTTAAATTAATAACTTAAAACCATGTTTTCAAATAAAATAGGTTAATAACGTAGAATTCTAAATTGGCAATTCTCTTTTCTGACAGCTGATTTGACAGTTCTTCGTTGATTTAAGGTTTGGGTTCGCAATTTACATTGTGAATTAAATCGAAGTATGGAAATGTTAAATGGACCGAAGTATTGATTTTGTTTAATGACACTTTCAAGAAATTTCTGAAATTTCAATGGATTATTACATCGAATAATTGAATGCAAGCGCCACATAACACTTGAAACAATTAATTTAATGAGCAACATTTGACAAAGTGAAGTAAAGTGTGAGTACATTTTTGGCTAATTTGGATATGAACTAAGGCTTCAGAAAATACCATACAAAATTCTAAAAACCCAAAAAAAGCGACCATGATTTCGTGACCTTGAAACCAATGGAAGTCCGTATTTCAACTAATGAAAGTGCACGGAAACGGAAAGAAGTGTATAGCATTTATAATAATGCTAGTATGGCCTGGAGACCCATACTAAAAAAGTATCGGTGATACTCCTACATTGTCTTGCAACAACTCCTATAAGTATGGGATTATATACTATAGTGCATGGTACCACAATCTTTGCTTGTAACACAAGGGCGCATAGTACGTTTGCCGAGACAGCATAGCCTTCAGCCCCATATTGTACCGAAGATGTCGCAATGCTACTAGTTTTTCCCGCGATAATTTATGGCGTAATAATCGATACCCTTATTGGATTACTGTCAATAGTTATAACTCCAATGTAAGTATACGGGACATAACAATAATGTGTAGTCTTTTCTGCTAGGAGCGTTGTACATGCCGCCAGTCAGTATGGGCCTGACTCCCATACTGGCATTGGCGTATCAGCTATAACTATTGTCGACGTAACTATTCTCAGTATGGCCAAATTAACTATGCTTACAACTTTTTTTATACAATGAAATCTTCTAAGCCATACAGTATTGCGTTCACACCCATACTGACGTTGTAATATTCGCAATGTATTTCTTTCCGTGTGCATATTGGAAAACCCTATTATTAAAATTATTTTCTCTGTTGTATACTTAAAATAAAAATGCAGAATCCACAAAATCCTAAAAATAAAAAAAGGCTGCGATGCGACCCACACTGATAACTTCCCATCCCATTTGTAGGTTTTCGTGTTTTGTTAAAAAAGTTGTCAGTTGAATTATTTTTGAAAATTTAAAAATTACCAATAATATTTTGCATATAATGAAATAGTTTGATTTCGAAAAAATTTACCATTAGATTTTTATAAAAAAATTACTGAATGTTGAAAAAAATATTTTCTGTGAGATAAAATAAGTTTGAAGCCAATATTTTTGATTTTTGAAAAAATATTTGAGTCGAAAGTAAATTTTTACCAAGTTTTTTTTTAATTTTCGTTTAGGTTTTTATTTTTTGTAAAAAAAACTGTCAATTTGATTTTTCTTAAAATTTTATTAAATTTTGACAACAATATTTCTTAAAAGATACAATTAGCTTAAAGCCAATAGGTCTCAAAGTTTTGAAAAGATATTCAAGTCGAAAATCAATCTTTATAAAGATTTTTTTAGGTTTTTATTTTTTATAAAAAAATCTGTCAATTCGATTTTCATCAACATTTTACTGGTGTTAAAAACATTATTCTGCGTTGCACAAAATTGGTTTGGAGATAAAACCATTTTTTGTTCTTAATTTTTCGAGGTGACAAATATTTTTCTATCAGTTTTTTTGATTTATAAAAAAAACCATTAATTGGAATTTTTTCCAAAAATATATTTGTTTCGTATCACGTTACAATATATAATATAAAATTTAATTGAAGTCTCTAGCGTTATTGGTTCATGAGATATTTAGGGATAACCAAAATGTTCACCTTTTTTTAAATTGTTATGGTAAAAAACCACAAACGCAATTTTTTTGAGAGTCCTTTCTGCATTATTATCTGTATATCGAAAAAACGTCACCAACGTACGGACGTACGAACGTACTTACACACGCACGCACAGGCATCTCTCTTAAAATCTTTTATTTCGACTCTAGGGACCTTGAAACGTCGAGAAATGTCAAAATTTTCAAATCGGACCGATTACAATAACTTCTTATGGGAAGTTAAAAAATGTTAGATCCGTGAAAAATAATGAAATTCAAAATTTAATAATGCAAGAATTTAGGAACCTTTGTGCGCTGGTGCGAAAAAAATCCAATAAACAAGAAATGCTTAACCCTCAAAAATATTGAGACTTTATCAACCCGATGAAATTGCAAAAAACTAGCAAAATTGAATTTAGTTCTTTTAAAGTCCTTTAAGTTCGGAGCCTTTTTAACTTCCCATAGGAAGTTATTGTAATGGGTCCGATTTGACAAATTGAAAATTTTGACATTTCTCGACGTTTCAAGGTCCCTAGAGTCGAAATAAAAGATTTTTAGAAAGATGTATGTGCGTGCGTGTGTGCGTACGTCCGTACGTCCGTACGTCTGTACGTCCGTACGTCTGTACGTCCGTACGTCCGTACGTTCGCGACGTTTTTTTCGTCGTCCATAGCTCAAGAACCAGAAGAGATATCGACTTCAAATAAATTTTGTTATACAGATAATAAGGCAGAAAGATGCAGAAAGGGCTCTCAAGAAAATTGCGTGGGTGGTTTTTTTACCATAGCAGTTTAAAAAAAAGGTGAACATTCTGGTTAAACCTAAATATCTCATGAACCAATGACGCTAGAGACTTGAATTAAATTTTATATTATATATTGTAACGTGATACAAAACAATTATATTTTTGGAAAAAAATCCAATTAACGGTTTTTTTTATAAATCAAAAAACTGAAAAAAAAAATTTGTCACCTCGAAAATTTTACGACTAAAATATGATTTCATCTCCAAAACAATTTTGTGCAACGAAGAATAATGTTTTTGACATCTGATAAAATTTTGAGAAAAATCGAATTGACAGTTTTTTTACAAAAAATAATAACCTAAAAAAAATAAAAAAAAAAGTTGGTAAAAATTGAGTTTTGACTCAAATATCTTTTTAAGACTTTGAGATATTGGCTTTAAACTACTTTTATCTTTCAAAAAATATTGTTTTCAACATTCAGTAAAATTTTGAAAAAAATAGAATTTACAGTTTTTTTTAAAAAAAATTAAAAACCGAAAAAAAAAATTTAACAAAAGTTGGTAAAAATTGATTTTCGACTTAAATATCTTTTCAAAACTTTGAGATTATGGCTTCTAACTAATTTTAACTTATAAGAAATATTGTTTTCAACATTAGGAAAAATTTTGAGAAAAATCGAATTGACAGTTTTTTTTACAAAAAATAAAAACCTAAACAAAAAAATTAATAAAAGTTGGTAAAAATTGATTTTCGGCTCAAATAGCTTTTCAAAAATTAAAAATATTGGCTTCAAACTTATTTTATTTCACAGAGAATATTGTTTTTTATATTCAGTAATTTTTTTATAAAAATCCAACAGTCCGTTTTTTTCATAAAAAAAATAAAATCTACAAAAAATAGAACGCAAATTTGGCAAGAATTGATACATTTAGACAAACTTTTAAGCAAGACAAATCGATAGACGGGATGGGAAGTTATCAGTGTGGGTCGCATCCCAGCCTCTTTTTAATTTTTAAAAATTCACTATTAACTCGAAATTTGAAGCACAAAGAAAAATTTGTGTGAAGAACAAGATCTTTGAAAGAACAAAAAATATACCAGTTTTGTGTGTTTGTTAACTTCCCATAGGAAGTTATTGTAATGGGTCCGATTTGTCAAATTGAAAATTTTGACATTTCTCGACGTTTCAAGGTCCCTAGAGTCGAAATAAAAGATTTTTAGAAAGATGTCTGTGCGTGCGTGTGTACGTACGTCCGTACGTCCGTACGTCTGTACGTTCGCGACGTTTTTTTCGTCGTCCATAGCTCAAGAACCAGAAGAGATATCGACTTCAAATAAATTTTGTTATACAGATAATAAGGCAGAAAGATGCAGAAAGGGCTCTCAAGAAAATTGCGTGGGTGGTTTTTTTACCATAGGAGTTTAAAAAAAAGGTGAAAATTTTGGTTAACCCTAAATATCTCATGAACCAATGACGCTAGAGACTTGAATTAAATTTTATGTTATATATTGTAACGTGATACAAAACAATTATATTTTTGGAAAAAAATTAAATTAACGGTTGTTTTTATAAATCAATAAAACTGAAAAAAAAAATTTGTCACTTCGAAAATTTTACGACTAAAATATGATTTCATCTCCAAAACAATTTTGTGCAACGAAGAATAATGTTTTTTACATCTGATAAAATTTTGAGAAAAATCGAATTGACAGTTTTTTTACAAAAAATAATAACCTAAAAAAAAATAAAAAAAAAGTTGGTAAAAATTGAGTTTTGACTCAAATATCTTTTCAAGACTTTGAGATATTGGCTTTAAACTACTTTTATCTTTCAAAAAAAATTGTTTTCAACATTCAGTAAAATTTTGAAAAAAATAGAATTGACAGTTTTTTTACAAAAAATTAAAAACCGAAAAAAAACTTTAACAAAAGTTGGTAAAAATTGATTTTCGACTTAAATATCTTTTCAAAAATATGAGATTATGTCTTGTAACTAATTTTAACTTATAAGAAATATTGTTTTCAACATTAGGAAAAATTTTGAGAAAAATCGAATTGACAGTTTTTTTACAAAAAATAAAAACCTAAACAAAAAAATTAATAAAAGTTGGTAAAAATTGATTTTCGGCTCAAATAGCTTTTCAAAAATTAAAAATATTGGCTTCAAACTTATTTTATTTCACAGAAAATATTGTTTTTTATATTCAATAATTTTTTTATAAAAATCCAACAGTCCGTTTTTTCATAAAAAAAATAAAATCTACAAAAAATAGAACGCAAATTTGGTAAGAATTGATACATTTAGACAAACTTTTAAGCAAGACAAATCGATAGACGGGATGGGAAGTTATCAGTGTGGGTCGCATCCCAGCCTCTTTTTTTTTTATGCAATAAGTTTTAAATAATTTTGAAAAAATTAAGATATGAATTTTCAAAAATCAAAGCTTAGGTGATATTGTTTTCCACTTAAGAGATATTAGAGAAACGAATTAGCAAATATTAGTAGCTCTTAATTTTCACAACATTAGAAAAAACGAATCCCAATTTTGAAGTTTTCAGCTTTAGAGATTTTAAAATTTCAAATCTCCAGTATGATGATAAATTACAAGCACAACATCTGACTTAACTTAACTTGTCTTAACTTTCTTCAAAAGTAACTACTTTTGAAGTTTAACCATAACATGTAGTTCTAGACCGTACTTTTATATTACCATTGAACATATCCGGTAGAATGACCTTTATACCTACATTGCAATCCGATTACTTCTGTCTACCTTTTAATTTTCTCGATTTTATACTCCAAAAAAAAAGGAGAAATAAACTTTATTATAGAACTACTGCCAGTTTATTTTTATTCTTATTTTCTATTTCCGTTTCTTTCTTTGCCAGATTACACATACAGTTTGCGACTGGTCGAAGTACGGATACCAAACTACGTGGTAAAAGGATCTGATGCGCAACTTGAGTGCCTCTACGATTTGGACGGTGATGTGCTTTATTCGGTCAAATGGTACAAGGATGGGAATGAATTCTATCGATATGTACCAAGAGATATGCCACCATCACAGACATTCCTTCTGCCAGGTGTAATGGTTGATGTAAGTATTTTTGATTCCGAGTATAGTAACGTCGAAATCGACGTCGTGACGATGACGATGACGCGACAGACGTATCTACGCAAGGTGAGATGTGGTCCATCGTTATGTCGGGACGTCCGTCGTCATGTCAGAGAGAATGGAAAATCCATTTTGAATGGCACATACGACTTGTTTAGTGTGCGGGAGTGGGACTTAATGGATTTTCCATTTAGTTTCGTTGCTTTTTTTTTGTCTTCTTTATGTTTCTGCAATTCCTCAGTGAATTGGATTATACATCAAACCTAACATACATATACACTCCACACACACACAATCCACACACGACATGCATGACATGCACGCATGGTTTTTTCAAAAATTCATGATTGATTGCGAATTATATTAAACTGTTAATCTAAATGCCTAATTTTATTGATTGCAAGTACTCAATCATCATGAATAATTTATAAAATTGATATTATATAATAATTGCATATAATATGTACCTACGAGTACCTAACCTATACTACACTTCAAAGTGAAAACGGGTGTATCCTTAAAGCTGTGGAATATTTCACTGCGATGACTTTCTGACACAAGTGCCTTATATTTTTGTATTTATTTTTCTCTTTTTTTTTCCTTACGAGTATATATATTTTTTTTTTCCTGAACAGTTACCCAACTCTACGGACGCTACAGTGACGTTAAAGAACGTCAACTTGTCAACGACAGGTCGTTTCCGCTGCGAAGTCTCAGGAGAGGCGCCTTCCTTTCAAACTGTCACTGAACACGGAGATCTAGTGGTTGTATGTAAGTATAGTAGTCCTTACTCGTATTTATACTTATACATAAAAAAAGCAAAAAAGCTCATTTTTTCCTTATTTATTTATACATATATAAGTTATTTTGTATGTACTATATAATTTTATATTGAGGTATTGAGTTCCGGTTTGTGTCATTAATCATTGACACTTAATAGAATTCTTTTAGGTTCCTTGTCATAAGATAAGGTACGAGTACTATGTATAGGTAGGTAGTGGCAGTGGGTAAGGATATGTTGCAGGATATTTTTATACACAATGTTTTCTCTTTTGGTTTTCCTTGTTTACTCGTGTACATCATATTTGAGGGAATTTATTTATCAGAAGATAGAAAAGAAATACATTGTAATAGAATAATAGTCTATATTAAAATGATGACTATTATTTTTAGTTTCATTTTATTTAATTATTTTTAACCGTGTAATCTATAAAAAAAAAAGTTTGTTTTGTTTGGTGTTCTATTCATGTACAGACACGTGGTGTTTACTTTCGAAAGAAAACTTTGCTTAATTTTGTTTTGAATGAAAAATGAAAATTGATTTTTCGATTGAAGTGCACATCACAATCCATTCACTTCTAACAAACCCCTTTTTTCAATAAAATCGATTAGGGTTTAATTTAATAGCTTTGAGGGATATTGAAAGGAGATAAAAGGCGTAAGCAAAGTTAACTGTGTTAAATACTATTGATAGTAATTCATTTTTGTCTTCTAAAGATCATATATAATGCTTTAAAAATTTAGACCAATTATACTTATTATAAAATTAGTGAAAATTAAAACAATCTTAATTACAATTTTCACACTTTTAATAGTATCCAGGCACATCTCTCTATAGACTGTATAAATCATTTATGACACATAAAACAATTCCAACTATAGGGTTTTTCAATTGGCGCGTGTAGATTTTGGTGCCCCATGGTGGCCATTTTGTTTTGGTGACATCTGTCCAATCTTTTTTTTTATAATTCAGTTGTTCATACCAAATCATCATTGCAAGTTACACGATTGAACAGCACGTTCAAATAATAAATCTTTAATATTAAAATGAGTGTTCGTTAACACAAACGTTGCGCGCATTGCGCTGATTTTACGGTAGACGTGGTGGCAGGGCCGTCGAGAGGAATTCCGGGCCCGGAACGGAAAATTGATAGTATAAAGTAAGTTCTAATTTCAATTACGAATAGCATGAAGTTGGTTGGAATTAACGGAAATAATAATTTTTCATTTGCAAAGTGAACCGAAAAAAAAGTGTTAATCATCAAATCAATCTCACGGGTATAGTCCAGTTTAGTTGAAATGAAAGATGGATAGAAAATGATTCTACATGCGAGTAGATCAGATTCCGAACAGATACATTCCAAATCATACATTCAATTCGATATTGCCAACGACATGTTGGTTGGTCGATTAACTATTATAAAAAAAAAATAGGATGAAGATCTATTACCTACTATGAAAATAAAATAGAGCGAAGTAAAAGTATTTGAAATTTGTCTTTAAAAAAAAACTATGTATTTTAAAAGTTTTACATTAAATACTCTTTATTGTTTTTCTTTATATTAAAATATTATTACAATGTTTTATTAGAGTTAGTTTGCATTCAATGAAATATTTCTTTTTGCAAACGAGCTTTCCTAGCTTTCTGAGCAGCAAAACAACTTATAATTGCGTCGAAATTCAATTTCCTTGCCAAAGGTGCTTCGATGCATAGTGTAGCAAGTCTGGAAACACGATCTTGTGATGAGCACGAACGATGAAACATCTTTGTTCTGGCAAGGACGCTAAATGAACGTTCGGCACATGCTACGGTTACAGGTATGGTGGAACACACACGGAGAGCAACACAAATGTTGGGGAAAATCGTCTCCAATTTCTGGGAATAAATAGCATTGAGAAAACTCAATGGCGGAAGTGCTGCTTTAAAATTGGCTTCATAAATGTGTTTCAGATGAACTTTTTCTTCTTTCAACTCTTGAGACACATGCGAGTTATACTTTTGAATAAACCTTGTAGCGGAGTTCAAGTTCGTCCATTGTTGAAAACTGTCATAAAAATTAAAATGTAGCATTCAAATTCTTTATCGTATCGAACCGACGACGAGAAATTTCACATATAATTGAATCAACTATGACGTAAAAGGTGTTTCTCTTGAAATTTATTTCTTCATCTATTTCAATTTGCTCTCCGGCTCCTCGTTTTTCTCCAAAATGTCTCTTTAATTGCCTTTTTCGGTTAGATGGGAACGATTCTGGAGCATCCACCAATCCAGTAGCAACTGCTTTGCATTCAGATAAAATTTGATCCCATCCGTTTCGAATAAGGTTCAAATCGTAGAGCAAGTTGTCGAGATTTCGAATTTCAACGTCAATAGTCATGTTTCTGGCTTGAAGAATGATACGTCTTTCATTTATAGCGCTAAGAACCTTGCACCAAATCGAAGACATCAGGACGCATTCAAATTTGTGCATATATTTTAAAACGCCATTTACATCTCTTCGAGCTTCAGCAGTTAAATTAATATCACTTAAGGCTTCTAATGATGTTCTAAGGTTTTTCAGATGATTTGCAAATGGTTTCACTGCCTCAATTCTAGCTGACCATCTTGTATCGGGAAGTTTGTGAAGGGATCCGGGCACATTTTTCTTAAGAATTTCCCAACGTTGGGCACTGCTGCTAAACAAGTTGAAACACTTTTGAACAATTCCAAAAAATGTGATTGCGGCAGTACAACATTTCGCTGAATCGACTCCACACAAGTTAAGGCTATGAGTTGCACATGGTGAATACACGGCATTCGGATTTTTGTTTAAAATATGACTTTGTGCACCATTATACTGTCCTTTCATATTTCTTCCATTGTCATAGCCTTGTGCACAACAGTCTTCTAAAGGGATTTCGTTCTTTGCCAATGTTTCGCAGATCAAATCAGCTATTGCGGTGCCTGTTTTTTTTTGTTACAATCGACAAATTCCAAAAACCGTTCTTGGATGGTGAACACATTTTCTTCCAAGCGCAGATATCGCAAAATAAATGTGTTTTGTTCCACATGACTTGAATCGGGTGTTGCATCGACAATTATAGCGAAGTATTTGGCGTATTCAATCTCCTTCAAAATAGCTGAATTCACATGTTGGGCACAAATGTTAATGAACTCAATTTAAATCTCAACGGAAATTTAGTAGACTTGCAAACGTCTGTGTTCTTGTTGTGAAATTCTTACTTTTTCCAAGTGCTCCTGAAGTAAGGGGTCAAAATGACTAATTAACTCCAAAATGCCCAAAAAATTACCATAATTTGGCTCTCCAATAATATTGCCATGGCCTCGTATTCCTAGTCCCCTGGTCGGATTTTCCAGTCCCCCGAAACCGAATCAAAAATTTCGTTTACAGCAGAAACAAAAATAGAAGAAAAGAAACTTTATAAAAACAGAAACCGAAATAAATATTTGTGTTTTGTTTTAATTTGCCGGGCCCCTTATTTCGACTTTAAAAATTTTCAAAATAAAATAAATTTGAAATTTACGTTAAATTAAATAAGAAAAGCGAAACAATTCATTATAACTTTCTTTCAATAGTTCATAGTTGCCCAATTTTCCATTAAATATTAACAAAAATGTACGCCAATAATAATCAGGGGCCCAGAGCATGAATTATTTTAAATTTTCGGGCCTCTAAAAATAAATGGAAATAGGTATGTTGATGATAAATATAGAGTATATTCTCATTGCTTTCAATTTTAGGGGCCCCTAGAAAATCCCGGGCCCGGGGGGTTTCCCCCCTTCCCCCCCTCTCGACGGGGCCGCATGGCGGCCTTTCACAGTTGACTCTTCAACGTTTGGTGGCCAAATTTGAGACGACCGGTTCAGTAAACAATCAGCCAACACCCGTGGGTTCAAGGAACGAAAGCTCGGCCGAGAACATTGCCTTGGTCCGAGAAAGTGTACAGCAGAACCCGTGACAGTCTATTCCTCTCCATGCACAAGAACTCGACTTTTCGCAGACTTCAATTTGGAGAATCTTGCGTCGGGAATTGGGCCTACGACCGTACAAGATCCAACTGACACAGGAGCTCAAAGTTCGTGACCATAGACAACGCCGTTTGTTCGCTGACTGGGATTCGAATCGTTTGGAAGAGGACCCCAATTTTGGCCGAAAAACCATCTTTATATGGGACGACAATAACCCACGCGAGGCTCACTAGGTGATAATGCATCCTCAAAAAGTTACCGTTTGGTGTGGATTTTGGGCAAACTGTAGCGTAATTGGTCCGTACTTTTTTAAAAACGACGGTAGTGAGGTGGTCAATGTCAACAGCAAGCGCTACATAACGATGATAACTAATTTTTTTTGGCCCAAATTGAACCATATAGACCTAGAACACAGCAGGACGGCGGCCGGCGCGGCGCTACGTGCCACACAGCGAACTCCACTACATTTACACATAACATCTACCCGCCCGTATTGAAAAACCCTATATTAAACATCCTTAACCTTTAAAGTTTCAGGAATATTTGAGACTTTTTAATCATCTAGAATATTAAGACTTACGAAAAATTCAAGATCATTTAGAATATGTAAATTGTCTAGGAAATGCATAACATTAGACTATCTTGAATACAGAACACATATCTGGTCGATTTTATTAATCTAGACTATTTGGAACTTCTAGGTTATTTAAATGAGATACCTTAAATATATTAAACATCAAGATTGTCACCTTCACCATTTACAGCATCTAGAATAGTAGGAAAATACAACCGCTCTGGGATATCTAGACCATTTGAATCGTAATCTAGATCATTTAGAAAACCTAGACCATCTAACACTTCTGGACTATCTGTAACATCTAGACCCCCTTATAAGAATTAGAACTTCTCGAAGATTTAAATTGGCTAAAAATTCAGATAGTTTAGAACATTTTGACTAATTAGAAAACCTCAACCTTTTACTCATAGAGCAACTAGAATATCTTAAATTTATGAAAAATATAATACATTTATACCATTAAGAACTTCTAGGTTATCTAGAACTTCTAAAATTTCCAGGACATCTTGATTAGCTAGAACACACAAACCGTCTAAAATAACTCTATCTTTAAGAGAAATATAGACTAAATTATACATTCAGATCATCTCTATTAGAAACAATAGTTTTAAATTTATATCATCTAATAAATTTAGACCATTTAGACCAATTATACCATTTATTTCTATCTGCAGTATTTATAAATCTGAAACATATAGACCATGTAGAAAACTTAGATCCATCTAAAGCATAGGAGACCATACGAAATAATTATACCATTCAGATCTACTGCTTCAAACTCAATTTTATTGGAATTGGTTCTAAGAGCATTCACATCTTCTAAAATCAAGACGATTTGAATAATTCGACCATCAACGGTGGTACCCAACTATATTATTTAGACCATCTGAATATTTTTTTGATTACCAATAAAGAAAATGTTCATATAATAGGATTCATTATCATTCAGACAAACTGCACAACTCCCAATCAGTCAAAATATAGAACGTCTAAGCTATCAATGTGATTTTTACTTCTTAAATCAGTTCGACCAATATCATTTGGATCTTCTTAAATGCTTATACGACACTGAGAAAAATAAGAAGATTTAAGAAATTTGTATTATGTCTTCATATGTCAGCTTTTTGACCAATTAAATCGTGTAGATAAGTCTATTTATGTATAACAGTTTTTAGAATATCTAAGACTTTTAGACCATTCAGGTTGTGCTCTTTAAAAACTGTTTTAATATCTATACATAGATTTAGTGTTTTTGAAGGTCATTATTTATTTGGTAAATATAGTTTACAAATTTTAAAGCATTTTTTTGTAATTTAAAAAATTGAGTTAAATTTGTATATTCCTAATTTAAAGCTTATTCAAAGGATACTTTTTTCCCCTCCCCTGGCCACTTAAACCAATGATTGTTGCAAACAAAAAAATAGCCACAATAAATTAAGAAAAAAAAAATAAAACTAAAAATTCAAAACAAAGCACTGGTATATTCAAACAAGCATCAAATGCTGAACTGAAAAGCTAAACTAAAAGGGAACAAACGCTTTTTTATGCTCAGTGACGGAAGAGTGAAAAAAAAAACAACTACAAATTCCTAAACCCGCACACAATCAGTTGATGGTTGTTGTTGGATGTAGTTAAGGATTAAACCATAGAAAATATATGTAGGTAAGGAAGGGGATAAACTAAAGTTGCATGCTTGCATATTTATCCTAGTTGGCTGTATGGGGGTTCGCTTAGGGCTAGAACTACAACTATACAACACGGATGTTTGTTTAGAATCGCAAAAACAGGATCATTTTTTTTATCCTCGAATGTTCTACCCTAACTCTAAAAAAAATAGTTATGTTCAAAGAGAGTCGTCCTCCGATGGGATACTGAAAAATGTAGAAAATCATTTATTGGAACTTGCTCCTGATGGTATGTGTATGTATGTATTTGAATGTAGGGTATTTAAAAGCCAAAGGGAGCGCCCACAATTGGAAAAAATCATATATAGGTAGGTACGGTATGGACATTTGAGTGAAACAGAAGCCATTTGACTTCTTGTTTTTTTTTCGAACCTAAGAACTGAGGGCGTTTTGTATACGAGCATGCTTTATTCAAATAACTGTTGACCGGAATATAATTTATTGGCAATAGAGCTGCTATACCACTCAATTTCTATTCAAATTATAGATTTTTTTCACATGGTTGAATGTACGGTTCTTAGGTATGAAGAACATGCCAATGCCCACATATGGGTATGAATTAAGCTGAGTCGAAATATCTTTCAGAAATTTTGCATTTTTATGTAAAAAATTATTTGAAGTCAACATTTTCAATGTCAATTTGAACTTTAAGTTCTGAAAAACTGGATTTTATACAAGTTCAAATATAGAGATGATTTATTAAATTTTGTTTTCAATCAACAGATCTTCCTGATAAAGGACCCGTCATGACTGGCGGCCGCCCCCGTTATCAAGTTGGAGATTGGGTTCGAATAAATTGTACATCAGGACGTTCGAGGCCATCTGTTCAGTTGACATGGTTTGTCAATGGAGAACAAGCAGAACCATCAATGGTTAGAGGCTATGAAAAAATTGTTTCTGGACGTGAAGCACTGGAAACTTCAATATTGGGACTGCAATTTCGGGTAGAACAACATCACTTTCGAAATGGTGATATGAAATTAAAGGTAAGTTTTTGAATAGTGATTGTTTTTGTTTTTGTCTTCGTCTTTTTTCTTGCTTCTCATATAAAATTTCTTTTAAAAAGTACTCTTTTTTATAAATATCAAAATGAAACATTTTATTGAAAAACTCTATACCATTCCTTCTTAAAATATAAGCCTTGTTTAAAAGATACTCATAAAATATCATTATAAAAATTACAGTGTGTGGCCCGTTTGTCAACAATTTACTGGCGCAGCAACGAAGAATCCGTCGAAGGTGATCGTCCTCAAAAAGCACCTGTTCTAGAATCACGTGAAACTGTTTATGCAAGCAATTCAAGAATGGATCCATCCCAAGGTATGTCATTCCGGGAATTATTTGTTACAAAACTTTTATCGTTTTTCATTCAACCAAATGCAGCCAGTATGATGGACATCAAATGCTTGCCAAGTTTAGTTATAACACTCACGTTATTATCATGTGCGCTTAATAGCTTAACACCGTCATATCAACGAATTCATATATCCTTTACAACAACGTTATCTAATAGATAGCTTCATTAAATTTTATTTTTAATTTTATTTTTAATCTTAGTTGTAAAATGTATAACGTAGGTGGTACACAGAAAGTAAAACAAAAAATATTAAAAGAAAACGCACTAAAATTGTTTTAATTTTATTCCTATAAAAAAATATTTCTGATTACATCCTTAAACAAAAAAAATATAATATAATAATTGTTAGTGAATAAGTGTAATTAATTTTTTAAGTTTAAGTTTATATTTTTAAATCTATGAGATTAAAAAATTTAAGTAAATCTGGCCAACGATATAAAGGAAAACGTAATTAAGGGCAATTTTATTGCTGGAATATATGAAAAATGATACCAAAAATGCATTTGTAAAATTTAAAAAAATCATATATACATATATAAAAAGGAATTATATTTATATAGATATTTAAAAAAAAAATTGTGAACATTTTAAATACTTATGTAAAGTGTTATAGTATTTTGTTTTATGGCTAATATCTTGTACATTGTCATTTAATATATTTTTTTATGTTATAGCTTTATATGCACATTAAAATTAGAATTGTATTTTTTTACTGCAAAATTATTTAATATTCTAAAAAATATTTTTTTTTTATTTAAAACAAAAAAATCATATCGAATCATTAAATTAAATGTCTTGAAAAATCCAGGAAATTTAAAAATACCCATGTACAAAAGATTGATTCTCCTTTTGTTCTATTAAAAAATTAAATGCTTCTGTAAGCTTTTTTATCATTGTCCTGTTGTATAAATGTAAAAAAAAAAAACTAAATATTTGATTTGAGAACAATTTAAAGAACGTCTCTGTCGAAAAAAATAGATTTAATAAACCAAAAACTAAAAATAGACATGATCTCTTAGCTTAAAATGCAAATAGTAGTTAAAAAAGGATTTTAACAATTAAACAAAAAAAAAAGAAAAGTTAACTCTAGCGTTTGTTTCTTCAAAACTACGTTATGCTTTCTTATTTTTTTTTCTCACCAACTTTAAAACTTTTGAAACTTAAACACGTCTAATTATTTCAATTATTTAAAATAAAAAAAAAATTGTATCTAATTTTAAAAACCACAAAAATTAATATTTTCAGTTTTTTTTTGTCTTTAAATTTAAAAAAGTAACGAAGCACAGTTATTATTGCAAACAGCTTTGCACTCTGAAGCCTTCGGGAACTTTCTTCTTCTTTTTTCTTTTAAATTTTCATATTCGTTGGAAAAAAACAAACTTTTTTTATTTCACTTCCTTAACCTTAGTCCTTAGCCTTGGGCAATAATTTAAAAAATGAAGACGAACTTTGAAACTTACAAATGCTTTTCTAATTTTTTTTTTTTCTACAGAAGTTAAATGTCCGTAGGAGTTGTTATTTTCTTTTTTTTTTCTGATATTTACTTAACGTTTAAATAATATAATTATTTAGGCGGTCATGAACATAATAATTTTTGTCATAAGTCAAGAAAAAGAATTTTAAGTAAATAATTGTACTTTCTTCTAACTTTATGACGAGATCAAAAGTTAAACTGTGGACATTTTGGTTATTTTATTTTCGCTTGGGAATTATATTTTACACAGTTTAGTTAAGTACTCAATTTTTTTTTTCAATTAAGTTGCATATGAAATCCGGTGTACATATTGGATTTGTTTTTATTCTTTTCCTTTTGATTAATTTTAGAAAAGCCATATTTATATCATATCAAATTTATCATTATTTTCTCATTTCTCAATTTCAAGTGTTTGAAATATCCTTCGGAAGTTATTTCATTTTTATTCGAGTTATTTTTAGATACAAAAAGTTCTCTGTGGAATCATTAATTTTTGAATATTTATAGATTATGATTTATGGTTTTAATTTCGTATAAATATACGTACATTTAATTTATGTTTATCTGAAACCTCAAATATCTCGCTGAACATAGATTACCAGGACACACAAAATCCTTCGAGGAGGAATTCAATAATTTATCTATCTTTTAACCAAAAGCAAAATAAACAGGATAAGATTCGAGAGCAGCACAAAGAGAATAAATAAATGTACAACATCTTTTCTATACTTCCATTTTTACCATCATGATTGTTTTCCCTTTCAATGTTGTTTTGTATTTATTTTTATTTTCCCTATTTTATGCTTAATGCTTTTGACCTCCTCCCGTCATATACTACATAGCTCGTGTATCCATTATTATTTTTTAGCATTTTTGTTTTTTTTTATTATTATTTTCTTAATCCTCTGGATCTGAGTTTATTTACATATTTTTGGTATCAAAAATGCCAAAGGATATTCCTTTGAAATAAAGAAGAAATAAAAACAAAAAATAAAAGCGAAGGATATACATTGTTTTATATATTTTAACGAATATCGAATATTAAATCTTTTTTTAAATTGAAAATGTGAAAGCTGATATCATTTTTGCTATGAATAAAATAAGATTTAAATATAAATCATCATCCGCCATCTTAGTTTATTTGTTTTATATTTTTAAATTGACAATATTTTTTTGCTGATATTAAAATTATAATAATTGTATGTTCATTGCTTCCAATAAATAAGAACAAAAACTAATACAAAATTAAACTTAAATAAATAGAAATTCTACGAAAATTTTGTACATATTATAAATATTATTAAAAATGTCATTTTTTTTTTAGTTTCTAATTGTCTATCTAAAAATTAAAATTATTTATAATTGTATTTTAATATTGTATAAAGTGATTTTAACAGTAAACAATTTAAATAAATATTGAAAATTTATATAAATCAATTTCTTAATTGACAATGCATTTATATAAGCAAAAAAAAATCATTAAAAAAATAGAAAACTGTAGTTATAATTTCTTTTATAAAATTATTTTATATTTAATATGATATGTGAAAATAAAAACATAAAATTATGTAAAAACAAAATTACAAAAAAAAACTATAACGAAGAAATAATTATTTAAATCAAAAATTCCATTGTAAATAAATATATATTTAAATTTAAAATTTATTTAATAAGAATTTAATATAAGATATTTAAAAATAAAATTTAGATATATAAGAATGTTAAATTTAAATGCAAAATGAATCTTTAAAAGAAAATAATAAATTCAACCTAAAACAAAAAATTAAAACTAAATAAATAACTTCAAATGATAAAAAAAAATAAAGAAAATTATATGCCATACATTTATTAATAAGAAATAAAATAAAATGTTTAATTGAATAATATTGTGTTGGTGGAGATAGTTTTATTTAGTGCTTAGTGCATGTCCTTAGAATATATGAACCAATAAAATAAGGTAAGCTTTTTATTAAAAAATCTTTTTTCTTTTCACAATAATTTATTACAAAGTCTAAGTATATATCTGAAGCCTTACTCTGTAATGCGTTTCGAAAGAAAATATTTTCGAAAACGAATATTTTGTACTCTCTATTTCTAATGCGGATAAGAAATCTAGTACTTACGGAATAACAAATCCGCATTCGGATTTTTCGTACCTGGCAATGCGTTTCCGAATGTCATTAGCGTTCGAAAACGGAAATTTTCTTTCTACACCAAGAGAGGTAACGAATTGCAATTCGAAGGTCGTTTTTAAAGGACACAAAAGGAAAATTTTGTTGAGTTGTGTGAAATAGATAAAATATAAGTAAGGAAATAATAATTTTATTCAAAATTTAAGCAAATAAATCCCATTACACGGAATCATCAGCGAAAAATGTGCATACCAAACAAAAGCAATTTGAAATTATGGCGGAATTCGTATGACTTGAAGGAAAAAAGTATACCTTAGCAAAAGACAAATTCCAATACAAAAAAAGAAATGACAATGAAAAAAATAAGCTTAAACTTTCTAAGCTTGAATTAAAAAGAGAGATGTGGCAATTGCAAAGCAGTGAAGTGTAAAAAAGTCATTACGATAATTTTCAAGTGATAATAATGACTGAATTTTAATTTTTTCCTCGTCTTTGTGATTTGTTTTGATTTTTTTTTTGTATTTTTGCTTTGACAAATCTCATAAGAAATACTTCGAGACTCGGTAAATCTATTCGATAAATAGAAGAAGTGCTAGATGATTGTTTTGTTCTATTCGAACATTTTACAGAGTACGAATTCATAAACGAATCGAATATCAGATTCGAATCGGATTGGCTTTCGAAACGCATTACAGAGTACGACCCCTGGATGAACAAAATAATACAACATTGGCTTTTCGTTTAATCGGGGTTTTCATTTAAACGGGTTTACTCAAATGTCTAAGAAAATAACTGAGAGTATTTTTTGTAAACTTAAGATTAATGTTTTTTTTTTTTTAAGGTTTGCTATAGTAAAATTATGGGAGCGTAGCTTTTTAAAAAATCCCGAAAAAAACAAATTTGAAATCCCGTCTTCTAAAATACCGATTTTTTAAAATCACTGCTTTTAATATCCCGGTTATTCAAAATCCCGATCAATTATCTCGCTATTTAAAATCCCGTTTTTTAAAGATACGTGCATTAAACTAAATAACAAAAATGTTCAAAGGTTTGAATGTTAAATTAAAAAGCGCATCGGAATCCTGCTTTTTAAAGTCCGAGTATAACAGTTTTTTTTTGCGACTTATAGCCTTAAGTATACAGTTTAACTAAAATAATTATGAAATCAGTATTCTTGAAAACAGTATACTTTGTTTTTTGTTTTGTTTAAAAAAAAAATGGTTGCCTGTAAAGTCGGTTTTACGGGCGAAGATTTTACGTGACAACGTCTTTTTCTCGGTAGAATATTTATTGATATGAATATAATTAAATTGCACAATAGGAACAAGGAATTGAATAAAAATAAGAATTGCACAAATTTTTTAAACTAATAATTTACTTAACACTATCAACATTTATCAATAGTATGACATAACCTATAAACTCAGTTTCTCAACTTTTGTGTCAATCTAACAATTAATCAATCAATCATAGTTTACGATAATGAAATATCAGTGTACAATTATTTACCTTTATTGTTGTAGTTGTTGTAAATGACGAATCTAAGCACTCCACATTTTCACTACAGACACAGCTGACGATACTTTAACCACACGTGTGAACTTGTATTATGACGCTTTCTTGTTTTTCCAACGCCAAGAACGTTCGAGAAAGACAAAGACAGAGACACAAGCATGCGCCGATTCAATGCGCCTAATTCTCTAGTGCTGCGCGCGCGGCAGACCGATCATAGTTGAGTGGGAGAGAGACGCAAGGCATTCGGCGGGCCTCTCTCTCGTTCGGTGACTCATCGTAACGTTACCGGGCGTTACACTTTTTCATAAGTGACTCCCAGCCGCAACCTAATTTAAGACGTTGTCACGTCAAAAATACTACTTTACTTTATGTTACTATTTTTTGATTTGTTAAAGGTTACAATAAAATGAATTTAGAAAAATTTCTCATGTTTATTAATATTAATAAATAATATTTTTATAATTTCAATTTTCCAAAAACGGGATTATAAGAAACGGGATTACAAAAAGCGGGATTATAAAAATCGGTATTATAAAAAGCAGGAACCCAACCCTAAAATTATAAAGGTAAAGTTAAATACGTGTGATTATGGAACTAATGTGTCGAATATAAAATCTTGACAATTATTTGGGTTTCAAGGCCATTAAATCCAAATTTATTGATTTAAGAAAGTTATTTTTTTTGCAAGTGTACGTGCGTTTGTTCCTGTGTACGTTTCGGGTTCCGTTTTTCTTTAAATATATTTCAAGAAAGACCAGAGACATCGATGTAAAATATTCGTTTGTCCACAGCTCGTAACATTGATATTTGCATTTAATAGTATAAAGTATTTATTACTGTTTGTATTCAAAAATTTAAATGCCATTTGATTTCTTAAACAAATCTTAAAAGAAAATTTTAAAAATCTGAATTTTGAAAATCGTTAGTGTTTTTTTTTTTGGTTTAAATTAATTTTGTATGAATAAAATTTTTCCATTTTCGTTTAAAAATATTTTTGATATATAAAGGGTGTCCCAAAATTAACGCAAGATTTGAATTTGCCACCATTTGTGCAGTGAAGTGTTGGCAACCCTGAAAAAAAAGCAATTTGACAGCTAACAGTATAGGGTTATTAAAAATGGAGCGTTACACGATAGAACAACGTGTCTTCATTATTAAAGAATATTTCAAAAATAGTGAAAGCTTGGCGGCTGATTTTTCGAGCAAAATCATCCTAAGCGATGAAGCACATTTTCATCTTGATGGCTTTGTCAATCGCCAAAATTGCCGCATTTGGGGTTCGGAGAACCTACATGTGATTGTCTTAAAACAAATGCATCCACAACGCGTGACTGTATGGTGTGGATTTTGGGCTGGAGGCATAATTGGGCCATATATTTTTGAAAATGATGCTGGTCAAGCAGTGACTGTTACTGGTGCTCGATATCGCGACATGATTACACAGTTCTTTCTGCCAAAATTGGATGATATTGATGTGTCCAATATGTGGTTTCAGCAAGACGGTGCCACATGTCATACAGCCCGTGAAACAATTCAATTACTGCATGAGACATTTCCAGGTCGTGTACTCTCTCGTTTCGGTGATCAAAATTGGCCTCCTAGATCGTGTGATTTAACACCATTAGACTTCTTTTTATGGGGTTATTTGAAATCACAAGTCTATGTCAACAAGCCCACAACCACCCGTGCATTAAAGGAGGAGATTCAACGCTGCATCAACGAAATTCAGCCACATTTATGCAAAATGGTCATGGAAAATTTCAACAAAAGAGTGCGCTTGTGCATGCAAAGCCGTGGAGGCCATTTGTCCGATGTGTTATTCCATACATAACCCTATCCTATGTACTTTACGAGTCAATAAAAATATAACTATCAAAAGACTAAAAACGGCGTTTTCTATTTAATTCAAATCTTGCGTTAATTTTGGGACACCCTTTATGTTATATTTGGTTTTTTATATACATATATATTATATTTGATTTTCGTAAAAAAATGTCGACCCGTTTTTAAGATATCGAATTTTGTAGGAAAAAAATAAAATCTTGTTTTAAGAATGTTGAAATTTTTGATCATCATAAATTTATTAAAACTAAATGAAAGCTTGTGTATAGAAAAACATTATTGAAATCAGTTCATAAGTTCCTAAGAAAACTTTAAAACAAAATAACGGTTCTATGGGTTTAACCTTCTTAAGCAATACAAAAATAAATTTAGTTTATTGAAACAAAATTTTTGGAGAAAATTTCGTTCTTTAGAAAATCCGAATTTTCGATTTGTGACTAAAAAAAATTGTATAAGGACCATTGTTATTCTTGTTTTTAAAAAATGAAAAAACAAACTTCATACGCGAATCTGCTTTAAACCTAAGTTTCCAAGATTAAACTTAATTAATCCAATAGTTTCAGTTGTATAGGGGCAAGGATAGACAGACAGACGGATGGAATAGGGGGACCCACCTTTTTCTACTTCACTTGGATTAAAATTTTGAGTTCGAAATTTTGTACGAATGCAAAACTTGCCATATATAGCTAGTTCCTATATGTCGCAAGTAAAAATGGAAGCCATGGTTATAAAATCATATCGTTTTCATGAACTTTTATATGACGAATTCGCACATTTGCGTTTGTATATCGGCGATAACTTTAAGGCTTTGAAACATTTATAAGGCCTCATATTTCAAGCGGCTCAAAATAAAACATCTCCAATGCAGCCACATGCTCAAATTTGATGCAACCACCATTCGGGTTGCTGTCTAAGACATGATTTTACTCAATATTGACTGTTTAGTATCAAAAACTAGTTTAAAAATCTAATTTTGTGTAGCGCTTCTGTGCAGTATCCTCAGTTTTATGTTTACAAAAAAAGAAAGTGTTGACAAATATTTATATAAAAGAATTATTAACTTCCCATAGGAAGTTATTGTAATGGATCCGATTTGTCAAATTGAAAATTTTGACATTTCTCGAAGTTTCAAGGTCCCTAGAGTCGAAATACAAGATTTTTAGAAAGATGTCCGTACTCCCGTACGTCCGTACGGTCGCGACGTTTTTTTCGTCGTCCATAGCTCAAGAACCAGAAGAGATATCGACTTCAAATAAATTTTGTTATACAGATAATAAGGCAGAAAGATGCAGAAAGGGCTCTCAAGAAAATTGCGTGGGTGATTTTTTTACCATAGCGGTTTAAAAAAAAGGTGAAAATTTTGGTTAAGCCTAAATATCTCATGAACCAATGACGCTAGAGACTTGAATTAAATTTTATATTGTATATTGTAACTTGATACAAAAGAAGTATATTTTTGGAAAAAATCCAATTAACGGTTTTTTTTATAAATCAAAAAAAACTGAAAAAAAAATTGTCCACTCAAAAATTTTACGACTAAAATGTGATTTCATCTCCAAAATAAGTTTTTGCAACGAAGAATAATGTTTTTGACATCTGATAAAATTTTGAGAAAAATCGAATTAACAGTTTTTTTACAAAAAATAAAAACCCAAACAAAAAATTAATAAAAGTAGGTAAAAATTGATTTTCGACTCAAGTATCTTTTCAAAGCTTTGAGATATTGGCCTTAAACTACTTTTATCTTTCAAAAAATATTTTTGTCAACATTCAGTAAAATTTTGAAAAAAATCGAATCGACAGTTTTTTTACAAAAAATTAAAAACCGAAGAAAAAATTTAACAAAAGTTGGTAAAAATTGATTTTCGACTCAAATATCTTTTCAAAAATTTGAGATTAAGGCTTCCAACATATTTTGTCTTATAAGAAATATTGTTTTCAACATTAAGAAAAATTTTGAGAAAAATCGAATTGACAATTTTTTTACAAAAAATAAAAACCTAACAAAAAAATTGATAAAAGTTAAATTGTTTTTCGACGTAAATATCTTTTCAAAAATTTGAGACATTGGCTTCAAACTTATTTTATTTCACAGAAAATATTGTTTTCGATATTTAGTAATTTTTTTTATAAAAATCCAACAGTCCGTTTTTTAATAAAAAAATAAAATCTACAAAAAATAGTACGCAAATTTTGTAAAAATTGATAAATATAGGCAAACTTTTAAGCAAGACAAATCGAAAGACGTGATGGGAAGTTATCACTGTGGGTCGCATCCCAGCCTCTTTTTTACTTTTTACATAGGATAGATAATTTTGGGATACACTTTATTTTAATAACGTAAATATAGCCATTTGAGCTATGTGCGGCAATAATTACTGTTGACTTGACAAAGAAACCTAATGGTTTAGGTTGAGACTTGCCAAGAACGCAGTTGATACTCCCTAGAATTTGTATGGTTTGACCCAATGCGCTTTGAATATAATACAATTTCTCCTCAAATCTTTCAATAATTGAATGAATTAACACTCCCCCCTCACCCTTTGGAAGATTTTTGTGGAAAGCTAGTGTGTGTAATAATTATGTTCATATGCCAATAGTCTAAAAAAGTACTTTTCTACGTAATTTATTTCACAAACCAAAATATTGCTCCCCATCTTATTTCAAAGCACCCATCACTGCATTTGCTATTACCTAATTCACATGCATTGTCTTTAAAATAATTAAAGCATTATCGATTCGACTTCAGTTTATTACAATTTTTAATAATTAATTTCAATCGTCCGCAAGATTAAGTGAATGATCACTATAAATAATTCTACTGCCATTATATAGTTCATTATTTAAGTACTTAATAATTATACCCTAACAAAATTTTATTTAATATTACCAATTTAGAAGAAACTATTTTCTTATTACTTATTAATGCCACTTTTCCTTTCAAATAAAATATTTAAGTGATTTCAAAAAAAGTTTTATTTGCTTTCCCAAACATCCTATTAAAGTTTATTTAACTATGGGAATGGGAATGGAGAAGATACGGAATAAAAAGAAGGAAACACATTCCTTAATCCACCTTAAATGCATAAAACGAACGTTTGTTCTTGTCATTTGGCGACAAAGCCAAATGTTGAAAAGAATAAGAAAAAAAAAAAGAACGCAAAGAAAAACTTATACCCCCGAAATTATACTTAATTTGCCACTTCGCTACCTCCATCGGATTAATACTCCCTAAAGGTATTAAACCTACATCCCTACCTCTTTTTGGCTATATATAGGAAATACCACCAGAAGAAACACTACTTAAAAAAACCTAAAAGAAAATTGCCTGTGCCTCCATTATGGGTAGAACTTCTAGTGAGTTGTTTTTCTTTTTTCTTTTATATTATTTTCCAAAAATTAAGCATCTTCGTCCTCGGAGTCGTTCGATGTCTCAAGCACAATGAATTGCTTTACTTATATGTGTGTGTGTGTTTGCATAAACTGTGCTCTATGCTTTGTGCCATCCCTTTAGGGTGAATATCGTGAAAACTTTTTATCAGCGATTTAGTTTCAACAAAAAAAAGTGCATTCTCTTCGCTTGTTCCTTAAATATCTACCTATTTTTTTGTTCCACTGTCTTTTATGCATTTCACTTAATTTTATAACAGACAAAAAATAACCTCGTTTCCTTTTACCAATGCAAGGAAGAAGTTGAAAAAAAAAAATAACATAAGAATTTATCATTGCCACCCTCTATCACATTCCACCCAGACATAGCCAAGTACCAAGTTTTCTTCACTTCACATATACACATGAAAATCAAGTGGAAAACAGGTCGAGCCAAAAAAGAATATGGACTCCAATTTATTTGGAGAAAGATAAAAACCGGAAGTTTGCCCGTTCAAACATACAACACTATACAAAAACATACATACTCGTATATCAACTCGTATAGACACCTTCAACTTCAACCTAACCTAATGTAAAGAACGACAACGAACACTACGTGCATTTCAGTGAAGTGACGTGCGCAAGTATACTAAGGTACTAGAGACATATCCTTTGAAAAGGATGCTGACGACCAACAACAACAACAATGGAAAACGACAACGACACGACGACGGACGACCAAAGGATAACCCTGTTTCTTGTTCTCCTGGCCGAGCAATCAAATTGTAATTCAGGATAAAACTTTGAATATCTCTTTCTCGATTGTGTTTGTTAGTTTCCTTTGCATCCTGTGTGTCCGTCCCGTCTATATTGGCGTCATGTCTTTGGAAATGGTTTCCATTATTTCTGTGCCATGACTGCCTCTTTGGGTGTGTTATGTGCGCGGGTGATGTTCGCAAAACCATCCACGGTCGGATCAATAATGGACAAAATTTGTCCATATCTTGAAGTTCCATCTGTTGGAAAATTCCTGAACTTAACTATTTTTATTTATAATGAAGGCATTCACAAATCGGTTTAAGAGAATAGGGTTGTTAATTAGGAAGCGTGGCATTGGGTGAAATGCAAGTTTTGACAAGTTTTTGATGGAGTTTTAAATTTTCCTCTGTTTTTTATTTTTGTAAAATTTGATACAACATTACTTTTCGTGTAAGGAATTACTTACAAACCCCTCAACCGTTAGAAGCTCCGAGAAAAGGAAGTTTATAGGGATTTACTTATTATATTAAACAATTTCCTTCGCCTAATTCATTCAACAAATCCAACCCTGTTTTCAACACTTGTTCTCCAGAGTCAATAGATTCGTAAATTGTCTACGACTTCTTGGTCACATATAGGTCCTGTTCGACTAAACCCAAGAGAAAGAGTAAAAGCTCTTGTTACTTTAAGAATATTTGAGTGTATGCTGTATGTAGGAAAAAGGGTATAATGCTGATGTTGGTGCGGATAGCCATGCATTCACATGTATACGTGTCAAGAGATAAATGAAACGAAAAAGTGGATTGCTCAATATAGACTTAGAAAAGCCATACCAATCGAAAGAACCTCTCTCTTGATGTAGAAATGCTTCCCTTGCATCCTTTTTTTTTTTATTTCTTTTTTGTTTTTTTAACATCGAAAATAGTATAGAGTAGTAGAACTTTGGAACGTGAATAGTATTCGTAGCACGTGTGATACATGCTAAATTTTATCCATTGATTATCTCTTGAGGGACTATATACTAACATACATAGACAGATAGCTATGAACATATAAAGACAAGCTTACCTGGAAATTGTGCATGCTAAAAAGATCTTTACCACTTCTTCTATTCTAGGAACCTATATATGGGTTCTCGTATATGGACAGTTGGCTTGTTGGTTGGTAAGGCATAGGGCTTCCTATACATAGATTCAGATTGAGTATATTTAGTTGGGGGTTAACACAAATGTCGGGATGTTATCCCAATAAAATTACAAGGGTTTTTGAAAAATTTAACATAAAATAAGTAGCACCCGTGTATATTTTAAGATAAGCGACCTTTTGGGAGATTATATTCAAGACCCATAAATATAAGGATATTTTATGTAAGCTTATTTATGGTTGGACTATGGCTATGTTTCGTGAGAGTGAGAAACTAGCTAAACAAAAATTTTAAAAGGAATTAGAATGGAAGTGCATTTTCAAGGTTTGAATTTTTTAAACCCTTTTAAGAATTTTTGTATAACTTATTTTAAACAAACTGAATATTACTGAAAGAAATTTCAAGACCTAGCTTAATTTCAAGACTTAAATGGATATTTTGAAATAAAGAGAGGTCTTGTAGCATTAAGGGATATCTTGAAATTTGAAGGAAGGTCTGGGAATTCTAAGGGAGAACCGAAATTTCAAGGGAGTTCTGGAAATTCGAAGGATGGTATTGAACTTTCAAAGGAGGTCTGGAGATTGCAAGGGAGGTCTGGAGATTGCAAGGGAGGTCTTTTAATTTTAAGGAAAAAAAAATTTAAAGGGATGTCAGAATTTAAAAAATATCAAGGGAGTTTCCGAAAATTTTAAGGGAGGTCTGGAATTTCCAAGGAAGATCTTGTAATATCAAAATAGATATTAAAATTTTAGGAGTTCTGAAAATGTTAAGGGACGTCCGGAAATATTATGGGTAATCTGGGGATTCCAAGGTAGGTCGCGAAAAATTAATGGAAGTTCTAAAATTTGAAGGAAGGTTTTGAAATTTAAGAGACATTAGTTGTTGTTTAAGATTTGACAGTTTATAATGTCAAACTTCATTTCATTTTCATTTCATTTATTTGACAATAATGGTACGTATAGTAAGATTACATCTTTTATAGAACTTAGATATAATATGTTTACAAATTTACATTTAATTAAATACAATTAAAGAGAACGAGATTTTATTAATGTTAAAAGCAATTATTTGTGATTGAAGGGAAAAGGGAGAGGATTATGGTTGAATTGGGAGAGACGAAAAGTGAAGAAATATTGCAGTTTTAAATCTTGTATAGTTAACAATTAATTTAATTGAAGATGGGAGCGAGTTCCAGAGTTTAACAGCACATATGAAAAATAAACGGGACGAGTTCAGAGGGGTAATATTGATACTTCTAGCGAAACGGTTAAATGAGAGTTTGGTTTTTTTTTTTTTTAAAGAGTTTGGTAAACAGATAAGACGGAGCCTTAATATGAATTAATTTATGTAAAAATAAACAGTTTCTTGCGTTTATACTGCAGTGTGCAACATATTGGATATTTTTAGAAAATTCCGAAACATGGTCATATCTACGTAACCCATAGACGTAACGGATAGCATCATTGAAAGCAACTTGCAGTTTTTGTTTGGATAGTGAATGAAGATCACTGTACACTATTTCAGCATATGATATGAGGGGAACTATTAAAGCAATTATTAGTTTACGTCTAGTTTCAACAGGGTTAAAGTATGCTGAAGGCCAAAGTTTACGTAAGCATCCATAAATGCGACCAAAGACATAATTAGTGTGTCTATAGCCTGACAGATGACGGTCAATAGTATATCCAAGGCTGGTGCAATGATCCACTACTTTAATTAAACGATCACTTAGCCAAATATAAGGTAGAGTAGAGAGATCCAACTTTTTCTTCGAAATTGGAATGACTAGGGTTTTGGAAGGATTTAAGAATAGGCCATTTGCAATGGACCACGCATTAATTTGGTTAAGATCCTCGTTGATGGAGAGAGACAGTTCATTGAGCTGATGAAAAGGCCTGGCAAGATGGAGTTGAACATCGTCAGCATACAGGTGAACCGAAGAGTGCGAACAACACGCAGGCAGATCATTGATGAACATACAAAAGAGTATTGGACCAAGAATCAAACCCTGTGGGACTCCTTGCGAAACAGGTCTGAGAGCTGAGCATTTCCCCCCAGAAAAAACCCTTTGTGATCTGTCAGATAGGTAGTCACCAATTAGCGAGCATGCCCGCTCACTGAAGCCGAAGAAGTTTACAAGTTTCCACTTTAGAATACTGTGATTCACTTTGTCAAAGGCATTTGTAAAGTCGAGTAAGCAGAGGAGATTTATTTGACCCTTATCATAGTCAACCCTAACATCTTCAAGATGATTTGCTCTGAAACCCGATTGTTTTTCAAACAGCAAATTGTTAAGAGAAATATGACTTAAGATCTGCTGCTCAATTATCTTCTCAAAGGCCTTAGAGAGGCAAGTTAGGATGCTTATCGGTCTAAAATCAGTTGGAGAATTAGAGTCACGCTTCTTAACCGTTGGAAGAACTCTTGCAATTTTCCAGGAGCGAGGGAAAGTAGAGGTGACAATGCACCAGTTTACAATATGAGAGCGTCCTTGAAATTGAAATGGAGATCTGGAAATTTCAAAAGAGTTCTCGAAATGTTAAGGGTAGTCTGGAAATTTCAAGGGAGGTAGCGAAAAGTTATAAGAGTCTTGCAATTTCAATTAATATCTTGAAATATTTGAGTTTGGTAATCAATGGCTATCTTCAATCTATCCAGAAAATTTAAGGAGGGTCCTTAAATTTAAAGGGAGGTCTTAAAATAACATGGGAGGTTTTGGAAAATTAATGGAGATTTTGAAAAATAAGGGAGATTTAAAACGAGGCTCCATCTGGGTAATTTCTGCGGCACTGATTGTAGCCATAAGGATATACAAATTAATTAAAAAAAATATAAGAAAAGAATCTAGATTCTTTCTTCATTTTGTTATGACAAACAAATTTGCAGTATCAAAAACCGTAAGTTTTAAGAATATTTTGTTTCTTAATCGTACTAATATTAAATGTATCGATATTAGGAAAATGGATTCACATTCTTAAATTTGTATCAAAAATGCCTGGAATGAACATTATACCAAAGAATTAACGTGCAAATTTGACATCTTATAAAATTAAAAGTGAAAGATTCGATATTTTTGTTGTCTTAAAATAAGGATAATATTTTTAACATTATAAACGCCTATAAGATCCCAAATTTCGCCTCTAAGATTTCTCCTATGAGATTAATAAACTTAAGTTCAAATAGCCCTACCTTCTAATTTTTTTATACGACATCACCTTATGCTTATAGTATAATAATAAAATAATATATTGTACTCACTTAAAATGTTAACATAATTCCCTCATGAACATTTTTCACTAGAAAATCTAGGTAAAGGTACAACACTATACCACCTACTCCTTTATACGCTACATCACGACCATAAGAGCCCTTAGAACTAGAATTTCATTTTACATCGTTATTCTGATTTCTTGTCACCATTAAAATACCTACCTGTTGAATGTATACATACGTCAAACCCCATATATGTTGACATGGATATTAATTAACTTGCAGAAAGGTTATATGCTTTACCTAGCTGATAAAATCTGCTAACTTTTGTATATTTTCTTACAAAGCCTTAGTAAGCATAAGTTTTTTTTTTTTTTTGATGTCCTTATTGTTGTTCTTGTCCATCATAAGGAAAAAGGATCTTCTTATAGAAAAAATAAAAATAAAAACATGATAAGTTGTTATGACAGGGCCAGAAGAGGATTAAACTCAATGAATTGCCTCTGGAATAGCTATGGCTTTGTTGGTATAATGTCTTCATTTTTATATTTTTTTTGCCACATCTTGATCTTAGTCAAAGTTTTCATGCGATTTTCTTTTGTAAAAAAGTAATTGGGACATTTAGGTACATATTTTAAATGTTGCAATATCATATTGTGTGTTGATAGTGAAAGAAGAGAAACTTTCATAAGCCACCATCCATCCGCCCAGTTATAAGAAGGACAATATGCACGAAAAAAGGAAGAAAAAAAGAACTAAATTATGAGTAAAAGATGAATAATTCCTTCAACAAATGGCCGCACGATGATGATACGATGTTCCTCTTTCAACCCCATAAAATGTCCTTGCTTTTTCTTCTATATCTATATATACCTACTTTTGTGTATATGACAACCTACTACAACCACACAAAAATGTTTTTTTTTTTTTTTTTATTTTTCTTCTATCTTGAGAGCTTTGTACATTTATCATCTTAGAGTCCAAGCAGCTTAGAAGAAAACAGTAAAAAGGGGGAGGGCACTCTGAAAGGACGAGCAAAAACAAACATTATGTAGGTGGTAAGACCTTAATCTAGCTGTCGGCAGCTTTGAGGAAGGCCATCATAATTTCAGTCTGTACAGTGTACACTGTACAGTGTACTACAGCCAGCGCCGAACGAACGAAAATGTCAAGAGAAATTCAGTCATTTAGAGGACAAAGAAAGCTGAATAAACAAAACCTTGTTCATGGCAAATGAACGTTTTTCACTCACTTTTTTTACTTTCTTTTTTGTGTTGTATTTAATTTTCATTTCCTTTTTTTTTATTGAAACTATTAGTTTCGCGAAACCAAGTGAAATATTTTATATTAAAGGATGGTTGAGGTTTTTGTTTATTTGAGAAAATTTAATCAAAACCAAAAGTCATTCAATTTTTGTTTTGCTTAAAACCTTATCAACGTTGATCCTTTATATAAAGAGACTATCTTACCTTAATTGTTTCTTTAATCTCAACTTGCGAAATTGCTTCCTTTTTCAGAGTCTTAAGATATACATATACACATACACATATATTTTTAGTTAAAGTTGTCATATACAAAACCTTAAGGCTGGAAAATAAGTTGTGATAATTATAGGAAGCGAAACTGATGTACTCACTACAGTATAAATATAATATAAGACATTCCCTAGAGGAAATTAAATAAGCAATATAGGCACTGACAGAAGCCAGTTCATTTTCTAAATAAATACATATATTTGTATAATTAATAGAGAAACAAATAGCTAGATATAGAAATCTTAATTTAGAACTTGTCTATCCACTACGATATTGATTTTATTCTGAATTATGGTTTGGATAAGATTTGTTGAGGTTCCTTGATTAAGCTCTCTAAATTTAAATAAGACCAAGTGTGTGAGAGATATCATTTTGAATTCAATGTCACTTTATAGACTCATAATTACAAATTAAGTTTTGAAAATATTGGAGCTGGAGTTAATAATAGTCAAAGATCGAAAACCTTTATAATATTTTTCGAAAAATGGTTCCAAACTAAAAATATTTTATTTTATGTTTCCTTAGTTTAGAAGTACGCTAAAACAAACCCTTACGTAAATATAACAAAACACTTTGTTCATCCAACTAAAATTGAATTCATTTTTAATTGAATAAACGAAATCTCCTTCATGCATTAAATAACCGCTTAAATAAACAAACAAAATTAATGAATAAAAAACAAATAACTTCCTATTTGAAGTTAATTATTCTAGATATTCATAAAGTCGTAGAATTGATTAAACTAAGATCTCCTACGTTAGGTTGATTATTGTTCTACATTTATCAATTAAAACTTTTTCGTAAGCTTACGATTTTTTTTTATCGAAGTAATAAAGATTAACATTGTTTAACAGAAAAAGAATCAACGGTTTATGGTAATTTTCATTGAGTCAATGCAATTTTTAATAGACTGATTCAACAACTTAGTATATTTTTTTATTACCGATTTTGATATTTCAAAGTTACTTACTACTAGCGGACCGTCCCGGCTTCGCACGGTCAGACATAAATAGGTACAGATAATGTAGCTTTCTAATGAAAAGAGAATTATTAAAATCGGTCCAATACTTTTTGAGTTTATTCTTTACATACAAAAATACAAATCTTTCCTCTTTATAACATTAGTGTAGATGTAGACAACGAAACTTTTTGTGTTATTCATGAATATTTTCATAAATTTGTGTAGGATTTATTTAGAAGTTAAAGAATCTTTTCGTTGTGTTCATGAATATTTTTTGTAGGTGAACGCAATTTTTATTCGCAAATTATCGCAGTTTGCATGAATGTCAACATTAAAAATTAAACTTATTATTCTGTTCATGAATATTTTTATCGATTGATGAAAACCTAAGAAATCTTTCATTAATTTCATTAATATTTTCATAAATCTACGGAAAAACAAAAAAAATTGGGTGGCGCAACAGTCAGTTGAGAACTAGGGCCTAGTGACTTATAACTCTCAACCATCCCTGTGTGCGAGTACTGTTGTCAGGGATGGAGAGGAACAACAGTTTTAAGCCGAATCCGAACGGCAAATTTGAGAAAGCACTTTTCATGACAAGAATTACTCTTGAAGAATTTGTCAATTCCTCGCAAGAGGCAGTACCCGTGAAAAAACTTTAGATGGCATAGGCAGGGATCGAACCCAAGACCTCTGGCATGACGGTCCAACGCACTTTTTTTTTTTTTTTTTTTAAATTCATTTTTGTTAATTCAATCTTAAATCTATCTTAAAGCTAGACAAAAATTCATAAAACTAGCCTAATTAACCATAACTTACAACTAACTTACTGGTCCCATACGGACACTCTAAGTTAAACAATAATACTTAATGCTAATGCCTTTCGGCCCTAAGATCTATTTAACTTCAATTCATTTTATTTATTTTTGTATTCATTAGAAAATTTAGAAAAACTAATGTCAATATCCTTTTTTATTTTTACTTAAAAACTACTTAAAATAAGGTCCTTAATATAAAACTTAAAGCTAACTAAAACTACCTATTCTACCTATAAACTACTTAAAACTAGAACAACCACAGCAGCAAATCTAACTATCTAACGTTTTTTGTTTTTCATATTTTGTTGTCTTTTTTTTTATTTTTTTTATTTTTTTTATTTTTTTTTTGTATTTTTTTTTGTATGTTTCTTTTTTTGTATTTTTTGTATATTTTGTATTTTTTGTATATTTTGTATTTTTTTTTTGTGCCACCATGCCTATTCTACTTAAAATTAAACCCTAAAACTATAAAACAAGTATGTAAGCCGGCCAAGGCTTAAAACCCCATCCCGACCACTCACTATCAAGTGCCGATTGAAGCCACCAAAACTGGCTCTCCTGCTTCACCCTATCAGTTCGGTCCCTTTCGGACACAGCCCTACTGAACCGAAGGAGCTCTGCTCCGCCTTGTGCCATGACGTCCCGATTGTACAGGAGTCGCCTATCCACAGTTCGTCGTCTGACGTGGTAGATTAACGGAACTGCCAATCTATCCTGTATCAGACCGCATCTATCTAAAAAGAGGAATGCCTCTGGTGGAATGAAGCCGCTCAAGCGTGCACTTTCAAAATACTCGTCGTTCGGATAGAACGCCCCGGAAATTAAATTGTTGGTCGAAGACATAGCTCTTGCAATGTGACCTCGAACGAGTTTTATCACGAAATTGTCAATTCTGTTGATTCGAGCCCCGTTGTATAGGACCTCGTTGGAATAGTAATGCACGTAAGAAGATTCGGCTGTTCGATATAAGCCGGTACAGCGTCGTAAACACTGCCGCTCGAACACCCGAAACTTCTCCATCTGGGAAGGGGCAACGTTGAACCACTCAGGACAACCATAAACGATCATCGGCCGTATGAGGGCCATGTAGCAAATTACCTTCACTCTGGGGTCAAGCCGACTGCTAAAAAACAGCCGTTTCGTCAGAGCGAAGGCTCCTCTGGCCCTGGTCAGAGCAGCATTTATATGTCTGTCGAAATATAAATACTGATCTAACCAGATACCGAGGTACTTAACTACACTTTTGCTCGCTAATGGCTGCCCGTGAAGATCAACGATAACCATCTTGCGCCAATTCTTGCACGTATCCCTCGTGGCCCTAGCCAACGGAGTCCGGAACAGAATTGTCTCCGACTTCTGGACATTTATTTTCAGTTTCCAGTCGTCGCAATATCGCTGAATCTTGTCGAAATCACGCTGCAAGAGAATTCTAATAACCTCAACCTTTCGGGCCGTTCTGTACGCAATTAGATCGTCGGCATACGCAATTGCCTTTGTAAGACTACCTATCAGATCGCTGGTGTAAATGCTGAAGAGAATCGGCGAATTCACCGCTCCCTGTTGAAGACCATTTTTAATTAAGAATGTTGTGGTAGAAGTTACGTTGCCACTTTTGACAACAAACTTTCTACCGTTAACCGTTAACCATACGGTGTCAAAGGCCTTTTCCAAATCAACCAGAACAGCACCTGTGCATTGTTGTTTTGTTTTATTCCATTGGATATCAGAAACGAGTTTAGACGCAGCATGATTTGTGTCATGACCCGCCTTGAACCCGAACTGTTTATCCGGGATTATTTTGTTGTCCGCAGCCCACTTAGTCAGAGCCCTATTGATGATCTTTTCGAAAACTTTGCTGATACTCGGAAGAAGACTTATCGACCGAAGATTTGACGGGTTGGAGTTGTCCTTTCCCTTTTTCGGGAGAGGATGAACCACAGCGGTCTTCCACTGCACTGGATAATATGCATTATTCAGTGCATTATTGAAGAGTGTGGTGTAAATGTCAATTGCCTCCATCGGTAAATGTCTTAGTACAACGTTGGATATACCATCGACACCTGCTGACTTTTTATTTTTTATTGAGTTGAAGATGAGCTGAAGCTCAATCTTCGTCACTAACAAGGGATTTGGTCCCGTTTGCTCGGCGATTATGGCATTTGCCAAGGAATCGTCATCGAACCGCATAAAACCGCGGTTCTCAGATCACCAATGTGTTATATCATTTCGAAGGTAAAAGTGATTAAGTAGGGCTCTGTTTTCCAGGTCGTGGTTGGGGCGAATGCTAACATTCACCTTGTACACTTGCTGGAAAGCAGCTCCCACCGCCTCCACTTTTTCCTTCGGATCTTCAATTATGTAAAAGTCATCGTCAAAGATGGCTTCTTCTGGATCTATTTGCGCTGTCATGAGTACGTCTCTGTTCTCTTCAGTTCTTTGGAGTTTCAGACACGGAAGGTCATTGTCATTCTTTTTCCTAAATATCTTGTTGATTTTAGGGAACATACTAGGGTCACTGGAATTAACTGACCGGATCTTACGGTCCCAGTACTTGTTAATTGATAACCTGTAGTTCTCCTTTATCAACAGATTGACATTTTTTATTGACGACTTCAGTGTCCTAACCTCCAAGTCGTGTGGGTCTGTGAGTCGTCTGTACAAGTTTTTGAGTCTTGTCAGTAAGCCACTCTTGGGCTTACGTAGTGCGTCAATAGTCGCGTTCCTGTAAGCGTCCATTTGGTCCCGTTCTTTGTACTTTGGTATTGTCCGTTCCATCGTTCGTTTTATTGTTTCGTCCATCTGTTGTAAATATTGGTCAATTTCTGTATTTGTCAGGTTTCTGTTGTTTGGTGGGGCTATGTCACTCGAACGAAGTTCTCTCGCTAGGGCGTTGGTGAAACGAGGCCAGCGCATCTTACTGTAATTGTAAGAATGCGTTGCAACGTATTCATCCAACTCCACGCGTTCGTTCGGAATCTGCATTACAGCAGCCAGTCCGCAGTGATCACTGTCGTACTCGACTGTCTGTAAGCAGTTTCGAGGGTGATTACCCACTTTGTCTGTAACTGTAAGTCTTGTGTCGTACAGCAAAAGATCCAGAAAGGAGTCGCTTCTTGGATACGATGGCTTTTCAGTAGCCAGCAGGTCGACGCCATATTCAACGCTGTAAAGATTCATCAAATTAAAAAGATGGTTACCTCTGGGATTACTATGTTGATTTCCCCAATCTTCATGTTTTGCGTTCAAATCACCGGCCAAGATGAAATAGTTTTCTTCCAAGCTCAGTTTCAGTTCCCTAAAAAGAATCTCGAGTTCTGAAGCAAAGTAAGTAACCTGCGGAGCTCCAGCCGCATAAGCCGCAATCATATACATCCGCTTCCCTTGAGTGAGATAGATGCATACAACGCAAACTTCTAGCGTCCTGAGCTTTCGCAATTCATTGTTGTATATGACCTTATAATTAATGCCTTTTCGTATAAAGAGAGCGACACCGCCCCCTTGAGTGGAGTCGGGCCGGTCTCTTCTTACGATATTGTAATTTTTATGAGTCAATTTGTGTTTGTGGTTTAGCTTAGTTTCGCTAGCCATAAACACATCGGGACTGTAGTCTTTCAACAATTGGAACATATTGGCTCTTCGTTCAATCCTAATCAGTGAATTTACATTCACAGCTAGGACTTTTAGGCGCGTCTCCGGCAGCGCGCCCATTATGGTCTATATTGCGCCAGGCCAGGCAACAAAGAGTAGAGATGATCTACCCTTTTGCCTTGCTCCTTTATCTGACTTTGCAGCCCTGTTAGTTGACCTTGAATGCTCAACAACAAGGCTACAATGTCAGGCTGCACCTCTGGTGCCTTAGGCACAGGGGCCTTTGGGGCAACCGTTAGTGAAGCCTGTCTCGTATTCCCATTCCCTGACACCATTTGGGCGTAGGAAAATTTGGGATCCACGAATTTTTGTGTAGGAGCCTGTCGAACTTTTCGACTTCCTTCGGCTTTTTGACTGGCCTGTTTTTGTTTTATTTGTTGTACCTTAGGGCAACCCCTATAGCTAGCCGGGTGCCCTTGGTTTCCACAAAGGACACACTTGAGCTGGGTCAAATCCTCAACCCGCTCATTCCCCAGCTTGCAATCTCCCTTGATGTGGGTTTCGGAGCACCTGACGCAGCGCAACTGCATATTGCAGTTGGCTCCGGCATGGCCGAACCTCTGGCACTTCGTACATTGTAAAATGTCGTCGTGCCTTTTTAATTTGTCCCAGTGTACAGTTTGATAGTCGAGGGACTCGATTTTCTTCACACTATCAAAACTGCTTTGGGGCGATAATGTTACGAGGAACATTGGCAGCCTATAACCCCCTCGCCTGGACTTCACCGTAGTGAAAGGCTTGACCCCGATAAAATCGAGATCGTCAGTGGCTTTTTCTCGGAGCTCAGCTAAGAGCGCCTCCGGTTCCGTGCAGGAACTTATGCCCTTCAGAAGGACCGTCTGAAATTTTTCACTTTTAGGCGTGTAGCTGAAGAACTCAGCTGTAGCCTCTTTTAGTAACCCTTTTACTAACTTGTAATCGGCCAGTGAGAAGCACTGGACCGAATAATTCTTTTCTTTTTCGTTTAAGAGTTTAATGACAAATTTGCCCTTAGTGGCCGACTTACATACCTGTTTTATGTCGTCCAGGTCAACTCTGTGTGTCCTTATTGGTGGCACCTTCTCCTTCTTGGGCTGTGGTTGTTTCTGGTGTTGCTGCTGCTGCTGTTTCTGCTGCTGCTGCTGCTGTTTCTGCTGCTGTTGTTGCTGCTGCTTCTGTTGTTGCTGCTGCTGTTGTTGCTGTTGCATTGATTTAGTTGAGGTCGATGGGCCCTCAACATTTGGGCCTGTCACTGTTGATGGCGGTTGTTTCTTTTGCTCCGCTCCTGTGTTTTTGGTAGCGGGCTTGGGTTGTGGTTGTTTTTGCTGCTGTGGTTGTTGTTGCTGTTGTTTTTGCTGCTGTTGTTTTTGCTGCTGTTGTTTTTGTTGCAGTTGTCGTTGCGCTACCTCTTGCTGTCGGCGCGCTTCCTGCTTTTTCTTGAGTTGGCTGAGGAGTGGCTCTATTTGCTCCTTTAGCTTTTTCAAATCTTCTTCATATTTACTGATTTCGGCCTGTTTAGTTTGCAGGGCCTCCATCAGTTGATTTTCTTCTTGGAGGATTTGGTCCACCTCCACCTCCAACGATTTATTTGCTGACGGTTCTGGCTCCGATAGGATCTTGTTCCTATATTTCGGAGACCTAAACTGCCCTTCTCCCCCCTCTGAGACGTAATCGGGGCTCCCAGAGTCGTCACTCTCTGAGGTCTCATGGTCTGACGTCACGCCTTTGGTTTTCTGCTGCATTTTTTTTTTATTGGCTTTCCTCTTAACAGGATTGGTTCGTTGCACCAAGTTGGGAGTTTGCCTCTTCCTCTTTGTTATTGTCCACTGGTCCGTTGCATGGTCCGATTGTTGCGTTAAAATTGAACGCAACAAGTCTTTTCCACAATAAACTTTAATTTTATTAAAATGATGCATTTTTGCATCCACTTGGGTTGTTTACTTTGTTCGTTTTGACAAATGTCACACCCTTCTACACGAGGATGAGAGAGAGAGGGACGGCCATAGTCCTTCTGACCATGGTTCTCTCTGTCATTTTCGTGAGGGAAAAAAATACCAAGTTTCGTTTCAGGGTACAATTGATGGGATGGTTTCCATAGAAGTGAAACCAAACCAGACGGACGGTCTGGTGAATCGATGCGTAAAGTTGCATGGGAAGTTACTCCAAATGGAGAATGGCCTAAGGCCCAACGTAAAACTTTAACAATGTTAATATCTATAATTTGTATTAATTATATTTTGTTTAGTAATTTTGTTTAAACTATTTAATAGTAATTAATATTGTTCTCAATTGAATGTAGATATGTAACTTAAACTATGTTAACGGACGCATGGACTCTTAAGTCTCCGACAACTTAGTTCAGGACAAGTCCTTTTTCAAGTTTCGTTACAGATCTCGAACACAATAATTGTTTTCCTTCCTTTTCTTTTGTGGTAGAGTTTATTGAAAAGTCTTACAAAGAAGTATGTTTTTCGCGATTTTTTTTATGTTTCTCAACTTTTGTCCGTATCGAGGTGGAAAATGGGGATGGCTGAATGCAGCTTCTGGAATCGTCGTGACCTGGAAGTGAATCCAGCGGGCGGCGAATTCCAGAATGACTTGCATTTAGCTGTGAGAGTAGAGCGAGTAAGCGGGATCGCGAGAATCTCATCACAAGTTGATATCAACAAGCCGATCTCCGATTGGCTGTTGATGATGTGAATTGAGATCCGCCACTCCAGATTGGCTGAAAGCTCAAAATGGCGGGAGTTAGGAAGGATGAGACTTGTCAGATCGAAGAATCTGGAAGTCAATTCTTTTCGAATAGTCGAAGCGTAGAGAAGTGATAAGAGTGACAGAAGTTGAGATATAGAAGAAGGAAAGCGAAAAAGATAAGAAGTTGAAAAAAAAAGGTTAACGAGGTTGTAAAAGAAAAAAAAAGTGAGAAAATTAAAGGAAGGAAAAATAAGAAGTGTTCAGATTGGTAGCAAAAAAAAAAAGATAAGTAAAATTTGTTTGATTACGTTTATATATTTTCTTGTGAATCCCTTTATTTGGTGGGAATATAGACCTTAACGGTCCAGCGTCCGATTTTCTATATCCTTTATAATAATTATACTTTACGAAAAGATCCTGAGTTTTCATCCTACATAGTAAGGTTTCTCAGGCATTTTCAAATAAAACACAAAATTAACTTTTGATAAAATTATATTTGTTGTGTTTCTTTTATGATTGGTTTTTCTTTTCCTTTGTTCTCGTTGTTTCTTTAGAAGGTTTGCAATTTCCTTTTTTTTTAATTTCAGAAAAAAATTGCTGGCGCCCTTTTCTTACTATACGTAAGAACGCCCCTGTGGCAATCTCAATTAAAATATATTTTTCTGATATCAAAGTGATATCAAAATAAATCGCGAGCAACTTAATTAATCGACCCTTCGATTAATTAAATTGTGCATTGAACCCACCCCTTACTGAGCTGTTGTGGTGGCAGCACTTAACCTGCTGCGTGTTGCAATTTTTGTCCGTTCGCTTCGTCGCCGCTATTCTTTGACAGATCGGCAAATTCGTGCACATTGCATTTCCGATATCGCGGCTGAAATTTTATTAAGTGTTTTCTTTTCGTTTGTTTTTTTTTTATTTCTTTTAATTTCATTTTTGATTTCGTTTTTTTTTTTAATTTTGATCCTATCAAAAAAAAAATAATTACCGGCTAGGAAAATTGCAACAAATTGGCGCCCATAACGTGGGGCCTGCGAAAGAAAAATTAACTTGTTGTTTTGGAACTCATGTGCTGTGCTTTGGTGTCTGTTTTTTTCTTTAGCTAAGTTTTGTGATTTTTTTGTTCTTTTGTTTTATCATTGAAAGCTTTACTAATTCTTTTTGTTTTTATATAGGATATTTTGTGAAGTGGAATAAAGGAAAAATCTTGTGACGGGAAGTTGAAACAGCGGTTGGATTTTCAAAAATTAACCCCATTTGGTTGAAGGTTTTCGGTATTAAATTGAGATATCTGTGAAGTGGAATAAAGGAAAAATCTTGTGACGGGAAGTTAAAACAGCGGTGGGAATTCTCCATTAACCCCATTTGGTTGAAGGTTTTCGGTATTTAATTGAGTGAGTGTTTTTTTTCTTTATTTTTTGTATTTTCTTTGATAAATTTTGAAAAATTAATTTGATTAAGCATATAATATATAGACATATACATATATACATATATAGTTATACTGACGAGTGATAGTAGAGATTTGGGGTTGATCTTGAAGGTGACCTTTTGATCTCTTCGATATACATATCTATATATATATCCATAATAAATATATTCAATTCTCATAATTTTGGCGGTAATAATTTCAAGTTTTCTTTATTGACGGTTCTTTCTTTTTCGTGCGGTTTTGAGTTTGATTTAATTTTGATATAATTTTTATTGGTGTTACCATAGTAATTTTTTTTGTTTTCCTAAAGTTTATTTTAAATAATTTTAGCTTCCATATAGATTTTCTTTTAGTTTTTTAAATTTATTTGATTTCTTTGGCTTTCTTTACTGGGGTTACCATTTCAACTTTTGTTTCGTTTTCTTAAAATTAATTTTAAAATAATTTTTGCGGGTATTACCATATTGATTTTTTTGTAGGTTTTCTTAAAATTTATTTGATTCTTATTGGTGTTACCATACTAATTTTTTTTGTTTTCCTAAAATTTATTTTAAATAATTTTAGCTTTCATATTGATTTTCTTTTAGTTTTTTTTTAAATTTATTTAATTTGTTTTGCTTTCTTTACTGGGGATACCATTTTAACTTTTGTTCCGTTTTCTTAAAATTAATTTTAAAAATAATTTTTGCGGGTATTACCATATTGGTTTCTTTTGTAGGTTTTCTTAAAATTATTTGATTTTTATTGGTGTTACCATAGGCATTAAATTTTATTTCGCTTTTTTTAAATTGATTTTAAAATAATTTTTGCGGGTATTACCATCTTGTTTTTTTGTAGGTTTTCTTAAAATTTATTTTTACTGGGGTTAACATATTGTTTTTTCTTGGTGTTCTTAGGTGATTTTTTTTTTATTGGTGTGACCATTAAAATTCTTTTTTTTATTGTTCAAAATTAATTTGAATACTATTTTTTTTTCTGGTGTTACCATACTTTTTTATTGCTAATTTTTTTTTCTGATATTGGATTTAGTTGAGGTTGAGAATTAGAGGTTCTCCTTAAGTTTTTGTTAGTATTGATCGTTCTAACTTTTTTTTATATTTTAATTGGGCATAGTTGTCATCGTTGGTTGATTCAGTTCTACGGTGGTTTTGGTTTTCAACGGGTTTAAATAAAATTTTGTTGTAGTTTTCTCTTGGGAATACTTGTCTTTGGTCAGGATGGATATAAATAGGCTTTCCAAAGAAGAACTTGTTTATGAGTTGCGGGCTAGAGGCCTGAAGGAAGGAACTAAGGTCGATGAAATGAGGATGACGCTTAGGGCAAGTCGTTTGTTGGAAAGAACAGGGTCAATTTCTGCGGATAGTCCTCACTACCCGTATTCTTTTGAGGAGGATGCTAATGCGGTAAAGGCAAAAATTTTGGAAATTAAGGAACTTTTGAAAGTTCCGCCTAAGAATCCGAAGTCTTCGGAGTATCTTAAGGTTTTGACCAAAATTGAATGGGCTTTAGGTAGGATATCGAGGGCTAGGGCTGAGTCGTCAGAGGAAGTCAACGAGGTTGCTGAATTAAAGGGTGAAATTTTAATTTTAATGGCAAAATTGTCAGCAGAAGAGGAGGTGATAGAACCTCAAGATAAAACACGATCATCAATGTCGACAGCAGACTTGGGTGCGTTACCAGCTGCAACGGTCGGCCAACGTGCGAGCTCTAGTGGGTTCCAACTACAGGGTGACATACCCTGTGACCGGTTCCCCGAGCGACTGGATAAATGGAACGTGAAGTTCACAGGTGAGCATTGCGGCTCATCGGTGAACTCTTTCATCGAAAGAGTTGAGGAAATGAGGGAAGCACGCGGAGTTTCGGAAGCTAGGGTTTTCACATCAGCGGTGGACTTATTTGGTGGGAAGGCACTTTTATGGTTTAGGTCGATTAGGGACACAATTTCTACTTGGAAAGAGTTGGTTAGGGAGTTGAAGTTGGAGTTTTTGCCCTCCAACTATGATGATCTTTTGCTGGATGAGGTTAGGCGTCGTACCCAAGGTCGTGATGAGTCGATAGGGATGTACATCGCTCTCATGCAGACCTTGTTCAAGCGTTTTACGGAACCTCTAAGTGAGAATAGAAAATTATCTATTCTCATGAAGAACATAACGCCTTTCTATCAGACTCAGTTAGGATTGGCTGATATCAAATCAGTCAATGAGCTGGTAGCTTTAGGTAGAAGGCTGGAGACGATTCGAAGCAATGTCGAATCGTTTGTCCCTCCTCCTTCAGGTCGCAATAGGCAAACCTTGGAACCTGATGTTGCATATGTTGGACCCATTCAGGCGGCAACGGTGGCAGTTAATCCTTTTTCTAAACCTAGTAGGGCTCTTCGTTGTTTTAAGTGTAATAAAGAAGGTCACCTTGCCAATACTTGTTCCGCTCCTAGGCGCTGTTATGGCTGTGGGGCAGAAAATACAATTAAGCGAAATTGTAGACGCTGCTCGTCGGGAAACGGGCAACGGTCTCTTGGGCCAGCAGGGCAAGAGCGCCGGCGTCAAAATTAGGAAGGTTGCCTGCTGACAACCAGCTGGCAAATCAAATTAAAATAGGTTTCACATTGGAGACAAGTGGGGGCGACAGTCGTCCTTACTTGAGCGTAAACATTTATGGCTTTAGGTTTTTAGGACTTTTAGATTCAGGAGCATCTAGGACTATCATATGTAGGGACGTTTGGAAGGTCCTTAAGGACTTAGGGTTAAGTTTAGGGATAACCAATGTAAATCAAGTACATCTTGCAGATGGGACGGGTGTAGGAGTTTTAGGAGTAGTTAATCTTCCAATAGTTGTTGAGGATAGGTCAGTTTTAATAGAGTGTTTAGTCATACCTTCGCTTCCCCATACGTTGATATTAGGTGCAGACTTTTGGGCACTCTCGGGAATAGTCCCGGATCTTAGGTCACGTATGTGGAACTTCTCGAGCCAGGTAGAATTAGCTACAATCGGAACGACTTCTATTGTGGAAGAGTCGGATTTGATTGAGGAGCAGAAGATTAGGTTAAACACACTAATTGAGGATCTATTCAAAAACATGCCAGAAGGACTAGGAGTTACTAGTAGAGTAGAACATGTCATTAGGACAACTTCAGATCCCATCAAGCAGAGGTATTATCCGGTTTCGCCTGCGATGCAGGCACACATAGATAAATCTCTTAAGGAGATGTTAGACGAGGATGTGATTGAGAAATCAAATAGCCCTTGGGCTTCTCCCATAGTTTTGATTAGGAAGAAGGATGATACCTTTAGGTTCTGTGTAGATTATAGGAAATTAAATCAGGTTACAGAGAGGGACGCTTATCCGCTTCCATTGATTTCAGCAATTTTGGATAAGCTTAGGAATGCTAGGTTTCTTACTTCGCTTGACATTAAGTCAGCTTATTGGCAAATCCCTATGGCCGAAGATTCTCGAAAGCTTACAGCTTTCACGGTCCCAGGTAGGGGTTTGTTTCAGTTCAAACGGATGCCTTTTGGGTTGCACAACGCCCCTGCAACTTGGCAAAGGTTCATCGACAGTGTTTTAGGACCAGAGTTGGAGCCATTCGTTTTCGTGTATCTGGATGATATTATTATTGTCACGGATACATTCGATAAACATTTAGAAATTCTTAACGAAGTTTTAAAGAGAATATGTGGAGCAGGATTAAAAGTAGGTAGGGATAAATGTAACTTTTGTAGGCCATCCCTTAGATTTTTAGGTTATGTCGTCGATAGGAACGGGTTACATGTTGACCCAGAAAAGGTAGAAAGTATGGTTAGGATTCCTGCACCTAAAAATGTTAAAGAGGTTAGGAGTTTTGTAGGGACTGTTTCGTGGTACAGACGCTTCGTGCCAAACTTTGCAACTATTGTTAGGCCTTTAACCGATTTGCTGAAAAAAAGCAAAAAGTTTTTATGGACTCAAGAATGTGAAGACTCATTTAGGAAAGCGAAAGAATATTTAATCACGGCTCCAATTTTAACTTGTCCCGATTTCAATCTTCCATTCGTTGTCCAAACTGATGCGTCGGATTACGGTATCGGGGCCGTACTTACCCAAACTTTTGAGGACGGTGAAAAGGTCATTTGCTATTTGAGTAGGTCTTTAAACAGGAGTGAAAGGAATTATTCAACTACCGAGAAGGAATGTTTAGGAGTCTTGTGGGCGGTTGAGAAGTTGAGACCGTATCTCGAGGGTGTTAGGTTTACGGTGATTACAGATCATTACTCACTAGTGTGGTTGAGTAATCTCAAGGATCCACAAGGAAGATTAGCACGCTGGGCAGTGCGGCTTCAGCAGTTCGATTTTAAGATAGTTCATCGCAAGGGAAAAGATCATGTCGTTCCCGACATGTTATCTCGAGGAGTGCCAGTAGTGGCTGGTATCTCGGATGAGGATTTAGACCCTTGGGTAGTAAAAATGATCTCAGCAGTTGAGTTAAATCCGTTAGATTATCCAAATTGGAGAGTAGAGTGTGGTAGATTATTCAAGTTTGTCAAATCGACACATGTAGTAGTGCATGAAAGTAATGAGGAATGGAAGTTAGTAGTAGGGAAGAAGGATAGGTTAAATATTTTGAAGGAATGTCATGATAGTCCATTAGCAGGGCATATGGGGGTAAGAAAAACATTTGCTAGAGTAGGGGCTAAATATTATTGGCCAAAAATGAGGAAGGATGTAACAAATTATGTTAGGAATTGTAGAACCTGTCAACAAGTGAAACCAGTTAACGATAAGCCAGCCGGTCTTATGACGGAACGAATAGGGGTTTCTTCTCCGTGGGAGATGATTAGTGTGGATTTAGTAGGTCCATTACCCAAGTCGAATAGGGGTTATATGTATATACTTACCGTCGTAGATTATTTTACAAAATTTCCGTTATTATTTGCATTGAGGACCGCAACGGCAAAGGCAGTATGTAAGGAGTTAGAGGATAATGTGTTCTTATTATTTGGCGTTCCAAAGGTTGTCATTTGTGACAACGGTCCGCAATTTAAAAGTAGGGAACTTAGGGTACTTTGTGAGGAATACTCATCTAAAATTAGGTTTACACCACACTACCATCCTCAGGCTAACCCCGCGGAGAGGATAAATCAAATTATCAAAACTACGTTGAGAGCTTATGTTTCAGAGAATCACAGAGTTTGGGATTCTCAATTAGCTAAAGTAGCTTGTGCTATACGCACTTCCCAACATGAGGTATTAGGAGTTTCACCGTATTATGCTAATTTCGGCAAAGAAATGTCAACCAGTGGTAGAGAGGAATTAAAATTAAGTGATCAGGATATAGAGAAAAACAATAGTACAACATCACAGGAAAGTATAGGAGAAAGGTTTAGGAAACTTAGGGCGGACATAGCTGTCAAACTTCGAACAGCGTCCAAGAAATCGGCGGAAACATACAACCTCAGGAGGAGAGACATTCAATATCTCCCAAATGATGTTGTTTGGCGTAGAAATTTCGATTTGTCGAATGCGGCAAACTACTACGCAGCTAAGTTAGCTCCTAAGTATGTCGGACCATTTAAAATCCGGAAACGCTTATCTCCTTGGACGTATGTCCTGGAAGATAATAACGGTAAAGATCGTGGCACTTGGCACACGAAAGACCTTAAACCTTTTAACTCTCTGGCAGAAAATGATTAAGTCCCTAATAAATAATTAACTTGATATTTTATTTTTTTTGTCCGTAATAATTCACATTCATTTCATTTCATTTTGTTTAATGGTTGGAAATCTGCCAGAGCATGTTTAGTAATTAAAATTAACTGTAATTTTCAAGTTGTTTGTGTTATGAACAAACACCTTTTCAAGGAGGAAAGGGTGGGATTTGTTGCGTTAAAATTGAACGCAACAAGTCTTTTCCACAATAAACTTTAATTTTATTAAAATGATGCATTTTTGCATCCACTTGGGTTGTTTACTTTGTTCGTTTTGACAAATGTCACACCCTTCTACACGAGGATGAGAGAGAGAGGGACGGCCATAGTCCTTCTGACCATGGTTCTCTCTGTCATTTTCGTGAGGGAAAAAAATACCAAGTTTCGTTTCAGGGTACAATTGATGGGATGGTTTCCATAGAAGTGAAACCAAACCAGACGGACGGTCTGGTGAATCGATGCGTAAAGTTGCATGGGAAGTTACTCCAAATGGAGAATGGCCTAAGGCCCAACGTAAAACTTTAACAATGTTAATATCTATAATTTGTATTAATTATATTTTGTTTAGTAATTTTGTTTAAACTATTTAATAGTAATTAATATTGTTCTCAATTGAATGTAGATATGTAACTTAAACTATGTTAACGGACGCATGGACTCTTAAGTCTCCGACAACTTAGTTCAGGACAAGTCCTTTTTCAAGTTTCGTTACAGATCTCGAACACAATAATTGTTTTCCTTCCTTTTCTTTTGTGGTAGAGTTTATTGAAAAGTCTTACAAAGAAGTATGTTTTTCGCGATTTTTTTTATGTTTCTCAACTTTTGTCCGTATCGAGGTGGAAAATGGGGATGGCTGAATGCAGCTTCTGGAATCGTCGTGACCTGGAAGTGAATCCAGCGGGCGGCGAATTCCAGAATGACTTGCATTTAGCTGTGAGAGTAGAGCGAGTAAGCGGGATCGCGAGAATCTCATCACAAGTTGATATCAACAAGCCGATCTCCGATTGGCTGTTGATGATGTGAATTGAGATCCGCCACTCCAGATTGGCTGAAAGCTCAAAATGGCGGGAGTTAGGAAGGATGAGACTTGTCAGATCGAAGAATCTGGAAGTCAATTCTTTTCGAATAGTCGAAGCGTAGAGAAGTGATAAGAGTGACAGAAGTTGAGATATAGAAGAAGGAAAGCGAAAAAGATAAGAAGTTGAAAAAAAAAGGTTAACGAGGTTGTAAAAGAAAAAAAAAGTGAGAAAATTAAAGGAAGGAAAAATAAGAAGTGTTCAGATTGGTAGCAAAAAAAAAAAAGATAAGTAAAATTTGTTTGATTACGTTTATATATTTTCTTGTGAATCCCTTTATTTGGTGGGAATATAGACCTTAACGGTCCAGCGTCCGATTTTCTATATCCTTTATAATAATTATACTTTACGAAAAGATCCTGAGTTTTCATCCTACATAGTAAGGTTTCTCAGGCATTTTCAAATAAAACACAAAATTAACTTTTGATAAAATTATATTTGTTGTGTTTCTTTTATGATTGGTTTTTCTTTTCCTTTGTTCTCGTTGTTTCTTTAGAAGGTTTGCAATTTCCTTTTTTTTTAATTTCAGAAAAAAATTGCTGGCGCCCTTTTCTTACTATACGTAAGAACGCCCCTGTGGCAATCTCAATTAAAATATATTTTTCTGATATCAAAGTGATATCAAAATAAATCGCGAGCAACTTAATTAATCGACCCTTCGATTAATTAAATTGTGCATTGAACCCACCCCTTACTGAGCTGTTGTGGTGGCAGCACTTAACCTGCTGCGTGTTGCAATTTTTGTCCGTTCGCTTCGTCGCCGCTATTCTTTGACAGATCGGCAAATTCGTGCACATTGCATTTCCGATATCGCGGCTGAAATTTTATTAAGTGTTTTCTTTTCGTTTGTTTTTTTTTTATTTCTTTTAATTTCATTTTTGATTTCGTTTTTTTTTTAATTTTGATCCTATCAAAAAAAAAATAATTACCGGCTAGGAAAATTGCAACACGATGATGTTTCGGTGTTTTTGGGTACCGCTGCTGGCACCACAGTAACATCACCTGATGTATTGGCAGAGGTATCTTTCGATACCCCTGCTTTTCTCTCCTTCTCCATTTGCTTTTTTTCCCAATCTATAAAATCAACGATTTCACGATTGTGAAAAAAAGCTTCAATATTTTTGGTGTACTCCGCCCGGGATTCGAACCCACGACCCTTGGAGCTGTGTTCGGACTCCACCTCCACTAGGCTACCGATTGTTTAAATAAAAAGGGGCACACTGCCTTCTTAATCGCAAAACACTACAAATGCACTTCTACTTTTTTTAATTTAAATTTAGCTGCTACTCACTTCTTCACTGTGCGGAAGTCAAAGAACGACTGATGGTCCAACGCACTAACCATCATGCCACGGGTATTACAAAAATCTACGGAAATACGTTTCTATAATTACGTAGGGTTGTGAGCTTTTTTCCAGTAATAAATGAAAGAACTATTTAGTTAATAAATGAAACTTATCATAATACGGAAAGATTTTCTTGATTAAATGTCTTTACATAATTTGTTTGAAGTATTTCGTAAAAGTGATGATGAACATTTTTCATGAGGTGATATATTGTTAATAATATCCTTTTTAACTTCCCATAGGAAGTTATTGTAATGACATTTCTCGACGTTTCAAGGTCCCTAGAGTCGAAATAAAAGATTTTTTGAAAGATGTACATATATGTGTGCGTGCGTACGTACGTTCGTGCGTCCGTACGTTGGCGACGTTTTTTTCGTCGCCCATAGCTCAAGAACCAGAAGAGATATCGACTTCAAATAAATGTTTTTATACAGACAATAAGGCAGAAAGATACAGAAAGGGCTCTCAAGAAAAGTGCGTGCGTGGTTTTTTTTACCATAGCAGTTTAAAAAAAAGGTGAACATTTTGGTTAGCCCTAAATATCTCATGAACCAATAACGCTAGGGACTTTAATTAAATTTTATTTTATATAACGTGATACAAAACAATTGTATTTTTGGGAAAAAAATCCAATTAACGGTTTTATTATAAATTAAAAAAAAACTGAAAAAAAATGGTTGCCTGTAAAGTCGGTTTTACGGGCGAAGATTTTACGTGACAACGTCTTTTTCTCGGTAGAATATTTATTGATATGAATATAATTAAATTGCACAATAGGAACAAGGAATTGAATGAAAATAAGAATTGCACAAATTTTAACTATAGAAATATATTTTGTTTACTAAAAAAATGTTTGCTAAATAAATTTGAAAATTTGTAAAACAATAATTAATTAATTAATTAATTTTAAACTAATAATTTACTTAACACTATCAACATTTATCAATAGTATGACATAACCTATAAACTCAGTTTCTCAACTTTTGTGTCAATCTAACAATTAATCAATCAATCATAGTTTACGATAATGAAATATCAGTGTACAATTATTTACCTTTATTGTTGTAGTTGTTGTAAATGACGAATCTAAGCACTCCACATTTTCACTACAGACACAGCTGACGATACTTTAACCACACGTGTGAACTTGTATTATGACGCTTTCTTGTTTTTCCAACGCCAAGAACGTTCGAGAAAGACAAAGACAGAGACACAAGCATGCGCCGATTCAATGCGCCTAATTCTCTAGTGCTGCGCGCGCGGCAGACCGATCATAGTTGAGTGGGAGAGAGACGCAAGGCATTCGGCGGGCCTCTCTCTCGTTCGGTGACTCATCGTAACGTTACCGGGCGTTACACTTTTTCATAAGTGACTCCCAGCCGCAACCTAATTTAAGACGTTGTCACGTCAAACAAATTTGTCACCTCGAAAATATTACGACTAAAATATGATTTCATCTTCAAAACAATTTTGTGCAACGAAGAATAATGTTTTTGACGTCTGATAAAATTTTGAGAAAAATCTAATTGACAGTTTTTTTTTTTTTTTTTAATAAAAACCTACAAAAACAATACTCAAAGTTGTAAAAATTGAATTTCGACTCAAATATCTTTTTACAAACTTGAGATTAAGGCTTCAAACTTATATCATCTTATAAGAAATATTGTTTTCAACATTCTGAAAAATTTTGAGAAAAATGGAATTGACAGTTTTTTTACAAAAAATAAAAACCTAAAAAAAAATTAATAAAAGTTTGTAAAAATTGGTTTTGGACCCAAATATCTTTTCAAAACTTTGAGATATTGGCTATAAACTACTTTTATCTTTCAAAAAATATTGTTTTCAACATTCAGTAAATTTTTGAAAAAAAATCGAATTGACAGCTTTTTTTACAAAAAAATAAAAACCGAAAAAAAAATTAACAAAAGTTGGTAAAAATTGAATTTCGACTCAAATATCTTTTCACAAACTTGAGATTAAGGCTTCTAACTAATTTTATCTTATAACGAATATTATTTTCAACATTCGATCAAATTTTGAAGAAAATCGAATTGACAGTTTTTTTTATAAAATAAAAACCTAAAAAACCAATACTAAAACTTGGTAAAAATTTGCTTTCGACTCAAATAGCTTTTCAAAAATTATAAATATTGGCTTCAAGCTTATTTTATTTCACAGAAAATATTGTTTTTGATATTTAGTAATTTTTTTCTAAAAATCCAACAGTCCGTTTTTTCATAAAAAAATAAAATCTACAAAAAATAGTACGCAAATTTGGTTAAAATTGATACATACAGACAAACTTTTAAGCAATACAAATCGATAGACGGGATGGGAAGTTATCAGTGCCAAAAACTTTAAAAAGTATTTTCGTAAAAAAAATAAACTTTTTCATTAGGCCAACGAAGTTGCAGTTGATGAAGCATATTTTTCATAATTCCATGAAAAATAAAAAAAAATCCAAAATTTATTTAAATGATCCGCAAGCTACATAAAAACTTCAACTTAAAGCTTTCAAGGTCATCGATTTATCCAATTTAGTTAAATTCTCATTTTATCGATAAGGAATGTAAAGTATCCCCGTACATAGAATGTAAAACTATTAAACCATCCTTCCCTTAAAACACAAATTCCATTTTTATTTCATTCTTGCTCTATTTATACTTTTACTGTCCTCTCATAGCTAACTCACTACCTCTTCACATTTTCCGATACAAAATTTAACCAAAATGTGGACAAATCTAGTTTCACTACAACAACTAGAGTATAATCAGGATAAAATGTTATTGTTTTCTGATGATGAAAACGTTGTGATGCTATATAAGGAAAAAAGGACTTTCTAACATAAGCTTTTCCTAATAACTTGAAACAATTTAAATGGAATTTTATTGTGTGCAAAAATAATCGCATTACCTTATACCTTAATACATACTATTATCGAACATGTACCTAAATGGCTTCCATATACCTACGTACAATACATCCATGTTAGACAGGACACAAGGTAGTTTCTATTACACTTCTTCTTGAGTACCTACCCTATACATTATAATGTAATATTCAGTACGACACCTTTCTTTGTGCAACATTTTTGTTTGCATACAAATAGAACTATACACAAGTGATTTTATGCCCATTATCCATTTAGTTTTACCAACATATAGGATATAACAGGAGGATTATGAGTGGATAACTTAATTTTCCAACGACTTAAGGTACATTTTTTGGAAGACCGAACTGAGCTTTTTACTATATACCTTTAGCAATAGCGTATAAAGGTTTTGAAAAGACAATATGTCTTTAGAAAGTACTTGAATGGGGTAACGAAAAACGCTTAAGCTTATCTCTTATCATGCCCAAATTAAGGAAGGGTATACCAGTGGTAAACCATTTATCCCAAAAGGGTGCTTCAAATTAAAGCCAGATTTAAAATTTCCATTTGGTAACCCTTAAGTACTTTAGTTGACAGAGAAAAGAGATTTTTAGAAATATTTTTTAACACAAAAAGTACCGAAGTACCGTAAATAGCCGATTATAAGGAACAAAAATAAGTTTATAAAACAAGCAATTAAATTAATTATACACAAAATTCAATTTTCTATTTAAAGTGATTTGAACCCTTAAAAGACTTTAATGAGAACTGATTACGCACCACAAAATATCGCTCTTTTTCTGTCTGCAAAAATTCAATAGTCAGTGGTTGGTTTACCTTTCGATTTAAGTTGAAATAAATTTTCCAAAATTCAAGGTCTTAGACTGAATACAGAGCCAAGCACCAGACGCGAAATAGAAGCCATGTATGTACGTTTTTAAATTTATTTTATATATTCTTTCAGACATTCGCTAAAGTATATGTATCAAGGAGAAAAACTTTACTTACCTCAGTCAATGGCTTTAAAAATTTAAGATGCAAATAATTTTCGTCACATTCACTCGCATGTACATTTATTCAAATATCTATCTATACATCTTTCTACCTACCTAAAAATAATATTTCATTAACTTCAGCCGCACTTGATCCTTTATATGCTGTCACTTTAATGTCAGTGTTAAAAACCACTCATTTGGATAAGGCAATCTTATATTTCATTCATTTTATTTATATGATTCTTGTGTGTCATCATAAAGCCGAATTAAATTAGAATCCACTTTTTCTGCAGTGGTGATGACTGTGGCATTAACGACGAATGGTGGAGGTGCCGTTCGGGATTGTGGTGGTTAACCAACAACAATAATACACAATATATTGCTTTATTCACTTCCACCCACTTCCCAAAACATACCCATATAGAGTACAATACAGTACATGCATTGTTATTTTATATAGTACGTACGACGCACGTATACAAAGAGCAATTCAATAACGAATCATATTCCTAATAAAATAACAAAAACGTCTGACAAGAAAAATAAAAAAAAAATAATAAGGAGAAGAAAGTAAAAGCCAGAACAATGTCAAGTCTAAAAGTTGGTAAACCATTCCCTATTTCTATAATAACGGTATATAAAAATACAAATACCTATACTTTTCTCGGTTTTATGTGAAACAATCAACAGAATTTCGCACAAAATAGGTAAAGCCAAGAGAAATTAATATCCAAAGACAACGCGCGTATAAGACGCCATCACATGCTAGAATGTAATAAAGTTATAATAAGGCACGAGTCCTAATACAGAAAACAACACGGACCACTGTTGCCGTTTTTTTTTGGGAATTAAAGGATTTTTTAAGAAACATGTCTTTTAAGAATCACAACTGGACTTTCACTCATGAGCTTTTACAAGTGCGATTTAAAATTAAAATTTAAAAAGAGGCTGGGATGCGACCCACACTGATAACTTCCCATCCCGTCTATCGATTTGTCTTGCTTAAAAGTTTGTCTAAATGTATCAATTCTTACCAAATTTGCGTTCTATTTTTTGTAGATTTTATTTTTTTTTATGAAAAAACGGACTGTTGGATTTTTATAAAAAAATTATTGAATATAAAAAACAATATTTTCTGTGAAATAAAATAAGTTTGAAGCCAATATTTTTAATTTTTGAAAAGCTATTTGAGCCGAAAATCAATTTTTACCAACTTTTATCAATTTTTTTGTTTAGGTTTTTATTTTTTGTAAAAAAAACTGTCAATTTGATTTTTCTCAAAATTGTTCCTAATGTTGAAAACAATATTTCTTATAAGTTAAAATTAGTTAGAAGCCATAATCTAAAATTTTTGAAAAGATATTTAAGTCGAAAATCAATTTTTACCCACTTTTGTTAAATTTTTTTTCGGTTTTTAATTTTTTGTAAAAAAACTGTCAATTCTATTTTTTTCAAAATTTTACTGAATGTTGAAAACAATATTTTTTGAAAGATCAAAGAAGTTTAAAGCCAATATCTCAAAGTCTTGAAAAGATATTTGAGTCAAAACTCAATTTTTACCAACTTTTTTTTTATTTTTTTTTAGGTTATTATTTTTTGTAAAAAAACTGTCAATTCGATTTTTCTCAAAATTCTATCAGATGTCAAAAACATTATTCTTCGTTGCACAAAATTGTTTTGGAGATGAAATCATATTTTAGTCGTAAAATTTTCGAAGTGACAAATTTTTTTTTGAGTTTTTTTGATTTATAAAAAAAACCGTTAATTGAATTTTTTTCCAAAAATATAATTGTTTTGTATCACATTACAATATATAACATAAAATTTAATTCAAGTCTCTAGCGTCATTGGTTCATGAGATATTTAGGTTTAACCAAAATTTTGACCTTTTTTTTAAACTGCTATGGTAAAAAAACCACCCACGCAATTTTCTTGAGAGCCCTTTCTGCATCTTTCTGCCTTATTGTCTGTATAACAAAATTTATTTGAAGTCGATATCTCTTCTGGTTCTTGAGCTATGGACGACGAAAAAAACGTCGCGAACGTACGGACGTACGGACGTACGTACACACGCACGCACAGACATCTTTCTAAAAATCTTTTATTTCGACTCTAGGGACCTTGAAACGTCGAGAAATGTCAACATTTTCAATTTGACAAATCGGACCCATTACAATAACTTCCTATGGGAAGTTAAAAAGTAAAACAAAAAACATTTCATAAGAAATTAAAAGAATATTTTTTTTCTCAAGAATTGAACATTAATTTAAAAAAAAATTACAAACTAACATCAAAACAAACGTTGCCAGATGTCCCGGTTTACCTGAAATATTGCAGATTTCTCACGGCGAAATCTAATGCCCGTTTTTTTTTTTATAAACAGAAAAAACAATCAGTTTAACCATTCCTTTAATACATATTTAGAAAACATCTAGTCCATTGTGGCTTTACCTAAACACACTTTCGTTGATATTTTTATTGAACGCATCCCTTTTGTAAAAAATGCTGACTGCTTGGTCTTGATTTCATAAATTAAAAAAAAAGTTGGGATGCGACCCACACTGATAACTTCCCATCCTGTGTGTCGATTTGTCTTGCTTAAAAGTTTGTAGGTTTTCGTGTTTTGTTAAAAAAGTTCTAAGTTGAATTATTCTTAAAAATTTAAAAACTACCAATAATATTTTGCATATAATGAAAAAGTTTGATTTCGAAATTATTTTTTTGTTAACGAGATATTTAGTCGAAAAATAATTTTAAAAAAAAATTCTTAAAAAAATTATTTCTTATATAAACAAATACAAATTGGATGATTGAAATTAATTTGAAGTTAATATCTTCTATTGTTCACGAGATATCGAAAACCGAACATCAAGTTTTACCAATTTTGCGTACTATTTTTTGTAGACTTTAATTTTTTATGAAAAAACTGACTGTTGGATTTTTATAAAAAATGTACCGAACGTCGAAAACAATATTTTCTGCGAGATAAAATAAGATTGAAGCCAATATTTTGATATTTTTGAAAAGATATTTGAGTCGAAAGTAAATTTTTACTAAGTTTTAGTATTGTTTTTTTTAGGTTTTTATGTTTTGTAAAAAAACTGTCAATTCAATTTTTCTCAAAATTTTACTGAATGTTGACAACAATATTTTTTTAAAAGATAAAATTCGTTTAAGGCACATATCTTAAAGTCTTGAAAAAATATTTCAGTTGAAAGTCAATTTTTACCAAGTTTTAGTAATATTTGTTTGGGTTTTTATTTTTGGGTAAACAACTGTCAATTCGATTTTTCTTAAAATTTTACTGAATGTTGAAAACAATATCTTTTAAAATATAAAATTAGTTAAAGGCCAATATCTCAAAGTTTTGAAAAGATATTTGAGCCGAAAATAAATTTTTAATATTTTTTTAGGTTTTTATTTTTTGTAAAAAAAACTGTCAATTCGATTTTTCTCAAAAGTTTAGCAGATGTTAAAAACATTATTCTTCGTTGCACAAAGTAGTTTTGAAGATAAAATCGTTTTTTGTTCGTAAATTTTTCGAGGTAAATAATATTTTTTTTTCAATTTTTTTTGATTTATAAAAAAGACCGTTAATTCGAATTTTTTCCAAATATATATTTGTTTGATATCACGTTACAATATATAATAAAAACTTTAATTCAAGTCTCTTGCTTTATTGGTTCGTGAGATATTTAGGGTTAACCAAAATTTTCACCTTTTTTTAAACTGCTATGGTAAAAAAACCACCCACGCAATTTTCTTGAGAGCCCTTTCTGCATCTTTCTGCCTTATTATCTGTATAACAAAATTTATTTGAAGTCGATATCTCTTCTGGTTCTTGAGCTTTGGACGTACACACGCACGCACAGACATTTTTCTAAAAATCTTTTATTTCGACTCTAGGGACCTTGAAACGTCGAGAAATGTCCAAATTTTCAATTCGACAATTCGGACCCATTACAATAACTTCCTATGGGAAGTTAATAAGATAAATAAGATGAAAACGTGATTAAGTATTCATACTTAATCACGCATCAAAGAGAGAAAAATCAAATTTTTAAATATTTGTCTATTTAATGACAAAAAAAACGATTTATTTTCAAAACTTGGGGTTTCAAAAAAAAATTAACTCAAAAATACGGTTCTCTTAATTTTTTGTACGCTAAATTAGTCAAAATTTTTACCTTGGTTACATTTTTTTCGAAAAACTTAGCAAACTGATTTTTTAACATTTTAGCTTTATTATAGCTATAATAAATTGATAATTCCTTTTAATAAAAAAGGCCAACAAATAAAGAAGCCAACATATTTGGACTGGCTCTTTAATTTGAAATGTCAGAAACTCAGAAATCATGTATGTAGATCAAGCAAATATCTAAAACTTCAAATAGCCAATTTGTGATTTAAAAATTAGCAAAATCATCTCTTTAACTTAGTATTTTAATAAATTGGCTTCAAATTTTACAAGAAGCTTTTAAAATTCTACGAAAATGTATTTTGGTGCAGAATTGTTTTAGAATATTTTAAAGTTCAATTTTCCCTGATCAGTATATTTTGTTCAAATATTTTTCGTTTGATTAAAATTTAATTACATTTATGTTGTATTGAAAGTTTCTAAAATGTATAACGTATCTATATTTCATATCGAAATTTTCCAAACAAATTTGTAGAGTCTTTATATTTCCTTGGCACTTAATAGAAACTATATGGCAAGTATTACATTCGTAAAAAAATTCGAACTCGAGATTTTAATCAAACATGATATTATGATGGTAGAGAAGTAAAAAAAAGTAGCTCCGCTGATTCTTTGCATCTGTGTGTCTGTCCTCGCCCCTACAACCAAAACCATTAGGTCGATTGTGTTGAATCTTGTAAATTAAACTTTTAAGCAGATTCGCGTTGGACGTTTTTTCTCAGTTTTTTTTTAAGACCAAAAATAACAAATTTGTTGGTCAAAAATCGAAAATTCGAATTTTCTTAAAAACGAACCAATAGATTTTGATTAAAAGTCCTCTTACTGGGAGTAACTGAAGGGTACCGTTTTTATGTTTTAAGTTTTCTCAAGAACTGATTTCAATATTTTTTTTTCTGCTCAAGTTCAATTGCTGTCTTAATAATATTTGATGAACAAAAATATCATTGTTTGTTTTTTGGATTTTTTTTGGAAATTTAATGTCTCAAAAATGGGTCAACATTTTGTACAGGAATTCTAATATGAAACGTTTATTTATAAGCACTAAGAAACTGCACATCAAAACTATTTTTAATACCCAAATTAAAAAAAAATCATTATAAAAAACCGCTTTTACAATTTTCAGAAAATAATTTAATAAATCAAAGTTTTTTTTTATTTTTTTTTTGAAAACAAACTTATTTTTAAGGTACATTTCAAAATTTGATAACATAAGTTTTATTTGTAAAAAGAGTCTTTGGATTCAGGAGTAAGCTCGTGCTACAAAATCGTACACTTTATTTTTAATTTTCATACAAAATTAAGTTTTTTATAGAATACTTTACTGGCAAAATGTACTTATTCTATACTTAAGAATACATATATATACGAGTAGTTTAAATTTTTGTAAAATAAGTAAAAAACGTTCAATCCCAGTTAAAATATAGAACAAAAAGTGAAATGGCACTATTTTCATGTTGTACGCAATCAAATTTAAAACTTCTTAATGGCAACCCTGCTCTTGAAACCACATTTTACATCTCGCGTTTTCTGTATGTTTCGTAGGTATGTATATGATTGCATTTATTCTTACATTGCTATTATTATCTTACTCCAATGCCAACACCTAATTTGAAGTCAAATAGAGCCAAATACAAGGCCAGACGTATGAACATTACCAAGGCTTATGAATACATTTATGTGTAGACATTTAAGAATCAGTATTTGCAAATATGTACATGTATATGCATAGACAATTTATATAAACCAAAAATATTTGCCAATTACATCTTGTACTTAAAATTCAATTTTTTAAAATCAATGGTTTAACTTTACTCTCTAATATTTAATAAAATAAATAATTTAACGTTCAAAAATTAAATTAAATTATTGGTAAACAAATATTAATTTCCAAAAATACTGCCAAATTATTCTACATTGACAAATTTCAACAACCAGTGAGAGTAGTCTTCCATTGACAAAAAAAACTGATTGGCTCAAACCTAGAGATTATAATTTTTAAGGACGAGAAAACTTGAATTTAAAAAAGAAAATCAATATTTACGAGGCGACCGAAAACTAAGAACTTCTAAATATTGCCAAATTTTTGACTTCATAAATGTCAAATATTGCAACTACTATACTTTCGAACTGAAATGATCAATTTATTACCCAACATGTTTTGTAGTTTTTGCCAATAGGAAATTGCATTTAAAAGTGGTTTCAAAATATTACCATTTAAAGGAAACAACGATTGTTAGTTTATTTCAACAACCCTAAATAAATCAAATGACTTTTAAAATGCGCATTTCTTTGAAGACCGTTTTAAAAATGTTTTTAACTTCCCATAGGAAGTTATTGTAATGGGTCCGATTTGTCGAATTAAAAATGTTGACATTTCTCGACGTTTCAAGGTCCCTATAGTCGAAATAAATGATTTTTAGAAAGATGTCTGTGCGTACGTTCGCCACGTTTTTTCGTCGTCCATAGCTCAAGAACCAGAAAAGATATCGACTTCAAATAAATTTTGTTATACAGATAATAAGACAGAAAGATGCAGAAAGGGCTCTCAAGAAAATTGCGTGCGTGGTTTTTTTACCATACCAGTTTAAAAAAAGGTGAAAATTTTGATTAACCCTTATTATCTCATAAACCAAAAACGCTAGAGACTTTAATTAAATTTTATTTTATATATTGTAACGTTATACCAAACAAGTACCTATATTTTTTGAAAAAAATCCAATTAACGGTTTTTTTTTATAAATCAAAAAAAACTGAAAAAAAATTTGTCACCTCAAAAATTTTACGAATACAAAATGATTTTATCTCCAAAACAATTTGTGCAACGAAGAATAACGTTTTTGACATCTGGTAAGATTTTGAGAAAAATCGAATTGACAGTTTTTTTCATAAAAAATAAAAGCCTAAAAAAACAATACTCAAAGTTGTTAAAAATTGAATTTCGACTCAAATATCTTTTCAAAAATTTGAGATTATGGCTTTCAATTACTTTTATCTTTTAAAATGTCTTGTTTTCAACATTTGGAAAAATTTTGAGAAAAATCGAATTGACGGTTTTTTTACAAAAAATAAAAAACCTAAACAAAAAAATTAATAAAAGTTTGTAAAAATTGACTTTCGACTCAAATATCTTTTCAAAACCTTGAGATATTGCCTTTAAACCACTTTTATCTTTGTAAAAATTTTGTTTTCAACATTTGGAAAATTTTTGAGAAAAATCAAATTGACAGCTTTTTTACAAAAATTAAAAACTTTCAAGAAAATTTAACAAAAGTTGGTAAAAATTAATTTTCGACTCATATATCTTTTCAAAAATTTGAGATTATGGCTTCTAACTAATTTTTACTTATAAGAAATATTGTTTTCAACATTCTGAAAAATTTTGAGAAAAATCGAATCGACAATTTTTTTATAAAAAATAAACACCTAAACAAGAAAATTTATAAAAGTTGGTAACAATTGATTTTCGACTCAAATATCTTTTCAAAACTTTGAGATATTGGCTTTAAACTACTTATATCTTTCAAAAAATATTGTTGTCAACATTCATTAAAATTTTGAGAAAAATCGAATTGACAGTTTGTTGACAATACTAAAACTTGGTAAAAATTTAAAAACTTTTTTTATTTTACAGAAAATATTGTTTTCGATATTCAGTAGTTTTTTTATAAAAATCAAACATTCCGTTTTTTCATAAAAAATAAAATCTACAAGAATAAGTACGCAAATTTGGAAAAAATTGATGTTCGGTTCTTGATATCTCTCAAATTAATTTTATTCATCCAACTTGTAAAAATTTAAGAAATGCTAATTAAATTGGTAAAAATTTGTTTTTGACTAAAAATCTATTTAATTAAACTAGATTTTCAAACTAAACTATTTCTTTATATGAAAAATATTGTTGGTAATTTTAAAATTTTTAAGAATAATTCAACTAACAACTTTTTTAACCCAACACGAAAACCTACAAACTTTTAAGCAAGACAAATCGACAGACGGGATGGGAAGTTATCAGTGTGGGTCGCATCCCAGCCTCTTTTTTACTTGCGACATATAGGAACTACATATATGGCAAGTTTTGCATTCGTGCAAAATTTCGAACTCGAGATTTTAATCAAACATGATATTACGATGGTAGAGAAGTCGAAAAAAGTGGGTCCCGCCATTCCGTCCGGTTTGTTTTGTCTGTTTGTCCACGCTCCTACAGCCTAAACCATGCATTGGGTCGATTGAGTTCAAACTTGGAAGTTAAGGTTTTGAGCAGATTCGCGTTAGGCGTTTTTTTCATTTTTTTTTTTAAGATCAAAACTAACAGTGGCAATTTTTTTGGTCAAAAAAGAAAATTCGAATTTTCTCAAAAACAAACCGATAGATTTTTTTTTAATTTTCTCCAAAAATTTTATTTTTTAACTTGGCTTCTTTTAATAAGAAAAACATATTTTTGGATTGCTCAGGAAAGGCACCACTCATAGAACCGTTTTTTTGTTTTTTAATTTTCTCAGCAACTTATGAACCGATTTCAATAATTTTTTTTTTGAATAAGCTCTTATATTGCCTTAACAATATTTGATTATCAAAAGTGCAATTTTTTATTTTTTGGATTTTTAAAAAAATATAGAATTTTTTTTTTCAAAATTCTATATCTCAAAAACGGGTCAACATTTTTTTACGAAATTCAAATGTAGAGCGTATATTTACAATCACTAAACAACTGCATACCAAAAATATTTTTCGAACAAAATTGAAAAATTTTATATATAAAAAATTAATTTAAAAAAAAACCGCTCTAACGATTTTCAAAAAAAAAAATTGAAAAATCAAAGGTTTTTTGATTTATAAAATGGCATTTAAATTTTTGAAGACAAACTTATTTTTCAGGTAAAATTTTGAATCTTAAAATAATTTTTTTAAAATTATTTTAACTGTAATGTAACCCCCTCCCATCTCACCATGTCTTTACATAAAGCTGAGCACTCCAATGAACTATTCCATATTCGTTTTAGACACCTACCTAACTACACAACCAATAGGCGATCGCTTTACAATTTAAACATACATGTTTTTCCTCTTTCTTATCTTCAGATAATTTATTTTCCATCCTGGTTCTTCCAATATAAAATTAAAATAAGGCTATCCAAAGGAAAAAGCTTTGAACGAACTAGTTGAATACACAAACAATTGTTTTCGTTAAGTATGCTTACAAGTATTTTTCATTTCCGGGATGAGTTGTCCTAGGATGAGTTGTGTCTTGGGATGAATCGCGCGGTTTTTTTGACAAATCAAATGGCATTTATATCTTTGAAGACAAATTTATTTAACGGGTATATTTTTAAATCTTATATAGGTACATTTTTAAACAACCTCTTTGCATACAGGAGCAAGTTCGTGCGACCCAGTCGTGCATTTTTTTTAATGGGAGGATTGTAATATGTATTTTGGCCTTATAGTCTTTAAAGTTTGGTATGTTAGCCCAAAGTCATATTTTTTGTAAATAGTTAATCTCGACTAAACATAATATGACTGCCTTTTTATTTTTAGTTTTATTTAATCATGAGGTTTTTTTTGGTAATTCTTTTCTTTGTTTTCAACATTCTCGTACAAAGTTCTTTATAAACCCTAAGTGGTTGGAAATTATGTTACAATGTCAGACAAAAACGAACGAAAAAATAACCCAAAAACGGTAAGAATTAGGTGCTCAATGCTCATTGCCCAACCCAATCTACTTGGTCGTTTGTTTAATACCAACTATTACTACTTTGGTCACGTTTGAATCTAATTTCGACCCTGTCGTTTTCATTTTCACTCTCATTCTTATTATTATCTCAAACATATCAAAAGATATGTAGATACTATATAGAAACCACAGGAACAAAATGCATGAATTGATTTCATTTACTGATAATCGAGTCAGATCAGAAGAACAGAACAAAACAGAGTTCCAACAGCAGAAGAATTATATCCACTTGATTTTTATCGTTAGTCAAAAGATGTCCCAAAGGCGCTTTTTGGGGGACATAATAAAAGTTCTTTCGGTTTGGCATATACAAATAAAAGAGTTTGAATGATGCAAAAAGGGATGTTCTAATTGTCAATTGTCGGTTTCTTTTGAAACAAAATTAATTGGTCAAAGACACATGCATTGTGTTATAGGTTATGATGGGAGGGATATATTGCGGATGGAATTCATCATACATATCTTGCACATTATATAAATTATATTTAATCAAGAAATGTGCATGGATAAACAAAGTAAAATGTAGTTGAAGTTCCAAAAATTTTCTCAAGAGGTCAACTTTAACATTTCGACAGTAATGTTAACAGCATCACAAATCGACAAAACCAAATAAGTATTTGAGGAAAAAATTATTTTTATCATCGGTTTTAAAAATAAATTAAGAAATGTATGTAACTCAGAATGAAGATAATCTGAAAATGTTTGAAATTTAATTGAAACCCTTATATCCAAAGGTTGTCTCAGAATCTACTTGAAATATGAAAACAACGAGTTTTCGTCAACAGAATTTGAAAATCTCCACATTTCAAAAGGCATCATGTACCTGGATTCACAGAATTGCTAGATCTGGTTTGATCGTTTTCGAAACATGTTATAAATGTAAAATTAAATAAATGTTGTACAGGGTTTTTCAATAAGGGCGGGTAGATGTTGAAATGGAATAAAACAAGCTGTGTGTGAGGTATTAAAAAATTTTTTTTTTTATTTGAAAGGCGCATGTATGGCATTAAGTGTGGAATATGACATTATTCAAATGCCCGCTTCGGCTTCTTACGGTGGCACGGATCCGAGTGGTGCAATTTTAAAGGACTCTTCCGCATAGATCCGGATGAATTTGAGCAATGTTATGTTCATCTTTAGGGCATCGGTCGAATGTGGTTTATTTGCATATACCTTCGACTTGAGGAAACCCCACAGGAAAAAGTCTAGCAGGGTCAAATCGCATGACCTTGGTGGCAAATTCACATCAACCCTGCGAGAGATAACCTAACCTTCAAATCATTCATGCAAAATGTCAATCGTGGCGTTTGCTATGTGGCACGTAGCGCCATAATCTTGGAACCACATGTCGTCTAGGGCCATAAGAAATTACGTAGTTATCATCGTTATGTAGCGCTCGCTTTTGACGGTCACCGCCCCACTAATATCGTTTTCAAAAAAGTACGGACTTATTACGTCGCCGCCGCCGCGACGGCCCAAAATCCACACCAAACGGTAACTTTTTGAGAATGCATTATCACTTAGTGGACCTTGCGTGGGTTGGTGTCGTCCAATATACGGCAATTTTGCTTGTTAACACAGGCATTCATCCAAAAATGCGTCTCGTCACTAAAGATGATTTTTCTCCCATAATTGGGGTCCTCTTCCGAACGATTCGAAGCCCAGTCAGCGATCAAACGGCGTTTTCCATGGTCATGAACTTTGAGCTCCTGTGTCAGTTGGATCTTGTACGGGTGTAGGCCCAAGTCCCGACGCAAAATTGCCAAGTTGAAGTTAGCGAAAGGCCGATTTCTTGTGCACGGCGAAGAATAAACTGCCTCGGGTTCTGCTTTACACTTACACGGACCGGGGCGATGTTCTTAACTGATCTTGCGTAGTGAACCGGACTTCACAAATTTGACCACCCCTGTGAAGGGCCACCACATCTAACATAAAATGGGCGCAATGCGCGCAATGTTTGCGTTAACGAACACTCATTTTGATAAAAAAAAAACTAGTATCATTTGCACGTGTTGTTTAATCGTGTCACTTGCCATGATGATTTGGCATAAGCAACTGAATAATAAACAAAAGATTCGATAGATGTCACCAAAACAAAATGGCAGCTAGTGGGAGCCAAAATCTACCCGCGCCAATAATAAACACTTTATAGATATCAAACCCTTCTGCCAATTTTCGAACCTTCATAATTTTTTGAAATATTGTTTATCAACTTTTTCTTATACAATAATAGTAGAATATGAAGCATAGGGTTTCCCGAGACTTGTATTCTTATCGTTTTCAACACTTGGCATGTTTCTCATAGTGTTGGGACTCCACTGATTTAACGGTTTCGCCGGAAGAAGTTTGAAAGCAGAATTTTGTTTGTATTATGATCAAGGGGGGTAATTGTAAACAGGGGTAATTGTAAACACACTTAATTTTCTCAAAACCGTTTATAATTTTAAGCATGCCATGAAATTATTTGAAAAGACATTATATTTAAATCATATTGACGCGTGGAAGGCCTTATCTGTCAACGGGTTATTTATGTTTTGTTCGTTTCCATGAGTCTCTCGTTTTTCTGCGTTTTTAAGTTTTTCAGTTCTAATTAAAATTGTTGCAAAACAAACAAAGGCGATCGAAGTAAGTTAAATTTTATCTTTAAGAAAGTGAAATATGAGTATAAATGCATGCTATATGTTTTTATTTGTCTGTATAACAAAATTTAAAAGTTATTGGCTGTTTACAATTACCCCATTATGTTCCTATCATGGGTAAATGTAAACACCAAAATGGGGTAAAAGTGAACAATTTGGGGTAATTGTAAACATTCATTTTCAATGGCTTTGGTGTTGATCTAACAATATTTTATATCAAAAAGATTTCACGTACATATCAACCAAAAACCACAGCTCCATCATACACGTCAGAGGATCGGTGAAGGGAAAAATCCTACTGTCATTATATCTAGAGGCAGGAAACCAGCACTTTAGTCAGACGTGGAGGACACTATAGCAAGGTGCCTTATTTAAGATCTTGTGCTGGTTACCCCTGCGATAAGGATGATCTCCTTGGTGTAGTAGGTACCTACATATACATATAAGGACAGAGAACTTGGTTACCCCTATCCACAATGGTAGGACGACTGGTACCATTTTCATTTACCCCATTTTTCTCGTTTACTTAAAAAACTAAGGGGGTAAATGTAAACATCGAATTTTATGAAAACTAATAAACAAACGCCATTAAGATTACTACTCTTTGATAGATAATACAATCCAAACTTAAGTAGCATAGACAAAAATGTTCGACATTGCATGGTTAAAACCCTTTCGGTACGCGAGTGGTACAGAACAAAGAATATTAAATGTAAACGTACCACTCGCGTCCCGAAAGGATTAATCTGTTACAAACATTACAAGTGAAAAAAAATAAAAAATGCAAAATCGTTTACAATTACCCCCTTTGACCCTACTTTAGTTTATTTGTTAATAACAATTATCGGTATTTGTATTTAATTGAATCAATATATGTAATAAAAAAATTACACGAACTGTTACTTCGGACCTGGACCCAGAAAAAAGGCGATATCTGTCATCGCAAAAACTATGCACCGCCACCATTTTAAAATAAATCGCTTCAAACTGATATGTAAAATAAAATCCCGTTTCTGTTATCTAGAAGTATTTGTGAAACAAAAATCCCTAAAAAGCTACTTTTGTTTGAACCTTAGTCCACTACTGCTTTTATTTAAAGCTCTTGGCTGTTACATTGGTAGCCTTCCGCTTTTTATTGTACCACAAATAATCATAAACATCAAAGTTCTATAAACATTCTAACAGGTTCTGACTCTATAAATCTTATAAATCTTACAAAATGACGTCTCAAAGTATTTGCAATAAATTTGACAGATTATTATAGGTAAGGTGCATATATCATTGAATCGACTTGCTGATTTATTTTATTCGTCTATATCGTCTTCTTAATAAGCTTAAGGGATGAGTTGAGTTAGAAAAGAACATAAACCGAAGTGTGTCACACAAGTCCAAAAAAATGACTTCCCTACAATCATTTCGACGAAAATGAATGCAATTCATTTTTTATTTGTGACAATATTATCTCCTTGCAAGGATACGTAGAGAGTATAAAGATATTACATATTTATAATTCTAACGCATAGGTATCTCCTCCTTGTGTTTGCTTGTGTGGGTTTGTTGTGGTGGTTCCTAGAAGGAACACTCCATCTTGGTGTTTTCTCCTAGGAAGGTAAGTAAGGTTCCTATACTGGTGGATGGTAGTTTATACATACATATTATATCCTTATCCTAAAATGTGAAATTGAGATTTGGATTCCAATTTCTTCTTTTGCTAATCTTCACTTTGTTTCTTTTGCCTGACTTAAGTTGAGTAACGAAATCATAGACGGATTGGGTGGATGATGTCGTCTCTATAAGATGTGTATAAAAAACTAAGACCAACAAACACACACACAAATATACATAGAAAGAACAAAAAAAAAAAACATTTATATTTATATATGTCAAACGAGGGTGAAATGTAATTTTTCTTCCTTCAAGAAGTTATCAAAATTTATTGTCAGATATTATTATATAGCAACTTCTCCGCCTTCACCTGTTATGCTGACACATTTTTCAGGTTTATTCTGTCAATTCGGTCCTCTGACACCCATAACTACCCCCCAAACACCCATACACACTTCTCATCCCCAATATATCCAACACTTATAGCAATCTACAACATATATCCTCATCTTCCTATATATACTCATATTATATGGTTGGCAGATTCCAAAAGTGGACACCAGGCGATCTGGTGGACGACAACAAACGACGAACGACAAGGACTACAACGACGACGACGATGATGACGACAAAAACGACAACAACGACAGGATGACTACTATATTATAGATATATACGACAAGCAAGTGATTTAGAGGAGATTTTCTGTTTTTATGAGTGCCACCTGCAAAGTAGTCAACTTGATTTTCGAAACTTCTCTACCGAAGCATGAGATGGAATTAAGGCGGAAATTTTGTGGGAGCAAAGCAAAGTTTATTGCATCAATAAAACTGGTACTCTTATACATATGTATGCTTATATATGAATCTATGAAATAGAAGTACAATATACGAGTATGTAGGTATATGGTATAATATAATAGCAATAGAAATAAAGCGGTCTTCACATCAGGCAATCACATAGGATCTACTTACAATTCACATATATCTTAATATCTATAGAAATATATGAATGTATATAGAGATGAAATGGAGTATAGAGGTACATGGGAAAGGAGGAGTTTTAAATGCAATTCTCCCTTTTCGTACATATATACATACATATACACATTTTTTGGCATGGGGATTTTGTTAAATAGGAGCTTTGAATAGAATGCGACGACTAACGACTACCGAATACCTACGACGATTAAAATAGGATTTATAATATTTATTGTGGAAAATAAAACATGTGAATTGTATAGATAAGAACGGTACCACGATAGTTATAAGTTAATCCCTATAAAGCCAAAAAGTTTATTAAGGGTACACTATAAGTATTAAATTTAACTTAAATCAACGAAAGGTCAATTTTCCAGTAGTTTGTTAAACATTAGATAGTATTTATTATTATGATACCTATACCAACCAAATGAGGAAAACCGGAAAAAATTTAAGCAAGTCAGGAAGGCCCATATTCAAAGGACCAAATTTTTGCATGACCAAAAATTACGGCAAAAAATACTGCATTGTCCCAAGGGCAGTAGGAACAATGTCAATGAAGTATATAACAATGTCATGGAAACAGGAATGATACCACTCGAATTCAAGGAGTCCATCCGCTTCATAAGAAAGGGAGCTTGGCCGAGGTGTCTTATTATAGAGGAATATCCTTTCTAAATGCTTTGTATAAAATATTCACGCTGGTTTTGCAAAAACGTTTTAATAAATGGATAGAAGACAACAAGCTCTTAAAGGAGTTTCAAGCAGGATTTAGGACAGGTTAATCGACGGTTGACCACATTTTTACCCTTAAAAGTATCGCAGAAATGTTCCTGAATAAGGACAAGAAGCTATACACGTTTTTTGTTGATTTTAAATCTGCATTTGATATGATGCAACGGAATGTCATGGAAGTTCGGAAGAGTTATTCAGAATCTATATGCAGCTACAATTGCTAAGGTATGGAATGGAGAAGAGTTGTCGAGAGGGTTTAAAACACAATCGGGAGTCAGACAAGGCTGTACATTGAGTCCGAGTCTATTCGCCTTGTTTATTGAAGATCTTACAGACCTCTTACCAGGTGGCATAGACTTTGCCAGACAAATAATATAAGCATTGCTGTTTGTGGACGACATTGTTCTTTTGGCAGCATCACCTGAATCATTACAGTTAATGATAAACCGCCTGTATCAATATTGTCAGCTTTGGAGTTTGATGGTGAATCTTAATAAGTCCAAAATGTTGATTTTTAAACGAGGAGGAGGCCGAAATTCAGCGAAAGAAAAATGGTTCTATAATGGAGAGGTCATTGAATTTATCACGGAATTCAAATACCTTGGAGTTCACTTAAGGAAAAATTTGAGCATGGAAATGCATCTAAGAGAGAAACTAGTTAAGGCTAAAAGTGCAATAAGTGCAACTTGGAAAAGATGTTTTTCTAACAAAAGTATAGCACATAGCAGCAAGTTCAAGATATTTGAAGCGGTATCTGAGTCTGTCATGTTTTACGCGGCACAAACTTGGGGATCGAAACAATACGAAACAGTTGAGAAACTTCTCCGATACTTTATTAAACGAATTTTTAGACTGCCATCAAATACACCCAACTATGTTATTATGTTGGAATCAGGATTATCACCTATGTTCATACGAACCCTAAAAATGCAAGTCGATTACATCTTGAGAGTTATAAAGATGAGCAGTAATAGGCTTCCAAAGATAGCAGCGCTTCAAGTAATACGAACCAAAACAAGTTGGTGTGATGATTGGATAAATTTGGCAAGAGAATGTGGAATGGAACTTAACCTTTTGTGTAATAATCATGATGATTTAAAAGAATCTTTATACCAGCTCATTTCCGCAGTGGACATAAAACAACGAGAGAAATACATGACTGACGCCACAGGATCTATATACAGGCAGCTCTACTGTCAGCTAAATCACAACTTGGAAGAGAGGAATTATTTTAGGGATGATAATAGCATTGACGAAATTTCAATGACGGTTAAATTGAGAGGTGAAGTTATGCAGTTGAATTTTATACCTCATAGAGATGACTTACCAATTATATGCTCATTGTGCAATTAAAAGGAAAGGGAGGATGTTTTACACTTTGTTGGAATATGTCCAGTTCTTAAAGAAATAAGAAGGAATGCTTTTGGTAGCGAAATACTGACGCAAAATCAAGTTCTACTCTTGCTTAACAATATGGAAGTTAAAAAATTATATCAATTCAGACGGCTAGCTCTTCTCTTCTCTATAGATGTAGAATTATAAATGAAGGTTTTTAAATATATTATTGAGCTATGTTATCTTTTTTATGATTTGTCAACTAGGCAGACGGCAATAAAGCCATGCTTTTTGTTTTTGTTTGTAAACTTTATAAAAAAAAAATGTTAATCAACGTTATCAAAATAAAAACCAATCTAATCTAATCTAATCAGTAGGAATTTTTGGTCATTTGTAAAAAACATGAGGAATTCATCCTCTTTCTCGGTTCCTACGCTACGCAGTTCGCCGAAAACTCCACCTTACCAGATAGTGTCATGCCTCTCCTAGTTCTTGAACGCGTAAATGATTCTATGGGACCAATTTTTTTTCGTACTCAAACTGTGGCGAGAGTTCCTAAAGATCTCAACATTCATAAATCCGCTGGTCTGGATGGCATCCCCGCTATTATTCTGAAGAGGTATTCTTTCACGCTAGCAAAACCATTGCGTAAGCTTTTCCATCTATCCTAATCTTCTGGGCTCGTTTCCAGTAGTTAGAAATCTGCATTTTTTTAGCTAATCCTAAAAAAATGCGAATCTTCTTTTCCTGCAAATTATCGACCGATAGCACTAACGTCCCTTCTTTTTAAGGTCATGGAAACGCTGATTAATTATCAGTTTAAAAAATATCTTGAGGAACGGACGCTTCTTAATGACCAGCAATACGGCTTTCTTAGCTATAGGTCCACTGGTGATCTCATGGTTCATCTCACCGAACAGTGGAACAAATCTTTACATCCGTTTAGACAAAGTTAGATTATTTCACTTGATATTTCAAAGGCATTTGATAAAGTCTGGCATCTTGCTCTCTTATCGAAAATGCGTGCTTTCGGTATCGACAAATCTTTTCTTCGTTGGATTAGAAATTTTCTGTCGAACCGTTCAATTCAAGTTGTTCTGGTCGGATTTAAGTCTGAAATCCATAAAATGAATGCTGGTGTGCCCCTAGGCTCCGTTTTGTCTTCGACCCTCATTTTTATAAATGATCTCCTGTCAGCTTCTAATCCATTACATTGTTTCGCTGACGATAGTACTCTTAGATTTTCATATTCGTTTCCAGACTCACAACCCTTCTCTTCGGATGTGGAACGGCAACGGCAAAATATGATTAGCTCAGTAAATTCCGACCTACAAAGAATTGTACAATGGGGAATAAAAAACCGTGTGGAATTTAATGCTTCGAAAACCCAATACTGTCTTGTATCGTTAAAGCGAGATATAACCCTCCTTGCTACTATCTATGAGTGGCACTTACATAAACGAAACTGAAAATCTAGACATCCTTAGAATGTGCATCAGCAACCACCTTTTGTGGAGCGATCACATACGCGATGTGACCAAAAATGCCGCAAGATGTCTAATTTTTTGAGACGATGCCAGACATTTTTCCCTCTTTCTGATCTGGCTAAAATCTACAAAACCTATATACCTCCGAAACTTGAATATAACTCTCATCTCTGGGCTGGTCTCCAGTAACTTATTTAAGCCTTATTTAAGACAGTATTCAAATAAGAGCTTTTAAAATGATTGGTGACATTAATATCATCAACTCGATAACGTCACTCGAACATCGTCGTAATGTTTCTTGTTTCACGCTTTTTTACCGTTGTTTTAACGGACTATGCTGTAGTGAAAGAGCCAGTTGCATTCCTCCCCTTAAACAATTTAGCCGTTATACCCGCGCTTCTAGGAATGCCCATCAGTTTACCCTTGAGCCCAACTTCAGCCGTACTATGAAGTACAGAGATTCATTGTTCAGCCGTACTATGCGAATGTAGAATATCTTTCTATACAATTTCTAACTCTATCTTTCCCTATCATTACAATGTTCAGGAATTCAAAACCAATGTACACCGACATCTCCTATACGACCTATGTCGTTGGCATATTAAAGGTATACACACCCCTTTTAGTGTTCGCTAATTATTAAAAAAAAATAATTTTTCATTCCTATTTACTCTTTCGACTGCTAAATGTTTAATCAGTTAAATAAATGCTCTATTGTGAAATGGTTCTGTGGATTAAAAACCCCTAGATTCTGTGATTTAATATTTATTCAGCATTTTTTATAACGCTGCTCTGTTAAACCATTGGCCTTTTCCAATAAGTCAAAATCCTTAATTGAGCTCAGATCCACTACTTAACAAAAGATATTGGACATTTTCAAGATGGTAGAGAAGTCGAAAAAAGTGGGTCCCCCTATTCCTGTCTGTCATGTTCCTTACCCATACAGCCAAAACCATTGGATAAATTGTGTTCAAACAAATTAAATCAAAGTTTTAAGTTAATTCAAGATAGGCGTTATTTTAAGACTAAAAACAACAGTAGACCCCATACAAATTTTTTGGTCTTAATGACACAAACGTAAACTATTAACATATTTTGTTACCTACTTCAAGAATCGATATAAAATAAACTACATTTTTAAAATATTTAGTTTTTTCTGTTGTTAAAACAAATTTTCGAATTAAAATTAATACAATCACTTGGAATGACTATTACATTTATCAGTTAAAAATAAAACGTACAAAGTGATATTTTTATAAAAATTTGCTTGGAAATAACTTTACTCAGACAATTTAATGTTTTCTAATCCACTTTTTTAGGCAACAGTTTCACTTAATATACACAGATTATCCCGACAAAAAATAAAAACGAATATATTATTTAAATAATTTAGTAAGATTTTGCATTTAATAATATTTTATCTGAAGTTGCATCAAGATCGTACGAAAAAAAAAGGAATGAAAACAAAATCCAAAAAAAAAAGAGGTTGGGATGCGACCCACACTGATAACTTCCCATCCCGTCTATCGATTTGTCTTGCTTAAAAGTTTTTTTATGAAAAAACGGACTGTTGGATTTTTATAAAAAAATTATTGAATATAAAAAACAATATTTTCTGTGAAATAAAATAAGTTTGAAGCCAATATTTTTAATTTTTGAAAAGCTATTTGAGCCGAAAATCAATTTTTACCAACTTTTATTAATTTTTTTGTTTAGGTTTTTATTTTTTGTAAAAAAACTGTCAATTCGATTTTTCTCAAAATTTTTCCTAATGTTGAAAACAATATTTCTTATAAGTTAAAATTAGTTAGAAGCCATAATCTCAAATTTTTGAAAAGATATTTAAGTCGAAAATCAATTTTTACCAACTTTTGTTAAATTTTTTTTTCGGTTTTTAATTTTTTGTAAAAAAACTGTCAATTCTATTTTTTTCAAAATTTTACTGAATGTTGAAAACAACATTTTTTGAAAGATAAAAGTAGTTTAAAGCCAATATCTCAAAGTCTTGAAAAGATATTTGAGTCAAAACTCAATTTTTACCAACTTTTTTTTATTTTTTTTTAGGTTATTATTTTTTGTAAAAAAACTGTCAATTCGATTTTTCTCAAAATTTTATCAGATGTCAAAAACATTATTCTTCGTTGCACAAAATTGTTTTGGAGATGAAATCATATTTTAGTCGTAAAATTTTCGAAGTGGCAAATTTTTTTTTCAGTTTTTTTTTGATTTATAAAAAAAACCGTTAATTGAATTTTTTTTCCAAAAATATAATTGTTTTGTATCACGTTACAATATATAACATAAAATTTAATTCAAGTCTCTAGCGTCATTGGTTCATGAGATATTTAGGGTTAACCAAAATTTTCACCTTGTTTTTAAACTGCTATGGTAAAAAAACCACCCACGCAATTTTCTTGAGAGCCCTTTCTGCATCTTTCTGCCTTATTATCTGTATAACAAAATTTATTTGAAGTCGATATCTCTTCTGGTTCTTGAGCTATGGACGACGAAAAAAACGTCGCGAACGTACGGACGTACGGACGTACGTACACACGCACGCACAGACATCTTTCTAAAAATCTTTTATTTCGACTCTAGGGAGCTTGAAACGTCGAGAAATGTCAAAATTTTCAATTTGACAAATCGGAACCATTACAATAACTTCCTATGGGAAGTTAAAAAAAGGAATGAAAACAAAATCCAAAAAAAAAAAAAATACGTATACGCCACAGTGTACAGAATATAATGGGTAAGTGGTTTAGATAGAATTCCGATTTTGTTCCCAAGTTTGTTATATTTTTTAACAAAATTCTGAAAATCAGTCCTGTTAACGCTAGTAAAGACATTTTTTTTTCTAAGGCATATTTATGCCACAAATATGAGTTCGACGATTCATGAGAATTTCATCTAACTCTTAAGTTATTTTGTTTTTTTTTTTTTTTTTCTAAGAACTTGAGGAATTGTTTCCGCAATTATTTTAAAATGTTCAAAAAATAAAGGTACAAACACTTTTTGCAGAATTTTTGTAACAGTATACCTTCAATTTTTATTTCAAGTATTAAAGTGAAAACATTTTAAACAAAAAGGTCAAGTTCGTGTGATTCAACCATAAATTTTATTCCATGAGTCAGTAAAACTATGATAACAAAATTGAAAAGGTATTAATTGTTAGAAATTGCATAAAAATAATGCTCTTGATTACAATGTTAATACCACCAGCATAATATTTCCATGAGTGGTTTTCCTTCTATTATCTCCATAACCATTGCATTATATTTAAACCCTTCCTTTATATTGTAGCTTGGAGTCTTATCAAATCCTACATATACATTGAGAATTAACCCTCTTATATGTGAAGATTTGCGAAATCTTATCGTTTAAAAATTTTATATGACAGATGTTGCATATGCAGGCGATCTCGTCTCGGTATAGGGGTGACTAAGCCAACACAAAACACGCACGAAAGCAAAAGCATTCCACAATCCACACATAACTTGTGTGACATTAAAAATAGTGTGGTAGAGATGGTTGCACGCGGTCAGTCTAATTAGCAAATTTGCATTTTAATTAATTAAAAATGACAACGTGTCGGTGGCAATGGCAATGTTATGTGACTTAGGCGATATGGATAAGGATTGCCAGTGCCACAAAATAAAGGAGGAGTATAGAAGAAGAGGGACGAAAAGCTAAACCGACTTACTTCACTCCACAAAACCAGGTCCCACCCGCTATAATCAACATGACACTAATACTAAATAATCGTTTTTAACATATGTATAGTATATATGGTGAATGTCTGGGTCTGATAGTATGATACTCTTATGGTCATTGTGTAGGATAATAATTGGATTTTGAGTTTATTGCCAGGATCCGCGGGCTATTTTCTGCTTCGGTTCGTCATGCAACACCAGCCAGCCGGATGACCAGAATGGCACACCGCCTAGGCCTGTCCCCACCCATTGTACCACATTGTGTTGTGTTAATGTGAGTCAATTTTGACCATGGAAAGCACGAATATTATATGATGACTTAAATGTTTATTCTTTTTTATTTTATTTTGTACTATATAGTCTTATGTGGGAGTGAGTCATATACACTAAAGATATATGTACTTACATACATGAATATGACATGTGACACGCTATGAATTTGCTCTTTATTGTTTTTTTGGTAATTTTTTCTATTTGAGAGTGTTGTTCTTGTTTGTTGTAATTGGATAGCAGTTATATAAAATAAAAACAGAAAATAAAATTTTAAGTAATTTTATTTTATTTATTGATACTTATTTGGAATGTATAAAGAAACAATAAGATTTCTGATGGTCAAGGAGAGTTGATGTAATATTCCTTTGCTTTATATGGTTTTACAATAATGACTTGACTTTTTCCCAAATAAAGCCAAGACAATTTTAGATATTAGATTCTTTTTATTATTTTTAGAAAAAAAATACAATTTTGTAATGGTTTCAATGTCGTTCATATGTCCATCATGGGAATGTTTACAGCGCTTTATATATATATATATGTATATGTATATATGTTTTTTCATTGAATTTATATATTTGATGATTCTGATGTACACATAACCCTCGTTCAATATTGTATCTGAATCTTTTTTAAGGACCTTATTTAATGTCATAAACCAATGACAGCAGCAAGTTAGGCAAACAATTTTTAACAAAAACAAAAACAGAGTCAAAAAATCCAATTCAAAATATATTTTGTTGCATTAAGGACAAAACATTTTTGAATTAAAAAAATAGTACGTAGCGTGTGTACGTACGTCCGTACGTCCGTATGTCCGTGCGTCCGTACGTTCGCGACGTTTTTTTCGTCGTCCATAGCTCAAGAACTAGAAGAGATATCGACTTCAAATAAATTTTGTTATACAGATAATAAGGCAGAAAGATGCAGAAAGGGCTCTCAAGAAAATTGCGTGGGTGTTTTTTTTTACCATAGCAGTTTTGAAAAAAGGTGAAAATTTAGGTTAACCCTAAATATCTCATGAACCAATGGCACTAGAGACTTGAATTAAATTTTATATTATATATTGTAACGTGATACAAAAGAAGTATATTTTTGGAAAAAAATCCAATTAACGGTTTTTTTATAAATCAAAAAAACTGAACAAAAACATTTGTCACCTCGAAAATTTTACGACTAAAATATTATTTCATCTCCAAAAACAATTTTGTGCAACGAAGAATAATGCTTTTTTCATCTGATAAAATTTTGAGAAAAATCGAATTGACAGTTTTTTTACAAAAAATTAAAAACCTAAAAAAAAAAAAATAACAAAAGTTGGTAAAAATTGATTTTCGACCCAAATATCTTTTCAAAACTTTGAGATATTGGCTTTTAACTACTTTTATCTTTCAAAATATATTGTTGTTAACATTCAGTAAAATTTTCAAAAAAATCGAATTGATAGTTTTTTTTACAAAAAATTAAAAACCTAAAAAAAAAAATAACAAAAGTTGGTAAAAACTGATTTTCGACTCAAATATCTTTTCAAAAATTTGATATAATATCTTCTTACTAATTTAAGCTTATACAAAATATTGTTTTTAACATTTAGAAAAATTTTGAGAAAAACCGAATCGACAGTTTTCTTACAAAAAATAAAAACCTAAAAAAAAACGTATAAAAGGTGGTAAAAATTGATTTTCGACTCAAATATCTTTTCAAAACTTTGAGATATTGGCTTTAAACTACTTTTATCTTTCAAAATATATTGTTTTCAACATTCAGTAAAATTTTCAAAAAAATCGAATTGACAGTTCTTTTTACAAAAAATTAAAAACCTAAAAAAAATAACAAAAGTTGGTAAAAATTGATTTTCGACTCAAATATCTTTTCAAAAATTTGATATAATGGCTTCTTACTAATTTTAGCTTATACAAAATATTGTTTTTAACATTTGGAAAAATTTTGAGAAAAAGCGAATCGACAGTTTTTTTACAAAAAATAAAAACCTAAAAAAAATGTATAAAAGGTGGTAAAAATTGATTTTCGACTCAAATATCTTTTCAAAACTTTGCGATATTGGTCTTAATCTAAGTTTATTTTTTAAAAAAACATTGTTGTCAACATTCAGTAAAATTTTGAAAAAAATCTAATTTACAGTTTTTTTACAAAAAATTAAAAACCTAAAAAAAAAACAATACTAAAACTTTGGTAAACATTTACTTTCGACTCAAATAGCTTTTCAAAAATTAAAAATACGAGTATTGGCTTTAAACTTATTTTATTTCACAGAAAATATTATTTTCGATATTCAATAAAATAAAATCTACAAAAAATAGTACGCAAATTTCGTAAAAATTGATACATATATAGACAAACTTTTAAGCAAGACAAATCGACAGACGGGATGGGAAGTTATCAGTGTGGGTCGCATCCCAGCCTCTTTTTTTTTAAATTTTTGTTAAAGCTTGAGGAATGTTACGTAAATCAAAATTAAATGGATTAATATTTATCATTTCCTAGAACTTATCTTAGAACTTTGTAAGAAAAAAAAACATTTTTGTAAAATTTTTGTATGGCCTCCTAAATATTCAATTGTTAAAAAAAAATTAATTAGATGTTCATATGTTTGATAAAAAAAATAGTTACACCTGTCCAGTTTTAAAGCGTCTACTTCATGCGATGCAATTATAAAGTGGATTGCCAATAAACTCAAGTCTGCAATATAATTTGCTTAAACTGTTAAAAAAAGGTTCTGAGCGGGGGGAAAAATATGTCAACTTCAAAATTGGCATTCCAGAGAGGTTCTATGGGACCTTATTCGACCCTGAGTGTTGGCCTAAAGGATTACGTGTGAGTGATTTTCATTTCGAGGCAAAAAACGAAATGAAATCGGGTGCACAGATGAGGGGTTCCTTTCCGATTTAAATGCACCTATCTATGAAGCTGTTATCACGAGTGAGATTTGTCTACGTGTTTATTATCAAAATGCCGGAGGTTTAAGGACAAAAACCAACATGTTTTTATCTACTGCTAGTGAATGTATTTTTGATGTTATTGCCATTACTGAGATGTGGCTTTATGGAGGAGTTTTTTCGTCAGAGCTTTTTAACAATGACTTTAATATCTTAAGAAAAGATCGTTATTCAGATAGTTTATTAGTTTGGCAAAAGAAGGTGGATTATTGCTTGCGATTCGATCTTCATTTGTTAGTCAACTTGTGTCTCTTAAAGATGAAAGTGGAGAGCAAATGTGTGTTAAGGTGAAATGTTTTTCAGCATTTAATGTTTTTGTTTTTATTTCTTATATACCACCTAAAAGAAATGTATCTATTTATGAAATTCTTATGCTTAATATTTCTGATGTAGTTGATAAAAATATATTAGATGATTATTCTTATGTAATTGTTTTAGGAGACTTTAACTTAGGTGATATAAACTGATTATATTCATATGAAGATAAATGCCTAATTCCATTTAATGGTACTGGAGATTGTGAAATTATTACTGTAGATTCTATCTTATCTTTAAATTTGAAACAGTTAAACTTTTTTTTTTTTTTGTGGTGCCCGTGGCATGATGGTTAGTGCGTTGGACTGTCATGCGAGAGGTCTTGGGTTCAATCCCTGCCTGTGCCACCTTAATTAAAAAAAAAAAGAGTTTTCACGGGTACTGCCTCTTGCGAGGAATTGACAAATTCTCCAAGAGTAATTCTTGTCATGAAAAAGTGCATTCTCAAATTAGCCGTTCGGATTCGGCATATAAATTGTAGGTCCCCTCCATCCCTGACAACATTACTCGCACACAGGAATGGTTGAGAGTTGTAAGTCACTAGGCCCTGGTTCTCTACGGACTGTTGCGCCACCTAATTTATTTATTTTTATTTATTTAAACTTTTTAAAGAATTCAATTAATCGAATTTTAGGCCTTTAATTTGTTGACAACGATATTGATGTTAAAATTGATATTTCGAGTTCTCCTTTTATTGATAATTTTGTACATCATTTAGCTCTTGAAACTGAATTTAAATTTTTAAATTTTAATTCACTAAACTTTAGTAGCCCACTAACATTTGAGTACAATTTTGATAAAGCCAATTATGGTGCTTTTAATTCATTTTTCATTTTTGTCTGAATTGGGATGAGCAACTTGTATCTAACTGTTTAAAAACTTGTTATGATTTGTTTAAGTGCATATTAGAAGAATCTTATAGAATATTTGTTCCATTTAAAAGTAAAACATCGAGCAACAACCCGGTTTGTTTCAATTCACGTCTCAGGAGACTAAAAACTAAACTTAAAAAACTTTTGAAAGGAAAAAATTTAATAAATGCTAAATTGAAAGAATATTTGAATTGCAGAAAGCAATATAAAACTTTAAAAAAGTTCTCATTTCAGCAATACTTATGGAACATTGAAAGTAGCATTAAGAATAATTCCAAAAAATGTTGGTCTTTCTTAAAAAGTAAAAAAGCAGTCTTTTGGCTTGCCAGCTAATATGATTTTTAATAATAAGTTAGCTGTTGATGAACAAGAAGTTTGTAATATGTTTGCAGAGTTTTTCCAATCCAATTTTGTTCATGATCATTCATCGCAGTGCATTGGTGATGAAAACATTAGTTCAATTGTAGAAATGGGAGATTTGGTAAGAAAGGTTCCGATAATATATAGAATTATAGATAGATAATATTTTTGAAAATATGCAAAGTAAATTTGCATTTTTAATTTATCTATTCGTAATGTTGAATTTTTAGACGAATGGAAAAAATCCTATTTAACACCGATTCATAAATCTGGTTCAAAACAATTGGTTACCAAATATAGACCCATTTCAAAACTACAATTGTTACCCAAAGTTTTTGAAGCCATTGTTAAAAACAAACTTTACGAATTGGTAAAAAATTGTTTATCTGAAGCACAACATGGCTTCATTAGTGGGTGCACCACGGTGACAAATGCATTAATAACATTGAAAATAGATATCAAGTAGACACTATTTACACGGATTTCTCAAAAGCATTTGATAGGGTACAACATAATGTTCTTATGGAAATGCTTAAGCTTTTAGGTTTTCATTCAAAATTACTTGGGTGGCTCAAAACTTACTTAATCGAAAGAACGTAGTTTGTTGTTATTGGTTCAAAGTTTTCTAAAGTTGTTTCTAATTATTCTGGTGTACCGCAGGGAACCCATCTGGGACCTCTTCGTTTTCTCTTATTTATTAACGAATGTAGTTTTATCATCGTCATGTTTACTTTATGCCGATGATTTCAAATTATTTCGAGCAATTAAATCCTGTTCTGACTGTGAAATTTTACAATCACACCTTAATCTTATATCTGTGTGGTGCAAGAAGAACTATCTTGATCTTAATATAAGTAAATTTCTTTTCATTTCGTTTAATAGATCTTAATTATTTAATTCTTGTTCAGTTTTAAACACAATATATGACCAAATCGATTTGCAATTAAATAGATATATGTTATGTTAAAAAAATCAGTTTCAGAACTATTTAATAATACATTTTAATAAATCTCAATCTATTTACCATTTTATATTGCGATACTAAGAGTAAATTTGTATGTATTATGTATTAAATTATTGTAAATAATAATTAAATATTGTAATGATAGTCTTATAAAGTCTTTGTGCTTAAAGATTGAATAAATAAATATTAAATGGTTGAGAGTTGTAAGTCACTAGGCCCTAGTTCTCAAAGGACTTTTGCGCCTACTAATTTATTTATTTATTAACTTCCCATTGGAAGTTATTGTAATGGGTCCGATTTGTCAAATTGAAAATGTTGACATTTCTCGACGTTTCAAGGTCCCTAGAGTCGAAATAAAAGATTTTTAGAAAGATGTCTGTGCGTGCGTGTGTACGTACATTCGTACGTCCGTATGTCCGTACGTCCGTACGTTCGCGACGTTTTTTTCGTCGTCCATAGCTCAAGAACCAGAAGAGATATCGACTTCAAATAAATTTTGTTATACAGATAATAAGGCAGAAAGATGCAGAAAGGGCTCTCAAGAAAATTTCGTGGGTAGTTTTTTTACCATAGCAGTTTAACAAAAAAGATGAAAATTTTGGTTAACCCTAAATATCTCATGAACCAATGAAGCTAGAGACTTGAATTAAATTTAATATTAAATATTGTGACGTGATACAAAACAAGTATATTTTTGGAAAAAAATCCACTTAACGGATTTTTTTATAAATCAAAAAAAAAACTGACAAAACAAAATTTGTCACTTTGAAAATCTTACGAATAAAATATGATCTCATCTTCAAAATAATTTTGTGCAACGAAGAAGAATGTTTTTGACATCTGATAAGATTTTGAGAAAAATCGAATTGACAGTTTTTTTACAAAAAATAAAAACCCAAAAAAAAAAATTAATAAAATTTGTTAAAAATTGATTTTCGATTCAAATATCTTTTCAAAACTTTGGATATTGGCTTTAAACTACTTTTTTCTTTCAAAAAGTAATGTTGTCAACATTCAGTAAAATTTTGAAAAAAATCGAATACACAGTTTTTTTTTACAAAAAAATTTAAAACCGGAAAAAAAATTAACAAAAGTTTTTAAAAATTGATTTTTGACTCAAATATCTTTTTAAAAATTTGCGATAAGGGCTTCTAACTAATTTTAACTTATAAGAAATATTGTTTTCAACAATTGGAAAAATTTTGAGAAAAATCTAATTGACAGTTTTCTTACAAAAAATAAAAACCTAAAAAAATTTTATAAAAGTTGGTAAAAATTGTATTTCGACATAAATATCTTTTCAAAAATTTGAGACATTGGCTTCAAACTAATTTTATCTTTCAAGAAATATTGTTTTCAACATTCTATAGTTAGTTTTTACAAAAAATAAAAACCTAAAAAAAAAACAATACTAAAACTTGTAAAAATTTACTTTCGACTAAAATAGCTTTTCAAAAATTACAAATATTGGTTTCAAACTTATTTTATTTCACAGAAAATATTGTTTTCGATATTCGGTAATTTTTTTATAAAAATCGTACAGTCCGTTTTTTCATAAAAAAATAAAATCTATAAAAAATAGTACGCAAATTTGGTAAAAATTGATACATATAGACAAACTTTTAAGCAAGACAAATCGACAGACGGGATGGGAAGTTATCAGTGTGGGTCGCATCCCAGCCTCTTTTTTAATATCGTTTTCAAGCGGACAAATATTTTTTTTATTTTTTAACTAAGTCGTTAATTTGATTCGTGCAAGAGATATTTTATACCAATAAAAGTTTCCAAATTTTATTTTAGTGAGAAACAACTGAATGAATTTGAACGACTTTGCTACATATAAGAAAAAAAATTATTTGAAGTCTATTTGCTGGTTCCTGATATATGCAGGGCGAAAAAGGTATACCGAACGTACGAATGCACGAGCTTTCTAGAAAAGTTAAGCAACATTTTTATAAAAGTATAATTTGTAATTTTTCTGAAAGTTTGAATTATGTTTCACTTAAAAATGTAAGAAATACAATTTCTTTATACATCATACTGTGCAAAATTAAAAATGTTAAAAGACACATAGCATCGTTTCTTAATTTACAAAAATTGTTGTTTTTTGTTTTTTTTTTTTGAATTTTGAAAAAAATTGGTAAGTCAAAAACGAGAAGAAAAATTCTTATCAATAAAAAAATATTATCGAACATTACCTTAAATTACGTCACTATTTTAATGATTTTGTACATCTTAATCGTATACATACGTAATTTTTAATTTATTTTCCATGTGCTTTCTTATTTTTGTTTTTTATTAAAAAAATTACTTCATTTTGTCTTAGTTCATAAAAGATTTGTTGGACCTCTGAATCTTGTCGTAATTCTAAATATCGATAAGAATTCATTAATTATTATACCTTACGTTATAAAACCTTTATGAATATATGGAACTCATAATTCCACTAGCACAACTGCCTATTCAGTCAATAATGATCGATCATGGTCATCATGAAATTGATGCACCATTTCTCAAAATATGGTCAGGAAAATATAAATCGAAAACTCTAAACGATATTACTTTCCAATTCCATCAATTTTACTTATGCATTTGACTTACAGCACACAATTTTGAACAGTTTTAGGAAAACAGATTTGCCATCGCCGACGCACCGCGCCGTGTCTATAAGTAGTTAAGTGTCTACGTGCCCTCTGGCTCTGGATTCCTATTTCATTCTTCTCATTCCCAGAACGAAAATGAACAAGGCACCCCCGAAAATATGCGTCGCGTCGAATTTTGGTCGGAAATCAATTTTAGAACTGACCACATGTCACATTAAAACTGTCAGACATTTATCAAGTTCCTCGAGGCTGAAACAAAACAACCATTCCCACCTCGCTCGAAGCTGCAGCTTTTGCTGACTAAGAACAAATTCCCATGGCTTTAAGTACATTCGTTCTCGTTTTTCGTTATACCATATATGCACGTAGCTCTGAGGACGTAACCGTAACAATTTTAGAATACCCAGACTAAGTGCAACACATATCAAGGGACAAAGAATTTTCCCCGAAAGTCCATCCAGCAATCCAACGAGCATTTCAGCCAAAAATGTGTCCCCTCTCTTCTTCTGATTGTTGTTGTTGTTGTTGTGATTGTGACTTATGGTGTGTCATCGTTCAATAGTTTGGGTCTAGTGAGTTCGCTCGCTATATACGGATCCCATAAGGGTTAAGCCGGCCCTTCCTTTGGCATCAAGAGAGAATATGTACATAGCTGCAGTTACCTTTGCGGTGCATGTGAGTGCAAAATTTATGACAAAGTTACACACCACCACCATCTGACGGTTAAATGGAAATTTGCAAAAAAAAGAGTCCTTTTTTTCTGTGGTCCGCACTTTTCAGACAGTTATATACCAGCGCTTGTTTATATATTTCCCTGTTGGTCCTTGAACCTGGGACACTGTTCGCCCTCTTTGGAAATTTTGTGCCAACTCAAAAGTTTGGGTTTCAAAGGGAGGGTGATTTTTAGCGCCTGGCGTTCGTGTCCTAGATTTTTCGATTTACCGCAACAGTTTTTATTCTCTCCTCGGCCCATGACTACGACTATACGACGACGAAGGTAGTGTGAATGTAGAAAATGTAGATTGCAAAGATAGTGAGCCAGAGAACAGCAATAGAAGCCCTAGCTAGACTTTTAGAAGCAAAAGCAGAAACAAAAAAAGAGCTTCTTTTTTGTATTTCTAGTGGTGCGGTTGGGGATAGGACGCCTACGAAAGTTGCACCTGTTTCAACGGTTTTGCAGTGACCTCAGTTGTGGTTTGGAGTACTGGCCATGATTTTGGATTGAGGGGTTAGTTCACTTTGCCTATAGAGTGTGTCTGTACAACAGAAGCCGCAGGTGCAACCACCTTGTATAGGGTGGCTCAATACCACAGTTTGGTAAGGGTTGGTTATAGGTCTATAGTTATATAACTAGAACTTTAATAGAAGGCAGATTTGTATTCGTTGGACATGAGTAATGCTTATTGTGGTTAGATGGAAGTAGAGAGCATTTCTGCGTTCACTTTGTCGCGATCCATTAAAAAGGAACTAAAATATAAGGAGAATGACATGATGGTATATGGGATAGGGATTGGTAATCAAGGATTGTTTGTAAGCGCGTTTTTTTTTGTGCTTTTTCATGTTTAATGGTTTGTCTCCCGTATGGCATTTTTAAATGAATCATTTATGAATCATTTTTTTTGTGTTGATTTGGAAATAATTTTGAATGATGACGAATCAAGTTAAGAATCATTAGGGACAATGTTTGGTGTTGTTCCTACTCGTTGGATGGGTAAATGGCGATGATTAAGTTAATTTGCGATAAACCATCATGAATTTCAAATTGTTAAAATGTGAAATGTAAAATACTGCAAAGGGTGTATTTTGTACACTAGTTTCTTATCTAATAATAATACGGTTATTTAAAAACCGGGGTATAGGAATCCTCCACTTTTTCAAAATCTTAAAGAAATGTTATTAAATATACAAATTTGAAAACCAATAGCAAAATTGCTTTGTTAATTTTGATTTCATTAAAAGCTTATTGAGAAAATTTTTCATCAAAAAGTTAGCAATTTTCCACCTTCATAGACAAAAGTCAAAAAAGTTAAATTTTGTTTGGATGTTTTGGTTTCGGTGGTTGTAAGAAAATCTGTTAATCATCTTTGTGACCCATCAAATCCCACTTTGGCAACCTAAGTCTATATAACTCCTGCACTAATTCTACCCGAATTATGTTTCTGCGGGTTGATCAATTCAAAAGCGCAAAAATCTTGTCATTCCTCATTATAACCAAAAATAAAAGGGAAAAGGTCATCATCTGCTATTATCTTTTTTTTATTTTAATTGAATTCATTGTTAAAGGATAGGTCTACATTGAGTCAAACAAGAACTTTACAAACACACATACACAAAAGCAGTTAGAAAATAAGCTGAACTTTATTTTCTCTTCTCGATTCTTGCTTCTTACTTTACATCAACAAATCCTTTTATATCCTTTATATTTTGTTGATGGTTCTTAACGAGATTTGTTGTTTTTTTTTTCTCTCTCTCTCTCTCCTTACTATTTTCTGACAAACATAAATTAAAGAGGAAAACCTAGACTTTTATATAAAATGACGATGATGAAACGACCGCTACGGGTTTTCCTGGTCCTTTCGCGAAAAATTCATTATGTTTACAGTGGCGGCCAATTATTGTTGTTGATAATGAAAATGGTTTAAAGAGGATAAAGGTTGATGTTTTATTTTTTTGTAAATAATATTTCAAAGGTTCTTCTTTCAAGAATTAAGGATATTGGATATGAATTTCTTCTTTCCCCGTTATGTGTAATGGATACTACTTTCAATTAAAAATTGGTCCGATATCTGGATGCTTTTGAAAATAATGAGATATTTTTGAATAACCTACTTAATATTTGGTTCTTATACATAAATAGATAAATCTTTCTCCCCTTTACATATATTTTTAAATGTTGAAAATTCTTATCTTTTGAAGTTTTTTTCTGGTTCTCGAATAATAAGATTCTAATTTGTGATATTTTGAAGGTGATTATTATCAAGCCTGATGAAATAAACTTATAATTTGCGATATGTATTATAAGTCAGTTTATTAATCTGAGGACTTCCCATCCTTAATTCGAAAAACAGAAAAAAAGCACTTCGTGATATAATGATTTGGAAATATGTTTTACTTTCGTGATTTTTTCGACAAAATTGTCCGATTTGACATATTTTCCATCATTGATGTTCTGTCGTGAAAAAGAAAGAAGTGTTTGTATTCAATTTAATGAATTTCTACTTAAATTTAATAGAGCAAGAGCCCGGGCCGGCCAGACATACCTTTTATCATAAAAGCTGAAAGAAAGAACGATCCCCACCCATGATACCTGAGTACTGGTTCCTTTGGCAGGTATACATGTAGCAAAGGTGCATAAAATTCCATCTTACTTTCGTTATTCTATAAAACTCATTTTTTTATATTTTATTCGTAACAACATCAACATTCGCTTTACTCATTGCCAGACACTTAGTATGGTTCCAACCCCCTGCCGGACACCACTAAACTATAATATTTTGTAATTGAATTTACGTTATATTATAAAAGGTAAATTTAATATATGTTTTTTGGGAAGCTATTAAACGATGTTTCCTTAGCAGCCAGACTTTTTCGAGGGTTCTATCATCCTGCCAGACACATTGAACTGAGTAGAAGTTGCTTGTATTGGTTTTATGTAAAAAAATATTGCAATTCTAATCAAATTTAAAGCTTGGTTGGATATTAGTTGCACCAGTACAAATAAACGCAAACATAACACAAAAAAACGCGACCATAACAAGTTCAACCAAAAAGCAATATTTAAATCAATTTTGATTATAATACATATTTTTGACCATAGGTTAGGTTAGGTTAAAGTGGCTGTTTGTTGGGAAGTCCAACACACTTAGACCAAAGTATGGTCCGTTGTGATACCCACATGGATCAGTTGATCAGCTTAACTCGTTGAACCAATTGGAGCTTCGAATGAAGCGTAGGAGACAAGTAATGTCTGAATCTTTAAGATCGCTGGTATCGTTAAAGTAGTAGTCTCCAAGGTGGATTCTACGTCTTTGTGATAAGGCAGGGCATGTGCACAGAAGATGAGAGATTGTCTCCTCTTCTTCTTCGTCCATGCAACTCCTACAAAAATCATTTGCAGCGCTCCGAGTCGAATAGCATGCCTTCCTATTAAGCAGTGCCCAGTCAGGACACCTATAACGTAGCTAATGTGCAATCTACTCAGAGAGATTAATTGCTTTGAGCGCCTGGCGCTAAGATTAGGCCAAATTAATTAAGTCGCTACACAGGTGGTGGTGTTAATCCACCTGAAGTTTGTTTTCTCTATGGTATCTTGCTTTAGCATGAGTTTACATGTAGCTAAGGGTAGGCATAGGTATCTATGCTAGCATTGTGAGCCAGCAGACGTAAAGTTGTTCCGCTTTTTGCAAGTTCGTCAGCTTGGCAATTTCCTGGAATGTCTCTATGGCCCGGCACCCAAAAAAGGTGAATGTTGAACTGTGTAGCCATCTCCGTAAGAGATGATCGACAATTTAGGGCTGTTAGTGAATTTGTGGAAACAAAGTCTAGGGACTTTAACGCAGCTTGACTATCCGAGAAGATGCGTATATCATTAGTTGATATAACGTTTTCTCTAAGCCAGGATAGGACTTCTTTAATAGCCAGGATTTCAGCTTGGAACACGCTACAATGATCGGGTAGACGAAAGGAGAGACTTAAGTTTAGTCTATCTGAGTATACGCCTCCACCAACCCCATCCTCCGTTTTTGATCCGTCTGTATAGAAGTTTATAGGACCATCGTTCAAAAATGATGTATTCTCCCAAGAAGACCTGGGAGGTATAGTCACTTTGAAGCTATAGTTATTAAACTGAGGATGGGGTATGGTGTAGTCAATGTTACTGTTTATAGTTCTGAACGAGTTCAAAATAGTAGTGTGGCCAATTCCATTATTGATCCACAGAGAGGAGGCTTGAAGCCGTATGGCAGTGTTAGCGGCCGTTTGCTTGCTGAAAATGTCCAGCGGTATTAAATGGAACAGAATATCTAGTGAGGCGGAGGGGGTGGAGCGAAGTGCTCCTCCCATACACAGGCAGGCTGTTCGTTGGACTTTGCTGAGTTTATCGCGATTTGTCGCTGTATCTAGCGCCGTCCACCATACCGCTACTCCATAAGTAAGGATCGGTCTTATGACCGAGATGTATAGCCATTGTGTAATGCGGGGCTGTAGGCCCCATTTATTACCAATGGCCTTTTATTTTTGACCATAGAAATATATTTGTCCAATAAAAGATTTAATTTTAAATATTCAACTAGGAATTGTCACTTTAAAATTCACTTGAAAAATGGTGAAAATTTTGAGGTCACATAAAATTAAACTGTTTGTCAATAAAAGGTTTCATTTTGTTAAGTCCACTTTTAAGGCAGTTGTCATTTTGAAGCTGAAATCTTTTGACATTTTAATGAAAATTCTAGGCATTTACTGAAAATGAAACGATGCACTGGAATTGGTAATCACTACAAAAATTATTAAAACTTTAAAATCACACAAAATTTATTCGTTTTCCAATAGCCCATTTCATTTGGAAAAGTCCATTGTTAAGGCAAATGTCGCTTTCAAATTGTCATCTTTTGATATTTGACTAGTAAAAACTACGTCATTTCAAAAAATAGAACTACAAACCCTCTAAAACCGGATTGAAATTGTTAAACTTTACTACAAAAATTGTAAACATTTTGAAGTTACTTTAAATTTATTGTTTTCCAATAAAAGGTTTCATTTAACAATTAAAACCACGCCATTTTTAAAATTAGAACTCTACTCTAACATTTTTTTTTAATCTTTGAAGTCACAATTCACAGTTTTACAATAAAATTTTTCTAATGTTTTATTTTCCTTATCAGAAATAGCCACCAAGATCTTGTGATTTAACATCTTTAGTATTTTTTCTTCGGAGCCACAAACCTTAAAGATGGAAATTGTGAAGTTATCAATAACATACCGCCTTAAATGTGCGAATTTATCACTAAAAATTTCATAAAAAGGATATAGTGTCACAACCATAGCCGTGAAAGCCCTTTTGCTGATATGGTCTTCCATTGTCAATGGCAAACCTTTAACTTTTCAATTAAATAAATATTAAACGATACTCATTTATTTGCAATACCAAAATGAAACCTCGTATTGGAAAATATCGTCCAAGAAAAATTGTCACTTCCGTCAGCCACAAGACCAACTTCATACGACTTATTTATGTGTTTTATTAATATTCAGCCTAAATTATAACTCAATTAAAATGCAACTTAAAAAATTTGTTAACAGTTAAACAAAAAACTAACAGGAAAACAATTAATTTCTAAGAAAATAAAAATTAAATTACAATAATTAAATAAACAATTAATTTTTTTCTTTCTTAAAAAAATTACAATTCATCAAAAGTCAAATCCTTTTTTTTCTGTATGATGTCTTGAATCTAAATAAATTGTATTTAACCTTTAAGCGTGAAGTGGGACATAATTTTTCACATAATTGATAAATCTATACTTCTATACTGATATTATAAATGTGAAAGTAATTCTGTCTCTCTGTTACTCAATCACGCCTAAACTACTGAACCAATTTGCATGAAATTTGGTATGGAGATATTTTGATACCCGAGAAAGGACATAGGCTGCTTTTAACCCCGAAAAAATTACTTTCCGGGGAATTTGATCGCTTTCACTCCTAAATTACCAAAGATTTGAATAATATTTGGATAACATTGGTATTACGGGAAAACAACGCATTCCCAAGCCTTATAAATAAAGTTTTCGAACATGTTAAGCTTATCATACACGTATATTAATGCGGGCTTCGAGCGCCACGTGCCTCAAGCCCTCAACGTTAGATGCAAACTGTGGATCCCATCAAGTTACACAAATAATAATTTTAAACCTAAACTTCGCTATGCTCAACCTTTCATCGCCAAACACTAGCCATGTAGGTACAACCAATAATTCACTGGGTCTGTCTTCTACTTCTGATAATTCTTTTTCGGCTGTGCCGCGGGCCGAGTGCGCGGGCGGGGGTCGCACGCGGTAGACGAGGCAGGTGGCGGCGGCGGTAGGGCGGCGCGGGGGAAGGACATCACTGATTGGGTCTACCCGAACGAGCACATACACGGGAGGGCACACGCGCGCCGCCGTTGGACGCATGCAAATTACAGAGAAATCCTGCAAATATTTTATTTGTCGTGTAAATTTAATTGTTTCTTTAATACTTAATGATTTACTTGATTCGTCACCTAACCTAACCTATGACAATCACACTTAGTATGGCCTCATCCCATCTCAGCACAATTCAAACATACGTACAAAAAAGTACAGCTCACGTTTTTTCATACTACTATCCAAAAAAAAAACTATCTAATGCGGACGAAGTCGCGGTTAAAAGCTAGTTTATTATAAAACTTTTAATAAATATTGTTTAAAATTTTTTTTATCCGGACTGTAATAATTTTATTTAATAGAATTTCTTGATAAATTAGAAAACAAGATCACGAGACAATTCGAAATAAACAACAGTTGATGTGCAGTAAAAGATCGCAATAAACCGAATGCTCTGTTTCGCTCGCACCGTCTACTACATATGCTCCGCGCTCTCGCAACTTCTGCTCAACTAATGTGTCTGGCAGGATGATATAACCCTCGAAAAAGTCTGGCTGCTAAGGAAACATCGTTTAATAGCTTCCCAAAAAACATATATTAAATTTAGGTTTTATAATATAACGTAAATTGAATTACAAAATATTATAGTTTAGGGGTGTCCGGCAGGGGGTTGGAACCATACTAAGTGTGTGGCAATGAGTAAAGCGAATGTTGACGTTGTTTCGAATAAAATATAAAAAAATGAGTGTTATAGAATAACGAAAGTAAGATGGAATTTTATGCACCTTTGCTACCTGTTACCTGCCAAAGGAACCACTACCCAGATATCATGGGTGGGGATCATTTTTACCTGTACTAAAGGCACACATAGACAAACTTTCAGCTTTTATGATAAAAGGTATGTCTGGCCAGCCCGGGCTCTTGGACTATAAAGTTTGTTCCAAAAAATTATATTTTCAAAAAAGCAAACAAATCAATCAAATTTGGTCAGGTATGACCCACACCACACTGATAACTTCCCATCCCATCTGTCGATTTTTCTTGCTTAAAAGTTTCTAGGTTTTCGTGTTTTGTTAAAAAAGTTGTCTGTTGAATTGCTCTTAACAAACTACAAATTACCAATAATATTTTGCATATAATGAAATACATAGTTTGATTTTAAAATCTATTTTTGTTAACGAGATTTTTAGTCGAGAACCAAGCATTTCTTAAAAGTTTTGGATAAATGAAATTAGCTTGAAGTCAACATCTTCTATTATTTACGAGATATCGAAAACCGAACATCAATTTTTACCAAATTTGCGTACTAATGAAGATTTTATTTTTTTTTATAAAAAATACTGACTGTTGGATTTTTACAAAAAATGTACTAACTGTCGAAAACAATATTTTCTGTAAGAAAAATTAGTTTAAAACTAATACTTTAAATTTTAAAAAAATATTTTAGTCGAAAGTAAATTTTTTCCAACTTTTAGTATTATTTTTTCTTAGGTTTTTATTTTTTGTAAGAAAACTGTCAATTTGATTTTTCTCAAAATTTTAACGAATGTTAAAAATAATATTTCTTATACCTAAGACAAAATTAGTTTAAAGCTATAATCTTAAATTTTTGAAAAGATATTTGAGTCGAAAATAAATTTTAACGAACATTAAGTAATTTTTGTTTAGGTTTTTATTTTTTGTTAAAAAACTGTCGATTCGATTTTTCTCAAAATTTTACCAGATGTCAATAACGTTATTCTTCATTGCACAAAATTATTCTTTTGTTCGTCAAATATTCGAGGTGAAATTTTTTTTTTTCAGTTTTTTTGATTTATAAAAAACCGTTAATTGTTTTTTTTTTTTTTTAATATACTACATAGTATCACGTTACAATACGAGTATATAATATGAAATTTAATTTAAATCTGTAGCGTAATTGGTTCCTGAGATGTTTTGGGTTAACCAAAATGTTCACCTTTTTTAAATTGCTATGGTCAAAAAACCACCCATTTTTTGAGAGTCGTTTCTGCATCTTTCTGTTATCTGCATAACAAAATTTATTTGAGGTCGATATATCTACTGGTTCTTGAGCTATGGACGACGAATAAAGCTTCGCGAACGTACACACGCACGCACAGACATCTCTCTAAAAATCTTTTATTTCGACTCTAAGGGCCTTGAAACGTCGATAAATGTCAAAATTTTCAATTCGACAAACCGGATTACCGATTACAATAACTTCATATGGGAAGTTAAAAATTGTCGAATCGTGAGATATAAACTCAATTTTTTAGAGTATATTTAGATTTCCAAGGACAAAAAAAGTCTTAAAGAAAACTTATGATCTTGACAATCATAGCTACAAGTTCTACTGGGTTTTATCCGCTCACGAGCGTTTTTGAATACAATTTTTATTTAACTTACCTGGCTTTGATTAATTTTGTTTCTTAAATAAAGCTTTCGAAAATTTGTTAATGGGATACACGTTACCAATACAAGCTATTTAGAAAATCCTGTAGTCTTCAAATACTATAACTCTATCTTGATTTTCATGTCGCTTTCAGTACTAAAACGACTTAAATTTATATCGATGTGAAACTGTGAGTAGTGCACAAATCGAAATCCTAACCAAAATCCTTTTTACTCACTTCCACTTTATATCAAAACTGAGACACTATTTGCATTTGTAACATTAAATCTTTTTTTAAAACATTTTTTAGTGGATGCATTTCATGGATTTACTTAATCTAAGGATATAAATCTTCAGTGCTTCATTTTTCTACCAAAGCTACGAAAAGAAAGTAAAATCTATGAAACTTGAAGCTGTTGATTTGGGCCCTTTTCACAATCTTATACATATCTCCGATTTGCTCCCTTGAATATGTACGCTGCAAATAATAGCACCGAATTTCCTTATTGACACCAAAAGAATATATTTATATTTTCCAAGGACATTCAATGCATAAAAAATATACTAGTGCAGGAGGGTATTTATGTGGTTTATGTAGTGAAGGTACCTATAAAAGTTCACCAAAAATCCTTAGAACCATATAAGTGTATATTCGAGATGTCTCGGCGGATGACGGCAACAAGGACTACACACCACCATACAATTGATCTACATTTTACAATAGTTGGTTCATGTGCAACAATGCATGCATCTTTACCTATATTTGTATGCACATATGTAAAAGTTTGCAAAAATGTTATGCAATCGAAAAGGACTTACTTTATAGAGTATTGTTCGGGGAATGGGGTGTCCCTCCATTGAAGGATATTTTGTATAAGAATATACCCAGAAAATATTCAATGCATTTTCGTACTCCAAATATGTATATGCAATCAATAAAATATACGAAACAAAGTTGTGCGTTATTTTTTGAAAATATGGTGCTTAAGAAAAGACGTATGACCTTAAGTTTTGTTACTATGTGACGGAACTTACTTGGTGTATGGGTATTTATGGTTTGCTATTGAAATGACAGAAGTTAAACAAGAACAAGGTTAGGAAGATACTTTTGAAATTTAGAGTGCGGAAAAGAAAGAGGATTGCATTTTGAACTATACTTAGGAATGAGTGTCTTTTGGGATTGCGATTAGTTATTTTATGATACCAAAGAATAGAGAGTAGCAGACGAATGAATTTCAAAAATCAATAAATCGAAATATATTTGAAAACTGTCAAACTGTTTTATTTTGTGTGGTTTTGGTTTGGAATGACGGCCCCCACATCCCAAACATTGTCTAACTCTGTTTCAAAAAATTTTCGTAAACTTTTTGACAAGTAGAATGTGTACTCGGGTTTTGGGGGTGATCATTGAAAAAATAGGAGTCAACAGCCTGCTTTGGAAAGTTCAAATCATCTGTTATATAGGAAAGAAATAAAACTGTGCCAGTGTGATAATATATGAATTATTATTGATGTTAAAGTTGTTTGAGGAATTCAAAAAAATTTTTTTTACTAGAATCTAGTTTCTCCAAGTAGAATTCTTTATTGATTTTTTTCTAAAAGTGTAATAAAAAAGAGTGCACAATATTTTATTTGATTACCCCAAAGCCAAACTCAATTTTATTGGTTTTTTAAAAAGCTATTTTGGCTCTAAAACCATGGTTTATTTTTTGAAATCTTTTCAAAGTCATGTGCTCATTTCGTGGTTAACTTACACAATCCAAAATAAGGCGTGAGCGCATTGCTCTTAGTCTAAGACCTCTATAGAGGTTTGTAAGAAAATTCCAAACAAAATTCCAAAAGTAAAGTGCTTATTTAAACTTTAATCATCTAAGAAAATAACCGATGCTTTTGTGTCTGAATCAATTCATAATGTTTGACATTCACTAAAGAGGTCTTAAGGTGAAGAATATGAGATGTAATTAACCATCACAAAATTGCATATTAGGTAATAGAAGAGTGAACAAAAAATCAACATTAAAATCTTAGAGTGCAATTTGTATTCAGAAACTCTTCTTACTCCTTCTAAAACATTCATATTAAAAACAAAATTATTTTTTTTTAAATTAAAACAAAATTTGTAAGCCTTAAGTTTCTGTGAAAATTTTATATCTTCTCTTACATCTACATAAAGTTTGTAATGCTTATTTTAAAAACTTAATACTTTTTAAGATACGAACAGCTAGAGCCCGAAATGCTTCGTCTTAAGATCATAATCCTGGGCATTAGTGAAACAAAGTGGAGAGGAAGAGCTGAATACAGATCTGACACTGGACAAACGAGAATGTTGTATTCCGGAGAGGATGAAAGAGAGGGTGGCCAAAGGCTGCATGGTGTTGGAATTATGTTGAACGAAGTAGCTAGGCGCAGTCTTATTTCCTGGGCGGCAATATCTGAAAGAATAATGACTGCAAGGTTCCGCTCAAAAATTCGCAACATCACAATCGTTCAGTGTTATGCCCCCACAAATGAAGCGACCGAAGAAGACAAAACCGCGTTCTACACTCATCTTAAATCGGTTTACAGCAGTGTTCCGAGAGCCGATATCATAATCGTCATGGGAGAACTCAACGCTCAAGTCGGTGCAGACAATTACGGTCTGGAACGAGTTATGGGAAAAAATGGCTTCGGGTCACGAAATGAAAATGGTGACATGCTTGTCGACTTTTGTAACGCAAATCGTCTTGTAATTGATGGGACTGTATTTAAACATAAGACGTGCAACAAAGTCACATGAGTGCACCCAGATGGTCATACCGAAAATCAAATTGATCATGATGTGATGATGTTCAGCAGCGATGGAGGAAGTCTATGTGTGATGTCCGAAATATAAGAAATGCCGATGTGGGAAGCGACCACCATTTGGTTGTCATGAGTCTCAAATTAAAAACCGCAGCTGTATTAAAGACAATCGCAGAATGCAGCAAGAAATCCAAAATTCAATACGTATGCTTTAAGAGATCCCAACATAAGTCGTAGCTATATCAAGACCCTTAACTACAGAGCTTCGTCATTAAATGTGAATGTTGACTCAAATGTTGACGAGATGTGGGGTGAAATTAAAAGTGTTTTTATGGAGGCTTGATCTAAGACAGTACCTAGGCGTACGAGAGTTAGTGACTCTTGGGTATTCCAAGGCACCTGGGAAAAAATCGAGCTTCGTAAATCGTTGAAGCTGCAAATAAACGCCGAGACAGACGTTCAACGAAAGGCTGAATTGCGAAGCGAATATCGGATTGCACACAAGATGGTCTATCGTTGTGTGAGACGTGACAGGAGAGTGAGGATAGATGGACTTGCTGATAATGCTGAAAACGATGCAAGCCAAAGAAGTTGTCGGGAAAAAAAGCAACAACAATCATCCTGTAATGGATGTGGATGGGACACTATTGGTATCAATTGAAGATCAACTTCGCAGGTGGAAGGATCACTTTTGTGCCCTGTTAAATGAGGATCCCGTTGAACAGAGTGCTGAAGTGCCCCAACTTAACGATATGCGCAGATCCTGCATGGGTATTGACATCGAAACCCCTTCAGTAGCGGAAATTGAAACATCGATTAATCTCCTCAAAAACAACAAAGCAGCCGGGCTTGACGGAGTACCAGCGGAATTCCTGAAAGCTGATCCCGCCACAGCAGCTAGTATCTTGCATCCTCTTATACAAACTGTTTGGAAAACGAAACCTATCCCAGGGAATGGAAGGATGGAGTGATTGTTAAGTTGCCAAAAAAAGGTGATTTCAAGAACTGCAACAATTGGCGTGGTATTACCGTTTTGTCCGTTTTCCCAAAGCTAATGCCAACTTTAATCCTCGAACGGATAAAGGTTAGAATTGAGACTACACTCAAGAAGAATCAGGCTGGCTTCCGCAGCGGTCGGTCGTGCGTTGACCATACGCATTGTTCTTGAGCAGTCTGCAGAATTTCAAACAAGGCTAAACCTCATGTTTGTAGATTTTGAGAAGGCCTTTGACCGAGTTAACCGACAATGTATATATGGAGATCACTTCTTGGGAGAGGAATTCCGCCAAAAATTGTTCCCATTATAAAGGAGTCCTACAACAATGCAAGGTGTTTCGTGTTGCATAATGGGCAGCTATCCGACTCTTTCGAAGTGCGTCAGGGTGTGAGACAAGGGGATGTTTTATCGCCAATTCTTTTTCTGCTGGCGATAGATGATGTTCTGACGGCCAGCGTCGGTACAACTGAGAGGCAAGGTATTCAATGGAGAACGTTTGAAAGGCTTAGCCATTTAGACTTTGCCGACGATATACATATGTCTCATGGCAAATAACATCAGTGGGCTAAACGAGATGTGTCAAACTTTACGGGTGAAAGGAAAATCGTGCGGTCTTAAAATAAATAGCAAAAGACAAAAATGATGCTAACAGGCCCCCCTACACAACATCGTATTATTCTGCATGACACGCCAGTTGAAGAGGTCGAACAATTTAATTACCTCGAAAGTATTGTATTAGCAAATGGTGGTACGGATCTGGACGTAAAAAGCAGAATAAATAAAGCTCGCGTTGCCATTCAATTTAATTAATTTTTCAATTTAATTAAATTTTATTTATATTTCAAAGCTTTTACAATATTTTGGTATCTGCAAAGCCTTATGGGCTTGTCTGCAGAAGACTGTGTACAAAAGTTTATAGGTTTTGTTTTGAGTTCTTACTATTTTTTTTTTTTTTTTTTTTTTTTTTTTTTTTTTAATTTTGACTGAAATAAAAAAATTTAACTTTTTTCAGCAATAGCTTTTTTGACAAAGTCCGAAATTCTAGGGGAAGCTCGTTAAATACTGTTGGGATTGCTACTTCGTATCGTTTTCGTCCATATTCATTCCAGTATCTCGGTATTTCATATTGCTTTTGGTTTCTTCTTCTGGTGTTGAAAATTTGCTGGGTAGCAGGTTTGTGTGTGTTATCGTCATGAAAATTAGATATCACTTCTAGTTTGTACATCTGCAGTATACTTAGCAATTTGACATCATTATCGATTGGCCGCCTGTTATATTGTTGTCCTAATGTAGCCCGATATATAATTTTTTGTAATTTTAGGTGTACATTTTCGAGGCAGGTAAGTTGAGGCGCCCTTCCCCACGCAAGTATACCATATCTAAGGTGAGATTCAACTAATCCAAAGTAGCTTTGCCGCAAGACCTCTGGTGGGCAATGATAACTAAGATGGAAAAGAGCGTATGCACTTTGCTGTAGTTTCTTAGTTAACGCTCTGATGTGGTAACTCCATTTAAGATTGTAGTCGACTATAACTCCAAGATATTTATAAGTTGAAACATTTTCTATCAAAGCCAGGCAGCTATCTTCCTTTTGTAGATCAAGGTGATTCATTGTTCTATGCAAACACTGAACTTCGTGTACTTTTATTTTTATTTTATGTTTTAAAATGTGTGGTGGATGAATATGCATGACTTTAGTTTTTTGTGCATTAATTATCAGCCCATGATCATGGCACCGTGTAGTGACAGCATCAAATTCCTTTTGCATTATTTTCTCTGCTATTTCAACGTTTCGGTGGCTCACTACAATCGCAGTATCATCGGCGTATGCATATCCTGTACCATGTGTTAAAACTGAGAGCAAGTCATTTACATATGTTATAAATAGCAGTGGCCCTAACTTTGATCCTTGTGGGACTCCATATGCAATTTCTTCTTCTGTGCTATATTTTCCCATGATTTTAACTTTGAACTTTCTTTCTTCAAGATAGTTTTCAAACCAGTTCAGCAAGGAACCTCGTACTCCAACTTTTTCCAACTGCCTTAAGATATTTTTGTGACTTAGGGTATCGAAAGCTTTTTTAAAGTCAATAAATACCACTATTGAGTTCTGGTTTTTATCCAGACTTGTATATAAATTATTTGTAAAGTCTCCAAGCAGTCTGTTGATACTCTTGTTTTTTCGGAATCCAAACTGGTTCTTTTCTAGAAGTTTATACTTCTCTAAATAGTTGTATAATCTTTTCGAAACCACTTCTTCAAGAACCTTATCTATCGATGAAAGAATGGATATTGGCCTATAATTACTTATTTCACTTTTCTTGTCGCTTTTATGTATAGGTCTTACTATTGATGTTTTAAGCAGGTTTGGAACTGTCGATTGGTGGAGGCTCATGTTGACTATTTTGGTTATTGGTGGAGCTAGTGATTTAGCATTGTTTTTTAAATCCTTTGGCCTGATTCCATCGATTCCTGGTGATTTACGTTCATTCATTGATCTAAGGATATTTTCTATCTCTCTTATAGTAGCTTCCTCAAAATATATTGAGCGTTGTGTTCTGTTTGAAGGGCCTTGAAAGGTTTTCTGGTTACATTCATGTACTGTGTTGGCTACTTCTAAGGATATTTTTTTTGCAAACTGATTTGCGAGGTCTTCAAAGTTTTCTGTGTTAACAAAATTTTTGGATATAACTTCGTCTAAATTATTTGATTTTTTTCCTAATATTGTATTTACTAGTTTCCAGGTTTCTTTGGGGTTCGATTTTGCTTCATAAAATTTTTCTTTATAATACCCTGATTTTGTTTGGTTGATCCGTCTGTTTAATTCGTTTCGGAATTTTTTGAATTCCTTTTCGTATTCTTGGTTTCTCCTATTATTTTTAAATTTTCTGTATAGTCTATCCCTTTCAATACATGCGTTTCTTATATCGTTAGTAATCCATTCATGTTCTGTATTTCTTTTTGTTTTCTTCACTGATATTGTAGACAATTCAATCATTTCATTGTATGTTTGCTTAAAGGTCTCATATATTTCATTAACATCTGTCAAATAATCATGAGACTCCCAATTGAAATTTTCAATCTGTTGTGATAGACTGCGACTTGAGATTTGTTTTTGCTTTTCGTTTTGTGAAAGATCTTCATTGTCATTGACAGCAAGTGAACTATATATTGCATAATGATCAGATATTTTGACTTCAATGACTGCTGATATAATATCATTGTTCTGTACACGAACTAAACAGTGATCTATCAATGTTTGAGTTGTTCTGGTTACTCTTGTATATGACATTATTGTGTTTTTAAGTCCTCTTGAGGATATCATTGAAAGATAATTGCTTACACCAGAGTCGTTTGGGTTTTTTGTATTGATATTCATATCTCCTATGATTATTAATTTCCTTTTTTTATCAATTTTATCAATGTTATCACCTAATTCTTGGGTAAATTGGTTCACTCGTAAGCTGGGTGGTCTATACACAGACATTAAAGTTCCTTCAACATTTCCTCGTTTTATATTTAGAATTATACTCTCGTAAGATACAAATTCTCCTTCAACTACGTCATATGCAATGTTATTCTTTATAAATACTACAATTCCTCCTCCTTTTGTTTTTCTTCTGTTAAAAAATTCTGTATTAAAGCCATCAATTTTGTAGAAACTGTTTTCCTCTGCTCTTATGTTTATTTCTGCTAATACAAATAAATCAATGTGTTGCAGGGTTTCTGTATAATTTAATAAAAATGTATTCCAATTTGTTCTTAGTGATCCAATATTGGTGATCTGTCCCAAATTTGGAAATCCAGTCAAGTCTCCTTACGCACTAAACTGAGATTCTTCGAATCCAATGTGAAATCCGTGCTATTATATGCTTGTGAAACATGGAAAGTCTCGGCCACCATCTTGAGAAAATCGCAGGCTTTTGTGAACCGCTGCTGGCGTCACATCCTTAAAATTCGCTGGCCACAAACAATATCTAACCATGGAATTGTGGCGTAGATCAGGTCAGAGGCGCTTGGACATCGATATCTGAAAGCGCAAATGGCAATGGATTGGTCACACACTGAGGAAACCAAACGATGATATTGCGAAGCAGTCCTTTGAATGGAATCCTCAGGGGTCACGGCCGGTTGGAAGACCAAGAACAACATGGAAATCTACAGTGCTATCGGAAGCTAACTCCCAGAGAAAGACGTGACCACAGTTAAGGTATCTAGCTGCAGATCGTTTTGTTGACGCCCTATGCCCCGTACGGGGTTAGAGGACTTGATGATGATGATGAATACTTTTAAAGTTGAATGATTAGATTTTTAGCGAAAAAAGACGTTTTGATTCAAAACTTATTTTCAAACTGCGAACAATTCTTAAATCGATCATAAGCAATAAAAATTGCTAGAAAACTAAAAGTAGAACAGTTTTTACTTGCGACATATAGGAACTAAAGGGTGTCCCAAAATTAACGCAAGATTTGAATTTGCCGCCATTTGTGCAGTGAAGTGTTGGCAACCCTGAAAAAAAGCAATTTGACAGCTAACAGTATAGGGTTATTAAAAATGGAGCGTTACACGATAGAACAACGTGTCTTCATTATTAAAGAATATTTCAAAAATAGTGAAAGCTTGGCGGCTGATTTTTCGAGCAAAATCATCCTAAGCGATGAAGCACATTTTCATCTTGATGGCTTTGTCAATCGCCAAAATTGCCGCATTTGGGGTTCGGAGAACCCACATGTGATTGTCGAAAAACAAATGCATCCACAACGCGTGACTGTATGGTGTGGATTTTGGGCTGGAGGCATAATTGGGCCATATTTTTTGGAAAATGATGCTGGTCAAGCAGTGACCGTTACTGGTGCTCGATATCGCGACATGATTACACAGTTCTTTCTGCCAAAATTGGATGATATTGATGTGTCCAATATGTGGTTTCAACAAGACGGTGCCACATGTCATACAGCCCGTGAAACAATTCAATTACTGCATGAGACATTTCCAGGTCGTGTACTCTCTCGTTTCGGTGATCAAAATTGGCCTCCTAGATCGTGTGATTTAACACCATTAGACTTCTTTTTATGGGGTTATTTGAAATCACAAGTCTATGTCAACAAGCCCACAACCACCCGTGCATTAAAGGAGGAGATTCAACGCTGCATCAACGAAATTCAGCCACATTTATGCAGAATGGTCATGGAAAATTTCAACAAAAGAGTGCGCATGTGCATGCAAAGCCGTGGAGGCCATTTGTCCGATGTGTTATTCCATACATAACCCTATCCTATGTACTTTACGAGTCAATAAAAATATAAGTATCAAAAGACTAAAAACGGCTTTTTCTGTTTAATTCAAATCTTGCGTTAATTTTGGGACACCCATTATATGGCAAGTTTTGCATTCGTGCAAAATTTCGAACTCGAGATTTTAATCAAACATGATATTACGATGGTAGAGAAGTCGAAAAAAGTGGGTCCGGTCTGTTTTGTCTGTCTGTCCACGCTCCTACAGCCTAAACCTTCGGGTCGATTGAGTTCAAACTTGGAAGTTAAGGTTTTCAGCAGATTAGCGTTAGGCGTTTTTTTTCATTTTTTTTTAAGACCAAAACTAACAGTGGCCCCCATACAATTTTTTTGGTCAAAAAACGAAAATTCGAATTTTCTCAAAAACAAACCGATAGATTTTTTTTAAATTTTCTCTAAAATTTTCTTTTTTAACTTGGCTTCTTTTAATAAGAAAAACATATTTTTGTATTGCTCAGGAAAGGCACCACTCATAGAACCGTTTTTTGTTTTTTAATTTTCTCAGCAACTTATGAACCGATTTCAATAATTTTTTTTTTTGAATAAGCTCTTATATTGCCTTAACAATATTTGATTCTCAAAAGTGCAATTTTTTATTGTTTGGATTTTTAAAAAAATATTGATTTTTTTTTTCAAAATTCTATATCTCAAAAACGGGTCAACATTTTTTTACGAAATTGAAATGTAGAGCGTATATTTACAATCACTAAACAACTGCATACCAAAAATATTTTTAGAACAAAATTTAAAAATTTTATATATAAAAAATTAATTTAAAAAAAAAACCGCTCTAACGATTTTCAAAAAAAATTTTTGAAAAATCAAGGGTTTTTTGATTTATAAAATGGCATCTAAATTTTTGAAGACAAACTTATTTTTCAGGTAAAGTTTTGAATCTTAAAATAGTTTTTTTTTTTTAAATTATTTTAACTGCATTAAATGTAACCCCCTCCCATCTCACCAGATCAAATCCTGTGCGTGAGCCCGAAAGAGCGCATTACATTGACAAAACTTTTATTATATTCAGCCCTATCATGAATTCCATCGTAATCGGAAATTTTTACGAATCCCGAAAAACTGTATCATGAAATCCGTTCGTAGTGGAAAATCTCATACAATTTTGCATTACGAACGGATTGCATGATACAGTTTTTCGGGATTCGTAAAAATTCCGACTACGATGGAATTCATGATAGGGCTGATTACTATCTTTTATCCAAATTAGATAATGCATTTGGTACATATGTATGTATTGTTTATAACTATAACTATTGTAAATACCAATTCATTTCCGGGATGAGTTGTCCTAGGATGAGTTGTGTCTTAGGATGAATCGCGCGGTTTTTTTGACAAATCGAATAGTATTTAAATCTTTGAAGACAAACTTGTTTTAAAGGTATAATTTTAAATCTTATATAGGTGCTTTTTTAAACAGAGTCTTTGCATACAGGAGAAAGTTCGTGCGACCCAGTCGTGCATTTTATTTTAATAACTTTTGATGTTCGTGGTCTACTAAATTTGTCATGTCCAGTTAAATTATCACAGCTACAAACTCCACTAAGTCCCTTCAGTAGCACTGTAGAATTTTAATTCTGATTCACTTCCTAACTAAAAATATCCATTTTCTAGTTTTCTTAAAACAGTCACTTAAAAAAGTGTTATTTTAGCTACACAGTGAACGTATTGTAGCAATGAGCTTTTTTTTATTCAAAAGACCTAAAGAGCTAAACAAAAGTTTTTTAAAATTTTTTTTTTCTTATCTCAAATAAAAAAATATAAATTCTGCAGTGGTTCATAATATGTTGAGAAATTTGAATTCTAACAAAATCTAAAATATGTTTTCATACAAAAGTTCGAACTAAATTCCTTAACAAAACATACGAGTACAAAAAAAGAAAAACTAACTACTTAACTCTTATAACCTGCAGTGTAATATGTACCTATGTATATTTAAAAAGTTTATACTTACGTTTAGTCGTTTATACATTTTACGTTTTCATTAGAATTCATTTAGCATGGTCAAAAAGAGTTTCATCTAACGTAAAGCTATATAAAAGTTTTTCTCAAGCAAAAATATTGACGTTTGTTGAATTTTGAATGTACCTAATATTATGAAATGCTAATTTAACATTTTCAAAACTTGTGTTTTTCAGTGTGGTTAATTCAATTGTTTGGGTAAACACAACCCAAATAATTCTGGGTAAGGTAACGGTACATCGAACATATGTATGTATATCCTTTTCTAACCAACAATAAAAACTCTAATGAAATTTTAATTTTTGCCCAAATCAAGAGAGAAGATGCAAATACGAGCACAGGTACAGTTACCTAACTCCTTATATAAAACATTAGTGTATTTACAAATACCTTTCCAGGACCAGGTGGTGCATTTGACTTTCAGCTTGAATATAAAAATACACATACCAATGGATACTTTCAAAATCAAACATCAGGTCATAATGGCATAAGTTGGTAAGCATAACGTAGTTTTGGTTCTTTTATGTAGGGTTTTGTATTTAAAGTTCTGTATGGGTTTGTTGAATTAAAATCAAAAATTAATTACGTGCTGCAAAAAGTACTTAAGAGGAATTTAATCTTAAATAACTAGGGCATGGCCTCTAGGTACATACATATGTATAGTATATGTAATTTAGTTATTATGAATTAAAAGAACATTTTTAGTTAGTTTGGGGGGTAAAAATATAGAGTTTTAGAAAAAGCGATTTTATTTTGAATTTTGAAACTATTAAAATCCAACACAAAAATGGTAAAAATTGCACAGTAACAATTCGCAGTCATCGATATTTTTCGATTTATTAACGTCCCAAAGGAAGTTATTGTAATCGGTCCGTTTTGTCGAATTGAAAACTTTGACATTTCTCGACGTTTCAAGGTCCATGGAGTCGAAATAAAAGATTTTTTGAGAGATGTCCGTACGTGCGTGCGTGCGTGTGTACGTATGTTTTTACGTCCGTATGTTCGGGAAGTTTTTCTCGTCGTCCATAGCTCACGAACTAGTAAAGATATTAACTTCAAATAAAATCTTGTTATACAGATAATAATTCAGAAAGATGCAAAAAGGACTTTCCAAAAAAATTGAGTGGGTGGTTTTTTTCCCAAAGCAATTTTAAAAAAAGAGGCAGGGATGCGACCCACACTGATAACTTCCCATCCCGTCTATCGATTTGGCTTGCTTAAAAGTTTGTCTAAATGTATCAATTCTTGCCAAATTTGCGTTCTATTTTTTGTAGATTTTATTTTTTTTATGAAAAAACGAACTGTTGGATTTTTATAAAAATATTACTGAATATAAAAAACAATATTTTCTGTGAAATAAAATAAGTTTGAAGCCAATATTTTTAATTTTTGAAAAGCTATTTGAGCCGAAAATCAATTTTTACCAACTTTTATTAATTTTTTTGTTTAGGTTTTTATTTTTTGTAAAAAAACTGTCAGTTCGATTTTTCTCAAAATTTTTCCTAATGTTGAAAACAATATTTCTTATAAGTTAAAATTAGTTAGAAGCCATAATCTCAAATTTTTGAAAAGATATTTAAGTCGAAAATCAATTTTTACCAACTTTTGTTAAATTTTTTTTTCGGTTTTTAATTTCTTGTAAAAAAAGTGTCAATTCTATTTTTTTCAAAATTTTACTGAATGTTGAAAACAACATTTTTTGAAAGATAAAAGTAGTTTAAAGCCAATATCTCAAAGTCTTGAAAAGATATTTGAGTCAAAACTCAAATTTTACCAACTTTTTTTTTATTTTTTTTGGGTTATTATTTTTTGTAAAAAAACTGTCAATTCGATTTTTCTCAAAATTTTATCAGATGTAAAAAACATTATTCTTCATTGCACAAAATTGTTTCGGAAATGAAATCATATTTTAGTCGTAAAATTTTCGAAGTGACAAATTTTTTTTTTCAGTTTTTTTGATTTATAAAAAAAACCGTTAATAGAATTTTTTTTCCAAAAATATAATTGTTTTGTATCACGTTACAATATATAATATAAAATTTAATTCAAGTCTATAGCGTCATTGTTTCATGAGATATTTAGGGTTAACCAAAATTTTCACCTTTTTTTTAAACTGCTATGGTAAAAAAACCACCTACGCAATTTTCTTGAGAGCCCTTTCTGCATCTTTCTGCCTTATTATCTGTATAACAAAATTTATTTGAAGTCGATATCTCTTCTGGTTCTTGAGCTATGGACGACGAAAAAACGTCGCGAACGTACGGACGTACGGACGTACGTACACACGCACGCACAGACATCTTTCTAAAAATCTTTTATTTCGACTCTAGGGACCTTGAAACGTCGAGAAATGTCAAAATTTTCAATTTGTCAAATCGGACCCATTACAATAACTTCCTATGGGAAGTTAATAAGGTAAATATTTTAGTTAAGTTAAAATATCTCACGAACCAATAACTCTAGAGACTTAAATTAAATGTTACATTATGTATTGCAAAAAACGGTTTTCTTATTATTTCTTATAATTTTCACCTCGAACATTTAACAAAAAAAAACAATTTTATCTCGAAAATAGTTTTATACAACAAAGAATAACGTTTTTGATATCTGGTAAAATTTTGAGAACAATCGAATTGACAGTTTTTTTTATAAAAATAAAAACCTAAATAAAAAACATTACTAAAAGTTGGTAAAAATTGATTTTCGACTTAAATATCTTTTCAAATATTTGAGATATTACCTTCAAAAAATAATTTAATCTTATAAAAAATATAGTTTCCAACATTCAGTAAAATCTTAAGATAATCGATTTATTATTAATATTCACAATTTTTTTACAAAAAATAAAAACCTTCAAGAAAACAATGGTAAAAATTTAATTTCGACTCAAATAACTTTTTTAAAATTTAACGTATTGGCGTCAAACTTATTTAATCTTATAAAAACTATTGTTTTCGACATTCAGTAAAATTTTTATAAGAATCCGACAGTCAGTTTTTTTTATACAAATTAAAATCTACAAAAAATAATACGGAAAATTGGTAAAAATTGATGTTCGGTTCTCGATATCTCGTAAATAAATTAAGGTATTGACTTCAAAATGATTTCATTCTGTGATAAATATAAGAAAAAATATAAGAAAAAATTTCGAACTCGAGATTTTAATGTATAAAATTAAAAATATTATTGAAATTTCAGAGGTTACCACTTGGAATACAAATTCGGACAACAAAACACATTTTGACATCATTTATATTATTTTTCGTTTCAAACAACACCCCCAAGTTTTAGGTATTTCTTTTCAAGAAAAAGATAACCTTAACATTTTAGCTTTTCTTTGTTAAAGAATAAAAAAAGAATGGAAACGCACAAACTGTAGAAGTTCTAGTTCTGATACTTAAAATTTTTAAGCACAAGTACAAGTGAATTTTATTCGTTCTTACAAAATTTGAAGTACCAAGGAATTGTACTTGAATAAGAAAGAAATGTAAAAAGAAACCAACTTCACTAAGAAACTCAATCTGGTACTACCTAGAAATGGTTTCATAATTTTAAACCAAACTTTCAACACACCTTAAAGTAGAAACAAAAAATGCAACAATGGTCTATGAAAATTCAAAAAAAAACTTTCTTGCTTTTACTGTGATTTTAACAAAATTTCATATAAAAAATGAATTTTTCATACCCCACAAAGTATGCAAGATATTAACTTAAAATCACTCTGTACAAATAAAAAGAAAATACTGTTTTCTTTTCTCTGTATACTAAAGTGAATAAGGAAACAAAGAAGTGGTGAATATTATTTCTATTATACCATAACGCTCTTTACTCTTTAAAACCAAAATAAAATGCTCCAACCTCAAAATATAAACGAGGAAAAAATATTTTCATGACTATGACGTTTTCTTACTAAATTTGCTGAAAAGTGCTTATCAAGAAAAGAGCTTTCTCTTAAAGATTATACAACAACAAAAAAATGAAACAAAAATCGTAAAGAGGCGTGAAAAAAACTGACTAAGGAGAAGTCTAAAAGAACATTTTTCCATAGAAATTTCTGTGAACGTGAAATGCAGCAAAAGAAATATGGGGAGCGGGTGAATTATTGCAACACAGAACTTGCAGTTGTTTATATTTACACTTAAGAAGCTTATGGTAATAACTGGCTTTGAACAGGAATGGCAGAGCTCTTCTGACAAAAAAAAAAAGAATTTATCAATGAAAATGAGAAAAGTAAATAGTTGTAACTTTTATTTCATTCGTACGAAGTATTGAGTGCACCCGAATGTTTTGAAGGATTGTATTGTACATTTTTCAATAATTTATAAATGATTGTGTCACAATAGAGCCATATAAAAGGTGTCCCAAGTTTATCACTGGATTCAAATAATAAAAAGAGGCTGGGATGCGACCCACACTGATAACTTTCCATCCCGTCAGTCGATTTGTCTTGCTTAAAAGTTTGTCTATATGTATCAACTTTAACCAAATTTGCGTACTATTTTTTGTAGATTTTATTTTTTTTATGAAAAAACGGACTGTTGGATTTTTATAAAAAAACTACTGAATATCGAAAACAATATTTTCTGTGAAATAAAATAAGTTTGAAGCCAATATTTGTAATTTTTGACCAAGTTTTAGCATTGTTTTTTTTAGGTTTTTATTTTTTGTAAGAAAACTGTCAATTCGATTTTTTTCAAAATTTTACTGAATGTTGACAACAATATTTTTTGAAAGATAAAAGTAGATTTAAGCCAATATCTCAAAGTTTTGAAAAGATATTTGAGTCGAAAATCAATTTTTACAAACTTTTATTAATTTTTTTTTAGGTTTTTATTTTTTATAAAAAAAAACTGTCAATTAGATTTTTCTCAAAATTTTATCAAATGTCAAAAACATTATTCTTCGCTGCACAAATTTGTTTTGGAGATGAAATCATATTTTAGTCGTAAAATTTTCGAGGTGACAAATTTTTTTTTTCAGTTTTTTTGATTTATAATAAAAACCGTTAATTGGATTTTTTTCCAAAAATATAATTGTTTTGTATCACGTTACAATATATAATATAAAATTTGATTCAAGTCTCTAGCGTCATTGGTTCATGAGATATTTCGGTTTAACCAAAATTTTCACCTTTTTTTAAACTGCTATGGTAAAAAAAACCACCCACGCAATTTTCTTGAGAGCCCTTTCTGCATCTTTCTGCCTTATTATCTGTATAACAAAATTTATTTGAAGTCGATATCTCTTCTGGTTCTTGAGCTATGGACGACGAAAAAAACATCACGAACTTACGGACGTACGGACGTACGAACGTACGTACGTACGTACACATGCACGCACAGACATCTTTCTAAAAATCTTTTATTTCGACTCTAGGGACCTTGAAACGTCGAGGAATGTCAAAATTTTCAATTTGACAAATCGGACCCATTACAATAACTTCCTATGGGAAGTTAAAAAAGAGTCTTGTTTCAAAGTTGAATTGTTTAAATTAATAATAATATTTTGCATAAGATGAAATAGTTTGATTTCAAAATCAATTTTTGTTAACGATATTTTTAGTCGAAAATCAAATTTTAACAAATTTAATAGCATTTCTTGAATGTTTTTATTTCTTTTATAAACAAATGAAGATTGGATTTAACGAAATTTATCTCAGAATGAAATCATTCTGAAGTCAATACCTTCGTTTATTCACGAGATATCGAGAACCTAACATCAATTTTTACCAACTTTTAGTCATGTTTTATTAGGTTTTTATTTTTTGTAAAAAAAACTTTCTACTATTTCTTATAGATTTTAATTTTTATGAAAAGACCGACTGTTAAATCTTTTCAAACATTTTGTTGAATGTTGAAAACAATATTTTCTATAAGATGAAATTAGTTTAAAGCCTACATCTTTAATTTAAAAAAAAAAATATTCAAGTCAAAAATTAAATTTTACCGCAATTTTTAGTATTTTTTTTTTGGTTTTTATTTTTCGTAAGAAAACTTTCAATTCGATTTTTCTCAACATTTTACGAACGTGCATCTCTCTAAAAATCTTTTATTTAGACTCTAGGGACCTTGAAACATCAATGTCAAAAAATTTTAATTCGATAAATTAGACAGATTACAATAAATCAGTATTAAATCTTTTGAATTTTTTAAAGAATATTTTATCATTTTGATACCATACTAGTTTTTATTGATAAAATAATGGAGGGATTGAGCATTTTCGCAGTAGCCCGTCTATAGAACTCATATTATACATACATCATATTTAAAGAAAATAAAGTCATCGAAACTGGGAAATTGTTTTTCCATACGATAACTTTTGTTTTCCTTCTAATAAGTTGAAAAAATTCTCATTCATTAGTTATGTATAAAAAGGGTATAACAAAATTATTCTGAATTACCAATAAAACATAATACTCATAACATGGTACTATAACAATTGAAATTCTGTGATACATTCATTATTGGTTGAAATTTACGTTGATATGACTTTATTTCTTTTGAATAATTATCAAGCTACTTGCTATCAAAAAAACTTCTACCTGAGCGTCGAACTTGTCGAGTTGTAGAAGCTGAGTAAGGTCAATGATTCTCGGGAATTATTTCTCCAGAAGAGTCCTGAAAGCAAAGGTCGCTCGCCCCTCCCCTTCCCAATCCTTTACCCCCTCCTCCGTCAGATCTGTGCTATTATGCTGGCTGATGTCTCCTCACCCCCTGACTGTATGGTGTATAACTGTCTGTCATGCCTAGTTTCCTTCCTGGGACGCTTATGGCTTAATTGCTGTTCGTCTCTCCTTTCTCAAAACATATCCTTCCCTTAAACTTCCCAATTGGGCTGGATCTAAGGTGTTATACGACCCGTGCCGATGATCAGCCAGGCTGAGGGCCCAATTAAAAAACTAGCTCAGTCGTGAACGGAGTATCCGGATACCTGGCGACCTCCGGATTAACCAGCCTTATCTGTATACACGGATCTCTGTACAGATGGACCACCCCTTATCCGCTACTCGTGGGATTTCAAATGAATAAAACAAAACAAACAAAACAAACAAAACAAAACCAAAAAACAATATCGGCCAGCAGTACGACGGCAAAGTTGTCTGCTGTACCGGCCAGCAGTACGACGGCAAAGTTGTCTGCTGTTCATCCCTCTTCCACTGGTGCTGACATGGCTGTGGACACTCATAGCCCTGTTGTCGCCAGTGGAACATCGGATAATCCGGTAAAATTACCTTCTTCCTGTAGTGAGGCAGTTGTGAAGAACGGCTCCTCTACTACCACTGAGAGTAAACCTCTCAAATCGTCAACACCTCGAGTCGGAGGTAGCAGGGCTGTGATGCCAGGTCCTTCTACCTCCAAAGCAAAGGCTCCTAAAGAAGGTCCTGGGGGAGATGGGCGTAAGCTTAGACCCTCCAAGGCCTACTACAGGGACTTGCGTAATGCTAAGAGGATTCTCCAGACGTTTGGTGAAAAACTAGGCGCTGGAGGAAACTCTCAGCATGACGCTAAGATAGCTTGGGCCCAGAATTTCCTGGCCAAAAATAATATAAAGACCAGCCAAGACTCAACGTCGAAGCGACAAAGGTCCATGGAAGGTAGTGTTCCACTACCCAAACGCCCCAAGGTGCTAAACATCAGCACTTCAATCGACCCTCGCAAGGCAAAAATGTCCTTCAGTGACGTTCTGAAGGATAAAATGGTAGTCGCGATCATCGACAGAAATGATGTAGATGGCACGATCTCTGCCGAAAACTGGACATTGGCCAAAGGTCAGCTGGCCTTCAGTTTTATAGACATTATGTCTGACAATCCGGGACCACCGCCCATCACAAAAGATGGCGGCTGGCATCAGGGACACATCAAGTTGATGGTCTGTGATGATCAGAGGTCGTGCGACCTACTGACGCTGGCGGTCAGCCGACTTGGAGAGGTCTGGCCTGGTGCTAAGCTCGAGGTTGTAGCAAAGGAAGACATTCCTTGCAGACCAAGAGCTCGCATCACGGTTCCGGCCATATTCAAGGAAGCTGACCACGTTCTCAAGGTAATCCGGCTCTCCAATCCAACCCTTCCTACTCACAACTGGAAGGTTGCGAAACTAGAGGACGCAAAGGGACCCTATAAAGGTGCAATTGTGATCATCAATGCAGAGTCCCTTTCTCCTCTGGCGCAATCAAAAGGTGTGATTAGGTTTGGGTTTGATGAAATTACGCTAAGGGTCTACAAAAAAGATGGGGCCGAGGCACAAACCCTTCCCCCTCCCCCACCCACACAAGCGGAAACGGTTACTGAGGTGCCTGGCGCATCGGTCACACTTCCTTCATTGGAAGACGATGCATCTCAGGTACCCCCAGTAGCAGTGGAAGCACCAAACACCGACCAAGGTTTTTCCGCAATGGAGGCCGAGGTCTACGAAAGCGGAGATGAGGACATTCTGTTAGAATCGTCCTCTGATATGGATGACTCCGACATAACTGTGTTGGAGGCTGATCGGGAGAACAGTAGCGAAAATGCTGCGGTTACTCCAGATTAACCTCCAACACTCCATAAAGGCTTCGGCCTCCCTTCTTCTTCGCTTATCCAGCAGCGATGAAGATATCGTCCTGATTCAAGAACCCTGGATTGTTAAATCCATTGTTCGAGGAATCAGGACTCCCAAATACTGCGTGCTGTATGCATCAGGTGAGGATGAACCCAGATCTTGCATATTAGTAAAACGCAGCCTAAATGTATATTTACTCCCTAATTTCAGCGATCGAGATACCACCGCCGCAAGTCTGGAAACAGCCAGAGGAACATTCTGGCTGGCGTCGGCGTATCTTGGCCACGACCATCTTGGCCCTCTCCCGGGAGATACTCTGGAGAGACTGATAGCTGAATCACAAAGGCTCAACATCGGCCTCATCATCGGTAGTGACGCTAACGCCCACCATACAGTATGGGGTAGCACGGATATAAACGACAGAGGTGAGTCTCTTTTCGACTATATTCTTAACACTAACCTACTCGTAAGTAACGTTGGTAATGAGCCAACCTTTATTACTAAAAATCGACAAGAAGTTTTAGATATAACTCTTGTCTCCGAATTCATTAATAATAATATTTTAAACTGGAAGGTATCTAAAGATCATTCCTTTTCTGATCATAGATACATCCAGTTTGACTTTATAAATGAACCACCTTGCCAACCGATCTTTCGAAATCTGAAAAGAACAAATTGGCCAAAATATAAGAGAACGTTAAATAGTTTAATAAAACCTGAACTTTTTAATACTCCCTCCAACATCGAAGATCTTGACGACAAAGTCAATAATCTAACATTAGCCCTAAACAAAGCTCTAGATACTGCATGCCCTCTTATACAAGTAAGAGGTAAAAAGAAGCCACACTGGTGGAACTCAGGGCTGGATCCACTTCGAAAAGAATGCAGAAAACTCTTTAACAGAGCCAAAGCTTCTAGAGACATGTCTGACTGGGACTCATATAAAGAATCACTGAAGATTTATAAAAAAGAACTGAGGAAAACCAAACGATCGTCTTGGAGAAACTTCTGTAACAACGTGGAAGATTGCTCCGAAGAATCCAGGCTGCGCAAAATCCTCTCCAAAAATCCAATCATGCCAAGCTGCTTGAAAAACGCCTCTGGCCTCTGGACCAATTCAAGCGAAGAATCGCTCAACTTGCTACTAGACGTCCACTTTCCTGGTAGCTCTAATATTATTAATAATATTGCATTTAACAATGGTGACAATACTCTACAACCCCCACAAGGTCTAGTCACTAGGGAAAAACTCAAATGGGCTATTAACAGCTTTAAACCATACAAATCTGCTGGTCCGGATGGTGTAATTCCAGCCGAACTGCAAGAAAATGCAAGTTTTCTAATACCCATCCTAGAAAACATCTTCAAGGGTTGCCTTAATTTGGCATACATCCCGATGTCTTGGAGACAAGTTAAAGTTGTCTTTATTCCAAAAGCTGGAAAATCCAGTCACGTTAACCCTAAAGACTTAAGACCCATCAGCTTATCATCATTCCTTCTCAAAACTTTTGAGCGTTTGATCGATATTTACTTAAGGGAAAGTATTGATAAGTCCCTCCTTTCAAAGGCTCAACATGCCTACAACAAAGGGAAATCAGTTGAAACGGCTCTACACAGTATAGTACGTACAATCGAATATTCCCTCCATCATAAAGAGTACACCTTAGTTGCCTTCTTAGACATAGAAGGTGCATTTAACAATGTCGACACATCTGCAATTGCACGTGTATTGACATCTCTGAAGGTAGATAAGTCGATCAGCGAATTGATCAATCAGATGCTGATAAGCAGGATTATCAATTCAAAAATGGGCGATTTTACTACACAAAGGGGTGTCAGCAGAGGTACGCCACAAGGTGGTGTCCTATCCCCTCTCCTCTGGAATTTAGTAATAAATGAATTACTAACTACTCTAGAAAGAGAGGGATACAGAGTGTTTGCCTATGCGGACGATGTTGCTATTGCAATAACGGGTAAACATCCCAATATACTAAAAGAACTCTTACAAAACGCTTTAAATAAGCTCACCAGATGGACTAATCGGTGTGGACTAGGTGTTAACCCTCAAAAAACCGACCTTGTCCTCTTCACAAGGAAATACAAAGTCCCACACATTGACCCTCCCCTCATAAACGGTGTACCACTTAAATTCTCTGATCAAGCAAAATACTTGGGTCTCATTTTAGATAAGAAATTAAGTTGGAAACCTAATATTCAAGAGAGAATAAACAAAGCCACAGTAGCCCTGTTCTCCTGTAAAAAGGCCATTGGTAATAAATGGGGCCTACAGCCCCGAATTACGCACTGGCTATACATCTCGGTCATAAGACCGATCCTTACTCATGGAATAGTGGTATGGTGGACGGCGCTAGATACAGCGACAAATCGCGATAAACTCAGCAAAGTCCAACGAACAGCCTGCCTGTGTATGGGAGGAGCACTTCGCTCCACCCCCTCCGCTTCACTAGATGTTCTGTTCCATCTAATACCGCTGGACTTTTTCAGCAAGCAAACGGCCGCTAATACTGCCATACGGCTTCAGGCCTCCTCTCTGTGGATCAATAATGGAATTGGCCACACCACTATTTTGAACTCGTTCAGAACTATAAATAGTAATATTGACTACACCATACCCCATCCTCAGTTCAACAACTATAGCTTCAAAGTGACTATACCTCCCAGGTCTTCTTGGGAGAATACATCATTTTTGGACGATGGTCCTATAAACTTTTACACAGACGGATCAAAAACGGAGGATGGGGTTGGTGGTGGCGTATACTCAGATAGACTTAACTTAAGTCTCTCCTTTCGTCTACCCGATCATTGTAGCGTGTTCCAAGCTGAAATCCTGGCTATAAAAGAAGTCCTATCCTGGCTTAGAGAAAACGTAATATCAACAAATGATATACGCATCTTCTCGGATAGCCAAGCTGCGTTAAAATCCTTAGACTCTGTCTCTACAAATTCACTAACAGCCCTTAATTGTCGATCATCTCTTACGGAGATGGCTACACAGTTCAACATTCACCTTTTCTGGGTGCCGGGCCATAGAGACATTCCAGGAAATTGCAAAGCTGACGAACTTGCAAAAAGCGGAACAACTTTACCTCTGCTGGCTCACAATGCTAGCATAGGTATCCCCTTAGCTACATGTAAACTCATGCTAAAGCAAGATACCATAGAGAAAACAAACTTCAGGTGGAATAACACCACCACCTGTGTAGCGACTAAACGAATTTGGCCTAATCTTAGCGCCAAGCGCTCAAAACAATTAATCTCTCTGAGTAGATTGCACATTAGCTACGTTATAGGTGTCCTGACTGGGCACTGCTTAATAGGAAGACATGCTATTCGACTTGGAGCCCCTGCAAATGATTTTTGTAGGAGTTGCATGGACGAAGAAGAAGAGGAGACAATCTCTCATCTTCTGTGCACATGCCCTGCCTTATCACAAAGACGTAGAATCCATCTTGGAGACTACTACTTTAACGATACCAGTGATCTAAAAAATTCAGACATTACTTGTCTCCTACGCTTCATTCGAAGCTCCAATTGGTTCAACGAGTTAAGCTGATTAACTGATCCATGTGGTATCACAACGGACCATACTTTGGTCTAAGTGTGTTGGACGTCCCAAACCAACAGCCACTTTAACCTAACCTAACCTAACCTGCTATCAAAAACCATTTTCGAATAAATATTAATTCATAAAATTAGAAAAAAACGTATTTTTCTAAAAAATACACTATAGTACATTTCGCTGCGAAAAAGGTCAGATTTCAAGAGCTCAATTAAAACCAGTCCAAAGAAATGTTTGTAATATGTGTTACAGTTTTCAGGTTCTTTTTAAGATTTACAGGGTTTTTCATTGAATGATTTTTAGTTTTAAATTTAAAAATATCAAAGTGTTAGTCAGTAAGCCTCTCATCGAGGATTCTATGGATAGTTCGCATAAGCTGAATTTGATCAATATGAAAAGAGCTATGTGATATTTACTGTTTAGATGGAAAACTCACATAATCTTAAAGTGAAATAATAACTTCCTATGTGGAACCGGAACTACAGTCTTGTTATAAAACAACAGTGTTGTAAATCTGCAAGTTCAAAACTCAAACGAAAAAGCGTATTTTTTGACAAAACATTGGATGCTCTTTGATTTATTAATGTGAATTTATATTTGGTCTTATCTAAAGATAGCTTTTTGATGGAATTTATATCCATAGCGTGCAGTTCCAACTGCTCAAGAAACCATTGCATGAATTCAAATTTATGTCTAATGTAGCGCAGTCGAATTTTTTACAGGTGTAAGCGCAAGTCATGGGTGCTAAAATTGCCAAGTTATGACAATGGTGGTTATCGAGGGTTTCTTCTTGGACGTCCTAGCATTATTTCATCATTAAGTGAACAAATTGACTCACATTTATTAAGCACACTGCGAATGGTCAAGTAGTTGTGACTATGATGGTTATGATCAATTTTGTCGAAACCAGAACGTCCATTTTTACGTATTGTTCACCGCTTTATCTGTTCATGGAGATAAAGCGAAACAGACTGAGTAAATGACACTAAATTAGAAGTAACATATGCTTAAAGATAATAGTTGTATATTGTTAAAGTTTGAAAGTCTCAATTAAAACACTCTTTAAAATCGATTACTATGTTCTTCTGGCAGATTTCAAAAATCCTGCAGTAAACCATCATAGTTCCAATGCAATGTTATACAACTGTTGATGAAAAAAACTTCAAGTACCACTCTTGGAAATTATGGTCACCAGAGTTTTCAATAATGACAAAACAATAACACGGCCTAATTTTGTCGTATCAGTCATACTGTACTGCCTTGTTAAAAATCGTGACATATTTTAATAGCTATTATAAAAAATGTCAAAGCGATCTGGGGCATCGACTTCACATTATTCATTCCTTAAATAAAATCTCTTCAAATTCGACAATTTTGAAATAAAGTTTACATTAATATTCATTCAATTCATCTTATCCGACAAAATCTCCTAGCATACTAAAATATATACCTATCCAGTACCCACTTAATAGGATAAGAATATTAAATAAAAAATAAATTATACAATTTCATGCTTCAGTCATTTTAACGCCTATATTCCCCACAAATTCAGCATCCAAGTTTAAATTCTATTCTTTTGTCATTACTTCATATTAGTTTCAAACAAAAAAAAAAACAAATAATTTATTAACGCCTTAAAAAGTTATTTCTCATTTTTCTTCAATAGCCGTCAATTCCGATTCAAACCTCTCAAGAACAGCAGGCCAGACTCTCAAAAGCCAGTCAGTCAGTATCGTCCTTTTTGCTCATTTTAACTTAAATTATGTCAAAGTTCAAAAACAAGTCGAAAACGACGATGACAAGAAACGACGCGACGACGACGACGTTATGCCCTGACCAGACCAGTCCACCGAAGGGCGGGTGTGGTGAAATTCAAATCGAAAATAAATTAAAGAACACCCTGGTGATTGTTAATTAAGGAAGGGACTTCTGGCTCAGACGAAAAGCAGCTATGTACATTCGAGATGCCCTATATCCTGTAATGTGCGTAGCGAAGATATAATAGGACAAGAATACAAATTAAAACAGAGTAGGTAGGTACGTACTTACCTAACAACCAAGGACATCACTTGTTCTAGTGAAATCCCACAGCTGTTGCAATGGGATTCCGTACTAAATTTATTGCTGCCCCCCCAAGTACTTAAATACGAACAATACAAACGCGTAATTTCATACCGACTCATTGGAGAGGATCATTACTCCATTATATCCTCATCTTAACAACAACAACCCTTACCTACTCCCTGATTACTTGATTATATGCGGTGGTGGCGGGGGGTGACCATGATAAACGCAGAAACCAAAGAAAAAGAACAATAAAACAATTCCTAATTTTTAGCAAATTGTATAAATTCAAGAAGGATATTCTTACAATATTCTCGTATGAATTTTCGTTGTTGGTGTTGTTTTTCTTTGTGGTGTTGGTGTTGGTGAATCCTTTGTGTAACGAATTCTCAAGTTAGCTAGCTACACCCATATAATTTATTTATTATATTCTTTTCTTGACCAAGTCACAATGGCATCATTTAGTAAAAATGGTTTATTTTTATGTTTTGTTGTTGTTGCTTTTTAATTGGAGGAAAAAAGGAATTTATCAATTCCCGAATGAGCAAATTTCCTGATGTAAATTGGTGTAATTACAATGTGATCAACTTTTATGCTTTTGTGGGCTTGCTTTTGGTTTTGTTTAGTGCGAGAGGGTTGGGGTAGGGTGGATGAGGGTAAAATTGAAATAGAGCGAGTGAAATCATTGAGTGTTCTGCAGGCTTGGGTGTTGTAATTTAAGAACAGAAAATAATTGGTTGATGGTATACTATAGCTAAGGCTGTTATAACATCAGTTAATTTTTTTTTTTTTCGGGGGAGAAAATTTCTGTGGGCAGCATATAATTTGGGACATTCCGTCATCATAACTGTATAATTATGACATTTAAGAGGGACTTTATTTTTAAATATACGAAGAAGGCTTTTTGAGAACTGTTGATTGATGGACAAAATTGGCTGTTTAATTGAAGTAATACAGAACTGTAAACTTATTAGGGAATTTGTTAAAGATTATGTTTAAAGAATGTGGGAGTGACTAGAAATCTTCATTACCAATTTGGTAAATTTTTGATTTTTTTTTTTAAAGAACTATGACGATTGTAAGGAGTGATTAAGTACATAATTTCTTAGGCTTACAATATTTATTGAAGTAAAGTGGATATGGATCGTGATTTTTACTATAATAAAATACTGAATAAGTGTGTTTTTTTCGTATTCCATATTTAAGTACAGTGCGAAATTGCCAAAAAAACGATCCGCAGTAGTCCGGTTTTTATATTTGAAAGTTAATACAGCTGAATATTTGTCAGAATAATTTATCAAATAATTCAAAAAAAAAATAGCGAAATTCAGACCAGCAGGGGTGAAATAAGCTGACACAGTGTGAGCATTAGGAAAAGAGGGAAGGGTTGGATAGGAGGTGTCGGTGTACATTGATTTTAAATTTCTGAACATTGCAATTACAGGGAAAGATAGAGCGTGGCAAGGCGTTCTACATCCGCGTAGTACCTACGGCTAAAAAAAGAATCTCTGTACTTCATAGTACGGCCGAAGTTGGGCTCAAGGGTAAACTGATGGGCATTCCTAGAAGCGCGGGTATTACGGTTAAATTGTTTGAGGGGAGGAATGCAACTGGCTATTTCACTAGAGCATAGTAAAAATGGGTGAGACAAGAAACCCTGCGTCGATGTTCGAGTGACATAAACGAGTTGATGATGTTAATGTCACCAATCATTTTAAAAGCTCTTCTTTGAATACTGTCTTAAATAAGGCTTAAATAAGTTACTGGAGCACCAGCCCAGAGATGAGAGTTATATTCAAGTTTCGGATGTATATAGGTTTTGTAGATTGTAGCCAGATCAGACGGAGAGAAAAATTTCTTGCAACGACTCAAAAAACCTAGACATCTTGCGGCATTTTTAGCGACATCGCGTATGTGATCGCTCCACAAAAGGTTGTTGTTGATGCACATTCCGAGGATGTCGAGATTTTCCGTTTCGTTGATGCAAGTGCCACTCATAGATAGTGGCAAAGAGGATTTATCTCGCTTTAACGATGCAAGAGAGCATTGCGTTTTCGAAGCATTAAATTCCACACGATTTTTTATTCCCCATTGTACAATGCTGTGTAGGTCGGAATTTAATGAGCTAATCATATTTTGCCGTTGCAGTTCCACATTCGAAGAGGAGGATTGTGAGTCTGGAAACGAATATGAAAAGCTAAGAGTGCTATCGTCAGCGAAACAATGTATTAAATTAGAAGTGGCAGACAGGAGATCATTTATAAAAATGAAGAAGAGGGTCGGAGACAAAACGGAGTCCTGGTGCACACCAACATTTATTTTAAGAGTTTCAGACTTGAATCCGTCCATTGAACGGTTCGAAAGAAAATTTCTAATCCAACGAAGAAGAGATTCGTCGATACCGAAAGCACGCATTTTGGATAAGAGAGAAAGATGCCAGACTTTATCAAACGATGTAAAGATTTGTTCCACTGTTCGGTGAGATGAACCATGAGATCACCAGTGGACCTATTGCTATGAAAGCCGTATTGCCGGTCATTAAAAAGTTCCTTCCTCAAGATATTTCTTAAGCTGATAGTTAATCAGCGTTTCCATGACCTTAGAAAGAAGGGAAGTTAGTGCTATCGGTCGGTAATTTGTAGGAGAATAAGACTCGCCTTTTTTTGGGTTTGGCTGAACAAATGCAGTTTTCCAACTACTCGGAACGAGCCCAGAAGAATAGGATAGCTTACGCAGTGGTTTTGCTAGCGTGGAAGAATACCTCTTCAGAATAATAGCGGGGATACCATCTGGGCCAGCGGATTTATGAATGTTGAGATCTTGAAGAACTCTCGCCACAGTTCCAGTACGAAAAAAGATTGGTCCCATAGAATCATTTACGCGTTCAAGAACTGGGGGTGTCATGACACTATCTGGTAAGGTGGAATTTTTGGCGAACTGCCTTGCAAATAAGTTGGCTTTATCAATAGAGCTAATTAAAGGACACAACAACAAGCGAAGGAACCGAGGAAGAGGAAGAATTCCTTATGTTTTTTTACAAATGACCAAAAATTCTTACTGCCTTTGTGACATTGCAGTATTTTTCGCCGTAATTTTTGGTCATGTAGAAATTTGGTCCTTCGAATATTGGCGTTGCAGGCCTTCCTGGCTTGCTTAAACTTTTCCGGTTTTCCTCAGTTGGGTTGGCTTTAAAACACCGGAAGCTTAACTCTTTTTCCTTGATAACCTCTTTGTAGCTCGAATCGAACCATAATTTAACCTTGGGTTTAATACTTTTAATCCTATTCGGGATAAACGTTTCCATTCCCAGATGAATCATGATGGTATTGAAGCGAGCTTGAAGCTCGCCTAAATTCCTTATATACCTGAATCGTGTTGAAATGTGCTTGATTCGCCTCGATCAGGGATCGGAGTCGAATCAAAATTTGTGAAGAAAAACCTGTGTGGAGGAGATGGTCTTACAGATAATGCGTTATGGTCTGTTTATTTGCATGTTTTTGTACAAAAAATATAGTTTTTTTTTAATGAAATTAAAAAAAAAAAATTGCACATGGAGTAGGTAGCATATTCTTATATGGTGCTGAAATATTCAGTTTTTCATTGTTTAACACGAATGAAACTATCTCACATCATCGAAACACCATTTGCATTTTAGAAAGTGCTGTCAAACTTAATCATCACCAAACTTAATATTCTTGTGCGGTGGAAACACTAAACAGATTTATCTAATCTAAACAGAGATAAACCTTTGGTGGAAACATAGCAAAACTTAATTATCTTTTCTATTGTTTTCTCTTGCAAAATAAGCCCAGTGAGTCCATTTTCACTAACAAAACTAAATAATATCAACAATAATAGATTGATTTTTTCTCCAATGGAAAACACACATGATTCCATATGCACAACTACTCAACGAACACAGCCATCGAGATACAAATGCAATATCAATCGTACCAACATTTGAGAACGAAATGACATAAGATGCATTCGAGACTCGTATAAATGTCAAAAACCCATCCATAGTAAGATTCTACTCTAACTTTTATCGGTAGTATTCATACTATGGATATTGTTTTTGTTATTCGTGTAAAATTCTACTACACTATGGATAGACTGCCTCGGATTCTGCTGTACACTTTCACGGACTTCGGACGATCTTGCGTTCCTTGAATGTATGGGTGTTGGCTGATTTTTTACTGAATGGGTTGTTTCAAATTTGGCCACCAAACGTTGAAGAGCCGAATGTGAAGGGCCACCACGTCCACCGTAAAATGGGCGCAATGCGCACAACATTTGCGTTAACGAACACTCATTTTGATAGTAAAATTTTATCATTTTAACGTACTGTTAAATGATGTAACTTGCCATGATGATTTGGCATAAACAACAGAATAATAAAAAAAGATTTGACAGATGTCATCAAAACAAAATTGCTGCCACTGGGCGCAAAAATCTACCCACGCCACCAGTTGAAAAACCCTTTATATCATGCGGTTAGAAGGGACCTACAGCTTATTTTCCAAATACGAAGGTTAATAATTACAGAAAAATTTTGTATTACAAGAGCTACTTTACTCAGTATCCACAATTTCTAGATTTCAATTTTGAAGTTTCGGCATTTATTGTTGCTTTTTAGAAGGCAATAGAAATAATATTCATCACCTCCATTCTTATCTTCAGTTTCTAAAAAAAAAAAATATTTTCTTCTTGTTTTATTTCTCTGTAATAATTTCTTGGAAAATTCACTTTTTATGCGAATTACATATAAATGTCTAAAATGTATTTTTTACAAACAGATAACAAATAATCTTGTGATAGTGAGTACCGTCATAGGATAGGATACTGATAGGATAGGAACACATGTGTACACACAAATACCCAAAGATAGCATGGGGTGGAAATGTGTATTTTATTTTTATCAGTATCTTATCTCATGTTCCTTAGATTTAAGTAGGTATAAATAGTTGTAAGTAGTTTTAGAAAAATTGAGTTGAAATAAAAATACAGAAAAAGTAAGACGTGCTTTTATTTCTTTCCGAAATTATTTTCATTGGTCCTTCGAGCCGGATTGTTAGTAGTGATTGAACCAACGAACAAAAAAAAATATTTTGTTTTGTCAATTGCCAGTGAAAAATTAAGAGTCGAAATAAACATTCACAAGAATTGAGACGTCCCTTTTATTACTCTCCATAAATATTTTCAAGTGGATTCTTAAAACTAGTAAATCTTTGTGTAGAAATAATATATACTTTGTTTTAGGGTAAATTTAAATGAATATTAATTGAAAAAAAAAATAATAATTTTAAAAGTTCTTTTTGTTGTTACGAAATTCCACAATGTTTTAGTTTTAAAAATATTTAAAGGGTTAAATAAAAGAAGTTATTAATATTTTCCGTAATAAATAAGAAACTAAGTTTTTTTTTTAAGTAAAAAAAACTCTCAATTCAAGAGAAATAATTATAGGTACTAATTATAGATAATCAAGTGGTTGGTATGCAGCTTTTTAAAGGTTTCCTGAATGTTTTGAGCAAAATTTGTTAAGAAATGTATTTTAAAAATGAAAAGAACTTTTAATTTCCTTAAAAACTGCTTCTTTTGTTGAGCTAAGACATCTACATAACGTCATAAACAAATGGTATGAATATAAAATTAAATGCACGAACTTGCTCATGTATCCAAAAAGTCTCTTTTAAAATATTTCCTGCATTTTAAGATTTAAAAATTTACCTGCAAAAAACGTTTGTTTCAAAAATTAAAACGACATTAGAGTTCTCAAAAATACCTTAAGTTTTCAATGTTTTTATTTGAAAATTGATAGAGCGTTTTTTTTTTTAATTAATTTTGTATACATAGGTACAATTTATCAATTTTACTTTAAAACAAATCTTCATTCCCATTTTCAAGATGTCGAATTTCGAAAAAAAAAATTGAATACTTTTTTTAAAAATCAAAAATAAAAACAATGACATTTCTGATCACCAAATATTATTCAAATTATATCGGGTGATTTTTTAAGAGCTTGAGAACTTTTTTTTTAAAAAAAACGCATAAAATTTGCAAAATCTCATCGATTCTTTATTTGAAACGTTAGATTGGTCCATGACATTTACTTTTTGAAGATAATTTCATTTAAATGTTGACCGCGGCTGCGTCTTAGGTGGTCCATTCGGAAAGTCCAATTTTGGGTAACTTTTTCGAGCATTTCGGCCGGAATAGCCCGAATTTCTTCGGAAATGTTGTCTTCCAAAGCTGGAATAGTTGCTGGCTTATTTGTGTAGACTTTAGACTTGACGTAGCCCCACAAAAAATAGTCTAAAGGCGTCAAATCGCATGATCTTGGTGGCCAACTTACCGGTCCATTCCTTGAGATGAATTGTTCTCCGAAGTTTTCCCTCAAAATGGCCATAGAATCGCGAGCTGTGTGCGGCATGTAGCGCCATCTTGTTGAAACCACATGTCAACCAAGTTCAGTTCTTCCATTTTTGGCAACAAAAAGTTTGTTAGCATTGAACGATAGCGATCGCCATGCACCGTAACGTTGCGTCCAACAGCATCCAATGATTCCACCAGCGTACAAACCACACCAAACAGTGCATTTTTCGGGATGCATGGGCAGTTCTTGAACGGCTTCTGGTTGCTCTTCACTCCAAATGCGGCAATTTTGCTTATTTACGTAGCCATTCAACCAGAAATGAGCCTCATTGCTGAACAAAATTTGTCGATAAAAAAGCGGATTTTCTGCCAACTTTTCTAGGGCCCATTCACTGAAAATTCGACGTTGTGGCAGATCGTTCGGCTTCAGTTCTTGCACGAGCTGTATTTTATACGGTTTTACACCAAGATCTTTGCGTAAAATCTTCCATGTGGTCGAATAACACAAACCCAATTGCTGCGAACGGCGACGAATCGACATTTCACGGTCTTCAGCAACACTCTCAGAAACAGACGCAATATTCTCTTCTGTACGCACTGTACGCATTCGTGTGGTTGGTTTAATGTCCAATAAAGTAAACTGAGTGCGAAACTTGGTCACAATCGCATTAATTGTTTGCTCACTTGGTCGATTATGTAGACCATAAATCGGACGTAAAGCGCGAAACACATTTCGAACCGAACACTGATTTTGGTAATAAAATTCAATGATTTGCAAGCGTTGCTCGTTAGTAAGTCTATTCATGATGAAATGTCAAAGCATACTGAGCATCTTTCTCTTTGACACCATGTCTGAAATCCCGCGTGATCTGTCAAATACTAATGCATGAAAATCCTAACCTCAAAAAAATCACCCATTATAAGAGCTTGTGCAGTAAATTATTGAAATTGGTTGATTAGTTCTTGGGAAAACTTAAAAAAATAACGGTGCTATGGGGGTACCCTTCTGGAGCAATACAAAAATATTTTTTTTTTACATTGAAAGAAGCCAAATTAATAAATACAAATTTAACGAAAATTAAAATAAAATCTATTTGTTCGTTTTTGAGAAAATTCGAATTTTTGATTTTTGACCAAAAAATGGGGATTTCTGTTATTTTAAGCCTTAAAAAATGAAAGAAACGCCTTTGGGCTGTGGGGCCAGGACAGACAGGCCTGTAGTCTTTCGAATCATAGTAATTTTTGATCCAAATTATATTTTTTTCTTTGAGCCACAAGAAGGTTTCTTTATCATTGAATCGCTTAAGTTTAGGGAAAAAATAATCAAAAAGGATTTCGTAATATACAAATTTCTTTTGTCATATTTTTTTTTGCAAACGAATGAAACGAGGAATACTTTTATTGTCTTATCAAATAAAATATAAAAATATATATGTATTTATCTCAAAGGAAGATATCACTTCAAAATACTATCTTCTAGATTTCAAATAAATAAATAAGTATTAGACTAAAGAACTCGGTATTCTTCTTCTAGAATATCACAATATCAGTTTTAACAGGGAAAACTAAAATTTACTTGTGAAATCGAATCAAAAAATAAAACGCAAAGAAATACGAAAAATCCACCTTAAGAATGATGTTGAAAAGTATCTATATCTGTATTTCGATTGTACGTAGCTTTTTTTCCTGTATTTTCAAGAAACCTACACTCTGTTTTGAAACAGGCAAAAAGATTAATAGTAGCCCAGTTTAAGTATGCAATAAGTTCAGACAATTGAGTCTGCCAGTGCAGTGCATCGAGGACGAGGGGAAAATTCAACAAAGGATCAAGGCATCATGATGATATTTTTGTTGTTGTTGTTTTTATACATATTTCTGTTGAATCCTCGTGATGATGATGGAGGAGAAGATATGCTTTTTCACAAGGATGCTACCACTTTAGATGCCATGGTTAAAGTAAGTATTATATTTTGGCATCAGTGTACTTTTTTGAATGGAAATTGATGATGTGATTGCTATTATGTGGTTAAGGGTAATCGTTTTCAAGATAAAGAGAAAGGTAATAATGTTTTTTCATAGAGTTTTGCCAAACGGAATTATCAATATTATTGAAATAGAAAGCGAACCTATTCTCCAAATTAAAAACAAAGTTGTGGGTCTACCTTTTTGGGGTAGAATTAGCCACTTGTTAAAAAGAATTAATTTAAATCATAACAAATTCGATTAAATACGTTTATTTAACTTTCGATTAAATACGTTTATTTAACTTTTGGTAAGAAAAACTTAAACTTAAGTCGAATTAGGTAAACATTTCTTAACCTTTTTAAAAATTTAGTTTAAGAAATTTTAGTTTGGAATTTTGTATTTCTTTTTCGGGCTTAAAAATAATGTCAAAAATCGACTTAAGATAATTTTTCTTTTCAGTCTAGATTTATCTTGCCTTAGGCTCACATTGAAGGTATTATAATAGTACTATTTTTCATAAGTTACCTTAATAATTTAAATTAATTTATGAAAGTATTTATTTTAGAATTTTATATCTCTATTTTAAATTCCATTGACTGTCTGAATTAACAAAAACAAAACAAAAATGTAACCATCTTTTAGTGACATAATAGTTAGATATGTATCTTATCTCTCTTTGTTTTATATTTTTAATCTTCTTATAAGAGAAGAAAAAAAAAAGAGAAAATACACTAATGAGGCACAAAGTAAAATATACAACGCGAGTTTCCCTATTTTAAAATCAATTTATTTCTTTGTGAATTCATGTTTTCTTCATTTTCCTGATTGCTGTAGGTCCTTTTTGTAGATTTTCTACCATATACTTATATGTATACCCATTACCCAGGCTATATTCCTTGAGCTTAACCAAAGACATCGTACTTTTGTTTTGTTGTAGCTCTTGTTTTCTTCTAGAAAACGGATGTGCTTTGATAACTTGGGTTTGATATGGCTGGCTGGTGTAGGAGATAAAGGAAAAAAAAAAGAAGAAAGAAGGTTTAAATAAAGTCAGCGAAAGAAGTTAATTAGAATTTCAACTGACTTTATTGCATATTTATTTTGTTTTCTTTGTTGGTAAAATAAAATTAAGTGATAAGAAAATAATTATAAGAAAATATCCTTTAAGTAATATATATATATTTTCAAAGATAATAACTTTTCTTAAATTTTGTTATTAATAATAATCATAGAAGGTATTAATCTAAAAGACTATACTTGAGGTTATCCTAAAATATAGTAGTACTTCTATTTTCCACCATTTTTTTTTTAGTAAAGTGTTAGCAACCCCCCTTAAAAAAAGCTATTTGACAGCTGTTAGTTCAAATTTTAAAAAATGTGAGAGTTTTGAGATTTTTAGCTTTTTATCAATATAAAATTGTAGCAAACTGCTAGAACAACGATGTCAACTATTGTTGTTTCACCGTAATTTTAGTTATTCTCCTTACAGATAACAAATTGAATTTAATATTCTGACTAATTCTCAAGTTTACGAAATATTGGTCAGTAATGAAAACAACTCTAGTGAAATACTAAATTTAGAAAAATGTCAAACATTTTATAACTTAAAAAAAAAATCTGGCAAAGCTGAATTATTTGTGCCCAAAATAAAGTGTAGTTTTATTTAAAAAGGTCTAAGGTTTTAAATCATAACAGATCTATGATCAGTACTTTCAAATAATGGTCCACGGTCCACGTAACTTTTCTTGCCAAATTGTGATTATTTTGTTGCCTGTTGTAAACGTAGATCTTTTTCTGTAAACAAAATTGTATAAATTTCAATTTTTAGTAATGGTTTACTTGTAAAATATAAGAAGATGACATCGTTCCTCAAAATTAAACCTCTTATTGAAAAACATAATTCTATCTTTTTTGACAAGATGGATTTATAGTGAAAAATAAGATTAATATATAAAATTGTTGAATTCAAGTAGATTTACTAGGTTTAGATGTCCCAAATTAACATCAGAGTAAAATTTCAGTTTGATTTCTTACAGGGGTTGGTGATGGTGTGTACTCTGAACGACTGAAATTAAGTCTTTTATTCCGCCTTCCCAATCATCTCTAGAATGATTTAGGCGGAACTTTTGGTGATAAAAGAAGTCTTGTCCTGGCTTAAAGAAAACGTTATATCAACATCTGATATCCATATATTCTCAGATAGTCAGGCCGCTATCAAATCTCTGGACTCTGTCTCTACAAATTCTATAACAATCCATAATTGTCCATCATCCCTACTGGAAATGGCACAAACGTTTAATATTCACCTTTGAAGAAGGCAAACACCAGGTGGAACAACATCACCACGTGTCAGGTCACAAAAAACATCTGGCCTACACTAAATTTAAAACGATCAAGGTGCTTGTTATCTCTTAGCAGATCGCATATAAGCTCGGTAATAGGTGTCATAACCGGGCACTGCCTAATAGGAAAGCATGCCACGCGGCTAAGCGTATTCCCAAATGTCTTTTGCAGAAGCTGTATGGACGAAGAACAGGAGGAATCTGTTCTTCACCTTCTCTGTACATGCCGTGCGCCTGCACCAGCTCAAAAACGCAGGAATACCTAGGAGAATTCTTCTATAACGATCTAAATCATATTAGCGTAATCAGCCTGTCACGTTTCGTAAGGGACTCAAACTGGTTTCATTGAGCTTAGGAGAAAGCCTCAAGATTCATGTGGTATCACAATGAGCTACAAAACTGGCCTAAGTGTGTCCAATTCCATCACGGGCAACTACTTTAACCTAACCTAACCTACTTGCCCGAAGTTAAAGTTCTCTTCACTGCTAAGATGTTGAATTTTCTTTTCCTTTTTTTTTCAAGTTGCAGCAAATCTTTTTGAAAAACTTTCCTTAAAACAAAGCAACTCGTTAAAAAAAAGAAACCTTTCTATCACAACAAACTGCAAAATCGAAAAGAAATGACACTTAGAACAACATTTTTTAAATTTTCATTTTCCAAACCACCCACAAAGTCTTCGTCTGCGTCGTTGTAAGTTTCATTTTACAAAAACTTAAAGAAACAAAAACAAATACAAAAACCAACAAACACCATACTCAAGTTGTGTTTCCATCTGCTGCAGATGGATTTTTTCCAATATTCAATTTCGAATTACGAAACACCATGATGTTCTCTATCAACAAACATACAGTGGAACGGTTTGTTATATGAACACTTCATAATATATACTTCTCTTTCTGTACTGCAACTCTATAGGAGAAGCAGAAGCCAAGTCGAGGAAAGAAAATAATTTTCTTAACGGTTTTGCATAAGGTCTATGTTTTTAAAGTCATCTTGTTTTACATATTATAAATAGTTTCAGTTTGTTCATGTTTATTTCGTTTTTTCCAAAGTGTAAGTATATAAATTGTAAATTTAAAGGAAAAGCAATTTCCATTTGGAAAAAGTTATCATTAAGATCATCAAATGCAGCCAACCTACATACGGGTGATTATACAAAAGTTGGGTAACTTTTGAGGATATTTTGTTTACGATAGTTTTTAAATCAAACTTCTATAAATTCGGGTGTATATGATAGCTAATCTAATTAATATATTGTTCGCAATCGGGCCAGTCACTTTTTTGAGTACATTGTAAGATATTTAAAAATTTTAGAATTTGACTGCCAGAGGACTGACGAGTATACACAGTTTTGAAAGTATTATAATGAAATTAAATCAAATTAGTAAAAATTTAATAATGATCACTTAAAATCACTTAGAAACAATTAAAAATAATTATTAATATGTAATACTGGGAGAAAATACTACATCAGTTTTCAAAACAGACTTTTGACTTTTAACGTAACGTTATTCACTTATCTTTTACTACTTTCACATAGTTTTACTAAATATTTCAAAGTAATCAACAAACAATATAAACAAAATCTAACAATATTCATCTTAAAAGTACTTATGATCAAGAAATGAAGAACAATAACAATTTACCTGACACAGGACTGACGCCATAGGACTGACGAAAAAGACGAAATTTGAGATTATAATCTGGACTAATGTTTTTTTTTTTTTTGACGTGACAACGTCTTAAATTAGGTTGCGGCTGGGAGTCACTTATGAAAAAGTGTAACGCCCGGTAACGTTACGATGAGTCACCGAACGAGAGAGAGTCCCGCCGAATGCCTTGCGTCTCTCTCCCACTCAACTATGATCGGTCTGCCGCGCGCGCAGCACTAGAGAATTAGGCGCATTGAATCGGCGCATGCTTGTGTCTCTGTCTTTGTCTTTCTCGAACGTTCTTGGCGTTGGAAAAACAAGAAAGCGTCATAATACAAGTTCACACGTGTGGTTAAAGTATCGTCAGCTGTGTCTGTAGTGAAAATGTGGAGTGCTTAGATTCGTCATTTACAACAACTACAACAATAAAGGTAAATAATTTTACACTGATATTTCATTATCGTAAACTATGATTGATTGATTAATTGTTAGATTGACACAAAAGTTGAGAAACTGAGTTTATAGATTATGTCATACTATTGATAAATGTTGATAGTGTTAAGTAAATTATTAGTTTAAAAAATTTGTGCAATTCTTATTTTCATTCAATTCCTTGTTCCTATTGTGCAATTTAATTATATTCATATCAATAAATATTCTACCGAGAAAAAGACGTTGTCACGTAAAATCTTCGCCCGTAAAACCGACTTTACAGGCAACCATTTTTTTTTTGTAATTTCAAATATCAACAAACTACATTTTAACAAATCAAAGTCTTTTACGAATAAATAAAAATAAACTTTAGATTAACAAAAAAATAACGACTCACCATAAAACTGACGTGTTGACTGGCTAAGCACGTGTATAGACAACAAACTTAACCCAAACTCTGGTACAGTTATGGTGGCCGTCAAATTGTGCGACCCGCAACTAACTTTATTACCAACATTAAAATTCAAAGTGGGATTTGACGTTGATTCGGCGATATTTCGCACGAATTTTAAATTTAAAAAAGAGGCTGAGATGCGACCCACACTGATAACTTCCCATCCCGTCTATCGATTTGTCTTGCTTAAAAGTTTGTCTAAATGTATCAATTCTTACCAAATTTGCGTTCTATTTTTTGTAGATTTTATTTTTTTTTATGAAAAAACGGACTGTTGGATTTTTATAAAAAAATTATTGAATATAAAAAACAATATTTTCTTTGAAATAAAATAAGTTTGAAGCCAATATTTTTAATTTTTGAAAAGCTATTTGAGCCGAAAATCAATTTTTAATTTTTTTGTTTAGGTTTTTATTTTTTGTAAAAAAACTGTCAATTCGATTTTTCTCAAAATTTTTCCTAATGTTGAAAACAATATTTCTTATAAGTTAAAATTAGTTAGAAGCCATAATCTTAAATTTTTAAAAAGATATTTAAGTCGAAAATCAACTTTTACCAACTTTTGTTAAATTTTTTTTTCGGTTTTTAATTTTTTGTAAAAAAACTGTCAATTCTATTTTTTTTCAAAATTTTACTGAATGTTGAAAACAATAATTTTTGAAAGATAAAAGTAGTTTAAAGCCAAAATCTCAAAGTCTTGAAAAGATATTTGAGTCAAAACTCAATTTTTACCACCTTTTATAATTTTTTTTAGGTTATTATTTTTTGTAAAAAAACTGTCAATTCGATTTTTCTCAAAATTTTATCAGATGTCAAAAACATTATTCTTCGTTGCACAAAATTGTTTTGGAGATGAAATCATATTTTAGTCGTAAAATTTTCGAAGTGACAAATTTTTTTTTTCAGTTTTTTTGATTTATAAAAAAAACCCTTAATTGAATTTTTTTCCAAAAATATAATTGTTTTGTATCATGTTACAATATATAACATACAATTTAATTCAAGTCTCTAGCGTCATTGGTTCATGAGATACATATTTAGGGTTAACCAAAATTTTCACCTTTTTTTTAAACTGCTATGGCAAAAAACCACCCACGCAATTTTCTTGAGAGCCCTTTCTGCATCTTTCTGCCTTATTATCTGTATAACAAAATTTATTTAAAGTCGATATCTCTTCTGGTTCTTGAGCTATGGACGACGAAAAAACCGTCGCGAACGTACGGACGTACGGACGTACGGACGGACGTACGGACGTACAGACGTACGGACGTACGTACACACGCACGCACAGACATCTTTCTAAAAATCTTTTATTTCGACTCTAGGGACCTTGAAACGTCGAGAAATGTCAAAATTTTCAATTTGTCAAATCGGACCCATTACAATAACTTCCTATGAAAAGTTAATAACACACAAAAAACTGACGAATAAAACTGAACACAAAATTTCTTATTTTTTTAAATAAAGTGGAGAACACTGCATTATGAAAGTTGTAGTATATATTAAACTATATACATCGCAGATTGTATTAATTTAATAAGTTTTCTCAAATCAATGATAATGTTCAATAGACAGTCACTTAATGGTTGGTTTTCAGGGTTGTGACATGCCAGAGGACTGACGTTTTAAGAACTAATTGTGTTTTTTTAATAACTTGTATTCAAAATGAAGAACTGAAATTGGGTGACTAAATAAAGGTCTTTCCATTGTTTTAAAATAAATTGCAATCTCAATAAAATATAATCAGACTTTGTATATATTGGTTGATGACATCGAGTTACCCAACTTTTGTATAATCATCCATACATAGATCCTAGATGCTAAAATTCTGATTTTGCATTAAATAAAATTTAGAGATTCAAATAAATATCTATACCTACCTAAAAAATATCATTGCAAATGAAAAATTGTAAATAATCCTTTAAACTGTTTTATGTCCGATTTATATTACGTTATTGTAGAATTGTAGATGAAACATCAAGTTCATTACCTACAACTTTTACACTGAGCCGTAAATAAGAATTTTCAATGACAGAAAAAGAGAGAAAGCTTGTTTGATACTTTTCAATTATCTACATCGACAGGTGTATTCCACAGGATCTCTTTTCTGTAGATAAGTAAACTTGTTTCTCTAGAACATTAAATATAAAGTAATCAACAGTGTCGTATATATTTGATCTCATTAATTGAAACGTCTGTCTTATGTAATCTGACTGTTTGACTGACTTTTTATAATTGTGTTCATCAAATCAGTGAAATCTTTAATAAAGACTCAATTTAATTTTGAACCAAGTATATTTTAAAAGAATTTTGTTCCCAATCAATTCTCTGAAATTTAATAATTTTGTTGTGAAAAAATGTTGATGTGTTTTTATTTAGTTATAAATTAAAGAAAATATGAAACTATTTTAAATATATTTAAGAAAAAAAAAAGCATTTCGTGAGTCCTTGACAAAAAAATGGCTTAAGAAAACAAATTATAAAACGAAGAGTAATTCTTAATGAAGAAATTTTTATTAAAAATTGTTCAAAGTTCTTAAATTAAAAATCAACGGATTTAAAAAGGGTAGTTTGATTTTTGAAATGCCATCTTGTATATTAATATTTTTTCTCAATATTATGTTTTGTATGAAGTCTTCCTTTTTTATTTGGAATTTGCTCACTGTACACATTCACTGATGAATTGGTAAAGTACAAAGATGAGGTAATTTTCAATATATGTTGACAATTATAACCGATTCTACAGTCTATCTTAGCCTCCTGCTATTTTGAAATGTTTATATCCATTTTTAACTTCCCATAGGAAGTTATTGTAATGGGTCCGATTTGTCAAATTGAAAATTTTGACATTTCTCGACGTTTCAAGGTCCCTAGAGTCGAAATAAAAGATTTTTAGAAAGATGTCTGTGCGTACGTGTGTACGAACGTTCGTACATCCGTATGTCCGTATGTCCGTATGTCCGTATGTCCGTATGTCCGTACGTCCGGTCCGTACGTTCGGGACGTTTTTTTCGTCGTCCATAACTCAAGAACCAGTACAGATATCGACTTCAAATAAATTTTGTTATACAGAAAATAAGTCAGAAAGATGCAGAAAGAGCTCTCGAGAAAATTGCGTTTGTGGTTTTTTTACCATAACAGTTTAAAAAAAAGGTGAAAATGTTGGTTAAACCTAAATATCTCACGAACCAATAACGCTAGAGACTTGAATTAAATTTTATATTATACATTGTAACGTGATACAAAACTAGTACATTTTTGGAAAAAAATACAATAAACGGTTTTTTTATAAATCAAAAAAACTGAAAAAAAAAACAATTGTCACCTCGAAAATTTTACGACTAAAATATGATTTCATCTCCAAAACAATTTTGTGCAATGAAGAATGATGTTTTTGTCGTCTGATAAAATTTTGAGAAAAATCTAATTGACAGTTATGGTGGTGCCTTTATTCTTTTCCCACCATGTCCTCGCCATATACATTAGGAATGTTGCTTATCAGCTCTTACCACAATATGGTCTTTGCACCAATTACTTTTTTAATTATATGTGGTTTAAATTCTCCGTAAATAAGCAAATCATTCACTACTGCTTCCTTCATCGAAGCCCAAATTTAGACAGAGTATCAACTTCTCGTGAATTTGATGCTTTGTCTGACTCCATTCAAAGAATTGTTTCGTCCTATCCTCGCACTGAAATCGTTGTTACGGGCGATTTCAATGTACACAATTCTTCATGACTTCAACATTCAGGCCAGACAACACCAGATGGAGTGTGTGCAGAAATCTTCGCTGAGTTGAACCACCTAACTCAGCTGGTCAACGAGCCCACCCGAATATCGGACGTTGAAGGTCGAGCAGAAAACACTCTTGACTTGTTTCTTACCTCTGACCCTGATAAGTACACTGTTAGTGTTCTATCTCCTCTAGGCACATCTGACCATTGTGTTATATCAGCAAATTTCTCGTGTCAAAAATGTTCAGTTAAAGAAAGAGCTCCTAAGAGAACCGTTTGGCAATACGAGAAAGCCAACTGGGACGGTCTCAATAATTACTTCAGAATCTTTAACTGGTCACTTTGCTTCCTCGATAGTGACTTTGACGCCAGCGGTGATATGATCACAAGTTTAATTCTGCTGGGAATGAGAACTTTTATACCGAATAGGGTTAAAAGTATCAGACCTAAGGAAAACGCATGGTTTGATGCGAGCTGTAAAGAGGTTATTAGGGCCAAAGAGGTAAGTTTCCGTTGCTCTAAAGCCAACCGTACTGAGGAAAGCTGGAAAAAGCTAAAATAAGCCAGGAAGGCCTGCAACGCCCATATTCGACGGACCAAATTTTTACATGACCAAAAATTACGGCCAAAAATACTGCAATGTCCCAAAGGCAGTAACAATGGTTGGTCATTTGTAAAAAACATGAGGAATTCTTCCTCTTCCTCGGTTACTACGCTCTTTGTCAATGACACTCCATTTGTTAGCTCTTTAGAGAAAGCTAATCTCTTTGCTAGGCAGTTCGCCGCCAATTCTACGCTGCCAGTGAGTGTTATGACTCCGCCTGTACTTGAGCGAGTTACTGATTCTATGGGACCAATATTTTTTCGTACTCGTACTGTAGCGAGAATCCTAAAAGATCTTAACACACACAAATCCGCTGGTCCGGATGGTATCCCCGCTATTGTTCTAAAGAGGTGTTTTTCAACGCTGGCAAAACCACTGCGTACGCTTTTTCATCTGTCCTACTCCTGAGGTCTCGTTCCGAGCGGATAGAAAACTGCATTTGTCCAGCCTATTCCCAAAAAAAGGCGAATCTTCTTCACCCTCTAATTATCGACCGATTACACTTACGTCCCTTCTTTCCAAGGTCATGGAAACGCTGGTAAATTATCAGCTTAAGAAATATCTCGAAGACCGAGAGCTTATTATTGACCGGCAGTACGGCTTTCCCAGCAATAGGTCCACTGGTGATCTCATGGTTCATCTCACCGAACAGTGGAGCAAATGTTTACATCGCTTTGGAGAAAGTAAGATTATTGCACTTGATATTTCAAAAGCATTTGATAGGGTTTGGCATCAGGCTCTCTTATCGAAAATGCGTGCTTTCGGTTTTCATGAATCCCTGCTTCATTGGATTAGTAATTAACTTTCGGATCGTTCAATACAAGTAGTATTGGATGGATTCAAGTCTGAAAACCATAAAATAAATGCTGGTGTGCCCTAGGGCTCTGTTCTATCTCCAACACTCTTTCTCATTTTTATTAATGATCTCCTGTCTGCAACATCTAATCCAATACATTATTTCGCTGACGATAGTACTCTTAGCTTTTCATATTCGTTTTCAGACTCACATCTCTCTTCTTCGGATGTGGAACTGCAACGAAAAAATATGATAAGCTCATTAAATTCCGACCTGAACAGCATTGTTCAATGGGGATTAAAAAACCGCGTGGAATTTAATGCTTCGAAAACGCAATGCTGTCTTGTATCGTTAAAGCGAGATATACCCCCATTGCCATTATCCATGGATGGCACTTGCATCAATGAGACTGAACACCTCGATATTCTTGGTATGTGTGTCACCAACCGCCTCTTGTGGAATAATCACATACGCGATGTCGCGAAAAATGCCGCAAGGTGTTTGGGTTTCCTTAGGCGATGCAAGAAATATTTCACCCCTTCTGATCTGGTTGTTATCTACAAGAATTACATACGTCCAAAGCTTGAGTAGAACCCCCATCTCTGGGCTGGTGCTCCTGCAACTTATTTAAGCCTCTTGGATAGTATTGAACGTAGAGCATTTAAATTGATAGATGATAATATCATCATAAGTTCATTTACTTCGCTTGAACATCGTCGTAAGGTCTCTTGTCTGACCCTTTTTACCGTTATTTTAACGGCTTATGCTCTAGTGAAATATTCAGTTGCATTCCTCTCCTTAAACAGTTCAACCGTAATACTCGCGCTTCTAGGAATGCCCATCAGTATACCCTCGACCCCAACTTCGGCCGTACTGTCAAATACAGAGATTCGTTCTTTAGCCGTACTACCCGAATGTGGAATGCCTTACCACACTCTGTCTTTCCTAGTCATTGCAATATTCAGGAATTCAAAACTAATGTGCACCGACATCTCCTTTTAAACCATCTCTCCTCTTCCTAGTGCTCACACTGTGCATCTGCATAATAAGGGGAGTAATATCCCCTTGAGAGTGTGCTTAATATAAAAAAAACATTACTCAAAGTTGGTAAAAATTGAATTTCGATTCAAAAACCTTTTCAAAAACTTGTGATAATGGCTTTTAACTAATTTTAACTTATAAGAAATATTATTTTCAACATTAGGAAAAATTTTGAGAAAAATCGAATTGACAGTTTTTTTTACAAAAAATAAAGACCTAAAAAAAAAAAGTATAAAAGTTAGTAACAATTGTTTTTGACGTTAATATCTTTTCAAAACTTTGAGACATTGGCTTCAAACTAATTTTATCTTATAAGAAATATTTTTTTTAACATTCGATAAAATTTTGAGAAAAAAATTTACTTTCGACTCAAATAGCTTTTCAAAAATTAAAAAATTAAATAAATCAAAATTATTTTATTTCACAGAAAATATTATTTTCGATATTCAATAAAATAAAATTTACAAAAAATAGTACGCAAATTTGGTAAAAATTGATACATATAGACAAACTTTTAAGCAAGACAAATCGACAGACGGGATGGGAAGTTATCAGTGTGGGTCGCATTCCAGCCTCTTTTTTAATATTTTATATCGCCTATCTTTTAAATTTCACACGTTTTTCGATAACTTTAACGTGATTAAAAAATATCTAGCTGTTTTTCCATGGAATGGTTTAAATGCCATTATGATGACATAATACCATTTTATGCAGTGCATAGAGTTGCCTACAAGAAATCCACATTTCTCATAAAAATGAATTCGATTCTATCAATTTTATATGACAATCAGATTTCTTGGTAAAAGATAAACGTTATACAAAACCGAAACATGACCAAAGTATTACACTACTCAATAATGCTCTGCTCATGGTCATCAAGTAAATAGTTAAAGTCATTATTAAAGGTCTTGCTTGTTCAATGTTCAATACTCCAGAGAATATATTCCTTCAGGCAGCAATTTATCTTAATTTCTGGCAAACCATGCATTGCCTTAACCTCTAGAAACCAAAATCTGGCTATAGAAATATCACAGTAAAATAAGAATTTAATTGAAAGTTGAACTGAAATAAAAAATTGTTTTCCTTAGAGGATTCTTGTTGACCAAGAAAAAAATATATACATTGGTACTCATACATATACAAAAACAAAATAAACATATTTTCGAATAAAAAAGGATGTCCTTGTCAATTTTTCTTACTATCGTCTCGAACTGTAGGTAGGCACATGTATTGTATATATGTAAAAGAATTCCTATAACCTACATACATACATAATGTATATGGAAGTAAGTAGTTTTTTTTTGTATTTATGTATGTAGGTAGGTTTATTGTTGATGACTCTATTCACCACCTTAAACTAGCAAACAATGGGTCTTCAGAATTTATTGATTGAATCTTAGTAACCTTCGATACCTTGTATACAAATATGTGTAACATTTTTTTTTGTGGCCTTATTCTAGAGACTGTTTATTTGCAATTCAATATATGTGGTTAATAATTTTATGTTGCCAGTCTTTTCCTGCTTATTTTGTAGTTTTTTTTAAATTATTTTTATTTTTTTACTCAAGGCATTATAAATTTACCTTTTTGTTGGTACATTGAATTCTTTTTTTATGTTTATAATTATTAGAGTTTATTGGAATTGTGTTTGAGTTTATTTAAGTCCTATTTCCTATGGACATATTTCTTTTATAGAACAAAAAACCAATACAATTTACAAATGGCAATCCTGAATCTATGAATCTGTTACAACTGTCATGTCATGACAATTTAAGTTCTATGTCAAGTTTGGAATTCTAATGGAGGAGGTTTACAAAATTCACCTCTATAGATGCACAGTACATAAAGTCTTCTTAAATTGTATACAAAAAGATCACTTATCCTTTATATTGTTCGAATATACAATGACATACTTATATTCAACATCTCACTCAGGATATGAACTCGTACACCATTCAAGGATAATAAATTGCACTAACTTTGAACTGCAACAGCACTTTACCCAGAGTTTTTGTTATACATCTACATTCACATCATCATCGATAGTGAATGTAAGGAGGCTTGGTTGGTGGTTGGTGAGGTGGAGTGAAGGTTGCATATATACAAGATGCAGAGGACACCCCCAATCTTATGAACCCATTACAATGCCAGAAGCTTCGTTGTAGCCACATATATGAGTACAGCTATATTATGAAAAATACGACAGTGATGACGGTAACAAGGACGAATCTGACGACGACGTGGATGAAGGAGTCCGTGTGAAGACAAAAATATGTAACCATCGCATGACAAAAAAATAACAAACCAATATAACGATAACGATGACTATGACGATGACGACGAGGGAAATTACGTTAAGGATACTTTTATTTTTTGCTATTGTTTTTGCATGGAAATTGAAAATTGATTTAATTGTTTTATTTCCTTGTTTGTATAGAATTTGAGAAAACAATACGATACAAAGCATCACAGAGACAAAGGATGAAATTTTTCCTTTCTGTGATGATACAATTTTTATTTTTTGTAGAATTATTATTGGCTGCAAATTATGATGTTGTTTATTATCGAAAAGTAATACTTAATACAATTGTCTTGTTAAGATGATTTTGAAGTTTCTGTTTCAGACAAAATTTGCATTTGATTAAGGAAAAAAGAAGGTTCAGTATAGTTAATACAAAAGAGATCTATAGAAAGAAAACTCTTATTATCAGGAAGAAGAGAATTAAAGATAGAAACAAATTATTGTAATTAAATTGAAAATTCTCTATGAACATAATGTAGGTCTATTATTTTGTATCTTTTTAAAAATTCTATTCTGTTAATCAAAATAGTTCAAACTTTTACATAAAAGTTCACAGAGTACAAATTTTAAACATTTTGATCTTAAAATTAAATAAGTAGGTACAAACAATTAAAACAATATAAAGGCAAAGTAAAATTATTTATTGAAGTTGAAAAAAAAGGGGTTGGGATGCGACCCCCACTGATAACTTCAAATCCCATTTGTGGATTTGTCTTGCTTAATAGGTTTGAAAGTTTTCGTGTTTTGTTAAGAAAGGTGTCATTTGAATTATTTAAACAAACATTTAAATTACCAACAATATTGTGATTTAATTTTTAAATCTATTATATTTAAAGAGATTTTTAGTCGAAAACCAATTTTTACCAATTTTAATAGCATTTCTTATAAGTTTTTATTTCTCATTATAAACAAATACAAATTGAATGAATAACAAATAGAAGTCAATATCTTCTATTATTCACGCGATATCGAAAACCGAACGTCAATTTTTACCAATTTTGTGTACTATTTTTTGTGGATTTTAATTTTGTATGAAAAAACCGACAGTTGGGTTTTTATAAAAAATTTACTGAATGTCAAAAACAATATTTTCTGTGAGGTAAAATTGTTTGAAGCCAATGTTTTTCATTTTGAAAAGATATTTGAGCCGAAAGTAAATTCTTACCAAGTTTTGGTATAGTTTTTATGGGTTTTTATTTTTTGTTAAAAAAAAACTGTCAAATACATTTTTCTCAAACTTTTAGTAAATGTTGAAAACAATATTTCATATAAGATAAAAATAGCCAATATCTCAAAGTTTTGAAAAGATATTTAAGTCGAAAATCAATTTTTACCAATTATTTTTATTAATTTTTTTTTAGGTTTTTATTTTTTTGTAAAAAAACTGTCAATTCGATTTTCCTCAAAACTTTACTGAATGTTGAAAGCAATATTTCTTATAAGATAAAATTAGTTTTAAGCCATAATTTCAAATTTTTGAAAATATATTTGAAATAAATTGAAATAAATTTTGTTATACAGATAATAAGGCAGAAAGATGCAGAAAGGGCTCTCAAGAAAATTGCGTGGGTGGTTTTTTTTACTATAGCAGTGTAAAAAAAAGGTGAAAATTTTGGTTAAACCTAAATATCTCATGAACCATTGACGCTAGAGATTTGAACTAAATTTTAGATTATATATTGTAACGTGATACAAAACAAGTATATTTTTGGAAAAAAATCCAATTAACGGTTTTTTTTATAAATAAAAAAACTGAAAAACAATATTACTTACCTCGAAAAATAAAAAAAAAAAACAGCTTTAATTCCAAAACAATTTCGTGCAACGAAGAATAATATTTTACCATCTGGTAAAATTTTGAGAAAATCGAATTGAAAATTTTTTTATAAAAAATAAAAAAAAACCTATAAAAAACATTACTCTAAGTTGGTAAAAATTGATCTTCGACTCAAATATTTTTTCAAAAATTTGAGATTATGGCTTAAAACTACATTTATCTTATATGAAATATTGTTTTCAACATTTGGAAAAATTTTGAGAAAAATCAAATTGACATCTGTCGATTTGTCTTGCTTAAAAGTTTGTCTATTGTATCAATTTTTACCAAATTTGCGTACTATTTTTTGTAGATTTTATTTTTTTATGAAAAAACGGACCGTTGGATTTTTATAAAAAATTACTGAATATCGAAAACAATATTTTCTGTGAAATAAAATAAGTTTGAAGACAATATTTTTAATTTTTGAAAAGCTATTTGAGTCGAAAGTAAATTTTTACCAAGTTTTAGTATTGTTTTTTTGTTAGGTTTTTATTTTTTGTAAAAAAACTGTCAATTAGATTTTTATCAAAATTTTACTGAATGTTGAAAACAATTTTTTTTAAAACATAAAAGCCAATATCTCAAAGTTTTGAAAAGATATTTGCGCCGAAAATCAATTGTTACCAACTTTTGTTAAATTTTCTTTTAAGTTTTTATTTTTTGTAAAAAAAACTGTCAATTCGATTTTTCTCAAAATTTTACTGCATGTTGACAACATTATTTTTCAAAAGATAAAAGTAGTTAAAACCCAATATCTCAAATTTTTAAAAAGATATTTGAGTCGAAAATCAATTTTTACCAACTTTTATTAATTTTTTTGTTTAGGTTTTTATTTTTTGTAAAAAAAACTGTCAATTCGATTTTTCTCAAAATTTTTCCGAATGTTGAAAACAATAATTCTTATAAGTTAAAATTCGTTGGAAGCCACAATCTCAAAATTTTTGAAAAGATATTTGAGTCGAAAATCAATTTTAACCAACTTTTGTTAAATTTTCTTTTAAGATTTTATTTTGTGTAAGAAAACTATCAATTCGATTTTTTTAAAAATTTTACTGAATGTTGACAACAATATTTTCTGAAAGATAAAAGTAGCTTAAAGCCAATATCTCAAAATTTTGAAAAGATATTTGAGTCGAAAATCAATTCTTACCAACTTTTATTAATTTGTTTTTAGGTTTTTATTTTTTGTAAAAAAACTGTGAATTCGATTTTTCTCAAAATTTTATCAGATGTCAAAAACATTATTCTTCATTGCACAAAATTGTTTTGGAGATGAAATCATATTTTGGTCGTAAAATTTTCGAGGTGACAAATTTTTTTTCCAGTTTTTTTGATTTATAAAAAAACCGTTAATTGGATTTTTTTACAAAAATATAAATGTTTGTATCACGTTACAATATATAATATAAAATTTAATTCAAGTCTCTAGCGTCATTGGTTCATGAGATATTTAGGTTTAACCAAAATTTTCACTTTTTTTGAAGTGCTATGGTAAAAAAACCACCCACGCAATTTTCTTGAGAGCCCTTTCTGCATCTTTCTTTCTTATTATCTGTATAACAAAATTTATTTGAAGTCGATATCTCTTCTGGTTCTTGAGTTATGGAAGACGAAAAAAACGTCGCGAACGTACAGACGTACGGACGTACGAACGTACACACACACGCACGCACAGTCATCTTTCTAAAAGTCTTTTATTTCGACTCTAGGGGCCTTGAAACGTCGAGAAATGTCAAAATTTTCAATTTGACAAATCGGACCCGTTACAATAACTTCCTATGGGAAGTTAAAAATTAATTGATTAAAAATTAAAATTGGAAGTTAAAAATTAATTGATTAAAAATTAAAATTGGAATTTTTTTTGACGAAATTCCTACGAATTTTTTTTGAGGAAATTCCTACAAATTTTTAATATTATAAAAGAATTTTATAATTCTATTAGAATTTTTGTAAAATAAATAAATTTAACTCGACGCGAAATAAAAAAGTGCACATTCGCCTCAGTGTACCACTATGTTAGTTTTGTCATATTGTGACCAAATGGGGCATTGACAAAATGTTTATATAATTTTATATGAAGTCTTAATGTGTTCTTTATCATTAGCTAACTTCACTTCAATTGCTCATTTCACCACATTCCCAGAAAAGAAATTTTCAATACACTCTAGCCATAAAAATAATAATACTTAATAATTTGTTTCACAAAAAAAATGATATAGAAGTAAAAATATTAGAACCTATCAATTCAAATTATTGCTCCTACGGCGTTGACTGTGGGCAACGTTTATAGTTCTTCAAGGAATTAATTTAATAATTCTAAAACTTTCGGTTAAATTCTCCTTTTATCTACAAGACTATATTTATTGAAACTGAATTCAGGACATTCTGTCCAAGCACATACATGTTAAATAAAATGACAGAAATCCAAACTTAATGTTACAATAACTTCTATGTTATTAATTATACTCGCATGTGAATCAGTTTGGAACGATAAATAGAACAGAAGGTTACATTTTAAAAGCTAAGTCGTCCTACCTGTTGGTCACTGCATCCCTATAATGTTATATTTACCCACAAATCTCTAAATCAATTATATTTAATTGTATCTAACTTATTTGATGTAAGTAAGAGAACTTCTTTACATTCTCTTTGTATGTTATCTAAGTACTCGTAAATAGCCCCTGATTGGCATCGTTTGGGGCAATATAGTTCTACAAAAAGCTCTGGTTGCGATAGGAATAGATCCTTTCCATGGATAGCATGGACAACTTTGCAATTTTCAATATTTTGTATACGGAAATAGACAAACACAATGAAACCTAAAAGAAGTTTGATTCCTTTTCGAATCTTAATAATTACGAATATGAATATGTTCAATAGTATCAATTGCCTTACTTTTGTGTCTTCATCAGAGTCCGTAAAGAGTTTGTTGTATGTGAATTTCTTTGTTAGCCTGGAGACGATTCGATTCTAGTTTTCACTTCCAGACTGTACGGAGTGTGGTTATATTTTCATACAAATAATTAAGGGGTAAATAAGCAATTGAATCTCTAGACATTGAGTGTAATTATTCTTGTACCATTATATTTCTTTTACCATTCTTCTCAAAATGTCTGATGTTGTTTTTAATTTAAACTGCAAATTTGAATGTTCTTCACTTGGAATCAAAAACTAAATGGATCTCTTTAAGGGTTTATTGCTTTACATACATTCTTGTTGTTCTTTAATTTTTAAGGATATTCGTTTACTTTAAGAAGAAGAAAATTTGCCTGATATGCTTTAAAAGGTAAATGATGTTGTAATTTCTTGAGAAAACTGAAATATTTCTGTATTTTGTATAATTTGTTTAACCTTCGTCAATCAAATTTATCACACAGCTTTTTTAAGGATAAAAAGATTATTTTGCTTTTGTTGTGATCTCTTGTGATCACACAAATTATTCTGTTCAAAAGAGAAAATAAATTATTAAGAAATGCAGTATATTTAATTCACGTGTTTTATTGCGTCTAGCTGGTACAAAGGTTCAGATTAAAAAGAAAGAATAAGAAGTAAGAAGTAAGAATGAATGAAAAGTGATATAAATGTCAAAATATGGATAATATGTAATAATTATGGCGTTGCCAACAGCTTTCAAACCATTAATGGAGGAAAATTAAATGTAAATATTTTTACTTGTCACTTATAGGAACTACGTGGCAAGTATGACATTCTTAAAGGTATTAAACTCTACATTTATTCAACATGACATTAAGATTGTAATGTCCTCGCCTTTATATTTGGGCGATTTAGTTCAAACTTCAAAATTAAGATTTTAGGTGTTATATTTTGAATTTTTAAGACCAAAAATAACAGTAGTCGAAAATTTTAATTTTCTTAAAAACGGTCCGAAACAGTTATATGCAAGTTTCTCTAAATTTTTTTCTTAACTTGAATTTTTTTCTCAGAAAGTTTGTTTGTTTATTTTTTGAACAAGCTCTTTCATTGGGAGATGATTAAAAATGCTTTTTTTTTTGCATAAAATGTATTAATTTAATTAATTTAATTTTTCAAAAAAATGATTATATCTCAAAAACGGGTAAATATTTTTGTAAGGAAATTTAAATGTATGAAGTATAATTTTTAACTTCCCATAGGAAGTTATTGTAATGGGTCATATTTGTCGAATTGAAAATTTTGACATTTCTCGACGTTTCAAGGTCCCTAGAGTCGAAATAAAAGATTTTTAGAAAGATGTCTGTGCGTGCATGTGTACGTACGTTCGTACGTCCGTACGTCTGTACGTTCGCGACGTTTTTTCGTTGTCCATAGCTCAAGAACCAGAAGAGATATCGACTTCAAATAAATTTTGTTATACAGATAATAAGGCAGAAAGATGCAGAAAGGGATCTCAAGAAAATTGCGTGGGTTAAACCTAAATATCTCATGAACCAATGACGCTAGAGACTTGAACTAAATTTTATATTATATATTGTAACGTGATACAAAACAAGTATATTTTTGGAAAAAAATCCAATTACCGGTTTTTTTATAAATCAAAAAACTGAAAACAAAAAATTTGTCACCTCGAAAATTTTACGACTAAAATATGATTTCATCTCCAAAACAATTTTGTACAATGAAGAATAATGTTTTTGACATCTGATAAGATTTTGAAAAAAATCTAAATGACAGTTTTTTTTTATAAAAAATAAAAACCTAAAAAAACATTACTCAAAAACTTGAGATTGTGGTCTCAAACTTATTTTATCTTATAAGAAATATTGTTTTCAACATTCTGAAAAATGTTGAGAAAAATCCAATTGACAGTTTTTTTACTAAAAATAATAACATAAAAAAAAATAATAAAAGTTGGTAAAAATTGATTTTCGACTCAAATATCTTTTCAAAACTTTGAGATATTGGCTAAAGACTACTTTTATCTTTCAAAAAATATTGTTGTCAACATTCAGTAAAATTTTGAAAAAATCGAATTGACAGTTTTTTTCTTACAAAAAATTAAAAACCGAAAAAAAATTTAACAAAAGTTCGTAAAAATTGATTTTCGACTCAAATATCTTTTCAAAAATTTGAGATAATGGTTTATAAATCATTTTAACTTATAAGAAATATTGTTTTTAACATTGGGAAAAACTTTGAAAAAAATCGAATTGGCAGTTTTTTTTACAAAAAAATAAAAACCTAAAAAAAATTTATAAAAGGTGGTAAAAATTGATTTTCGACTTAAATATCTTTTCGAAAATTTTAGATTATGGCTTCCAACTTATTTTTTCTTATAAGAAATATTGTTTTCAACATTCGGTAAAATTTTTAGAAAAATCGAATTGAAAGCTTTTGTACAAAAAATTTAAAACCTAAACAAAATTTAACACAAGTTGGTAAAAATTGATTTTCGACTCAAATATCTTTTCAAAGATTTGAGAAATTGGCTTCTAACTAATTTTAACTTATAAGAAATATTATTTTCAACATTCGATAAAATTTTGAGAAAAATCGAATTGACAGTTTTTTTTTACAAAAAATAAATACCTAAAAAAAAAAAACAATACTAAAACTTCGTAAAAATTTACTTTCGACTCAAGAAGCTTTTCAAAAATTACAAATATTGGCTTCAAACTTATTTTATTTCACAGAAAATATTGTTTTCGATATTCAGTAATTTTTTTTATAAAAATCCAACAGTCTTTTCTCTCGTAAAAAAATAAAATCTACAAAAAATATCACGCAAATTTGGTAAAAATTTATACATATAGACAAACTTTTAAGCAAGACAAATCGACAGACGGGATGGGAAGTTATCAGTGTGGGTCGCATCCCAGCCACTTTTTTTTTTAATTTCGATGTCTTGAGAACGGGTCAATATTTTTTAAGGAAATTTAAATGAAGATGACCTAAAGATTTCAAAAAAAAATAATTAATAAATAAAGTATTTAAATTTTAAAAGAAAAACTTGTCTTGCAGCAACATTTGTAGATCTTAAAGTACAAGTACCTATTACTTTTAAACAGAGTAAGTTCGTGAGACCTATTTTATTTTTTAACACCTGTCACTGTTTAGTCCAATGCTCTGTTTTTTATTAAAAAGTATTGAGTGTTGCAACGTTGGTGTTGCGTTTCCAAAGAGAACACAAATGTTTGCGTGAGTGTGTGTGTGTGTGCAGAGTGATGCTGAAGCTATATGCAAGCGAGTGGAGCGATGATGATGATTAAAAGCAGATCCAAGCGACCAATTATGTTCAGCTTGTCTACTGATGCTACCAATGAAAGCAAACTATTAATAATAAAAAAGTAAATCCAACTATAAGTTGTGTGTTTACAAGTTTATTGAACAGAATGCTTGCTGGGTATGATTTGCTTCGTCCTTTTATACCAAAAAAGGAGAAGCACATTAGATTAAAAAAATTATGAAAAAATGTGTTTACTCTTTACAAAATTAAGCACTTTTTATTTTTATAAGACAATGGAAAATGTGCTAATTATTGGGAATAAATAATTTATATAATTCAAAATTTAAATGTTTTATGTTTGTATGATAATGTAATATGTGTATGTTCTTGTTATTTATGATGTTTGTGTATTTTAAACTGAGGTGGCTGTTAAAATATTGAATTTATAATTAATTTAAAAATAGCTAAATTTATTGCTAATTATAAGCTCTCAACAAAATGTTGTTTAAAATTTTGTGCAAATAATTGTTTTACTACCCAATTGAATTTTAAAACTAGCATCAAAGTGTGTTTTGACGTTGAATTGAGGGTAACTTTGAAATTTCAAGCAAATAATCTTATCTTTTCTTCAGTTAAATCCATATTTCTAGCGATTCTTGAGTTATGCTAAGGCTTGTTTCACACTATACGGTTTTGACAGTATGGCAAAAAACGGACCGGCGACATTTTGCTAGAGACCGTGACTGTATAATATGAAAGCGTATATGCTCTTCTTCGCGCCTCTAACAAAATGTCGCCGTTCGGTTTTTTTGCCGTACGGTCAAAACCGTATAGTGTGAAACAAGCCTAAGGGTGCAAAATAAGTTTGATGATAACAATCAAAAATTTACAAAAAAGTGGCTGCTATTGAAACATGTTTTATTTTTAGAAGATTTCTCCAGAATTTCATAAGTAGGTACTAATTTTAGCATATAAAAGTCTGATTTCTTTAGGGTCCTATCAAGTTTCAAAAGGTTACACAAGCATCGTAGGCCTTGGAGAAAGTTTAAACTTACCCTTGTGAAGGAATGTATGTAGGTGAGAAAATTCCTACAACATTAAAACAAGGATGAACTCAATAAAATGCCCACATATTAAAAATCTTTAAAATTGAATTAGGTTTTATTTTTGTTGGCCAGGAAGCTTTTTTATTTCAATTTTCTTTTAAATTTTCACACCCAAAAATTTAAAACTATCTTTACCCTTTTTTTTATCAAAAATTTACACAAAATATTATTAAAATTATATCTAGAAAAGTTACTTTCCTCCAAGGCGAGGGCATTTTTAAAAGTTTATATTTTTTCTTGTTTCAATATAAATCTGTTACCAAGACCGAAAATACACACACAAACTCACACATTGTAAATTTTCTAGATGTTTTAAATAGGTAAATATATCCTTTTATAAAAGGGATAATGTTGCTATATTGAAAGTTCTTTTCTTCTTGTTTCTATTTCGGTTGGCCACCTTAACGCATATTAAAAAGAAATTTCAGTTAAGAACTTGCATAATTCTGTTTATATTATGTATATGTAACGGTATGGTATATGTATTCATAAAAACAGGGTGAATAATATTTTGGTTTTTCACTTTCTTTTTTGGTTATGATAGCGACCTAACAAAATTATGCAAAACTTTCAGTTCGAACTTTGTTTCGATGCGAAGGAACTTTGGTTGCTGTGAAAGGAGCTCTTGGCTATACGAAATAAACACGAATTTAAATTTTATACATGAAGTTACATCAATAGAAAGTTACATCTCTAGACTACAACATTGACCCTTTGAAGTTGCGATGGTTTACGGTTTATATAAATTCGAAAAAGTGCAAATTTATCCTCATAGAGAGGTTTTAGATTTTGAGATACATGACTCTAAGGCCGAAATTGATTTTTTTTGTAAAATTTTAAAAATAATAAAATAGTTATGCACATTAATGAAAAGTTGAATAGTAAAAAGAAAGAGAGCCAAAATTAGAGAGAAAGGAAATAAATACTATTTAAGTATGAAATTTAATTAGAACCCATTAAAATCCATCAATTCTTATTAAATTACAAATTCCAAATAAATGCAATTTGAATGTAATATGAAACCATACAAATGCGCAACACCTAAAATAGACTGATGAAGTTAAGAATAATTTGACAAAGCTCAGGGTCAATCCTAACTAAGCCTAGGTAAGATATAGGTACACACTTTCTCTAACGAATTACGATGACAGGTAGGTTGTTATTTTCGAATTCATCATCAATGTATTAAATGTCCTTGTATTTTGTTTATAACATGAAACGTGGATACAATCCAAGTCTTATTTATGTACGTTTCCATCATGTAACACATTTTTCAAAGGGACGACGACGACGCGAACGCCATATTGATATTCCCTGCTAATGATTCTATTCAAATGCCAACATTTTGAGTCCCTTTTTTCACGAATCATATTATACAACTCAGAACTCTGATGCTACATGCATCACTTGTAGCCTATGTAGGTTGTGAAGAATTTTGTGTGCTTTTATTGTTGTTATTTTTTAAAGCTCTTAACCAAAACTAACGAACAAAGAGTGTCCTCATTCATCGATTGATACTTGATTATTTTCGTTAGGTATCAAAACCAAAAATACAGGCACATAAGGTAGGCAGGCAGACGGGCTGAGCAGAGCCATCATTACGAATGCCGGTCTCACCGCATATCATTTTCCAACTAACCTATTTCGTTGTTGCGACCACTCTTTGCTTCGCGTCCGACTTGGTTAGCTTCAATTCATATAGCTTCACAGGAACCCACCTATCTATGATCTACATATTCCTGAGCTCAGCTGATGTATATCCTTGCTGTGTCTGGCTGATGGGCCTATGCCTTTTGCCTGCCATCGCACCGCACAGGCATACACTTCAATTGAAAATATGCAAATTCATTTAAAATTAAAATCGATGCCTGCGGGTTCTGCATGCAATGGGTTCTGGGATTGAGAACGCAGAAAGAGAACTCACTGATGGGAACTGGGAGCTGGGATTTCGGGAATCTCTCCAAATAAATTTTCGGGAATCGAATGTGTGGAAATATCGATTGAAATGGATGTGGATACCGCAAAAGTTCGCCATCACTAAAAACCGCATAAAACGCTATATGAGATGCCGGGCGGGCGATCGTCGTCACGTCGTTGCGAATGCGATGACTGCCTGGATAGAGATATGAGATAATGCAAAAGCAACCGGTACCAATACCACTTATAGATTTTTGGTTCTATATCACCTTCAATGTATATAGCACCACCTGGTATTGACGCGACTTTGACGTGCCGTTCTGTGGTGATGATAGTGGTGGTTGGTGACTTCTGGTTTATTTCATTGGAATTAACCCAACTCGTATATGCCTCTACTCGTATGCCTTTGGTCGGAATATAATAGCGAAAACGCAAAACATTCCCGATGGCATTTTAGGCTTGAAATTATCAGTAGGTATATCCAATCCACGAGTATTTTTGTTGTATGTATTTCGATATTTTTGGGGTGGGTGTCGGGTCGGCTGACGCACTTGTCAATCAGAATGTTTTGTTAAAATTTGATAAATGGATACCTCTAACCTATTGGAATGGATTTTTATATAAAGTTTGCGTAGGTGTGCTCTCAAAGGGGATTTTATCCCCTTTTATTTCGGGAATTTGAAAAAAAAACTAGATATATCTATGTTTTAAATGTCCCCTGGCGTAATGGTTAGTTCGTTATGTTTTTCTCAGAGTACTAATAGATCTGGCAAGTATTGAAAAATGCTCTAAGGCGATCATTTCATTACTTACTATAGCAAAGAGCTTGTATGTAGTTTTAGAAGCTCGAAAATTATAGAATTGAGGTTTTGATTTTAAATGTGAATTTGTTTGTACATATTGTTAAGATTGATTTCAGGTATATAAGGTAAAGGGTTAAATTTAAAATTATCCAGGGCCAATCGGGCGGCGTTTTCTAATTTTCCATTCCATTTTTCTATATCAATCAAAAATGTTTATAAAAGTGTTTTAAACCAAAAATTATGTCTAATTGTTTCACTTAATTTTTTTAATTTTAACTGCCAAACTTTTTTGACAGTTGCATACGGCCATATTGTTGAGGAAATATCTGTCAAATAGGTTATAATTTATTCAGTCATCTTGCCGTATCAATACATGCAAAGTGTTCAGAAACAGGTAACAAAAACATAAATTAGGTTGGGCAACAGTCTGTTGAAAACTAGGACCTAGTGACTTACGACTCTCAACCATTATTGTTTGCGAGTAATGTTGTCAGAAATGGAGGGGACTTAAGTGCCTTGCACATGAGCAACGAACTGCGAACTGCGAATGGACGAACAAACGTAATTTTACACATTTCAAAAAGTCAATTCCACACAAAAACACATTTAAATTATAAGAAACCAATTGACACTAATATTAGGATAATAAAATTTGCATTTTGTTCTCTAACACAAGAGAATTTTGTAAAAACAATTTGGTAGTAACGAATTGCAGTGTGGTTGCTACGAACTGTCAAACTCTATTCGCGTTCCACATACCATCCACACTGCAACGAATAAATTGTTCGCGCTCAACTTAACCTCAAAATTATACCGCTCTTGTTTTGTTTTTGTGTGAAAGATCATGGCTGAGGAAGATATGGAGAAAAGGGTTGACAATTCGTCGCTGTCTGCGAATAGAAATAAATCTCATGTGAAAGAAAAGTCAAAATATGCGAACATCCACACAGTTCGCAGTTCGTAGCTCATGTGCAAGATGCTTTACAGTTTTTTAAACCGAATCCGTACGGCTAATTTGAGAAAGCACTTTTTTCATGACAATAATTACTCTTGGAGAATTTGTCAATTCCTCGCAAGTGGCAGTACCCGTGAAAAAAAAACTGAGCCACTGATAGCCTTGGGGGCATTTGAACGCTATTATTCAGGGGGTCTCTTAATTCATCAATATTTCTACGAGAACAACTGTTGTGAAGTTTTGATTTTTCTTAAATGTTCACATCATTGATCATTGATTGAAAAAGAGGTTTACTTTGGTATTCTCTGGCCTATATAAATGGCCAAGCATGTATTGAAAGAGGAACATTTATGATCCTGACGACATAAAACTACAAAAAAGGATCAATTATTATTGGAAAAAATAGAAACTTAACAACAAATCGTTATTTTAAAATTAACATTTCATCAAAAATCATTTGCAAGAACTCTAAGACGAAATGTTTATCAAGCAGTGTCCAATTAAGACACATATAACAGAAAGGAATATATCAAAAGTTAAGTCGTTCTTTACACTATGGTTTGAACTTTTTAGTCAATTCTTAGAGAGATGGTCGATAGTTTATGGCTGTTTATGAATTGGTGGAGATCAAGGTCAGTGATTCTATAGATACTTGACTGTCTAAAAAGATATGTGATTTCACGTTTCCTTTAAACCAATAGACAACTTCTGTGATAGGTAGAAGTTCTGACTAAAACACACTTCAGTAATTCGATTGACTTTGTATGTACAAAGATATTTTGCGTAAAAAGGCTGATGCATGATTCTGATGTGTAATAAGCCTTAAATTAATTTTGATGTATTTTAGTTCTTAAAAGTTAAAAGCTAAGATACGAAAACTCAAATCATCACACACAACACCAAGAATACTTACGATGATAACATTTGTATTGAATTCAAAGAATTCAAATGAATGTATCTAGATAACATACAGAAAAGTCTTAAATGATTGCCATCAATTGATTTCAGTTAAACCAAATGTTCAAAAAAGAGGCTGGGATGCGACCCACACTGATAACTTCCCAATCCGTCTGTCGATTTGTCTTTCTTAAAAGTTTGTGTATATGTATCAATTTTTACCAAATTTGCGTACTATTTTTTGTATATTTTATTTAATTGAATATCAAAAATAATATTTTCTGTGAAATAAAATAAGTTTGAAGCCAATATTTTTAATTTTTGAAAAGCTATTTGAGTCGAAAGTAAAATTTTACCAAGTTTTAATATTGTTTTTTTTTTAGGTTTTTAATTTTTTGTAAAAAAACTGTCAATTCGATTTTTTTCAAAATTTTACTGAATGTTGAAAACAATATATTTTGAAAGATAAAAGAAGTTTAAAGCCAATATCTCAAAGTTTTGAAAAGATATTTGAGTCGAAAATCCATTGTTACCAACTTTTATACATTTTTTTTTTAGGTTTTTTTTTGTAAAAAAAACTGTCAATTCGATTTTTCTCAAAATTTGTCCTAATGTAACAATGAAAACAATATTTCTTGTAAGTTAAAATTAGTAAGAAGCCATTATCTCAAATTTTTGAAAAGATATTTGAGTCGAAAATCAATTTTTACCAACTTTTGTTAATTTTTTTTTTTTTAGGTTTTAAATTTTTTGTAAAAAAACTGTCAATTCGATTTTTCTTAAAATTTTACTGAATATTTACAACAATATTTTTTGAAATAAAAAAGTAGTTTAAAGCCAACATCGAAAAGTTTTGAAAAGATATTTGTGTCGAAAGTCAATTTTTACCAAGTTTTATTAATTTTTTGTTTAGGTTTTTATTTTTTTGTAAGAAAACTGTCAATTAGATTTTTCTCAAAATTTGTACAAATGTTGAAAATAATATTTTTTATAAGATAAAATAAGTTTGAAGCCATAATCTCAAGTTTTTGAAAAGATATTTGAGTCGAAATTCAATTTTTACCAAATTTGAGTAATGTTTTTTTTTAGGTTTTAATTTTTTATAAAAAAACTGTCAATTCGATTTTTCGCAAAATTTTATCAGATGTCAAAAACATTATTCTTCGTTGCACAAAATTGTTTTGGAAATGAAATCATATTTTAGTCGTAAAATTTTCGAGGTGATGCCTTTTTTTTCAGTTTTTTTGATTTATAAAAAAAACCGGTTATTGGATTTTTTCCAAAAATATACTTGCTTTGTATCACGTTACAATATAATACAAAATTTAATTCAATTCTCTAGCGTCATTGGTTCATGAGATATTTAGGTTTAACCAAAATTTTTACCTTTTTTTAAAACTGCTATGGTTAAAAAACCACCCACGCAATTTTCTTGAGAGCACTTTCTGCATCATTTGAAGTCGATATCTCTTCTGGTTCTAGAGCTATGGACGACGAAAAAACGTCGCGAATGTAGGGACGTACGGACGTAGGGACGTACGAACGTACCTACACACGCACGCACAGACATCTTTCTAAAAATCTTTTATTTCGACTCTAGTGACCTTGAAACGTCGAGAAATCTCAAAATTTTCAATTTGACAAATCGGACCCATTATAAAAGCTTCATAAGGATTTAATTTTTTTCACAACTTTTCCATATGGTACATTTTTTACGACTCAGTTATTAGAGCTTCTAAGGATCAATTCTTCAAGTTTCATATACATATTATTCAGATAAAACATGTTTAGGCAATCATTAAGGTATAACCTATTTTACTAAAGGTGAAACCACAATATGTCTTTTAGTAATTTGACAAATTTATATGACACTTGAGTTTAATAAATCTTGTCCTAGTTAGCAAGGGATTAAAATCTTATAATACGAGTAGTTTCTAAATATTTAGAAAACTTCTTAATCATATTCCCCAAGCAAAACATTCATAAACGAACATTTCACTGAGCCAGTTTACTAAAGGCCTAAATGTTATAATCATTCTAAATGAAGAAGAACTTTCTCTAATCTTGTAATAAAAGTCTAGTAGTTTCCGTTTATTATAAAAAATAAAACAATATTTAGTTTGGATTTGTTTAGTTTTTATTTTTATTTATTACCAGGTAGAATTTTTTTTTAACTTTTTCATTTCTTATTAAATTTTCTGCCAATTTATTTCTTTTACTCTTAAATAAATCAAAATTTACAAAAAATATATTTTGTGCATAAAATTCAAACATAATATTTCATTATAACGATATGGTTCATAAATGTTTTCTGTTTTTTGTTTTTTTAAATTTATTTATTTTTTTGTTTATAAAGACATAAGTGCAGTTAACTATTAAATATTATTTTATATACTCGTAAATGATTAGTTTTTTTTTTAAACATTTACTTAGAATCTACAGTAAAATTACTTATAATCTATAATTATTATTTTTTTATTTAATTTTCGATTTTTATTTAAAATTATTTTTCTAAAATTAATTATTTTTTTATATTTTTTTAGTAAAACTAATAATTTTTTAGATAAATTTATTTACTTTTTACAATGATATATTAATTTATGCACACTGTTACTTAAAAAAAATATTTATGAACTTTTATAAAGATTTCATCTTAAAGCTATTTTTTTTTTAATTTTTGATAAAAATGAAAAATCTTTTTACATAAAAAGTTTCAAAAGTTTTGATGTTTTTATGGTTATTTGAAATATTAATTTTAGTTTTTTTTTTTTTTTTGAAAAAGAATTTAGGACTTTACATTTGGCAATTTGAATAATATGGGTTTTTTAGTTCATTTTTTTCAGTGCGTTAGAGTTGTTATTTTATCTGTTATTTTTTACTTTATTTTGGTTTTAATAAACAGGTAATAGTTACCTGAAATAACTTATATATATTAGGAGGGACTTTATTGATGCAAGGGCTAATATTGTTGTACTTATCCAATGTATACTTTGACTCTCTGTCGCCGCTGATGCTCCTTTATAGAAAAAAAAATAAAAATCTCAGTTAATAACAATCAAGGATTATGAGTATGAATTTAGCTTACCATGAACTTGAGATTTAGCTGCTACTGTTTCACGTGACTCCAGCGCTGGAGCTCTCTGTTGTTTGTCACTTTCAACACTCTCTTCATTGCTTTGCCAATAAAGTGACGAGATTTTTGCCACACACTTAAAGGGAAAAAATTTATTTGATTTTCTAGTTTGTCTATTGTAGGATATTCTCAAATTTGATACTCACTTTTAATTTCATATCCCCATTTTTGAAATGGAATCCTCTGACCCTGAATTCAAGGCCAAGTCTAGCAACCTCAAGACCCTCCCTTCCCACAATAATATTGTCATATTTTTTGAGGTGCGATTGATTTGCCGGCTCACCGTTTATAAGCCAACTTAAATGACAAACTGGCTTTGATGGTGCCGATGTGCAATTTACCCGAACAACGTCCCCAATTTGATATCGAGGTTGTCCTCCCGTGATTTTTGGGCCATGATTTGGAGTCACTGTTGAGGAAAGAAAAAGTATCAAAAAGTTTTTAGTATTTTTGAATTTTACTTTTTTGTTTTGAAAGAAAATAGAAAGCATAAAATAAATAAAAATATAACCAGCTACAAAAACATAAATAGAATTTTTTTATTGAGTTAGTCCTTTGCAGAGGGAGTGAGTACCAACATTTCTACAAGGAAACCAAAACATCAGACCGCGGAAAATGTGAAGGTCTTACTTCTTATACTAACTTCTGCTTCTTCTTCTTGTTTTGTTTGTTTCATCTTTTTGATTCAAGAAGAATTTTAATATTTTGCTTTGGGCGGTGTAATACGGGAAATTTCGTATCCATGTTGTTTTATATAGTAAAATGTAAAAATATTTAAAGCTTTGGTGTTTATTTTTATTTATATTTTTTTTTATTATTTTCGTATAAATGTTTACGACAAGAGAATAAGAGATAATTTGCTGGAGAAATTTTATGATTAACTTTTGTTGCCACCCAACAACAAACAACCTTCATCCTCAAACCTCGAAACGCACAACCCAAGTGTTTTGAAAGAATTTTGTTAGCTCTTTACATTTATATACTTTATGTGAATTCTATAAATTAAGAAAAGTCCGATTTGGTCATAAAGTAAAAGTTAAAAATTAAAGAAAAAAAAATGTTTCTTGTGGTGAAATAAATAAATATTCTCAAGTAAATGAATCTAAAGTTGGATGGGTTGGAAAAAAAATTAAGTTAACTGTTCCCGAGAGGGTTTTAATTTCATTTTGTTTTATGAAAGTTTTGAAAAAAAAACGCTATTTTCTTTCATTTTCCTGTTTTATAATCTTTTTCACAAGAACTTTATGACGAAGTGACATTTAAATTAGTTAAATTTGACAGTGATGGTAAATGTTATACATTTTTACTTTTGCTAAGGGAATGAAATCTACCGAATTCAGAAAAATCTTTTAAAATTTGTTTAATCGGTCAATGATCTCAAAGACTTTGATGGCAAGAGGGTTTTGGACACAAGAAATTTTTTGACTGAGATAGTTCTGAAAATTGTAGTACCTGTGGAATGATGGTTAGTGCATTGGACTGTCATGCCAGAGGTCTTGGGTTGAAACCCTGCCTCTGAAATCTAATAATAAATTTCCATCTTTCGAGGAATTGACAAATCCTTCAAGAGAAATACTTGTCATGAAAAGTGCTCTTTCAAGTTAGCTGTTCGGATTCAGTTTAAAAACAGTAGGTCCCCTCCATTCCTGGACAACAGTAATTTATTTATTTATTTAGTTCTGAAAATTGTTCTAAGTTTTTGGAAATTTCTGTTTAGAATTTTAAAAAATAAGAAATGTTCTAAGCATTGTTCCGAAAAATGTTCCCCTCCCTATAAATTCCTTGGACAAACCTCAAAAATTTCAAATCAAAACCATATTCCTTGAGCTAAGATTCAAATGATTTTATCCTTTAAATGAATACCTAAATTTAAAAAAAAAAACACTCATATACAAAAATTATCTTAATTCCAAAATTATTTTAAGCTGATTGTTCGAAATTTTCATCCGAAAATAGTTAAAAAAGAAGATTTTAAACTGAAAGAGAAATTAACAGTTAAATATTCTGTTAACTTTTTCTAAAATTTAAAATTTCAAAACTTGTCACAGGTTTTTCTAAGATGTTGTTAATAATGACCCTAGTGCCACATATTCGTGTCTTCAATTGTACATATTTTAAAAATAAAAAACATAGTTTTATCTAAATTCAAAGGCAAATAGTGCTTAATGAAATATCCTGTATATGTCCTCTGGCATGTCACAACACTGAAAACCAACCATTAAGTGACTGTCTATTAAACATTATCATTGATTTGAGAAAACTTATTAATTTAATACAATCTGCGATGTATATAGTTTAATATATACTACAACTTTCATAATGCAGTGTTCTCCACTTTATTTAAAAAAATAAGAAATTGTGTGTTCAGTTTCATTCGTCAGTCCCTTGTGTGTTATTTAAATTTGAAATTCGTGCGAAATATTGCCGACTCACTGTCAAATCCATTTTGAATTTTAATGTTGGTACTGAAGTTAGTTGCGGATTGCACAATTTGACGGCCATCATATCTGTAAAAGAGTTTGGGTTATGTTTGTTGTCTATACACGTGCTTAGCCAGTCAACACGTCAGTTTTATGTTTAGTCGTTATTTTTTTGTTAATCTAAAGTTTATTTTTGTTTATTCGTATTAGACTTTGATTTGTTAAAATGTAGTTTGTTGATATTTGAAATAAAAAAAAAAAACATTAGTCCAGATTATAATCTCAAATTTCGTCTTATTCGTCAGTCCTATGGCGCCAATCCTGTGTCAGGTAAATTGTTTTTGTTCTTCATTTCTTGATCATTACTACTTTTAAGATGAATATTGTTAGATTTTGTTTATATTGTTTGTTGATTAATTACTTTGAAATATTAAGTAAAACTATGTGAAAGTAGTAAAAGATAAGTGAATAACGTTACGTTAAATGTCAAAAGTCTGTTTTGAAAACTGATGTAGTATTTTCTCCTAGTATTACATATTAATAATTATTTTTAATTGTTACTAAGTGATTTTAAGTGATCATTATTAAATCCTAAGAGATTTTTACTAATTTGTATTAAACTTCATTAAACTGTGTATACTCGTCAGTCCTCTGGCAGTTAAATTCTGAAATTTTTAAATATCTTACGATGTAGGTACTCAAAAAAGTGACTGGCCCGATTGGGAACAATATATTAATTAGATTAGCTATCATATACAACCGAATTTATAGAAGTTTGATTTAAAAACTATCGTAAACAAAATATCCTCAAAAGTTACCCAACTTTTGTATAATCACCCATATGTACTTTGTATTACCTTTAATTTTCAAAGACATACATACAATCAACTGATTCAATTTTAAAAAGAACACTTATTATTGAAATATGTTCGTAATACATGAAGTCACAAAACCTATATTCATGTCTTAGCTTAAGTTCAGCTAACATTTTGAAATAATGACTTAATTCATAAATACTTTCAAGAAGCAGCAATAAACTTTTTATTTGTCTCCAACTATAAACGTTTTTGTTGTTGTTAAGGATAATTTGGAAAAGAAAGGACTTGATATGCAAATGTACTCTAAAGCACTTGCTGGTAGCACCCTCTAAATTTAAACTTTCCCTTCAAAGAAAAACTTTTAATATTGCTTTGTGTATGCTTCACTGTGCAAACTCTTTATTTATCGATATACCATGCAAAGTCAAAAAAGTCATTCATTTATACCAAAATCTATCTTAATCCAGATTAATTTATTATTATATAATTTCCTTATATTGATTTTAATTCAATTATATAAAACACCCAAAAAAGAAAATTAATTACAAATCATTCAAGCCGATGATGACGCACGTCGACGCGTTGTTGTCGTCGTCGTCGTCTTCGTCGACAAGCATAATTTCCGACGTGATGGTTGCTCAAAGCAATAATCCTTTCACACAATTTCTGATTAACTAAAACCACAATATAATCTCTATCCAGAGCAGCTTTTGTCACCCACAACCCCCACCTCAAAAAACTAGAAATAAAACAAATCAAAATAAAGTTCTCCTATGTCTCAGGTCTCAGGACTCAGGACTCAAGTCTCAAGTCTTTCCATTCCAAAGATAAAGAAAGATAATTAAGAACGACAAGTCCTATATCCAAAGTGTCCTAAATCGAAACTCTCTCTTCTTTATGTGCAAGTGTGTGTCTGTGTATTGTATTTATTCAGGTGCTGTACGAGTTCCTTTGGCATAATTCCTCCTTTTTTGCTTTGAGGCTAAGGGAGGGTAATTATCCTGCTCCAAATGTCATTGCACGTTTCATCTCTCCTTTCTAAGCTGTGTGTATATATGTTTAGGTACAGGTACATATCTTAAAAGTGTCTTCTTCTTGTATTTTGCTATTATGTTTCACAGAAAATCGTGCTAAATCTTATGAATACAGAGTTCAGATTTTGAGGACGCACATGCCAAAAACAATAGAATGGTCCAGGTAAAACAGCATCAGCAACATCAAAAACAATAACAACAACTAACAACAAGCAACATCAGCTTTTTCCTAGCTTGGCATTATTTTCGTAAATGAAATGAATACGACAAACCTATTTAGAAATTAATGCCAGTGGACAAAGAAAAGCTCTGGAATATTTATATACCTACAAACAAAATACCTTCTTCTACTTCTATTCTCTAACTCGTGCTTTTCATATATACCTACAATAAAACCATGGCCTGGGGTTTTTGATAATAGTCTTTTATAATATCTCGCATAATAAAAAAGGATAAATAGAATGTTCTTGCTTTGCTACAAAATGAGGACAGTATGAAATTTCAATCAAATATAACAAAAGGAAGTAGGAAAGGTAATATAATCCATTTTAATTTCTTTTTTAACTCTAAGATAGTATAAAATAATTTGATTTGATTTGATTTGATTTGACTTACTGACAACGGTCATCTTTTCTGATTCAGAAACTGTATTGAATGCCGGCGCTTCTCCTGAAACTTCACATCTATAGAGGCCAGTTGAGGCGAGCGTTACTCGGCGAAGGGTTACAATTGTGTCGGACGAATTGCGGAGCTGAAAAAAAAAAAAGAAAAATTCAATTAATTTTGACTTCATCTAAATGCGTACGTACCTAAAAACAATAAAACAGAGAAATAAAAATATTGCCAAAAAGTTACATGATCACACTTGTTGTAATCCTGACCTGATAAATGACGAAAGTCTTGAAAGTCTTTGTTTCAAATAACTTACTTGAAAAACCATTTACAAAACAATTCAATATTATCCACAGATCTGGTAACTATAAAGTTTTGTTATCTGAAAATTTCTCATTGATATAAAACATAAACAATACAGGTTCTAGACTAGTGCCTTGAGGTACATCGTATTCAAATTCTATCGCTAAAACCAATTTCGAAAATGTATTCGTTTTTTTGAAAGATCAAGCTTTAGGCGCCCGATGAAATCAAGTGGAGGGCCAGAGTTGGACAAGACGTGGCCCAGAGGTGGGAAAAAAGTGGGGCACATTCTTTATTATTTAACTTTATTTTTTTAGCTTAAATTATTTTCAACTTTTCCTTTTCTAATTCAATTTTTGAAGAGAGTCTATTAACATTGTTAACATTTTCTGGATTGAACACAAAAAATTGAACATTTTCCTAGAGTTCTGTGTTAGGTATTAGTATAGCTTACAAATTTTTGGATTTCTTAATTTTAAATGTATTCAATTGCTGAAAAATGGTATCCGTACTAGTTTATTTTAAATTCAATTAGATTGGTAATAAAGGACTTCTGGATTTGAGAATTTTTAGTTTTAAATTTCAAAGTTTGAGCATTTTGGATCTGAAAGTTTGGTATAAAACTCCTGCATGGGGCGTTTTAGGATCTTATGAATAACATAGAACATTTGTTTTTTAATTTTTACCTCGCGAAAAAAGTTTTTTTTTTTTGCAATAATTATGTTTATTATTTTTAAAGGTTTTGCAACTACTTTTAAATATTGATTAAAATCATCTGAAAATTGATCGATATTAATTTTATATATTTAAAGCTAAATTTTTCCAAAAATATTGATTTTGTTGTATACTCTCTTAAAGCTTCTGTATATATGTAAAAAAGAAAGTCGTGTTAGTTACACTATTTATAACTCAAGAACGTTTGTAGCGATATGGCTGAAAATTGGTGGATAGGTAGCTTAGAGCCAGGAGACGGATATAAGATACTGTTTATCCCGTTCGACAGCGATCCCGTTTGACCTTGACATAAAACGTCAGTCACTATAAAACGTGGTATAACAAAAAAGAATCAGACTTGGAATAACAAAACGCATAATTGTGCTTTACTCTGATTGAAGATATGTGTTATCTCATGTGCGGTAGTTTATTAATCAGGTTAGGAATGCCAGCGCCAAATCGTGAAATGAATGACGCATTTAATCGAGAATTGGATCGAGAACGTGAACATGATCACCAGGAATTAGATTTAGTAGTTGAAACGAATGTATCCCTGTTGAATTCCCAAGAAAAGGAAGTTTATTGTACTTTAATGAAGGCAATCGATGATGAAAATGGTGGTTTATATTTCCTAGATGCCCCTGGTGGAACTGGTACAACATTCGTCATGTCAGTAGTTTTAGCCACTGTTCGTGCGAGATCCAACATAGCGGTTGCAGTTGCTTCTTCAGATGCCGTACGACTCATTCAGCATTAAAATTATCGTTACATTTTCAAACTATCGAAGAACCAACGTGTAATATTGCAAAACACTCAGCAATGGCCAAAATTGTATCGAAAATCATCAACTGGGACGAATGCACAATGGCGCATAAACGTGCATTAGAAGCATTTAACCAAACATTGAAAGATTTACGCAATGACTCGAGATGTTTTAGAGGAGCAATGCTCTTACTGTCTGGCGATTTCCGCCAAACACTGCCAGTAATTCCAAGATCTACGACGATGCCGACGAAATAAACGCTTGCCCCAAATCGTCGAATCTATGGCGCTATGTGAAGAAACTGCAGCTGACAACAAATATGAGAGTAATTGTCTTATCAAAAGACAAACTTATGTATTTCCAAACATTATTTCTTACTACAGAAATAATGAATGGTTAAGTGAGCAAGCAATTTTAGCGGCTAAGAATAAAGATGTAGATGACCTAAACTACATAATTCAAAATAAGTTCATTGGAACAATTCATTCATTCAAATCTATTGATTGCGTCACAAATGAAGATGAAGCCACCAACTATCCAATTGAATTTTTAAACTCCTTGGATGTGCCTGGCTTTTCACCGCACATTTTACGCCTAAAGGTTGGCTCCGTAATAATAATCATGCTTTGAAACATAAACCAACCAAAACTATGCAACGTTAAGCGTTTGGTGGTTAGAAAATTGATGAACAAAGTAGGTAAGACGATACTGAAGGAAAATTCAAGGGAGAGGAAGTTCTCAATCCGAGGATCATGATGATCCCAACCGACATGCCGTTTGAATTTAAAAGACTTTAATTTCCGATCCGTCTTGCATTTGTCATGACCATCAACAAATCACAAGGCCAATATTGTATCTAGCACATCCATGTTTTTTTAAGGTCAGTTACATGTGGCATATGTTCACGGGTCGGAAGATCATCTGCGTTGTTTGTTTCGCGCCTGATAATAAAACAAAAAATGTCGTGTATCACAAGGTACATACTTAAGTAAAGAGCAACCTATGTACTTAAATACAGATACAATAATTACTGATTAATGATTTTTTTTTGTATTTTCAAATAAAAAGAAAAATATAAAATTCAAAATTTGGCGGTACAGTATAGTAATGTTTAAAAACAAAAAAATTATTCGTGGTCATCTTAATTCAATTTTTTAGTGCGATTTTTTTTAAATCTATCAAATTCTGTACTGTACTGTTTGTTTATGAAAGGCCCTTATGAAAGCTATAACTGGTTGTAAAGATCAAAAAGGTTAATTTTTTACGTAAATTGGATTTTGTATTTATTCACCTATAAATTTGGTATACATACGAATAATAAAACATTTTTGTCAGTACTTATAGTTTAAAAATAGAACTGAACATAAAGGCCAAAAAATCGGATCTTCAAAAGCTCAAATTTCTTATGAACGGTTTATTGTACAAAACTTAATGTTCATGCAACAGCATTTTTTTAACTAACGTTTTATCCAAACTTAAATATAACTCAACTAGCGGCCCGTCCCGGCTTCGCACGGGTAGACATAAATAGGTACAGATATTTAAGTTATAAGCATGCCAATTCAAACGACCATGAATCACTAAAGTAGAAAACATTTGTTTGTCCTATCATTAATACTATTCGCAGCGTATGCGATGAAAGACATTTTATGGCTATTTTTTTTACACCTTCGCTTCGGTTGGTTTTAATAGGAATTTCTAAAGATTTCTATAGTAATCTAGTACTAAATATAGCCTATTATTAAGACCATTAATGGAAATATAAACTATCCTATATCTCAAGTTAGACCAAATTACACATAAAGTGCCAACTTTCATCGAAATCGGTTGACTTGGTGAAGAGTTCACTGGGAACATAAATATGACACTGGATTTTTATATATTACTATCGGCCCGTCCCGGCTTCGCACGGGTAGACATAAATAGGTACAGATAATGTAGCTTTATAATGAAAAAAGAATTATTAAAATCGGTCCAGTACTTTTTAAGTTTATTCGTTACATACAAAAATACAAATCTTCCCTCTTTATAATATTAGTGTAGATATAACCTATGTTACTCAGTGATAATGTAGCTTTCCAATGAAAAAAGAATTATTAAAATCCATCCAGTACTTTTTGAGTTTATTCGTTAGTTACAAAAATGCAAATCTTTCCTCTTTATAATATTATTATGAAACAATCCAGAAAAAGCGATGTAACGTTATAGATCGATCAAAATATCACATTGCACCACGTGTTGTTGAAAAAGAAATTTCGAATTCCAGAGTGGCGCCATCTATGAGAAGTTCACGATAGATTGTCCGACAGTTTTCTGTAAAAAATCTGAATCTGAAAATCAAACATCAACATTGACAATCAGTTTATTGTTAATTATAAATTATTAAGACCATTAATCGAAATATAAACTATCCTATATCTCAAGTTAGACCAAATTACACATAAAATGCCAACTTTCATCGAAATCGGTTGACTTGGTGAAGAGTTCACTGGCAACATACATATGACACTGGATTTTTATATATTAAGATAAGATATTTTCGGAATTATAAAATTACATTTTTGTGGAAATAAGAGCTTTTTTAATGTTTTGAATTATTATATATTATTTATTTAAGTTACTCATAGGTATCGAAGTTTCCTAAATATATGTAGGTATTGAATTATTTATTTTTTTAAAATGTTCATACCGATGTGTGTGGGTATGTCTTTTCGAAACTCTCCCAATTTTGTCATTTTTTACCAATTTGAGAATTGAAAGTCAAAACCTCTTTAAAAATAGATACCTATATATGTGTACCTAACCTATACCTATAACAAGCTTTTATATATTATTTTCCATTACCATTATCAGGACCCTTAACAAACAATTCCCTATGGATAGAAATACATACATACATACATCTAAAATAAAGAAGAAGAATTTTTGATTAACCACTTAACAACGTTGCGGTATAAAGCTTGACAAACATGTTCGCTCATCCACCACCCGCTCATGAGTCTCTAAAGTTTACACTCTACACACGACGACGAGACATACATACATATCTACATATACGAGTTCTATTAAGTTACAGTTGTTACAGCATATGTACGGTACGTCCTAACCTAACCTACCTACATTGTTAAAAAAGTAGAGGGATGGTGCGGTGGGTAGAAAAGTCTAAAAAGAATATTTTTCTTTTGAAGTTCCCCACAAATTGTATCACTCTGTTTGAAGTGCCTCTGCCTGTACCATAGATTGCGTCCTCCAAAAGCCAGTAGCTCGAAGCTTTCGTACTTGTATAGCAACAACAAAGTAACTCAAGAATACCGCAACAAGATAAGCATTAAGATGGCACGCAAGAAAATTCCGCAGTAAAAGAAAAAGAAAAAAAAAAGAAACAACAACAGAAATGAGAAAAAGGGGACACAAAACTGCATGACGGAGTTAAGTAAAAAACAGGGAAGAAGAAGAAGAAGATGAGTTCAAAAAAAAAATATATACGTGGTTTTGAATTGTTCCGTACAGTGTTCTTCTTTCAAGCTCAACAACTTTCAAGTCACGTTCCAAAAAGTTGTGAAGTATTTCAAAGTCTCGCCACATTCTACGATTTGGTAGCGCGCGACATATTTGATTTCCGTCAGAAAGAGAAAGAGATAGACTATATAGATACTTCAGTCAGAGATCCAGAAGATAGATAGATACACACAGAGGACCTGTAAAAAATTCAACAACAAAAAATCAGATACTATAAACGACGACTTTATATGTAAAGAATAAGGACGAAAAGCTGAACTGAAAAAAGGATGTTACATCAACCAGCACGAAGAGATGAAAAGTAACGCTAAGGCATGCGATGAGTGCATAAAGATCAAGTTTCTAGATTACCAACCAAAGCATACAGCTCGAGCTCCTCTAGCTTCAGTTCCAATTCAGTGCAGCATAGAAAATGGCTTCTCCGGGATTTACATGGCTACGTGATTTTTCCCTCTGCACATGGGATTGCTTTGCTACAACTTTACGACTCGAAAGTATATTGGTGTTCTTCTTCTTCTACTTCTGTTGCTGTTACAATTTTTTTACATATATAATGCAGCGCATCAGAAAAACCTTTACGATATATAAACTTAATTTTAGGGGAACACTCATAGGTTGATGGTATCGCATACAAATAAAATGACAGTGACAAAACCAAATCTCCCACACCCCTCCTCCCAATCTGCATCTTCATCTATCAGCATCATCATTTTCCATCCACCTAACACTCTAGGATGTCACTGATGTACAGTACAGTACACTGAGGTAGAACATTCACTCTTCGTTCTTTCTTCAGGCTAATTTCTCAAATGGAAAACGTTGGAAAAGTTACTTAATCATATTACTTAGCTGAGTTTTGCTTTTGGCGCAAAATGAAACAACGTATTTAACCGCTCTCACTCTCAACCTCACCCCTTCGCTTCGTTGTGTGTTAGTGTTCTACTAAACTAATTAATTTGGTTAGCAATGGCAAGAAAAACAGTGGCATATTCTGACAGTGGCCGTGGCACATATCAAAATATGATTATTATCAAGGTGTAGGGCAAAAGGAAAATAATAATCATCCTTCAACTTTCAATATTGCATTATATGAGTTAGTAACCAGTTGGAAACATTCCATCATACCTAATTATTTGATGAACTTGAGGTTTTTGAAATTGGTGGTTAATTTGGGACAAAGGGTGTTATTCGTTTTTCGTGATAAATTTGAATAATTGAAGATAAAGGTTTTATATTTTTGTATAAGTTTGCAATTGATTTTTGGATGAAAAAATGTAAACGTAAAAAATCAATCCGTCTTTGAATCTTAAAAATATTACCAAGATTTATTTTAGGTCTGTCGATTTATAATTTTGGAAATTTTGAATTTTGGTTTTATCCTGTGGCTCTTAACCGAGAATCTTGGAGATTCAAACAAGAACGAGGGAAGGTTACATTTCGAGTTTAAGTTTTTAAAATTTTAATATTCTAAGAAAAATAATGAATTCATTTAGAAATATAAAAAAAATATATATAACAAGAGAACTGCTTGCAATCCACCCTCGGGAAATCGATTTTGTAAAAGTATAAAAGTTCAATTTACTTTTATTAATGTGACTTTCTTTAGACTTATTAACTATGACTTAAATCTTTTTACAGGTAATACAAGTTAAATGTATGTTTATTATTTATATTTGTTATACAAATACGCACTGATACTAGTTTAATTTCTGCTTTAATTTTTAGAAATAAAATACTTCGAATTATTTAAAAATACCATTAATATTTTATTTTTACTGTAATCAATATCACTGTTTGTTCTTAAGTTTGTTAAAAGATCCTTCTTCAATTTGTTTTTATATTTTTGTAATAAAACATGTTTTTTCAAAATATTTATAAGTTTTTCAATATTTTTTTAATATCGAAAACAAAAGAAAAATATCTTGAGAACAACTTGACTTATTAACTCAAAATTTATCATTTTATACTAAATATTGTATTTTGTTAAATTTGTATGAAAATGCAGTTGTCATTTAAAACAAAACTAGTAAATTAATTTAACCTTTCGAACATCTTGACAGCTGTTACTTCAATTTATTCATTGTATATTAACTTCCCATAGGAAATTATTGTAATCGATCCGATTTGTCGAATTGAAAATTTTGATATTTCTCGACGTTTCAAGGTTCCTAGAGTCTAAATAAATTATTTGTAGAGAGATGTCATAACTCAAGAACCAGTAGAGATATCGACTTCAAATTAATTTTGTTATACAGACAATAATGCAGAAAGATGCTTAAAGGACTCTCAAACAAATTATGTAACGCTAGAGACTTGAATTAAATTTTAAATTATATATGGTAACGTGATACCAAACAAGTTTAATTTTGGAAAAAAAATCTAACCAACGGTGTTTTTCAATAAAGCAAAAAACTGAAAAAAAATATTTGTCACCTCGAATATTTTACAAAAAAATGATTTTATCTCAAAAATAATTTTAGACAACGAAAAATAATGTTTTTGACATCTGGTAAATTTAGAGAAAAATCGAATTGACTGTTCTTAAAAAAAATAAAAACTTAAAATACAACATTACTAAAAGTTGGTAAAAATCGATTTTAGACTAAAGTATCTTTTCAGAAATTTGAGATGTTGTCTTTAAGCTATATTGTTTTCAAAATTCGGTAAAATTTTGAGAAAAATCGAATTGACAGTTTTCTTACAAAAATAAAAAGCCAAAAAAAAAAAACAGTAAAACTTGGTAAAATTTTACTTTCGACTCAAATATTTTTTCAAAAATTAAAAATATTGGCTTCAAATTTATTTTATATCACAGAAAATATTGTTTTCGACATTAAGTAAATTTTTTATAAAAATCCAACAGTCCGCTCTTACATAAAAAAAATACAATCTACAAAAAATAGTACGCAAATTTGGTAACAATAATTGATGTTCGGTTGTTGATATCTCGTGAACAATAGAAGATATTACCTTCTAATTATTTCTTTATTTATTTAATTTAATTTATTAGCTTCCCATAGGAAGTTATTGTAATGGGTCCGCTTTGTCAAATTGAAAATTTTGACATTTCTCGACGTTTCAAGGCCCCTAGAGGCAAAATAAAAGATTTTTAGAAAGATGTCCGACCGTCCGTATGTCCGTATGTCCGTACGTCCGCGTCCGTACGTTCGCGACGTTTTTTTCGTCGTCCATAGCTCAAGAAGCAGAAGAGATATCGACTTCAAATAAATTTCGTTATACAGATAATAAGGCAGAAAGATGCAGAAAGGGCTCTGAAGAAAATTGCATGGGTGTTTTTTTTACCATAGCAGTTTAAAAAAAATTAAATAAATTAATAATAAATTTCATATTATATATTGTTGCGTGATACAAAACAAGTATATTTTTGGAAAAAAATCCAATTAACGGTTTTTTTTTATAAATCAAAAAAACTAAAAAAAAAATTTGTCACCTCATAAATTTTACGCCAAAACAATTTTGTGCAACGAAGAATAATGTTTTTGACATCTGATAAAATTTTGAGAAAAATTTAATTGACAGTTTTTTTATAAAAAATAAAAACCTAAAAAAAACATTACTCAAAGTTGGTAAAAACTGAATTTCGACTCAAATATCTTTTCAAAAACTTGAAATGAAGGCTTTAAACTTACTTTATCTTATAAGAAATATTGTTTTCAACATTAAGAAAAATGTTGAGAAAAATCGAATTGACAGTTTTTTTACACAAAATAAAAAACTAAAAAAAAATTAATAAAAGTTGGTAAAAATTGATTTTCGACTTAAATATCTTTTAAAACTTTGAGACATTGGCTTTAAACTACTTTTATCTTTCAAGAAATATTGTTGTCAACATTCAATAAAATTTTGAAAAAAAATCGAATTAGGGTCAAGGGGGGTAATTGTGAACAGGGGTAATTGTAAACATACTTAATTTTCTCAAAACCGTTTATAATTTGAAGCATGCCCTGAAATTATTTGAAAAGACATTATATTTAAATCATATTGACGCGTGGAAGGCCTTATCTGTCAAAGGGTTATTTGTGTTTTGTTCGTTTCCATGAGTCGTTCGTTTTTCTGCGTTTTTAAGTTTTTCAGTGCTAATTAAAATTGTTGCAAAACAAACAAAGGCGATCGAAGTAAGTTAAATTTTATCTTTAAGAAAGTGAAATATGAGTATAAATGCATGCTATATGTTTTTATTTGTCTGTATAACAAAATTTAAAAGTTATTGGCTGTTTACAATTACCTCATTATTTTCCTATCATGGGTTAATGTAAACACCGAAATGGGGTAAGAGTGAACAATTTGGGATAATTGTAAACATTCATTTTCAATGGCTTTGGTATTGATCTAACAATATTTTGTATCAAAAAGATGCCACGTACATATCAACCAAAAACCACAGCTCCATCATACACGTCAGTGGATCGGTGAAGGGAAAAATCCTACTGTCATTATATCTAGAGGCCGAAGAACAGCACTTTCGTCAGACGAGGAGGACACTATAGCAAGGTGCCTTATTTCAGATCTCGTGCTGGTTACTCTTGCGATAAGGATGATCGAATTGACAGATTTTTTTTTACAAAAAATAAAAACCTAAAAAAAAAACAATACTAAAACTTCGTAAACATTTATTTTTGACTCAAGCAGCTTTTCAAAAATTACAAATATTGGCTTCAAACTTATTTTATTTCGCAGAAAATATTGTTTTCGATATTCAGTAATTTTTTTATAAAAATCCAAGTGCGTGTTTTCATAAAAAAAATAAAATCTACAAAAAATAGTATACGCAAATTTGGTAAAAATTGATACATATAGACAAACTTTTAAGCAAGACAAATCGACAGACGGGATGGGAAGTTATCAGTGTGGGTCGCATCCCAGCCTCTTTTTTATTTATTTCTTTCATCTCGTTTTTAAGATATTGTGGATGAAAGAAGGTATCCCAAAACATAAATAATTATGGTTCTGGACTTCGTCTTAAAGTACTCCCAGCAATTCCTATCACGTTAATAAACCTTACTATGCAGGCTGCAGCTTCTATACAATATATTACAAATGGCTTTCCAAATCGGTTATTCTTTGGTCATGTAAGTTAGGTATGACCTTTTCGCCAGAGTCTTTCAATATTTAGTTTTGCAAAAATGTTTGCTTGGAGGTAAATTGTGTATCAGTTGATGATTGAAGTGTCTCTGGAATCGTAGTTTTGGTTTCATCTCATTATATATATATATATATATATATATATATATATATATATATATATATATATATATATATATATATATATATATATATATGTATATATATATATATATATATATATATATATATATATATATATATATGTATATATATATATATATGTATAATCCTTATAACCTCTATGACTTTATATTTTCAAAAATACCTACATAAATATGTTTCTATTAAAAAAAATATCTTCATAAATGCTAAAGACTTAAATGATTTAAACCGTTTTTATACAAAGATGTTAATTGTATACGAAAAAAGTGCCATAACCTTTTTTATGTAGATACAATTAGAATTAGGTACTAATCTGTTTTTGTATAGTGTAGTGTATTGAATATTTTTCATTTTTTAGCCATTCATAACAGCTATGAGATTTCGGCTTAACTCAAATACCTGGTTTATTCGGCAACAAAACTAAAGAAATCGGTCTTACGTCTATCTATACTTGTATATAGAACCAAAAAAAAGAACAGAAGATTGAAACTTTAAATGTAAAGCCTAATGAATTTGGTGCTTTTATATTGAATCTTTTAATCTTTTTTATGCATTAGTCTCCTTCAATCATCATCCATCTTAATCTATTTCATTTATCCATATACATCAGGACATTATATTGAATATTTGCTTTGAGTTAAAAAAAAATATCTTTTAAAACCTTATATTTTGTATTTCTAAATTTTATTCCCAACAAAGGTCACACAACATTACATCACAGTGGTTGTCTTCATCAGCATCAGCATCATCATCATTATTTTTGAATAAACAATGTTTTCACATAAAATATATTTTATTCTTCGTCTCTTGAGACAATCGCATTCACTTTAAAAAAACAAAACAAAAATTTAAGAGAAAAAGAACTTACATCAATATTCACACCGGGTAATGGAAATGCCTGTCCTGGTGGTGAATCCCTAGGCAAGTATCGATAGAATTCATGCCCGTCCTTGTACCATTTCACCGAATACAATGCTTCTCCATCCAAACTGTAACGACAGCCAAGGACCGCTGTCTTAAAACGCATAATGTGATTTGGTATTTTCAACTCGGTCATTGTAATCCCATTGGCCAAATCTATACACAAAAAAAAAAAAAAAATTAAATAGAAATGGAAATTTTATGTTAGAATAATGTTGATTTCGATGTATTCACAAAAAAAAAGGCTTAAAAATGGTACACACAAACACACACAAGTACACAAAAATACACTCATATATACAGACTACAACGACGAGGTCCTGAATGAGTAATGAGTTTAAAAATTGCGAGCAGATTTTGTTCCACGCCGTTAATTTAGTTAATGGATTGTTTTCTCCGAATATATACATAGGTAGCTACACAAATGAATATAGCTATTGCCTTGTCCCCTCTCATTGCCCGCCACTTGCTGAAACATAAAGAAGTAGTGCAGTTTTTATTTAAATTTGTACTCTAAAAAGAGCGATGAAAGGTAAGCCTTTTAAAACTATTTTCAAATAGAAATTTCCTGCACGCGCGCTTCTATTCTATTTCTACAAAAACTGCATCGTCAGATTTTTCAATTAGAGGCAGAAAAAAAAACCCCAACTTAAAATCGATTTCTCTGATGTTGAGCAACTAAAAGTCGTCCTTTAGTTAACGAACGAATAACGAACATTGAGCAAGCGAGTGGCACTTTAGGATTTCATTTGAATTACTCAGTACTTTGGGTATGACAAAGGCATTTCTATGTTTTTCTCCATTTTGTATACTGAGCTAAAAAGAGGTTTTCAGAAATCACAGTTCTCTCTTGTGTGTGTTTTTAACATAGTAAAAGTCCTTCGAGCTATATACATATTCTAAAAATCTATATAGGGATACACTACACAGGTTTTGCTAACACGCTTATAACAGGTGTAGGGATATGATGGGGACTGGCCCTATACAGGTGAGTGAAATTGAATTGATTTGATTACTATTTGGCTATCTAACCAAAATGATGTGGACTATAATGCTCATATATAGAGAAAGAGTCCTTGTGGGAGCCTACAAGGACATGTTGACATTTGTGGTTTTTTTTGATAAATAAAGTCAGGTACCAACCATTTTGGACGGCTTTTTGAGTTTTTGAATTTATTTTCGAAGTTGTTTTTTCTTTCATTATTTTTTATTCGATTTGACCTCAATAGAACTTCAACACCGTGCAAAACTAACCATACAAAATTAATGAGCACATGCACATAAAGAACTTTTTCATCTTTTCTATACTTGTCGTGCTATACCTATTGTATGTAGGTAGATAGGTAAGAGCTTGATGGTTGAATTAAAATATTACCTGAAACGTCCTTTTATACATTTATACAAACTTATATATGGCTTTTAGAAATCCGAGGTTGAGTTAGTAAAAGAGGGTCTTGATCATAAATGGGTAATGGAATTTGTATATAGCGAAATATACTTGTTTGGATTTTTCTTCATTTTCATTTCATAATTTTCTGTTTTTTTTTTTGTATTTTGATGACAGGTAACCGTGGGCCATTTGGGAGGCACGTGGAATTGATGTGTAGTATTGTACAACGAATTTCCATTAGGAATGAAAAATGTGATACAATTATTTTTTGTTCATTTTTCTGTAAATCAGGAAATATTGCATTATAAAATGGTGTGGGATTTTTCTTTCACTTAGGAGTGTTAAATAAAAAAGAAAATATACATAATTGAATATGGATCCGGATGGAATTAAATTTTTCAATAGTTAATCAGATTTATCTGATGTGGGTTGTGGAATGATTTAAGTGCTACAGAAATATTAAATCTAAAGAAATGCACTAAGAAAATGAGAAAATTATAGGGTGGACATTTTGGAGAAAATGAAAGTACCCATGACCAATGTTGTTCTTGTTTTTCGGAAAATAAGGGTGCTAAAGGATAAATGAATTACTCATAAACCAAAGGTAGTATAAAATAAGCACGTGTCATACCTTTTTCATTTGCAGTGTATCCTCAAAACAAAAAACAAATCAAAAAGTTTTCGTAGTAAAAATAAAATTGATGGAATAAGGTAAAGTTATTTCATGTATGATGTGTTAGCTTAGATTTTGATTCTATTACTTATGTTAAATATGTTTTTCAAACCAGATATAGAGTTCATTGGTGGTAAAGAAGATATGCAAAGAATGAGATGATTACGAATCACACTGATATCTTCCCATCTTTCGATATTTCTAAAAATTTAACAAAATATTAATAAAAACCTTATGTGTTCGATACAAACAGTTTGAAGTCAATATATTTTTTTGTTTCCAAGATACTTCAGTAGGAAACTATTTCTTAACAGTTGTGAGATGTTTTTGTTGGTTTTCGTTTATTTGTAAAAAGAGTTGTCAATTGGAGTGTTTCTAAAAACTAATCTAAAATATAAAAACCATATTTTTCATACGATAAAATAAGTTTAATTTCAATATCCGTGCTAATTCCCGACATATTTTGGTCAAAACCAATTTTTAGTAGCTTTTTTCTCTTCAAAACATATTTACATAACTTGGATTTTTCTAGGAAAATAACTTCATGTAAAAAACAATATCATATATAGAATGAAATAATTTTGAAGTCAATACCTTGATTTGTTCTCGAGAATTCTATTATTTTGTTCTATCAATTTTCGCAAAAGTTAAAAATGCTTAAGTTCTTGCAAAATATTTGAGTCGAAACGAAATTTTGTTCAACTCTTAGTAGAATTTATTTTAAGGTTTTTATTTTTTTGAAAAAAAAACTGCCTCCTCGATTTTTCTAAAACGTTAGCAGGTGTCAAAAACGTTATTTCCAATTTTCAGGTTTTTTTTTGTTTTATAATAAAAGTGATTTTTTTTCTTCAAATTTATACCAAATATGTAGTAAAACAAAATTAATTTAAAGTCGATATATCTGTCAGTTCTTGAGATATGCTGACGAAAAAATCTATTCCGAACAAACGGAATTATAAGAACATAAGTACACATGCTACCACAGACATATGTCTAAAAACCTTTGATTTAAATTCTAGGGACCTTACGACATCGATAAATTAAAAATTATCAATTCCACATATCAGACCGATTACAATAACTTAATATAGGAAGTTAATGAGTTCGGACTTTCATTTCCCCAGTATACTCAAAAAATAGATTTAGTGTCCTCACTATTTTTAACGTATATGTATATTTTGTTTTTGGTGTATTGTGCTGAATAGGGTTCAATGCCCAAAGTCGGCAAGTTTTCGAATTTACAAAGAGTCGCAGCAAAGTTAATGTATACAGGTTTAAGAGGACTTCATCTTTTTATCATCATACTTAGGACGAATATGAATACAGAAAAATATAAGGTTTATCAATAAATAAGTAAAACGAAACGAAGATGACACAATCCAAGAATCGAAGAAAAATATGGTTGCCAAATATGTAAACAAAATTTGAGATTCCTTCGTAGGGGTCATGACCCCTCCCTGGGAGATAATTTGTTTGTAATTTCGTAGGAATTCCCTCCAATTCAAAACAAATCGTATGCCTGTGCGTGCGTGTGTTCGTACGTCCGTACGTTCGCGACGTTTTTTTCGTCGCAAATAGCTCAAGAACCAGAAGAGATATCGACTTCAAATACATTTTGTTATACAGATAATAAGGCAGAAAGATGCAGAAAGGGCTCTCAAGTAAATTGCGTGGGTGGTAGCAGTTTAAAAAAAAGGTGAACATTTTGGTTAAACCTAAATATCTCATGAACCAATGAAGCTAGAGACTTGAATTAAATTTTATATCATTTAATATTGTAACGTAATACAAAACAAGTATATTTTTGGAAAAAAATCCAATTAACGGTTTTTTTTACAAATCAAACAAACTGACAAAAAAAATTTGTCACCTCGAAAATTGTACGACCAAAATATGATTTCATCTCCAAAACAATTTTGTGCAACGAAGAATAATGTTTTTAACATCTGATAAAATTTTGAGAAAAGTGTTATTGTCAGTTTTTTTTATAAAAAATAAAAACCAAAAAAAACATTACTCAAAGTTTGGTAAAAATTGAATTTCGACTCAAATATCTTTTCAAAAACTTGAGATTAAGGCCTTAAACTAATTTTGTCTTATAAGAAATATTGTTGTCAACATTCAGTAAAATTTTGAAAAAAATCGAATTGACAATTTTTTAACAAAAAATAAAAACCTAAACAAAAATTAATAAAAGTTGGTAAAAATTTATTTTTGACTCAAATATCTTTTCAAAACTTGGAGATATTGGCTTTAAACTACTTTTATCTTTCAAAAAATATTGTTGTGAACATTCAGTAAAATTTTGAAAAAAATCGAATTGAAAGTTTTTTTACAAAAAATTAAAAACGGAAAAAAAAAATAACAAAAGTTGGTAAAAATTGATTTTCGACTCAAATATCTTTTCAAAAATTTGAGATAATGGCTTCTTACTAATTTTAACTTATAAGAAATATTGTTGTCAATATTCAGTAAAATTTTGAAAAAAATCGAATTGACAGTTTTTTACAAAAAATAAAAACCTAAAAAAACTATACTAAAACTTGGTAAAAATTTACTTTCGACTTTAATAGCTTTTCAAAAGGTTAAAATATTGGCTTCAAACTTATTTTATTTCACAGAAAATATTGTTTTCAATATTCAGTAATTTTTTTTATAAAAATCCAACAGTCCGTTTTTTCATAAAAAAAATAAAATCTACAACAAATAGTACGCAAATTTGGTAAAAATTGATACATTTAGACAAACTTTTAAGCAAGACAAATCGACAGACGGGATGGGAAGTTATCAGTGTGGGTCGCAACCCAGCCTCTTTTATCTTATTTTTTTTGACGCACATAAATATGGAACATTGAACTGATTTTTTTTTTTAATACGAAAAATAACAACAGTCCCCTACAATTTTGTTGGTTAAAAGTTAAAAATTAGAACTTTATTTTGATATTGCTTCAGAAGGGTTCTCCTTATCCTTGTAAAACCATTATTTTGTTTTTAAGTTTTCTCAAGAACTAATTTACCGATTTCAATAATCTTCTCTGCAAGTTCTTGTCGATGATCAAATGATCAAATTGATCATAAAAATTAAGTTAATCTAGGTTTAAATAAAATGGGATTTAAATGTTTGAGAAAAATTTATTTTGTAGGTAAATTTTCAAATTTTAAAATATATTTAATATTTTGAAACAGACTTTTTGGAAGAAATTAGCAAGTTCTAGCGACCCAGTCATGCATTTTATTTCTTTCAAAATTGATTTTCTGTGTTGAATACAAAAACTTTTAAAATCTTAAAAAATTAAAGAAATCTCGTTTTTAAAGTGAATTTGCTTTAGATTCTCTAGAACGGAGATTTAAACACGAATTTCAAGAATATAAATTTCCCAAAAACAGCAAAAGTGACACTTTTTTTTAAACTAATGGCTAATTGAAAAACACAATGAAAGTTTCATATCTATTAATATAAAAGCATTGAATCTCTTGAGAACTGAAGTGAAAAGAGATTCTAAAACGTGTAATTTGTGAGTGACAGACAAAAGTTTGTTCCCAATTTATTTGTTAACCTTAATTTGTTTGTATTTAATTTTTAGAGAAATTAAGTATGTACTTAAATGCACCTATTTCCTTAAATTCACGAACCAAACATTTTTCTCTCTATAATTTTTAGGTTTCGTTGACTCCCGAAAATTGAATTCGAAAAAACTACGTTAAAAAAGCTTGACAATTCTTAATATCAGATTATCTCTCATTTTCCGGGTTTTTGAATTTTTGTAGCGTTTTTCGCATAAATAGAAATGGCAACAAAAAAAGAAAATATAATTTTTGAAAAAATGCTCCGTTTCAAAACAAAATGTTTACATTTCTGCGTGAAAGCAACAAAAACCCCCTAAACTATTGTGTTTTAGCTCTTAAACTTGGCATACTGTTGAAATCTTGGAATGCTTTCATATGTAGGGAGCCGTCTTAATTAAATAGTAAGACTATACCTTGCTGGACAACAGTGTTTTTAAATAATTTAACAACTAAAGTTGTCACTTAAGCCCTTGAAATGTGTAAATTTAAGGTTACGATACCCCCCCTGAATAAAAGTCTGGATCCGCCCTTGAATACCCCTACACTTTGAGGCATAAATGACATCTGTTGCTCCTTCAAACATGCTAATCACAATCATCGTAATCATTTGCAATTTGCAAATACCAAGCTGAAACTCCTTATCAAGTTCATAAAAATCGCCATTCGTCAGTTCAAAAAAAAATTAAAAACAAAATATTCCTGAAATAATTCTTTTCCTATAAAGAATCCTTTAAACGATATCTTCCAACATTGTTTTGTTGTACTTGACCGCAATAAATGTTTCGTACTTTTGATTCATAACTATATTCCTTGTGCCAACCATGCCCGAGACTTTTCCTTCAAATAAACTGTATTTTGCCGTATAAACCTTCTTCTCCAAGGCAATGCATAAGCTTGTAATTATTTAGTGGTCAGGTAGATATATGTATGTCCAGTCAAGTCCATAGTCGTTGTTGCCACCAATGTGAAGATTAATATTTCCATATATAGAGCTAAAGGAACTAGCTATAAGGCTTATATGACAATATGTGAACAGAACTTGAATTTGTTCCTTATAATTCTATATTTTTACACTCTACCATCCACCTATATGTATTTGTAAAGGTATGTGTTTGTATGCTTATGTCGAAGGAAGCATATTTACAAATATTCAACACTCCATATGGGAGATCCTATCATCAACCAACCGATAAAAGCTAGTGTCCTTATGCAACATATAGACAGCACATAATACATACTGCACCTGTGTATATGTATACAGAAGTTTAAGCAGCTTGCAGCTAAAACATTATGGTGTTACACCTGTTATATACAGATGAAGGTGCTATGTAATAGAAGAATAGGTACATACCTATGTGCCCTGTATATCCAGGCAAAGGCACACAGCGACCGACGGACGACGACCGACGAACGTTGATGATAGAGGAAATCCTTAATCCTTACATATTGTGCGGTGTTTCTAGCTTATAGTATTTTACCGAAGCGGAAGAGGAATATGAGAAAGCTTTCATGTCCATTTGTTTTGGTGTGTTTTTAGCTTAGAGCAGTTTTTACACCAAGTTTTTACATACATGCATACATACATATAGCATATGAATATGTATATGTATAAATTTGGGTATGCAGAAACCAGAACATAATGATTTCAAATCTTTATATGTGCTGAAGATATTAATCAGGCTTTTTTCATTTCTACACCTGCATTTGATTACAACAATTTTTGTTGGGTGCTGTTGCTACATACTTCAAGACTTACATTTGCACTGTTATAAAAAATATAAGATAAAGCTTTTAAGTGTCATAACTTTTTGGTGGAAAATGATGCACAATGTCTAGATATAACCTTAAAACCATAAGCAAGTATTCACACATTTCATACACAAATACATAAATGTATGACCCATGTTACATATATTTGGCTTTGAAGGAATAGTGAAACTTTAGAGTCACCGTTGATAAATGATTCCAATATTTTATTTCATAAGCTTATTATTTAAAAAAATTTGTACAGTCACAGGTTGTGTGAGGTAGTAAAATATTAAAAAAAAAATCTAATATAATATCTCAGATATAAAAATAGGTTTTTAATAAGAGGTTATATTTTAATATTTAAAAAAAGTAATATAATTAATCTATATTTGCATTAATTAATTGGTTACAATTTGATTACATTGAAAAACTATGAAAACTTACACTTGTTACATGAATATATTATATTGGAACCACAAAACAAAAATTAAAAAATAGACTTTCAGGACATAAATCAGACTTAAAAAGTAATGACTCACAGAAGACAGCACTGGCATCGCACTGTATAACTCTCAACCAGCGTTGCAAAAGCTTAATTCCCTTTTAACTTAACTCATGACTTTAATTCACAGTTCACCAACTGGTTTATGAATTAAACTAAATTTAATTCACAATATTCAATTCACAAATCACCAACTGACTTATGAATTAAAAAAAAAAATCAATTCACAAATCATCAACTGTCTTATGAATTAAAAAGAATTAAATTGCAAGCCACCAACTGACTTATATGCATATTTTATTTTATAAGTACCTTGGGTTAACTAATTTTGTTTAAAAGTGTAAAATGGTAAGTTTTTTTTTGTATGAACTATTTCTTAGAAACGTCAAGGTACATACATTTTTTTTATAACTTCACCACATTAATAATAATTTATCTAACTGTGTTTATTACATATAAATTCAGTTTAACAAAGTGCATATTTGGCTAAAGAAATTTTTAGAAAATGCTAAACGAGGAAGTTCATAGCACCCAGTTGCATGTCAAGGAATTTTTCACAGTTCCTTTGTCAAAAAGTAAGTATTTCTTTGTGAGAGGTTGGTATGTATTATAAAGGGTTTCCCAAAATTAACGCAAGATTTGAATTAAATAGAAAACGCCGTTTTTAGTCTTTTGATCGTTATATTTTTATTGACTCGTAAAGTACATAGGATAGGGTTATGTATGGAATAACACATCGGACAAATGGCCTCCACGGCTTTGCATGCACATGCACACTCTTTTGTTGAAATTTTCCATGACCATTCTGCATAAATGTGGCTGAATTTCGTTGATGCAGCGTTGAATCTCCTCCTTTAATGCACGGGTGGTTGTGGGCTTGTTGACATAGATTTGTGATTTCAAATAACCCCATATAAAGGAGTCTAATGGTGTTAAATCACACGATCTAGGAAGCCAATTTTGATCACCGAAACGAGAGAGTACACGACCTGGAAATGTCTCATGCAGTAATTGAATTGTTTCACGGGCTGTATGACATGTGGCACCGTCTTGTTGAAACCACATATTGGACACATCAATATCATCCAATTTTGGCAGAAAGAACTGTGTAATCATGTCGCGATATCGAGCACCAGTAACAGTCATTGCTTGACCAGCATCATTTTCAAAAAAATATGGCCCAATTATGCCTCTAGCCCAAAATCCACACCATACAGTCACGCGTTGTGGATGCATTTGTTTTCGACAAATGCGGCAATTTTGGCGATTGAAAAAGCCATCAAGATGAAAATGTGCTTCATCGCATAGGATGATTTTGCTCGAAAAATCAGGGTCCATTTGTTGATGTTCAATAATCCATTCAACGAACTCTCTTCTCTGTCCATGGTCATTAGGCTTCAATTGTTGTGTTAATTGAATTTTGTAAGCATGAAGACACAGATCTTTGGTGAGTATACGCTGTAGAGAGGTTCTTGAAATTTGCAATTCTTGTCCACGACGTCGCGACGTCGAATTGAGGTTCCTGGATTGTCAGCAACACTCTCACGCACTGCTTCGATATTCACATTTGAACGGCTTGTTTTTGGACGACCAGTGTGTTTGGCGTCTCCAACGGATCCAGTCTCCATGAATTTTTCAATTAATCTCTTCACAGTTGACGAAGTTAAAACACTATTCCGACCATATTTTGTATGAAATTTTCGAACTGCAGCCGCCAAGCTTTCACTATTTTTGAAATATTCTTTAATAATGAAGACACGTTGTTCTATCGTGTAACGCTCCATTTTTAATAACCCTATACTGTTAGCTGTCAAATTGCTTTTTTTTCAGGGTTGCCAACACTTCACTACACAAATGGCGGCAAATTCAAATCTTGCGTTAATTTTGGGACACCCTTTATATATCAATTTAAAGGCCTTAAATATTTCTTTAAAATAATACAAAGAAAATGTATGTATGCCATCACTGATATTTCTGAAATATCGATGGTTAAAGGGTAAATTAAAAACACTTGATTTCTAAGAAGTTAATACTAAATATTTAAGTATATTTTATTGTTAGAAAAATAATATTGATTTTTTTTGAAAGATTTCATATGATAGCAAAGTTATATTCCTACAGGAGTTTAAACAAAAAATAAGTAAAATTCTATTTCTGTTTTAATCAACTTCAAACCCAAATATCTAAAAAACGCCACCAACTATGTTGATAATATTTGACTAACATTACGTGCTAAATCTCACCTTTTATTATTTGATACCACTTTCATTATTGAACGTAATGATTGCACGCTCCATACAAAAATATGCAACCTCCTTTTTTAATTAAAAAATCAGTAGGTAGATGACTTGTGAATTAATTCTTTATAATTCATAAGTCAGTTGGTGGCTTGTGATTTAATTATTTTTAATTCATAAGTCAGTTGATGATTTGTGAATTGAATTTATTTAATTCATAAGTCAGATGGTGATTGTGAATTGAATTTATTTAATTCATAAGTCACTAACTTTCTTATGACTTAATGATTTTTCAATTCACAAACTTGCAACCCTGCTCTTAACTACTCTCCTGACTTTGAAAATGTAAAAGTATTGCAAAGAGAAGGCAACTGTAATAAGAGAATGATAATCGAAACGCTGCATATCATCAACGCCAAAAACACCATGAATATTCATGTAACAACTATAAGTTTTCATAGTTTTTCAATGTTACAAATTGTAACCAATTTATTAATGCCACACCTGATGATGTTCATAGACATGAACGAAACGTCGTGACAACATAAACAATTGTTTTTTCATTGACCTAAAGCCCGTCATTAATATTTTCATCACTTTAAAAAGGTCACTTCCACCAACAACCAAAAAGTAATATAATTCTTTGAAGAAATAAATAGACGTTTATTTAGTTGTAATAATAAAGGAAGATATGTCATTAACAATGAAAAACTTTATCAGCCAAATGACCACCAAGGCTGCAACCGTATCCTTTTTCATACATCTTAAAGATAACTTCAATAATCTTCTTAGATTTTGATTTGATTGTGGAGAATTTTCAAAGATCTTATATTTTACGTTGTCTCAAAGAAAAAAGTCTAAAGATGTTCAGTCACAAGATTCGGTGGACAATCAAAAGGTCAGGAAACTTTTAATGTTTGACGGAAAACTCGATACAATGTTAATTATGAATGAATTATGTTTGCTTTACACCGTCTTAGATCTACCTTGATGTACGTATTTATCTAAATAATCAGTTGTAAGTTATGATTAAGAGGGTTTTACAAATTCTGACAGTTTAAGGTTAACATATTTTGGAAGCTTCAACTTTTAGATCCACAGTCATTTGATCACCATGGCCGTGGATAGTGTTAAAAAAAATGCAAATAAAAAAATTGTCTATTTAAAAGAGAGAGAAAGCTATATTGAGTGTTGTAGATAAATTCGAGCTTACAAGTTTGAACATCAATTAAAGATTTCAATAATTCGTCAAAAAAGTTATCACTGAAATTCAAAGCACTTCCATAAAGTATTTTCCAATTTTACTCCCAATTATTTTTAGATGAATGTATTAATTAATTGTTTAGAAAGTCAAAGTCAATTAGACGCTATCTACACGGATTTTAGTAAGGCATTTGATTCTGTATGCCACCACATACTGCTTCGTAAGCTTCATAATTTTGGGATTCACTCTAATCTCCTTGAGTGGATTTCATATTTCTGTAACTGATAGGACAAAAAGTTAAACTTGACAATCAAACCTCGAGATTTATTAAATGTACCTCAGCAGTTCCACAGGGTAGTCATCTTGGTCCACTTTTATTTATAATTTTTATCGATGATATTTGTAAAAGCTTACAGTTCAGCCAATTTCTCATATAAGTGAATTCCATTTATGATTGCTCGATCATTTATCAAACTGATGTTTGGTTAACTGTTTTAAACTTAATTATCTTCGCTATCTCTGTCTCTAGAAAACTCACATCTTTTGAGTTTGCATATTCTCTTAATCGTAACCCTCTTCAGAGAACTGCTACAATGAAGGATTTTGGTGTCTCCTTTGATTCCAAGTTTACATTCGTTGCACAAATCGATGCTATTTCCGCTTAAGCCAATTCTATGATTGGTTTCATTAAAACAAACTCAACTGATTTTTCGGATCCCTATACACTTACATCTTTATATAACTCATAAATTAGATCATCACTTCAGTATGCTGATGTCATATGGAATCCTTTCCATCAAACGATTTCGGATAGAATTGAGAAACTTCAGAATCGTTTCACAAAATATGTGTTTTGTAAAATGCGCTGGAATTTTTGTCCAGATTCTCAATCTTGACGTAATGTTCTGGGTCTGAAATATCTCGAATCTCGAAGAACTATTCATGATTATAGTATTGTGCGAGATATTTTATGTTACCATATAAAGTGTCCTAACCTTTGTTAATTTGTATTTATGCACCGATTAGACTATTGAGAGAAAGATACCTTCTTTTCAGCCTAAACATAGGACAAATTATAATATGAATGAACCAGTTTCAAGGTTAATTAGGGATCTTAAAGAAGTATTTAGTCATATTAACATGGCATTTATATTGACAAACAAATTCAAAAATGATCTGTATTATTTATTTTTAAGAAATTAATTATGTATTGTAAATTATTTATTTTTTGTATGTACCTATGTATTAATTCTTTTTTGCATCTGTTGAGCCTGTAGCTCGTAGATTAAATAAATAAATAAATACTTAAACATTTCTGTTGAATTTCTTCAAAAAAATATGATAAAACTTCTTCTAAGGGTTCTTTAAGTTGAAATTTTTTTTAAACATTAATTTTCATATCAATGCACTTAATATTATTTCAATATTATTTTGATTTGATTGGTTTTGAAATCAAATTTTGAAAAGCTTTTAAGTTTCTTCAAAATGGTATTCGATTTTAAAATCATTAGAAAATTTGATTTAGTCGTCAATTATATCTAAATAAAATAAATAAATTAGGTGGCGCAACAGTCCATGGAGAACCAGGGCCTAGTGACTTACAACTCTCAACCATCCCTGTGTGCGAGTAATGTTGTCAGAGATGGATTATATCTAAAAAGTGTTTTTATTGACATTTAAAAAAGATTTCTGAAAAATTCAAAACTCGAAACCGTTTTCAGACTAGTTCTGCAATAAGACTAATTTTGAATATGCTCAGTAATATGGGTGTAATATACTGAAAGTATAATATCGAGGACTGTCTGTATATACACTTTCAGTCATTTTACTTGTCATAACTTACTTTTCTTGTGTATTTTTCACTAGAATTGTTATAATGTACACTATGGCGTATGTGTAATTTTTTTCTAACTATCGTTTCCCTTTACTTGAATCGACATTTCACTGTGAGAGAAAAGTTTTATCTTTTACTTCTAATCATACTTGTTAATGGAAAAAGAATAAAATTCTAAAATCTTGTGTTGAAGGTTAAACTCCAAAAATTGCAATAGTTATGTACGTAAAACAATTTCATACAATATTTCATTTGTAGGTTTCACTTAAATTCTCAAGCTCACAAAAAAAGAAAAGAAATGAAAAATAAAAAACTAATGAATCTACAAGAAGTCTTTCCTACATATATTATTCTATACCTACCTACTCTAAGACCCCATTACTCTGTGGGCTTTGAGGCTTTTTTGATGAGGAGATGCTTTTTTGAGAAGGAGAAAGAAAAAAAAAGTTCTTTTTGACACGAATTTAATAGACATGCAATAAGCAGTCTCGCTTCAAGCATGGAATAGTTTCCATATTCCAATTCCTGACTATTTTCCCAGGGTGTCTTTGGTAAATATATGTATGTATGTAGGGAACAAAGTGGGTATTTCTTATGCATGCACAACATATTGCACATGCATCCTGTGTGACATAGCGCAAATCAGCAACAACAACAAAAAAAAAAACATCATGATAAGCAAGCTCCATAATATAGGATAGGTACCTCTACTATAGTTTTTAAAAAAGGAAACAAGAATGGTAGTACGAGTAGTACCTTTAATGTAAGGCATGCTGCAATTTTACTATGCGAACGTTCGAAAATGGCATTGAGTAGCTTGTTTTCGTTTAGCAAAAGGAAGTCGCTCTACCTCTCGCTCTGATGGCATCAGAACCAGGCTGACTTGGCTGCTAGGTTGGTTGGCTGGAATTAGAGCCGGGCTTCCTTGGAAATCGTTTTTATGCATGGATAATGCTGCAGATGTGTGCATTGTTTATAATGACTTCCCTTAAAACTTCCATTACATGCACGAAAGGAGTCGGGTACGGAAAAGGGTACGGTTAGGGGTACGGGTACGGGTACTGGTACGAGTACGGGTACGGATGTCGGGACTCTATTGATGGTGAATATGAAGTGGGGGTATCTAAGTACATGGAATAGAGTTCTTATGCGAGAACCAATGTATAACTATGTTCACTTTTTGAGGAGATAGATACCTTGAACGCTCTCTTTGCTGCTTCGAACCAGAATTTAGCAAAATGGAAACGTAGATATAACAATCTCATCTGTTTATATCTTCATTCCCTTGAACAACGCCAGCAATAGGTACTCTATATAATACTCGTACGTATACATATTGATGTAGTGTATATAAAAACCGATAGCAGTATGCCTCTGGATTAGATATGAGAGACAATAGCTGGATGAAGACGTGGATTTTGATGAGTAAATGGGGTTGTGAATGGGAGGGGGTGTGAGGAGGGAGGAAAATCAATTTTGTTCACCATTTGCAGTTTGCAATTTGCATAATAAGGTCGTTTTGCTCAATTTGCATGCGAATGACTATAAAATGGCAAGACGGGTTGAGGGAAAATTATATACCTACATTATAAGGATGGTACTAGAATTTGTGTCGCACAAAAGGTGCCGATGTGAATATGACTAGGTTACGGAGAGCGAGGGGTTGATAGTATAGTGTCAACCGTACATTAAATCGTGCATTTTCTCTCGTCCTTATATCTAAAGGTACTATGAACCAATATAAGTGTGTGCATGTGTGTTTGTGTGTGTGTATGAAGCCCTTGTTTTCATTTTATGCATTATACCTCTGTGTATAGGTGGTTTTACATACATACATAGGTATATGTTTTACTTTATTATTTTTTTTTTCTTTTCTTCTTCAAAGGAAGTTAGTTGTGTGTGACTCAATTTTGTCTTTTGCCAGGTTTCTATATTATGTTCATCCCTCTTGGCTTTCAAAATTATGTTATCGAGTTTGTACTGATTCTGGCTTTAGTTAGCTTTATATATGTATATGTATGTATGTAGAATAGAAGCTGACTGGCGGTAATGGCTGTGTGGTTTTGAGAATCAAGTTATGTGTGTCATGCCACCAGCCATATCCGTTTATCGAAAGTTATAATGTATTATTACACCCACCATGAGATGCATATACACTACATATATACGTATCAGTGTGTTATTTAAATTTTGATAGAAATTCTAACTTCTGTGAAAATTTGGAATAGGTACGTATTATGATGAAAATAAGGTTAATTTTAAACAAATAACCTGGAGTGCATCATGAAACGATAAATTAATTTAGTGTAAATCTTCCAAATAATTGAAAACTGATGTGGAGGTACAGGATCTTTTATTAATTGCTTTCTATTTTCAAATCTGAATAGAATACATATTTTGAATTACGTTAACGTAAATAATATAACAAAGGGTTCAAATGTTCGCACCTTTTTTTTTTTTGATAGAACTTTCATATGATGAAGTATTTAAATGAGGATAAAATTAATCGATGACATAGTGCTCACCGTTAATAATGGTGATTGTTGGCCAGCTGAATTCTCAAAAAAAAAAAAAATACTGTCTTGAAAACTCTGCCAGTGGTATTGGCTGAGTTTGATGTTCTTGGATCTCATTTAGATTGGTTTCATATCGAATTTGAACCATTTATCCAGTAATGGATTTCAAGCTTAAACATAATTTTTTATGAAAGGTCAGTTCTAAAAATGCTCCATGAAACAAAAGAAGGTTTAATTGATAACGAAACATTGACCAAGTTTTAACCATGCAAGCGTTTTAAAATAAACTGCTTCGAATAATTATTGTTCTATACACACTGTCAGAAATATTTAAAAAGCTGCAATGTTATTGGAAAATCTTGAGATACGTTGAAACATCGGAGTATTCTAACTGTCTAAATGGAATGATAGTAGTCAGGGGTCTATGTTTCCCGATTAATAACACTGAAGTAATAGGTTTAATTCTCGAATTCAATTGTATTGTCTTAGCAAATTTATACAACTTATAAAAATCAACTTAAATTCCTTTTCAAAACTCGAAATAAAAGGCTCTCTAATAAAACAATATTTAAGTATCCCGTTATTTGGGTAACTCACATTTTTGAAGCTATCATCGTTTGACAAGTAAAAAATACTCCATTACTAAAAATGAATTCAGTTTGTAGAAATATATACATTACATATATTTTAGGTTATAGTAAAGCGCCTAGGCGCGCCTTCTGGGAAACACTTGACGATTTTTCGATTTCACGTCGAGTTTTGGAATTAGACGATAAACAATACTTAAAGGAGCTTATAAAAAGGTTGATGCTTCAAATGCATTTGATAAACAATTAGCACATCTCGACCTGTGACGTCAGTGGTCTAAAGTAGTGGAGTGCGTAGTGCACACGACTTCTAAGACTGAGCAAATCTGATATGCGTGGGTTCGAATCCTATGTTGTGCATAAAGTTTTTCAAATAAAATTGGATTAAAGCTCAGCACCACAAAAAAGGAGACTGATGAGTGCAAAAGTGGCAAAGCACGAAATAGCTATATCTCCAGCCAAAACAATGAGTGGTAGCACCTTTAAGTTGTTGTTGTTGTTCAAAAACATTCAATAAAATTAAAAAGGAATGGTCAAGTCTAACAAGCTGACATTCTAGTACGAATAGTACAATACAAATAATAACGATAAACAATAAAATTCATATTACAAAAATTGGCTTAGGTCTTTAGGATTTTAAATTTTAGTTAACACATAAAATCAAGCCGGTAAATCACTGGTAGATAGTATACCTTGAAATGGATACAAATGATCCTGGCTTTAATTCAAAAATCTTCTACAATTATGAGGCCCATTTTCCCCTCGGTGGTTACGTTAATTCTAAATATCAGAGTAATTGCATTTGGGGATCGGAAAATCCAAGAAAAATTGTTGAATTTAAAAATCTTGCATTTAAAGAAAGACCTTTAATTTTGTTTTCTAATAATTTGAAATTATCTAAACTAAGAAAGGAAGAATGAGGTCTGCATTATACTGCGTATTTAAAAGTAAGTGTAACTTTTAAAAATTAAACATTGTAAAGTGTGGGGAACTCCTTAAAGATATTAAGATACATTATATTCAAAAAATTGATGATATGCCTAATCCATTTTCATTCTTCAATTTTTTCCTTGCTGCAAAAACTTACTTCAGCTTTTTTTTTAAATTCTTAAGTAATCCTTAAATCAATATACTCATATACTTGTCCCAAAAAGCATCTTCATTTATATACTTAAATAAACCTTCAAATCTAAAAGCTGAAAACAAAGTGAATTTTTGCTAAATTAACAAAAAATTTCCATGACCCGATTCATTTACGAACAAATGATCCTGAAAATATGAAATTTAAAATTATGTTATCCTAACAAAACTCAAGAAAAATGATGAGCCGATAAACGAAAAACGCTTCCATAACCATTTAGAAAACCCTTAAAATATAATTCTAAATTTTCTACTTAACAAAAAAAAAAAAAAAAAAAAAAAACGAAGAAAAAAACTTAAATATGTTCATAAAAATCGACAGTATATTCATTCATATAATATCTAAAGATATTCTATCTATTGATACAAAAAATTAGATATTGCTGAATATAAAAAAATATATAAGCCCTCAGCAACGTTAGCAATAAAAGAAAAGTAAAAAAAATATAAAGATATACAAAGAACAAATTAAACTGAAATATAAAAATCCAACGATGCATGAAATTACTACGGGACAAGTATCTCAGTTTTTTCGTTGTTGTATTCATTTAATTTTTTTTTTTAAACCGCCCACTTTGTGCCCAATTCAAGCTAAGATTTTTTTCGTTGAGGTTGGTTTATCAAAGAACAGCAAAAACAACAACTACAACAAAAAAAAACTTAACAAAAGATACAAAGTGAAAGAACCTTCTATATACTATATTCTATGCAATTCGTTGATGGTTGTTATGCTCTTATGCTGCCGCGGACCATTGAAAGTCGTCGTAGTCGTTGACTATGACTATGACTATGCTGGAACAGCGAGGATCAGGAAATCCATTCTCGAGCTATTTTTGAATTTTTGCCTAGCGAAACTTTTTTTACACCCTTCTACCTTTTCAATTCGTAGAATAACCAAACCAAACCAAGCCATCCAATGGCAAGGATTTTTTTTTTCTATTTTTTGAGAAAAATTGCAGAAAAACAACAATTGAGGAAAAGTACTATAAATATGTGTGTATGTTGAGAAAACAAAACACACATCTATACCCTACCCATACACCCATCCAACCACCCACCCACCAGCATCATCACAACAGAACGCGAAAAAACTTTGTAATAGAAACAAAAATTGGAAAGGATTATTTTTCCACTTCAAAAGGACCCTTACCGCAGCAAAAGAAAATGCGGATCCGCTGTGGAGTGGATCCACCAAAGGCATGCCGCTCTCCTTTCGGTAGCGCGCAGCAATAACAAGCGGTGAGAGGCAAATCAGAGAAGGTCTGTCGGTCGTGTGTATTTGAGTGTGTGCTCTACAAAAACTTTCATTATTCTTTCTTAAAAAAAAAAACTATAAAAAAGTTTTAAGTTTTCATTGTATCCTTTTAGTCGTTGTGTTTTTCTTTTTTTGTTTTCTTATTGTTTTTTTTTTATTTTTATTTTCATATTCATTATTTTTCTTAGTTTGATGCTTTTTGACTTTTGATGAGGGGCTGTAGTGTAAAATTTGTAACTATTCTGTAGGAGAGTAAACGAAGAAAACAGTCAGTCCTCAGTACGATTTCTTTTGAAGGAATAGAAAAAATGGACGTTCCCAGGGGATTGTGGTTGTTTAATTGAGCAAATAGGCTAATTTCAATTTGTTGAAGTGTATTTTTTAACGCTTTAGCTTTGTCCCTTAATGCGTTGTAGGATTTTTGGCTTTAAATTTTTTTGTTTTTTTAACGAGCACAAAGGATTAAAAACAAGAAAGAAAGAAGAAAATTCCCAAAAGAGGTACTTGTTTAGTTTTATTACATCAGAATAGAGTTATGTCGAATGAAATAACTTTATTTAATGGGTATTGAAAGTCAAAGAGACATGGTTTTGATGTTAAAGTTTATAGGCTCCTGACCCATAGTTTTCTACGAGAAACGATATGGATCAAAATGTTTTGTAACTTTTATTTTATGATATTAAGCTGGCAAACATATGTATAAAAGAATATTGAGTTACAGATATCTGCAAAGCATTTTTCTTGAGAGACCATTCATATTGCACTCATAGAAATTTCTAAGGAAAACTTAATGTTTTTAAACAAATACAGATTCACAGAGCGAAAGCTATATAAAACTACATAACAAAATTGTATGACCAAAATATATCTACTATATAAAAATAAGTCGGGTTTTCCTTCCTGAAGCTATAACTCCAGAACCTACGAACCGATTTCCACGGTTTTGAATTCGTTGGAAATGTATCGGGCTTCGTGAGGTTTATAGCAGACAAAATTCAAGAAAAATTTAAACAGAAAAGCGGTGAAATCCGTTTAGCTTCCCATAGAAAGCTATTGTAAAATTTCCGATTTGTGGAATTGAAAATTTTTAATTTTTTTGACGTTTCAAGGGCCCTATATTCTAAACCAAAGCTTACTTTTGGGAACCTTTTTTAGTCAACCATATCTCTAGAAACGTCAGAGATATCGACTTCAAATAACGTATAAAATCTACAATGAAGGAATGATTCTGATTGACGATCAATGCTTGACTATTGCAAACAAGCTACTGATTGAAGTAGGAATGATTGCGCCAAATCGATCGATGCACGATGCATTGAACCAAGAATTAAATCGAGAGCTGCAATACAATGTTGATACATTGCAGGAATTCATTCGAATTAATTTGCCGTTGCTGAATGAACAGCAAAAATAAGTATACGAAACATTAATGCAAGCGGTGGACAATAATACTGGTGGTCTATTCTTCCTGGACGCACATGGAGAAACAGGGAAAACAGTTGTCAGTTCATTGATTTTGGCCACTATTCGATCAAGATGTGGCATAGCTTTGGCGTTAGCATCATCTGGAATTGCAGCAACTCTTCTAGATGGCGGTCGTACTGCACATTCTGCGCTTAAGTTGCCACTCAATTTAAACACAATTGATACTCCAACATGCAATGTTTCCCGATCCAGTGCAATGGGAAAATTGTTGATGCAATGCAAGCTCATTGTTTGGGATGAGTGCACAATGGCACATAAGAAATCACTTGAAGCACTTAACTTAACACTGAAGGATCTTCTTTGGCGGCTTGATGATATTGTTGGCAGGCGATTTCAGGCAGACATTGCCAGTAATTATTAACGGAAAGTTCGCAGGTACCAATTATTCCGACTGATCTTCCGTTTGACTTCAAACGATTGCAATTTCCGGTTCGCTTTGCGTTCGCAATGACAATTAACAAGTCACAAGGCCAATAGCTTAGTGTTTGCGGGATAAATTTAGAAAATCATTGTTTTTCACATGGGCAGAGTTGGGAAACCATCCGCTTTGTTTGTGTTAACGTCAGAAAATGTGGTTTACCAAAGAGCACTTCAATGAAACGTAAATTTGCAGACAAGTACATATAACGCTTTGATTTAGTATTTACTTTGGATTCACTTTCATTGTTTACTTAGAGAAGTTTAACTAAATTACACTTCATTTTTGTAATCGAAATTAATTCATTACTGTTGTGAAATGAAATAAAAATTTTTCTTTTCAAGTATAAAACAAAAAAAATATTTTTTTTCATCTTTTAATCCCAAAACGAAATGCTACAAAAAACGAAGTCATCTGATGGCGAAACGGAGTTCGCCGGGTTTGCTAGTTTTTAATAAAAATGAGTGATTTCTCCTTTTACCTTTCAAAGTCCAAAGATTAAAATAATTAATCTTTCTGGAGGTAAGGTGGATTTAATAAGGTACATATTTCGATGGTACAAGAGAACACAACTTCATATTCTTGAAACGATGGCTTGATATTCTAGAGACTTTGAATTGTATAGAATTGTTACGATATCCAATTGACAAATCTGAACTATAACAATATCTTTTAAGGGGAATTTTAAAAGTGCGTATACGCCTAAGTGAACCATCAACGTAACGTATAGTAGATAATTAATTATTATATTGTTTAGTGAGTTAGGGTTAAAAGGAAGAGGTTATTTTGGTTGAATGGGATATTTAAAAAGTGTCACACCACTTATGCTTGTACATCAGCCATTAGAGCTAAATAAATTTAAATATAAACAAAATCAATAAAAACAATCCTTGATATGTATTTTTTAACTTTCCAAAGGAAGATATTGAAATCGGTCCGATTTGTAGAATAGAAAATTTTGACATTTCTCGACGTTTCAAGGTCCCTAGTCGAAATAAAAGATTTTTAGAGAGATGTCTGTGCTAGTGGGTGTACGTACGTTCGTACGTCCGTACGTTCGCGAAGTTTTTTTCGTCGTCCATAGCTTAAGAACCAGTAGAGATATCGATTTCAAATAAATGTTTTTATACAGATAATAATGCAGAAAGGACTCTCAAAAAAATTGAGTGGGAGGTTTTTGAGTTTTTTTTACTATAACAATTTGAAAAAAAGTGAACATTTTGGTTAACCCAAAATATCTCACGAACCAATAACGCTAGAGACTTCAAAAAAATTTTATATTATATATTGTAACGTGATACCAAACAAATATATTTTTGGAAAAAAATCCAATTAACGGCTTTTTATAAATAAAAAAAAAACTGAAAACAAAAATATTTGTCAACTCGAAAATTTTACGAACAAAAAATGATTTTATCTTCGAAATAATTTTATGCTATAAAGAATAACTTTTTTGACATCTGTTAAGATTTTGAGAAGTTTGTTTTTATAAAAAATGAAAATCTTAAAAAACATTACTTAAAGATGGTAAAAATTGATTTTCGACTTAAATATTTTTTCAAAACTTTGAAATTAATTTTATCTTATAATAAAATATTGTTTTCAACATTCAGTTGAATTTTGAAAAACATTAAATTGATTGCTTTTTTTACAAAAAATAACAACCTAATAAAAAAAACAATACTAAAACTTAATAAAAATTGATTTTCGACTCAAATATCTTTTCGAAATTTAAAAAAATTTGCTTAAAACTATTTTTATCTCACAGAAAATATTGTTTTTGACATTTTATGAAAATCCAACAATCAGTTTTTGCATACAAAATTAAAATCTACAACAAATAGCACGCAAAATTGGTAAAAATTGATGTTACGTTTTCGATGTCTCACGAATAATAGAAGATATGGACTTCAAATTAATTTCATTCATCTACTTTGTATTTTTTTTATATAAGAAATGAAAACTTTTAATAAATGGTACTAAAATTCGTAAAAATTGGTTTTCGACTTAAAATCTCGTTAATTAAAATAGATTTTGAAATCAAACTATTTTATGATATGCAAAATATTTTTTGGTAATTTAAAATCTTTTTTTAAATAATTCAACTGACACATTTTTAAACAAAACACAAAAAACCTACAAACCTTTTAAGCAAGACAAATCGACAGACGAGATGCGAAGTTATCAGTGTGGGTCGCATCCCAGCCTCTTTTTAATTTATTTTTGTCCCTGATAAAGAGGGTTACCATGCTAAAAATGTATACAAATATGATTGTTATCACATTTTTCTGATAATTAAAAATACGAGTAATATGGTTTTTACTTTTACCTCTGTTTTATTTAAATAGTTTAAAAATAATTCAGATTTGTTTTGCAATGTTAAAACACACAAAATTAAATAAAAAAAAGAGGCTGGGATGCGACCCACACTGATAACTTCCCATCCCGTCTGTCGATTTGTCTTGTTTAAAAGTTTGTATGTTTTTGTGTTTTGTTAAAAAAGTTGTCACTTGAATTATTCTTAAAAAATTAAAAATTACCAACAATATTTTGCGTACAATGAAATATTTTGATTTCGAAATCTATTTTTGTTAACGAGATTTTTAGTCGAAAACCAATTTTCACCAATTTTGGTAGGATTTCTTAAAATTACTGAATATCGAAAACAATATTTTTGTGAAATAAAATAAGTTTGAAGCCAATATTTTTAATTTTTGAAAAGCTATTTGAGTCGAAAGTAAATTTTTACAAAGTTTTAGTATTGTTTTTATTTTGGGTGTTTATTTTTTGTTAAAAAACTGTCTCAAAATTTTATCGAATGTTGAAATTAATATTTCTTATAAGGTAAAATTAGTTAGAAGCCATTATCTCAAATTTTTGAAAAGATTTTTGAGTCGAAAATCAATTTTTACCATTTTTTGTTAATTTTTTTTAGGTTTTTAATTTTTTGTACAAAAGCTGTCAAATCGATTTTTTTTTTTTAATTTTACTGAATGCTGACAACATTATTTTTTGAAAGATAAAAGTAGTTTAAAGCCAATATCTCAAAGTTTTGAAAAGATATTTGAGCCGAAAATCAATGTTTACCACCTTTTATAAATTTTATTTTTAGGTTTTTATTTTTTGTAAGAAAACTGTCAATTCGAGTTTTCTCAAATGTTTTCCTAATATTGAAAATAATATTTCTTATAAGTTAAAAATAGTTTAAAGCCATAATGTCAAATTTTTGAAAAGATATTTGAGTCGAAAATCAATTTTTTTTTCTGTTTTTAATTTTTTGTTTAAAAAATTTCAATTCGATTTTTTTCAAAATTTTACTGAATGTTGACAACAACATTTTTTGAAAGATTAAAGTAGTTTAAAGCAAATATCTCAAAGTTTTGAAAAGATATTTGAGTCGAAAATCTATTTTTACCAACTTTTATTAATTTTTTTTCGGGTTTTATTTTTTGTAAAAAAACTGTCAATTTGATTTTTCTCAAAATTTTTCAGAATCTTGAAAACAATATTTCTTATAAGATAAAAAAGTTTGAAGCCTTAATCTCAAGTTTTTGAAGAGATATTTGAGTCGAAAATCAATTTTTACCAACTTTGAGTAATGTTTTTTTTTAGGTTTTATTTTTTATAATTTTTTCTCAAAATTTTATCAGATGTTTAAACATTATTCTTCGTTGCACAAAATTGTTCTGTAGAAGAAATCATATTTTATTCGTAAAATTTTCGAAGTGACAATTTTTTTTTCAGATTTTTTGATTTATAAAAAAAACCTTTAATTGGATTTTTTTTCCAAAAATATAATTGTTTTGTACCACGTTACAATATATAATATAAAATTTAATTCAAGTCTCTAGCATCATTGGTTCATGAGATATTTAGGGTTAACCAAAATTATCACCTTTTTTTTAAACTGCTATGGTAAAAAAACCACCCACGCAATTTTCTTGAGAGCCCTTTCTGCATCTTTCTGCCTTATTATCTGTATAACAAAATTTATTTGAAGTCGATATCTCTTCTGGTTCTTGAGCTATGGACGACGAAAAAAACGTCGCGAAAGTACGGACGTACGGACGTACGGACGTACAAACGTACGTACGCACGTACGCACAGACATCTTTCTAAAAATCTTTTATTTCGACTCTAGGGACCTTGAAACGTCGAGAAATGTCAAAATTTTCAATTCGACAAATCGGACCCATTACAATAACTTCCTATGGGAAGTTAAACAAATAAAAAAGTTTTTGTTCATAGAATTACTCAGTTTCTGTACAATGGCCAGGTTTTTCACAAAATTTACCTCTAACTTTGAATCATTTCGGTCTTTAAACTTGTTTTTAAAGTCGGTAATATATCCTTACTTTTAAACTATTATAACAAAATTGTCCTTAAATTTTAACTCTTCAAGCCATATACAGCTATCCCAAAACAGCCATTTAGCGACTTTACTTGTATGTTTACAAAATTGCAAGAATTTTTACTATCAAATATTTCTCATTTTACGATAACAATTATGACGTTTTATAATATACTCGTAGGATATGTTTGTTATATAATCTCAAAAAAAGTTCGCGAGCCGATAAACTGAATGTTGGTGAGATAATAAAAAGAAGTTGTTGCAATTTTAGTTTTCAAAAACTGGAATTAAAAAAAAATTATTTGGCAACTGTTACATAAAATTATTGCAGCCAAAAACTAATAAATCTTTAACCTAAAAAAGAAATTTCATAATTCAAAACCCCGAACATTAAAAGCATAATTGAAATTACCTTTTAGACTTCTTCTGGCGTTAAGTAGCCTTATTTCAAAAGTCTTTTCCATTCTTATCACTTTAATATGAGTGTATACAGAAAATAGGTATAAAATCTTCCATAAAATACATATATACCATTTATGTCGTGAGTGAAAATAATAACCATTAAATACTTTAACTTACTTGTAGGGTCATTATTAACAATCTTCTCTTTAATAAAACCTCTTATATTAAAGTTAATAGGTACTTCTCTCTTATAGAAGTGCAAAGTCACGCGAAAATAGTTTGTCATTCGATTTATCGACACAATTTGCGCTATCATTCGTTTTGTATACCAGTAACAAAAAAAAATAATAATCAAACAAGTAAGTTTGTTAGTTTAGCCAGAACCAGGATAATAATTCATTAGACAAAGAGCTTTCTCCCTTACAACTTATTGGCAAACGCAAAAACCCTCATTTACTACCTACCCCATATACATATACAGTAGAACAACCTAACCTGCATACCTTCACATTTATTGAAGAATATAGTTTAGATACTTATCTTGTGTGTATTTTTCTATAATTGAGCATGGGAATTTAAGCCTCTCAATAGGGATAGGGATATAGAGCTAGTATATTCCTGATGTCCTTGAGGGTGTGTCTGGTGCAATGCACACATTTGATATGCAAGTTTATTCAAGTGCAAGCCAAGCAAACCGCTTTGTGCATTTTCATGTTTATCATGTTCTCTCTTCTCGTTAAATTCAAATGTGCTTCTCTAAAGGGATGTTTTTCTTCCATATATGTAGTACATACCGTACAAACATATACCTACATACTCGAATTGGATGTTAAGTTAAGGTATACGAGGATATTCCCATCGCCTTGAACATCACACTTTTCGTTTAAAGAAATTAAGATCCAAATACACTTTCAATGAAAACATTCATTTCACCAGAAAGAAAATAAACACAAGATGGATTGGTGCATTTAGTGCTTCCTTTGCCATTCTTCTTCTTCTCCACCTTGTATTTCTCTTTGGTATGATTCTGGAATCCTTGGTTGAGATATTTATGTATCTTTCGTATTTCGTTTAGTGCCATTTGGCATAGTTCAAAAGGATGATTACGATGATGCCGCAGTGTTACAGTACCTCTTCTATGATAACTCCTGATCAACATCAGCATAGTGGGTGTGAGTAAGAAGACTCGGAATATACAGCTAAGGCTATATTAGCAACAAAATTCCTTTAGCGCAACAAAGGCTTTAAGAGAGAATACCTGAAAGGAATTCATTAATGAGGTGAAATTACTTTCGCGACCCCAGAACCTACACCACAACTTCTCGCGAACCCTCTTCTAAACGACTATATAGAGGTATAGAAATACCCTATAAGCTGTGATCTAAGACAAGGTATGCGCGTGGAGATAGAGCCCTTGTTCAAATAATCTATTCAGCAAAGCCCCAGCCAGCGGCAGCGTCTTGAGCTTCTCAACCCAATTGCTTTACCTACCTCCCCTATACTCGTACCTCCATAAGAAGCATCACCGTTGCTTTTGCTTGGTAAATGTTATTTATTGCGTACAAAGTTTGACGTTATTTGGGTCTCGTAAACATTTGATTAGTTTTGCAGATGAATGAGTTTGTTTGGATATAACAACAGCAGCAGCAGTAGCAGCAACAGCAAAGTCGTATTGAATCGATTCTCTAGCTACTGAAAATGTGTGTCGTTGTCATACCTACGTATATACGCAATATACCTATATGTAACAGAATCCACACGAAGATTTCAAGTGAATTACTCCTTTTAAATGGAATTGGATGTTTTAGTGAATCTATTTAAGATTTTTCGCCGCATAGTGCTAAGGCAATAATTGGAATGTAAAGTGTTTAAAAAGGAGACAACGCAGCAACAATGACTAAAAATAAAAGTCCTCTTAAATATGGATTGCGAGGAATTAGCTTTTATGGATTTCTTGATTATCATAATTGGAGCAAAGGTACGTTGGGGTGATAAATTTTGTTAAAGTAGGTATAGATACTTTAGATACCTTAGACTTCTACCTTTCCTAGAAAATTAAAAGTAGGTAAACTTATGTGAAATCACGTACTTAAAAAGCATCGTAAATTTAAAGTGTTTTTTTTTCTTAGAATACATTTTTATTGTTGTTTGCATGTTTTGTGAAGACTTATAATGGTTTATATGTATGTTAAGTCTAGTTAAACGTAAAAAAGATGATAAGAAAATATGCAGATCTTGACATTATCAATTCCAAAAAGGTTCTTTGCTTGAAATAAAAAAAAAAATGTTCACAAAGGTTCTGACGTTTTAAACTTTTGAATTTTAAGTTGAAACTGGAAAACTAACAAGAAAAATTATATGAATGTCAAAATATGGTTTGTACAGTACATTATAATAAACTATCACATTTGTATCTTATATTCTTTGAGGGGTTTAATACATTGTCAAAAAAACTAAAGTCAAAAACAAATCACAGGCTCATCTAAATTAAAATCTTGACAAAACAGCCCTGCGTTCCTCCACGAAACAAAACTATTTGGTCAACAAGTCGTTACACAAACATATTAAACCACCTTTATTTTTTTATAAATTGAAGACATGCGGTGGATTTGAACAAGTTCTGCTTAAAACAGAATAAGCTTCCATGCACGCACTTTCCAGACCATGCACACCAAATTCAAAAATTGTATTATAAGTGGTGTTGGAAATGTGAGTTGCCTGCCTTGAATTTGCGATTTGACTCCTTTGCACTTTTGGTTTTGAAACCGTGAACGACCGTTGATATTATATTATTATTATTATTATTATTATTATTATTATTATTATTATTATTATTATTATTATTATTATTATTATTATTATTATTATTATTATTATTATTATTATTATTATTATTATTATTATTATTATTATTATTATTATTATTATTATTATTATTATTATTATTATTATTATTATTATTATTATTATTATTATTATTATTATTATTATTATTATTATTATTATTATTATTATTATTATTATTATTATTATTATTATTATTATTATTATTATTATCATCTTTATTTTTGCATTTCAAAAGTTTACAAACTTAAAACTAAAGATTACAAGCATGGCTCATGGGCCGTCTGCCGCTATATTTTTCAAACTAAACATTTTGTGAGAGAAAGTACAAAAATTTGGTTATAATTATAAAGAAAATAGCAATTGAAAAAAGAAAAAGAATAATGCCAGAGGGAAAAAAAATATTCGTTTTAATGGTGTATGTAATTTAATAGATAAATAAATTTATAAAAAAAAATATAAACAAAATCTGATTCGGGCTTTTAGTTTAGCTAAAACAAAATTATTAAGTTTATTAAAACAGCAATCATTTAATTATGGCAATATGTGTTAAACAATTGATTCAAATGTTCTAAGGGCTTTTAGTTTGGCTAAAACAAAAAAAAGGATACAAAGATCTTAAAGAATTTGCAATTTCAAATGCGGTTTGGGCTTTTAGTTTGGCGAAAACGAAAAAAAAAAAAGAAAAAAAAAAAGAAATATATCTCAAGGAATTTAATGATTAGCAATTTTTCAAATGCGATTTAGGCTTTTAGTTTAGCTAAAACAAAATTGTAATAGAATTATTACTCTAGTATATATTGATGTACATGTTTCTATATGAAACTGCATCTAACAAAAACTGAATGAGTAGACGCCAACCGTTATCTCCATTCAGAACACCTAGACATTCTTCAAGTGACAGAAAACTCTTGTTAAAATAAAGCCGACGAATTTCCTGCAAGATTGGGCACAATGCAACAAAGTGGAAAATGTTTTCAACTTGATTAAGGTTGCACAAAGTGCAGTTTGGGTTGTTACCAGTTCTGTGCGGTCTGTGATTAAGCTCTAACATCTCCGTGCGTGCTTTAAATATGATGTTCATTTCCATTACAGTAAATTTATCTCTAAAGTAATTAGAAGACCAGAGTCTGAGGTTAAGTTTACTGTAAATTGATCTCGACACAGACTCCCTCGCCCTATCTAGATAGCTTTGCGATAAGTGATCATCAATGGTAATATCTACCATTGATGATCACTTATCGCAAAGTCGTAGAGAGCGCTTCTCCACGTATCTAAACTATCAACAGATAGAGACAGAGGAAAGTTGTGTGCCGAGGCCAAATCATACCAGTCCTTAAATGGTGTATACCGGCATCTAAAACACACTGATAGGACCCTCTTTTGCAAATTGTTGGCCGACCTTTGCATTACCCTCAATATATAATCAGCGTTTGCTTTTAAATTCATAATAAATATTGGAGCAAGTCCCGATTCAATATTAGTGTTAGTTGGGAGTCTAAAGATACGCTTGAAAAAATATCTTTGGACAGCTTCGATATCTTCTATTTGCTTGTACCCATAGACTTGGTTGCGATAACACAAACAGCTTTTGATAGTTGTTTCAAACACTTTAAACTTAGACGTAGGATCAACAAGTTTGTTATTAAAAAAAGTTTGACCACATACAATTTATTGCAGTTTTTGCAACTCTCACCTTATCTTTTATGTGAACACCAAAATTCAGGTTATGAGTTAATGTGTAGCCTAAATATTTAAATTCTTTCACCACTTCTAAGTTGGAACCATTGAGGGTCCAGTTGCGGTCGGTTCTAATGCTACGATGTTGGGACCTAAAGAACATAATCTTCGACTTTGAGGTGTTTATTTGGAGATCCTATAGATCACAAAATTGTTTTAACTTGTTTATTTGAAGCTGAAGTATGACTGGATTATCAGTTAAGATCACCAAGTCATCGGCGTAGAGCAAAACTTTAATAGATAAATCACCAAAAGTAACACCACCAGGGATATAGTATTCTTACTTACTTACTTAAGGTGGCTCTACAGTCCGGGCGGACCTGGGCCTCAACCAACATGCGTCTCCAGCCAGCTCGGTCCCTAGCTAGCTGTCTCCAGTTTCGCACGCCAAGTTGGTTGAGGTCCTCACCCACCTGAGTGCGCCACCTGAGTCGCGGTCTTCCTCTACTGCGCCGTCCCTCGGGATTGGATTCGAAGACCTTCCGGGCTGGAGCGTTGATGTCCATTCGCTCTACATGACCCAGCCATCTAAGCCGTTGGACTTTTATTCTGCTAACTAGGTCAGTGTCGCTGTACAGCCCGTACAGTTCGTCGTTATATCTTCTCCTCCATTCTCCATCTATACGTACGGGACCAAAAATCACCCGAAGAATTTTTCTCTCGAAGCATCCTAAGACGTTCTCATCTTTCTTTGACAGGGTCCAGGCCTCAGCGCCATAAATGAGAACCGGGATGATGAGTATCTTATAGATGGTGATTTTAGATGCTCGAGAGAGGACTTTACTTCTCAATTGCCTTCTAAGTCCAAAGAAGCAGCGATTTGCAAGAGTTATTCTTCGTTTGATTTCAGCGCTGGTGTCGTTGCCTGTGTTTATAGCGGTGCCTAGGTAGACAAAGTCCTTAACTACCTCGAAGTTATAGCTGTCCATGGTGACGTTTTGTCCAAGACGTCGTTGTTCAATGTCCTTTTTTGATGACAGCATATACTTGGTCTTGCCCTCATTGACCACTAAACCCATCTTCTTCGCTTCCGTCGCAATGCTCAAAAACGCTCCACTGACATCACGCTTTGATCTTCCAATTATGTCAATATCATCTGCGTATCCGAGTAATTGGATGGACCTTTGGAAGATTGTGCCTCTAGTGTTGACGGTTGAGTTTTGCACAATTCTTTCCAGAACGATGTTGAAGAAGTCGCATGACAGTGCATCGCCTTGTCTAAAACCTTTTTTGACATCAAATGCATCGGTGAGATCTTTTCCGACCTTGATGGAGCAGCGTGCATTCTCCATCGTCATTCTGCACAAACGGATAAGTTTGACAGGGATGCCAAAACTAGACATTGCTCTGTAGAGCTCTTCCCTATGGATGCTGTCATACGCGGCTTTAAAATCGATAAAGAGATGGTGGGTATCGATTTGAAGCTCCTGGGTTTTTTCCAAGATCTGCCGTAATGTGAATATTTGGTCGATAGTGGACTTTCCTGGTCTGAAGCCACACTGATAAGGACCTATCAGGTTGTTGACGAACGGCTTTAGACGTTCACATAGTACGGCAGAAAGGATCTTATATGCAATGTTAAGGAGACTGATCCCTCTGTAGTTGGCGCAATTTAAAGGGTCTCCTTTTTTATGTATCGGACAAACTATGCTGAGATTCCACTCATCGGGCATGCTTTCTTCCGACCATATTTTGCAGATGAGTTGGTGCATGCTCCCTACCAAGTCATCGCCTGCTGCTTTAAATAGTTCGGCAGCTATGCCGTCAGCTCCAGCAGCTTTGTTTGACTTCAGTTTAGATATAGCTATCTTCACTTCGTCTAGGTCGGGTAGGCGGAATTGTTGATCTGCGTCGCCTAAGTTGAGTGGTTCTACCTCCCTTACAGCGGGATTCGGTTCGTCATCGCCGTTATATAATTTGGAGAAGTGGTCTTTCCATATTCTCAACATAGACTGCGGTTCTACTACGATGTTCCCCTGATCGTCTTTACAGGCTTCGGTTCGTGGCTGGTACCCTTGGGAGTTCTTTTTTACCTTTTGGTAAAATTTACGAACCTCATTCCTGTTGTAACATCCCTCTATCTCCTCGATCGCGCGCTTCTCGTGCTCTCTTTTCTTCCATCTAAGAAGCCGGTGTTCCTCTCTCCTCCTCTGCTCGTAGAGCTCGCGAGCAGCTCTGGTCCTTCTGTGCAGGGCCGTTTTGTATGCCTCTTGCTTCGCTGCGTGCGCTTGCCGGCACTCGTCGTCAAACCAGGGGTTTCGCTGTTGTGGACGTGTGAAACCTAGCACTTCAGAGGCGGCATCTCTGATGGCAAGGCAATGTTGCCACTGGTTTTCAATGCTTAACGCATGCAGCATAGGACTCCTTAAGAGGTTACTAGAGACTCGATCGGAAAAGGACATGGCAGTCTCTTGCGATTGTAGCCGTCTAACGTCGAAACTTCTCACAGTACTTCCTTGTTTTGGCTTGGACCGGGATATCCGTAGTCGTACCTTGGCTACAACGAGGTAGTGGTCCGAGTCAATGTTGGCCCCTCGGAATGTTCGGATATCCTGTATACTGGAGAAGTGTCGTGCGTCGATCGCAATGTGGTCAATCTGGTTGACGGTTGATTGATCAGGAGATTTCCATGTCCCCTTGTGGATATTGAGATGTGTGAACTGCGTACTAGCTACCAGAACGTCTCGCCCCGCAGCGAAATCGATCAGCCTGAATCCGTTGTCGGAGGTGGTGTCGTGCAGGCTGTATCTTCCGATTGTGCCACCAAAGATGTCTTCTATTCCTAGCTTGGCATTAAAATCTCCTAAGACAATTTTAATGTCATAGCCAGGGCACTGCTCATATGTCTTGTCCAAGAGCTCGAAGAATATGTCTTTGGTGTCTTCATCTTTCTCCTCTGTTGGGGCATGCGCGCATATTAGGCTTATGTTGGCGAATTTAGCCTTGATGCGGATTGTCGTGATGCGCTCGCTCACACTGTTGAAACTCAAGACTTTTTGCCTGAGTCTAGTTCCAACAACAAATCCACACCCAAATAGACGCTGCCTTTGTTCTCGGTAGCAGTCGCCATAGTATATATCGCAGTCTTTTAGTTTGCGTTTGCCCGGTCCATCCCATCGCACTTCTTGGATGGCGGTAATATCTGCCTTGCAGCAGTTTAGGGCTTCCGCTAATTGTTCGGCTGCACGTGGTCTGTTAAGGGACCTAACATTCCACGTACAGATCCGAAGTTCGTTGTCCTTATTTCGTTTGCTTGGGTTGTCAACAGTGAATCCGTCCGTATCCGAGGCTTGTTGGTGCTTCGCAACTAGAAAATTTGTACGTGGTCAGGAAGTCACCCTGACGGCACAACCCCCAACCTGGAGGGCCAGATCCTTAGTATAACTCCAAGGACGGTTTATCCGGCTCCCGGATAAACCGCTCCTTATAGGCCTGGGCTCCGAATAAGTCGTAGAAGCCCTATAAGGTGTTCACTAAGTAGTTCAGCCTTACTGGAACTGTAGACGCCACCGTTGATTCCATCTCGAGAATTCGTCCGCTGCCGTCTGGATAAGGAGAGGTGCCTTAGTGGAATCACCTCTCCACCCCTCTCTCGTTTGCTGCCCCCAACAACTTTCCACTGGGGTTAGAACCCAATCTCCAGTTGAGGTACTAGGCACCCGATGTTCACCACGGGGAGGTGAGAGTAGGAGTTGATAGACAGAGGTGGGTTTTGAGAAAAAACCTGTGGACGCTTGTGTCCTCTTGAATGCACATGTCTACCATTTGAACATCCATATATAGATATAGTATTCAATATCATTTATAAATAGTGAAAAGATAAGCGGGCTTAAAATGCAGCCTTGAGGCACACCTGTATAACAACTAAACGGTTTCGATTTGCTACTACCATTTGAAACTACAGCTGTCATATTTGGGAGCAGCTGCTCATAGATTCGGATAAATTTTGTCGATAGCCTGATAGCTGCAAGTTTAAATAATAGAGATCTTCTGTTAATGGTGTCAAATGCTGATTTAAAGTCAGCGAAATTTATTATTATTTTTTTCTCTAAGAAACGCCTAGCAACACTCGTGAGAGTGAAAATTTGGTCGATTGTCGAAAGATTAGCTCGAAAGCAAGCCTGAAAGCAACTTATTTTGTTGTTTTGTTCGACCCATCTTACAAGCCTGGAATAGAGGATCTGGGTGAATAATTTCCTTAGAGAACTAAGCACAGAGATGCCTCTATAGTTTTCAGGTAAAATAGGGTCACCTTTTTTAAAAATTGCAGAGATAGATGAGGAATGGAAAATTCCTGGAAACTGCTCCTTCTCAAACATTTTGTTGAAGAGCACTAAAATAAATTCTAAAAACTGCAAGGTGGCGTTTTTGTAGAACTCAGCTGGTATGCCATCCAGCCCTGCAGTCTTGTTGTTCTTCATTTTTTTTAGCGCAACAACCGGTTCTAACATTAAGAATGGAGCGTCTGATTCTTCAATATATATAAAAGGCAGTGCAAAGCTTATAGACTTCTGGCATGGATCATGAAAAGTTGTTCAAAGTGCAACGCCAGTATATCCACTCCAATGGGATTTATAACTGACCTATTACGGTCACTCAAAATGCGCACATTGGCCCAGAAAGCTTTAGAGTCATGACTACCAACCAAATTTGATGCAGTTTTTTTTTTAAAAAAGTTCTTTTTTTTTGCTTACATAAATCTTTATAAGCGTTGTTATAAGGTAGATATAAAGTCTTATAAAAAACATCATTTGAGTCTCTAAAGAGTTTTAAGAGCTTTTTCTGCATTCGTTGTCATACCAGCTAGTTTTAAAAATTGTTCTATTATTATTTGAATAGCTGACCGAAGACAGTCTTATAGTTTGAAAAACAAAATTTGTAGCTACATCTATTGTGGACGTTTTTTGATTTAGCAAATTAGCTGAATACTGATTTAAGTTACTTTTGTAAACTTCACATTTTTTTTCGTTCCAACGAAGCCTTGTATTAAAATTTTCTTCGCGAGTTCTAATTAAACTTTCTTGAGGTTTAAACTCACAGGAGACATATATAGGCAGGTGCATTGAGCAGTTGGCAGGCAATACTAAAAAATCTTTAACGATATTCAGCCATTCATCTTTTACAAGGCAGTAGTCAATGACAGAGCAACCCTGTGACGATATAAACGTGAAATTCCCATTAATATCCCCTCTGGAAATACCATTTAAGATAAAAAACCCAAAATCCTCAATCAAATCCATTAAACGGTTTCCGTTTGTATATATGGTTTCGTCTAAAGAGTTTCTTTCAAAAAAAAAATATCCATTGTTCATAAAGGGAGAGTTCTGATAATTCGATATCCTGCCGTTTAAGTCCCCAATTAATAGAAAATTTTCATTATTTTGGCTTAAAAGGAAATTATGGAGTTCTTCAAAGTCAGAATTCCAATTACTATAGTTAAGGTAAATAGGAACTATTAAAAAGTGTTCTGAATTAATAATAAAATCTATTACAACCTTGCTTTCGATAACTTTAAATGTAATATGTTTTATAAAAATGTTGTTTTTGATTCCACACAACATGCCACCGCTAGCTCGACCAAGCCAATTACTTCTAACAGCCGATATCCATCTTAAATTAAAGTTTTCAAAATACTTAGAATATTGCAACTCTTTACCATCTTCTATAAAAGTTTCTAATAATATAAATATATTATAGTTTGATATTAATTTAAAAAAAATCTGGCATTAATAATTTATTTTTGAGACCTGTAATATTATAGCAGAAGATTTTTAAATTATAATTAGTTAAATGGCAGACGGCATCTCTATCCTATGACCGTTGTTATGAAACCAATCTGAGAACGATTTCAGCTTTTAAATCCAAGATCGTACAAGCAATTCGTGAGCTACAGCCCGAATCTATCAAGAAAAGTCTTGGATATGTAGTGACAGAATGCGATGCTTCTAAGACATACGAAATATAGGAATGTTATATTCAACTAAGGGGTTTTTCAATTGGCGCGGGTAGATTTTGGCGCCATTTTGTTTTGGTGACATCTGTCAAATCTTTTGTTTATTATTCACTTGTTTATGCCAAATCATCATGGCAAGTTACACGATTGAACAGCACTTCAACGCAACGTTTGGTGACCAAATTTAAGACGACACCGGTTCAGTAAACAATCAGCCAACAAACGTTCGTTCAAAGAACGCAAGATCGGCTGAGAACATCGGCGCGGTCCGTGAAAGTGTACAGCAGAACCCGAGGCAGTCTATTTCCGACGACATGTGGTTCCAGCAGGACGACGCTACGTGCCACACAGCAAACACCACGATTAATATTGTAATATTTTTGTTAATACCTCACACACAGCTTGATTTATTACATTTCAACATCTTCCCATCCTTATTGAAAAACCCAGTAAATAAAGCCATAACTCATGAAAAAAAGTAATCTTGTTCTTTTTTTGGCATTAAAAAAAACTTGTGTTTAGCACCCTAGTTAATGACTTGTTTACTAAAAAGCATTTCAAATTGTAACGATCATGCTCAATTTAGTAAAATATAAAAGATATTTTTATAAGCCACTAAGCCTAGCTTAACATATTACTTTGATAATTTTAAATTTTGTAAGCATTTAAGGTTCCCAAAATTTGTCAATAGCTAATAACTTGTTAAGTATTTAGGGTGTGTACATTTTTAAATAAAGAAAAAGTTCCTTGTTAAAACATATTTTTTAAATTAACCAATATCGCTTCAATACCTTTAAAATCATTACTCAGGTTTCTCAACATCTTTCAGATCTACATATGTAAATAGAATTGCATAAAACTTTGAAAAAAAAAATAATTAAAACAAGTAAGATTTTTAAAACCTTGATAGCTTGCAGAATTTTCAAATGTGATATAGTATGTTGAATACTTATTTATTTGGTTAGCAAATTTTAAATTTAAAAACTTACATCAAATGTTTTAACAGTTTTCTTTTATAGTTAAAACTAGCTGACCGGACAAACGTCGTTTTGTCATATAAATAATTTCTAGAGAATATTTTGCTATAAATAAATAACTTATTATAAGTGTGTAAGGATGTGGTATATAAGTGGGAGAGGTATAGAGCACTGCAAACGGTGACAAAATATTAAAATAACAAATCACCAAACAAATGTATTTAATTTATTAAAATTATATACATATCGCTAATTATGACAATGCTACAAAAAACAATATCGAAACCTTAATGCAACAGAGTGTACAATATTTTTTGTGATCCCATCTTTCCCCAATACAAACAAACTGGATGGTTTGCCCATTCGAGAGCACGCCACGTATAATTGTCCGTGTGGAAAACATGAAGTGCTCAAATCTAAGCCGCAGACAGGCATCGTTTGGCCTTGAGACTTATTGATAGCCATTGCAAATGCCAATCTAATTGGAAATTGAAGGCGTTTGAATTGAATTGGCATATCTATGGTTATAATAGGGATTCGCGGTAATAAAACATTTTCACCTCGGAATTTACCATTTAGAATTATGGCTTCGAAAAAATTTTTCATAAGTTTTTTAATAACTAATCGAGTGCCGTTGCACAACCGTGGTGGGTTAAAATTACGAAACAAAATTACCGGAGATCCAACCTTCAGTTGTAAATTATGCCTGGTAAATCTAATGAGTTCAAAAACTCAGTTGGATAATTTACAGCTTCGGTAGCATCACAAACTGTATCAATAGATTTGTATGACACCAAGTTTCCTGGTAACAAATGTTGTATCTTGAGATTTAATTGGTTGACATCCACATTTTTTTCTGCTAAAATTGCTCTTTCTGACAGCCACTCCTGATTTGTATATTGTTTGTGTACATCGGGAAATATCTGGTCAATGAGAGTATCTTGTCTTCGAATCCACACCCACAGAACAGCGCAGTAGAGGAAGACCGCGGATCAGGTGGCGCGCACAAGTGGAAAGTGACCTCACCCAACTTGGAAACTGGAGACATCTAGCTAGGGACCGAGCTAGATGGAGAAGTTTGTTGGGTGAGGCCCTAGTTCACACAGGACTATAGGGCCACCTTAAGTAAGTAAGTAAGAGAGTATTTTGTGAATCAATAATCGTGCAGAAATCGACCGGTAATAATTTTATGCATCCAGTTTCATCTGTAGTAACTATTGAGTCGCCTATATCTAACAGTTGGTTTGAGAATGTTTCAGCGGATGGATCTTGAAGCATTTGAACACGCATATTTACTTTCAGTTGTACTTTATCAACATTACGCCTCAGTAGCGATGATTTTAAGTACGCGTTGATTTCATCAGCTTACATGGAACGCGGAATAACGGGAAGTGTTTGTCTGAAATCACTTGAAAGGAGTAACAGAGTGCCGCCGCCGGCCGTCTGTCTTTGTTTTTTATATCTTTCAATGTCCTGTTCAATGCTTCAAGCGAATGTTTGTGTTTCATAGTGCATTCATCCCAGATGATAATTTTACACTTTTTCAGCACTGTGGCCATGGATGATAGTTTTTTTGTATTGCACACCGCGTCTGGGTTATTTCGAATATTTAGTGGCAGTTTAAATACTGAATGAGCTGTTCTGACTCCATCCAATAAAGCTGCCGCATTGCCAGAAGATGCAACAGCCAATGCGAAACCATTATTTGATAAGGAACGTTTTGCCAGTTCCACCTGGGCCCTATTTCATAAACATTGACAGGTGACAATTCTACAAATTTGTCACACTTATGTGACAAGTTTTCATTGCATAACATATTGACAGGTGACATATTTGTCAGTTAAATTCAATCTACAATTTTGTCATTGTCAAAGTATGACAATTTTGTCGTGAGCATTATCATCATCCATCATTTAAAAGTGTGCATGTTCACTTTCCAAAACAATTTTTCAAGTTATGCAGTACTGTACAAGTCAAAATAACCTTGCATGTAGTTGCTGGTGACAATCTCAAATAGTTAAGGGAAGGACATTTTTCCTTCAGAATGCCCAATGAATTTTCTACAAGCCTCCTCGTTTTCTTATGAGCCCTCAAAAATCTTAATAATGCTTCAGATTGTTCACCCTGTCCATCAACAACTACATGGTACTGAGCTCCACTTCCAAGCTAGTGTAAAGCACATAAAATTTGGGTCTTAGCATCAAGAGCATGGTTTCTTTTTGTGGTATGCTGGAGGTGCAGACCGGTTTTTAACAAAATATATTCTGCTGTTGTTTTGCAGACGCGAAATTTTTCCTTAAATTAATAATCACTTAGTGAAGCGAAATCATTGTTTATCCTTTGTCTAAAAACTCGAGGGTGGCGTACCTCGCTTTCGTTGTCACTTTCACTTGAAAACATTATATCAAAATAAAATTGTCACCTTACGACCGAAACTCAATTGCCTGTCACAATTGTCAACTATATACTGACAAAATTGTAATTTGTACTATTTTTTCTGTTTCATAAAAAAATTGTCACTACAAATTTGTCGGGGAATTTGTGACAATTTTCAAAAAAAATCCCTGACAATTCATTGTCATGACAATGTTTTTATGATCCGAAATCTTGACAACTTTGTAAAATTGTCAGGGAATTTTACAAAGTTGTCAATTTTTTTATGGGACCGAATTTATACAATTGTCAGGTTTGTCATTTACAAATTGTCACCTGTCACCTGTCGCACCTGTCAATATTTATGAAATAGGGCCCTGGTGCCTCCAAAAAAATGAATCCACCTTTCCCTGCCGAAACTGCGAGCATGATGTGGTCAAAAATGGTTCTTTGTTCTTTATTCATTAGTGGGACATTGCGAGCAACAATCGCTGCTATTTCTACAGTATTGTATTGTAGATCACGATTCAATTCAGTGTCTATTAAATCAGATGCATTTCGATTTGGTGAATGCATACCGAAATGAATGAGTTGTAAGTTGGCAATGGTAATGCAAAGATCCTCATTGTACATAGCGTTACTGAATACTATCGTAAGATCGTTGCACCGTGTACGATGTTGATGCAATTAAACCATAGCACTTAGGAATATAAAAAATAGATAGAAACCTATTCTCAGATCTACCGAATATATATGCAAAATTTCATTGAAATTGGTTAAGCCGTTTCGGAGGAGTATGGCAACTAACACGCACTGTGTTAGTGTTTACTGAAAAAACGATACTTTTTATATTTTCAAGGCTTTTTTTAGCGATGCGTTCAAGGTGGAGGTCAATCTGCAACTGACTTTATATATTCTTTCTCTTAAGGAGATTACAATTGACTTTCAGAAATAACTGTTAGACTAAGAGTTTTACATAAGAAAAGCTATCGTATGATTTATATATTTATATAAATGGTAGATCGCATGATTTATTTATACGGTTATTTTAAATTACATACAACATTCCACAAGATGTCATCTCAAATATTAGCGAAATTGACCCAGCATGTGATGACCCAATGAAATCAGGTATGGATGTAAATTATAAACAAAATAATAATAAATTAATTTAACCATTACTCAAAACCAAACAAATGTTACTACTTTCTTTAAAAGTGAACATAAATTTCCTGATTCATACGTAATCTGTGAGTTCCTTAGCTCTACTCGTTTATTGAAAAACATAATTTGAACTGAAGTTATTACCTACTTTTTTTTGTGCTAAAAATACAATTTTACGTTGGATAGGTTAGGTCTTCAACGGCTTGGAAGTAACTACAAAATATATACATATGTACCAACCCAACCTAAATAATAAATAATACAAATGATGATCCTCTGCAGTTATCTTATACTTTATAGAATGAATAATGGCCTAAAGACCCGCGGGTTGTTATTTTTATTTATTTATTTTTGTTGGATTGTTTGTTTTTATTGTTGAGAACATAGATAATTCCTTACTCCTATCACGTCAATTGTTAAATCCTTTTTATTTACGTACTTCAAGCTTCAGGGCTAGTTCTATTTTTTGTTCCAAGGCCCACCCTTTACCAGCCAGAACCATCTCCAGCACTGGCGTATGAGAATTTTGTGATTGATTGGAATCAATTTCCGACAAAGCCAGATGAATTGTGTTAAAATTTTATATTACGATAAGGAATCCAAAGCTAACATATATACAATTGTATATGAAAGAAAAAACACATATAAATCATGGATGAAAAAAAAAAAGGATTCTGAATACTTTTGTTTATTTTATTAGACATCCTTTTGTTGGTCGATAGTACTCGTGTGTGTTGATAATTTTTCTATCCTCCCGGAATTCCTTATTTTAAAAGAGATACGATTTTTTTCCTCCTCGTCCCGTTTATGATTGCTCAGTCATATATTTCATATGTACCTATATTTTTTGTTTAGCGAAAAAAAGGACTCGTCCTGTATAGGTTTGTATCCTCTTACTCTCAGTCATGGGCAATAAGGATCCAAAAAACAAAATCGCAAACACTAAAAAATAATACGAGCACAATGATTTCGTGACGAAATAAAATTCAAACATGTTGTGAATTATTATTTCGGTTTAGCTGTCCTCAGTTTGGTGATGTGCTTGTGCAGTGCTTGCTTTTTGTTTTGTTTGTCCTTATTTTTTGTTTATGTTTTGTTTTGCGATAGGTCATAAAATTGATCCTTTGAATTGAGTTGATTCTCAAAAAACAGAAAACAATACCAGACCAGACCCCATTAGAGTAGGTATAAACAAAAGCTATAGGATAACAATTGTGAAGCAACCAAAAACCTATTGCATTGATCAAAAGAATGGGAAATTTTATGGCGAATTGGAAGCGTATCATTTGCTGTATATACCAAATTGTACCTTCATAGATATGGTGCACTTGTTTATGGATTTTTGTTTGTTCGTTTCTTGTATCAACCTCACCCATACATACTTACATATATGTACATCCAAATTGTAGTAAAATATTTGATTGACAAAAATTAATTTTATATATCTTTGGCTATTTCGATTGGAATGGATTTTTGGTTTTTATTTTTACTTTTGTTGATTATTTTTTATTTTTTATTTTTATTATTATTTTCGTTTTATTTTTATTTTTATTTTTTTTTTCAATTTTATTGAGTAAGGTAATTAAAATTAAATGTGGAAACTTAAAACAAATAGATGATTAATCCTTGTTAATAAAGTTGAAAAAATGGCCATCGTTGGTATTGGAGTAGATTGGGTTTTGGTTTTTATAGGCGAAGTTCATTTTTGTATCATTGTAATTCAGTTGGACAATTCTATCATAAAGAAATTGATTCCAAATAATAAATATTTAAGACCACGAATACCGAATTGAAAATTTTCATAATTTCAAATTTCATGTGGATGCATAAACCATTGCATTTTTTTTAAATTGAAAAAAGTATTTCTGCAGTCCGCAAAACATTTTGTTGGAAAGTTAATAACTATTAAAATTGAAACTTTGGTAATGCGTTTGCAAAGAGACACAAATGTTTGCGTGAGTGTGGGTGTGTGTAGGGAGTGATGCTTCCTAAGCTATATGCAAGCGAGTGGAGCGACGATGATGATGAGGAGAAGCAGAGCCAAGCGACCGCACAGTGGCCCGTTTTGACTTTTTTGGTTGCAAAAATCATATCTCCTAAACGAATAAAGATATTGCTTTAATTTTTTTTTTATCTTGAAGGAAATTTCTAAGGCTATAAAAATTGTGACTTTCAAAAAAAACTGTTCACAGGGTGTTTCAGAAATTTGTGTTAAAATAAGAAGTTTTAACAAAGGTCATAAACATAGCGGTATTTTAATATGCAATCGTCAAAATCATTTTTTTTAAGTAATCTGAGTGAATTGAAACAGTAGAGCAAAAAAAAAACTGTTTACAGGGTGTTTCAGAAATTTGTGTTAAAATAAGAAGTTTTAACAAAGGTCATAAACATAGCGTTATTTTAATATGCAATCGTCAAAATCATTTTTTTAAGTAATCTGAGTGAATTGAAACAGTAGAGCAAAAAAAACTGTTTACAGGGTGTTTCAGAAATTTGTGTTAAAATTAAAAGTTTTAACAAAGGTGATAAACGTAGCGGTATTTTAATATGCAATCATCAAAATCAATTTTTTAAGTAATTTAGTGAATTGAAACAGTGGAGCAAAGAGCAAAAGAACCAATTCGAGTGAAACAGTGGGGAAAAAAGTATTTTTTTTTAATTTTAAGGCATTTTTTTTTATTTTCCAGTATTCAAGAGTACATAATGTATTTTGGTTATACATATATCAAAAGTCAGTGTAAAAAGAAATAAAGACAAAACAAATTAATATATAAACACTAAATTTCTTGAAAACTGTCATCTAAGTCCGGGGAAATGTGTAATAAACTCATCATTTCTGGAGAGTATCGTTCTTTCAGATCTTTTTGGCTTCTCACATGCCTTAATGAAGAAATAAGTGGATCCGAAGAGGTTGCAAGCATGTTAAATAGGTCCTCATTCTGCCGAATCCTTGAAACTTTACACGTATTCTGATATCGATATTTCTTGTAGTCTTTATTTTTGCATTCCTGGGCTTCTTCTGACAGTTCTCCAAGTGGTAGTGATTGATATTCAATGATATTTTGACTATGAACCAATATTTTGTGTAGTGTAGGTGTGAGTAATTTTTCAGGATACTTTTGTTTTAAAAGCTCGGCAGTTTTATTTCCAAATTTAACTGCATTCACTACTTCTCTGCAATTTAAAACGTTCAATATTACTTTGAGCCTCATTATAACTTCTCCATTGACTCCAGTTATTCGAGCGGTTGCATCTGACTGTTCAAAAAATCTTCTTGCAGTGTTTCCGTCATTAGTGTTTCCAAACCCTTGCTTTGGTTTATCCACATCAAGGCCAAGCTCATCGCGAAAACGCCTTTGGATCTCTTGTTTTCTTCTTTTTTCCGCCTCCTTGGTCCCAACCGATTCATCAGTACCTTCTCCTTCTTGTCGAAGAGTATACGCAAGCTTCAAAATAAATTCCATGCATCTGATTCTAGCGTGCAGTGGAGAGATTCCATATTCGTAATTATGTTCGTCCTCAATTGATTCATCTTTATTGAAATTCTTTTGTGTCCTTTTGCATATCGGACATGACCGCGTAGACTTTGTTTCCGTTAATTCGTTTAATACTCTTCCGTCTATCATAGTTACAAAGAACTCGTGATTCACAGTAATAGTTGTTTCTTCATTAACTTTATATATTGTTGGTTGAATATCTGCTATTTGACTTTTAATATTATTGACTGTGGTATTTATGATGTCACTAGTCTTTTTAACATATTGGAACATAATGGGCCGACAGAAATGAACTGATGATGGGCGAGGGTTCCTCCAATGTTCACCATTTGTACTATTGAGTCGAAGTGGGACAACTGATGCCATGAACATGTGTGCATCTGGTAGTTGGTATTCAATTTCCACGGCAGATATAAACTCATTGCAAGTGGTAACATTGACAAAAAGTTCAAACAAATCCTTATTCGGAATATCCATTTTAAATTGTTTTGAAAAATAAAAGCAACTGCTCGAACGCTCGTTTGAATTCTAAATGATTATTTTAGTCAAATGTTTCATCTTTTTATACCTTAGAGTAAATACCTGCACTCAAGTCGCTTTAATCCTTATATTAATTATATTTAAAGACACCCCAATAAAACTACCTGTCTGTCTACCTGTATACTAACATATTCCAAAATCGTTTTATCCTTAAATCTTATCAATAAATTCTTAATCTTAATCCTTATCAATAAAAGTACCTGATCAAAATTCAATCGTACCCGAAAACAAATGCGTTATTTAAAATTTTATAACAGGATTAAAAAAATTAGTTCTAAAACTCTTGAAAATCTTATGTAATAAACAAAAAATAAAAATGATTTACCTTTTTAAAATAAAATCATCTTTTGTAAATCCACCACACACAAAACAAAGAAAACCATAAAAAAAAATTTCCATAAAAAAAGAGGGGAAAAAATGACTGACTTCATCACTTCAAATCTCCCTAGCTCAGTTCGATGCAAAATGACGCAGTTGATCTTTTGGATTTATGTAAAGGAATATATAAGGATTCTGAATCAGTTGAGATCTTAGCACCACTAGATGAACCTTTTTTTTCTATCCAATTTGAAGTCGAAAAAGTGTGCAAAAAGTAGTGTTTCCAAAAAAATTAAATTAAACAATTAAAACATTTTTTTTGTTTTTTTTTTGTTTTAACTACCGATCTAAATAATGGCAAAGCATATCATAAAAACAAAAACGAAAAGCGTTTGGAAGCCCTTTTTCTAGTTTTTTCATTCAAAGTTAAGAAAAAAAATAAAAAAATAAAAAAAAATGATCATCATAAAAAATGTTCAACTTTGGCCTGCTCTATAAGGCACACCAATAACCCAAATTGAATATTTTTTTCGATTACTCAAGCTCCAAATATTTGTGAGTCCAGTGAACTAAAAAGTTTTGCATTATAGACCCACTCGAAAAATGAATATTGCAAGCAGTTTTGCATAAACGGGCCACTGTGCGACCAAGTTATATGTTCAGCTTGTCTACTGATATCACCGATGAAAGCAAACTATTAATAAGAACAAGTAGTAACTCCAACTATAAGTTCTATGTTTACACTAAACTTTATTGAACTTTTTTACCAAAAAGAGGAGAAGCACATAACAGTTAAATTAATTATGAAAAATGTTTTTACTATTTAAAAAATTATGCACTTTTGATTTTTATATGACAACGGAAAATGTGCTAATTATTAGAAATAAATAATTTATATAATTCAAAATATGTACCTATGTTTATGTTTGTATTTGTATTTTAAACTGAAAATGGCTGTTACAAAATATTTATCGACTTCAAATAAATTTTGTTATACAGATAATAATTCAGAAAGAAGCAGAAAGGACAATTTAACAATTAAAAAAGAGGCTGGGGATCAGTCAAAAGTAAATTTTTAACAAGTTTTAGTATTTTTTTTTTAGGTTTTTATTTTTTGTAAAAATAACTGTCAATTCGATTTTTCTAAAAATTGTATCGAATGCTGAAAACAATATTTCTTATAAGTTAAAATTAGTTAGAAGCCATTATCTCAAATTTTTGAAAAGATATTTAAGTCGAAAATCAATTTTTACCAACTTTTGTTAAATTTTTTTTAGGTTTATATTTTTTTGTAAAAAAAACTATCCATTCGATGTTTTTAAAAATTTTACTGAATGTTGACAACAATATTTTCTGAAAGATAAAAGTAGTTTAAAGCCAATATCTCAAAGTTTTGAAAAGATATTTGAGTCGAAAATCAATTCTTACCAACTTTTATTAATTTGTTTTTAGGTTTTTATTTTTTGTAAAAAAAACTGTCAATTCGATTTTTCTCAACATTTTTCAGAATATTGAAAACAATATATCTTATAAGCTAAAATAAGTTTTAAGTCTTAATCTCAAGTTTTTGAAAAGACATTTGAGTTGAAATTCAATTTTTACCAACTTTGAGTAATGTTTTTTTAGGTTTTTATTTTCTATAAAAAAAACTGTCAATTAGATTTTTCTCAAAATTTTATCAGATGTCAAAAACATTATTTTTCGTTGCACAAAATTAGATGAAATCATATTTTAGTCGTAAACTTTTCGAGGTGACAAATTTTTTTTTTCCAGTTTTTTTTGATTTATAAAAAAAACCGTTAATTGGATTTTTTTCCAAAAATGTACTTGTTTTGTATCACGTTACAATATATAATATAAAATTTAATTCAAGTCTCTAGCGTCATTGGTTCATGAGATATTTAGGTTTAACCAAAATTTTCACTTTTTTTAAACTGCTATGGTAAAAAAACCACCCACGAAATTTTCTTGAGAGCCCTTTCTGTATCTTTCTGCCTTATTATCTGTATAACAAAATTTATTAGAAGTCGATATCTCTACTGGTTCTTGAGCTATGGACGACGAAAAAACTTCCAGAACATACGAATGTACATACACACGCACACACGCACAGACATCTCTTCAAAAATCTTTTATTTCGACTCTAGGTCCTTGAAACGTCGAGAAATGTCAAAATTTTGAATTTGACAAATCGGGCCCATTACAATAACTTCCTATGGAAAGTTAAAAAGGTGAACATTTTTGTAAACCCAAAATATCTGACTTTTCAACAACGCTAGAGACTTGAATTAAATTTTAAATTATGTATTGTAACGTGATACCAAACAACTTTATTTTTGGTAAAAAAATCCAATTAACTATTTTTTTTTATAAATCAAAAAAACTGAACAAAATATTTGTCAGCTCGAATAGTTTAAGAAAAAAAATGATATATGATAAAAAATAATTTTGTGCAACGAAGAATAACGTTTTAGACATCTGGTTAAATTTTGAGAAATATCGAATTTACAGTTTTCTTACAAAAAATAAAAACCTAAAAAAAACAATACTAAAACTTGGTTAAAAATTTACTTTCGACTCAAATACTTCAAAAACTAAAAATGTTGGCTTCATACAAAATTTATCTCATAAAAAAATATTTTTTTCGACACTCAGTAAATTTTTTTTAAAAATCCAACAGTCAGTTTTTTCACAAAAAAAACTTAAATCAACAAAAAAATAGTACACAAACTTTTTAAAAATTGATATTCGATTCTCGATATCTTGTGAAAAATAGAAGATATTGACTTCAAATTAATTTCATTCATCCAATTTATTTTTTTTATATAAGATATAAAAACTTTTAAGAAATGCTACTAAAATTGATAAAAATTGGTTGTCGAGTAAAAATCTCGTTAACAAAAACAGATTTCGAAATCAAACTATTTCATTATATGTAAAATATTGATGTTACTTTTTAAATGCTTAAGAATAATTCAACTGACAACTTTTTTAACAAAACGCGAAAACCTACAAACTTTTAAGCAACATAAATTGACAGGCTGGATGGGAAGTTATCAGTGTGGGTCGCATCCCAGCCTCTTTTTTTTTTTTTAATTTTTAAACCTTTATAAGGTTGTTTTTTGTTTTGTTTTAAACACAGTTATTTCAAACTACAAAATAAATATGATTTAAATATTTTTAAAAAACATGTAATTAATATGTATGTATATTGTTAAAAACAAAACAAAAAATAGTTCTAAGCAATCACTCTTTTAATAAAGAGGTTATCGAAAAACATAGTTAGATAATTTTTTTTATGCAATAAAATTTTAATAACTTATGAATGTAACTTAAATCTACAAATAATTAAGTCGTGAATATGAATCATTAAAATTCAAACGGAAATTAACCTTTATAACGTGTTCAATTTGATATACAATGTATTCACTAAAAAGAGTTATGGCCTTTTAAACAAAAGTAATGATGTTTTGACGTGACAACGTCTTAAATTAGGTTGCGGCTGGGAGTCACTTATGAAAAAGTGTAACGCCCGGTAACGTTACGATGAGTCACCGAACGAGAGAGAGGCCCGCCGAATGCCTTGCGTCTCTCTCCCACTCAACTATGATCGGTCTGCCGCGCGCGCAGCACTAGAGAATTAGGCGCATTGAATCGGCGCATGCTTGTGTCTCTGTCTTTGTCTTTCTCGAACGTTCTTGGCGTTGGAAAAACAAGAAAGCGTCATAATACAAGTTCACACGTGTGGTTAAAGTATCGTCAGCTGTGTCTGTAGTGAAAATGTGGAGTGCTTAGATTCGTCATTTACAACAACTACAACAATAAAGGTAAATACTTGTACACTGATATTTCATTATCGTAAACTATGATTGATTGATTAATTGTTAGATTGCCACAAAAGTTGAGAAACTGAGTTTATAGGTTATGTCATACTATTGATAAATGTTGATAGTGTTAAGTAGATTATTAGTTTAAAAAATTTGTGCAATTCTTATTTGCATTCAATTCCTTGTTCCTATTGTGCAATTTAATTATATTCATATCAATAAATATTCTACCGAGAAAAAGACGCTGTCACGTAGAATCTTCGCCCGTAAAACCGACTTTACAGGCAACCATTTTTTTTTCTATTAAGTAATGTAGCCAAGGTTTTAAAATAAAGTTAATTTAGTAAATCATGGAATATGTGTTGAAATTTGTCGTTGAAAACAATCCATAGAAGAAATACAATTATCTCATATCTAAAGATGTTTTTTTTACGGTAGGGAAAGGTATTGAACTTTTACTAGGAATATCATAAACGGCGTGTTTTTAAAAGTTGATGTTTAATGTTTAATTATTTACCCATCAGAACCAAGAACTTAAAGAAGTCATTCAAATATTGGGGATTATAGGGTGCGTTGAAAAATGAAAAATTGACTTAGCTTCTAGTGGTACGTTTACAGTTATCCTATAGATTAGCGATAACTTTTTTTGGGAAAATATTATCACTGATTCCCCCATTTTCAAATATTTGAAACAAAAAACTTTTTAAGGTAAGATATAATATTTTTTTAAATATTCGTAATGACATAATTTAAAAAAATACTTTATTTAAAATCCCAACTCTAAGAATTTAAATTTAGCATTTTTTTAAAATACTATTCAAAAAGTCCCGAACTTTCTTCAACTAATTAAACATGTTCCGTAAAAAAAAAATTAGTCTAACGGTTGATATGGGCGTTCAATCTTTACTACATGAAAATCTTCTATCTACATTACTTACCTGGATTTTTATATGTAAATAAGCGTGAAAACAGAATTAAAAAAGGAAATGCTTCATTTTGTATCCCAAATCTAATGAGACGAAAATAAACACAACACGACTTTTATAAGAGATATGGAATTTCAAAAAAAAAACTGTATTTTTTTTTTTTAAATCAAAAACAAAAATGTTGACATTTTTGAACATCAAATATTATTAAAACAGTATAAGAGGTTGGTGTAGGAAAAAAATTATTAAAATCAGTTCATTAGTTCTTGAGAAAACTTAAAACGTTTTTACGGGGTTAACCCTCCTGAACAATTGATTTTTTTTATTGAATCAAAACAAACAAATTTAGAGAAAATTTAAAAAATATACATCGATTCGTTTTTGATAGACAGTAAGGCAAACGGACGGAATCGGAGGACCAGTGGCGTAGCTACCGCTGTATCAGCTGTATCCATGTAACAGGGCCCCCGATATAGGGGCCCCCACAGAGCACAAGACGTGTGTTAAAAAATTCACTTAAATATTTAATAAAGTTTTATTACCAAAAAATGTCCCGATGATCATTTTTTACATGCGTCAAAAATGTTTTTTCCCGTGTATCTTTTTCTTTTTTTCATGTCCTACCAACCAACAATACAACAACTTCAACCTGCAAACACTTTTTTATTCGAGCTTTCAAAATATATCGTCCTGCCTGACACAGCCACCAACTTCAACATCACACAGAAATACAAACAAGGGACCAGCGGTAGATTAAAAAATAATAAGGTACTTGCATAAACTAACAGCTGAAAAATTCGAATACTCCATTCCGAACCCTGTATGTATCTCTAAAAGTTTACTCTAAAGTTTTTTGTGATTATTTGTAATTAGATATTTGTGACTATTTTGCGTTGCTTAAAATATTATTTTTGTGGAAAAATGAGTGAAAATAAAAGAGAGTATCTAAGTGAAGCTCTGAAAAGATAAAATAAAGAAAAAAGAGATAATAAAATCAAGAAAAAAGTAAATCAAGGTGGAAAATAACGAAGCGCTTTTTTAATGAGTTGGCAGAAGATCATAGAATTTCTGATCCGGAAATTTACTTCAAAGTCAATATTTACTATTCCTGCTTGGACATTTTGATTGGACAAACTCAGCAAAGATTTCAAAGCCTTCATAGTCTTAGTAGTATGTTTGAAGTGATTGGAACCGGATAAGCTTTTATCGTTCTCAAATGATGAGATAAATCAAGGATCAAAAAAGCTAGTGGAAAAGTACAGTACGGACATATCTGGTGATTTCTGCAATCATCTAATTGCTCTAAAAACATGCCTTAAATTCGAAATCTGCAAAAAAAAATTGGATACAGGGCGCCCCCAAAGGTCTAGCTACGCCACTGCGGAGGACCCACTTTTTTCGACTTCTATACCATCGTATTGTCATGTTTGATACACATTTCGAGTTTGAAATTTTTTACGAATGCAAAACTTGCTATATAGTTCCTATACGTCGTGAGTTAAAAACTAAAAACAAGTCTAATGTTGATTTTCTAGTGGCTACAGATATGAAAATTGATCGATAAAGTATTATATTGAAAAGAAAACTTCACGATGGTTTTTATTTTTGTTTCATACTGACCGCAATGCTGACATGGATTAAAGGAACTCCAATCTAAGCTTACATAAAAACACAACCTTGAAAATGAATTGATTTCAATTTGAACAAACAAAGGACTGACTTTTTTGGCTTATAATTCTTCCCCCTCTTCGGTTTAATTTTATAGGGATACAAACTTAATTTATCAACCTTATAGACTTAATAATAAAAATTAAAATTCCTTGAACAATATTACTTGTATGAAAAGTGTAAAATTAATATTTTTATATAGTAATTTTATGTAGTATTATTTTTGATAAAAATAAAATTTATCCAAGTTCCGATGAACTGAAAAAATATCCCCATAAAATGCTAATTTTGTATTTTAAAAAAATCATAAACAAAGAGAATATGTATACAAATTAACTTAATAAAAAATTATTATTAAAATGAAATTGTTAATATTAATTCTACGAAAAGGCACCAGTGCATTTATTTTTTATTATTATTTTTAAAACTATTGTGTTATTTTTAAATATAACTTTAAAATGTCATTTAATAAAAGAAAATACATTCAACACACAAAAATCATGAAATTATTTTTTACACAGAATTCAGAAAAAACACATCGGATTTAATATTCTATCAGGCTATAGGGTGCTTTATGCCATACAGATTGTAGGTTATAGGTAGTTTGGTAGGTAGGTAGGTAGCAAACAAAAATATCAGTAACAGAAACATAAACATAAACATTAAGCAAGCACAAAATAAACAACATAAGAAAACACATTTTTCGCCAAACATTTATGTATGTAGATGTTGAGAACGTATAATAACACTGCAGGTGTATTCAGTCAACTGGTTGGAAAAATCAACATTACTTAAAATTACAAAATTTTACACCGCACAGATACCGCATAAGTTCCAGGGTTTTAAAAAAGGTTATACATACTCGTAGGTACATACATATGTGTATGTAGCCCGCTCTTATCATACATCCCTTTAAAAATAAGTTTCCTGCGGTATAACAATATACCTAGAACAGAGCAGGGATAAACGTGAGAGGTTGAAATTCCATTTAACTCTATGACAAATTACAAACAAAAAACATATAAATGAATATTATTTTTATATAAAATTTCCGTCCTATAAATAACGAACATTTTTTCCAAAAACAAAGAGTAAGTGGTTTCAGGTGTTTCCATAAGATACAATGTATGTTACTGTCACATGTAGATACATGGAAAGAAATCAAGGTACACACGAGGTTTTAAATTAGAGGCAAAATGAACATTAAATGATTTTCTACTTATTTTTTAAAAATGAAACATGGTTTTAAGCAGAAAACAAATGTGGTTTAGAAGACAATTTAATTGACAGAAAAAAGCCCTTATTTCACAGATCGAATCTGTCAATATGTTTTTATTGGTATAATGAATATTGATGTAAGGAATAAGCGGGCGATGGTCGAATACCCAGCCAATAGTTCCAGGAAAATTTAATTCAAAAATATCCTTACTTCGAAAAAATCTAATAGAATTGTGTTTAAGTGAAGAGCTTAATTTATTATAATTAAGTTCCTAACATTTCATTAAAGTACTCTTTGGATTTTGAGTGAAATACAAAATTTTTAGATTGGTATTAAGATGAGTTCCAGTTTTCTCGGAATTTTTATTAATTTCCACTTAACAACAAAATTTAAAATGTCACGAAAATATAAATACTTATCTAAGTGAATTTGCTATTTAATACTGACATGGACTTGGACTATTGTCATTCGATTTGGATATGTTTAGATGCTTGGAGACAAAAAATAAGGCACGTCATTGAAGTGATATGAAATTGTCGTAATTTACAATTTTTATTTCAAGGAAGATCTGAAAATACATTTCTGAATCATAATAGATTTTGGTTTGTAGCCTTGGACTAGCCTTATATTGTAAGCACACTCATGGGATTATGAATGCCCTCATAGTGTTAAAAACTGCACAAAATTAGATAAGTGGGGTAAGATTTAAAAGGAGATACCATTTTACATTACAATGAGAGGTTGAAAAATCGTTTAACATTCTTCAATTTTGGCTAAAGATAAAATCTCTGATGTTTTTTGCAGTACTTCAGAGTTTGTGTTGAAGAATAAAGCTATAAGTACTAATTTCTAGAAGTATCAATCGCATAAGAGTTAATATACAATACATACATATATACAGGGTGCGGCAGAGCCGACTGGCGAGTTTTGATGGGCTATAAGTAACTGATTTTTATGTACATCAGTATTCAATCCTATTTTTAAAAATTATTTTTTGAAAATTATATCTCCAAGATGGCGGCCGTCAGCATTGATACACTGTTTCAGACGACTGGTATGACCTCGATTTCCGCGGTGATTTTCTGTTTAATTTCTTCTATGGTATTTGGCGATGTCTGAAAATGTCTGGATGGAATGATAAATCTTCGTGAAGAATTCTCCTCAAAGAACGGTCTGAGATTCCCAAAGCTACCGCGTGTTCCCGGGCTGAGCGTCTTGGTGACTGCTCAATTGACTCTGTAACCAACTGCACATTTTCGGGGGTTCTTACCGTTCTGCGTGTTCCGTGTGCAAGTCTACTTAGGGTACTTCAAGTTTCTTCCAAATTCTGTATCCACAATTTGATGTGTTTGCAGAAGGAACAGATTCAGCACGTGGAATGCCGAAGTGTATACGAAAAGCCCTTTGTGTAGCGATCACAGAATGATTATTTCCGTAATATGCACGCACGACGAAACCACGATGTACACATGTCCAGACCATGATTACGAATAAAAACGGCATTACCGTACAATTCAAAATGTAACACTTGTTAAGGCCTACTCTTATCTTATCACAGGCTAATGACCTCATTAAACTCGTCAGTCGGCTCTGCCGCACCCTGTACTAATATAATAAAAGTAAAGATTGCAAATGTTCAAAAAAAAAAGTATGTTCAAAAGACTCTGCTAAGTTATTATACCAACTGCCCAATTATTGGAGTTAAGGACAAATTAATGTTTTTTGTTAACTACTAAATCAGAAGAGGTAAAAACCATCAGAAGAGTTAAGCTAATAATTCAGCAGTGGACCTATTGCTCCAAAGGCCCTACTGCCTGTCATTAAAAAGCTTTCGCTCTTCAACATGTTCTTAGGCTGAAAATTCATCAGCGTTTTCATGACTTTGAAAATAAAGGAATTAATTACAGCTTTGTTTTAGCTAGAGTGAGAGGAGGATGCACCTTTCATAGAGATTGACTGGACAATTGATGTTTTCCATCCTTTTGACAAAAATAATCTTGCTGACTTAGTCATAAAAAGAAATCTTACACAGTGGTTTTATTAGCGTAGAAGAATAACTTTTTTGAGCAATAGGAGGAATACTATCCGAACAATCCGATTTGTAAATTTTAAGATCTTTTAGTGCTTAAGAAATTGCATGAGTGTGAAAGAAGGTTTGTTCTATATAAACGTTGAAAATAAGATAAGTCATGTCAGCCTCTAATACAATCGAATTAAAAGCAAACTGGTTTTATCCATAAAGCATTCTACAAAAATGTTACTGAATTTTGTTATAATTGAGGATTTGAAAGCTTTCGTACAGTTTTTCCAAATTTCAAAAAAATGTTGACTGCATTTGGGACATTGTAAAGTTTTTCTATAGTAATTTTTAGTGACGTGGAAATTTTATTCGGATATGAACTTTGTAGGTCTTATTGATTTATATCAACTTACTGCGGGTTTCCTCATAAGGCCTTAAACTATAACTTCTCTGAACTTGTCCTCTTCTGAGTATTGACTGGAGGTAATTTCTTTTATAGATCTGTATCGTAAGGACTATATAGTCCAGTTAATAAAGGTTTTCACCTCAAAAAAAATCCAACAGTTTTGAAACTTGGCACACTTACTACTACTACTACTACTTATGGTGATGACCTAAGAAAAAGTCCCCAAGAATCCGACGTGAGCTCTAGCGGCAGTTAAGAGAAACATGAAGTTTCTTTCAGTTTTTCACGTTTATCTCGAAAACTATTTGTCTTATCAAAAAATTTTGTTGTACAAAATTAAATCTCATTAAATTCTATAAAAAAAAGCTTCCATAAATTTGTTCGTATCTCTTATAGTTTATAAAATAACTCTAGCGGCAGTGAAGAGAAACATACGTTTTTTTCGGTTTTTCGGGTTTATCTTGAAAACTTTTTGTCGTATCAAAAAATAATCTTCTATAAAAGTTAAAAAATAAATAAATTAGGTGGCGCAACAGTCCGTAGAGAACCAGGGCCTAGTGACTTACAACTCTCAACCATTCCTGTGTGCGAGTAATGTTGTCAGGGATGGAGGGGACCTACAATTTATATGCCGAATCCGAACGGCTAATTTTGAGAAAGCACTTTTTCATGACAAGAATTACTCTTGGAGAATTTGTCAATTCCTCGCAAGAGGCAGTACCCGTGAAAACTCTTTTTTTTAATTAAGGTGGCACAGGCAGGGATTGAACCCAAGACCTCTCGCATGACAGTCCAACGCACTAACCATCATGCCACGGGTACTACCTATAAAATTAATTAATTACCTATAATATTAATTAATTACTACCTATAAAATTAATTAATTAATTTTCGGGTGAAAATTAAACAAATTAATGTCATATTTCTTTAGGAAATTTAATAAGCTATAAAAGTTAAGCTTATTAAATTTCCTAAAGAAATATGACATTAATTTGTTTAATTTTCACCCGAAAAGAAAGCTTATTAAATTTCATAAAATATATGTTATACATTTTTTCCTGTAGTGCATTTTAAACTGTAGTATTCAATTTGTATGTCCCTTCTTACTTCTGAAACTCCTTGGCCCACTATATGGCTCATTGCCTGCATGCCTAGAGAATAAGCAAGTAGCAAGTTACTTTATCATCTCCAACGATGCCACTCGCTATTGACATGATTTCATTTGTAACTGGGAATGGAGGATGACTTTGGAACCAATTTGACAGTTTTGCAATGTCTGTATTATCTCTAATCTTTATGTTGCTCACTAGTAGACAAAAGAACGCCAGTGAATTCTTCGAGTGATGAGCAAATTTCATGAGTAGCAGTCAGCCCTAGAACCCGTTTGCTAAGTACACTATAAGTGATTCCACGCCCAATTGTCCAAAATCGGTGAGTTCTTCTCATAGTAAAGTAACCCTCTTGCACAAAGTTTTTAAATTCATCTGGGGTCATCACAGAAGGCAGTTCTATCATGTTCTGCAAATACAAGTGACATGACTTGGAGTACGAGAAGTGTCCGGGGCATGGAAATGTGGAATCATATTCTTCACACAGTTAATATGGGCATTCCAATCGCCAGACCGCTCAGCGTGAATAAAATCTTTAAGCAATGTAATCATATTAAACAACTGAATCCATAATCCTGCTGTTGGTCCATTAGATTTGAGTTTGTTAAGATTTGTTTGTAGTTTCTCACTAAGATGGATCAAATGAAGGTTTTGTTTTAGTGCACATAACGAGGGAGACTCATCAAGAAAATTTTTCGTGAGATTTTGGATTTCCTCTAATTCATATTGGCTTATGTCGACTTGTTCCATTATTATATTACCTAAAGATGTCTGTATTAGTATTAAAGGCACAAATTGCTCTAGCGAAAGCTTTTCCTTGCAGCATCTTTTCAACAGAAACCGGGGCGTTTATAGTACTGATTAACTCTTGCAAGCCGCTTCCACTAATCAGAAAACCTATTGAACGACATTAACAGGTGAAATCCACCCAATCTACGGATTTTGATACCACCAGGCATTTTTGGTCAAATTTGTCACACAAACTGCCAGCATAGTCCAATGCAGTGTAAAGTGTATTATAGTCGGACGGTGGAGAGTTTATGAACGGAAGAGGAATGATTTTAGTTTTTGCACTAAACAAGCCTGTTGTTATTGAGTGCATGTACCCTTTCCATAATGGAACATCGTAAATACCAATAGACTTTGATGCCAACCAAAGAGTGTCATATGGTTTTGGCTGTAACATTATTTCTTCGGAATACGCATTCACATTCTCAAAAACTAAATTTTTTAATCCGCCATCTGTTTTCTGAAATGTTTCCAAAGGAAGTACTCCAAGTTCTCCAGTTGATTTAGCACAACGTAGTTTTTGCATTCGTGTGCCGGTTTCTTTTCCTATGGAAGTAGATACAGCGATGCATTTTATTCCACCCAAAGAATGAAATGTATTTAGTCCATCTAACGTTTTAACATTAAAGTCCGTATTATCATACACAAATTGGGTAAATGAACCGCCGGAATCTGGTCGTGTGTGGGAAATAGCTGATATCTCCAACAACTGAGCTTCATATTATGAAGAACAAAACCCTAAGCTTGATATAAGGTTTACCAACTTCTTAGAACTAAGCTTTCTGTATATAAAAAAGGCAAGGCTGCTTAGTATTGGAGACATGAATGATCTGGGACGCACAGCTGATATAATGCTATGCCCAATTGCGCTGCACTTCCTTTTTTTATTTTCAATGTCCGTTTTCTTTATTATAAGAGTTTTCAGAAACGTTTTTAGGGTTTTAGGTACACAATCGTCATCAACGTGTTTGAAAAAATATGTTTTCCTTAAATGCCGATAAAGTTATTTTACAAACTTAAACAAGTACAAACAAATTAATATGATATTTCTTTAGGAAATTTTATAAGCTTTAATTTTATAGAAGATTATTTTTTGATACGACAAAAAGTTTTCAAGATAAACCCGAAAAACCGAAAAAAACGTATGTTTCTCTTCACTGCCGCTAGAGTTATTTTATAAACTACATATAAGAGATACGAAAAAATTCATGGAATCTTTTTTTTATAAAATTTAATGAGCTAAGACAAATAGTTTTCGAGATAAACGTGAAAAACTGAAACAAACTCCATGTTTCTCTTAACTGCCGCTAGATTCTTGGGGATTTTTTTTGGGTCATCACCAGACATCCCTTAGTAAGTGTACCAAGTTTCAAAACTGTTGGTTTTTTTTGAAGTGAAGGCAATTTTTTTCGTTCATTGACTGGACTAATATAGCTATTTCAAGCAAAAATTGGAAAGAAAATGATTAACAAAATATTAATTCAAATATTAAAATTTGTTTTTGTGACAAAATTCAGAAAATTAAAACCTTTAACAAAAACCTTTTTGTCCTTTTTGTATATACAGAATGATTTTTCGAGAAACGTCTTTTTCTTGTTTTTAGCTTGTTTTGTTTCCCTTGCCATTTAGAGGAATTTAGTTGTTAAGCTTCCCGGTTTAACCATTAATAATACCACAAAAATCTCCATTTAAACCAAAGTAACAGAACAAAAAAGACCCTTCAAAGTAATTTTACGTATAACAAACCTTCACCTGCATACACACCCATTATACCTATAGGTGGTACGTTATGTACATATACTGATATTGTGTATAGTACTAAAGGATTTCAAGATTATTCCTTTAATTAAGGAAAATAAACGGCTTCCTTACCACATCCCATGATGATAACACACACCAACCATGAGAGGAAGTCCTAAGCAAATATTATACCTACCCACATTTTATTGTATTGTATTTCGAAAAACACTTTTTGAGGCTGTTGTCGCTATTGTTGTCGAGGTGGTGTATTTTTTAAGGTAGTGTGATGTGGAGCTGTGTTGAAGATGTAGTCAACAAGGTATACATAGGTAAGTATATTATGTATGTAAATATATTCAGATATCAACATATACACCAGGTGCTATATGACACCATTAACTGTCACAAGGTCGCCGAACTCATTATACAGGCTCAACTGATGCCATGTTGAAGATACACTCATACGACGACTACGAAACCTCTTATAGTCCTTCTCCATCCATTACACCCCCCCACCACCCTCCTCTGTATCACATCTTGGGTTTGTTTCGTTGGTATAGTCTTCGTTGTAGTCGTCGTCGTCGTCATAGTCGTTCAGTAATCGCAGCTGTTAATCCATATTTTCATAATTGAAAAATGACACCCTGTGTTCAAGCCCATCGCCTGAACAATGGAAACGGATTAATTATTAACGCAACCCCAGTTTCCATGTTACAAAAAGAAATACGAAAGCATACCCTTACCACCCCGTTCTTTTTTTTATACATCCCTCCTGGCTTATTCATATCCTGTAAGGCAGTCAGAATTTTCAAGGAATACAATGTACCCTATACAAAATACATACATACTTACATATGTACATACATACAGGAAGATATACTACAAAAATAGTATACAATATATGAATGTAAGTGAATTCGGATGGCAAATATTATAAAAGGTGAAAGTCAAAAGGGAATTCCATTAAAAGCTCTTCAAAACTAAAAGTTTTATCCTTTGAACCGTAATTAAGGCAATTAACCACGCTTTCGTGGGAGGGAAGTTACTATGTATACTGAAGGTATACCAACTATCTACAAAGACACTCAACTAATTACTTCTCATAAATAATTATGCGTGTTCGTATGTATAAACGAAACTAACATATAAATAATATATTACCATTTTGAATAGTCGTGAATTGACACAAAACTCCTTAAATGCAAAATATGTTTCGAACTTATAAAGGTACTTAAATTTTAAATTGTTTCATATAAAAATCAAAAGAACACAAAATTTAAAACTATTTTCTAGAAAGCTTGAAAGTTGATGAATTGCATATTTGTAAAAGGTCTTTCAATGTGGACTATCTATCTTTGTAGTTCATAGCTGATTTCAGCTGCTGTCAAATTGAATGTCTTTTATTCGGTCTGTTTTCTGACAAGGAAGAATTTTAGTATCGTCAACGGCGCACGTGTTTTTAATGAATGGATATGGAGAAGTTAAAAGCTAAGGAACGCAGTTCATGCTACGTTAAGGAAATTCAGTACGATCAATTCGAGGAAATGTTTATTTCTCTTGGAGGTGAATTGAACTTGCCACATATGTACATATATCGAGTGCCTGGACCCGAAAAGAATTTTCCTTGTAGATTTTTTTTAAGTCACAGGTGTATGCGTTATCACCCACTAAGGAAAGATGTGAAAAGTCACAGTTCAAATGCTGTGACTTTTGACCTCTTTTGAAGTTTGACAAGTAAGAACTTCGCCATAACTAAATTTGAAATTTTATTAAAATTCACTACAAAGATGGTGAAAATGTTCACTTTTCGACCGCCAACAGTGAAACCGGTGTAAAACTGTTAGTCCTTGGATCAAATTAGTGAACAAGTAAGAATATTGCTGCTGTAACTCGTAGTCTTGATTAAAACACAGGTTTGTCGATTCCTTGTAGATTTTTGGAGTTAAGTCCTCTACAAACTACATAACAACTTATTTTGATTAAGAATTAAAATCTTTTTGCTTTTAAATATGAGTTAATATAAGAACTTAAACCGGTCGATCACCAGCCACGGAGAGGGACCTATCGGCCAATTTGAGCAATAACTTTTTATGACAAGACTTACCTCTGCAGGATTTGTAAAATCATCGCAAAATTTAGTACCCGTACTATAAATTAGCGCACATTTTATATAAGAACAGTATGGAAAGTTTTGCAGTCGTAAACAATAGAGAAGTAGAAAAAAGTAAGTCCCACAATTTTGTCCCTCTGTCTGTCAGTCCTTGGCCTATAGCATGTCCCCTAAACCATTGACTGGATTGAGTTTAAACTTGGTAATTAAGGTTTAACAAATAACACTCTCCAAGTATTTAGAATTTTCCCAAAAACAGCCTAGATTTGTATGAACTTTCCTCTAAAATTTGTTGTTTTTTTTTTAACTTGGCTTCTTTCAATATAAAAAATATTTTATTACTGCCCTAAAAAGGTATCCCCATAAAACTGTTTTCTGAACAAAATAGTGTCTAGTATTTGATGCTTAAAAATGCGTATTAACTTATTTAAAAAAAAAATCCATATCTGTAAAACATTTTTTAAGAACATTCAAATGTAAAACGTATTTAACACTAAAAAAAACTGTATACTAAAAATATTATTTTAAAAAACCCACGGTAACAATTTTCGAAAAAAAATGAATAAAGTTTGCTTTCTTTTTTTTTTGCAAAATTAAATTACATTTAAATTTTATAAAGACTAACTAGCTAGTTTTGCATGTATGTTTTGAAATCATAATACACAGAAGCAAGATTGTGCGACCCAGTCAAACATTTTATTTATTTTGTTATCACGTATCAGTTTTGTTTGTCAAATTTACTCAGATTTGTGTTTATTCTAAAGCATAATATTTAAATTAGTATTGCAAATAAGACTTTTTACTGCTTGTTTGTAACATGAATGCTTAAACATTTAAGTTTAACGAGCTTCATTTGTCTAAAATCTGTTCTAGCGCTAAGTACACGCTAACGGTATTCGCATTTTAATATATTCTTAAATCTACTTTTGAAAATAAATTACTTTAAATTTTGGCAAAATTTATTTGCAACTCTGTGCTGTTTTTCAAAATTACATAAATTAATTTAAACTCACACCTAAAAAGTAGTCTTTCGGTGGCGCTTTATTAACTAAGGATATACAATGCTTGCAGACAAGGCTTCATTTATCTTTCTATTTTGTAATAAACCATTTTTTATTTACCTTAACCTTGTATGTATATAATAAATGCCGTCTTTTGAGCTTATGTTATGATAAAGAGATAAAACCAACGCAATAGCTTCACTTTGACAGTAAAAAAGTTCTAACAAAATTTTAATGACTTTAGATTATGCTTTGCCTGGTGTTATAATTACTTATCTACTGTTTCCAAAATAATGGTAACACCATAAACTGGTGCAGTTGAGTGTACATTTTTTTGAACATCGTGAAATTATGTTCTTATCAAGGGTATTTTGCATAAAATGCACGCAAAAAAGAATTAAAAAAGGGGTATAGTATTTTTTTAGGAGACAATTGGGCATTTTGTGCTTTAAAACAAATTCTAGGAAAAAGTATTCTCTTAAAATTCGATAGAATTTGATAACTTTTTTTTAATATTTTTAAAACTTGTGTTAACTTATAGATATTTTTGGGGTTGTTTTCTTATTAGAAGCTTCTGAAGATGTTGACGTTAATTCCGTGAAAATTATGTTTTACTATGGGTAAGTCAAAAATTATGTTTTTACCCGACTTAGCAGAGAACTGCTAAATAAATACCTCCATTATTTTTAGGCCTTAATTTTCTCATATTAAATGATTCATAAAAAACAATTTCATTTTCTAGGCTTGGTTTTAGGGATTTTGAGCTTTTTGATTTGAATGATGCAGCATCTCTCTTAAAACATCCAAAATTTATTCATAACCACACAACTTTATTTATGCCGGGATATACGAACCATAGAATGAATTCTGTAACAGTTTTTTTGGCGAGGTCATATTTGAAGGGGAATTTTTCGAATTTTTTTGGATTTGGATTGGGAAGCATTAGGCAATGGAGATTATACTTCAGCACAACAAAATGTCTTTAAGGTATGAGCATACGTGGGTATCATATATGTATATCTTTCTTTTCAAAATTTTAAGAATATTATAATATATTCACTTTGACAGTAATTCAAATTAAAATTGGAATCATTAGAATTCCGAAAATCGAAGTCCCAAAAATTCAAAACTACGGATAACAATTAAATTTCGGGAATATAATTCCTGATCTCGGTTTTTATGGATTTGAAGTTTTGATGGCTTTGATTTTATTGAATTTTCTGAGATTTTGTCCGACTCATCTACTTAACTGACACAAATTTTTCCTTTTAAAGATTTCGGAAAAAGTCGCTGATTTTATCATCGATCTATTTAAGCTTGGAATAGATGAAGACTCTTTCAGCATGATTGGACAATCAATGGGTGGACGTGGTATAGGTGTTATTGCGAGAGATGTCATAGTTAGAAGTAATGGAAGCAGGATAGTATCGAGGTAAGTCAAAGAATATGTATGTAAGTGTGAGCAACGTCTAGTCATTGATCAATCAGTGGAAAAAGATTCATACAAAATATGGAGGACCGTTTTGTGCTTGCCTTTAATAATTCTTCTATAATAATCTTTCTATTTTTTAAAGAATAACACCTTTAGATCCATCAAATGAAGAAGCTCATGATAATTTCATTTTGCCAGTAATTGAAAAATCGTTTGCAAAGTTTGTTGATGTAATTCATTCGGATTCAGGAGGAATTGGAACAAGAAAATCAATGGGACATGCTAACTTCTGGCCCAATAATGGTATTGCATTACAACCTGGATGTCCTGATGTAAATCAATGTAAGTCATTTCTTTATATAAATTAAAAGAATTGATTTTTAATCCAAAATTTAGCACGATTATGCAGTCATACGAAAGCAACTGCTTATTGGGCTGAAAGTGTAGCTTCCAAAAAACCAATATTAGCATTTCCTTCAGGTAGCTATGAGGAATTATTAAAAAATGGAATTGAGAAGTATAGAAATAGAGCTGTTCCGATGGGAATACAATGCCCTATGAGGTAAATACTTTCATTATTTCTTCAACAAATAACAGTAGTTTATTTTATATTTCAGTACAAGAGGAGATTATTATTTACAACATAATACCACTTTTGGTCATTGCTATTTTGTTGTTCGCACATTCGGAAAAATTCCTTGCGGAATTTAGTTTAAGAATAAATTTTTAAGAAATTAATAAAAAAAGAATTTTGTTTTTACAAGAATATTGTGGGCAAATTATTTTCAATTTTTGGAATTAAGGAATTACATTTAAGGAACTTAATCGAATCGAAGTTATTTTTCTAATGAAAGGGAGGTATGGTCGATGGTAAAGGGTGATTTTTTAAAAGCTATATGTAATTTTTCTAAAAAAACACATCAAAGTCAAAAAAATGCATGAAATCTTTATTTGAATTGATAGTAACGGTTCATATAATTTAATGTTTGAAGATTATTTCATGCAAATGTCGAACTTGACTGCGCCTCAAATGATCGACCCGCTTAGTCCAATTTTGGCATACTCTTTCCAACATTTCTGCCGGTATCTCATGAATATATGCTTCAATGTTGTCTTCCAATGCGTCAATTGGAGTGGGCTTGTCTGTATAGTAGTAGTAGTAGTTTAAAGGCGTTAAATCGCATGATCTAGGCGGACACATGGCCGGTCCCGAACGTGAAATAAAATGTTCACCGAACTCGCCTTTCAATAAGTCCATTGTTACGCTTGCTGTGTCGCATGTGGCACCGTCTTATTGAAACCACATGTCATACAAGTCAAGTTCTTGCATTTTGGGCAAAAAAAAGCTGGATATCATCTCACGGTAGCGCTTACCATTCAAAGTTACGTTACGATTCGCATCATCTTTTAAGAAGTACGGTTCAATGATGCCACCAGCCCATAAACCGCACCAAACTGTGACTTTTTCTGGATGCATTGGTACACTCAGAAAAAAAAACATTGTTGGCAACTTAACATCTCGCATTTGAAAATTTTAACATTTTAATTCTTAACTCAAGAACTTTTTCTTAAAACAAGAATTTTTTCAAAAATATAAGAGTTGAATCAACAAATTGGAAGATTTAACAGGTAATCTTTTTTGGAATAAAAATAAAATATTTATTTTCGGGGATGAAAATTGGAAGAAAATATTTTATTCTTAAAATAACAACGCCGTCTTTTAAGGTGTTTAATGCTTTTTACTATGCCTACCTAGTATTTGTGTGTCGTGCACTAACACACAATATTTTCTTGCTTATGTTGAATCCCATCTCGATTTCCAAAGCAAATGTGGAGTTGCATGTGTAACTTTACTTAACCACACGAACAAAACGAAACCATCACATTAAGAACGAAATTTTTGATTCAAATGTTTTGTGTTTCTCAACAAAAACGTAGTACTTGAACTCCAAATCTAACTGTTAATTTTATTTGTGTAAAACCAAATACCACACACACAACCCAAAGCAATCACCAGGTTAAGAACGAAGTTTTTGAATCAAATGAGTTTTGTTTCGCAACAACAATTTAGTTCTTGCTATCCTAAGAATTGCAATATCTAACTGTTTATTTTATTCTGGTCGCCACTTCATTTCTATGTGATTTTTATAAAGTGCAGGAGTGACTCGTGAGTTTGTTGTGATTTAAAAATAACTTATTATTAAAATAGTAGACAATATAAGTGAAGAAGTTGAAATTATAAATTTGGACACGTGTATGAGTTCTTTAAAAAGTATAATATTTCCACGGAGGGAATAAACGCTTTAGCCGAATGTCGAATTTCTACAGAGCATGTAGCGCACAAACGAAAAAAATTCCTTTGCGAAGCCGACACAAGTAAGAGAATGAATGTCACGGAAGATTCGCCCTTTAAAGTTGTTGTGACTGAAGGTCTTGTAAACTTAAAAATATATTTAGCCAACAATTTCCCGGACAACATAGTTGAATTGTGGGAAAAAAGTCCTTAACAGCATTAAGCATATAAAATAATGCAATCTAGCAAACTTGGAATAGGTAAATTTATTTAACATCTTTTTCAATAGATAGAAACTTAAAAGTTTGTGTTCTTTTCAGATTCAAGACACTTTCATTTTTTCAATTTGCTTCTTACAATTATTTTACCACCCAGAACAAACAGACAACATTGACAATAATAAATAATACATTTTACATTAACCGTAAATTTGTGTTAAACTTAAACTATTATAAATAAATATTATTCCTCTAAGACCAATTGCAGCAACTGCTTAAGGATATGATTTCTTCTTATGGACTTGTTTTTAGACAAAATGATTTTGGTTTTAGGTGAGTATTAAATATTTTGAGGTTTTGATAAAATTGTATAGGTCCTTGGGGCAAGAATTAAAGTTCTTGACTATTCCGAAAGAAATGGTTCTTACGACAACAACGTACGTTTTTAAACGTAAGAATACCTATAACATTAATTTTTGGGTCAACAATGTTTATTCTTCGTGTATTAAAAATAATGTTCTTGCTTTAAATACATATAAAAGTTATTGCATTTTGAAAACTTTATTTTTGGTTTTAAAATAAAAATTTTCAAGACTTAAATAACACTTTACTCTCTTAAGTTAAAATAAAAAGTTGTTGGGCAGATTTTAACCTACATATTTTCTTGAGACAAAGTATAAAACTTTTGGCATAACTATTTTTTTCTCTGAGTGTAGCTCTTGCAATGTTTCTGGCTGATATTCACTCCAAAATCGACAATTCTGCTTATTTACGTACCCATTTAGACAAAAATGAGCTTCGACGCTAAACACAAATTTTCGGTAAAAAAGTGGATCTTCGGCCAACTTTCAAAGAGCCCATTCACCAAAAATTTTACATTGCAGTTGGTCGTTCGGCTTGAATTCTTGCACCAGCTGTACTTTGAAAGGCATCACGCACCTAAATCCTTCCGCTCGTTGTTGAGTAACAGAGGCCCAATTGCTGCGAACGGCGACGAATTGATGGTCATCATTAACACTGGCCGATATACAGCTGCGATATTTTCTTCTGTTCGCACTCTGCGTAAGCGTGTAGGTGGTTTAATGTCCAACACTGTAAATTTGGTGCGAAATTTAGTCACAATAGCCCGAATATCCGCTTCAGTGGGTCGATTAAACTGACCATAAAATGGATGAAACGCGTGATAAACTTTCTTAACAGAGCACACATTTTGATAATAAAATTCAATAATTTGCAAGCGTTGTTCGTTTGTAAGACGATTCATGGTTGAATTATAGACCAAACTGAAGATGTATGACAGTGAAACAAAACGTGAGTCAGTGTTAAAACCAGTGTTGCCAAAAAGATAATAGCTAAAAAATCACCCTTTATTTTATTTGCTTGAGAAGTTAAAATTTTTAAAATTTGTTTAACACATTAATATAACATTTTTCAAACTCATACATATAAAACAAACATTGTGTTGGGACCTTGTAGTTTTCATTTCCAAAGCTCTTGTTTGTTTACTCAAATTTAAATGATAAATGTGAACAAATATTTTACATAACAATGAAAAAATTATACTACCGATAACAAAAGTAGGCCAAATATTCCGTAGGTATATTAAGTGTATTTGTTTATTTTTGCTTTTAAAATACATACAGTCAAAATCGGTTATACAGAATTTAATGCAACTGGAATATTTTTTCGTTTTACCTAATGTTTCGTTATAACCCCTTAAATTTGTTATCTCTTTTAAATAAAAAACAATCTTCCAGCTTTGAAATAATTTAAGTTTTTTCTTCAATTACCTGATGAAGTAATATAATTCTGACTTTTCGAGATGATCTGCAAAAAGGATATTAACATTTTCATATCATTTCTACGAAATTTGTTTAATTTACTTAAAACTTTGTATGAGTTAAAGATTTGTTTGCAAATATTTTGTTCTGATGTCGTTATAAGCGATTTTGATTGTATTAAGTTATTTAATTAGTTCAAAAACTTAAGATAATTTTGTTGATAAATGGAGCTATAAAGTACCCGTGACCCGTTTTAAAAATACAAGCCTTAATTTTTGTTTAAATACTATTTTATATTTTATGCCACTGAATTCCATGAAATGCTTGATTACCAACAACTAAGTGTTATAATTAGGGTTACCAAGCATTTTTTTGATGTGACAACGTCTTAAATTAGGTTGTTAGGGAGTCACTTATGAAAAAGTGTAACGCCCGGTAACGTAACGATGAGTCACCGAACGAGAGAGAGGCCCGCCGAATGCTTTGCGTCTCTCTCCCACTCAACTATGATCGGTCTGCCGCGCGCGCAGCACTAGAGAATTAGGCGCATTGAATCGGCGCATGCTTGTGTCTGTGTCTTTGTCTTTCTCGAACGTTCTTGGCGTTGGAAAAACAAGAAAGCGTCATAATACAAGTTCACACGTGTGGTTAAAGTATCGTCAGCTGTGTCTGTAGTGAAAATGTGGAGTGCTTAGATTCGTCATTTACAACAACTACAACAATAAAGGTAAATAATTGTACACTGATATTTCATTATCGTAAACTATGATTGATTGATTAATTGTTAGATTGACACAAAAGTTGAGAAACTGAGTTTATAGGTTATGTCATACTATTGATAAATGTTGATAGTGTTAAGTAAATTATTAGTTTAAAAAATGTGTGCAATTCTTATTTTCATTCAATTCCTTGTTCCTATTGTGCAATTTAATTATATTCATATCAATAAATATTCTACCGAGAAAAAGACGTTGTCACGTAAAATCTTCGCCCGTAAACCCGACTTTACAGGCAACCATTTTTTTTTTGTATTTAATAGTCTGCTTATCTTTGTGAGATCTGCATTTTGCATTATAGTTTTCTTCTTAAACAAAGTGCTTGAATATTTTACGAGCAAAAATGTTATTACCTTCGTAATAGATGTTTACTAACAGGAATCATGGTTTTTAGAGAACTGGTAAAATTGAAAAAAAAACAGCTTAAATATCTGAATAAACAATTGCATTTAAAAAAAAAGTAACATTTTAAAAAGTATCCAAATGACAATTAAAAAAATTAAAAACCTGCCCAAAATACTTCTGAATTTGTTTTACGTTTCAAATACGAGTATCTCTACAGAAAATAGATTAGTATTCCAATTTTAATGCATTTTTGTAAACCCTTTTTTATTAACATTTATTTTATTTATTATTTTTGTTTATTATTCACTGTAATAAAATTATTATTGGTTAATAACATTATTTCTAAGCATACATAAATGTAAATACTCGTATAATAATAATTTAGCCCACGAAGCTGATGACTGATTGCTGGAAACATTTAAATTCTGAAACATATGAGTCTTAACAATTGCATCATTTGGTTAAAATCTATTCAAGCGCTAAGAACACGCTCCGGTGTATTAAAATATTCTTAATTTTTTGACAAAATTTATTTACAACACTCTGTGCAAATAATTTCCTAAGAATACCAAAATTTATTTAAACTTTCACCTGTGAAATAGTTTTTGGGAGCCGTCTTATCAACGAAGTACCATGCTTACAGCAAAGGCCTTATATATCTTTCCATTGTGTAATAAACCCATTTTTATTTAACTTTACCTTATTTATAATAGTTGCCGTCTTTTGAGCTTATGTTATGATAAAGAGATGAATGCAATACAAAAGCTTCGCATTGGCAGTATAAAGGTTCTTTCAAAATTGTAAATACCTTAAAACTCTTTGTACGGTCTACTTACATATCTGCTGGTTACAAAAAAAATGTAACAGTGTAGTTGAGTGTAAATTTTAATGAACATCGGTAAATTTTGTTTCTTATTTAGGGTGGTTTACATAAAATGCACTCAAACAAATTAAAAGGATTCTAATATTTTTTTAGGAGACAAACTGAAATTCTCTTAAACTGAATTTTCTTTAAACTTAATACCAATTGATTTTTTTTTTAATTTTGTTAACTTTTAGATATTTTTGCGGTTGTTTTCACATTGGAAACTTCTAAAGATGTTGATGTCAATTCCGTGAAAATTATGTTCTACTATGGGTAAGTCAAAAATTCAGTTTTTGTATATGACTAAGCTGTTCTCTGAAATTTAATATTCTAGACCTGGTTATAAGGATTTTGAGGTTTTTGATTTGAATGATGGAGCATCTCTCTTAAAACATCCAAAATTTATTCATAACCACACAACTTTATTTATGCCGGGATATACGAACCATAGAATGAGTTCTATTACAGTTTTTTTGGCGAGGTCATATTTGAAGGGGAACTTTTCGAATTTTTTGTATTTGGATTGGGAAGAATTAGGCAATGGAGATTATAATTCAGCACAACAAAATGTCTTTAAGGTATGAACACACATATTATACACGGTGATGACAAATGACAGATTACAAACTAATATTATCTCTGTTAATATTCTTATCAAAATGCAGGGAAATTTTGTATGGTTTGGTTGTGAAAACCGAAGCCCAGAAATAATAAAGATATGGAAACTTAACTCTAGAAAACAAACATTTTTGAGAGTCATTTTCCTATCTCGGGTTTAATACATTCTCCATTTTCAAGACTTTTTTTTTTTATTATTATTATGTATGATGAGTACTGGATTCTACTATTAGCGATTTCAAATATTAATGGATCAAACTGATTGACACGCACGAATTTTTCTTTTCAAAGATATCAGAAAAAGTCGCTGATTTCATTATTGATCTGTTTAAACTCGGAATGGATGAAGATTCCTTCAGCATGATTGGACAATCAATGGGTGCACGTGGTATAGGGGTAATTGCGAGAGATGTTATAGTTAGAAGTAATGGAAGCAGGATAGTATCGAGGTAAGTCAAAGAATATGTATGTAAGTGTGAGCAACGTCTAGTCATTGATCAATCAGTGAAAAAAATTCATACAAAATATGGAGGACCGTTTTGTGTTTTTGTCTGCTTGCCTTTAATAATTCTACTATAATAATCTTTCTATTTTTTAAAGAATAACACCTTTAGATCCATCAAATGAAGAAGCTCATGATAATTTCATTTTGCCAGTAATTGAAAAATCTTTTGCAAAGTTTGTTGATGTAATTCATTCGGATTCAGGAGGAATTGGAACAAGAAAATCAATGGGACATGCTAATTTTTGGCCCAACAATGGTGTTGCATTACAACCTGGATGTCCTGATGTAAATCAATGTAAGTCATTACTTGAACCAAAATGAGAAATCAATTTTTATCCAAATTTTAGCACCAGTTTGCAGTCATAGAAAAGCAACTGCTTATTGGGCTGAAAGTGTGGCAAACAGAAACCCAATATTAGCATTTCCTTCAGGTAGCTATGAGGAATTACTGAAAAATGGAATTGAAAAATATATGGATAGAGCTGTTTCAATGGGAATAGACTGTCCTAAGGGGTAAACATATTCATCATTTATCAACTTATAAGTGAAAATAAATAACAGTTTTTCCAATTTTTCAGGACAAGGGGAGATTATTATTTGCAACATAATACCACGTTTGGTCATTGCTTTTTTATTTTTCCCACAATCGGAAAAACTAATTGCCAACTTTAACTTGAAAATTAAATTTTTGATCATGTTGAACAAAATATTAAGAATTTTATTTTTAGAAGAACTTTGTGTGCAAATTATTTGAATTTTTCGTAATTAAAGTGAATTTTAATATTGACAAATTTGTAGGCTTCCTTCTAATGAATATATAAAAATTATTTAATGTGGTTTTAAAGTCAATAAGAAACATACTAAAGATAGCAAAAATTAGGTAAGATAATAACAATACAAAACATTATTACAAGAGAGAAGGACAAAAAAGAAAGAACACATGGCAAGATACAGTCTATTAATGTACCGTTTTTACAACAGCAAACAATGTATGTTTTATTTTAAATTGTAGCCAATCTTTGTATAGGGTTTTTCAAAAAAACATTTAATTTCGAATATTCCGCTATTTGGGCAGCAGTCAGTTTTTTGAACTGTTAAATACACGAACGTTAAAACCCTAAACAACAGTGTTATTTTACACCAAAAATAAAATGGTGATATTCTTGAATTTGGAAGATTTGATCAAAATTCACCACTGAGATCTTGTTTTAAACTGTTTTCTGTTGGACCAAGTGATTCAAGACTTTAAAGAATTAAATCGTATTTAAGCGACATCATCCTCAGAATTTTTGATGTCATTGTGTATGGAAAATACTACCGCTCAAATTCCCTCCGTGTCTTCTTTATGTATGCCTAAGCTTTGTGGCATTTAGGGCTCCTTTTTGAAAAACATGTCTTTTGATACTATGCCTCAAAGAGGGGTCCAACAAATAAAACTGAGGCACCATTGCAGATTTATCTTGCAGGCGAACCTTTTTAAAGGGTGGTGGAGGAAAACCTATACGTTTAAGTTTTTATGGACTACTTCACAAAACGGGTTGAAGTTTTGCCGGTTAAAGACCAGACTGCAGATACAGTGGCTTGAGCTCTAGTAAATCAGGTATTTAGTCGCTTTCGTGTTTCTAATGAGCTTCCTTCGGACAAAGTGAGAAACGTTGAAGCTGATGTTTTCCAAAATGTAATGATGCTTTTGGGAATTAACAAAACACGATCAACACCTCTTCATCCGCAGTCTGATGGGTTAGTTGAACGGATAAACCGTACAATCCTTCACTATCTATCGAAATTCATCAATGATGCTCAAGACGATTGGGACTCAAAAGGATTCTATTAAAGAATCACCTTATGCCATGCTCTTGGGAAGGGATATGAGGCTTCTTCCAAATCTTCTTTTTGGTTGCCTTCCTGACAAGGATAACGATGTCACTGGTTATGCGAAAGAGCTACTTCAAAACGTATCTATCACTCATGAAAACGCAAGAGAACAATTGAATAAAGCTGCTGCAAGAATGAAAAAATAAATGGAAGGAATTTTTCATCAAATTTCCCTATTTTTCAGATGGGCCAGTTCGTTTGGTTTCACTATCCAAAACGGTAAGTCCGTCGTTGTCCGAAATTGGAATAAGCTTGGGATGGTCCTTACGAAATAATGCAGATGATATCCGATGTTACAGCTAAAATTTAGAAGACTCTTAGAACCAAACCTAAGGTAGACCTTGTAGACCGTTTGGCATCCTACCGTGGAAAAAACATCGATAGCTGGGTCAAATATAGAGACGCTTCCGTTCGAGAGGGGAAGGATGTTACACCCAGGAACGCAACCCATTAAGTCAGCTGTCAAAGCTGACAATCAACATATACGAGTGTTCAACTATAGAATTCAATAAAGTTGCACGTCTTTTTGTGGTGTTTTATTTTAATCGGATTTTATTACAGGAATCTTGGAAGTTTTGCAACAATACCTTTAATTATAATCCAATTAAGGAAAAAAGCGCTCATTGCTGGCAGTGATGCGAAATAACCTGGACTATCGTTCTTAAATACAATTGGAGAGCCAGCCAAAATAGTGACTTCTTCTGGTATTATTTTGTATTGACCCAAATTTGACAATTTTGTTTGTTGACTTACCCAACCCAATCATAAATATGCCTTATGTATAAGGATGATCATGGAAAGGGTTAAAACGGATACAATTTCATTTTTTTATTTGAAAAAAACAGCCCAAATAAACGACGTTTTATTTTAAGAATATATGTAGTCCAACAATATGCAAACTATAAACTGTCAAAGTTTCCAAGTCCATACTTGGTGTCAAACAAATATAAATCATGTTTTTTAATGCAATTTAAAGATAAATTCAGAATATGTCGACTTAAAAACTTTAAAAAACTTTTATTGATCCAACTTTTGTTTTGTTTCCAATTTTCAATTTAAAATATTTATTTTAATATCAGCAGGGATCATAAAACCAAATAGCAAACAAAAAAAAAATTAAATTTTAAATGTGATCGAAGATCCGAAACAATCCTTTTATATTTACTTCTTAAAAAAATATCCCATTAATGGAAAAAATAAACGAAAAACAAAAACAAAATACACAAAAATCATCTAGTTTAGTCGCCTCATCTACCATAACTGTTTCAATAACCCTCCAATGTATGTAGTATATATAGCGGGTATAACATTTATCTTTGCTCCCACACCTATAAATATCGCTCCATCACCCCAGTGTTAAGCTTACACCCATATCTCGCTTGCCCGCTCCTGCTGCTGGTGCTGCAGCTGGAGATGGTGCTGGAGCTGGAGCTGGAGCTGGAGCTGTCGAAAAACAACAATAGGGTCGTCCGGAAAATTGATTTTCCATCGAGTAAAACTTCTCGGATCGTTGAACCGATATAACTATACCCCTTGATACGCGACCAGGAAAATCCGAATCAGAGTAGAATTATTGTGGTCTCGCAGTATACGCGCGCTCTCAAAATCCATTAACAGCGTTACATTCTTTTTTTTTTTGGGGTTTTCCTTTTTTTTTAACTCGCGCTTTCCTTTGTACGGATACGGATATATACGAGTATAAAAATAGAATTCATCCAAACCAAAAACCAAACTCAAATTTATGAAAGTTTTCCCTTATAGTCCTTGGGATCCTGTCCTGGGGTAGGTATAGTAGTAGCAAGGATAGTGGGTTATATCTATGTTATGTACAGAACATACATACAGAAAGTTAACCGCCAATCGTGCCAACAAAAATAACAACAATAAAAAAATATAAAACAACAACAACATTTTACGAGTATAGCCATTATACAATGTATGAACGAACGGCAGCAGTACTTATCTATAGAGTAGTCTGTATTACCTTCGTTTCGGAAGGATATTTTGATATTTTCATTGCTTTTTGCGCTGCAAAATCCTCATCATATTACGGAGGTGTAATTTCGCTGAAGCTTAAGGTCTTATGCCCGTAAATTTTGTACGACCAATACCACAAATCGCACCTGCTACTGCTAACTGTATATATTGTATGTGTGTATATAGTGCTGATGGTACCGGTACCGTTAGCGTTAGCGTTACCGTTATACCGGTGTGGTGCTTTGTGCTCTGGTTCATATGAATTATTTCTCATTTACGCTTACACTTAATCTTTTCAAGGACTTTCATCCTGTGTGCCAGCGAGGGATGAGACATCGATTTTCTACTTAGCCAGGGTTGTTCTTAATATCTTTTCGTTTTTTTTTATATATTCAGTAGGTAATTTTTATTTTATTTTTGCACAATGTAATATTCGTTATCCTGGTTTTTGAGTGCCTAGTTTGAACCCCTCGCTGCTGTCTCTATTCCATATACTTGTGCGGTTATTTTAAACTTTAATTGGATTTCATTTTTTGCACCTAAACCTACACTCCTACAAACCGTACGGTATAGTTTAGTACGACCAAAAAGAAACCCTTGCAGCGACGACAACGAGAGCATTTTCAAACATCTGAGACACGTGGATTTATGACTCCTCGAACGACAAATCACTTGACTCACAGAGGATCCTCGCCAGCTCCATTTGCCTCGCCAATAATATAAAATCGACTAGAAAAGGAAAATCGAAGGTAATCGTAGCAGAAATGTCCTTGAAAGTGAAGAACAGGTACTTGGTACTTTCCTCGGATATCCGAATACGAATCCGAATCCGAATAAGGACACAAAAACCAAGTTGAATTGCAAAAGAGATGGGAAATTGGAGACTTGTGTTTTTTTTTTATTTTGCCATCGAGCGGCAACGACGACGACGATGACGACGTTACTTTCTATATTAAAGGAGTTCGTATCGTAATTGAATAGTCCTTATTTTGAGAATGACGAAGAAGATGAGGACTTTTGTTTGTTTGGCTATGTGTTTGAGAAGGTATATTTGTTATAGGAAAGTATGGATATCGGTATGTTTTGTATATAGGTACGAATATAATTAACCCAAATATTTGTATAGGTATGTTTGAAGGAAGGTATGTTTACTATATGTGCGATGCGAGAGGAGCTTTCATCATCATCATCAGAAACACTTCGTTCTCTGGTGTTGGTGATGTTCCTTAATTAGGTTCATTTTCAAGTCTGTGGAGCAAAAAAGGATTGCAAAATCCTTTTCAATTTGGTTTTGCGGTCTTCTCTTTTGATACAATTAACACAAATGCTGAGCAAAGCGTAAGATGTCAAACTCATTGACACAGGATAAGGTAATTAAATTCAATCTTTCTCTCTCTCTCTCTCATTTAGTTTTTGTTTCTCTTTCTTTCTGGATGGGGTCGACGCCATGTTTAAAAGGATATTTTTTTCTTATTTTGTTTTGTCTGAAAAGGATGAGTACATAATATTGGAACAAACATAATACAGACACGTATTATAGAAAGAGAGAGAGAGTGAAAAGTAGAAAAAAACGTTATCAGAGAAATATGGTCTTACCACCTTATTAGTATTCATCTACTAAAAGCCTTAAATTAATTAAACACTTTCGCAATATCTGATGCGAGAAACCAAAATAATTAATAATATCCTGGAAACCATAAGTATGAGCTTTTTCCACGATGAAAAGGAGTAATTTGAAACAACTTATGCAGCAATGTGGTGGAAATAAGTTTTAGCTTCGAAATTATGAACAAATTTATAAAAAATTAAATTCAATTAAAAAAATACTTTTTTCGTAATATTAACGTTTAATGGTCAAATATTCTGTCTCTTATATTTTGCGTTTCACAAATGTTATTTTAAGCGTAAAATTTATTTGAAGACAGGTCTTTTATTAAGCATTGCTTTCAAAACCGACAAATGAAAGTATTTGCTCAGCCTTACATTACATTATATCCAGATTTGGCTATTTTGTTAACGTAACTTACAATCAAATCTTATCCTTTTGGTAAGATTTTATAGAGGGTTTTCCAACATTTTAACTTAAACGTTGATTTTTAAAATGGTCATAGTGTTTAGTTATTAAATTGTCTGTCATTTGTTCAGGCCATTTTGGCAAATCACCATTGACAACGATCAAGGCGTACAGCATCCCGTAAGAAATCACTTTTTAGAGTTGATTTTGGATTGTTGATAGAGACATCCTTCGCCTATATTTATTTTTTAACCAGGCGTTGGCCAGAATATTACCGTCATCGATGAGTGTTATAGGTCGATGTCATAATTTAACCCCTTTAATTTTTTGGTCTGGGGTTTTTTGTAGTCTCAGGTGTATTCGATTTTTTTAATAACCAAACTGTATGCCAAAACAAACATATCTTTAGTGATCGATCAAATTAATCCCGAATTATGCTTAAAAGTGGTTAAAAGTTGTACATTTTGGATGAACATTATAGGGTTTTTAAATTTTGTCAGACTTTGTTCTTTTTCTATACACTTTATGTGCCACCACTCGATCTGTAAGAAGAGTTTATACATAAGTTCAGCTGTTCATTTTTAATTTCCTATAGGAAGTTATTGTAATCGGTCCGATTTATCAAATTGAAAATTTTGACATTTCTCCATGTTTCAAGGTCATTAGAGTACGTCCGAACGTTCGCGAAGTTTTTTCGTCGTCCATAGTTCAAGAACCCGTAGAGATATCGACTTCAAATAAATTATGTTATAAATTAAATAAATTAGGTGGTGCAACAGTCCGTACGTAGAACGAAAAAAATCATCCTATTGACTATTTTGGTAGTCAATATGACTATTTGGTAGTCAATTTTCAGCCGATAACTGCGATAGTCAATAGAACAATTTTCTGTTGTCAATTTTAGGATCCGAAATTTTTTTACAATTTGGTAGTCAATATGACAACTTTGGTTGAAGGAATTTGAAACTCCGGTTGTCATATTGACTAATATGACAACTGCGCTAGTCAATATGACAACTTTGGTTGAAATAAATTGAAACTATGGTTGTCGTATTGACTAATGTGGTACTCAATACGACAACTGCGGTAGTCAATATGACAACTGCGGTAGTCAATAGGACAACTGCGATAGTCAATATGACAATTTTTTTTGAAAATCGAAATCTAATTTGACTACCGGGTAGTAAATATAACAATCCTCGATAGTCAATTTTGGTAGTCAATATGACAACCACGATAGTCAGTATGACAACCACGGTAGTCAATATGACAACTGCGGTAGTCAATAGGACAAATGGGGTAGTCTATATGACAATTTTAGTCGACTACCGGGTAGTAAATATAACAATCCTCGATAGTCAGTTTTGGTAGCCAATATGACAACCACGGTAGTCAATATGACAACTGCCGTAGTCAATACGACAATTATTGCGGTAGTAAATATGACAATTTTTGTTGAAAATCAAAATCTAATTTGCCTACCGGGTAGTAAATATAACAATCCTCGACAGTCAAATTGTTCTTCTATTGACTACTTTTGTTGTCATATTGACTACCCAAAATTGACAATCGAAAATTGTTCTATTGACTATCAAGTAGTCAATTTTTTAAAATAAGGTTGTCATATTGACTATTTTGTTAGTAAATACGACAATTTGGCCAAATTTCAAGTTGACTATCGACGATTGTTAATATGACAACATTTTGTCTGTGTAGAACAAGGCCTAGCGACTTACAACTCTCAACCATTCCTGTGTGCGAGTAACTGCAGGGATGGAGGGGAATCCGAAGGGCTAATTTGAGATAGCACTTTTCATGATAAGAATTACTCTTGGAGAATTTGTCAATTCCTCGCAAGAGGCAGTACCCGTGAAATAAACTTTAGGTGGCACAGGCAGAGATCGAACACAAGACCACTCGCATGACAGTCCAACGCTCTAACCATCATGCCACGGGTACTACAAAAAATAAATTATGTTATACAGACAATAATGCAGAAAAATGCAGAAAGGACTTTTAAAAAAATTAGTTAATCTTTTTCTTACCATAGCAATTAAAAAAAAAGGTGAACATTTTTTTTGGAAAAACGTCCAATTAACTGTTTTTTTATAAATCAAAATAACTGAAAAAAAAAACATTTGTCACCTCCAATATTTTACGAACAAAAAATGATTTTATCTCCAATATAATTTTGTGCAACGAAGAATAACGTTTTTGAAATCTGGAAAAATTCTGATATTTACTAAAAGCTGGTAAAAATGAATTTTTAACGTAAATGTCTTATAAAAACTATTATTGTCAATATTCAGTAAAATTTTGCGAAAAACCGAATTGACAGTTTTCTTACAAAAAATAAAAACCTAAAAGCAACTTGGTAAGAATTTACTTTGGACTCAAATATCTTTTCAAAAAATTGAGATTATGGCTTCAAAATAATTTTTCTTATAAGAAATATTATTTTCAATATTCGGTAAAGTTTTGAGAAAAATAGAATTCAATTTTTTTCAAAAAAAAAAAAAACTTAAAAAACATTATACTAAAAGTTGGTAAAAATTGATTTTCGACTCAAATATCTTTTCAAAAATTTGAGATATTGGATTCAAATTAATTTTATCTTATAAAAAATATTTTTTTCAACACTCAGTAAAATTTTAAGAAAAATTGAATTTACAGTTTTCTTATAACAAATAAAAACCAAACAGAAACAATATTAGAATTTCGTAAAAATTTACTTTGGACTCACATATCTTTTTAAAAATTAAAAACATTGGCTTCAAACTAATTTTATCTCACAGAAAATATTGTTTACGAAATTAAGTAAATTTTTCATAAAAATCCAACAGTCCGTTTTTTCATAAAAAATTAAAATCTACAAAAAATAGTACGCAAATGCTGCTAAGATTGGTAAAAATTGGTTTCGACTAAAAATCCCGTTAAAAAATAGATTTTGAAATCAAACTATTTCATCATATAGGTACAAAATATTCTTGGTAATTTTAAAATTTTTTAGAATATTTCAACTGAAATTTTTTTTAACAAAACACGAAAAACTACAAACATTATAAGCAAGACAAATCGGCAGACGAAATGGGAAGTTATCAGTGTGGGTCGCATCCCAAAACGGTGAAATCGACAAACCTCGTTTTTATACTAGACACAGATAAGCCTGCTCTGTAACAAAATAGTATTCAGTATTAAAAAGTTACAAATCTTTTCTTTTGCAGGTGAAAAGATTGTTACCTTTAATACAACCTTATGACACAATTTAAATCTTTCTTTCTCTTACATACTTTAAAAAAACATTTGACCTCTTCATTCTGATTTGAAACTTATTCCAAATGCGCAACATATGAAATGAATTTGAAGAATTTTTGTTTTTTTTTTAAGCAAGATTCCAAATAACAAAATACCACAAAATAAAACAAAAAATTGTGTTCATTCTAGTATAATACTCTATGCTCCTGATGCTTGATATAATACCTATGTGTGCGGTTTATTCTAACCCAATCTGGCAAACATATTTGGCATACCTTCTGTTGTTTGGAAATATGCCAACTAGGCCTTCACCTCACTCCCTCCCATTTTTTAAATAACCAACCATCAGAAAACCACCTTCCTTTTGTCTGTTTTTACTGTTTTTCCCTTAGCATTGAAAATATAGAAAATATAAAGCCTCACTCTGACAAAACCAAAATAAAAAAGACAAAAATAAAAAAGGACTTATAAAATGGTATAATACCAACGAGAATACCGTTAAATGGGTAAATAAAGTTTTGTCTATCGTGCGCACCGCAAACAGAACAAACAAAAAAAAAAAAAAAACACAACCGAACCGAAAAAAAGTGAAATGACTTCCTCACTATTTCCAAAGACCCCGTCTGACGCCAGCCGTAGTCAACGTCACTGACGACGACGACGCATAGACGGCCGACCGATAAGACCGTCAACGTTGACGATGAGGATGACTACATTTTGAAGCGATGATGATGGTGGGAAATGGGGAAAATGGTTGCAATGTTTTGAATTTGACTATTATCCCACACCAACACACACAAACCCACATCCTCTCGTACCTATGTACAGTACATTGTAGACAAAATAATGGAAGTAAGTATCTAAACTTTATTCCATCAGAAGCTTAGAGGATTCTAACTTTAAGCTTTAAGTGAAAATAGTCAGTCATGATATAATATGGAATCGAGGAAGTTATAGCAGGAGGGACAAAGGGATTCTATAAGTAGGTATGTCCTTAAGTATTCATCATAGGAGGTTGTCAACCAAAATATTCCAATATTCCCATCCATGCGAGGGCGTTTTATAATCGTCTTCCCAGCCGGGGGGCACTCTCTCTTAAACATACTCGCATACATATATTATATAGAGTTTATGTAGGGAGGAATGTAGGGAGGAAAAGCGCAATAACATAATATCCTCCTAGAGCTAGAGTGTTCATTGTTTGGCTCGTCATTTTCAGCGTTAGGTTTCAATAGTACGAAAAAGTATCATCATATTTCAAAAACAGCAAGAAAAAAAAACGGGAAAAATAGCAGCTTAAGCTTATAGGAACAAAACGAAAAAAAAACGGAAGAATTTAAATCCTGATTTTGCTCAAGGGGTGGATGGAAAGAAAGCATAACATTGAAGAAGAACAAGAATACCAAATATACATACATATATACGTTAAAAGGGTGAGTCTGAGAGCGAGAGTATACCTATACCTACTATGACTATGATGGGTAGGGTATAAGTAGTATAAGGAGAGTCTTCTACTATAAAATAAACATTTTGCAAAGGATGAGCTCCTGCTGCATTTGAAACACTGGCACAGTTTTGTATTTTTATAGTCCACAGAAGGATAGGTTTTTTGGGGGTGTGGTTAAGGTGGAGCACGGTTAACGGACGACGACTACGACTACGACTACGACTATGACTATGACTACGACGACGATGAAGAAGCGATGTGAGGTGCTATGGAAATCTTTGATGGCTCTAGATCTACTTGGAAGAGGGGAAGGATGATGTTCAAGTAAGTATCTACTTTTTATTCTGTTTTTTATTCCTTTGCCTTGCTGATATTATAAAAACTTAGGCTGGAGATTTTGTTCTTAAGAAAAAGTTTTTTTTTTATTTTTTGTTTTATTTTTTTTCTTCATCCGTTTTGCATTTAATTTTTTTTTGAAAGAAAAGGGCAGAAAGATTTTTGTATTAAAAATAGAAAGAAAGTTTGAAAAATGATAAATACTGATCGTTTACAACATCGAATGAAATCAAAAACTTTTAAGCTTCAAGAAATTTATTGGTTCTAATTTGAATTCAGGTTTTAAATCTTACTTTTATGTCTACTCATACAATAAATTTATAATATAATGGAAACAAATAAAATTAAATTCAATTTAAGCTTAAGAACTTGTGAAAACCTGCGATATAAATAATATACATAATACAAAAATAAAGCCTCAATAAATTAACTTTTCAGAAGTACATACATAAACATAATACCTACTAATATAGTTTATAACTTTTCATTATAAAAGTTAGGTCTTTCTGTGTTCTCTAGCATTTATGTATCTTAATTTCACCATAAAATGGAATGGTTCTCCGGGCGTATACGTACTTTTTGTTCAATTGGTTTTTATCTTCTTCAAATTGCGAAAAAAAAATATTGGAAAAAATATCAGGAAATAAGATGTAACTGTATTTAATAACAATTTCTCTTTTATTTTATTGGCGCTTTAGAAATAGATTTAGAGCAGAATATTCCTTTTTGAGTTGAGTATCTTGAAAAAATATTTGCCAGGTAAATATCTCATCTAGAACCAAGTTTTAAGTGACATTAAACTCTCAACCATTTCTACGTGCGTGATTTATGGTAGGAAGGAATAGGGAGGGAAGGACCCTAGATTTCACAGCGAATCAGAACAGCTTATGTAAGTAATATTATTTATATTGAAAAACAATTTAAGTTCAATATGAGGCCATATAATTTAATGAAGAAGACACAATTTTAGAGCTTTCAATATTGGTAAAAAAGATAAAGTTTCGAAAATAGCCTCGAAAACGAACTTCTTTTTAACACAAGCAGAACTTTTACTAGATATTTTGTATGATTTTTGTCTACTTCTATTTATTCTGTAAAATAAAATATATTCTGGAAATAAAATGTTGCAGTTTTTGAGACACTCAACCTGTTTTAGATTTCAAGTAATTTCTATAAACTTAAACATTGAAAAAAAGCTTTAATTTAAAACAATTACAGCTGTGGACAACTAATTAGAAACATTACTTGCTTCTCATTTCCACGTTCACTTTGTCATTTGTGTGACTAGAATAGCGGTATCCTAAACGGTGTAATGAGCGTTATTAGATAAATGTTTGAAAAAGCATCATTTGTGATTAAGTCTTTGTATTGTACACAACAAAATCAAGGTAGAGTGTAAAAAGTGTTCGTTTCAAATGGTCAACTAATTAGAAACAGTTTAATTAGATTTGATTTGGGTGAAATAAAAATAATCTTTTTATTTTGCATTGGTAAGTAGAAAATTCTGAATTGTCTGCAAACGTTTTTAAGGAATAATTTTTAAATTTTGGAGGTAATAGCAATGGGAAAACTAAGGAGTTGTGATCCTCCTACAAGGAAAGCGATTCTTGAGCTTTGGAAGCTTAAAATGTCCTATAGAGCAATTGCATCTTAAATGAACTGTTATGTAAAGAAAGTTTTCAATGCAATTAAGAATTTTCAAAACTTCGGGACTGCTGAAAATGTACCTCGTAAAAACCGGGCCCGTAAGACAAGCTGCCAAATGGATCGAGCAATTAGTAGGCTGGCCAAAAAAGACCCAAAAATAAGCTCCAAAGAGATACAACGCCAACTCTCAGTTGCATTCGATGTCCCCATAGGCCCACGCATAATCAGAAGAAGATTGGTGGAAGTTGGGTTACATGGTCGTGTTTCTCGAAAGAAACCATTAGTAACCGCAAAGAAATGTAGACTGAGAATAGAGTTCGCAAGATAACACGCCAACTGGGCAACAAACGAATGGAAGTACATAGTGTGGAGTGACGAAACTAAAATAAATAGGATGGGCCAAGATGGTGCACGATATGTCCGAAGGCCAAAAGGAACAGCGTTCCACCCTAAATATGTTTTGCCAGTAATCAAGCATGGAGGCGGTTCGCTTAACGTTTGGGGTTGTTTCTCGTGGTGTGGAGTTGGCCCAATCCATCGAATCGATGGAACGCTGACAGCCGTTAAATACATTGACATTCTTAAGGAACGATTAGTGGATTGGGCCGATGAAAACATGCCAGTGATATGGAAGTTTCAGCAAGACAACGACCCCAAGCACATTGCTGGAATTACGAAACAGTTCTTTAGGGACCAATCGATAACAGTTCTGGAATGGGCATCGTCAAATGCAGACCTAAATCCGGTAGAGCATCTTTGAGCCGATGTTAAAAAATCTGTTGCTCTCAAAAATAACACCAACAATGATGTTCTTTTTACGAATATCAAAGCTGCTTGAAAGGCTATACCCGTAGAGCGGTGCAGGCGGCTTATTTCATCAATGGAACGAAGATGTCGGGAAGTTTTGAAGCAAAAAGGTTTCGCAACAAGGTATTAAAGATTAATGTAAGGTAAATAATATTATAAAGTTATACATTTTATAATAAGATATGATTTTTCTCTTTGTTTCTAATTAGTTGTCCACCAATAACAGCTATGTTTTTCGCAGAAACTGCCATATGAAATAATTGTTATGTTTGGGAAACATTGTTTTAAGTTTAAAAAATATATTTTGGAAAGAAAAAAAAATATTTTTTCACAAAAAAAAAAAAAAAACAAACAAACAAACAAAAATAAATAAGTACAGATACTGCTTTAAAAGTGAATTCAATTTGTGTTTCTAATTAGTTGTCCAAAGTGCTGTAGATGCTTATAGAATTTAAATTTAGTGTCTTATTTAAATAATCCTTTTTGACCGTAAAGTTTTGAAATTTCTCTACTTTTTATTTGGCATTTTAATGGCTTTGTAGTTATTCAAACACTTTTAGTCCACATTGTCTTGATATTTTCTATAATTCAACATTTTAATTCTTAATGGATAAAGGTTTTATTAATTCAAGAAAATATTATAAGCCTCTGTAGCTGGTGTTCGAGGAATTCCAGGACATACAGATTTATCGTCAATTCCTGTCTGAAAACAAAACATAAAGTTTGAAAAGTGTTATTGAGAGCAGATCGCGGATTTAGAAGAAATCAATGGATGAAATTAAATTGAAATTATCAGAGATTTTAGTTAAGTTTTAAGGTTCTGTATTTTTATTTATTGAGCTTTTATATACAATATTTTAAGTTAGTGGTGAAGTTATGGATTCTTAGATAAAAAGATTAACCTTTATTCTTTAAAATTACTAATTTTAATACATTATTTTGTATTTCAAATTTAAAAGCATAGAGAAACTTCACTTTCTTAAAATATTTTATACATACGAGGTGTGTTCAAAAAGTAACCGGAATTTTTAAATTTAGCGGATCTGGAGAGTCCGAAGGTCAAAATTTGTTTTTATTGTGGTGGTATACAATATACATCCAATTTTGCTTGAAAGGGTCATAACTGGTGATGAAACATGGGTACGGTTATGATGTCGAAACCAAAGCACAATCGTCCACCCATCTGGAAGCATCAAACGTCATCAAGAGCGAAAAAAGCACGTCAAGTTCGATCAAATGTGAAGGTTTTGCTTACTGTTTTCTTCGATTATAATGGCATAGTGCATCAAGAGTTCTTACCACAAGGTTGTACGGTTAAAAAGGAGTATTACCTTGAAGTTATGCGACGTTTGCGTGAAGCAATCCGAAAAAACGCTCAGATTTATGGAAAAACAATTAATGTCTTTTGCACCACCATAACGCACCTGCTCACTCGTCGTTGCTTGTTCGTAATTTTTGGCCAAAAATAATACCGTAGTCATGCCCCAACCTCCACATTCAACAGATATGGCTCCGTGTGACTTTTTCCTGTTTCCAAAGTTGAAGAGACCAATGAAAGGACGGCGTTTTTCCTCGATTGAAGAAATAAAGGCCGAATCGCTGAGAATGCTCAAGGACATATCAAAACGTGAATATCAAGAGTGCTTCGAAGATTGAAAGAAACGCTGGGATAAGTGTATTATATCTGGGGGAACTACTTTGAAGGGGACCTCATTGATGTAAACGAATAAATAAATATTTTTTTGAAAAATCGAAAATTCCGGGTACTTTTTGAACACACCTCGTAAGTTGAACTTTTTAGATTGAAATCAGAATTCAAAGCAATCTATCTCACCTTCAAAGATATATTCTTCATCTAAATTTTGTATATTTTCTATAAACTTTATCTCTAACCAAAAGTTTTTAACAAGTTCAACATTATTTTGCATCAATTCGTGTCCCACTGACTACAAAAGCAAGTTTGTTCGACAACGTCTAGTACTTATTCCCTTGAACCACCACACCATCTTTTTTCTATATTTATACTCCCTGATGGTGAGATTGATGGAAATCTTTTGGATTAAGTTTGAACAAAGACGTTTCGATGTGGGCAAGGATGTTGATATACATAGATGGGAATGTGGCTGGCTAGCTATACTGAGATTTTGTTGAACTTTAGGGATTAGTTTGAGTGCAATTGTTGTTCATTCTGTAAGAAGTTGATTTTGATTTACTTGTTTTTTATTCGTTTTTCTCTTTCTTTTTCTTTAGATAAAATAAGATGAACGGAAATTTAAGATAAGAATATATAAATTGGTTTGAAGGAAATGAACAAGAAATAAAACAAAGTACAAATTATAAAGAAAAGATAAAAGAGGAGTCAATAAGTTAACGTTACGTTTAGTGAAGGGTTTTTTGGTTTGGTATTTTTTTTTGGATGTAACACAAACTTATCTTCTTTTATATATTAGATGGATTTTAAGTTTAAATATAAAGGAAAAGTACCTTATTTTATGTTTGAAATAGAATTATTCAATTTATATCTAAAAGTTTGTATGATGTGAATTTAATTAAATTTTCGGAAGATTCGATTCGAAGGAATAAGTTGAACTTTTTAATTAAAATATTGGTGAATATTGACTAAAAAATAATATAATTTAACCTTTTTTAAATCAAGTATGAAGAATTGCATTCTTTTAAATTTCAAATAAATATTGTAAATTGAAACATGAAAATAATATTTTTGATATGGATGTTGAATAGTTATAAGTAATGAATTAATAGATTTCAATACATCGTTTTGAACGGTCGATATATACCATCCTGTTGGAAGGTATTTCTATCGTTGTTGTCAATTGGATTTTTCTAAAAAAAAATATTCAAGGCAGCAATATTTTGTGTATGAAAAATAAGTTCGATTTCAATATTTGTTTTTGTTCTCGAGATTTTTAGTCGCAAAATAATTTTGACCAATTTTAAGAAGTATTTTTTTTTGAAACTTTTTATTTCTTATCTTCTTCTAAGAAAATTATCTTTGCAAAAGATTAAATAATTTTGCTCTCAATACGTTTTTTCATTCTCGAGATGTTTGGATTGAACACTAGTTTTTACCAATTTTGTTAAGTACTTTTTGTAGAGATATATTAGGTCACCCGTGGAATGATGGTTAGTGCATTGGACAGTCGTTCTTTGACTTCCAAACTGTGAAGAAGTGGTATTCTTATTTTATTTAAAAGTTTAACTAGTGCAAGTGTTTGAGGCTAAGGTAAAGTTGGCAAGTTGCCACTGCATCATATAACTAATCGGTAGCCTAGTGGAGGTGGCGTCCGAACGTCTACCACGTCAGACGACGAACCGTGGATAGGCGACTCCTGTACAATCGGGACGTCATGGCACAAGGCGGAGCAGAGCTCCTTCGGTTCAGTAGGGCTGTGTCCGAACGGGACCGAACTGATAGGGTGAAGCAGGAGAACCAGTTTTGGTGGCTTCAATCGGCACTTGATAGTGGGTAGTCGGGATGGGGTTTAAAGCCTTGGCCGGCTTACATACTTGTTTTATAGTTTTAGCGTTTAGTTTTAAGTAGAATAGGCATGGTGGCACAAAAAAAAAATACAAAAAAAAAAAAAAAAAAAAACACAAAAAAAACACAAAAAAAAAAAACACAAAAAATAATTAAAAAAAAAAAATAAAAAAAAACATGGAATAAGAAAAAAAAAAAAAAACAAAAGACCAAAATATGAAAAACAAAAAAATGTTAGTTAGATTTGCTGCTGTGGTTGTTCTAGTTTTAAGTAGTTCATAGGTAGAATAGGTAGTTTTAGTTAGCTTTAAGTTTTATATTAAGGACCTTATTTTAAGTAGTTTTTAAGTAAAAATAAAAAAGGATATTGACATTAGTTTTTTCTAAATTTTCTAATGAATACAAAAATAAATAAAATGAATTGAAGTTAAATAGATCTTAGGGCCGAAAGGCATTAGCATTAAGTATTATTGTTTAACTTAGAGCGTCCGTATGGGACCAGTAAGTTAGTTGTAAGTTATGGTTAATTAGGCTAGTTTTATGAATTTTTGTCTAGCTTTAAGATAGATTTAAGATTGAAGTAATAAAAATGAATTAAAAAAAAAAAAAAAAAAAAGTGGCGTCCGAACACAGCTCCAAGGGTCGTGGGTTCGAATCCCGTGCGGAGTGCACCAAAAATCTTGAAGCTTTTTTTCACAATCGTGAAATCGTAGATTTTATAGATTGGGAAAAAAAGCAAATGGAGAAGGAGAGGAAAGCAGGGGTATCGAAAGATACCTCTGCCAATACATCAGGTGATGTTACTGTGGTGCCAGCAGCGGTACAAAACATCACCAAAACAACATCGGACCATACAACGGACCAGGAAGCAAAAACAAAGAGGAAGAGGCAATCTCCCAATTTGGTGAAGCGAACCAATCCAGCCAAGCGGAACGCAAATAAGAAAAAAATGGAAGAAAAAAACAAAAGGTGTGACGTCAGAACACGAAACATCAGAGAGTGACGAATCTGGGAGCCCAGATTACGTCTCAGAGGGTGGAGAAGGGCAGTTTAGGTCTCCGAAATATAGGAACAAGATCCTATCGGAGCCAGAACCGCCAGCAAGTAAATCGTTGGAGGTGGAGGTGGACCAAATCCTCCAAGAAGAAAATCAACTGATGGAGGCCCTGCAAACTAAACAGGCCGAAATCAGTAAATATGAAGAAGACTTGAAAAAGCTAAAGGAGCAAATAGAGCCACTCCTCAGCCAACTAAAGATAAAGCAGGAAGCGCGCCGACAGCAAGAGGTAGCGCAACGGCAACTGCAACAAAAACAACAGCAGCACAAACAACAGCAGCAAAAACAACAACAACAACAACAACCACAGCAGCAAAAACAACCACAACCCAAGCCCGCTACCAAAAACACAGGAGCGGAGCAAAAGAAAAAACCGCCATCAGCAGTGACAGGCCCAAATGTTGAGGGCCCATCGACCTCAACTAAATCAATGCAGCAGCAACAACAGCAGCAGCAACAACAGCAGCAGAAACAGCAGCAGCAGCAGAAACAGCAGCAGCAAAAACAGCAGCAGCAGCAACACCAGAAACAACCACAGCCCATGAAGGAGAAGGTGCCACCAATAAGGACACACAGAGTTGACCTGGACGACATAAAACAGGTATGTAAGTCGGCCACTAAGGGCAAATTTGTCATAAAAATTTTAAACGAAAAAGAAAAGAATTATTCGGTCCAGTGTTTCTCACTGGCCGATTACAAGTTAGTAAAAGGGTTACTAAAAGAGGCCACAGCTGAGTTCTTCAGCTACACGCCTAAGAGCGAAAAGTTTAAGACGGTCCTTCTGAAGGGCATAAGTTCCTGCACGGAACCGGAGGCGCTCTTAGCTGAGCTCCGTGAAAATGCCAATGATGATCTCGATTTTATCGGGGTCAAGCCTTTCACTACGGTGAAGTCCAGGCGAGGGGGTTATAGGCTGCCAATGTTCCTCGTAACATTATCGCCCCAAAGTAGTCTTGAGAGTCTGAGGGAAATCAAATGCCTCGACTATCAAGCCATACACTGGGAGACATTAAAAAGGCACGACGACATTTTACAATGTACGAAGTGCCAGAGGTTCGGCCATGCCGGAGCCAACTGCAATATGCAGTTGCGCTGCGTCAGGTGCTCCGAAACCCACAACGAGGGAGAATGCAAGCTGGGGAATGAGCGGGTTGAGGATTTGACCCAGCTCAAGTGTGTCCTTTGTGGAAACCAAGGGCACCCGGCTAACTATAGGGGTTGCCCTAAGGTCCAGCAAATGAAACAAAAACAGGCCAGTCAAAAAGCCGAAGGAAGTCGAACAGTTCGACAGGCTCCAACACAAAAATTCGTGGATCCCAAATTCTCTTACGCCCAAATGGTGTCAGGGAATGGGAATACGAGACAGGCTCCACCAACGGTTGCCCCAAAGGCCCCTGTGCCTAAGGCACCAGAGGTGCAGCCTGACATTGTAGCCTTGTTGTTGAGCATTCAAGGTCAACTTACAGGGCTGCAAAGTCAGATAAAGGAGCAAGGCAAAAGGGTAGATCATCTCTACTCTTTGTTGCCTGGCCTGGCGCAATTTAGACCATAATGGGCGCGCTGCCGGAGACGCACCTAAAAGTCCTAGCTGTGAATGTAAATTCACTGATTAGGATTGAACGAAGAGCCAATATGTTCCAATTGTTGAAAGACTACAGTCCCGATGTGTTTATGGCTAGCGAAACTAAGCTAAACCACAAACACAAATTGACTCATAAAAATTACAATATCGTAAGAAGAGACCGGCCCGACTCCACACAAGGGGGCGGTGTCGCTCTCTTTATACGAAAAGGCATTAATTATAAAGTCATATACAACAATGAATTGCGAAAGCTCAAGACGCTAGAAGTTTGCGTTGTATGCATCTCTCTCACTCAAGGGAAGCGGATGTATATGATTGCGGCTTATGCGGCTGGAGCTCCGCAGGTTACTTACTTTGCTTCAGAACTCGAGATTCTTTTTAGGGAACTTAAACTGAGCTTGGAAGAAAACTATTTCATCTTGGCCGGTGATTTGAACGCAAAACATGAAGATTGGGGAAATCAACATAGTAATCCCAGAGGTAACCATCTTTTTAATTTGATGTATCTTTACAGCGTTGAATATGGCGTCGACCTGCTGGCTACTGAAAAGCCATCGTATCCAAGAAGCGACTCCTTTCTGGATCTTTTGCTGTACGACACAAGACTGACAGTTACAGACAAAGTGGGTAATCACCCTCGAAACTGCTTACAGACAATCGAGTACGACAGTGATCACTGCGGACTGGCTGCTGTAATGCAGATTCCGAACGAACGCGTGGAGTTGGAGGAATACGTTGCAACGCATTCTTACAATTACAGTAAGATGCGCTGGCCTCGTTTCACCAACGCCCTAGCGAGAGAACTTCGTTCGAGTGACATAGCCCCACCAAACAACAGAAACCTGACAAATACAGAAATTGACCAACATTTACAACAGATGGACGAAACAATAAAACGAACGATGGAACGGACAATACCAAAGTATAAAGAACGGGACCAAATGGACGCTTACAGAAACGCGACTATTGACGCATTACGTAAGCACAAGAGTGGCTTACTGACAAGACTCAAAAACTTGTACAGACAACTTACAGACCCACACGACTTGGAGGTTAGGACACTGAAGTCGTCAATAAAAAATGTCAATCTGTTGATTAAGGAGAACTACAGGTTATCAATTAACAAGTACTGGGACCGCAAGATCCGGTCAGTTAATTCCAGTGACCCTAGTATGTTCCCTAAAATCAACAAGATATTCAGGAAAAAGAACGACAATGACCTTCCGTGTCTGAAACTCCAAAGAACTGAAGAGAACAGAGACGTACTCATGACAGCGCAAATAGATCCAGAAGAAGCCATCTTTGACGATGACTTTTATATAATTGAAGATCCGAAGGAAAAAGTGGAGGCGGTGGGAGCTGCTTTCCAGCAAGTGTACAAGGTGAATGTTAGCATTCGCCCCAACCACGACCGGAAAACAGAGCCCTACTTAATCACTTTTATCTTCGAAATGATATAACACTTTGGCGATCTGAGAACCGCGGTTTTATGCGGTTCGATGACGATTCCTTGGCAAATGCCATAATCGCCGAGCAAACGGGACCAAGTCCCCTGTTAGTGACGAAGGTTGAGCTTCAGCTCATCTTCAACTCAATAAAAAATAAAAAGTCAGCAGGTGTCGATGGTATATCCAACGTTGTACTAAGACATTTACCGATGGAGGCAATTGACATTTACACCACACTCTTCAATAATGCACTGAATAATGCATATTATCCAGTGCATTGGAAGACCGCTGTGGTTCATCCTCTCCCGAAAAAGGGAAAGGACAACTCCAACCCGTCAAATCTTCGGTCGATAAGTCTTCTTCCGAGCATCAGCAAAGTTTTCGAAACAATCATTAATAGGGCTCTGACTAAGTGGGCTGCGGACAACAAAATAATTCCGGATAAACAGTTCGGGTTCAAGGCGGGTCATGACACAATTCATGCTGCGTCTAAACTCGTTTCTGATATCCAATGGAATAAAACAAAACAACAATGCACAGGTGCTGTTCTGGTTGATTTGGAAAAGGCCTTTGACACTGTATGGTTAGAGGGTCTTTACCTAAAACTGAGCAGGCTTGGCATAAGCAAGCCATTGTTGTATATAGGTACTTTATGATATGCTTAACGGTAGAAAGTTTGTTGTCAAAAGTGGCAATGTAACTTCTACCACAACATTCTTAATTAAAAATGGTCTTCAACAGGGAGCGGTGAACTCGCCGATTCTCTTCAACATTTACACCAGCGATCTGATAGGTAGTCTTACAAAGGCAATTGCGTACGCCGACGATCTTATTGCGTACAGAACGGCCCGAAAGGTTGAGGTTATTAGAATTCTCTTGCAGCGTGATTTCGACAAGATTCAGCGATATTGCGACGACTGGAAACTGAAAATAAAGGTCCAGAAGTAGGAGACAATTCTGTTCCGGACTCCGTTGGCTAGGGCCACGAGGGATACGTGCAAGAATTGGCGCAAGATGGTCATCGTTGATCTTCACGGGCAGCAATTGGCGAGCAATAGTGTAGTGAAGTACCTCGGTATCTGGTTAGATCAGTATTTATATTTCGACAGACATATAAATGCTGCTCTGACCAGGGCCGGAGGAGCCTTCGCTCTGACGAAACGGCTGTTTTTTAGCAGTCGGCTTGACCCCAGAGTGAAGGTAATTTGCTACATGGCCCTCATACGGCCGATGATCGTTTATGGTTGTCCTGTGTGGTTCAACGTTGCCCCTTCCCAGATGGATAAGTTTCGGGTGTTCGAGCGGCAGTGTTTACGACGCTGTACCGGCTTATATCGAACAGCCGAATCTTCTTATGTGCATTATTATTCCAACGAGGTCCTATACAATGGGGCTCGAATCAACAGAATTGACAATTTCGTGATAAAACTCGTCCGAGGTCACATTGCAAGAGCTATGTCTTCGACCAACAATTTAATTTTCGGGGCGTTCTATCCGAACGACGAGTATTTTGAAAGTGCACGCTTGAGCGGCTTCATTCCACCAGAGGCATTCCTCTTTTTAGATAGATGCGGTCTGATACAGGATGGATTGGCAGTTCCGCTAATCTACCACGTCAGACGACGAACCGTGGATAGGCGACTCCTGTACAATCGGGACGTCATGGCACAAGGCGGAGCAGAGCTCCTTCGGTTCAGTAGGGCTGTGTCTGAACGGGACCGAACTGATAGGGTGAAGCAGGAGAACCAGTTTTGGTGGCTTCAATCGGCACTTGATAGTGGGTAGTCGGGATGAGGTTTTAAGCCTTGGCCGGCTTACATACCTGTTTTATAGTTTTAGGGTTTAATTTTAAGTAGAATAGGCATGGTGGCACGAAAAAAAAAATACAAAAAAAAAAAAAAATACAAAAAAATACAAAAAACGAAAATACAAAAAATACAAAAAAAATTAAAAAAAAAATGGAATAAAAAAAAAAATAAAAAAAAAAGACAAAAAAATATGAAAAACAAAAAACGTTAGATAATTGGATTTGCTGCTGTGGTTGTTCTAGTTTTAAGTAGTTTATAGGTAGAATAGGTAGTTTTAGTTAGCTTTAAGTTTTATATTAAGGACTTTATTTTAAGTAGTTTTTAAGTAAAATAAAAAAGGATATTGACATTAGTTTTTTCTAAATTTTCTAATGAAGACAAAAATAAATAAAATGAATTGAAGTTAAATAGATTTTAGGGCCGAAAGGCATTAGCATTAAGTATTATTGTTTAACTTAGAGTGTCCGTATGGGACCAGTAAGTTAGTTGTAAGTTATAGATAATTAGGCTAGTTTTATGAATTTTTGTCTAGCTTTAAGATAGTCTTAAGAATTAATTAATAAAAATGAATTTGGAAAAAAAAAAAAAAAAGTGCATTGGACTGCCATGCGAGAGGTCTTGGGTTCGATCCCTGCCTAAGCCACGTAAATTTTTTTTTCACAGGTACTGCCTCTTGCGAGGAATTGACAAATTCTCCTAGAGTGATTCTTGCCATGAAAAGTGCTTTCTCAAACTTGCCGTTCGGATTCGGCATAAAACTTTAGGTCCCTTCCATCCCTGACAACAGTATTCGCACACAGGAATGGTTGAGAGTTGTCAGTCAATAGGCCCTAGTTATTATTTAATTATTTTAGGTCAACAAAATTACTGACTTTTTTACTTGTGACATAAAAAAGCAAATGGAAAGTTTTGCTTTCTTAGAAAATGTCGAACTCGAAATTTTAATCAAACATCAACTATGAAGGAAGAGAAGTCGAAAAAAGTGGGTCCACCGATTTCGTCCATCTGTCTGTCCTTGCCCCTACAGCCAAAATAATTGGCTCCACTGAGTTCAAAATTGAAAATTAAGGTTTTTATTAAATTCGCTTTAAGCATTTTTTTTAATTTTTCTTAAGACTAAAAATTACAGTAGTCCTGATACATATTTTTTGGTCAAAAACCGAAAATTCGAATTTTCTGAAAAATTAACTGATAGCTTATATTTAAATTTTTTGTAAAATTTGTTTTCTTCATTTGACATATTTCAATAAAAAAGAAACATTTTTGTATTGCTCCAGAAAAGTACCCCCCATAGAACCGTTATTTTGTTTTTATGTTTTATCAAGAACTTATGAACCGATTGCAATACAGGAATTTTTTACTACACAAGCTCTTATACTGCTTTAATAATATTTAATGACAGAAATGTCAATGTTTTTATTTTTGATATTTTTTTAAATATTAAACATTTTTTTTTTTTGAAATTCAATACCTCCACAACAAGTTATTATTTTTTTACGAAATTGAAATGTAAAGCATATATGAGCCGTTTATTTTGAAAGTGGCATAAGCCACTTTTTCAAAAAAATCGAGTTAATGGCAACACTAAATACAATTGAACGGTATCTTTTCATTTTTAAAAAATTTGCACTCAATAAGTTGAGAACTATTGAGATTTCTTCGAGAGAAGTATTGGTAATTAACGGTATAACAAATATCTTAAATATCTTGACTTAAAAAAAAGTGACTTATGCCACTTTCAAAATAAACGGCTCATATTAACAAGCTCTAAATAACTGCATACTGAAAATGATTTTAAACACACATAAAATTAGATGCATACAATATTAGTTTAAAAAAAAAAATGCAGTAACGATTTCCAAACAAGCATTTTGAAAATTATTTTTTTGTGAAATCAACAGGCATTTAAATTTTTAAAAACAATTTTTTTATTTTCATGTTCATTTTCAAATCTTTTACATTTATATATTTAGTATTTTTCAACAGCCTCTTTGGATAAATGGCAAGTTCGTGCGACCCAGTCGTTCATTTTATTTTAAATTGCTAAATTAAAAAAAAACATCAACTAAATGTTTTTGAAAATCTTTTAATTTAATTCATAAAACAAAATTTATTTAAAGTCGATAGCTTTGACGATTCTTGCGATATGGGAAACGAAAGAAGGTTACCGAACTTAAGAACATACAGACAAAAGCAGTCTCAGAAATATCTATACACATCTTTTATTCTGGTTCTAATGGCCTTGAAACGTTGAGAAATGTTAACATTTTCAGTTCGACAAATAGGACCGATTGGAATAAATTCCGAAAAAAAAAATAATAAAAAGCGAATTCAATATTGCAAAGTTAGATCTAGTTAACGTAAGGATAATAATAATTTAAGTGTATTTGTTTAAAATATGTATAAATCGTCTTCAAATTTTAAACCAAACAAATTTGTTTTAAACAAAATAACCACATAAATAATTAATACAAAAAAATACAAACATTAAAGAAATAAGGAAATAATTAATTAATTTTTTTAAAAACATAAGTTGAGAACTATTGAGATTTCTTCGAGAGAAGTATTGGTAATTAACGGTATAACAAATATCTTAAATATCTTGACTTAAAAAAAAGTGACTTATGCCACTTTCAAAATAAACGGCTCATATTAACAAGCTCTAAATAACTGCATACTGAAAATGATTTTAAACACACATAAATTAGATGCATACAATATTAGTTAAAAGAAAAATGCAGTAACGATTTCCAAACAAGCATTTTGAAAAATTATTTTTTTTGTGAAATCAACAGGCATTTAAATTTTTAAAAACAATTTTTTTTTTTATTTTCATGTTCATTTTCAAATCTTTTACATTTATATATTAAGTATTTTTCAACATCCTCTTTGGATAAATGGCAAGTTCGTGCGACCCAGTCGTGCATTTTATTTTAAATTGCTATACTAAAAAAAACACCAACTAAATGTTTTTGAAAGTCTTTTAATTTAATTTATAAAACAAAATGTATTTAAAGTCGATAGCTTTGAAGATTCTTGCGATATGGAAAACGAAAGAAGGTTCCCGAACGTAAGAACGTACAGACAAAAGCAGTCTCAGGCATATCTATACAAATCTTTTATTCTGGTTCTAATGGCCTCGAAACGCTGAGAAATGTTAACATTTTCAGTTCGATAAATAGGACCGATTACTTACTAAATTATTAAAAAAAAAGACAACAAAATAAAAAGCGAATTCAATATTGCAAAGTTAGATCTAGTTAACGTAAGGATAATTATAATTTAAGTTTATTTATTTAAAATATGCATAAATCGTCTTCAAATTTTAAACCAACAATTTTTTTTTTAAACAAAATAACCACATAATTAATAATACATAATTAACACAAAAATTACAAACATTAAAGAAGAAAATAATTAATTAATTTTGTTAAAAACATTTTCAACGTATCAGTAAAAGAGCAGTTGTATTGAGAAACGATTTTTTGTTTGCGTGAGCAATTTTTTAATATGGAGGTTCAGATGGTAAATATCATTCTATAAAGGACAATAAATTATGTCGATGCACTGAGGCGTATACTTACTTTTTTATAATTATTATTTTGCTTCAAGCCTGGTATTAGTATTGGATCTAACAAAATTTTGATACCAACAACACTTTAATGATTAATATCACTAAATTTGTACTCAATACATTTTTCTGTTTTTAAATTTATTTATAAACAACGATTGGAGACTTTGATGATACTATTTTTAAAATGAAGCTTGTGACTTTTTATGAAGTTCAAATTACTCAGAATTTAATCTACTTACAGTTTAGATACGTTGATTCTTTGATTCCAAGAAAATAATAAAAATAAACAATACGAATTACAGTCTGTATTATTTTTAAGCACAATACCAAGAGGTTGAGGAATGAACGAGACAATATTAGTCAGTCTGAAATTGTATCGAAAAAAGATGAGATTTACAAAATGTCTCGTCCCTCCTCTTTTTACTCTTGATTAAATTTAGCTCGAGTAAATTACTAATCTATACTAATATTATAAATGCGAAAGTAACTCTGTCTGTCTGTCTGTTACTCAATCACGCCTAAACTACTGAACCAATTTGCATGAAATTTGGTATGGAGATATTTTGATACCCGAGAAAGGACATAGGCTACTTTTTACATCGAGAAAATGACGCATTCCCATGGGAAAATTCAGGTGGGCCGCTCGCTTGTATGCCTAAACTACTGAACAGATTTAAATGAAATTTGGTAAGGAGATAGTTTGAGACTTAAGAAAGGACATGAGTTACTTTTGACCTCGGGAAAAAAAACGCATTCCCATGGGAAAAATTACTTTCCGGGGAATCCGATTGCTTTCACTCATAAATTACGAAAGATTTGAATTATATTTAGATAAAATTGGTATTACGGGAAAACAACTCATTCCCAACCCTTATGAAATAAGTACACAGAATTCAAGAACAAAATCCGACTGATATAATTTACAATGAGGCGTTAACTTTTGAAGAAGATCACGTTATAAATATTACTGGGAAAGATTTGTCTGAATTTGGGATAACCAGACCACAGAGAATTGGGGAAGTGAGCAGTGATTTAGTTCGTCAATTAAATTATGATACTGTTGCTCTAGAGCAGAGAATAAAAAAGGATGTTCCACTTATAAATTCAGAACAAAAAATTGTTTTTGACACTTATACACAAAATTTCCAGCTGAGAAGGTGGTTTGCTATTTTTAGATGCTCCAGGAGGCACAGGTAAAACTTTTCTTTTAAATCTATTGTTAGCTCAAATTCGGAAAAACAATGGAGTTGCTTTAGCAGTAGCTTCCGCAGGAATAGCAGCTACGCTGCTTAGTGGTGGATGGACAGCGCACTCGGTTCTGAAACTGCCGTTGAACTTAGCTCATGAGGAAATGCCAGTATGTAATATCAGCAAAAGTAGTGAGCGTGGAAGAATGTTGCAGCAATGTAAATTGTTGGTTTGGGATGAATGTACAATGTCCCACAAAAAGGCAGTTTAAGAACTAGATCGTACACTGAAAGACATCAAGAACAACCAAGCTATCATGGAAGAGATGGTGGTTCTCTTTGGTGAATTTAGACAGACCCTACCGGTAATTACTAGCGGTACACCGGCAGATGAAATAAACTCATGTTTGAGAGCATCTGTGTTATGGGTACATGTAAAAAAGTGTTGTCTGACTACAAATATGCGAGTACCGCTACACAATGATTCTCAAGCAGGACAATATGCCGCTGCTCTTCTAAAAATCGGAGAAGATTTTATGCCAACAGACTGTAACGGCTCGATTACGTTGAGTCAAGAATTCTGTCAAATTGTATGTATCACAGATGAATTAAAAAGTAATTTCTATCGAAACATGCATATAAATATGAGCAATCGGGAGTGGTTGTGTGAGAGGGCAATTTTAGCTCCAACTAATGAGATAGTTAGCCAGATAAACGAACAAAATTATGTCGGGTGTCGGTTTTTTCATACTACTATCCAAAAAAACTATCTAATGCGGACGAAGTCGCGGATAAAAGCTAGTTTTAGAATAAGTCTTGAAATAACAAACATTTTTAATTTGTCCTTGAATAATATTTTGTTAGAATTGATTCAGTTTATGTGATTTTCAGTTTTGACTTGAACATTGATGTGGAATGTGGATGTGTTAAAAAATATTAAATTAAACATTTGAAACATTTATATATTATTAAACGATTATAAAGAAGGTGATAAAAGGGGTTTCCAGCACCTCATATATCCCAGTTTCATTTAATTAAAGTACCTCAATGCATATGACTTTTAAATTCAATGTATTTTTTAAAAATGTATCAGTTGTTTGACTAAATTTAAGTGTATATTAAAGGTTAAATAATAAAATTTTACACTCTATCGATTCAACTTAAATATTTATGACATCTTAATAATTTATTTACAACCATAACTTCCACAGAAAATGTTTATTTAAATAAATAAAGCATTAGTCATACCTGCTTTAAAATAATCAGTCTATAATTCCATATTCAAAAAGTTTGCAGACAAGAAATAAAGAATTATAAATAATTAAATAGATAATTATATTTGTGATTTTTCGTATAACTGAGACTTGAACTCAATTCCTTATAAATTATTTACAAATATAAAGTGTAAAGTAAAACCGTCTAAGATGAACATTGATCAGAATTATTAGAATCGACAGTTCTTATAAACGATGTTGCAAAGTTTAAAAATACAAGAAAACTTCTGTCAGTTGATGGTATTGCTTAATTGGTCCGTGAAATCGGAATGAAACAAAGACTGAAATCTTGGTATACCAAAAATATCAAATTCTAACTAAAGTCTACATCTTCATCTTTATATTGTATTACTATTCTAACCTGCAACTTAAAGGATTAATATTTGCCTATGTATGTTTTTCCGTTTATTTTCATCCCCAAGCCCACACACACACAGATACATATTTGATAACATATTCCTAATGCTGATATTTTCTAATTACTCTTTTATCTCCTATTTTTGAAATAAGAAAAAAGGGGATTCATGTGTCTAAGAACAAGAACAAGAAATGTTATCAATCAGCATACCTACCTCTATATATGTATGTATATGTGTATAATGTCTCAAAGCCTAAATAAGCAAATCGAAAAATAAAAGAAAACGAAGAAAAACAGAGGAAAAACAAAACTAAAACAACAATTTTCGAAGAGCCAGCTGAGTCCTTGATGTTTCCACTTCGATTAGAACCTTATCTATTTTGATTGTGTACCATACTCCATTTTTACATATATAAATATATATGAGGGTATAAGGAAAATATCCTTTGCTACGTGCACAATTTATGGATAAAACATAAGAAAAAAATAGGTGGGCAGAAGACAGAAGAGATAGAAGGGGAACTAATACAAAGATTACAATGTTCTTCTAACTGGAAATCGTGTGTTTTTCTGAATAGAAATTTGAGAAATGAACCAAGAAAAAAATTATTTACACTTAAACCCTTATGCATAACACAGATACATATGTAAATTTATACATACATACATATTCCTAACATGCAAGAAGGAAATTTTAATTAAGATTGGGTAGGTACCTACTGATTTGTCTCCATAGGAATTGTAATATTACTGTGAAATTGAAGTGACTTTATTTAGGTTAAAACTTTAATATATATTATGTACCTCTTTACTTACTTCAAGTAACATGAAATCAAATTATTGGGTTAGGTACTAAGAAGAAGAATAATGAAAATTTGAGTTTCTATAGTCTTGGAATTAACTTACTTGGAACTAAAAAAATATGCAAACAAGAAACTAATTACTTTTACCATGCTGTAATTAAGATCAGATTGTTAATAACATAAAGTCAGCAGATGGATGAGTTCAAATTTCTTAGTGCGTCATACATCTGTGTGAATTATTGTTATTCAAAAATTATTCTATTAATTTTTTTCGCATACATGTATATTAAAATGCAACAATCAATATTAGAATGAATTGAGCTCAAGATCTTAAGAAACTTAAAGGTTAAAATTTAAGAATTTATTTATAAAACAAAACTTTAATGATTAAGAGGAGACATAATTTTTGTATAAATTCTAATATTTGTTAGATTATTTCGTAATAATGATCCATTAAATATTTCTTGTAATTTTTCCAAATTTAAATTTAGATTATTAAGTGCTTTTCAAAATTCCATAGTTCCATCAGAGAAATAAAACCTAAAGTCCTATGAATTTATGGTGCCGTATTTTAAATTTATTTATATCGAACAAGAAAATTAAGTATATGGTTCTATATGTATATATTACAAGTATAATACTTATAATGAAAATATGGTTTCTAACTAACAATATGAATTAAAATTTGCAAATATAGTAAACACCTCATTGATTATTTAAATGGTTTTAAAACGAAATCCGTGGATTGCGCACAACTTCTTAGCATATTGAAAAATATTGCAAAATTTTAAACAATGAAAAACTGGTGTTTTGCATTTTATATAAGTTCTTTAAAAAATATCAACAACTATTTTATTAAAATTGAAACCAGTTACAACTTAAATCTAATTTTCAAAAAAAAAAAAAATACTCAACTCCTGTATACATTTTTTAAGATTCTGAATAAAAAAGTACTATTTTCTTTTAATAATAGAAAAATTAATTAACTAAGTTAAGCTTTAGCAATAAAATATGATGTCAATAATTTTTAAACTTAAAAAGTATATCTGATATTATATTTTCTTGTATAACGTCATTTAGCTTCAACGAATACTCTTTGGCTCTCATTTAAGCTAAATTTTATATTCAGCCGCACATCAAGAATGTGCCATCCTTTAAATGACCCTGTTTTTCTCATGAAATTGATTTCAACACGCTTCCTTTTCTGTCTAACTAATACTAACACAGTGATTTTAAATTTTAAAGATAATGGCGGAGAACCTAATACAACCTATTGTTCAGGGTTTCAAAAAGTTACTAGTTAGCAATTTGCTAAATATTTATTAATTTACTAAGAGAGTCTAAAATTGTAAACCTTTTCTTTTGTTTTGCTAACTAGTAAATAATTACTTATTGACTTTTATTAAAAAAACGATCATCCAAAAATGTCTAAAAAGTGACACTTCGTGGAAATAAACAAAGCAAATAGGATTAAACGGACTTATTAATTGAAATTGCCAACTGTTGACTGGACAATTATATCCACTGCTCTTGTAAGAATAATTGTAAAGCTGTCATATGGATTTAGCAAATTGCTAAAAGTTAAAGTAGCCACTCCGTGATTTTAACTTTAGCAAATTGTTAAGAGATAGTAAGATGTTAAAATTGATTAAAATTAGGTAAATCACCTTTAAGCTCAGTAAAGTGTTAAAAACGGCTTTAAAATTTTACTAAATCGTTTAAAATTTGGTGCCAATAATTTTATTATGTGCAATTAATTTCGAATAAAAGAATATTTTTTTTGAGAATATGGAATCTTATGAATAAAATGGGATACATGTTTAAGACTCAGTTTCTGAGACTGTTCTCTCTTTGGTGTTTAAAAATTGCGTTTGGGAGAATTTAAAGCTTTATATACTCAAAAAGTATTCTAAAAAGAGGCTGGAATGCGACCCACACTGATAACTTCCCATTCCGTCTGTCGATTTGTCTTGCTTAAAAGTTTGTAGGTTTTTGTGTTTTGTAAAAAAAAAGTTGTCAGTTGAATTATTTTTAAAAATTAAAAAAATACCAACAATATTTTGAATATAATGAAATAGTTTGATTTCAAAATCTATTTTTTCTAACGAGATTTTTAGTCGAAAACCAATACCAATTTTTATAGCATTTCTTTAAGTATTTATTTCTTTAAATACAGATTAAATGATAAAACTAATTTGAAGTCAATATCTTCTATTGTTCACGAGATATCGAGAACCGAACATCAATTTTTACTAAATTTGAGTACTATTTTTTGTAGATTTTATTTTTTATGAAAAAACGGACTGTTATTTATAAAACTGGACTGGATTGTCATAAAAAAAATACTGAATGTCGAAAACAATATTTTTTATAAAATAAAATTGGTTTGAAGCCATTATCTCAAATTTTTGAAAAGATATTTGAGTCGAAAATCAATTTTTACGAACTTTTAGTAATTTTATTTATAGGTTTGTAATTTTTGTTAAAAAACTGTCAATTCGAATTTTCTCAAAATTTTGACGAATGTTGAAACCAATATTTCTTATAACACCAATCACCTTGAAGAGAGAATCTTAAATTTTTGAAAAGATATTTGAGTCAAAAATCAATGTTTACCAACTTTTAGTAATGTATTTTTTAGTTTTTTTATTTTTTTATGAAAAAAAACTGTCAATTCGATTTTTCTCCAAATTTTATCATTATGTCAAAAAAGTTATTCTTCGTTGCACAAAATTATTTTGGAGATAAAATAATTTTTTGTTCGTAAAATATTCGAGGTGACACATTTTTTTTCAGTTTTTTTGATTTATAAACAAAAAAAAATAATTTGATTTTTTTCCAAAAATATACTAGTTTGGTATCACGTTAAAATTTATAATTTAAAACTAAATTAAAGTCTCTAGAATTATTGGTAAGTGAGATATTTTTACCTTTTTTTAAATTGCTATGGTAAAAAAATCACCCACTCAATTCTTGTAAGAGTCCTTTCTGCATCTTTATGCATTATTATCTGTAGAACAAAATTATTTGAAGACAATATCTCTACTGGTTCTTGAGCTATGCACGACGAAAAAAACTTCGCAAACGTACGTAGGGATCTCATAGTAAATAGTTAATCCTTTTTACTCATTTCAAATTATTTAAAAAAGTCTTTAAAATATTTGCAACTATGCGTGCTTCTTCTGCGTAAAAATTTAAGCTGATAAAAGCAAGTTTAAAATTCAAAAGTAAAAAAGAAGTTACGGAACTGGATAGAGGATAAGGTCCTTTCTTAATTTCGTACATGTTAAGCTATTAATAAATATCAACTACGTGTTTCAAGAAAAATTAAGCTTAAAATGCAAAAAGTACAATTTTACGGTAAAACTTTAATATGGGTGATTATACAAAACTTGGGTAACTTTTGAGGATATTTTGTTTACGATTATTTTAAAATTAAACTTCTATAAATTCGGGTGTATATGATAGCTAATCTAATTGATATATTGTTCCCAATCGGGACAGTCACTTTTTTGAGTACATTGTAAGATATTTAAAAATTTCAGAATTTGACTGCCAGAGGACTGACGAGTATACACAGTTTTGAAAGTATTATAATGAAATTAAATCAAATTAGTAAAAATTTAATAATGATCACTTAAAATCACTTAGAAACAATTAAAAATAATTATTAATATGTAATACTAGGAGAAAATACTACACCAGTTTTCAAAACAGACTTTTGACATTTAACGTAACGTTATTCACTTATCTTTTACTACTTTCACATAGTTTTACTAAATATTTCAAAGTAATCAACAAACAAAATCTAACAATATTCCTCTTAAAAGTACTAATGATCAAGAAATGAAGAACAAAAACAATTAACCTGGCACAGAACTGACGCCACACTACTGACGAAAAAGACGAAATTTGAGATTATAATCTGGACTAATGTTTTTTTTTTTGTAATTTCAAATATCAGCAAACTACATTTTAACAAATCAAAGTCTAATACGAATAAATAAAAATAAACTTTAGATTAACAAAAAAATAACGACTCACCATAAAACTGACGTGTTGACTGGCTAAGCACGTGTATAGACAACAAACATAACCCAAACTCTGGTACAGTTATGGTGGCCTTCAAATTGTGCGACCCGCAACTAACTTTATTACCAACATTAAAATTCAAAGTGGGATTTGAAGTTAAGTCGGCGATATTTCGCACGAATTTTAAATTTAAATAACACACAAGAAACTGCCGAATAAAACTGAACACAAAGTTTTTTATTTTTTTAAGTAAAGTGGAGAACACTGCATTATGAAAGTTGTAGTATATATTAAACTACATATATACATCGCAGATTGTATTAATTTAATAAGTTTTCTCAAATCAATGATAATGTTTAATAGACAGTCACTTAATGGTTGGTTTTCAGGGTTGTGACATGCCAGAGGACTGACGTTTTAAGAACTAATTGTGTTTTTTTAATAACTTGTATTCAAAATGAAGAAATGAAATTTGGTGACTAAATAAAGGTCTTTTCATTGTTTTAAAACAAATTGCAATCTCAATAAAATATAATCAGACTTTGCATATATTGGTTGATGACATCGAGTTACCCAACTTTTGTATAATCACCCATATACATTTTCGTTTTGAAACACAAATAGTGTTGATGTTTTTTTTTTTGTTTAATATGCAACCATTTTTAGACTTTAAAAGAATATACCAAATGCTGTTTTCGTTTCTGTTTTTATTGTTTATTTTTTTCAATTTTCCTCTGATAATGTTATGGACAAATTTAACTTATATATATGTTATGTCATGAATACTCAGCTAAATAAATATCATACCTTAAAAACCAATGTTAGTATATCTACTACCTGCTTTGTACCCCAATTAAGATTATTTGAAACGCACTACCTTACCCTTTTGTCGCATTTTAAAAATTCCTCCATTTTAAATTTTATTCGAGTTCTTCAAAGGTATTTAACATTTTTGAATTCATGTTACTAGAATGTCTCACTCTTATTTGTCTCAATATTTCCCAAGCAAAACATATGCAATAATTTTGTTCGTTGTAATCAAAAAAAAAATCACCAATCTGAAATTACACTATTTAAATCCACATAAATAAACAAATTTATCAAGCATGTCTATTCAAAAAAAAAATAATAAATAAATGAACCACATGTTCATTGTTCATACGTAAAAACCTGCCAAATGGTATTATTATTATTATTATTTTTTTTCTTGTTGTTTTTATTAAACCACATTATTATGCTTCACTAGCAAAATATCAATAATTTTCATCACTTCAAATTTTTAATCAAAACTATACAACATGCAAATTTTACAAATACAAGAAAAAAAAAAATCATTTTATGGCCTGAAATATGTTCAAACGTACCTGCAATAATTAAATTCACTTTTTTTTATGTCCTGAAGCAAAATAAAAAACCACAAAACAACGGCAACAAAACATACAAAAATAATAAATGCAAAAAGCAAATCAATCATTCGTTTGGTTTTGTATTTATATTATTTTTTTTTTGTTTCAAATGAACAACTGATTGTGGTGTTTTATGAATTTTAATAACCCATTAGACTCTCTATACATGAATAGATGCATAGATGTAAGTTTTAAAAGTAAATATAATGTAACTATATAAATTTACGAAAGATGATGATGAATTATTAAGAATCATATAAAGAAGCCAAAGAACCTTAAGTTTAATACCACCTACTCGTCGTCATTACGATATTATATTTGTGTAATGAATCATTTTTAACTTCAAGAACAAATTAAACCAAAAATAATATGCATACCATTCCCTCTGGACTCGACCGTACCGTACCGTATCGTACACAAAAAAAAAAGTTACCCATTCAAATATGTAAGCTGCCATCAGCCAGACATGTTTCAAAACTTCGTCATTGTACGAATACGAAATCATCATCATCATCATCCAAAGACCAATACCCTCTCAAAACAGCAGCAGTACCTAGTACAGCAATATCAACAACAAAAACAACAACTACATCTACAACAGATCCGAGCTACGATCTGCTGCTTCAACTTTATGTGAAATATGACACAACCCATATCGTCGTCGTCGTCCTTTCGATACATTTACTCATTTTTTATCATTATAAATAATTAATGAAATTATAATGCAGTACTGAAACTTTGTCCTGTGTGTCGATGTCGATGTCGATGTTGTCGTCGAGAACGAACGATATACTTATCATCAGTGTAAGACGATATCCTTTGGACGCACATATAATGCTGATACCCAGTTTCAGAACCGCCCGTATAATGCATAAACCTTAAATAGAAGCCATTCAAGGACACCAACTCCCACACTCCCTCCTACTCAAATACATTACAATAATAATAATTCATTGAGCACTTCCATTGAATACAAATCACCGAATTAATAACTTCCATATCAATGCACTCTCTCTTAGAGTACCACCCCCACCCTTCCCTAAACTCCAGACACATCAGATCGGCCATAAAATGTACAGGACGAACAAAAAGGATATTATTCCCGTTGAACTAAGTGTCCTCAATGGTGATTACAAATAAAATGTTATTTTTATTGAGGAAAATCTGCTCGCTTTTATGGAACCCATATACCTAACCCATTCCCTTATCTAATCGCCTTCTCTTCTCTTTATAGTGTGTACTGTGTTTAGTGTGTGTTATCCTTGCTTGTACTTAAAAGAATATCACTTACCAATTAAAAGGATAATCAAGTGGATGATATGCCAGTGGTCACAGCCCATAATTTTATGATATGTGCTGTGATAGTGAAATGATGACGATGACGATGATGAGCCGGAACAGGAGGACTGCTGATGATGTGGCCGAGTTTGAGTTCGAGTTTGAGTCCGAGTCGTTTCTCTTGATTGGTGGAGGTGGCAGTTGCTGGAATGAGAATAGTGGTGGAGCTGAAGCTGATGATGACTGGCGGTAGTGGCTGTGGTGCTGGTGCTGGTGCTGATGCTGATGCTAGAGCTAGAGCTAGTGGTGGTAGTGGTAGTGGAAGAGAATTTATTATCCGTTTGTGTTTTGAACTCAGATGGTGATGATATGTAAAGATAGAATTCATTAGAATGAGGATATTTTTTTCTGATTATCCTTTCATTTTGTTTGCACATTATTTTCTTTGCTTTTTCGATTCAGAACTTCAATACTCTTATTTTTTTATATTTTCTTATGGATATGCGAGATATTTTAGTTTTCACTTCACATCACATTGCACATTAGGGACCGGACAATGAAAATATGATTTTCTTTTATCTTTTTTTACTTTTTTTGATTTTATTTTTATATCAAATTTAAATCAGAAAACAGAAGAACACAAAACCACTCATTAAAAATAAAATATGTACCTAACAGACCGGAAGCTATGCATGAAATTTGTCGTTGTCGATTGAAATTGCCAGATATCCGATCGCACAACAAAGACATAAATCGGTTTTAACTGAATGGGAATTCATAATAAAATTGTTTTCTTCTTTTTTATTTTGTTGTTGTATTCTTTTTTTTTTTATTAAAAAAAGGTCCTGTATCCGGGTTTGTTATTGTTTTTGATAATCGAAAGGATTATTTAGGTATCCATTCGTTTTTATTTTTTGTTTGTATTTTTCTAATTCCCTAAAAAGAGGACTACTCTAACGATTTGTTGTTATATAAATGGATATATACATTTTATATCCTTTTGTTTATATCAAACCCCCGAACTTCATAACCATAAATCGTTGTTTATTTTTTTTTTCTTGTTTTGGTATATATTTATTTTTGTATCCTTTTTTTCTATAACCGAAAAATTTCGAAATAAAACGTTGTTATTTAGAGTATTATCCAATACGAAAGTTTCGCGCGTACGAACAGTAAGGCGTACAAATTTCGACTAAAAACCGTTACATTCATGTACCTACTAGTATTTGGAATAAAGTTTGCATGAATGTCGATGGTGGCGCGGTTGTTCGTCCTGCATATGAACTGAGCGTCTTTGTAAATGTTTTGTATGTGTGTGAGTGTGTTTGTGCGCTGTGTGCTTTCACTAACATTTAGTCAATGTGATGTCCTTATTCAACTGGGTTGAAATTTTGCGTGGAATTTCCGATTAGCATGACTCGTTCTGCCCTCTGGTATTGTTCGTGAGAAGTCAGTAGCTAAAGTTTTGAAATATTTTACGTTTAAACATTTTTTGTTGTTGTACAAAATAGAGAGCACAGAGAGAAATTGAGAGAGAATGAGAGAAAAAAAAGGATGGATAAGGATTAAGGAGCTTTTGGTAAACGGTTATTTCGTTAAAAGAGACAATTCTGCAGTTATTTGAGGGTGGATAACTGTTTCTAGGGAAATTTTCTCCTAAGTTTGAGGGGAAATCAGATGGAACATCGAACAAGTTGCAAGAGAATATCATGAGAGTTCCTTATTATAATGGGTGCCTATCGGGACTGAAGTTTTAGACTAAGAATTGTTTGTATGTTATGATGAAATAAGATCTTTTATTTTGATAATAAGCTTTTAAGTATGAGTATTATTTGATTGAAAACGTAAGTTAGTATTCTACATAGTTGTAATTGAAGACGGTAAGATGGTTAAATATTTGAATATACTTCTTTTTATCGCGTTAACTTTAATGTGACACGTTTAAAATTCGAATCTTATGTAAAGATTGTAGAATATCGTTACAATTTATGTATGACCCATGGGTATGTTCCTAATGCAGGCGTCCTTAACAAGTATCTTAATTATTTTGGAATAGTTTTAATATATTTTCGAAATGACGCATTTATTAGCAGAAAGATTTATCTTAAGTATTAATATCAAGCAAGCCTCAAATATTGTTATTACACCCTAGAGACTAATGTAAATATCCAATTTATAAGTCTTCTAAGCTAATTTAATTAGGTGGTCTAGACTATTTTGAAACAAGTAAAAATACTTAATACTTATTACTTACCGCTTGTAGTACATGTTTTCACACACGAAATCATTTGCAACCTTTAAATGACTAATATAAGCCAATAAATGTATGCAAACTAGAATTAATTTATATTTTTGATACTTATTAGTTTAGGAATAAATTTGTATGGATGCTTTTGCGGTTATATAGTACATCAAAACTTTAATGTTAGTTGATCATCCGTCACGTATTTCCTGTTTTCATAAAATATTTTTCGTACAGAATGTACAAATTCTAATCTTAAATGAAATGGTGGAAGATGCACTGTGACCTAAAGATCTAAAATATTCTTCTAGGACAAGATGTCGTATAATTAGCATTATTAGAAAGATAAATCATTGTTTTCTTCCACTTTGGTACAAGTGTGGATAAAATTTTAATAATAGTTGATCAAGCGTTTTTTGATGATTTCATCTTAATCTTTTACCAAATCTAGCTACTTTAGGAAAACTAGCTAATAATATGGGATTTTCCAATAATAATAAAAGGCAACTTTTACTTTTTACTTGACGAGTAAAAATGAAGATGTTTGTTGGGTGAGACCCTATAGGACTGGGTCCCCACTTTAAGTAAGTAAGTAAGTAAGACAAGTTAAAACTACTCAAAAACGGATTGAAATTGTTAAAATTCACCACAAAAAGTATGCAAATTTTGCAGTCACAATTTGCAGTTTTGAAAGAAGATTTTCTAACACTGTTGTTTTTCGAAGAGGTTATGCTAATTGAGATTTATAATTTAACACCTTTACACTCTCTTCATTGGGTCCACGTGCAACAGAAGGCTGATACTCCACAATCATTACAAGTGTTGATGATCAAATTCTTGAAGTTATCGACAATAAATAGCCGAATGAGCGAAATAGCCATGGAAAATTGTATGAAAAAGATAAAGTGGTACAACCGTAGCTTTGGTCACCATTTGGCTGAAATAATTTACCATTGGTAATGGCAAAGCTTCCTCCTTACAAAAACAATAATTATCTACTACTTTTTCTTAAAAATTACTTTCTTTTCTAAAACCTCTCATTAGAAAATTCTATATTTTTGCCTACCTAATTTTTGAAAGTGTTTTCCTTATGTTTATTCTTTGTGCCTTCCTTTTTAACTTCCCATAGGAAGTTATTGCAATGAGTCCGATTTGTCAAATTGAACATTTTGACATTTATCGACGTTTCAAGGTCCCTAGAGTCGAAATAAGATTTTTAGAAAGATGTCTGTGCGTGCGTGTGTACGTACGTCCGTACGTTCGCGACGTTTTTTCGTCGTCCATAGCTCAAGAACCAGAAGGGATATCGACTTCAAAAAATTTTGTTATACAGATAATAAGGCAGAAAGATGCAGAAAGGGCTCTCAAGAAAATTGCGTGGGTGGTTTTTTTTATCATAGCAGTTTAAAAAAAAGGTGAAAATTTTGGTTAACCCTAAATATCTCATGAACCAATGACGCTAGAGACTTAAATTAAATTGTATGTTATATATTGTAACGTGATACAAAATAATTATATTTTTGGAAAAAAATCCAATTAACGGTTTTTTTTTATAAATCAAAAAAACTGAAAAAAAAAGTGTCACTTCGAAAATTTTACGAATACAATACGATTTCATCTCCAAAACAATTTTGTGCAACGAAGAATTATGTTTTTGACATCTGATAAAATTTTGAGAAAAATCTAGTGGACAGTTTTTTTACAAAAAATAAAAACCTAAAAAAAAAATTAATAAAAGTTGGTAAAAATTGATTTTTGACTCAAATATCTTTTCAAGACTTTGAGATATTGGCTTTAAACTACTTTAATCTTTCAAAAAATATTGTTTTCAACATTCAGTAAATTTTGAAAAAAAATCTAATTGATAGTTTTTTTTACAAAAAATTAAAAACCGAAAAAAAAATTAACAAAAGTTGGTAAACATTGATTTTCGACTCCAATATCTTTTCAAAAATTTGAGATTATGGCTTCTAACTAATTTTATCTTATAGGAAATATTGTTTTCAACATTAGAAAAATTTTGAGAAAAATCGAATTGACAGTTTTTTTACAAAAAATAAAAACCTAAAAAAAATTATTAAAAGTTGGTAAAAATTGATTTTCGACTCAAATATCTTTTCAAGACTTTGAGAAATTGGCTTTAAACTACTTTTATCTGCAAAAAAATATTGTTTTCAACATTCAGTAAAATTTTGAAAAAAATAGAATTGACAGTTTTTTTTACAAAAAATTAAAAACCGAAAAAAAAAATTAACAAAAGTTGGTAAAAATTGATTTTCGACTCAAACATCTTTTCAAAAATTTGAGATTATGGCTTCTAACTAATTTTTGCTTATAAGAAATATTGTTTTCAACATTAGAAAAATTTTGAGAGAAATCGAATTGACAGTTTAAAAAAAAAAACCTAAAAAACAATAATTAAATAGCTTTTCAAAAGGTTAAAATATTTGCTTCAAACTTATTTTATTTCAGAGAAAATATTGTTTTTGTATAATAGAAGCATAGAAGCTCTTTTTAACTTTTGAAAAAATTTCAAAATTCTTTTATTTCTCTCATAAATCTTGATGCCAAAAGTCTGCCCCAAACCATAGTAACAGTTTAGTCAGACAAAATTTTGGATTCCACTATTTTATTTTGAGGTTTTAAATCTTCGAAATTTTAGGTTGGAATTAAACTTTAAGTTTGATTTCGTTTTCATCGATGTTACATTTTAAAAAAATACATCAATTCACAGCACCAATATAAAAGAATCCTATAATTTTCCAGAAACTTTCTACTAAGTATAAAAAACTTTCTTTTCATATGCTCATATGTTCTATTTACAATTATTTAATCAAACATATAAAATCAAATGTCCGCAGTTTAATAATAATTGGTATATGTAAGATTAGTTTTATTAACAATACTGTAACATGTTACCTAAATTCTATATTCCATTCACTACTTCATTATTAACATTTTTGTTATTGCATAATATACTTTGATATCGATATATCTTTTTCGTACTACGTACTGTTGAAATGTAAATCGTTAATTTTCTCATTCAAGAAAATTAAGCATGTTCACTCATTCATTTTAGGAACGCGAGCTAGAACCTTTAGTCTGTTTAACGATGGTTGTAGGTACAGGTATATTTGTCTATTAATAATTTAAATGTTACCACACCGCATTTATATATAGAGACGTTATAATAAGAGAATTATTGTCTTGTCATGACTTTTTGTAGCCTTTTTTTGTATTTATGATAATGAGAAGGTATTTTTTTATTGGTATCATTATATCTTTTTATTACTAAGCAACTAGGGTGGCAAACATGATGGTATAGTTTCAGTATTAAACAAAATATTTTTAATCAATAGCTTTTAATGTGGAATTTTATATTATTTTTGTGTTTACGTATGTATGATATTTTAAGTCTTTCTAATAATCTGAAGAGTATGTAATTCGTCCTTTTTATCTCATGAGAGATGCTTAAGTACAGTTGCTACATTGCCCCTTCAGCTATATTTTTGCTCGATGATAAAAGTTCAATCGAATCTGTAACTTCTTGTGAAAATCTGCTACAATTCCGTCTTGAACTGAAAAAAGCTCACTATCCCTCATCAACCACGTGACCCAACTCCAGGATAATATTCAATAAAAATATAGTCGCTCAGGTCGTTACATTTTGCAATGTCGATTTAACAATGATATATACGCCAGTAGAGCAACTACCTATCTTGATTTGCAATATGTTTCAACTATCTCTACATATATGTATATATGACAAAACTCCCAAGAGATCCTTATAATGTGTGTCAATCCCTGATGTGCTGCCTACCAGTGCCAGAGAATAAGGCCAGGTCAAGCCAAGCTAGGCCATCATCAGACCAACTACATACAGGACAAAGGGAGAAATAAGTTAATTGCATTGGAAAACGTTGCTATATCCATCTGGGTATTATTATATGGCTACAGTTACAGTTACTTTGCCATTGTTTAGTCAATTCTATGCGAAATATTCATATGTGTGTGAATAGAATATAATATAGAACGTATGTATGTATGTCCTCTACGGGATATCAACGCGGCGTCATCACGCCTTAGTCAGGGTGGTAATTTTATCTTGGCCCGTATATTAAGTTAGAACCCATATTAATGCCCTTCTCTTTTCTCATTCCATTATAATAAGGTCCTGTCTGTTTTGCGCCGCGGGCTAATTGTAGATACGTATATATGGACAGAGACACAATGTAATAGGTACATTCATAAATATAAACAAAAAACATGGAAAACAAACAAATGACACAAAAAAAGACATATTTAGCCAGGCCAGGACTTATATAAAGTCACACAAGAGAAGAGTTCTGTAGCTCCTGTTATTGTCCTGGATTGTAGTACTGTCCTGGTCTGATGATGATGATGACAAAGGAGAGAAAAACCAGCTCTTGGTTAGGTACGGTAGTAGTAGTAGTATAGTGGCAGTTGGTTTGGTTCCACCATTAATATGGTAATAAACATTCATCTCAGGGGTGCTGTTTAGAATGAGGCCAATTTTATGGTTATGTCGCAGCTGATTTTACAGTTATCTTTTAATAAATTGGATTATTCTTGTTGTTTTTTTTTCGTCTTTGTTTTCATTTTTAGTCTATCCAATTTGTCTGCCCGACAAGCGACATTTTTTTCTTGTTTCTATCTCCACTTTTAATTTTTTGATCACGTAGGACAATTATTATTATTTTTCGAGCGAACAGACAACGAACGCAAAAGTTGACGATTTCGACTTTAAATGAATACAGAAAAATTCCAGGGCTTCATGGATCTTAAATACAAAAATCTATCTAACGATTTAAGATTTCTTCATCTTGTTCGCTGAATTGAAATGGCAAATAGATTCCGGCTATTCCGGTTATGCTTTGTATGCGAAATTTTTTATAGCTGTGGACGAATATAATATAAAACCTCACTTATCGCGCGAATTCGACTCGAATTTGAAAGCGTATCACGATTTGGCCGAAAACAAATTGGAAATGTAGCTTTGGGGGATGCAGGATTTTGCAAAGAAAGACCGACGACGCGACGTGGATGGTATGGTGATGGTGTCAATGTTGGTATAAAATGGAATCATTGTATAGAGATTTAATAAGTCATTTTTTGGCTAAATATTTGATTCGAATGGATTTTAGGAAAGTATGTAAGGAATGAAATAAAATTAAGGGAACAAAAAGACAAAGCCCACGGCCATGGCTGCAAAATAGGAGAAACCTTTCCAGATTTCAAATATTTAAAATTCAAATATTTGGGTTTCTTAGTAAACAAAATTCGATACATATTCGGTTTTTATATGACCTTTCGATAGGGTCTTATTTTAAGAAATAAGCACAATACACGTGACCCGAAGATAAACAGGTACGATTATTCACAAATTTATTTAGATTTATTCTCAGGTTTAATTTCTATTGAAAAACGAATAAATATTCAAACATCGATACCTAATTTACGCTGGAAAGAGTAAGTGAAATAAATAAGCTGTTTCTGTTAAAGATTTACACTTTGGTGTTGATTGTAAATACTGTCTAGAGTACTCTAGATAAATCCAAAAACCAATCAGCTGGGCACTTAGGCCCACTTTCAGTATCGAAATTTAAGTGGTTTACTTGGAATGTTCATGCTCAAGGCCCAATCGTAGGGTTAGTATACTTAAGTAGAACATAAGTATCCAGAATAATATAATATCTTGCATTTTAAGTGCAAATTTCTCAACCCTTGAAACTGAACGATAAATTAACAATTTGACAAACTTGAGTGTACTCTTGCTGCAATTCACTCATGGTTCAATTTATATAATAAAAAAGAGGCTGGGATGCGACCCACACTGATAACTTCCCATCCCGTCTATCGATTTGTCTTGCTTAAAAGTTTGTCTAAATGTATCAATTCTTGCCAAATTTGCGTTCTATTTTTTGTAGATTTTATTTTTTTTATGAAAAAACGGACTGTTGGATTTTTATAAAAAAATTACTGAATATAAAAAACAATATTTTCTGTGAAATAAAATAAGTTTGAAGCCAATATTTTTAATTTTTGAAAAGCTATTTGAGCCGAAAATCAATTTTTACCAACTTTTATTAATTTTTGACGTGACAACGTCTTAAATTAGGTTGCGGCTGGTCACTTATGAAAAAGTGTAACGCCCGGTAACGTTACGATGAGTCACCGAATGAGAGAGAGGCCCGCCGAATGCCTTGTGTCTCTCTCCCACTCAACTATGATCGGTCTGCCGCGCGCGCAGCACTAGAGAATTAGGCGCATTGAATCGGCGCATGCTTGTGTCTCTGTCTTTGTCTTTCTCGAACGTTCTTGGCGTTGGAAAAACAAGAAAGCGTCATAATACAAGTTCAGACGTGTGGTTAAAGTATCGTCAGCTGTGTCTGTAGTGAAAATGTGGAGTGCTTAGATTCGTCATTTACAACAACTACAACAATAAAGGTAAATAATTGTACACTGATATTTCATTATCGTAAACTATGATTGATTGATTAATTGTTAGATTGACACAAAAGTTGAGAAACTGAGTTTATAGGTTATGTCATACTATTAATGTATATATTATAATGTTGATAGTGTTAAGTAAATTATTAGTTTAAGAAATGTGTGCAATTCTTATTTTCATTCAATTCCTTGTTCCTATTGTGCAATTTAATTATATTCATATCAATAAATATTCTACCGAGAAAAAGACGTTGTCACGTAAAATCTTCGCCCGTAAAACCGACTTTACAGGCAACCATTTTTTTTGTTTAGGTTTTTAGTTTTTGTAAAAAAAATTTTCCTAATGTTGAAAACAATATTTCTTATAAGTTAAAATTAGTTAGAAGCCATAATCTCAAATTTTTGAAAAGATATTTAAGTCGAAAATCAATTTTTACCAACTTTTGTTAAATTTTTTTTTCGGTTTTTAATTTTTTGTAAAAAAACTGTCAATTCTATTTTTTTCAAAATTTTACTGAATGTTGAAAACAACATTTTTTGAAAGATAAAAGTAGTTTAAAGCCAATATCTCAAAGTCTTGAAAAGATATTTGAGTCAAAACTCAATTTTTACCAACTTTTTTTTTATTTTTTTTAGGTTATTATTTTTTGTAAAAAAACTGTTAATTCGATTTTTCTCAAAATTTTATCAGATGTCAAAAACATTATTCTTCATTGCACAAAATTGTTTTGGAAATGAAATCGTATTTTAGTCGTAAAATTTTTGAAGTGACAAATTTTTTTTTTCAGTTTTTTTGATTTATAAAAAAAACCGTTAATTGAATTTTTTTCCAAAAATATAATTGTTTTGTATCACGTTACATTATATAATATAAAATTTAATTCAAGTCTCTAGCGTCATTGGTTCATGAGATATTTAGGGTTAACCAAAATTTTCACCTTTTTTTAAACTGCTATGGTAAAAAAAGCACCCACGCAATTTTCTTGAGAGCACTTTCTGCATCTTTCTGCCTTATTATCTGTATAACAAAATTTATTTGAAGTCGATATCTCTTCTGGTTCTTGAGCTATGGACGACGAAAAAAACGTCACGAACGTACGGACGTACAGACGTACGGACGTACGGACGTACGTACACACGCACGCACAGACATCTTTCTAAAAATCTTTTATTTCGACTCTAGGGACCTTGAAACGTCGAGAAATGTCAAAATTTTCAATTTTCATTACAATAACTTCATATGGGAAGTTAATAAAATACATCCTTATATTGAAAAAAATACCGGCAAATTTAAGTTAGAATTTTTAGATTTCGATGGTTACATATATTTAACTTCCCATTATATGAAGTTATTGTAATCGGTCCGATTTTTCGAATTGAAAATGTTGACATTTCTCGACGCTTCAAAGTCCCCAGACCCGAAATAAAAGATTTTTAGAGAGATGTCTGTGCGTGCGTGTGCACGTATGTCCGTACGTCAGTACGTTTGAGAGGTTTTTTCATCGTCCACAGCTCAAGAACCAGAAGAGATATCGACTTCAAATAAATTTTGTTATAAAGATAATAATGCAGAAAGGACTCTCAAAAATAAGTTTGTGCAACGAAAAATAACGTTTTTAACATCTGGTAAAATTTTTAGAAAAATTAAATTGACAGTTTTTTTATAAAACATAAAAACCTTAAAAAAAACTACTCAAAGTTGGTAAAAATTGATTTTCTACTCAAATATCATTTCAAAAATGTGATATTATGGCTTACAACTAATTTTATCTTATAACGAATATTTTTTTCAAATTTTGATAAAATTCGGAGAAAAATCGAATACACAGTTTTTTTACAAAAAATAAACCCAACAAAAAGCATTACTAAAATTTGATAAACATTGATTTTCCACTTTAATATCTATTATTATCTTTTAAAAAATATTGTTGTCAACATTCAGTAAAATTTTGAGAAAAATCGAATTGGCTGTTTTTTTACAAAATATAAAAACCTAAAAAAACAATATTTACGACAATACTTGGTAAAAATTTAATTTTGACTCAAATATCTTTTCAAAAATATCAAAATATTGGCTTCAAACTTATTTCATCTCAAAGAAAATATTGTTTTCGACATTCAGTAAATTTTTTATAAAAGTCCAACAGTCCGTTTTTTCATAAAAGATAAAACCTAAAAAAAATAAAATCTGGTAAAAATTGATGTTAGGTACGCGGTATCTCGTTAACAATAGAAGATATTTACTTTAAATGAGTTTCATTCATCCGATTTGTATTTGTTTATATAAGAAATAAAAACTTTTAAGAAATGCTACTAAAATTGGTAAGAATTGGTTTTCGACTAAAAATCTTGTTAACAAAAATAGCTTTCGAAATCAAACTATTTCATTATATGCAAAATATTGTTGGTATTTTTTAAATTTTTAAGAATAATTCAACTGAAAACTTTTTTAACAAAACACGATAACCTACAAACTTTTAAGCAAGAGAAATCCACAGACCTGATGGGAAGTTATCAGTGTAGGTCACATCCCAGCCTCTTTTTTTATTTTTAAGTTGGCACTACTGTCACTTGTATCTGTGACAACTTGCGAACTAAAAATTTGTATTAGAGTTTGAGATACGCATCGAAAAAGCTAAAAGTGAATTTTCGTTTTTTTCTATGCCTAAAATTTTGCGGGCGGAATGAAATCTCCGATAGCTTAATGTTTAAAACGTTGGCACAAGTGTAACGTAGTACGAGGGATCATTTTAAAGGACTAATACGAATTTAAAGATTATTAGAGATTATTGGAATCTGTATATCTTAGCACGGTGTTCAATTTATAAAAATGTTAATATACTATAAGTTTATTCAACAAAAACTAAGTACCATTTTCTATAACAGCAACAAATTTCAGATGTAGACAAATATTTTCCAACAAGGAATTTAAACAGTCTGTTATATATTCTGAAATATATTTAATAAACATAATTAAAAAAAAAAAAAAAAAAAGAAAAAAGAATCCAGAAAAATTTTAAAATATATTTCAGATTATTATTTTAAACCACACAAAAAGCTTTAAAATTCAAGTCAGAGCAAACAAATAAAAAAGAAGAAAATAACAAAACAAAAACGTTTTCACCTTCAAAGGATCCATTATATTTAGTCTTGATCCTGACCCATTTCCTTTTGACACCCTATTGTATAGATTTCAATCGAAAATCGAAAAACAAATGGATTTTTGTCAATAACATGTACATACATATAGAATACATACTTTTTTGTATATTTTTATATATTTTGTGTTTGGGTTTTATATATTCGTCTTTCGTCTATCTGAATCTATATAAACATTCATATCTATGCATATACAGGAATACATACAAACATATGTATAATAATATCTCGATACACATATGTAAATCCTTAACACAATATCTCACTAAACACATGTCCCTGGCCTAATAACCTGTCAACGCTGTCGTCCATATCTATTCATGTGTATTTCCAAATTAAACCAAAAATCCTTTTAACATCGAAAAACACAATTGTCAACCATCCAGACAGCTAACCGTCGTCGTCGTCGTCGTGCGTCGTCGTTCTGTCGAGTGTCGACGTTGTCCTCGTATATAATATATATGTGTAGTAGATGTGTCTTCTACTATATTTCAGTGTCATGTGTGGGTGGAGTGGTTTGTTATAAGGTGAATAATAGCACATATAGAATTATAGAATAGGAAAATCAAGAGAGGGAGGGGTTGACTTCATAAAATAAAGTGCGTGAAAATTTAACATGAATGCGTTGTGATGTCGCATAACATAATAGTGGGATATTTTACCAGAGAACAAAATCAGTTTTAAGCTTAAGAAAACATTGTTCATACCTTAATTTAAAATACAAATTTAAATTTTTTGTTTAAATAAATGTTTTTGAAACACCTCAACAATCTTTGGAAAAGTCAAACATGTCTTATTTCGATGAAAGTAATAAGACATTTTATAAATTATGTAATGTAAATATGTATATGTATGTACCAACTAAATGTAAAATCAATCCTTTTTCACTTTCACCTCACACGTACTGTCGTTCATCATTTAGCCCAGAAAAATAAATTTGTTTACAATCTTGATGATAACTTATCTGAATTCGTCATAAAGTTCAAAGTTCATATACGTTTTCGTATATTAGTGCTCAAAGTATAAGTATACATACATATAAGTAGAATTATATGTATATCGAAATAAATTACGTTTAGAATATAAAATTATTAAGGGTCTTAAATAAAATGTATGTACATTACATAGGTACGTTACGTATGTATGTATACATAAAATGTATGATTGACGTACAGTTTGTTATATGATACTTGCTGCGTCAATCATTTAACCTTTTACCTGAATTGACGTCGTTGGCTGGAATTGAAGTATTTCGTTTTTAAAATTACTGGCTTTGTTTGCACCAGTACATTTTTAATTGACGACATTTAAAAATCATAAGTTAGAAAATTAAAAGACAAAAATGTTGCACATACGCCACCGCACACTGGCAGAATTTTTATTAAAGTGTGATGTGAAATAACAGCGAAATTTTGAGGGCAGTTGTGACTCGGTTTATAGATCTGCGATTTCAGAAAACATCATAACAATCTAACTGAATTAAATGGAACATCTCTATGGCCAGTTCACAACGTGTAGTATAAGCTTTATGGCAAATAGAACGATCTAAATGACATAATTAGCTGTTATGTAGACTAGAAGACTAAAAGAATGGCAATCTTCAACGTATAAATTCCATAATTGGCGGTAATAACCGGACCAATTTTGTTCTCAAAGAAATATCGCCCTATATGTCATTTGACGGAACGGCTCTTGAATCTCATATGAATCAATAATATAGTCTTGTAGTACCCGTGGCGTGATGATTAGTGCGTTGGACTGTCATTTCAGAGGTCTTGGGTTCGATCCCTACCTGTGCTATCTAAAGTTTTTTTCAGGGTACTGCCTCTTGGAAGGAATTAACAAATTCGCCAAGAGTAATTCTTGTCATGAAAAGTGCTTTTTCTAATTAGCCATTCGGATTTGGCTTGAAACTCTAAGTCCCCTACATCCCTGAAAACATTACTCGCACACAGGAATGCTTGAGAAATGTAAGTCACTAGGCCCTAGTTCCCAAAGGACTATTGAGCCACATAATTTAATTTATTTAGTCTTACATTTGCCAATTTTTGTGAAGCTGAAAATGATTGATCAATAAAAATTATTGTCAGTTATTTTAAATTCCATATTTCAGGAAACACACAAGGTTGTAATGATCGTTCAATTCAGCTGCTGGGTCAGTTCAATTTCGTCAACTTACAATAGCAGGCTGATCTTAATAGTTGAATGAACAAGTGGACAATTAGGAAAGGATGCCGGGACAATACTTTTTCAATATGAGATTTACTTATCTATTTGGGCAGATGTCACTTTTGAAACAGTGAAAATTTGACATTTGGTAAGAAAAAACTAGGTATGCCATTTATAAAAACGAAACGATAAACATGATAAAAATGTATTAAAATAGTTAAAATTCATTACAAAAATAATGAAAATTTAGTAGAAAAGATTTAAGGAACTAGGCCAACCTAGGATTTTCGAAAAATTGATCTTAAATTGTTCCATTGGATAATTTCATTGGATGGAAATGGTTTGCCAAAAGATTATGGCCGGGAAAAACCTTTAAGTACTCAGCTTTCAAATTTTTTATTGAAATGTATTCCAAAATTACTCCTGATTTTCAACTATTCAAAACTTCAAACGCGTTTATTAACTACAAATAGGAAGTTATTTTAATGGGTCCGATTTGTCAAATTGAAGATTTTGACATTTCTCGACGTTTCAAGGTCCCTAGAGTCGAAATAAAAGATTTTTAGAAAGATGTCTGTGCGTGCGTGTATACGTACGTTCAAGAGCCAATAGAGGTATCGACTTCAAACAAATTTTGTTATACAGATAATAATGCAGATAGATGCAGAAAGGCCTCTCAAGAAAATTGCGTGGGTGGTTTTTTTTACCATAGCAGTTTAAAAAAAGGTGGAAATTTTGGTTAACCCTAAATATCTCACGAACCAATAACGCCAGAGACTTGAATTAAATTTTATATTTGTACTGTAACGTGATACCAAACAAGTATATTTTTGGAAAAAATCCAATTAACACTTTTTTTTTATAAATCAAAAAACTGAAAAAAAATATGTGTCACCTCGAAAATTTTACGAAGAAAAAATGATTTTATCTACAAAACAATTTTGTGCAACGAAGAATAACGTTTTAAACATCCGGTAAAATTTTGAGAAAAATCGAATTGAAATTTTTTTTATAAAAAATAGAAACCTAAAACAAAAAAAATAATAAAAGCTTTTAAAAATTGATTTCCGACTCAATTCAATTATTTCATGTAAACCAATTGTAAACCTGAAGCTTGTACTACATAAAAAGATATTGTATCTTACTGTGCAAGATTAAATAATATGTAATAAAATACAAAATACAAATACTTAAATGACTTTTCAAAAATTTGAGACATTGTTTTCAAAATTCAGTAACATTTTGAGAAATATTGAATTGACAGTTTTTTTTACAAAAAATTAAATACCTACAAAAAAATTATCAAAAGTTGTTAAAAATTGATTTTCGAATTACATATCTTTTCAAAACTTTGAAATATTAGCTTCAAACTAATTTTATCTTATAAGAAATATTGTTTTGAATATTCGATACAATTTTGAGAAAAAACTGACAGTTTTTTAACAAAAAAGGTTGGGATGTGACCCACACTGATAACTTCCCATCAGGTCTGTCTCATTGTTTTCCTTAAAAGTTTGTAGGTTTTCGTGTTCTATTAAAAAAGTTTTCAGTTGAATTATTTTTAAAAATTTAAAAACTACCAACAATATTCTGCATATAATGAAATATTTTAATTTCAACATCTATTTTTGTTAACGATATTTTTAGTCGAAAAACAATTTTTACCAATTTTAATAGCATTTCTTAAAAGTTTTTATTTCTTATGTAATCAAATAAAAATTGAATATATGAAATTAATTTTAAGTTAATATCTTCTATCACACGAGAACCGAACATCAATTTTTACCAAATTTGAAAAAAAACTGTCTGTTGGATTTTTATAAAAAAAATTTTCAAAAAAATATTTTCTGTGAAATAAAATATTTTTAATTTTTTTAAAGATATTTGAGTTAAAAGTAAATTTTTACCAAGTTTTAGTATTTTTTTTTTAAGTTTTTATTTTTTGTAAAAAACGGTCAATTCGATATTTTTCATTATTTTACCAAATGTTGGAAACAATATTTTTTAAGACAAAATTAGTTTGTAGCCATAATCTCAAATTTTTGAAAAGCCATATTTATAGGCTTTTTATTTTTTGTAAGCAAACTGTCAATTCGATTTTTCTCAAAAATTGTACCAAATGTAGAAAATAATATTTCTTATAAAATAAAATTAGTGTAACGCCATTATCTCAAATTTGTAAAAGGATATATGTAGTAAATCAATTTTTACCAACTTTAAGTAATGTTTTTTAGAGTTTTTATTTTTTGTAAAAAAACTGTTAATTCGATTTTTCTCAAAAATTGTACGGAATATTGAAAACAATATTTCCATTGTTATTCTTCGCAGCATACAATTATTTTGAAAATTAAATCAGTTTTTGTTCGTAAAATATTCGAGGTGACAATTATTTTTTTTTAAGTTTTTTTGATTTATAAAAAAAAACCGTTAACTAAATTTTTCCTAAAAATATACATTATGGATCAGTTTTGTCATAAAAAAAAATAAAAATTACAAAAAATAGTAAATTTGGTAAAAAATGATGTCGGTTCTCGATATCTCACAAGAAATAGAAGGTATTGACTTCAAATTCATTTTATTCATCCAATTTGTATTTGTTTATTTAAGAAATAAAAAGTTTTAAGAAATGCTAATTAAATTGGTAAAAATTGGTTTTCGACTTAAAATCTCGTTAACAAAAACTGATTTTGAAATCAAATTATTTCATTATATGAAAAATATTGTTGATAACTTTTAAATTTTTAAGAAATAAAACACGAAACCCTACAAACTTTTAAGCAAGACAAATCGACAGACGGGATGGGAAGTTATCAGTGTGGGTCGCATCCCAGCCTCTTTTCTTAATACTGTTTTTTTTTGTAAGTTTTTCGAAATCATAACTCGAATAATTCTTAACCGATTGATGAAATTTGGGACATACATATCTATCTTTGAAAATACATTTTCCATCGAAGAAAAAGCATTTTTTTAATATTACGTACATATAGTTCATTCGTTATAAGCAATATTATGTGACGATTTTGTAGGCAAAATTTTGCGTTTTTCACATTAGAACTGCGCCATTTGGCTAATAATCAATGTATCCAAAAAAATGTAAAATAAAAAAATTCATGACGTCATTATGATTTCTAAATTATAAAAGTTGTTAGTCTGACCGTGGACCCTTTAAAAAAGATATCATCGCAAGAACGCTGCACAGCTTCCATTTTGAAATAAATCAATGATATTAAATAAAAACTCATTTATAATTTCAATATATTGTAGATATATATTGTATTTTTTCTGAAAATATTAAATATACATATATATATTGTCTATGGTCTAGGTGTAACCGCAAATGTGGTCTATATACATTTTATAAAAATTATATATGTATATGTTTCTGCTAATATATCATTTCATTTGAATATTAAAATGAAACCTCTTATTGGATTGGAAAACTCTATAAAATATTATTACCAAACAACATCATAAGAAATGTTGATCATAAATAGTCTAGAACTATAAATTTACAGATATATTTCAGATTTCATTAACAAACATCCCACTGTCTATTGAACAACATTAAAGAGAATAAAAGGAAAGTGAGATGATAACAAAATGTTTAACAGCAAAACACATTGGAATCTTTTAAATAATGTTAATGTGAGAATATGAACGAATTATTTTGTATGCACATAACTTAATTTCTTATATACAGATACACATGCCCCCTTTCACCTTTAAATACATTATTTACATATCCATAATGTATATACAAAACGCCATAGCTTCATGGGCCATTCTAATCGGTGATTCAATGTCTGTCGTATCAAAGGAATATAATTTGCTGACAGAAAAGATACAAATGAATAAAAAGGATAACGGAGAGAGTATTAGTAGTGTGATGGTTTTGGAAATAGTATTTTTGAAAATAAGGACGACGCGACACATGACAACGAACAACACAAATGCAATGTTGTTTTTTGTTTGTCCTTTCAATAGTACCTATGTATTTTGATGGACTTAAAAAGCAATTTATATTTTCACATACGAATCAGAGGGTGGGTGTGAAGTCTTTATGTTTTGTTGTTGTTGTTGGCTATAAGTCAGTCTAGTCTGTCAGTTTTCTAAAATCAAACCAATGATTTTATCATTTTACCTATTTAGAACTTCAAAGAAAATTGCGAGGAGAAGAAATATATACGGATATACATATCAAGGCTTAGGTCTTTGGTGGGAGAATTCAAAAGTCATCAAAACGACAATTATTTTTGTTAAAACGAAATGAGGATAAGAATCTATTTACATGAGCCTTTGTGGGGTAGGAATAAGGAAACACGTGTAAGAATATAACATTTTCAATTTTGATACTTAAGACAATGTTATCTACCTTCGAAAAGAAATAAGATGCTCCCTGAACTTTTACTTTAACAAGGAAAAAAGTTTTATCCAGTTTTTTTTTTTTTTTTTAATTTCATACATACCAACATATTCTTATGTACATACGTACAATTTGGGATACATTGATAAAATATTGTCAACATTAATCCTGTTGTTGACATAAGATATCTTATACTCTTTCCTCGAATTTACGAGTATAGTATTTTAAAATTCTACGAATAATAATAATTTGAAAGCAACAAAGAAGAAAGAAAACTTCTCTTTTTCCTCCTTTTGTTTGACTTGAATGTTTAATAAGAATAAGAAGAAAATAATCATAAAAAAAAAATAACAATAATAATTAACAATGGCAGATAGAAAAGGAGTTCCTTGCTTGTGACACATTTTTTATTTCCTTTTCAAAATTATAAAAATAATAAGCCGCCTTATTATGGCAATTAGAGTTATGAGAAATGTTTGGTTGAGTTGAGTATGAGAATATTTGTGTGAATGTAAAGTACAAGTCTTGAAGCGGTGAATAAACTTTTGACGTACTTAACCTTCTTTAAGCTGATTATCTCGGTATCCATACAAACATTAGCGAAGTAATAGAAATAAAAGGTGGGCGATACTTTTTTTATAAATGTGTGAAATGAAAAACATGGTATTGATTGCTTTTTTATTTTCAAGTAAAATTATAATTATTTTTAAAGATTATGTATTTTCTTAAGTTATAGTACGTTTTTTTTAGATTTATTTATAAACTTATTTTTATTTATAAACTGTTTTGTTAGAAAATTAAAGAATAAAGGGAAGTTGTATTTTGAACTCAAAAAAAGTTAATTGAATTCACTTCTTACATTACACATATACGTGAGTATTTATTTTTCAATCAATATTTTATATACTTAGCTTGAAAAACTTTTAAAGCAAACCTTTATGTAAAATTTGTTCCTGCAAATGAGGACAATAATATAGGCCACTAGATATATCTCATATAGTATTTTATTAAAAATCATTTTTATATACCGGAAATGAATATTAAATTGAATTTCACTGTCACGCATACAACAAATATTTTTAACAGCCTCTAATGAAAAACAAAGGATTTAATTGAGTGATATTGTCACACCTTTCAGAGGGTTAAAAAAGGATAGTCAATAAAAGGAACATTTATTCAGCCATGCAACATTTTAATAAATCAAATGAAATGAAATGTAATATTTTTTTTTTTGAAATTGGTAAGCTGCGAATTTTTTGTATTCATACCTAATAAAAAAAAAGAGGCTGGGATGCGACCCACACTGATAACTTCCCATCCCTTCTGTCGATTTGTCTTGCTTAAAAGTTTGTCTATATGTATCAATTTTTCTCAAAATTTTATCGTTGTTGAAAACAATATATCTTATATGTTGAAAACAATATATCTTATAAGTTAAAATTAGTTAGAAGCCATTATCTCAAAGTTTTGAAAAGATATTTAAGTCGAAAATCAATTTTTACAAACTTTTGTTAATTTTTTTTTCGGTTTTTAATTTTTTTTTAAAAAAACTGTCGATTTTTTCAAAATTTTACTGAATGTTTAAAACAATATTTTTTGAAAGATTAAAGTAGTTTTATGCCAATATCTCAAAGTTTTGAAAAGATATTTCAATCGAAAATCAATTTTTACCACCTTTTATACATTTTTTTTAGGTTTTTATTTTTTGTAAAAAAACTGTCACTTCGATTTTTCTCAAAACTTTTCCTAATGTTGAAAGAAATATTTCTTATAAGTTAAAATTAGTAAGAAGCCATTATCTCAAATTTTTAAAAAGATATTTGAGTCGAAAATCAATTTTTACAAACTTTTGTTAATTTTTTTTTTCGGTTTTTAATTTTTTGTAAAAAAAACTGTCAATTCGATTTTTTTCAAAATTTTACTGAATGTTGAAAACAACATTTCTTATAAGACAAAATAAGTTTGAAGCCATAGTCTCAAGTTTTTGAAAAGTTATTTGAGTCGAAATTCAATTTTTCTCAACTTTGACTAATGTTTTTTTTAGGTTTTTATTTTTTATAAAAAAACTGTCAATTAGATTTTTCTCAACATTTTATCAGATGTTAAAAACATTATTCTTGGTTGCACAAAATTGTTTTGGAGATGAAATCATATTTTGGTCGTAAAATTGTCGAGGTGACAAATTTTTTTTTCAGTTTTTTTGATTTATAAAAAAAACTGTTAATTTGATTTTTTTCAAAACATATACTTGTTTTGTATTACGTTACAATATATAATATAAAATTTAATCCAAGTTTCTAGCGTCATTGGTTCATGAGATATTTTTAGGGTTAACCAAAATGTTCACCTTTTTTTAAACTGCTATGGTAAAAAAAACCACCCACGCAATTTTCTTGAGAGCCCTTTCTGCATCTTTCTGCCTTCTTATCTGTATAACAAAATTTATTTGAAGTCGATATCTCTTCTGGTTCTTGAGCAATGGAAGACGAAAAAAACGTCGCGAACGTACAGACGTACGGACGTACGGACGTACGAACGTACGTACACACGCACGCACAGACATCTTTCTAAAAATCTTTTATTTCGACTCTAGGGACCTTGAAATTTGAAAAATCGGACCCATTACAATAACTTCCTATGGGAAGTTAAAAATTCAAGGAAACAAAACCTACTACTACTACTTTTAAATATGACTACAAAATTAATTTTTTTTTTCTGTCATACAATTAAGTTGTCCTGAATTCCAATATTGCCTCAAATTTTTTCTGTCATAGCTATCAATTTTTTAAAATATGAAAACTTAAAAATTATAAAGACAACCAAAAACGGGGATTTTATGGCTAAGTTAAGGCACAACATATCCCGTAGCAAAAAACCGTATGATGGTTTAACAAATTACAAATCATTGTCTACTAGATACATTTTAAATTATTTTAATATCTTACTTAGTTTTTGGATATCTCATTTATTATTATTAGTCTTTATTTGACTCTAAATGAAATGAGAAAATCTTAAATTTAATACTTTCATAGTTTTGAAAATTACGTTTTGGACTTGATTTTTAGTAACGATTGGAATCTCGAATATTTTCAATATACATACATATATCAAAAACTTGATATAATAGGATTGTTTAGATGAAGTACAAAACTAACTTTTAAACCGTTTTGTGTTGAAAACTTATTATTATCCGAGTTTGACGTCAAGCCAGAAACACCAGAGCTTTTGTACTCGAAATCTTAAAAAGTTATTATAAGATAATTAAAGGTTATTTTTGGTCTCCTCAATTCATGAAACTCCAGATGGGTTACTTATACTCCTACCCTTTTAATTAATTCGAAAAGCTGAAATCTTTGGAGATTTTTTAAACCAAACAAATTTTTTTAAAACTAGCTAATTGGTAGCTTTTGGGCTCCTTAGTTCCAGGGACTCTTAACTGGTTTCCAAGCCACTACTAATAAGTTTCCGTCGAAAAGTAACAAACTTTGGAGAATTTTTAAATCAAATACAAAAATTAAAATCTTATGATGGAATTAAGTGCTTTAAAAAATAAAGTGTTCAAAAATCCCTTCCACCTCAAAATTATAGGATTTCAAACTTGAAACACGAGAAAGCAAATAACAAAAACTTATGACTCATTAAAGAGTGGGTTGGGTTTTGAGATTTGTAGAAAAAACGACGGGTCCAAAATTTCACCTTAAAAATTGATTCCAAACATCAAAAACTTAGAGACTTTATTAACTTAATGACTAAAAAATAATCCAAGGACATATCTCATCATGATTATTCTCCCAGTTTAGAATACTGAAATAGGTTTTCAAAAAAATAATAAAATAAGAACGGCAAATTTCATTAAAATTACTAGCAGTCAATTTTGATTGTTTTTTGGGATTATTTTATTGCGGGTGTTATTTCACGGGCCTACCATATCAGGTTTTATTTAAATCTCTATGTTTATAAATTTAACAAACGCATAATCTCCAACTTAGTAAACATCATGTTCTTATCTCAACTGAATAAAAAAAAACACACAATTCTCAGTTGGTATCCCTAAAATTACACTTTTCAATTTCACAAAACGAAACACATTTGATAAGCAAAACCATCAAATCAATACCAAAATACCAGAATTACCTTCATCCATTACCAATGACGCGACGTTAACTTAGAGAATTCTCATAATTTCTCACAAAACACACAATGTTCGTATGCAGCGTAGGAAAATATCTGACAGGGTGTTCCTTTTAATATTATTTCCATTACCTAGAATTAAGATTTTTAACAATACCTAAATGATTGTAATCATACCATATCCGTATGTCTTTTAAATCACACAAAAAGCATGACTAGTATTTCATTTGCAATTAATTTGCATTGGGCGCCATTTAGAATTTCAAATTGTTTTTGTTATATATGTAATTCACTTAAAAGTTTTTGGAAACAGAAGCATTAATATGTTGAACCAAACTCTTAAAAGTTGATTTGATTTTTATACTTCTCTCCCTTGAATGGTATGCTTTACGACGACGTTATCAGGATTGCTTTACTGCTCCATTCTCTTATTAAAATTGTATCTTCAGTATTTCCATTTATTTTTCCTAATACCTGAGTAAAAACACAATTTTTCCATTGTACTGGTTGGAGTTTATTTAAATCGGAAACACTCTTTAAAAACCGCGAGAGAGTGATATCAGCATTCAGCATTTAGTAACAGAAGCAATAAACTCAGACAAACAATGGTTTTAGATGAGCCAAATCGGACATCAGTCGCCAAGTACCTGGTGATATGTCTACCTATACCGTATGGCATGCGTTTGTTCGCTAGAATTTTGGCCATTAGTAATTTGCAACACCAACATCACATTGAGAATCAAGTGTGTAAAATGTTTTGCCTTTAAACTAGTCCACACCCGGAATGCCTGATGCCTGTTGTGCTGCTTCTCATTTGTCCAATTCACGGATACCTAGCTGGTATACACAGGAACAACTGATGCAACTTGGTTCTTCATGCATCAATGGTTAATTCATTCTATTTTGTGGCACAACAGCAGCAGCAGCAGCAGTTTTCATTTGCATAAAGTGCAACAGTGACCTCTATCACCTCTCTTGTTCATTGTCCGAATTAGGTTGTAAGAGTATCTATGTAAAATATACACGTATCTATTCTATAGAAAGACCTATGAGTGAAACTACTATCATGGTGATGGGTTACTCGGAATAGTTTTTCACGTTGACTGCAACGCAATGATGTAGCCTAAGGTAGTATCTTGGATCTCTAAAAGCATTGTAAACACGATTAATGCATTTTGGCTTTTTGTACAAAGAATCGCTTGGATATACTCGCATACTCGTACTAGGAATAGCGAAATTCATCTGACATCAGAGTCTATGTGTAAGTACTGTGAAGGGAGTTCCGGGACGCACGCGGGAATAGGTGAAGGTGTATGCATTAACTATGGAGCAAAGATAAAACCGCGCCGAAGGCAAAAATTGTAACAATTGTGGCAGTGGCAACGTTTTATATATGGTTGGTGATATGCTCAAAAGATGTGCAAGAGCAGTTTTTAGTAAAGGTACTAGGTTCCCGAATCTTCCAACCCCTCTCCCCCATTTCAATGACAAACAAACAAACAAACAGAAGAAAAAAAGTGTCGAATAAAGAGTCATGTCATGTTTTTTTCCAGATTCGTGCATTATGTACCTTTTATAGAACAGTTTTGTTTCCTTCTGGAAAGCTATGGGAATATCTATACTCACCTTTTCTTTCAGCTTGAGGCTTCAAACAAGAATTCTTACTTTCTTGGGCAGATGTTTGAGAACCAGATTTTTGCATTTATAAAATTCGAATATATGTTTTTTCTCGTTGGTTTAAGGTAAGGTAAGAATTTGGTCTTTATATTATGTAGAGCATGAAGAACTTTGTAAGTAACCACCTCGTGTCTTATGTGAACCTTTAATGTCTACGATTTTTGGGTACATATTTGATAGCACACAATTCATTTTAAATCATTTTTATAAATTCTTCCTAAATATTAAAACAAATTCTTAAGCTGAAAATCAAAGCCCCACATGAATAGAAAATTATAAAAGACAGTTTTATTATGGTGATTCATTAATTTTTTCCCATTCTTTATGACTGTCTACAAATAATTTCCTTTCGTGTTAAAATGACACATTAAGTATTTCAGCTTTTTCTGTTTCGCTTAATTTAGGCAAGGGATTGTCTAAATATATTTATGTATGTATGTATGTATATGTGAAATGTGGACAAACGGAAGTGATATAAGATATGGAAACGCGCTAATGGCATTGTCAACTTCACAATTAATAAGTTTTGGTCTTTATTTTATTTTTTTTTTTGGGGTAGTTGACCCTTTGTTGGCTTTTGTATCTTAAATATGTGCAAAATTATGACTAATGAAAATGTGACGCATTGCAGTTGTAGACATAAGACCCCACTCAACATTTGTATATTCATTAATTTACGTAAAGTTGTTTTTTATTAGACAGAAATTATTTCTATGGTATTCTATACAACGATATTTGAACCCTTTAAAATGTAAATTTTGCATGACTTTCACTTCTTAGCAGGGTTTACAAGGTTTATAAATGGGTATAAGCAATTATGGATTACATGTAAGAAAAACTGATAAACATCGCCAACTTTGTGACTCAATGCTTGAAAAAAACATTAAGATGATGAGAGCATAGTTTTAGTACCCTTTGCAAAAAGTTTTTTGGAAAACAGCTGTAAGAATATTCCTATTCTATTTGAGCGAATAATAATAAAACTGTAACTTTTTTTTTAATTTAATTGTTGTCCTTGTTTTAGTTTTGATGACTTGACCAAAGACGATTTGAGGGTTCAGTGTTAAAATGAGCATTGTCTGTAAATTTATATGGAGAGACCTAAAAATATCGTCTTTGAAACACATATAATACTACTTTAAACGGCGCGGCCGGCCGGCGCGGTGTCAAAAAAATTAACGCAGATTTAAAAATAATAACATACAAATGTGCAGAAAAAAAGGAACTCTTCCATTTCTTTTCAATAACTTATTTAAAATTAATTATTAAATTTATTACACGACCTTACTTTTGTATCTAAAGAGTCTGTTTAAAAATAGTAGTAGAATTTTTTTTTAAATCCTAAAACTACTAAAAATATATCTGCTCAAAAAATTGAGTTTTTGTTTAAAAAAAAAAGTTTGACCAATAACTCTAGCGGCTTAAAAAAATTTCATTTTATTCATTGTTACGTGATCCTAGATTAGTTTGAATTCGAAAAATAATCAATTGACGGTTTTTTTATCAAAAAATCTGTACAAAATATTTTTCACCTTAAAAAAATGTAATTATTCAAAATGTAATTATTCAAAGAACAACGTTTTTGATTTCTGGTAAAATTTTCAGAAAAATCGATGCGAATTTTTTTTTACAAAAAATTATAAAAAAAAATTGTAGCACATGCAAAATATTTTTTTTTTTAACTTTTAGTTAAGTAATTTGAAAAATCCAACTAACAACTTTTTTTTACGAAAAACGGAACCTACAAAAATAACTGTCCCAAAATGGTTTTTGACTCAAGTATCTTAAGAAAAAAAAGATAATGATTTCAATTTCTGTTATCTTAAACAAAATGTTGTGAGTGATTTGTATGCAAGACTTTTAGAAATATCAACACATAAACATGAATGGGAAGTTAAAAGTGCGGACTTCAATCCATCTTCTATTATGCAAATATTAAAAAAAAATAAGATCATATCGATTTTAAGATTTGCATGCTTATCATTAAAAATTGCTGGAATTGAATGCCATTAACAATGCAAACATTTTAAAATTCTTCCCAAAAAATCATAATACCCAAAAATTTCATAAGTTCGCTATTAAGGAAAACAGGAATAAATATTGAAATATGTACATAGAGCTATTAACAAAAAAAAAAGGCTGGAATGCGACCCATACTGATAACTTCCCATCAGGTCTGTCTCATTGTCCTCCTTAAAAGTTTGTAGGTTTTCGTGTTTTATTAAAAAAGTTTTCAGTTGAAATATTTTTAAAAATTTAAAAATTAGCTACAATATTTTGCATATAATGAAATACCAAGTTTTATTTCAAAATCAATTTTTGTTAACGATATTTTTAGTCGAAAAACAATTTTTACCAATTTTAATAGCATTTATTAAAAGCTTTTATTTCTTATATAAACAAATAAAAATTGGATGAATGAAATTAATTTGAAGTCAATATCTTCTATCACTCACAAGATATCGAGAACCGAATATCAATTTTTACTAAATTTGAAAAAAAAACTGTCTGTCGGATTTTTATAAAAAATTAACTGAATGTCAAAAACAATATTTTCTGTGAGAAAAAATAAGTTGGAAGCCAATATTTTTAATTTCTGTAAAGATATTTGAGTTGAAAGTAAATTTTTACCAAGTTTTAGTATTTTTAACTTCCCATAGGAAGTTATTGTAATGGGTCCGATTTGTCAAATTGAAAATTTTGACATTTCTCGACGTTTCAAGGTCCCTAGAGTCGAAATAAAAGATTTTTAGAAAGATGTCTGTGCGTGCGTGTGTACGTACGTCCGTACGTCCGTACGTTCGCGACGTTTTTTTCGTCGTTCATAGCTCAAGAACCAGAAGAGATATCGACTTCAAATAAATTTTGTTACACAGATAATAAGGCAGAAAGATGCAGAAAGGGCTCTCAAGAAAATTGCGTGGGTGGTTTTTTTATTATAGCAGTTTAAAAAAAAAGGTGAAAATTTTGGTTAACCCTAAATATCTCATGAACCAATGACGCTAGAGACTTGAATTAAATTTTATATTATATATTGTAACGTGATACAAAACAATTATATTTTTGGAAAAAAATTCAATTAACGGTTTTTTTTATAAATCAAAAAAACTGAAAAAAAAAATTTGTCACTTCGAAAATTTTACGGCTAAAATATGATTTCATTTCCAAAAGAATTTTGTGCAATGAAGAATAATGTTTTTGACATCTGATAAAATTTTGAGAAAAATCGAATTGACAGTTTTTTTACAAAAAATAATAACCTAAAAAAAAATAAAAAAAAAGTTGGTAAAAATTGAGTTTTGACTCAAATATCTTTTCAAGACTTTAAGATATTGGCTTTAAACTACTTTTATCTTTCAAAAAATGTTGTTTTCAACATTCAGTAAAATTTTGAGAAAAATCGAATTGACAGTTTTTTTACAAAAAATAATAACCTAAAAAAAAATAAAAAAAAAGTTGGTAAAAATTGACTTTTGACTCAAATATCTTTTCAAGACTTTGAGATATTGGCTTTAAACTACTTTTATCTTTCAAAAAATATTGTTTTCAACATTCAGTCAAATTTTGAAAAAAATACAATTGACAGTTTTTTTTACAAAAAACTCAAAACCGAAAAAAAATTTAACAACAGTTGGTAAAAATTGATTTTCGACTTAAATATCTTTTCAAAAATTTGAGAGTATGGCTTCTAACTAATTTTAACTTATAAGAAATATTGTTTTCAACATTAGGAAAAATTTTGAGAAAAATCGAATTGACAGTTTTTTTACAAAAAATAAAAACCTAAACAAAAAAATTAATAAAAGTTGGTAAAAATTGATTTTCGGCTCAAATAGCTTTTCAAAAATTAAAAATATTGGCTTCAAACTTATTTTATTTCACAGAAAATATTTTCTTTTATATTCATTAATTTTTTTATAAAAATCCAACAGTCCGTTTTTTCATAAAAAAAATAAAATCTACAAAAAATAGGACGCAAATTTGGTAAGAATTGATACATTTAGACAAACTTTTAAGCAAGACAAATCGATAGACGGGATGGGAAGTTATCAGTGTGGGTCGCATCCCAGCCTCTTTTTTGTTAGGTTTTTATTTTTTGTAAAAAACCGTCAATTCGATATTTTTCATAATTTTTCCAAATGTTGGAAACAATATTTTCTTAAGACAGGTTTAGGTTTTTTTTATTTTTCTCAAAAGTTGTACCAAATGTAGAAAACAAATGTAGAAAATAATATTTCTTATAAAATAAAATTAGTTTCACGCCATTATTTCAAATTTATGAAAAGATATTAAAGTAGTAAATCAATTTTTACCAACTTTAAGTAATTTTTTTTAGGCTTGTATTTTTTGTAAAAACTGTCGATTCGATTTTTCTCAAAATTTTACAGAATATTGAAAACAATATTTCTTACAAGATACAATTGGTTAAAAGCCATAATCTCAAAGTTTTGAAATCATATTTGAGTCGAAAATCAATTTTTACCAACTCTTAGTAATGTTTTGTCTTCGTTTTTATTTTTTGTAAAAAAAACTGTCAATTGGATTTTTCTCAATTTTTTTTTTTACAATAAAAAATTAATTTGAAGCTAATATCTCAAATTTTAAAAAAGATATTTGAATCGAAAATCAATTTTTACGAACTTTCAGTAAATTTTTGTTTTGATTTTTATTTTTTGTAAAAAAACTGTTAATTGGATTTTTCTCAGAAATTGTACGGAATATTGAAAACAATATTTCCATTGTTATTCTTCGCAGCATAAAATTATTTTGGAGATTAAAACATTTTTTGTTCGTAAAATATTCGAGGTGACAATTAGTTTTTTTTTTTCAGTTTTTTTGATTTATAAAATAAAAACCGTTAACTGGATTTTTTCCAAAAATATACTTGTTTGGTATCACCGTTACATTATATAATTTAAAAGATAATTCAAGACTCTAGCGTTATTCGTTCGTGATATATTTTTGTTTAACCAAAATGTTCACCTTATTTAAAATTGCTGTATTAAAAAAAACCACCTACTCAATTTTTTTAGAGTCCTTTCTGCATCTTTCCCCATTATTATCTGTATAACAAAATTTATTTTAATTCGATATCACTACTGGTTCTTGAGCTATGGATGACGAAAAAACTTCCAGACACGCACGCACAGACATCTCTTCGAAAATCTTTTATTTCGACTCTAGGGACCTTGAAACGTCGAGAAATTTCAAAATTTCGACAAATCGGACCGATTACAATAACTTCTTATGGGAAGTTAATAGAACATTTTTAAGAAATATTTTTAAAATATTTCACTTTTATTCAATTGTTGATTTTTTTGTTATTGATGGTGTACAGTGGCGTATGTGCTACATTTTGAAATATTTTACGATTTCACTTTTATTCTAAAAAACACGAATATGTTTAAACAAAATATTTTTTAAATTTGAAAACATGCCATATATGTGCCACACTTAACATTGGAGGACCAGGACCATATCCTTTTCATGAAATTTTCTCTGACCCATTTGCACATTTGGGGCTGCATGTAGCCCATACATTCACAAATTTCTTAAAATTCTTATATTATAACAACACATACACAGTTTCTAAGTTTATCTTCAAACATTAGAATCAAATTCATACGACTCAGCTGTATAGTTTATCTTATACATAATTTAAGGTAGCACTCACATTTATCTCAAACTTATCCCGAAAATTTATGCGAATTACATTTAAATAATGAACTTCATCTTAGTTCAAGTTATCTCTCTCTTTCTGTTTTTATCTGTATATGTGACTGTGTATAATTGTGTGTGTGTGTGTGTGAATTTTTGTATATATCATTTCGTTCTACCTATATGGCTAGCAATAATAGTGAGATGCTTCATATAAGTATTAAGATTTTCCCCATTTTCTTCACAGTTGTTGAAGATTTGATTTACATTTTATAAGAAAGAAGGAACGAAAAAATAAAGAAGGAAAAAAAGTTCATCTTCCTTCTGGTTTGACTTGGTTTTCTTTTTTCTTATTTTTTTTTGTTTTTGTTTTTGGAAATATAACTTTCATCTTCGAAAAAGAATGAAAAAAAGAATTCTTGCTTTAGTCCTTGAGCAATTTCATTTGCGAGGATATATTATGCTCTTGGCAAGGCAGTGCGTTCTCGTAAAAAGTAAGAGTAGTGTTGTTTGTAACAAATTCAAATTGGAATAGTGGGAAAAGTCTTATAAGGGAAAAGAGGGTGGCATAGTATAACAAGCAGAGAGGGGTGTACATAATCAAATAAAATTGAAACTCTAGCATTATCAAGCTTTTGAAAGTTAAAAAAAATAAAAATTCAGAACGAAAACAAAGAGAAAAAGTTTTCAAAAAAAAAAAAAAAGAGAAAAATTAGTCAGCAAAATTTTGCAGATTGTGTTCTTTCTGTATGCGTATCGCTTACCTTATAGCCGTACAAATTTTTGTCAGTGATAAGTTTGTCGAAAGGGTAGCAACATTTGTTTTTTTTTTTTTTCTTCATTTTTTACATGCTCCTCCAACTGAGCGTGAAAGACAGTCGAAATAAAAACCCTACCCGCATCAATTTCTTTTCTAAAGTAAACATCGTTTGTGACGGAAGAAATCTCTGAAATCGCTCCTTCTTCAGTTTTGAAATCGACAGGCAAGGTAGGGGCAGTGAAAAAAAAAACGAAAAAAAGAAAAAGAAAACTCGACAGTATCTTTTGTACAAACAAAAGGAAAAAAAAAACCATTGAACCTATACTACCTATCATATACCTTTTCAGATCCAGACTAAGATCTACCTTCCTACCACTGAACCTCTTCGAACTTTTCTTCGGAACTCTGCAACTAAGTTTGATTTTTTTTTTATACTTCACAGGACGATGAATTATTATTATTATAATTTTGATGAATTTACACGCAGCAATGTGGCTTGAGTGAATTTTGTTGTTTATCAAAACTTTTCTCTTTAGGGATTCATCAAGGATGAGCTGTTTTTTAAAATATACAATGTACATAATAGCCGAAAAAAAGGAAGAAGGTCGTCAATTTGTTTTTGTGTATACTTTGAGTTAATCCAAATTCAATAAATAGGTATAAAAGAAATACTTTATTTATGTGGATATAAACAATCACAATGTATTATGTACATTTGAAATTACATAGGGGATAAGGTAAGGTAAATAATGATAACATTTATAAAAATATTGTAGGATCAGGATTAAAGGATTTAAAGTAAAATATCTAGAATGTTAAATGGTGGGGAGAATTTGTCTAAATTCTAACTATTTTAGAAATATTGTTTTACAATAAAAACATACATATGTATATAATGTTGTAAATTTGTTTTCTTTATTAATTTTTGCCAACGTAAAAAGTAACAAGTTCAAATCATGCTTTTAATTTTAGTAAACTTTTTCGTATCAAATTTGTTGGAATATTTAAAAAAAAGAGGCTGGGATGCGACCCACACTCAAAACTTCCCATCCCATCTGTCGATTTGTCTTGCTTAAAAGTTTGTCTATATGTATCAATTTTTACCAAATTTCCGTACTATTTTTTGTAAATTTTATTTTTTTATGAAAAAACGGACTGTTTGATTTTTATAAAAAAATTACTGAATATCGAAAACAATATTTTCTGTGAAAGCTATTTGAGTCGAGAGTAATTTTTTACATAGTTTTAGTATTGTTTTTTTTTTAGGTTTTTATTTTTTGTAAAAAAACTGTTAATTCGATTTTTCTCAAAATTTTATCGAATGTTGAAAACAATATTTCTTAAAAGATAAAATTAGTTTGAAGCCAATGTCGCAAATTTTTGAAAAGATATTTACGTCGAAAAACAATTTTTAACAACTTTTGTTAATTTTTTTTTCGGTTTTTAGTTTTTTTGTAAAAAAAACTGTCTATTCGATTTTTATTTTAAATATTACTGAATGTTGACAACATTACTTTTCGAAAGATAAAAGTAGTTTAAAGCCAATCTCTCAAAGTTTTGAAAAGATATTTGAGTCGAAAATCAATTTTTACCAACTTTTATACATTTTTTTTTTAGGTTTTTATTAAAAAAAAAACTGTCAATTCGATTTGTCTCAAAATGTTTCCTAATGTTAAAAACAATATTTATTGTAAGTTTAAAGTAGTAAGAAGTTATTATCTCAAATTTTTAAAAAGATATTTGAGTCGAAAATGAGTTTTTACCAATTTTTGTTAAATTTTTTTTTCGGTTTTTATTTGTTTGTAAAAAAACTGTCAATTCGATTTTTTTCAAAATTTTACTGAATGTTGACAACAATATGTTTTGAAAGATTAAAGTAGTTTAAAGCCAATATCTCAAAGTTTTGAAAAGATATTTGAGTCGAAAATCAATTTTTACCAACTTTTAAACATTTTTTTTTGGTTTTTATTTTTTGTAAAAAAACTGTCAATTCGATTTTTCTCGACATTTTTCAGAATGTTGAAAACAATATTTCCTATAAGATAAAATAAGTCCGAAGCCTTAATCTCAAGTTTTTGAAAAGATATTTGAGTCGAAATTCAATTTTTACCAACTTTGAGTAAAGTTTTTTTAGGTTTTTATTTTTTCTAAAAAAACTGTCAATTAGATTTTTCCCAAAATTGTATCAGATGTCAAAAACATTATTCTTCCTTGCACAAAATTATTTTGGAGATAAAATCATTATTAAGTCGTAAAATTTTCGAGGTGACACATTTTTTTTTCAGTTTTTTTGATTTATAAAAAAAACCGTTAAATAGACATTTTTCTAAAAATCTTTTATTTCGACTCTAGGGACCTTGAAACGTCGATTAATGTAATAATTTGACAAATCGGACCCATTAAAATAACTTGCTGTGGGAAGTTAAAAAGAAATACGCCATCACTGGTTTTATTATATATTTTTGAGTACAAAAAAAAATTGTTTATAAATTCGGTAATACATTTTTATTTGGAACAAATTTGTTTATACAGAGTTTAATCCATTTAAATTTCTAAACGTCAAATTTTCTAGCTTAACTTGACTGATTTCATATTTCATGTTGGCTTTTTTGGTGGCTGAGACTTTTCCTATAGACAAGCGACTTTAGAAAACCCCACTAGATAAAATCAAAAGGTGAGAAGTTGGATGATTTCGGTGGTCAGGAGGTTATATTCCTTGTGAGACAACAATGCCCTTAATTGAAATTAGGAGAATTTGTACTGTGGCATCAATCGTATCGCTGTAACCATTTGAAAACCAATCCTGTTTATGATCATATCAACTCATTCAGGCCAAACAAATTATTATTCATCGACCTATTGAGCTCTATGCTGTCGGTGATGACCTGAACGTAGATTTCAAATAAATATATACAGATGCATTGGAAACACTCCTTGGATTTTATGTGGATTGGAATTTTTTCATATTCTACAAATTGTATTTTTTTAAGGGAATCATTCATCCTGAAGTAGGTATCATGGCCAAAGAAAATTATTGATCTGATGTGATCAATGGCGAATTGATTTCTTAAATAATTTCCTCACACTCTGGGCTACAGCAGCCGTTACCATATTTGTGTTGGTGCTTATACAGTACAACAACAAACACACTTCTTGGGCTAATACACAGTACCCGGTTTGGAAATAAGTTTATAATATTTTCCAACATTTATCATTCCTATTTCTTTCCACGGAAATATGATACCGATTTTCTCTCAATATCTCAAACTAAAAACATCTATCAGTATCAAAATAACCTAAACAAAATGAATCCATTAGATAACTCACCGTATGTATGCGTTCTTCATTAAAAAAAATGTGCCCAACCCCAGATTTTGGAGTTAGCTTCGTCTACCCACTTGTTTAACAAACATGTCCGATTTAATTAATTTAACAAATTCCATATCAATATTTACCCTCTTAGCTATTTTATTAATTTTGAAACTGTGCGTTACATCAGGAAATCGTCTTTTATTGTCTTTCAATTAAATTTATTTGAAAACATTTCACATATGTATCTATATATGGAATGATATAGTATTATAAATCTCCAAGTGTCAATTATTTTAACACCTCAAACTAAAACTAAACCCATTCATACAAATCTTAATCTATAACCTACCCTACCCATACACTATCCCCCGACCCAACCATTTACTTCAATCTTGAATGAAATATTTTGTGCAAACACTTGCAAACAAGCAAACACTAAATTATTTACCCCGGCACTATTTTGATAAAGGTACATATGTATATACACTTATACAACTGGCTGAACTTGGACAGGACTAAAGTGAACTGTATATGTATTATATTGAAGTGGGATGGCTGACTTAATTAATTCTACGATTATTCTGATAAATTTCCCAGACAAATTGTCAAATCGAATAATCGTTCCATTAAGTTTCGCTTCAATTGAGAAAGTGGTCATTCTAAGATAAGCAAATAAGACATTTATCACAAAATACCAACATACTAACATGTACACAACATGTGTACCATCGTATGGTATATGCGTATGTAATAAAAGAAAGATAATATAAGCACCTGTATTGTACATTTTATTTATATCTATATGCCACCATAATATATGTAGATACAGGTATTTTATTCTTCAGCTTTTATGGGTTTCATAATACCATGCGGATACAACATCAACAAAATTCAACCAACTGAAGCTGCAAGCAAAAAAAAAACATTTTGCTATTAGTTGTCTTGTATCTTGATATACTGCCGACGTAAGTTATTCCAATTTTCTCTTTGACAGGAGAGATGGGCAAAGAGAAAACCTGACCCAGCATCCTTTTTGGCATCACATCCATTCCCAATACGAACACACAGAAAACACTTTTACGCATTTACCATGCCTTACGACAAAGTCGATAAATTCAATTCTTCGAAAACAATTGACAAGTGAATATTTTGCTTTTCTCCATTCACGCAAACCCCATATCTATCCCAACTCCCAAAAATGCTCATCATCATCATCATCGTCGTCTTCATCATCAACCTCATACCTAAAACATTTACCAACCTTCCAACCACCATCCCCAACCAAACCAAACCACACCGCAACGTATCACAAAACCTATTCCAAGCATCAGCGAGATAATTTATTATTATTGCTTAGGTAAGCCAGTTCCTTGGGTATAGTCATAGTGCCACAAAAATGTGGCAATAAATTTACCAAAGGAAAGTGAAATGATAGCAAATTCAATGAAACAACAAAACTAGAACTAGGCCCAGAAATGAAGAAGTGAAGCAACAATATACAAATACAAGTAAAACAAAAAGGAAGAAAAATTGCGTTCCAAACAAATGAAATAATTATTGGCAAAGACGACGACTACGAGGACGACCGGCTCTTGACGTCCTTGGCACATAGTTTTGAAAGGACGAGGTGAGTGACAATACTCTCGGGCAGGGGCACAACAAGCACGTAGATCTTAATAAATTAGTTGGAATTGCTAATCGAAAGAAAAAAAAAAATTAACTATTGTTTGGGAAAAATCATGAAAAACTTATTTTTGTTCTCTTCTGCCACTCTGCTAATAAAAGTTTAACAACACCAAAACGAATATTTTCGATAGAATGAGCTTGAGAGCTTAATTTTATGTGCTGAATCGAGCCGAATCGAATCGAAGTTTTGGAAATCTTGAGAAAGTTTCAGATCCTATACTTATTTATGTATGTTCAATGTATACATTTGTATATACAATAAGAAGAAAATAGTGTGATCTGATATTTCTGAAACAGTTCATCGATTACGAAATTATAATGAAGGTGTATTTAAAGATTTGTGCTTAGCCAATCAATTTTGTTTCGGGGATTGACAAGTTCATGTTTTTGCTTACGAATAATCAGTATGGGGCTTTGAGCTGTGCTGTTGCCAGAACTTAAATTGTTGCTATGAAAATTTGACATAGAGTTCGCTCACACGCCAAGAGAGGGAATGAAAACTCGAAAATAAGGATTAAAATAAGGAAAATTGTAGTTGGATAATTTTTAAGGTAAAAACGAGGCTACGATGCGAACCACATTAACATTATAATAAATAAATAATTTGGGTGGTGGCGCAACAGTCCGTTGATAATTAGGGCCTAGTGACTTATAACTCTCAACCATTCCTGTGTGCGAGTACTGTTGTCAGGGATGGAGGGGACCTACAGTTTATGAACCAAATTCGAAAGGCTAATTTGAGAAAGCACTTTTCATGACAAGAATTAGAATTTGTCAATTCCTTGCAAGAGGCAGTACCCGTGAAAAAAAAAACTTTAGATAGAATAGGCAGGGATCAAACCCAAGACCTCTGGCATGACAGTCCAACGCACTAACTATAATGCCACGCGTACCACGGAAACTTAACATTGGTGGGCTTAAAAATTGACAAAAGATATTTTTTTTTGTATTAAGTCAAATTTTCATAAGGCATTTCAAAAGTAAACAATCAACTAAATTCAAGCTGTTTTCCTTGGAGATAATTAAGATCAATTTAATATTATTTTTGGTAGGACATTCATTTTTGTAAGGTCTTAATTGAATTCTTCTAATAAAAAAAATCCAAAATTATTTTATGGAACGAGAAATAACATTTGGTAAAATTTTGAAAAAAATCGAATTGACAGTTTTCTTACAAAAAATAAAAACCTAAACAAAACATTACTACAAGTTTTTAAAAATTTAATTTCGACTGAAATATCTTTTAAAAAATTTGAGATTATGGCTTTAAACTAATTTTATCAAACAGAAAATATTGTTTCGACATTCAGTACATTTTTTATAAAGATCCAACAAACAGTTTTTTTCATAAGAAAATAAAATCTACAAAAAATAGTTCGCAAATTTGGTAAAAATTGATGTACGGTTTTCGTGAACAATAGAAGATATTGACTTCAAATTAATTTCATTTATCCAATTTGTATTTGTTTATATAAGAAATAAAAACTTTTATGAAATGCTACTAAAATTATTAAAAATTGGTTTTCGACTAAAAATCTCGTTAACAAAAATTGATTTTAAAATCAAAGTATTTCATTATATGCAATATACAAACCACGAAAACCTACAAACTTTTTCAGCAAGACAAATCGACAGACAGATTGGAAAGTGGAAATGGGTCTAATCCCAGCCTGTTTTTTTTTTTGTAAAACTTGTAAGACTCAAATAACAATTTTTAGTAATGTTTTTCTTAGTAAAAAAATTCTGAATTTTTCTGAAGAACTCCAAAACGGTTAATTTCTTACAAATTTGTTAAAAAAATTATTATTATTTTGTTTTATGTGTAGAATAAAAAGTAAATCGCAATAATTAAAATTCAATTAAAAAATTATTTTAATGACTAAATTTATTTAAAACAAGAAAATATATTTGAAGTCTATATTTTTTTTGTTCTTGACGGGATATGAATTCAGTATTAAGAAAGGTATCTACCAAAGGTACATAGAAAACAACCTTAAAGCAATGATTTCGATTCTATGGTTTCTGAGATGTAGATAGTTGTTTAAATTAGTGTAATTAGATTTATTTAAAAATTCACTTCGGAGCTTTTTTTCTTCTAAATAAGTTAAGCTTAAAATAAATACATTTTGAAACTCTTAAGGCTCTTTTGTAGCACAAAAACTTTTAAATATTGATTTGCAGAACATTTTTTGAAATATCTTAAACATTTTAATCCGACGACTGAAAATAAAGGCTTACTAAATCTCCTAAAAAATGTGAACAAATTTTGCTTAAAAAGTCGTTCTTTAAATTTTAAGCTTAAATTTAAAACTTAAGTAAAAGTCTTATAAAAATCTATTTTTTCGTTACTTGAAGACTAAAAACTAAATCCAAAAGTTTTCGCAAAAAAATAAATTTATTTTTTTGGAAGAAATTCTGAAGTATAGTTTTTGAAAAACAACCCGTTGATTTTATAAATTCAAAAAGAGGCTGGGATGCGACCCATACTGATAACTTCCCATCCTGTCTGTCGATTTGTCTTGGTTAAAAGTTTGTCTATATGTATCAATTTTTACCAAATTTGAGTACTATTTTTTGCAGATTTTATTTTTTATGAAAAAACGGACTGTTGGATTTAAATACAAAAATTACTGAATATTGAAAACAATATTTTCTGGAAATAAAATAAGTTTGAAGCCAATAATTGTAATTTTTGAAAAGCTATTTGATTCGAAAGTAAATTTTTACCAAGTTTTAGTATTGTTTTTTTTAGGTTTTTTTTGGAAAAAAAACTGTCAATATTTCTAATAAGTTAAAATTAGTTAGAACCCATTATCTCAAATTTTTGAAAAGATATTTGAGTCGAAAACCAATTTTTACCAACTTTTATTAATTTTTTTTGTTTTTTTATTTTTTGTAAGAAAACTGTCAATTCGATTTTTCTCAAGATTTTTCCTAATGTTAAAAACAATATTTCTTATAAGTTAAAATTATCTCAGATTTTTGAAAAGATATTTGAGTCGAAAATCAATTTTTACCAACTTTTGTTAAATTTTTTGTAGGTTTTTAATTTTTTGTACAGTACAAAACTGTCAATTCGATTTTTTTCAAAATTTTACTGAATGTTGAAAAAAATATTTTTTTGAAAGATCAAAGTAATTTAAAGCCAATTTCTCGAAGTTTTGAAAAGATATTTGAGTCGAAAATCAATTTTTACCACCTTTTATAATTTTTGTTTAGGTTTTTATTTTTTGTAAAAAAACTGTCAATTCGATTTTTCTCAAGATTTTTCCTAATGTTGAAAACAATATTTCTTATAAGTTAAAATTAGTAAGAAGCCATTATCTCAAATTGTTGAACAGATATTTGAGTCGAAAATTTATATTTACCAACTTTTGTTAAATTTTTGTATCGGTTTTTAATTTTTTGTAAAAAAAAACTGTCGATTCGATTTTCTTCAAAATTTTACTGAATGTTGACAACAATATTTTTTGAAAGATAAAAGTAGTTTTATGCCAATATCTAAAATTTTTGAAAAGATATTTGAGTCGAAAATCAATTTTTACCAACTTTTTATTATTTTTTTTTCTATGTTTTTATTTTTTGTTCAGAAACTGTCAATTTCATTTTTCTCAACATTTTTCAGAATGTTGAAAACAATAGTTCTTATAAGATAAAATAAAATTAAAGCCTTAATCTCAAGTTTTTGAAAAAAAATTTGAGTCGAAATTCAATTTTTACCGTTAATTGTAATTTTTTCCAAAAATGTAATTTTTTTGTATCACGTTACAATATATAATACAAAATTTAATTCAAGTCTGTATCGTCATTGGTTCATGAGATAATTAAGTTTAACCAAAATTTTCACCTTTTTTTAAACTGCTATGGTAAAAAAACCACCCACGCAATTTTCTTGAGAGCCCTTTCTGCATCTTTCTGTCTTATTATCTGTATAACAAAATTTATTTGAAGTCGATATCTCTTCTGGTTCTTGAACTATGGACGACGAAAAAAACGTCACGAACGTACGGAGACGTACGGACATACACACGCACGCACAGACATCTTTCTAAAAATCTTTTATTTCGACTCTAGGGACCTTGAAACGTCGAGAAATGTCAAAATTTTCAATTCGACAAATCGGACCCATTACAATAACTTCCTATGGAAAGTTAAAAATTCACAAGAGTTTATTAAAAAAGTGTGTGTTTGCTAAGGAATTTTATAGGGGCTAAGTTTTTAAAAATAGACTCATGTTTTTCACTTTAGGACACAGATTACCAAAAGCAGACAGAGCTATAACACCATTTTTTGTCCTTGAATTTCTATAACATACTTTTGGAGAAGAATTTCACAAAAGTTTATTAAAAAAAGGTGTTTCTTAAGAATTTCTAAACACCAAGGTTTTTTAAGAATTGCCAGAAAGAAACATTCTAAAACACTAATTTTTTTCTCCTATCATTATATTTCTTCGTTAAAACCTCGGGTAAGATTTCTTTTTATTTATGTTATTTAAATCATGAGTTTCCTTAAACTAAAGTATTAATATATTGCAATTTTGTCTGAGTCAAAAATAATCATTATCACTTCAAGTTATTTTTAAACAAAACTTGATATTTTCAACTTTTAAAAGACTTTATTTCAGCTTTTTATGCTTGTTCTACAAACGTTTCGTAATCTTACATCTTCTTATTATTTGCTCCGAAAATTCACGTCCATCTTTCGTGTCAGCAGTAAAAAAAAAATCTACTCACCAACATTGAAAGAACACCATTAAATTTTCATTAAATCAAATAAAATCAAATGTTAATGAAAGCAAAATACCTTTTGTGTTATTAAAAATCCAGCAGGAGCACCAGCATCAGGACTTAAACAGAAAGAAAAGAACATTCGCTATGCATAATACCTTCGCCGCCGCGCCGCCGCGCGCCGTCTCCAACTACATCACAATCTCCACCTTCACTTCTACTTGTATTTATATTTAAGTACTATTTAGGAATATAGGACTCTACTCAAATAGGGGAAAATTAGCAGATAGGTAACATTATTGCATTGAGAAGTTAATAGCTTGTAATTGGTGTTTTGAAAATTGGCACTAAACACGGGAATCACATGTAGTTAAGTTAATGTTGCAGTATTATAGGAGCTGATGGTAGTATAGACCCAGCGAGTAACAGAGCGAGAGAGAGTGGAGAGAAGTGTGATTAGGGTAGGTAGGTGGCAGGAGGGTATAGTATTCTAGCATATCTAGCCGACCAACAAAACGTTGGAATCATGTTTAATTATACCTAGGTAAATAAATTAATTAAAAATGAATTTCGCACAAATAGGTACACGATGGCACTTTGTATATTTTAAGGCTAGTCTGAAATTGCTGCAGTAGATATACAATACATATGTAACTATCACTATACTTAGCAGTAAAAACACAAACACCATCTGACAAACTAATCGCATTTATAGGGTGAGACAGCAAGCGGCGAATATGTCCTTAAATGAGAAACCTGCGATGTGCAATGGAATTTGAAATTAACGTTTCTAAATAATAAATAGCCAAATAACTGTAGTAGGTTGGTAGGTATGTATATATGTAAACATACAACCAAAACGACGAACGCCGACGGACGGTACATATCGGTTTTAGATGACATTGTTGGGATAAACCAACAAACAACATTATACGAGCGGAATGCGCAGTGTGTTCCATACTATTACTATATGTTATGTAAATTTTATAGGTAGGAGTATTATGTATTTTGTGTACTGTTTAAGGACATTTTGTGTCGGAATCGTTTGAAAATTATATTTAATTACTTTGTCGTTGTTTTGAATTAAGTTAGTTAGTGATGCAGGAACCACTAAAAGAGCATCTAAAGTCTGCTACTTTTCCATGTTTCGAATTCGTTTTGTGGCAACATATTTAATCATCCTGAAAATGTGTCTTTTGTACCTACATAAACATACACATGTAAATATGTTAGGAATTTATTAATATCATAATAATAATAAAATAATAAATCGAAAGTTAATGATATGAGCGTAATTCATAAATTGAAAAAAAAAGGAGATTTTAAGGACTCTTTAGAGTTTTGGATTTGATTAATAGAAAATATATTTAAGGGTAATGATATGACAAAATTATATTTCTCTTTTTTATAATTGAAAACCTTGACATTTTAAACATTATTTCTTCTTTCATTTTTTGAAGAATGCCAAAATGTGCAAATGTGGTTATCTTCAAAAAACAAAATCATGCGATGTTTTACTTTTCATAGTAAGAATTACTCCCAACAGGCAGTACCCGTAAAAAAAATGTATATGACGCAGGCAGGGATTGAACCCAAGACCTCTTGGATGACAGTTATACTCATTTTTTTTGTAATTCATGTTTTATTAATTCGTTCTTTAAACTATCTTAAAGCTAGACAAAAATTCATAAAACTAGCCTAATTAACCATAACTTATAACTAACTTACTAGTCCCATACGGACAATAATACTTAATTCTAATGCCTTTTGGCCATTAGATCTATTTTACTATAATTCCATTTTATTAACTTCCCATAGGAAGTTATTGTAATGGGTCCGATTTGTCAAATTGAAAATTTGGACATTTCTCGACGTTTCAAGGTCCCTAGATTCGAAATAAAAGATTTTTAGAAAGATGTCTGTGCGTGCGTGTGTACGTCCAAAGCTCAAGAACCAGAAGAGATATCGACTTCAAATAAATTTTGTTATACAGATAATAAGGCAGAAAGATGCAGAAAGGGCTCTCAAGAAAATTGCGTGGGTGGTTTTTTTACCATAGCAGTTTAAAAAAGGTGAAAATTTTGGTTAACTCTAAAAATCTCATGAACCAATGACACTAGAGACTTGAATTAAATTTTATATTATATATTGTAACGTGATACAAAACAATTATATTTTTGGAAAAAAATTCAATTAACGGTTTTTTTATAAATCAAAAAAACTGAAAAAAAAATTTGTCACCTGGAAAATCTTACGACTAAAATATGATTTCATCTCCAAAATAATTTTGTGCAACGAAGAATAATGTTATTGGCATATGATAAAATTTTGCAAAAAATTCAATGGACAGTTTTTTTATAAAAAATAAAAACCAAAAAAAACATTACTCAAAATTGGTAAAAACTGAATTTCGACTCAAATATCTTTTCAAAAATTTGAGATTAAGCCTTCAAACTTATTTTATCTTATAAGAAATATTGTTTTTAACATTAGGAAAAATTTTGAAAAAAATCAAACAGATAGTTTTTTTACAAAAAATAAAAACCTACAAAAAATTTATAAAAGTTGGTAAAAATTGATTTCGAGTCAAATATCTTTTCAAAACTTTAAGATATTGGCCTTAAACTTCTTTTATCTTTTAAAACATGTTGTTGTCAACATTCAGTAAAATTTTGAAAAAAATCGAATTGACAGTTTTTTTACAAAAAAATTAAAAACCTGAAAAAAATTAAACAAAAGTTGGTAAAAATTGTTTTTCGACTTAAATATCTTTTCAAAAATTTGAGATTATGGCTTTAAACTAATTTTATCTTATAAAATATATTGTTTTCAATATTCGGGAAAATTTTGAGAAAAATCAAATTGACATTTTTTTTACAAAAAATAAAAACCTAAACAAAAAAATTAATAAAAGTTGGTAAAAACTGACATTCGACTCAAATATCTTTTCAAAACATTGAGATATTGGCTTTAAACTAATTTTTTTTATATATTGTTGGCAACACTCAGTAACATCTTGAGAAAAATCCAATTGACAGTTTTTTTTACAAAAAAATTAACAAAAGTTGTTAAAAAATGATTTTCGACTTATATATATTTTCAAAATTTTGAGATATTGGCTTTAAACTAATTTTATCTCTGAAAAAATTTTGTTGTCAACATTCGGTCAAATTTTGAGAAAAATCGAATTGACTGTTTTTTTTACAAAAATAAAAACCTAAAAAAAAACAATACTAAAATTTGGTAAAAATTTACTTTCGACTTAAATAGCTTTTCAAAAATTACAAATATTGGCTTCAAACTTATTTTATTTCACAGAAAATATTGTTTTCGATATTCATATATCATTCAATATAAAAATCCAACAGCCCTTTTTTTCATACAAAAATAAAATCTACAAACAATTGTACGCAAATTTGGTAAAAATTGATACATATAGACACACTTTTAAGCAAGACAAATCGACAGACGGGATGGGAAGTTATCAGTGTGAGTCGCATCCCAGCCTCTTTTTTAATTTTTGTATTCATTAGAATATTTAAAACTAATTTCAATATTTTTTTTATTTTTGCTTAAAACTAACTTAAACTTCCTATTCTACCTACTTAAAACTAGAACAACCACAGCAGCAAATCTAACTATCTAAAATTTTTTGTTTTTCTTTTTTTCCTTATTTCATGTTTGTTATTTTTTTTATAATTTTTTGTTTATATATATATTTTTATTTTTTTTTGTGTGTCACCATGCCTATTCTACCTCAAACTAAACCCTAACACTATAAAACAAGTATGTAAGCCAGCCGAGGCTTTAAACCTCATTCCTACTACCCACTATCAAGTGCAGATTGAAGCCACCTAAACTGGTTCTCCTGCTTCACCCTATCAGTTCGGTCCCGTTCGGACACAGATCTACTGAACCGATGACGTGGTAGATTAGAAGAACTGCCAATCTATTCTGTATCAGACCGCATCTATCTAAGAAGAGGAATGCTTCTGGTAGAATGAAGTCGCTCAAGCGTGCACTCTCAAAATACTCGTCGTTCGGATAGAACGCCCCGAAAATTAAATTGTTGGTCGAAGACACAGCTTGGAATGTGACCTCGAAAGAACCCCATTATATAGGACCTCTTTGGAATAGTAATGCACGAAAGAAGATTTGGCTGTTCGATGTAAGCCGGTACAGCGTCGTAAACACTGCCGCTCGAACACCCGAAACTTCTCCATTTGGGAAGGGGCATCATCGGCCGTATGAGGGCCATGTAGCAAATTACCTTCACTCTGGGGTCAAGCCGACTGCTGTAAAACAGTCGGTTTGTCCGAGCGAAGGTTCCTCTGGCCCTTGTTAAAGCAGCATTTATATGTCTGCCGAAATATTATAATTCTACCCACTAACCATTACGCCACGAGTGCTTCTAAGATTTTAAATACTTAAGTTAAAAAGCAATTATTAAAAGATTTAAAAAATAATACAAATGTTACTACGTTTCGATATTAAAAAAATGAGTCGATTTTTTGAGAAAAATCAACGGGTATCTACTACTTTGTAAAGAGATAGGTACGTAACATTTTATGCCACTAACAATAAAAAAATCTTAATACTCACTACGGCTGCGGCGGCGCGCGGCGGTTGCAACACCATACCCTTTTGTTAGAATTGTTCATGATGACCAATTCCCACATTAGCAACTGTATGACCTCGATAATTAATTAGTCTTAAATCATTTGTGGAATTCTGCCGTATTTAATTTTCTTTCACGATACCCAAAAAACAGTCTCAGAGTTTTGAATCACAAGATCTTAGTTGCCAATTGTGATCATCTCTACCAGAAATAATTTTTATAAAATAAAAATTAAAATACTACATTTAGAAATTCTTTGAGCTTTTTAGGATTTGATATTGTTTTCAAAATGCTTTTAAATACTTCTATTTTCAAAGTCATGATGGAATATAAAGTTGAACATTTTGCACACCCACAAAAATTTTCTTCAAAATATTTTACTCTTCATAAAATCATTTATGTATATATTGTCAACCACACAATAATTTTGATTAATAATTTTTGAATTCTTAAACCAAAACTATTTTTTAAATAGAAGTCTTTATAGTTCTGCTTCGAGTAATATCTTCAATTATACCGACAACACAAAAACCTTCACAAGTTCTGTATACAGCACACTCTCTTTATCTCTCTTTATCTCTGATGCAAAAATATTTTCCACAATCTATGCCTGACAAAATATTCGTCCATTGAATGTAAAATTTCAATTTACATTCAGAAACAATTTATAGACCAGAAATCGAATGCACATAGCTCTTTATATTTTTGGGCATCATCACAACCCATCATACATACATACATACATACATAATATATTTTTGCCATAATAGACAAGCATAGCCAATAACCTAGCCTCTGATGCTATTCAAATTCAAATTGCATGTTGCACTTGTGTTGTATGTAGATGTATACTCTATATAGATGCAGTATAGCATCAGCGATGGCGAGCGGTGAAGTTGTGGCGATGCGATATGGTGATGGCAGCTATTTTACGAAATCCAAGCATCAACTTCAACTAACACAGATAGGAGCAAAAGCAAGCACCATTCAACATAAACTGTACCACTCAGTGGCCCACCATCCAGGACTCTATGTTCCTTGATGTTCATTATTATTCGAAATCAACGAGCTCTACACTACACATGTTTCCATAGCTTTTTGTATACCATTTGAAAGGAGATGATGATTTCAACTCACTATATATCCACAATCTATGCAACTCTATACACTATACATACATACATATAGATACAATTTTGAGCTTGTTTTAAGTTTATCCTTCCTCTTAGCCGAGTAGGTATAGTTTCACCGTGGATCTGGATAGAACTCGAAAACGTGATTAAACTTTATGCATCTGGTGGATTTCATTTAAATCGGTGAAAATCTGATATTTTATGATTTTCAATACTATAGTATATATGCATAGTAGACGTTGCGATGTAATTCCACTGCATCACTCTTCATACAAACTGGAGCTGGAAAGCTCTCTCCCGCACTATCACTATCACCACATACTATACCTATACCTACCAAAAACAAACCCTGACCGACTGCCTATAAACACAAAAATCTTTCAATATCGGAAACATTTAAGCGTGAAACATATTTATGCGGTCTGCTAGGGGCGGCTTTTACCCTTATAAAAACAAAGTTACCAACATACAAAAAATTACAATATAATAAAACAAAGAATCCAAAAAGGAAAACGAATTTATTTCGATCCGTTAATGACCAGCGATTTTCCAATGATTTTCTTTATTTTATTTTTATTTTTGTATAGCTAGAGCCGCGAAGTCAGAGAGTGTTATAAAGTAGGTGCCGTTGCAGAGACCCGCTGAGAGCTTTTCGTTTTCGTTCATTTAAAGTGCAGGGCTCTGTTATATTGAAGCAAATAAGTTTGTCCAATGGATAAATCGATTCTTTTGTTCGTTTATGGGCCTCATTTTTTGGTTTTTACTAGGTTGGGTGCGGATGGCGTACAAAAAACAAGAAACAAAAGAAGAAAAGTTGAAACAAAAATAAAAAAAGAAAAAAGAACATAAGGATTGTTTGAACTTTTATCAATGTAACAGTTTGCTGCTGCTCTAGGTATATGTAGCTACTATACTGGACTCAACTGGAGGAAACAAAACTGGGCCACTGGGATTGGGATTGGCATTGGGATTATGTCTGGTCGTGGTGATTCTGATGGAGTAAGGGATTACAGCCAAGAGGAGTGTTAATCTTTGAAATATCGTTGTAATGAGGCTTGAAGAGGACAAACAAAAAAAAGGAAAAAATAACGGAACAAAAAACAATAATAAAAACTCATTCAAGTGGGGATGCCTTAGAAAATAATGAGAAAAGTGTGTGGAAAAGAGCTATAAGCTGGCTAGATGGTCATTTATGGCCACATATGGTTGATAGAATTTAATATCAGTCATAGGGTCCCCGCTCGACACACAATATATATGTACATATACCTATTTATATTAGATACTGACTGACTGAAGGCTTAAATATATGTATGTGTGTATGTATCTATTTACAAAGTTGGGAATTTAATATGAATAACATTTTATTTATGAATACTGTGCTGATGTTTGAATATTGAATAGTGTCACTACGGAATATTATTAATATGTGAATTAGGTTACAAGGCCGAATGAAGAAGAAAAATGGATTATCGTCAATAATTAAATTTTAATATTTAAATCCGTTTATATATCGATAAAATATTAATAATTTTAAGAATTTAAATGAAACAATTAAATTGGATTTTAACATTGAATACCTACATATGGCTGTTATTTACATTAACTAGCTGTTAGCCAAAAGGAGATTTAAATAAAATATTAAGGTTTTTATTTGTGATTAACCACAGGATTATGGAGGTTTTTAACTTCCCATGGGAAGTTATTGTAATGGGTCCGATTTGTCAAATTGAAAATTTTGTCATTTCTCGACGTTTCAAAGTCCCTAGAGTCTAAATAAAAGATTTTAAGAGCGATGTCTGTGCGTGCGTGTGTACGTATGTATGTTCGTACGTCCGTATGTCCATATGCCCGTATGTCCGTATGTCCGTTTGTCCGTACGTCCGTACGTTCGCGACGTTTTTTTCGTCGTCCATAGCTCAAGAACCAGAAGAGATATCGACTTCAAATAAATTTTATTATACAGATAATAAGGCAGAAAGATGCAAAAAGGGCTCTCAAGAAAATTGCGTGGGTGTTTTTTCTACCATAGCAGTTTAAAAAAAAGGTGAACAATTTGGTTAAACCTAAATATCTCATGAACCAATGACGCTAGAGACTTGAATTTAATTTTATATTATATATTGTAACGTGATACAAAACAATTATATTTTTGGATACAAATCCAATTAACGGTTTTTTATAAATCAAAAAAACTGAAAAAAAAAATGTGTCACCTCGAAAATTTTACGACTAAAATATGATTTCATCTCCAAAACAATTTTGTGCAACGAAGAATGATGTTTTTGTCATCTGATAAAATTTTGAGAAAAATCTAATCGACAGTTTTTTTTATAAAAAATAAAAACTTAAAAAAAAAATTAATAAAACTTGGTAAAAATTGACTTTCGACACAAATATCTTTTCAAAAATTTGAGATATTGGATTTAAACTAAAAAATATTGTTGTCAACATTCAGTAACATTTTGAAAAAAATCGAATTGACAGTTTTTTTTACAAAAAATTAAAAACCGAAAAAAAATTTAACAAATAGTTGGTAAAAATTGATTTTCGACTCAAATATATTTTTAAACATTTGACATTATGACTTCCAATTAATTTTAACTTATAAGAAATATTGTTTTAAACATTAGGGCAAATTTTGAGAAAAATCGAATTGACTGTTTTTTTACAAAAAATAAAAACCTAAAAAAAATTATAAAAGTTGGTAGTAACAATTTATTTTCTACTCAAATATATTTTCAAAACTTTGAGATATTGGCTACTACTTTTATCTTTCAAAATATATTGTTTTCAACATTCAGTAAAATTTTGAAAAAAATCGAATTGACAGTTTTTTTTACAAAAAATTAAAAACAATAAAAAAAAAACAATACTAAAACTTGGTAAAAATTTACTGTCGACTCAAATAGCTTTTCAAAAATGAAAAATATTATAGCTTCAAACTTATTTTATTTCACAGAAAATATTATTTTGGATATTCAATAAAATAAAATCTACAAAAAATAGTACGCAAATTTGGTAAAAATTGACAAACTTTTAAGCAAGACAAATCGACAGACGGGACGGGAAGTTATCAGTGTGGGTCGCATCCCAGCCTCTTTTTTTTTTATTGTTATTAAAGCTTTAAACGTGAACTATCTTCAGGTTTTATTTCCTAAGCTCAGTGAAATTAAGAGTTTACCTGTTTTTAGTGTGGATAAATGGATGATAATAATCATACACAAATAAGTGCAGAGAAATTCAAAATTTTCAATACGAAAACTCTTAGAATTAAAACAAATTGAAACGTTTTTTTATGATTCAAAATTCTGATATTGAATACAAAAATAATTACGAGTTTAAAAAAAATGGAAATAAAAACGGATAACCAAATTACAAAATATTGTATTTCTGGTTGTTATTGAGTTTAGATTCAGTAAAATTATGTATTTAAATTTATAAAGACTTCGATCATTTTGCACACAAAAAAAACGGTTTATCAGATTAGAAATGGATACATGAATATTAAACCCAAGGCAAGTATTTTAATCAACATTGTGTAAAAGTAAGGTTAACGAAAGTGTTTACAAATAATAAGGTTTTGCAAAAAATTTTTTCTTAGAAGAGAAGACATCTTTGGTGAAAACATCGGGATATACAGCCTGATCGATTTCGCTGCGGGGCGAGTCGTTCTGTAGCTAGTATGCAGTCCACACATCTTGATATCCACAAGGGCACATGGAAACCTCCTGATTAATCAACTGTCAACCAGATTGACCACTTTGCGATCGACGCACGACACTTCTCCAGCATACAGGATGTCCGAACATTCCGAGGGGCCAACATTGACTCGTATCACCACTCGTTGTAGCCAAGGTACGGCTACGGATATCCCGATCCAAGCCAAAACAAGGAAGTACTGTGAGAAGATTAGACGTTAGACGGCTACAATCGTAAGAGAAGGCCATGTCCTTTTCCGATCGAGTCTCTATAATAACCTCTTAAGAAGTCCTATTCTGCCTGCAGTAAACATTGAAAACCGGTGGCAACATTGCCTTGCAGCCATCAGAGATGCCGCCTCTGAAGTGCTAGATTTCACACGGCCACCACAGCGAAACCCCAGGTTTGACGACGAATGCCGGCAAGTCGCCACTCAACCTAGGCGACGCAGATCAACAATTCCGCCTACCCGACCTCGGCGAAGTGAAGATAGCTATATCTTAACTGAAGTCAAACAAAGCTGTTGGAGCTGACGGCATCGCTGCCGAATTATCCAAAGCAGCTGGCGATGACTTGGCAGGAAGCATGCACCAACTCATCTGCAAAATATTGTCGGAAGAAAGCATGCCCGATGAGTGGAATCTCAGCATAGTTTGCCCGATACATAAGAAAAGAGACCCTCTAAACTACAGAAGCATCAGTCTCCTTAACATTGCATATAAGATCCTCTCTGCCGTATTATATGAACGTGTGTCGATGCGATGCACTGTCATGCGACTTCTTCAATATCATTCTGGAAAGAATTATGCAAAACTCAACCGTCAACACTAGAGGCACAATTTTCCAAAGGTCCATCCAATTACTTGGATACGCAGATGATATTGACATAATTGCAAAATCAAAGCGTGATGTCAGTGGAGCATTTTTTAGCATTGCGATGGAAGCGAAGAAGAAGGGTTTAGTAGTCAATGAGGGCAAGACCAAGTATGTATATGCTGTCATCAAAAAAGGGCATTGAACAACGACGTCTTGGATAAAACGTCACCATGGACAGCTATAACTTTGAGGACTTTGTCTACCTAGGCACCGCTATATACTCAGACAACGATCCCAGCGCTAAAACGAAGAATAACTCTTGCAAATTGCTGCTTCTTTAGACTTAAAAGGCAATTGAGTATAGTAAAGTCCTATCTCGAATATCTAAAATCACCATCTATAAGCCTGTCAAAGAAAAATGAGAGCGTCTTAAAATGCTTCGAGAGCAAAATTCTTCGAGTGATTTTTGGTCCCGTCTGCATAGAAGGAGAATAGAGGAGAAGATATAACGACGAACTGTACGGGCTGTACAGCGACACTGACCTAGTTAACAGAATTAAAGTCCAAAGACTTAGATGGCTGGGTCATGTAGAGCGAATGGACATAAACGCTAAAGCCCGGAAGGTCTTCGAATCCAATCCCGAGGGACGGCGGCGCAGTAGAGGAAGACCGCGAATAAGGTGACGCACGCAGGTGGGTGAAGACCTCAACCAACTTGGCGTGCGCAACTGGATACAGCTAGCTAGGGACCGAGCTGGCTGGAGACGCATGTTGGTTGGGGCCCAGTTCCGCCCCGGACTGTAGCGCCACCTTAAGTAAGTAAGTAAGTAAGTAAATATCAACTCAGTTTTTATTTATTTCCAAAAGAAATTAATAATTATTTTAACAAGTAAGTTATTTTTATTTTTCAAAGTGAATTGATATTTTGAGGTACACTCTTGATAATATATAAAGAAAATCCTTCTATAAGCTCCCCAATACTGTTCATAATAATATTTAACTAGGTACTTATGTTAAAAAGAGAAACTTTCGAACCAAAATGAAATTTTTATATGATGTGAGATTATAAAAGAAAAATATGTACTTAATACTTTATTTAATACCTCCTTAAGCCAACACATTTCCAATGTAATAAACACACAAAGAATCATTTAAATTGAACCTTTATTTTGCGATAATTTTAATTGCCCTCATTACATTTGTACCTTATTTAAATTTTGCAAAAAAAAAATACAAAAGTGCATTTTAATGTAGGTAAAGATAAAGATGGATAGGTACCTATAGTCCCTTAACAATGTATGTATATAGGGATTGAAATTAAGGATTACTATACATTAAAGCTACATGCAAATGACGTGGGAGTTTGCTCATATCTTCTATATTTTAGTATTTTAAAAAATCATGTTTAAAAATATAAACAGAAGTACATGCTGTATTAAATTGTGATAAACTGGTTTCTCTTAGAATCTTTTGTCTCAAATCCCTAAAATTCCAGCACAGTTTTGTGATAAATTTCAAAAGAACCAATATTTTTGAAATACGAATATAAAAAAATAAATAAATTAGGTGGCGCAACAGTCCGCTGAGAACTAGGGCCTAATGACTTACAACTCTCAACCATTCTTGTGTGCGTGTGCGAGTACTGTTGTCAGGGGTGGATCTGACCTTTAATTTAAAGCCGAATACAAACGGATAATTTTCTTATGAAAAAAGAGGCTGGGATGCGACCCACACTGATAACTTCCCATCTCGTCTGTCGATTTGTCTTGCTTAAAAGTCTGTCTATATGTATCAATTTTTACCAAATTTGTGTACTAGATTTTATTTTATTGAATATCGAAAATAATATTTTCTGTGAAATAAAATAAGTTTGAAAAGCTATTTGAGTCGAAAGTAAATTTTTACAAGTTTTAGTATTTTTTTTTAAGTTTTTATTTTTTGTAAGAAAAACTGTAACTTCGATTTTTCTCAAAATTTTATTGAATGTTGAAAACAATATTTCTTAAAAGATAAAATTAGTTTGAAGCCAATGTCTCAAATTTTTTAAAAGCTATTTACATCGAAAAACAATTTTTACCAACTTTTATAAATTTTTTTTTAGGTTTTTATTTTTTGTAAAAAAAACTGTCAATTCGATTTTTCTCAAGATTGTTCCTGTTATTGAAAACAATATTTCTTATAAGTTAAAATTAGTAATTTGAGTCAAAAATCAATTTTTAACAATTTTTGTTACATTTTTGTTTTCGTTTTTTTTTTTAATTTTTTGTAAAAAAAACTGTCAATTCGATTTTTTTCAAAATTTGTCTTAATGTTGACAACAATATTTTTTGAAAGATAAAAGTAGTTTAAAGCCAATATCTCAAAGTCTTGAAAAGATATTAGAGTCGAAAATCAATTTTTACCAACTTTTAAGTTTTTTTTTGGGTTTTTATTTTTTGTAAAAAAACTGTCAATTCGATTTTTCTCAACATTTTTCAGAATGTTGAAAACAATATTTCTTATAGGATAAAATAAGTTTGAAGCCTTAATCTCAAGTTTTTGAAAATATATTTGAGTCGAAATTCAATTTTCACCAACTTTGAGTAAGGTTTTTATTTTTTATAATAAAAATTGTCAATTAGATTTTTCTCAAAATTTTATCAGATGTCAAAAACATTATTCTTCGTTGCACAAAATTGTTTTGGAGATGAAATCATATTTTAGTCGTAAAATTTTCGAGGTGACAAATTTTGTTTTCAGTTTTTTTGATTTATAAAAAAACCGTTAATTGGATTTTTTTTTCAAAAATATACTTCTTTTGTATTACGTTGCAATATATGATATAAAATTTAATTCAAGTCTCTTGCGTCATTGGTTCATGAGAGGGTTACCAAAATGAGGGTTAACCAAAATGTTCACCTTTTTTTTAAACTGCTATGGTAAAAAAACCACCCACGCAATTTTGTTGAGAGCCCTTTCTGCATCTTTCTGCCTTATTATCTGTATAACAAAATTTATTTGAATACGATATCTCTTCTGGTTCTTGAGCTATGGAAGACGAAAAAAACGTCGCGAACGTACATACGTACGGACGTACGAACACACGCACGCACAGACATCTTTCTAAAAATCTTTTATTTCGACTCTAGTGACCTTGAAACGTCGAGAAATGTCAAAATTTTCAATTTGACAAATCGGACCCGTAATGGGTTTTAACTTCCTATGGGAAGTTAAAAAAAAATAATCTTGGAGGATTTGTCAATTTCTCGCAACAGGCAGTACCCGTTAAAAAAAAACTTTAGTTGTCACAGGCACAAATTGAACTCAAGACCTCTGGGTCTAACCAGACCACTAACCATCATGACACGGGCACTATAAGGACATTGCGTTAAAAACAATAAAATTTTGTTTTGTGATAATATTGATCAATATCGGATGAGTAGTTTTGAAAAAATTTTAAGTCCTTATTATATTATTTTTATATTATTAAAATAATAATAATAATGTACATTTTCAACTTTTGTAATATTTGTGCAATTTGCATAATGTTATAGAATTATTCTGAAAAGTGTAAACTTTAGAAGGAAGGCTTTCAATTTGAAATTCTTGTACCAAATATTAATCTGATAACATTCAAAGTAATTTTAATTTTTAAAGAATGATTATTGCAAACATTAAAAAGACATGCAACTCCCAAACCTTGTTAGTGTTTGTGGTGACAGGAATAAAGAAGAGACCATTCATTTTCTACCGAATTTAAAGGCTCAACTTTCCATGGCACATAACTCTTGTAGAATTTTCCAATTTCTATTAACAACCCATATAATTCCTTTGAAATGTAGTTATTGTAGATTAGAGTACCAATACCTCTTTTTCAAAACCAATAATTCTTCCTTATAAATGTAAAAGGCAGCATCGTCGGAAATATATATAATAACAAATCCTCCTTATACAAGAGCATAAACGAAAGTAGAGTAAGAGTAAAAAACAAGGAACGCCTTTTCCATTGAAAATTACAATATGACTGCAGCAGCAGACAACGATACGATAGGAAATAAAAATCCAGTTATACGCATTATTGATTTATTTTAAAATTCATTTTATATACCCGATGATATTGAAGAAGAACTTTAGTTCCAGAATAAGATCCTTATGTTTTTATTTATTTATTTTTTCTGTTGTTATTTTGAATTCATCGTTATTCTGAATTGAAAACAAAAAAAAAAAACTTTACTACTACGAATTTTCCACTCCTTCCATCTTTTCTCTGTCCCTTGCCTTATTTGGTTGAATTGAAGTCAATAAAACTTACTTCCCCATCATTTACCAACTTGCTGCGTAAATTTAATCCCCTTTTTCGCTTATATTTTATTTGAAAAAGCAGCAGCAGCAGCAGCACCAGCAGCAGATAAAAGCTCGACGTCTCGAGATCAAAATTGGCATCACTTTCTCAGAACAACAACATTCAGCATCCAGAGCATCATATGAACGCACGCTACCACTGGCTGCCACTAGACCAATATATGACAATGGTGGGTGAATCACGACAAGACAGCGAAGACGACGACGCGAAATAGCGAGCGCCCATCCAATAAACTCTTTGTTCGTTGAAGGAAGAAAAAAAGGATTTTCAATTTCGCGCGAGAATACAATAATAATTTCCACTTAAAAAACCAACACGCAGCGAAGTTTTCTTAAGGACGACGAGAATTTATTCCTTAACCCGCGCACAAACATAACACAATGCGTACAATACTAACATCAGAGGGAGTGTTGTTGTGTGCTATACTGACGGCATCCTCCGACACGGAACAAATCAGTTTGTGGCGTTTTAATGTTTCATATAGTTACAGTTCAGTCTCAGGTTTCTGTAAGCATTATTTCTGAACTTTTAAAAACTAATTTGGTGCTAAAAAACCGACTTGTTAGTGATAACACTCAAGTCTTTTAAGTTGACAGGATTGAATGAAAATTTTCTATTAAAACGTGTTTTCTAAGAAACATTGGAAATTAGGTAAGTAGTACAGAACTTTTATCTCAGAAATTCGGTTCGAAAATAAGTTCGAAAATAAAAGAAGCTTAAACGGCTTATGACCTCCTAAAGGGGGCAAAATTCACACTGAATCTTATAGTTTCAATTTTCATAGACACCTACACTTCTACAGTTTATTAATGATCAGAGTCCTCTGAATGATAGAAATTTAAAAAAAGAGGCTGGGATGCGACCCACACTGATAACTTCCCATCCCGTCTGTCGATTTGTCTTGCTTAAAACTTTGTTTATATGTATCAATTTTTACCAAGTTTGCGTACTATTTTTTGTAGATTTTATTTTTTATGAAGAAACGGACTGTTGGATTTTTATAAAAAAATTACTGAATATCGAAAACAATATTTTCTGTGAAATAAAATAAGTTTGAAGCCAATATTTGTAATTTTTGAAACGCTATTTGAGCCGAAAGTAAATTTTTACAAGTTTTAGTATTGTTTTTTTTTTGTTTTTATTTTTTGTAAAAAAAAACTGTCAATTCGATTTTTCTCAAAATTTTTTAGAATGTTGAAAACAATATTTCTTAAAAGATAAAATTAGTTTAATGCCAATGTCTCAAATTTTTGAAAAGATATTTACGTCGAAAAACAATTTTTACCAACTTTTATAAATGTTTGTTTAGGTTTTTATTTTTCGTAAAAAAAACTGTTAATTCGATTTTTCTCACAATTGTTTCTATTGTTGAAAACAATATTTCTTATACGTTTAAAGTAATAAGAAGCTATTATCTCAAATTTTTGAAAAGATATTTGAGTCAAAAATCAATTTTTAACAATTTTTGTTAATTTTTTTTTCGGTTTTTAATTTTTTGTAAAAAACTGTCAATTCGATTTTTTTCAAAATTTTACTGACTATTGACAACAATATTTTTAAAAAGATAAAAGTAGTTTAAAGCCAATATCTCGAAGTTTTGAAAAGATATTTGAGTCGAAAATCAATTTTTACCAACTTTTAAAACATTTTTTTTTTGTTTTTATTTTTTGTAAAAAAACTGTCAATTCGATTTTTCTCAACATTTTTCAGAATGTTGAAAACAATATTTCTTATAAGATAAAATAAGTTTGAAGCCTTAATCTCAAGTTTTTGAAAAGATATTTGAGTCGAAATTCAATTTTTACCAACTTTAAGTAAGGTTTTTTTAGGTTTTTATTTTTTTATAAAAAAAACCGTCAATTAGATTTTTCTCAAAATTTTATCTGATGTCAAAAGCATTATTCTTCGTTGTACAAAATTGTTTTGGAGATGAAATCATATTTTAGTCATAAAATTTTCGAGGTGACACATTTTTTTTTCAGTTTTTTTTGATTTATAAAAAAAACCGTTAATTGGATTTTTTTCAAAAAATATACTTCTTTTGTATCACGTTACAATATATAATATAAAATTTAATTCAAGTCTCTAGCGTCATTGGTTCATGAGATATTTAGGGTTAGCCAAAATTGTCACCTTTTTTTAAACTGCTATGGTAAAAAAAACACCCACGCAATTTTATAGAGAGCCCTTTCTGCATCTTTTTGCCTTATTATCTGTATAACAAAATTTATTTGAACTCGATATCTCTTCTGGTTCTTGAGCTATGGAGGACGAAAAAAAACGTCGCGAACGTACGAACGTACGTACACACGCACGCACAGACATCTTTCTAAAAATCTTTTATTTCGACTCTAGGGAACTTGAAACGTCGAGAAATGTCAAAATTTTCAATTTGACAAATCGGACCCATTACAATAACTTCCTATGGGAAGTTAATAATTGGCAAACACAGTTCCAGACATATCCGAGGAGTTTTGGAATTCTTGATCCGTTTGCCCCGCTTTTTGTTATATCTTTTCCAACACCTGTGTAGAGCGAATCTACTGTAATCGAGCACGACTGATGTGACAGAATACCTACAGCAGATACGCGAGTCTCAACAAATAATGGTGACTTTGGCTCTTAAAATGTTTCACTAAAGCCAACATAAAGGGTTAATTAACGTGAAAATGATTTTAATTATAAAGAAAATAGGATTTTCTCGCGACAATGATCGCTGGAGTGGGTTATACACACAAAAATACACACAGCCATAGTCGAAGATATGTACGAGTATGTATATTGTATTGTGTATATTCTCTCTTTGACTCAAGAAGCAAAAGAAGACGTCAAAGGATATTGCTTAAAGTGCGGGACCCAACAACAACAACTGGTTTTCTTCGTTTGAATTGATTATCGTAATTACAAAACTTTGAAAAGAAAACAAAAATTCCTTCCTAGCTTCGTCTAAAGTCAACTAAAAGTGAATTACTGTACGCAGAATACAAACCCCTGGATGGTAGCCTCACGAATGAATTAAAATTGTATAAGAACTAAATTGAAGATTTCGCATTTGACAAGAGGAATGAGTTGTCCTCGTCCTCGTCTTTGTCCTTGTCGTCGTCGTCGTTCTTGTCGTTGTTGGCGTTGGTTGGGACTTGGTTTCTTGGTATATAGTATATGCGGTTGGTTATCCTTTTTATAACCAGAATCCCATGACACAGGCAAAAGTTGTAATGTAGTTACTTTTTGACTGTGGCAGAGAGATAGAATGAAGGCCAAGATCATGAGGTGGGGGAAAGCTTGAGATTATATGGAATGGACATCATGATGGAGGAAACTTATACAATACAAGTTGTATACATATTCTGCAACTATTTATATAAATTGTATTAAACTTGTATACCAAAGGTAATGGAATGATTACTTTTACAATAGTTGTATAGCATGTTGTTTATAGTTGGTATTTCTTTTTGTGTCTTTTATGGACGAGAATAAATAATTAATTTCAAACTATTTGAATCGAATGGAATTAAATCACACAAAAATGTTCATTTCGCAGCAAATTTTAAGTCAGGTCCAGGAAGACGAGTTTGGTTCAATTGGAAAATATAAACTTCTAAGTGCTAATTTTTGCTATACTGAGTGTGAAATTCACTTGATAGACGATGATAAAAAAAAAAATCATTTGGATTTTTAATACGTTCGTTCTTGAAGAAATCTCAAAACGTTTTTATTCGTGGTGGTTAAAACATATTAATTTTGATTAATGTGGAAATTTATTTAAACTACCAGGGTGACTGAATGTTATATTTACATATTATGGTCTTAGCTCTAGCACAAAGTGCATACCAGATTGTTGTCCTATGTAGATAAGTATTTTTTAATGCTTTGAAAGTGCAAACAGCTTTAATAAGTCACCTTATCCATCAAACTAAAGTTAAGTAATTAAATATTGAATAGTGATCTCCGTTTAAGAGCTATTTTAATGGCCCATAATTTGAAAAGTTGATTATATTATTTATACTTTTAAATTTATGAATTTTTCAAAACCAGGCTATTGTCCTCAAAAACTGCATGAATCCCATTTTAGGCGCTTGATTCGATTTTGCACCATTGATTTCGGTGACTAATTTTGATAATCTCTTTGATAAATAACACGGTCGGGAGTATTTTGTTGCGAAATTGCGATTACTTTGTTGCTTGTATTTTAAGTATCACTGTATAAAAGTAAATTTTAAAAATTTCAATACGTTTTTAAGCAAGGCTGGGTCATATAAACGTGCTCCAGTATACATAGAGTTTGTTTAAAAATATTAAAGTTTTAAGAATATACCTGCAAAATTAGTTACCCTCAAAAACTAAATGCCATAAAGAGGCTGGGATGCGACCCACACTGATAACTTCCCATCCCGTCTGTCGATTTGTCTTGCTTAAAAGTTTATCTATATGTATCAATTTTTACCAAATTTGCGTACTATATTTTGTAGATTTTATTTTTTATAAAAAAACGGACTGTTGGATTTTTATAAAAAAAAAAATACTGAATATCGAAAAAAATTTTTTCTGTGAAATAAAATAAGTTTGAAGCCAAAATTTTTAATTTTTGAAAAGCTATTTGAGTCGAGAGTAATTTTTTACAAAGTTTTAGTATTGTTTTTTTTTTGGTTTTTATTTTTTGTAAGAAAACTGTCACTTCGATTTTTCTCAAAATTTTGTCGAATGTTGAAAACAATATTTCTTATAAGATAAAATTAGTTTGAAGCCAATGCTTCAAAGTTTTGAAAAGATATTTACGTCGAAAAACAATTTATACCAACTTTTGTTAATTTTTGTTTAGGTTTTTAATATTTTTTACAAAAACTGTCAACTCGATTTTTTAAAAAAAATTACTGAATGTTGACAACAATATTTTTTGAAAGGTAAAAGCAGTTTAAAGCCAATATCTCAAAGTTTTGGAAAGATATTTGAGTCGAAAATCAATTTTTACCAACTTTTATAAATTTTGTTAGGTTTTTATTTTTTGTAAAAAAATAACTGTTAATTCGATTTTTCTCAAAATTTATCCTAATGTTGAAAATAATATTTCTTATAAGTTAAAATTAGTTGGAAGCCAAAATAGAAAAGATATTTGAGTCAAAAATCGATTTTTACCAATTTTTGTTAAATTTTTTTTTTGTTTTTAATTTTTTGTAAGAAAACTGTCAATTCGACTTTTTTTAAAATTTTATTGAATGTGTAGTTTGAGGGCAATATCTCAAAGTTTTGAAAAGATATTTAAGTCGAAAATCAATTTTTACCATCTTTTAATAATTTTCATTTTAGGTTTTTATTTTTTGTAAAAAAAACTGTCAATTCGATTTTTCTCAAAATTTTGCCGAATATTGGAAACAATATTTCTTATAAGATAAAATAAGTATGATGCCTTTATCTCAAGTTTTTGAATAGATATTTGAGTCGAAATTCAATTGTTACCAACTTTAAGTAATGTTTTTTTTAGGTTTTTATTTTTTATAAAAAAAACTGTCAATTAGATTTTTCTCAAAATTTTATCAGATGTCAAAAACATTATTATTCGTTGCACAAAATTGTTTTGGAGATGAAAAAATCATATTTTAGCCGTACAATTTTTTTTCAGTTTTTTTTTTTGGTTTATAAAAAAACCGTTAATTGCTTTTTTTCCAAAAATATACCTGTTGTGTATCACATTACAATATATAATATAAAATTTAATTCAAGTCTTGGTCATTGGTTCATGAGATATTAAGGGTTAACCAAAATTTTCACCTTTTTTTAAACTGCTATGGTAAAAAAACCACAAACGCAATTTTCTTGAGAGCCGTTTCTGCATCTTTCTGTCTTATTATCTGTATAACAGAATTTATTTGAAGTCGATATCTCTACTAGTTCTTGAGCTATGGACAACGAAAAAAACGTTTGACAAACGTTTTACCTTACAATTTCTTTTAAGAATGCTGATCCGTTTTTGAGACCCTAATACTATTTGATCTAGCTCCCCCTTTTTGAAAAATCGATTTTTTTTACTTCTATAATTAAATTTTAAAACGTATACTTAACTTAAATTTCACCGTTGTAATTTTCAAATTCCTCTATTTTTGTTTTTAATGAAAAAATAGTCTTAAAAATAATGCATTTTGAAGCGTTTAATACAAACACGAGTAAAACAAATATTTTGTCCGACCAATCTGGAATTAACTAAAATTCAAGAAAAGTCAAGAAGTTATTGTAATCGTTTCGATTTGTCGAATTGAAAATTTTGACATTTCTCGACATTTCAAGATCCCTAGAATCAAAATAAAATATTTTTAGAAAGATGTCTGTGTGTGCGTGTGTACGTACGTTCGTACATCCGTACGCCTGTACGTCCGTACGTTCGCGACGTTTTTTTCGTCGTCCATAGTTCAAGAACCAGTAAAGATTGTACAGATAATAATACAGAAAGATGCAGAGATAACTCTCAAAAAAAATTGAGTGGGTGGTTCTTTTACCATATCAATTTAAAAAAGGTGTAAATTTTGGTTAACCCTAAATATCTCACGAACCAATAATAGCTAGAGAGCTATATTATATATTGTAACGCGTTTCCAAACAATTTTATTTTTGGAAAGAATTCCAATTAACGGTTTTTTTTTATAAATCAAAAAAAAAATTTCGAACAAAAAATGATTTTATCTCCAAAACAATTTTATTCAACGAGCATCTGGTACATCTGACATTTTTTTTATAAAAAAAAAACATAATCAAAGTTATTAAAAAATTGACTTTCGGCTCAAATATCAAATATCAAATTTAAGATTATGGCTTCCATTCATTTTATCTTGTTTTCAACATTCGGAAAAATGTTGAGAAAAATCGAATTGATATTTTTTTTAACAAAAAATGAAAACCTAAAAATACCATTACTCAAAGTTGGTAAAAATTGATTTTGTTTTAAATATCTTTTCAAAACTTTGAGATATTGGCTTTAAACTAATTGTATCTTATAAAAAATATTGTTTTCAACATTTTGTAAAATTTTGAGAAAAATTGAATTGACAGTTTTTTAACAAAAAATAAAATCTAAAAAAAGCTCCAAAATTTGAGACATGGGCTCCAAATTAATTTTACTTTATAAAAAAATATTGTTTTCAACTTTCGATAAAATTTTGTGAAAAATCGATTTGACAGTTTTTTTACAAAAATAAAAACCTAAAAAAAGCATTACTTAAAGTTGGTACACATTGAATTTCGACTCAAACATTTTTTAAAAAATAATAAAATGTCGGCTTCCAAATTTTTTTATCTCGCAAAAATATTGTTTTCGACATTCAGTTAATTTTCAATAAAAATCCAACATTCCGTTTTTTCATAAAAAAATAAAATCTACAAGAACTAATACCTATGCAAATTTGGTAAACATTTACATATGTTCGGTTCTCCATATCTGGTGAACAATAGAAGATATTGACTTCAAATTAATTTCATTTATCTAATTTGTATTTGAAAATAAAAACTTTTAAGAAATGTGACTAAAATTGTTAAAAATTGGTTTTCGACTAAAAATCTCGTTAACAAAAATAGATTTCGAAATCAAACTATTTCATTACTATGCAAAATATTGTTGGTAATTTTTAAATTTTTAAAAATAATTCAACTGACAACTTTTTTAACAAAACACGAAAACCTAAAAATTATTAAGCAAGTCAGACGGGATGGGAAGTTATCAGTGCGGGTCGCATCCCAGCCTCTTTTTTTTTAATATTTCTGCCTTAATACTTGCAAATATAAAAGACAAAAATTAATATGAGATAATTTATGTATTTCGGGATATTGCAAAGAAGTATACTTTTTAATACGTCTGAAAAAGAAAATTAAGAAGGCATTTCAAAAATTTGATAAAAATGAAAATTATTTATTAATTACAAGGAATATTAATTTAAAATCAAAAAAAAAAAACTGCTTTCATTAGAACTCCATATTGCTCAAGCAAATTTTAAAGTCACCCAAAAAAGCAAGTCATCAAAGCCTTCTAAAATTGTTATGTTTTTAGATTTGAACATGCTCCAACCTCAAAATATCTTTTTATTATTATTCCCAATATAAAGTTTTTTTTTTGTAAACCTACAACTTATCAAAACAACATAAATTTAATGAAGGTACATTATTTTGAACAAATGATAAATATTGCAAAATATAGTGCTGCAGAAAGATCAATGGGATATCGACACAACCTTTTGCAATATCCTCGAAGTACGAGTATATTTTCATTGTTTAATTTTCTTCAGGCTTCGTATTAAGTGAAATACTCACAAATCAATTGATTTTTCATGATGCCCCCCAGACAAACATATACTGCCATAAATTTCGAGTGCTTAATTACCACCATTATCCCCTTTTATATATGTATATTTTTGGAGTTCTCTTTTCTTCCACATTTCATGTTACAATAATAAACCTATACCTATGCACCTATTCATCCAGAGAGGCCATCCGAGAGAAAGGAAGATCTACTATTTTCCTCAATTCATTCTCGTTCTTGTAATTATTTCCTCGTCCTTGCCGCCGGCCAATGGGTTATTCTCAGAATAAAAACAAAAAGAAACTAACACAAAAAAAAAAGAATTACTCGTGCGGAATCAGCTCTCAGAATATTAAGATGAAAATTCCTATCTCATCTAATCCATCCAACTTAATGGTTTAGCCCCAGAAGAATCACCCGTTGATGCCCTTACAAATGGACCAACTCCCATTTATCCTTATATCTTCCAATGCAGTGAGCACACGTATAGAATTTCTATACCTATCTATCCAATGTATGTGTGAAAAGTGAAAGATTCGAACCGAACGGGCGCCTTCGTTTGGTGGTTTCAATGGTATAGAGGTATAAGATTTAATGGAGAATTTATTTTAGCAGATTAATTAGTATTCATGGTCAATATAGAAGCAGGGAGGTTGTCTACTTTTTTTGTTATTCTATTATGTTTACAAAGTTGGGGTACATCATCAGTCACACTCTAGTTCTTATAAGCATTCCAAAATGTATTCATAGAGTGTAATTTTAGTTGCAATTGCAACCTACAAGGATCTAGCATAACGCTCAGATAGGGCTCCTTTTTTATCTGTCGTATGAATTTACAAATAAAACACTCTCTTGCATGCAAAAGTAAACTTTTGCCCAAACTCTGGGATAGTTCATATATGTACATATATGTTTATGTAGTGATAGTGTTGGTTAATTTTGGGAAGAGGAACGACAATTTAAGGTGAAGGTGACATTCTTGTCTTCTTCATTATATTTTGTAAAACCAACTGATAGCGCTCAGTTTGTATAGAGAAGGAGAGTCCCAATTCCATTAATTCCCCAATCCTTTCTCCACCCGTTCAGTTATCCTGTCTCGCCCAGCACATCGCAGGGAGTTTGAGAATTGAGATGGATAGCTGATATGTGAGTCGGAAAAGGATAAAATTACTGGCGCGAATCGAAACGACTGACATTTTGAACTTTATTCTCCGGAGTCCATATGTGATTTTTACTTTTATTACTGTCTTAAGGGTAGCGTACTGCTATGATGTTTTTTTTTTTTTCTATTTGTGGTGTATGTTCTAGAAGTGTATCTGACAGCCCTCATAGTCTGAATAATTTGAGATTAGTCCTGAATTAGTCCAATTAGATCGACTAAAACATCATATTATCTTCTTTGCTGAAATATAACGTTCGTTTGGCTAGAAATAAGCCTAAATTCAAATCTTGTTTTAATATTATTAGGCTATATTTTAAATCTCCAAGCAAGTACGAACGACTAATAAGAGTCTCTAATCCTGAAAGATACAAGTTGTGTCACTATGGAACTGGGTGGTTGGGCACGCAACTAAAAGAAGATTTACTTTTATGGCCTCCTGTCCGATGTGACGCTCCACTGATTTGGACCGGACCTGGAACGTAATTAAGTCACAATAAATTTGGTCATAGATAAAATTTCATTGGTACAGTGACATAGTCATTTAAGAGAGAGGTCTGTTTATCAAGGACATCACTGTGCATTGTTTTATTATACCTTTTATAGCCATACATATTCCAAACTAAATAGCTTTATATTTATTATAGAACAACTAAAACCCACACTTTACACGAGCTCATAAATATATTTATACAAATTTTACGCACATACCTAACTTTACCTCTGCTATATAAATGATTATCCTAGGCAAATGACCAAGCCAATAAATTGACAAATTTGTTTGTTAAATTTATTTATATTGACGGTAAAACAAAATTGAATTTCATAGTCCTCTACCTACTCAACATCGACATCGACAGCTGATTATAACCACGACTTTGTCCACTTTTACCATACATTATCCACCCATAATGCGATGGTATCCAATCCGATCGCCCACCCGCACCGCACTGCAAATGACCGATGCCAATGCCGATGGCTTAAACTAACAAATTCACAAATAAATTAGTTGTTTAGCGTGAATTATAATTAATGGGTGTTTTTAATTGGTCTGCAGTATTTGATATGGGATGATGATTTGTTGATTTCCCATCAGGATTCAGGACCTTGCAATGTTGTGAACTGTTTTTTGAAGCCAATGATAATAATTAAAAATGTATTGAACTGAATCATTCCACCATCATTTCGAAATGAAACCTCTCAATCAGTTCATCACAGTCATATCAGTCTGTCAGCTCATCGCGGTGATGGTTGGTTATATAGTGCTATTGTCATAGGTCGTGAACTACATATAATTACATACTCATATAGATATTTACGCTAAATTTATTGAGTTTTCTATAAAATAATCATATAATAGGTAATTCAATTGTAGATAAAATTACACGCGATGTTAATGACAATAATAATAATAATTGTTATGATATTCGCATAACGGTATCAAATTTATGTGTTGGTGTGTGTTTAGTTTTCAATAAGGATGGCATTTTATTGTTTATTTGGTTTTGATCGAATAAATAATACCTATACCTACACATAAATGTATTGTTTTAACCTGTGGTCGATGGTACAAATGGAATTATTTTAAATTTTGTTTAAACAAAATTAAAAAAAATATAATTATGTTGAATTATTTGTAATGTTACACTTTATTATTAAAAAGTGAAACACTTATTAGTAAACAGAACAAAATGGCTAAACGGGTGCTGATAAAATTAAAAAATACCTTCCCATGGTACTAAAAGTTTTACGCTTTTCTGTAGCGGGTTCCATTTATAAGCCAAACAAAACAAAAATTTAGGCAAGCTTGTTAAAAAAAATCAATACAATGAAACAAAAAGGTACGTATACGCCCGAGTGTACTAGTGTATTGTTTTCTTCTCTTTTAAGACACTGCTATTACCCATTTTCGAATTTTATTTAAAGTACATAGTGATACATATCGTATATTGGCATTTTAAGAAAATATTAAAAAAAAATGAAAATTGTGTTAAGGTTAAACTTATTTTTAACAATTTACTTTAAAGATTTGAAAAGAAAATCCAATGCATTTATTAAAATACTTTTTAAGATACAGTAATTATTGATTCTTTTTTATAGGTAATGAATTGAATATGTGTCACTTTCCCATCAGTGTTGCCAGGACAATATTCTAAAATAGAATCAAATTTCTTATGATGCCTTTTGATGCTGTACATGTAGAAAAATTAGAACAAAATACGCATAAACAGTGTGAAAATGATTGCAATAAAAATAACCAACAAAACGTATCCAAAACGTTTTTAAAAAGAGGCTGTGATGTGACCCACACTGATAACTTCCAATTCCTATCGATTTGTCTTGCTTAAAAGTTTGTAGGTTTTACTGTTTTGATAAAAAAGTTGTTGGTTGAATTATTCTACAAAAATTTAAAAATTACAAACAATATTTTGCATATAATGAAATAGTTTGATTTCGAAATCTGTTTTTGTTAACGAGATTTTTACTCGACAACCAATTTTTACCAACTTTAGTAGCATTTCTTAACAGTTTTTATTTCTTATATAAACAAATACAAATTGGATAAATGAAATTAATTTGAAGTCAATATCTTCTATTGTTCACGAGATATTGAGAACCGAACATCAAATTTTACCAAATTTGAGTAGAAAGTTGGTAAAAATTAATTTTCGACTCAAATATCTTTTCAAAATTTTAAGATATAGGCTTCAAATTAATTTTATTTTATAAAAAAATATTGTTTTCAACATTCGATAAAATTAAAAATAAATTGAATTGACAGTTTTTTTTTTAAATAAAAAAAATAAAAAAGCTTTACTAAAAGTTGGTACACATTGATTTTCGAATCAAATATCTTTTCAAAAATTTGAGATATCGGCTTGAAACTTATTTTATCTCACAGAAAATATTGTTCTCGTTCTCGACATTCATTAATTTTTTTTATAAAAATCCAGCAGTCCTTTTTTTATAAAAAAATAAAATCTACAAAAAAAAACTGTCAATTCAATTTATTTTTAATTTTATTGGATGTTGAAAACAATATTTTTTTATAAAATAAAATTAATTTGAAAAGATATTTGAGTCGAAAATTAATTTTTAGCAACTTTTGTTAATTTTTATTTAAGGTTTTTAAAAACTAAAAACTGTCCATTCTATTTTTCTCAAAATCTTACTGAATATTGACAATAATATTTTTTAAAAGCTTAAATTAGTTTAAAGCCTATATCTCAAAGTCTTAAAAAGATATTTGAGTCGAAAATTAATTTTTACCAACTTTAAGTAATGTTTTTTTAGGTTTCTATTTGTTATAAAAAACTGTCAATTCGATTTTTTTAAAAAAATTACCAGATGTCAGAAACAAATATTTTTTTTAGTTTTTTTGATTTATAAAAAAAAACGTTAATTTAACTCTTTTCCAAAAACATATTTATTTGGTATCACGTTACAATATATAATATAAAATTTAATTCAAGTCTCTAGCGTTATTAGTTCGTGAGATAATTAGGTCCAACCAAAATGTTCCCTTTTTTTAATTGCTATGGTAAAAAAACCACCCGCAAAATAGTAGTACATAAAAAAAATAAACATAAATAATTACGACACAAACAACACAACAACTATCGAAATATACTTTAAGCTGTGAAAGGATTTTTAAGAAAACAATGAATGTAATTCTTTTTCTACTTCACTCGGTTAAAAGATATTTCCTATGTTTTAAGACTTTAAAATGTACTTGAAAATAAGTTTGTCTTTAAAAACTTGAATGTCATTTCATTTCTTAAAAAAACCTATGAAAGTTTTTTGAAAATCGTTACTGTTTTTTGTTTATTTTTAGTTGTTTATGCCAAATCATCATGGCAAGTTACACGATTTAACAGAACGTTCATGATAAAACTTTAGTATCGCCTATTTTGGGGTAGAAGTGGTGGCCCTTCACAGTAGACTCTTCAACGTTTGGTGGCCAAATTTGAGACTTTTGGTTCCTATACAGCAAGAACTCGGACTTTCGCAGACTTCAACTTGGCGAATTTTGCTTCGGGACTTGGGCCTACACCCGTACAAGATTCAACTGACCCAGGAGCTAAAAGTTCATGACAACGCCGTTTGTTCGCTGACTGTGCTTCGAATCGTTTGGAAGAGGACCCCAATTTTGGCCGAAGAATCATCTTTAGTGACGAGGCGCATTTTTGGATAAATGGCTGTGTTAACAAGCAAAATATGGGACGACACCAACTCACGTGACTTTCACCAGGTGATAATCCATCCTCAAAAACTTACCTTTTGGTGTGGATTTTGAGCCGGCCTGCGGCGTAATTGGTCCGTACTTTTTTGAAAACGATGTTAGTGAGGCGGTCACCGTCAACAACGAGCGCTACATAACGATGATAACTAGTTTCTTATGGCCCAAATTAAACCATATGGACGACATGTGGTTCCAACACGGCGCTACGTGCCACACAGCAAACGCCACGGCTTGCATGCATCTACACACAACATTTACCCGCCCTTATTGAAAAACCCTTTATTCATTTTTTTTATTTGATTTAATTTAATTCAATTAATTTTAATTTAACTTAAAACTTATTAATATACGTTTTACATTTGATTTACGTATACAAAATGTGACCTTTTTCGATATATCCAATTTAAAACAAAAATTATATTATTTTTTAAAATCCAAAATAAAACATTAACATTTTTGATCATTAAATATTATTTAGACTGTATAAGAGTATGTGCAGAAAAATTATTGAAATCGGTTCATTAGTTCTTGAGAAAACTTAATATCAAAATAGCGGTTCTTTGAGGGTTCTCATAAAAATCAATCGATTTTTTTTTTGAAAATATTAAAATTTTCGATTTTTGACCAAAAATTTATATTGGGGTTACTGTTTAAAAAAAAGGTCTGCCATAACCTTAGTTTCCAAGCTTGAACTTAATCGACCCAGTAGTTTCGGCTGCAGAGTTGAGGACATATAGATAGAAAGACAGACGGACGGAATCGGAGGACTCACTTTTTTCGACTTCTCCACCATCGTAATGGTATGTTTGATTAAAATCTCGAGTTCTAATTTTTTGCGAATGCAGTACTTGTCATTTATGTAGTCCCTATGTGTCAAAAGTAAAAATAAACCACCTTTTTTTAAAGAAATTCTTTTGTGTCTGTAATATTTTTATGAACAAAAATTATCTCATCTACAGAATCATTTCACACTTCGAAAAATAACTTTTTTGTTGGTTAAATTATGAAAGATAAAAACTATTAATCTGTGACTTTTATAAAAAAAAAATAAGTATATATGGGTGATTATACAAAAGTTGGGTTACTCGATGTCATCAACCAAATATATACAAAGTCTGATTATATTTTATTGAGATTGCAATTTATTTTAAAACAATGGAAAGACCTTTATTTAGTCACCCAATTTCAGTTCTTCATTTTGAATACAAGTTATTAAAAAAACACAATTAGTTCTTAAAACGTCAGTCCTCTGGTATGTCACAACCCTGAAAATCAACCATTAAGTGACTGTCTATTAAACATTATCATTGATTTGAGAAAACTTATTAAATTAATACAATCTGCGATGTATATAGTTTAATATATACTACAACTTTCATAATGCAGTGTTTTCCACTTTATTTAAAAAAATAAGAAATTTTGTGTTCAGTTTCATTCGTCAGTTCCTTGTGTGTTATTTAAATTTGAAATTCGTGCGAAATATCGCCAACTCACTGTCAAATCCCACTTTGAATTTTAATGTTGGTAATGAAGTTAGTTGCGGGTCGCACAATTTGACGGCCACCATATCTGTACCAGAGTTTGGGTTATGTTTGTTGTCTATACACGTGCTTAGCCAGTCAACATGTCAGTTTTATGGTGAGTCGTTATTTTTTTGTTAATCTAAAGTTTATTTTTATTTATACATATTAGACTATGATTTGTTAAAATGTAGTTTGTTGATATTCGAAATTACAAAAAAAAAAACATTAGTCCTGATTATAATCTCAAATTTCGTCTTTTTCGTCAGTCCTATGGCGTCAGTCCTGTGTCAGGTATATTGTTATTGTTCTTCATTTCATGATCATTAGTACTTTTAAGATGAATATTGTTAGATTTTGTTTATATTGTTTGTTGATTACTTCGAAATATTAAGTAAAACTATGTAAAAGTAGTAAAAGAAAAGTGAATGACGTTACGTTAAATGTCGAATGTCTGTTTTGAAAACTGATATATAATATTTTCTCCCAATATTACATATTAATAATTATTTTAATTGTTACTAAGTGCTTTTAAGTGATCATTATTAAATCCTAAGAAATTTTTACTAATTTGTATTAAATTTCATTATAATACTTTCAAAACTGTGTATAACATGTATCATTACTATGTTACCTCGTCAATCCCTTGGCAGTCAAATTCTGAAATTTTTAAATATCTTACAATGTACCTTAAAAAGTGACTTTCCCGATTGGGAACAATATATTAATTAGATTAGCTATCATATACACCCGAATTTATAGAAGTTTGATTTAAAAACTATCGTAAACAAAATATCCTCAAAAGTTACCCAACTTTTGTATAATCACCCATATGCTTACAATTTAAGCAAGATAATGTTTTTAGTAATATGTTTCTTCAAAATGTGGTTTAAAATGTTGCACCGCTGTAGAAAACAAAGTTAAAAGTTTAAGTCTCAATCAATTTTGGTTATAAAAAAAAATGTATGTTTTCAAATTTTTAAGGGCATCTTAGAAGTGGGATACCGACATAATACCCAAATTCAAAATTTCCAAAAAATAAAATCAACACACCTTAAAAAATCCACAAATTTGCTATCCCCAAGTACAAAATCTCCAAAAACAGACATTACATGTATTTCTTTTTACATGTTAATCTACAAATAGACAGCTCTTAATGTTATTCATGCATAACATATTATATAGAATTCTAAGAACCAATATTTCACCTTAATTAAATTAATTTGAACACTTCCATTGTTTGCCTATACACATTTCAAACACCTTCTTTTGATAATTCGGAGAAATTAAATCACATGTATATTTACCTGTGATTTTAGCTTTTAAATACACCTGAATGAATTAATAAATAATTAGAAAAACCCTAGGTCGTAAAGCTGATTAAATTCTTCGAATTATTCTCAATACAAAATCCAACTGTCAATTGAGTGATTTTCCATTAACTTAACATACAATTCAACAAAAAAGCAAACAAAATACAAAAAAAAAATTACAGAAAGTACATTTTAAGAAAAATGAAAAATAAAGTTGCCAATTCATTTGCATAATTGCTTACTTCCTTACTTTAAAAATAAATTCTGGTAGTACAAAAACACATTTTCTTGAAAGTTTAAAATAAACACAATGATAACGAAAAGCTTACAACCACAAGTTGACTATATCGCTTCTGTATTAAACACTCATTCATAACATTCAAAGTAAAGCAAATGGCAGTAATTTACCAATTACTTCTAAGCGAAAGTTTATATAAATGTATGTATGTTTAAACGCGAATTTACAATATTCATCGTATAACTACCCGATTTTCAAATAATCTACAAGCGGAAATTTTCATTTACAAAACCCCCCTGTACAGTTGTATAGTTGAAATTTGTAATGACAAAGGAGGAGTTAGGGGTGGTATTTAGTTCAAAAATTGTCGTTGTCATCGTCGACGTCGTCGTCGTTCGTCGCGATTTAGTATAATATGGGTAACAAAAGACTATAATGTCGATAGAAAATCCTTGTCTGTCGATAGAATCCTTGCAGTTATAATCACATCCTTTTAATATCAATTAGTTATATAGACACACGACATAATTTGTCGCGTTCCCTTTAGGCTTACGGTTCAAGGTCTTTTACATGCGACACAAGTGTTACCAGGTTAAATTGCGATGAGTATGAAATAAAATATTTAAGTATGTCTATGTCTTACGTCTAATTAATTAAATTATGCATTCATAAAATAATCTTTCCCCTGCGATTTACTTTTGAGCAATAGACACAAAGCTTTAAAAAAAAAAAAACAATTTCCAGAAAGTAGATTTATGAATTCAGAATTCAGAAATTTCATGACACAAAATTATCTAAAAGCATTTTTAGTTGTGACTTTTGCAACTTCAAAAAAGAGGCTGGGATGCGACCCACACTGATAACTTCCCATCCCGTCTGTCGATTTGTCTTGCTTAAAAGTTTGTAGGTTTTCGTGTTGGGTTAAGAAAGTTGTCAGTTGAATTATTCTTAAGCATTTTTAAATTACCAACAATATTTTTCATATAAAGAAATAGTTTAATTTGAAAATCTAGTTTTGTTAAATAGATTTTTAGTCGAAAACAAATTTTTACCAATTTTAGTAGCATTTCTTAAATTTTTACAAATTGGATGAATTAAATTAATTTAATCGACTTCAAATAAATTTTGTTATACAGATAATAAGGCAGAAAGATGCAGAAAGGACTCTCAAGAAAATTGCGTGGGTGGTTTTTTTACCATAGCAGTTTAAAAGAAGTGGAAAATTTGGTTAACCCTTAATATCTCACGAACCAATAACGCTAGAGACTTGAATTAAATTTTATATTATATATTGTAACGTGATACACAACAAGTATAGTTTTGTAAAAAAATCGAATCAACAGTTTTTTTTTTTATAAATCAAAAAAAAACTGAACAAAAATGTGTCACCTCGAAAATTTTACGACTAAAATATGATTTCATCTCCAAAATAATTTTGTGCAACGAAGAATAATGTTTTTGACATCTGATAAAATTTTGAAACAAATCTAATTGACAGTTTTTTTATAAGGAATAAAAACCTTAAAAAAACATTACTTAAAGTTGTTAAAAATTGCATTTCGACTCAAATATCTTTTCAAACACTTGAGATTAAGGCTTCAAACTTATTTTATCTTACAATAAATATTGTTTGCAACATTCTTAAAAATGTTGAGAAAAATCGAATTGACAGTTTTTTTACAAAAAAATAAAAACTCAAAATAAAAATTAATAAAAGTTGGTAAAAATTGATTTTTGACTCAAATATCTTTTCAAAACTTTAAGATATTGGCTTTAAACTACTTTTATCTTTCAAAAAATATTCAGTACAATTTTGAAAAAAATCGAATTGACAGTTTTTTTACATAAAATAAAAACCTAAAAAAAAAACAATACTAAAACTTGTAAAAATTTACTTTCGACTCAAATAGCTTTTCAAAATTAAAAATATTGGCTTCAACCTTATTTTATTTCACAAAAAAAATTGTTTTTGATATTCAGTAATTTTTTTATAAAAATGCAAGAGTCCGTTTTTTCATAAAATAATAAAATCTACAAAAAATAGTACGCAAATTTGGTAAAAATTGATACATATAGACAAACTTTTAAGCAAGACACATCGACAGACGGGATGGGAAGTTATCAGTGTGGGTCGCATCCCAGCCTTTTTTTTATGAAAAAACGGACTGTTGGATTTTTATAAAAAAAAACTACTGAATATCGAAAACAATATTTTCTATGAAATAAAAAAGTTTGAAGACAATATTTTTAATTTTTGAAAAACTTTTTGATTCGAAAGTAAATTTTTACCAAGTTTTAGTATTGTTTTTTTTTAGGTTTTTATTTTTTGTAAAAAAAACTGTAAATTAGATTTTTCTCAAAATTTTACCAAATGTTGACAACAATATTTTTTTAAAAGATAAAAGTAGTTTAAAGACAATATCTCAAAGTTTTGGAAAGATATTTGAGTTAAAAATCAATTTTTACCAACTTTTGTTAATTTTTTTTAGGTTTTTAATCTTTTGTAAAAAAAACTGTCCATTCGATTTTTTTCAAAATGTTACTAAATGTTGAAAAGAATATTTCTTAAAAAATAAAATTAGTAAAAGGCGAATGCTTCATATTTTTGAAAAGTTATTTGAGTCGAAATTAAATTTTCACCAACTTTGAGTAAGGTTTTTATTTTTTATAAAAAAAATTGTCAATTAGATTTTTCTCAAAATTTTATCAGATGTCAAAAACATTATTCTTTGTTGGACAAAATTGTTTTGGAGATGAAATCATATTTTAGTCGTAAAATTTTCGAGGTGACAAATTTTTTTCTCCAGTTTTTTTGATCTATAAAAAAACCGTTAATTGGATATTTTTCCAAATATAATTGGTGTGTATCACGTTACAATATATAATATAAAATTTAATTCAAGTCTCCAGCGTTATTGGTTCGTGAAATATTTAGGGTTAACCAAATTTTCCACTTTTTTTTAAACTGCTATGGTAAGAAAACCACCCACGCAATTTTCTTGAGAGCCTTTTCTGCATCTTTCTTCCTTATTATCTGTATAACAAAGTTTATTTGAAACGTCGAGAAATGTCAAAATTTTCAATTCGACAAATCGGACCCATTACAATAACTTCCTATGGGAAGTTAAAAATATTTGTCACCTCGAATATTTTTCGAACAAAAAATGATCTTATCTCCAAAATATTTTTAACAACGAAAAACAACGTTTTTAACATCTGCTAAAATTTTGAGAAAAATCGTATTGACAGTTTTTTAAATAAAAAAATAAAAACCTAAAAAAAGCGTTACTAAAAGTTGGTACAACATTACTTTCGACTCAATATCTTTTTTAAATTGTTTCCGACATTCAGTCAAATTTTTATAAAAATCCGACAGTCAGTTTTTTTCATAAAAATTAAAATCTAAAAAAAAATAGTACGCAAAATTGGTAAAAATTGATGTTCGGTTCCCGATATTTCGTGAACACATGAAGGAATTGACTTCAAAATGAGTTCATTATGTGATAATTTTTTTTTAGAAAAATAGAATCTGTATTTGTTTATAAGAGAAATAAAAACTTTCAAAAAATGCTACTAAAATTGGTGAATATTGGTTTTCGACTAAAAATCTCATTAACAAAAAAAATTTTGAAATCAAACTATAGGGTTTTTCAATAAGTGCGGGTAGATGTTGTCAAGGTCAACCGTTGCATTTGCTATGTGGCACGTAGAGCCGAACTGTTGGAAACACCTGTCGTCTAGGTACATATGGTTCAATTTTGGCCATAGGAAATTAGTTATCATCGTTATGTAGCGCTCGTTGTTGACGGTGACCGCCTCACTAACGTCGTTTATAAAAAAGTACCGACCAATTTCGCCGCCGGTCCAAAATCCACACCAAACGGTAACTTTTTGAGGATGCATTATCACCTAGTGAACCTCGCGTGGGTTGGTGTTGTCCCGTATAAGGCAATTTTGCTTGTTAACACAGCCATTCATCCAAAAATGCGCCTCGTCACTAAAATGATTTTTTGGGAAAAATTGGGGTCCTCTTCCAAACGGTTCGAAGCCCAGTCAGCGAACTGAATTTTGAGCTCCTCGGTCAGTTGGATCTTGTACGGGTATAGGCCCAAGTCCCGACTCAAAATTCGCCAAGTTGAAGTTTGCGAAAGGCCGAGTTCTTATGCACGGCGAGGAATACACTGCTTTGGGTTCTGCTGTACACTTTCACGGACTGCGGGGATGTTCTCTGCCGAACTTGAGTTCCTTGAACGTACGGGTGTTGGTGGATTGTTTACTGAACCGGGCACCAAAATCTACCCGTGCCGATTGAAAACGCTTTATTTCATCATGTGCAAAATATTGTTGTTAATTTTTAGTTCATTTTTAAGAATAATTTTACCGACAAATTTTTTAACAAAACACGAAAACCTACAAACCTTTTAAGCAAGACTAGTTGACAGACGGGATGGGAAGTTAACAGTGTGGGTCGCATCCTAGCCTTTTTTTTTTTCTAGGGTTATAAATAAGGTTATTTACAAAATGGTAAAAATTTCAAATCATTCGTTAATTTGTTTGTATCATTTGTTCTTATCAACGTGAAATGATATAATATGTATTTAAAATAAAGTTAAGTTTTCTTCTTCCCAATATTTTGATATAGAATCGTGTCAATCTAGCGTGTCTTATATTTATATTTTTTTAGTCTGGCATTTCTGAAGTCAATAAAAAGGCTTCAAAGTTTTAACATTCAGCAATCGATGGAGAGTTTAGTTGTTGTCAGAATGATTGTAGGTTGTTGTTCACGTTAGGTGGGGCTATGAAAACGTTTTCGTCATGCCTTTCCTTTTCACTTCAAAAAACTCTGTTTGTTATTTTTTTTGTATATAATGCTCCTACCATCTACAGCTACTTTTCTATAAATAAATTTCGATGCCTGAATCACCGGTTGTTGGTAGAGCTGTGCAATTATCTCATAATTCTGTGGCCTAATGACACCTTTGCTATAGTGGAAGGCGGCAAGCACCGGAAGTCGAACCAATACGAACCACTGTTGTTGCTAAAGTGGATTTAAAATTGCCATCAGTCACGTACGTATACACCCACGATAACTGTATATACCTATCTATCCAAGCATATCCTCCATCCAGACTACTTGAACATAAGTGTAATGGTGTTGTGTAGAATATTTTAAGGGTAGGTTAGGTACCTTTTAACTATCTAAACCTTTTGAAAGGACTCCCGCATCGTGAAACTAATTCATCACTATATGCGATGATGTTGCAATTTAGAAATATTTATATCTATGTATATGTATTTGATTGTTGTTGTTGTTTGTGTTCTTGGCGTTTTCATTGTTGTATACAAACTCGATGACATTATGACTTTGCAATAATTGGTTTGGCATTGTTTAATTACAATTATTCAAAGTCTATTGTCCTTGATAAATCTTAACAAAAGAATGAGCTTTTCGTTTAGCGTTTGATGAGGCACGGGTAAGAGTATAGTAGCAGAATATAATGCTATTATACTGTTTATAATACGTTCAAGAGGACCAAAGTTGGTGGAGAGACAGAGTGGGTGGTATCTATAGTGTTGTGAAATTAAATTTGATTGATTTTTTGTTTTCATTTCATCAACAACGCACTTAAGCTGTGTATGGTAATTGAATTTAATGAAAACTGGCGTGTGCAGTATATCGAGAGTTAAACTAATATTGAATAATTTGAATCCTCTTTACTAAATACAGATATACATACATATGTATGTATGTATAATATACATGTCCACACTTAAATTATTTTGTATATTTGATGAACAATTTTGTGATAAATTTTGTCCTTCAAATCAATCATTTTTCATTACAATGTTTTCAAATCAAATAACTTTGAAATTTTGAATGACATTTTTTTGTATTTGTCATACTCATGTGCATGTTAAATTATTTTAAATTTCAAAAGTTCTAGGTCAAATACTTATTCTTAAATAAAAACCGAACAAAAAACAACATTCAGCTATATATGTGTATACGAATAAAAATAAAAATTGTATTACAGCTCAGGTATCAGTGCATTTATTTTTATAATAGGAATTTAAAGCATGAAATCAAATAGGTACATACTGAATCAGAATAGCTGATATAAATCGTTTTTCTAAGAATTATACTTCAGGCATATAAAGCAGCTGTCTCAAAAATGTTGACTTTCAAATTTATAAACAAATCCTGAATTTTTACAGTTCATTTAGTGCTTTTGAAATTGGTCTGATTTTTCGATTTAAAAAATTCAAAGAAAAGAGTTATAGAATTTTCGACTAAAATAACAATAAAAAAAGAGACTGAGATGCGACCCACACTGATAACTTCCCATCCCGTCTGTCGATTTGTCTTGCTTAAAAGGTTTGTAGGTTTTCGTGTTTTGTTAAAAAAGTTCTCAGTTGAATTGCTCTTAAAAAACTAAAAATTACCAACAATTTTTTGCATACCTATATATTTAATGATTTCAAAATCTATTTTTGTTAACGAGATTTTTAGTCGAAAACCAATTTTTACCAATTTTAGTAGCATTTCTTAAAACATTTTATTTCTTATATTAACAAATACAAGTTGGATGAATGAAATTAATTTGAAGTCAATATCTTCTATTGTTCACGAGATATCGAGAACCGAAGATCAATTTTTACGAAATTTTCGTACTAATTTTGTAGGTTTTATTTTTTTTTATGAAAAAACTGCCTGTTGGATTTTTATAAACAATATTGTCTGTCAGATAAAATTAGTTTGAAGCCAATGTTTTTAAGTTTTGATAAGATATTTGAATCGAAAATAAATTTTTAATACGTTTTAGTATTGGTTTTTTAGGTTTTTTTTTGTACAAACTCTGCCAATTCGATTTTTCTCAAAAATTTACCGAATGTTGAGAACAATATTTCTTATACGAGAAAATTAGTTTGAATTCATAATCTCAAATATTTAAAAAGATATTTGAGTCGAAAATCAATTTTTATTAACTTTTAGTTTTTAATAAAAATGATTTAAATAATGAAAATCATGAAAAATAAATTTAAACCAGCAAGTGTTCATTTATGCGTTTCGCCCCGGCGGCGGTGTGATGGTTGGGCTCATCAGAAGATGACCATCATACTTCGCAGTTGCTTTATGTAGCTCGGATTATATGGTATCTCGATTAATTCGGGAAATATGCGTCAAGACAAAGTGTGATGGTCATCTTCTGATGAGCTCAACCATCACACCGGGGCGAAACGCATAAATGAACACTTGCTGGTTTAAATTTATTTTTCATGATTTTCATTATTTAAATCATTTTTATTAAAAATAACAGTGTTCAAGGAAAAGAACTATTGACTGTTTACAGTCAAATATTTATTTTTTAACTTTTAGTAATGCTTTTTTAGGTTTTTATTTTTTGTAAGAAAATTTTCAACTAGATTTTTCTCAAAATGTTACCGAATGTTGAAAACAATATTTTGTTTAAGATAAATTTACTTTAAAGCCATAATCTCAAATTTTTGAAAAGATATTTGAGCCGAACATCAATTTTTACCAACTTTTAGTAATGTTTTTTGTAGGTTTTCATTTTTTGTTTTAAATCTGTCAATTCGATTGATCTCAAAATTTTACTAGATGTCAAAAACGTTATTCTTCGTTGCACAAAATTATTTTAGAGATAAAATCATTTTTTGTTCGTAAAATATTCGAGGTGAAACATATTTTTTTTCAGTTTTTTTTTTGATTTATACAAAAAACTGTTGATTGGATTTTTTCCAAAAATACACTAATTTGGTATCACGTTATAGTATATGATATAAAGGGTGTCCCAAAATTATTTGATTTGAATTAAATAGAAAACGCCGTTTTTAGTCTTTTGATAGTTATATTTTTATTGACTCGTAAAGTACATAGGATAGGGTTATGTATGGAATAACACATCGGGCAAATGGCCTCCACGGCTTTGCATGCACATGCGCACTCTTTTGTTGAAATTTTCCATGACCATTCTGCATAAATGTGGCTGAATTTCGTTGATGCGGCGTTGAATCTCCTCCGTTGAATCTCCTCCTGCACGGGTGGTTGTAGGCTTGTTGACATAGACTTGTGATTTCAAATAACCCCATAAAAAGAAGTCTAATGGTGTTAAATCACACGATCTAGGAGGCCAATTTTGATCACCGAAACGAGAGAGTACACGACCTGGAAATGTCTCATGCAGTAATTGAATTGTTTCACGGGCTGTATGACATGTGGCACTGTCTTGTTGAAACCACATATTGGACACATCAATATCATCCAATTTTGGCAGAAAGAACTGTGTAATCATGTCGCGATATCGAGCACCAGTAACAGTCACTGCTTGACCAGCATCATTTTCAAAAAAATATGGCCCAATTATGCCTCCAGCCCAAAATCCACACCATACAGTCACGCGTTGTGGATGCATTTGTTTTTCGACAATCACATGTGGGTTCTCCGAACCCCAAATGCGGCAATTTGGCTTAGGATGATTTTGCTCGAAAAATCAGGGTCCATTTGTTGATGTTCAATAATCCATTCAACGAACTCTCTTCTCTGTCCATGGTCATTAGGCTTCAATTGTTGTGTTAATTGAATTTTGTAAGCATGAAGACACAGATCTTTGGTCAGTATACGCTATAGAGAGGTTCTTGAAATTTGCAATTCTTGTCCACGACGTCGAATTGAGGTTCCTGGATTGTCAGCAACACTCACGCACTGCTTCGACATTCACATTTGAACGGCTTGTTTTTGGACGACCAGTGTGTTTGGCGTCTCCAACGGATCCAGTCTCCATGAATTTTTCAATTAATCTCTTCACAGTTGACGAAGTTAAAACACTATTCCGACCATATTTTGTATGAAATTTTCGAACTGCAGCCGCCAAGCTTTCACTATTTTTGAAATATTCTTTAATAATGAAGACACGTTGTTCTCTCGTGTAACGCTCCATTTTTAATAACCCTATACTGTTAGCTGTCAAATTGCTTTTTTTTTTAGGGTTGCCAACACTTCACTGCACAAATGGCGGCAAATTCAAATCTTGCGTTAATTTTGGGACACCCTTTACAATTTAATTCAAGTCTCTATTCGTGAGATATTTAGGGTTAACTGAAATTTTCACCTTTTTTTGAATTGTTATGGTAAAACAAAACCAGCCAATCAATTTTCTTAAAGTCCTTTCTGCATCTTAATGGATTATTATCTGTTCAACAAAATTTATTTGAAGTCGATATCTCTACTGGTTCTTGAGCTATAGACGACGTAAAAAACTTCGCGAACGTACGGACGTACGAAAGTACGTACACACACACGCACATATGTACATCTCTCTAAAAATCTTGTATTTCGACTCTAGGGACCTTGAAACTTCGAGAAATGTCAAAATTTCAATAGTTGTCATACTATTTTTAAGTAAGTTAATCTTAGAGCTAGGACTTAAACCAGAACAATAATTATAATTCGTAGAAATAGAGCTCTGTAATATCGTCTATAAAATCAGTTAATACACAGTAATGATGATAAGAATTTATCGATCCGATAGCCATTCATTTTGAAATAACTTGGTATCTGCCCGTCTACTAATTAATTTACTAATTTTGAATTTTAGCGTACATCTATACATCTATAGATATAAGCTTCAATTGTGTATAAATCAAAGCTTGTTTTCGCAGTTCGTAGTATGTATTATAAATAAAATAAATTAGGTGTCGCAACAGTGCTTTGCAAACTAGGCCCTAGTGACTTAGAACTCTCAACCATTCCGGTGTGCGAGTAATGTGTTCAGGGATGGAAGAGACCTAACGTTTTAAGCCGGTTCCGAACGGCTAATTTTAACACTTTTCTTGACAATAATTACTCTTGGAAGATTTGTCAATTCCTTGCAAGAAGCAGTACCCGTGTAAAAAACTTTAGATGGCACAGACAGGGTTTGAACCCAAGACCTCTGGCATGATAGTCCAACGTACTAACGCATGCCATGGGTACTGGGAGATAAATCATCAGTGTATACGGAAAATATACCATAAATATTAAAATGTCAATGACCAAGGTTGGACTAACTTAAGATTATAAACCAACACAAAGCTTTGATATGCTTACTTCAAATCTCTTCAAATTTGATACCATTCCACTCAAAAATAAGTGTAGACTTTTTTAACACAATTTGATATTTTCATACCTCTATCTACTTTAAAAAATCGCCGAAGAGTTTGTTTAATTCAACCACAACATACAAATATGCATTAAAATAATACAAATATAGATATGTAGATATATGTAGATAGTTTTAAACACGAGTATAATACCTATAGATATAAACTCTTATGTGGAATCTCGAAACAACCACAATTTTCAGGAAAACAATTTTGCCCCACTTCGGAAATCATTCACTTTCCCAAATTGCATTTTACCACAAACAAATTGAGATTGAGTCAATAAGCAAGTTCATTTTGTCCGCCGTAAACCGTAACCGCACCACACTGTCATCGGATTCGGACTCTGACGGACTTTTGCAATGTATCCAGAATAAACAACATTTTTATTTGTTCTGATGTACAAACTTTTTGGGTAACATTTTATACAATTTTACTTACAACAAAAATATAAAAAAACAACACACAAATGATCGTCAAAATGAAAATCAAAAAAAACTTTTAAAAAAATCCAACTGAATGACAGTCCTGTTCTTTTTGTTTTTGTTCTAGGTGCAGGGCGGAAGTACAGTGGAACAGAACGTTTATCATTCCAATGCCAAAAAAAAAAGTTTAATTCTCAGTTTCTCATCATGTATCCACATTTATACAAACTTAATATCCAGGTGTACACTCTTATTCTCATACATACTCGAGCCTTTGTCAAGAGGTGGAGGGTGGTGTATGGTGGTAAGAGGTTGTATGTAATTGCCAACACAACTGAGTTGGGTGGTGAAAATAAAATCGAACAAAAAAAAATATATAATTAAATACCAGTAGAGTGTCCTTGTAAATAGAAAACTTTTTGCAGGACCTACATTTATCTCCTCTCGATCCCACAAAAGAGTAAGGTATACGAAATGAATTCGAGCTGGATGAGGATGATGGTGGGAGAGAAACGCGAACACTGCGAGAAGAAAAACAATAACAACAAAAAAGAAAACAAAACAAAAAGAACTGCAGAATGGGATCAGCATCACAGGAAAAAAACAAAAAACAGGAACCAAACAAAAAGTAAAAATAACAAACATCAGCAGAAATAAAAATCCTGCTCCATACAACCGAATTCAGAATAACAGCAATGAAATTGATTGAGTTTATTTGCTTGGCGATTCCCATTGAAATTTATCGAGGTTTTTATTTCGTTCATTTTATTTGTATCTTCTTTTTTTTTAACATTCCCAACCCACACTATACATGTATATGTATTATATCTTGTAGATTCCTAGAATAATATACCCAGGATGTAGATTGAGATAAATATATCTACGTCCCAAATCTACCTTATTCTTTTCTGTGTAAAACTTTGTTTTTGTCAAGGAATGGATGGAGGGATGGTAAATGGGAGAACAAAAGCAGGTTGGTTTATTATTACTTTTATACGACTGATGCAGTTGTTTTGTAGATTTATTCTTAGAATCCTGAAGGATAATACTGTCTTCGGTAGCATTGATGGGGGCATTTCAGAACAAGCAAAAAAGGCAAACTGGTGGCAGTTATTGTGAAAACAAAAATTATCAACCACAAAATATTTCTATCTCTTGAAGTTTCAAGCTCTATAAATATATAAATTTAAATTCAATTTTATTGTTTCAATAAATGTGTAGGTTTTCAAGGTATTTATATTATTTTACAATTATTAAGATGTCAATTAATGGTTTTTAAGTCCATAAACTCTGAACACTGTGGGCTTTTTCTTAAAATTTAAGTATTAACACCACAGTGAATTTAGCTTCAAAATGTGTATAGGTTGATAGCCGATTTAAGAAATTTTGAGTGTATTTCTTTTTATTTCTCAACCAATAACATATGGGTGATTATACAAAAGTTGGGTAACTCGATGTCATCAACCAATATATACAAAGTCTGATTATATTTTATTGAGATTGCAATTTATTTTAAAACAATGGAAAGACTTTTATTTAGTCACCCAATTTCAGTTCTTCATTTTGAATACAAGTTATTAAAAAAAACACAATTAGTTATTAAAACGTCAGTCCTCTGGCATGTCACAACCCTGAAAACCAACCTTTAAGTGACTGTCTATTAAACATTATCATTGATTTGAGAAAACTTATTAAATTAATACAATCTGCGATGTATATAGTTTAATATATACTACAACTTTCATAATGCAGTGTTCACCACTTTATTTAAAAAATAAGAAATTTTGTGTTCAGTTTTATTCGTCAGTTTCTTGTGTGTTATTTAAATTTAAAATTCGTCCGAAATATCGCCGACTCAACGCCAAATCCCACTTTGAATTTTAATGTTGGTAATAAAGTTAGTAGCGGGTCGCACAATTTGACGGCCACCATAACCGTACCAGAGTTTGGGTTATGTTTGTTGTTTATACACGTGCTTAGCCAGTCAACACGTCAGTTTTATGGTGAGTCGTTATTTTTTTGTTAATCTAAAGTTTATTTTTATGTATTCGTTTTAGACTTTGATTTGTTAAAATGTAGTTTGTTGATATTTTAAATTACAAAAAAAAAACATTAGTCCAGATTATAATCTAAAATTTCGTCTTTTTCGTCAGTCCTATGGCGTCAGTTCTGTGTCAGGTAAATTGTTATTGTTCTTCATTTCTTGATCATTAGTACTTTTAAGATGAATATTGTTACATTTTGTTTGTTGATTACTTTGAAATATTTAGTAAAACTATGTGAAAGTAGTAAAAGATAAGTGAATAACGTTACGTTAAATGTCAAAAGTCTGTTTTGAAAACTGATGTAGTATTACATATTAATAATTATTTTTAATTGTTACTAAGTGATTTTAAGTGATCATTATTAAATCCTAAGAGATTTTTACTAATTTGTATTAAATTTCATTATAATACTTTCAAAACTGTGTATACTCGTCAGTCCTCTGGCAGTTAAATTCTGAAATTTTTAAATATCTTACAATGTACTCAAAAAAGTGACTGGCCCGATTGGGAACAATATATTAATTAGATTAGCTATCATATACACCCGAATTTATAGAAGTTTGATTTAAAAACTATCGTAAACAAAATATCCTCAAAAGTTACCCAACTTTTGTATAATCACCCATATGTATGTTTTTAAAAACACTGCCAAATCATGATTTAAGTTTTCAAGTTCTCTCTTGTAACTTTGAGACTCCACGCAAGGGAGCCCTAGAACAATAGCGGATCAAAGAGACGAGTAATTGTTGAAAGCATCGTTCTTTTTGAAACGACATTATCGACACCACTATTGCAGATGTTGTGCGGAGAGTCGATCTCATCGAGGGGCATTCAAGGGACATGCGTAAACTCTACTCAAAACTTTTGTCATTGGAACAACAAATCGATGCAACGCTCACGAAATTCTAATAGCCCAGCTTCACCACCTGTCATTCTTAAGTTTTCCAGTATGCAAGAGAGGTATTCTTTACTGAAGTGCATTACTGTCTACAGAAAACAACAACAGAATCATCAACTCTCACTGCGTGACTTGGGCATAGAATCCGACAACGCCTGTTTCTTGAATGAAAGTCTTAGCAAAAATACTCGCACTCTTCTTCACCATGCTATCCGAATGAGGAATAATCACCAACTGTTTAGTGCGTACACAATACATGGCTCTGTTTTCATTAAACCAACAGCTGATGGGGAAAGCTTTGCTGTTTACAACGTTGGCTGTTTAGAAGCTGCCGCAACGACGACGAACTAATTTTGCCGTAAGCAAAATATAATTTTTAAATGATTGTAATGCAAATGCATTTTTTCTTTTTAATACTCATATTTAATATTCTCTTTTTATTTATTCTATTAATGGTAACTATTCACTACATATTCTTTTTACTTTTTCTATTAATAATAACAATATTTGTCCATATAATATTTTTATTACTTAATTACTTAATTTCTTTTTTCTTTCACTTTTTCTATTATTTGTTGTAACAATTTTTTGCCAAATATTGTGTTTATTGCTAGTTATTATTATTTTTATTATTCCTTCTGCTTCATTTTCCTTCTTAAGCTTCTGCCACGTTCAAAGCTTAAAAATTCGCGAGTGCAGCTAACGCCATCAGAGGGTTCTCTGGCAATGGTATGAATACGAATTTGTACGATATGATTCGAATTTTAAGAGCACAAAATAATGGATTAAAGATATGTCATTTAAACGCACAGAGTTTGACTAATAAATTAGGGGAATTTAGGTACCTGTTTGTGGAATCTAAAATAGATATCGTATCCGTGTCTGAAACCTGGTTTCAACCAGGCATTTGTGATGAATTTTATAGTTTAAAGGGTTTCAAAATTTTCCGAGCCAGTTGTGGGGGAGGTGCCTCTTTGTATGTGCGTGACGGGATAAGTTGTAAATTAATATGCAAATCTGATGACGACTGTCCTTTTGAATATGTCTTTGTCAGTATCGTTTGTAACACTGAAAATGTTTTAGTTGGATCAGTTTACAGACCATACAACAGTATTAGCATAATATCATTGGTTACGACGTTAGAGACAATTTCTTCTTGCTTTTCTTATAATATACTGTGTGGTGATTTCAACTGTAATCTGTTAAGCGTTTAGCTGAAAATTTCCTTAATGTCTTTAAGGCGCTGAATCTGAGTCCCGTTAACTGCTCCACTGCTACCCACTTTACCAAAAAGTCTAGTTCGCTACTAGATCTGTATCTTGCCAGCGATGTTGGTAAGGTTATGCTTTACAGCCAGCTTTTGCACCTGGTTTTCCAAGCACAATTTACTTTTTGTATGTTTGGATTTAGTTTTTCAGGTTGATCGAAAATTTTTTCAATACCGAGACTTCAAAAACTTAAACACATCTGACTTAGTGCGTGATTTTGACTGCGTAGAATGAAACTCACTGTACCATTTATGCAAAATGTAAATGATCAAGTCAGGTTTTTACGGCAAAACTACAATCAGGCATGTTCCTATTAAAACCCTTCTCGTTAGGCATACAGCTCCACCTTGGCTGAATAGCGACATCTCTGCTCTGATGTCACGACGAGATGCCGCCTACAGTCAATGGAGACGTTACAAACTGGAGTACTTCCACACATTGTATTGCAGACTGCGTAATCAAGTTGTCGTAATGGTCAGAACGGCAAAAAGACTTTATTATGAAAATAAACTTGGTTCTTTAACCTCTGGAAAAAAAAATATGGAAAAACCTGCGTGAAATCGGTATTGGCAAACAATCTAAAAAGCCTGTTGGTGACGTCGATTGTGATGTACTTAACAAAAAGTTTACGTCCATGCCCTTAAACGTTGCTTCACCCGTTCTTTCCCTTACTGAGGAGGAACCAACTGCTATCAACAGCTCTCTAAGTTTTATAAGAATACAAGAGGAAGACATTGTGGAGGCAATAATATCGATTAAATCTAATGCTACTGGCCTGGACCAAATGGACCCTAAGTTCTTGAGACTACTGCTTCCATATATACTGCGCTATATAACCTACATATTTAGAATGGAAGAAGGCTAAGATTATTCCCATACCCAAAAAACAAACAGGTACTGCTACTGAATTTCGGCCGATTGCCATTCTTCCGTTTCTTTCGAAGGCGTTTGAAAAAACTATTCTGGGGCAGATCCAAAAATATCTTACTATCCACAACCTGTTAAGTACCTGTCAGTCTGGTTTTCGACCTAAGTGCAGCTGCAAATCCGCCTTACTTTTTGTAACTGATGAAATAAGAATGGCAATGGACAGTAATCATGTTACATTGCTAACACTGTTAGATTATTCAAAGGCTTTTGCTACTGTTAACCAATCAATTCTTTGTAAAAAGCTGCGAATTAACTTTAGGTTTTCTTTAGAGTCCTGTAAGCTTCTTCTTTCATATCTCAGTGGAAGGCGACAATGCGTGGTGGCTAATGGATACTCGTCCACATTTCTCAATGTTTTGAGTGGAGTGCCACAGGGATCTATCCTTGGACCAATCCTCTTCTCGTTTTACATAAATGAGTTACCACAAGTTGCTAAACATTGTTTAATTCATCTTTATGCTGATGATGTGCAGCTCCTGATAAGTCAACCTTTTGGGGCTAAAAATGATGCCGTAGCTTTAATGAACGAGGATCTGCTCCACATTTCACAGTGGTCAAAAAAGAATGATCTCCTCCTTAACCCTGTCAAATCAACATCCCTCCCCATCTATCGCAAAAACTTTGATCTATCGGGTTTAAACCCGTTGAAACTTGACGACAAAACCATTGAATATGTTAGCACTGCTAGAAACCCAGGAGTAGTATTCAATCGCACACTCACTTGGGATGACCACCTTAATAGTGCCATTGGTAAAGTCTATAGAAGTCTCCGCCTTCTTTAAGTCACTCGAAATTTCATCCCGATCAAAACTAAACTGTTACTTGCTAAGGCCCTTATACTACCAATTGTGCTGTATGGGTGTGAAATCTTTTGTAAACTAGACTGTGTGACTAGCCGCAAATTGAATGTTGCTTATAACAACATTGCCCGCTATGTTTATAATCTACGTCGTCGTTATGATCATATATATCCATTTTTGCGGTACGGATTTCTGGTTGTAGCCTAGACACCTTAATAAACTTTCGCTCTCTGAGTTACCTGCATGAAATCATCCAAACACAACAACCTGATTATCTATACGGGAAGCTGAATTTCCCTCATTCAACAAGGTCCTTTGCTTTAATATTACCCCGATACAATTTTCTAAATACTGAGCGTCAATTTTTTATTCATATTGTACGCCATTGGAACTCTCTGCCCATCGCTATGAGAAGAATAAGAAGCATAATCAAATTTTTTATATTCCAAGGGTTTTTGTGTGATCCAAAGCTCCGAATGTCAATGACACATTTGTTTCCCGATCTGCCTTTGGTATTGAATTAAGAAACTCTTCGTTATTACACATCCACTTGCGTAGATGATATCCAGCAGATGATAAAAGCTTTGAGATTTGTTGGTACTTTTCTTTCGGTACTTCTTACTCAATCTGCACCCAAAACAATGCATGAATATTTCAGTGTCTAAATATGTCTCATTGTCATTCGAATGCATAAATGGGCCACTCAGTGTCTGCCCAGCATTAGTCTGTTGTCTGTCCCTAAACATGGGAAATCTGCAAATCCGGCTCGAAGGACTAAAATGTTTTAAGTTACACTTTAAAAGTAAGTTAAATGGAAAAATGAAGACAATGAAACACACACTTTAAGATTTTGAATAGAAGTAATATCCATTTTATTTGTGACCTTTATGTCACTTTCAGTTTCTTAACATTATTTATAACAAATTTACACATAATCCCATTACATTAAATATTTGACGAAGACATCGGGTAGCGTTCTGAACTATTTGTGGTGGCAGCATCCAACAGTTGATGTATTGCCACTTCTTACAATAAACTTTCTACTATTAAATATAAACATTTCATAAGGCACAAAGTTAATGATTTGAATTATTGAAATTTTCAAGACTTTTTTCTTTAATTCAGTTGAAAACATGACAAAATCATCTGTTGTTTTAAAAGATTGTTTTTGGTTTACGTAGAAATGGGACGATATAAAGCAGTGGCTTATCTATGATCTAAGTTTTGTCAGTTTCAGTTAAGTACTAATGAATTTGGCAAGTCAACCCAATTCAATTTGTTCCATTGGATATCAAATCAACATATTAAATTGGGTTATTATAAACTAACTTAGGTTATAAAATAACTTAGGTTATAAAATAACCTGAATTGAAAAATATCCAAAGTTAAGGTGGGTTAACCAGGATGTTAAAATAACATGGGTTACAAAAAAACTGGATTACAAAATAACATCGTTTTCAAAATAACATGAGTAAGCAAACATGTGTTTCAAAACAGTCTGGGTTAAAAAATAACTTGAGTTGAAAAATATCCTCTGTTAAAGAATAACGAGGATTAAAAAATAATCTGGGTTACAAAATAGCTCAAACTACAAAATAACCTTGGTCATACAATATCTAGAGTTAAGTTGTTTTTAAAATAACCTAGGTTTCAAAATAACAAGACTACAAAATAATATTGATCATTTTTTTTACACTTCAGAATTTTCAGAAACTAGTAAGCTTATAGCAAGCGTCAAACTACGATCAGAGGCTCATCATAAGTGCATGCTCATTCGACTTAAAGCCAATAGGTGATGAGTGCCGCCTCGGTAATTCAAATGTACACAAGATAGCAAATAAGGTGCATCAATTTCACCATTAATGAGTTGATGAAAAAATACTAAGTCATTATTAACACGCCTTTGATGAAGAGATTGCATTTGAAGAAGCAGAATACGATGTTCATAGGGAGGCAGATCATAAGGATCATCCCAAGGAAGACCCTTTAGGGCAAAGCGAATGAAATTATGTTGAATTGATTTGATACGTTGTCTATGAATTTCGTAATAGGGAGTCCATACCTGCGAAGCATATTCAAGATGAGGACGAACATGGCAATTATACAAAGAAAGAGTAACATAGGGATCATTGAACTCCTTTGCCCAGCGTTTTATAAAACCAAGCATAGAACTTGCTTTATTAACAATCAAATTAATGTGATGTGTAAATTCTAAGTTGGAACAGAAATGAACACCTAAATCTTTAAATGTTGAGACGCGAAAGAGTTTTTTGCTGTGATATACAATAATCAAATACACTACCGATTCGTTTTTTAGTAAAAGTTATCGTCTGGCATTTTAAAGGGTTGAGTGAAAGGCTATTTTTCCCACACCAAAATGTGAAACTATCATAAATGTCGGCTTGTAAAAGAATACGATCATGGGTGGACTTTATTATTTTAAAAATCTTCATGTCGTCAGCAAAAATGAGTACTTCACTTGAGCGTAGACATGACAATACATCGTTAATAGACAGGATAAACAGAAAAGGGCCAAGATGGCTTCCCTGGGGAACACCAGATTGAGCAACAAAAGGTTCAGAAAGACAATTTCTAAATTTTACCTCATAGGATCTGTTTTCAAGGTACGATTTGATCCAAGCTAAGAAAAATGGTGGAAAACCAAGAGCTTTAAGTTTAAATAAAATAATTCCATGGCTATAGTGTATATACAGTCAACTTCATAACTTTGTTCTAAAGCGTTTGAACATATGTTTGAGAATGTGAGGAGATTAGTAACGGTTGATCTTTTTTTCACCAAACCATGTTGCTGTTCGCAAATGAGATTCTTACTAAAAAATGCTACACTTTCACATACAACTTGTTCAAACACTTTAGGAATGCAAGAAAGCTTTGCAATGAGCCTGTAGTTGCTTATATCCGCCTTGTTACCTTTCTTGAAAATTGGTGTTAGAAATGACTCCTTCCATATATTGGGAAATTTGCCTCTTTTTAGAGAAAGTTTAAATAAGAACGTAAGGGGTTCAATAAATATCATGAAATTTCCAGGGTTAACCTGGTTTAAAAATATCCTGGGTTTTATAACACAAAGCTTGAGACACATAATTAATTTTGAACTTTGAAGCAAAATTTGGTTGTGGAAGTTTCTACATGAGTAGGTACGCTTGTTTTGCCCTAAAAAAACAAACTTCAGAAAGTTTCCAAAATGACAAAAAGCAGAAAAATTTCTAAAAATTCATAATTTATTTTACTTTTTTGACCTAATAAACTGACAACTTACTTTTATGCTCTAAATACACACAATAAATTATTTATGGTGTCCAGCTGTAGGTACACATACATACAGAAAGTATACATACAACCTACTTTAGCTAGGTATTAAAATAATTAAACAAGAAAAATCATTTATACCAACATCCGTAAGGCTTTGCTTGCATCAGCAGAATCAGAATCATCACCCAGCAAGTGAAATAAAATCCACGAAGCTTACTGACAGCCAACAACTGCGTGTGATATGCTTAAAGATAACACCCCATTTACAGAGAAAAGTAATTTCATTACATTTGTCAAAATCCTTAAGGCCATGTTTTCCACACAAAAAAAAAAATGAAAAGAAAAATAAATAAAAATAAATAAAAATACAAAAACAAAAACAACTTAACAAAAAGAAAATCACACTTGCGGCATCCAACGAAAAGTGCGTTGGGCGGTGTGGTGGGCGTCGTCGTCGTTCGTGGTTCCGCGTCCGTAATCGTAATATGGTTGTAGAGAGACGGGCGTTGGCGGTCGACAACGACGGATAGAATGGAAAGCAAGAATAAAACGTTAAAGTAATGAGAAAATACATAAATAAAAAAATATACTCATACATCCACCAAAAAAACAAACAAAATAAAATAAAAAGCAAAACAAAAAACATAGGAACAGACAAGAAAACAAAAACAAACAAACATGGCTGAAAATGAAAACAAACAGAATTTTATGCAGCCGCAATAACTCATGTGACTTCATAAATTATCCTGAAAATCCTATAAAACGAACTGCACGCGGCGCACAAAGAGTCGAGTCAGTAACTCTTTACCTGGAATCATCTCTTTACTTTCTGATAAACATACCTAGAGCCTAATAGCTATAGATCCTAATGGGGCCTATTCTTTTCTGTTAAAAAAGTGTTCCATGTTGTACGTTCAAACCATTCAGAATACGATAATCTAAATCCCAATAATTTTGTGTTCCTTTTTGTGTAAAGGTAACAAACAGGACGCAAAGGTAAAATACTTCTTTTCCACATAAAGACACATATGCAACATAGACGTATTCATTCAATTCGTAATGTAAGTACGTAAACATTCATATTGTCTTTATACTACCAAAACAAAAAGAATGTGAATATGGAAAGGCTATATGGTGGGGTGGGTTGGGAGTTAGTGGTTAGGGGTTTGGGTGAAAGGGGAATGATTTTATATGGTTAAATCACCCGCACAATACTCCAAAATAAAAAAATAAGTAAACAGATTCATACCACGAGAGGATAACAGATGTCCCTTTTTGAGAGAACAACAAATAAGAAGAAGAATGATTTATCAATGCGATATTATATGTAGGTATCACATTTCACATATAACTGTTGAATTATAAGTGATATTTTTGTACATTTATTTGTAATATAGGTAACTTAAGGCACAGAGTTGGAATATTATTTTCTAAATTAAAATGATTGATGATAAAAATATTTAAGACCATTCAATGTGTGTACCATTGAGACGATTAAATGGAATCTTTTTCCTTCTTGTTTGTCATAGGAATGGGAGTTTCGGCATCACACTTAAAGCTGGAATTATCTCAAAAAGAAAATTTATTTTTCTAGAAAAAAAAAAAATGAAAACAGGCCAGAAATATTTAAAATTGAAATAAAATAAAAGTTCATGGCAAATAAAAAATTAAAAAAAAATAGGCTGGGATGCGACCCACACTGATAGCTTCCCATCCCGTCTGTCGATTTGTCTTGCTTAAAACGATTGTAGGTTTTCGTGTTTCGTTAAAAAAAAGTTGCCAGTTGAATTATTCTAAAAGATTCAAAATTACCAACAATATTTTGCATTTGTTGAAATAGTTTGATTTAAAAATCTATTTTTGTTAACGCGATTTTTAGTCGAAAACCAATTTTTAACAATTTTAATAGCATTTCTTAAAAGTTTTTATTAACTTCCCATAGGAAGTTATTGTAATGCGATTTGTCAAATTGAAAATGTTGAAATTTCTCGAAGTTTCAAGGTCCCTAGAGTCCAAATAAAAGAACGTGCGTGTGTACGTACGTTCGTACGTCCGTACGTCTGTACGTTCGCGACGTTTTTTTCGTCCTCCATAGCTCAAGAACCAGAAGAGATATCGACTTCAAATAAATTTTGTTATACAGATAATAAGGCAGAAAGATGCAGAAAGGGCTCTCAAGAAAATTGCGTGGGTGGTTTTTTTAACATAGCAGTTTAAAAAAGAGGTGAAAATTTTGATTAACCCTAAATATCTCATGAACCAATGACGCTAGAGACTTGAATTAAATTTTATGTTATATATTGTGTGATACAAAACAATTATATTTTTGGAAAAAAATTCAATTAACGGTTTTTTTATAAATCAAAAAAACTGAAAAATAAAATTTGGCACTTCGAAAATTTTACGACTAAAATATGATTTCATTTCCAAAACAATTTTGTGCAACGAAGAATAATGTTTTTGACATCTGATAAAATTTTGAGAAAAATCGAATTGACAGTTTTTTTACAAAAAATAATAACCTAAAAAAAAAATAATAAAAATAATAAAAAAAGTTGGTAAAAATTGGGTTTTGACTCAAATATCTTTTCAAGACTTTGAGATATTGGCTTTAAACTACTTTTATCTTTCAAAAAATATTGTTTTCAACATTCAGTAAAATTTTGAAAAAAATTAGAATTTACAGTTTTTTTACAAAAAATTAAAAACCGAAAAAAAAATTTAACAAAAGGTAGTAAAAATTGATTTTCGACTTAAATATCTTTTCAAAAATTTGAGATTATGGCTTCTAACTAATTTAAACTTATAAGAAATATTATTTTCAACATTAGGAAAAATTTTGAGAAAAATCGAATTGACAGTTTTTTTACAAAAAATAAAAACCTAAACGAAAAAATTAATAAAAGTTGGTAAAAATTGAGTTTCGGCTCAAATAGCTTTTCAAAAATTAAAAATATTGGCTTCAAACTTATTTTATTTCACAGAAAATATTGTTTTTTATATTCAGTAATTTTTTTATAAAAATCCAACAGTCCGTTTTTTCATAAAAAAAATAAAATCTACAAAAAATAGAACGCAAATTTGGTAAGAATTGATACATTTAGACAAACTTTTAAGCAAGACAAATCGATAGACGGGATGGGAAGTTATCAGTGTGGGTCGCATCCCAGCCTCTTTTTTTTTTAGGTTTTAATTGTTTGTAAAAAAGCTGTGAATTCGATTTTTTTCAAATTTTTTTCCAAATGTCAAAAACGTTATTCTTCGTTGCATACAATTATTTTGGAGATAAAATAATTTTTTGTTTGTAAAATATTCGAGATGACAATTATTTTTTTTAGATTTATGTTTGGCAATGCAGGCTATTTTGGTCAATTGATTTTCAATGCAAATAAAAAACTTTATTCCATCTTTTACCCAACGTTTCGTCGCTACTCACGACTTCTTCAGGGGTTTTATTAAGATATGTTGTTTTTTTGTTGTTGTATTTTACATTGTTTTTGTTGGTTTTGTTTTTTTAAATTTAATTTTTATTTAGTTTGAAGAAGAAAAATTAAAGAAAAATGTTTAAACTATTTAATAAATTAACAATAAAAACAAGAGACTAATAAATTAAAAAGACAAACATAAATTATCACAGTGTAGTTCAGGTACTTATTGCTAATAAGTATTACTTATTGCTAATAAGTACCTGAACTACACTGTGATAATTTATGTTTGTCTTTTTAATTTATTAGTCTCTTGTTTTTATTGTTCATTTATTAAATAGTTTAAATATTTTTCTTTAATTTTTCTTCTTCAAACTAAATAAAAATTAAATTTAAAAAAACAAAACCAACAAAAACAATGTAAAATACAACAACAAAAAAACAACATATCTTAATAAAACCCCTGAAGAAGTCGTGAGTAGCGACGAAACGTTGGGTAAAAGATGGAATAAAGTTTTTTATTTGCATTGAAAATCAATTGACCAAAATAGCCTGCATTGCCAAACATAAATCTACAAATATTCATTAAAAAATTGGTCACATAAAACATACATATATTACTTTTTTTTTTAGTTTTTTTGATCTACTTTGATTTTTTATCACGTTACAATATATAATATAAAATTTAATTCAAGTCTTAAGCGTCATTGGTTGGTTATATTTTGGGTTAACCAAAATGTTCACCTTTTTCTTAAATTGATATGGCAAAAAAGAAACACCCAGTGAATTTTTGCATCTTTCTCCATTATTATCTGTATAACAAAATTTATTTGAAGTCCATATCTCTTCTGGTTCTTGAGATATACATATACGACGAAAAAAGCTTCCCGAACGCAATGACGAACGTACACACGCACGCACGGAGATCTCTACACAAAATCTTTGATTTATATTCCAGGGACCTTGAAATGTCGAAAAATTTCAAAATTTTCAATTCAAAAAATCGGACCGACTACAATAACTTCCCATGGGAAGTTCAAAATTTATTTTTCCTTAACTATGGCCAAGCACCAGAGGTTTTGTAATAATTAAATATATATTGTTCTTAAAGAAAAGAAAATGTACGACTGGTACGAACTTGCTCATGAATCAATGGAGGCTATTTATAAATAGTGCTTATAATTTAAGATTTAAAAAATAACTGCAAAATAAGTTTGTCTTCAAAAATTTAAATGCTATTTGATTTCTCAAAAAACCATTATTTTTTTAGCTTTTTTAAAAATCGTTAGAGCGTTTTTTTTTTAATTAATTTTGTATGCATATACTTTTTATTTTTTCAAGCTGTAGCGATTTATTTAAACTTAAACTACATTTTAATAATTTCTTTATTATGTCTTCCATTAAAAATGTGCGACAATAGGAATAAAGATATACATATTCAATTTAAATAATAAAATAAATAAATTAAAAAATGCCTGTACGCCTTAGTGTACTTTCTCTATTATTAAGAAATTAAAACGATATTTTCAAATTTCTTGAAAATACCAATATTAAACAAGATCTTCATAAATCAACTTAAAAGAAAATTTGTATTGTATCTTTTTATGTTTTTTTTTGTATCTTAAAGTAGGAAACGTAAAAAAATAGTGGTAACTTTAAATCGTTTCCCTTTAAAATTTAGAAATGACATTTTTGTGCAATAATCAAAACTTTTTTAATTAATTATATACAAAATTTTTAAATATGTTTTGTAATTATATTTTGTACCTTTTAATTTCGTTAACGAATGTGAAACCGTTTTTGAGATATTGAATTTTCCAAAAAATAAAAAATAATATTTTTTTTAAAGTCCAAAAAAAATGTGTCCTTAATGATCATCAAATATTATTAAGACAGTGTAAGTGGTTCAATAGTTCGTGAGATAATTTGAAAATTAATTTTTTTTTATTTTGAAAGAACCCAAGTTAAGCAAAAAAATCAACACTTTTTTAGAATTAAAAAAAAAACACTGTAGCTTTTTTTGTTAAGCATTGACTATCGTATTTTCACTATTTTAAACTAATCAAGAATAGCAAACTAATTTACTATTATTATAGATACATTGGTTTTTAGTTTACTCGTATAACGAAACCTGCAATAGGAGAACCCGAAGAGTATTGTTATTAATCGTTGAATACAATAGATATCTTTGCTTCTATTTTATTTGCATGATACAGTTAATATCGATATTTTTAAATGTTACTTTTATTTAATTTAACCAAAAACCAATATTTCACCATAACTAAAATATTGTGTTTCTTGTATGAATTTATTCCAAAACTATCATTTTTTCAAGTTGATTTCCGAGAAATTTTAAATACGCAATTAAATATTTGTGTCATGAGAGTACATAAGTGGCTTAAGCCATCATCTATCATATAGAATAAATATGGAATAATAATAATTAATAACTTTTTAAAATAGCTATAGACTTGAGAAAACATTTTTTTTAAATAAAATATAAAATTGTCAAACTTCAATCAAACACCAAAACAAAGTTCCATTTGTTCTGCCGCCCAGATGACGATTCAAACAAAATACAGATTACGAAAAGAAAATGACTTTGAAAAAAAGCTTTACATATAAAAAAGCCATAATATCGTCCTTGGATTTACGCACGTATCCCACGAAGACATCATGCTCAACCTTTTGCAATGCATGCATATCACTTAAACCATTTGCCCTCCTCAAGGACTCACCTGCGGCTAAAGACACACACAACTGACAGCAGCACTAGCTTGACTTCTGTATTCTCTTCTGGATAAGAAAAATGGATAAAAGCATATTTTGCGCGAACAGCATACATGTACATACTATATATATGTATTTACCTTACCTCTACCTACCTCACTCGTGTCTGTTATTCCCAGGTACAAATAAAAGATCCTTAAAATCAACATAACTCACCTGGTTTTTTGGTCGCTGACTTTTTTTTTTAACTTTCTACCCCGTCAGTAGAGGTGGTGTCCCCAGTTGCCAAGAACGACTCCAATATGGTATCCACAGTATCACCAGGAGAGCACAGTAACAGCAGAAAAAAAGAGCAATTCATGGAAATAGAAATTTATGCAAAATGTAACAAGATGGGTTCCCGGAGCTGTTGGGGAAGGGCAGAAAGACGCCAGGGTATTTTATGTTTGAAGATTTTTCTCAACTTATTTACACATACAAACATACACTGTGGTAAAGGGGGACAAGTATAAGGTACTTTTGAAGCGCAAGTTAGTTTTTTTTTTTGCTTTTTTTAACTGAGAATTTTTAGCGCCTTTATTGCGTGGAAGTATTTTGTGTGTCTCAAAGTCTCAAGTGAAGCAACCAGCAACCGCCCAGCAGGTGAGTAAGTCAAAATATATTCTTCTGTATATATACTATCTGCGTTCGTATAAATGTATGTAGATACTATATAGATTCTAACCTAAACAGGATTTGATTTAGGGCGCTCCATGCATAAAATGCTAAAATTTCATAATGTTCACTTCGAATGCGTACCTATAGGTATCAAACCAGCACAACATGTATGGAGAAAGAGAAGAGATCATTTAAATTATGACGCCATAGGGGGCCTTTTGAAACCCTAGAGAGAAATTATATTTTTTTAATTCAATGGAAATGTGAATAAAGATTAAATTCACCGCACTGCAGGTGGCCTAAATGTATAGGTACGTTGTGCGTGCCATTACATTATGTTCTTTCATACAAAGACGAAGAAATATCTCTATATTTATAATTAATTTGAAATTCCATAGAGAAAAAGTAACTTTATATTTTCGAACAATGGAATTAACATTAAACATCCAAGTCCTTTTTCTTACATACATAGTAATGCAGATAATAATAGTGAATGTGGAATGTGGATTTGAAAAATGTATCAATTTGTTTGCATCTTTTGTTTGAGAAGATTTTATGCTTTCCATGTCGAAGATGGCTAGCTCCTTAAAGTCTTATTGCTAAATTATACTTCTAAGTTATACCTAATTCCTTTATCAACCAATACATTTGTAAGGTTCAACATGGTCTTATCTTAACTGAATACATTTTTTTTTTAGAAATTGCAAGAGAAAAAAAAAGTTAGTTTAAAGTCTTTTGTCTATAAGAGACTTACTTTCTACTTGATTTGATGAAAATAACATGACAATGACGTTTCTAGCAATATTGAAATAATTTCTTACTTCCTACAGGAAGTTATTGTAATCTGTCCAAATTTGTCGAATTGAAATTTTTTACATTTCTCGACATTTCAAGGTCCCTAGAGTCGATATAAAATAATTTTAGAGAGATGTCTGTGCGTCCGTGTGTACGTACGTTCGTACGTCCGTACAGACACGTTCGTGAAGTTTTCTTCGTCTTCCATAGCTCAAGAACCAGAAGAGATATCGACTTCAAATAATTTTTTTTATACAGATAATAAGGCAGAAAGATGCAGGAAGGGCTCTCAAGAAAATTGCGTGGGTGGTTTTTTTTACCATAGCAGTTTAAAAAAAAGGTGAAAATTTTAGTTAACCCTAAATATCTCATGAACTAATGTCGTTAGAGACTAGAATTAAATTTTATATTATATATTGTAAAGTAATACAAAACAAGTATGTTTTTGGAAAAAAATCCAATGAACGGTTTTTTTTTATAAATCAAAAAAACTGAAAAAAAAAATGTGTCACCTCGAAAATTTTACGACCAAAATATGATTTCATCTCCAAAACAATTTTGTGCAACGAAAAAAAATGTTTTGACATCTGATAAAATTTTGTGAAAAATCGAATGGACAGTTTTTTTATAAAAAATAAAAACCAAAAAAAAACATTACTCAAAGTTTGGAAAAATTGAATTTCGACTCAAATATCTTTTCAAAAACTTGAGACTAAGGCTTATAACTTATTTTATCTTATAAGAAATATTGTTTCCAACATTCAGTAAAATTAAAAAAAAAATCGAATTAACAGTTTTTTTACAAAAAATTAAAAACCGAAAAAAAAGTTAACAAAAGTTTGTAAAATTTGATTTTCGACTCAAATATATTTTCAAAAACTTGAGATAATGGCTTCTAACTAATTTTAGCTTATAAGAAATATTGTTTTCAACATTAGGAAAAATTTTGAGAAAAATCAAATTGACAGTTTTTTTTAACAAAAATAAAAACCTATACAAAAAATTAATAAAAGGTTGTAAAAATTGATTTTCGACTCAAATATCTTTTCAAAACTTTGAGATATTGGCTTTAAACTACTTTAATCTTTCAAAAAATATTGTTGTCAACATTCAGTAAAATTCTGAAAAAATCGAATTGACAGTTTTTGTACAAAAAATTAAAAACCTAAAAAAATTAAACAAAAGTTGGTAAAAATTGATTTTTGACTAAAATATCTTTTCAAAAATTTCAGATAATGGCTTCTAACTAATTTTTACTTATAAGAAATATTGTTTTCAACATTCGAAAAAAATTTGAGAAAAATCCAATTGACAGTTTGTTTTACAAAAAATAAAAACCTAAAAAAAAAACAATACTAATACTTGGTAAAAATTTACTTTTGACTCAAAAAGCTTTTCAAAAATTAAAAATATTGGCTTCAAACTTATTTTATTTCACAGAAAATATTTTTTTCGATATTCAGTAATTTTTTTTTATAAAAATCCAACAGTCGGTTTTTTCATAAAAAAATAAAATCTACAAAAAATAGTACGCTAATTTGGTAAAAATTAATACATATAGACAAACTTTTAAGCAAGACAAATCGACAGAAGGGATGACAAGTTATCAGTGTGGGTCGCATCCCAGCCTCTTTTTTTTTTGTTTTAATTATTTTTTTTAAATTACTTTTTTTTGTGCCACCATGCCTATTCTACTTAAAACTAAACCCTTAACTATAAATCAAATATGTTAGCCGGCCAAGGCTTAAAAACCCATCCCGACTACCTTACCCACTATCAAGTGCCGATTGAAGCCACCAAAACTGGTTCTCCTGCTTCACCCTATCAGTTCGGTCCCGTTCGGACACAGCCCTACTGAACCGAAGGAGCTTTGCTCCGCCTTGTGCCATGACGTCCCGATTGTACAGGAGTCGCCTATCCACGGTTCGTCGTCTGACGTGGTAGATTAGCGAAACTGCCAATCTATCCTGTATCAGACCGCATCTGTTTAAAAAGAGGAATGCCTCTGGTGGAATGAAGTCGCTCAAGCGTGCAGACTCAAAATACTCGTCGTTCGGATAGAATGCCCCGAACATTAAATTGTTGGTCGAAGACATAGCTCTTGCAATGTGACCTCGAACGAGTTTTATCACGAAATTGTCAATTTTGTTAATTCTATCCCCGTTGTATAGGACCTCGAGTCCAACGCACTAACCATCATTCCAAGGGTACCACGTATGGTATGTTTACGTTAATATTAAAAAAAAAATTAATAAATTAAAAAATACCATGTCTTTGGTTATTTCGATATAAGTAAACATAATTCTTAAACGTTCATGTCACTAACTAATATCCTTATCTAACCACTAAGTTTGAAAGCTTCCAAAAAAATATACAAAAATACAAGAGATGAGTCAAAGTATATTCTTAGAATTAAGTTGAAAAATAAAATGGGGTATAATTAGCAGTAATGTTAAAGAATAAAACCCATTACTTCACAAATTTGTATATAGGGGCATTCAAATAAAATACTTACACCTTTAATTTAAAAAAATTAATTGCTAAGAAACAGTAACTAGACACATCTTCTTTTTATTTTTGCACGCGCAACAGATTCAAACTTTCTTTTTCTGTTTGCATTCTTTTAAAATTATTTGAACTTCTAACAGTATTAACTCACATTTGTATAATGAAACTTGCTACTTCTATTTACAGTGTATAATTTAAAGAATAAATATTGATGTAATGTCTATATGTATGATTATATGCAATGCACCCGCATCAATTTAGCAAATCAAATAACGATGATTACTTTCCTTCTTGCTTGCACTTTTATTCAACTTTTTTTTTGGTATTTTTTTACTTCATCATTTTCAGAGTATCTTTAGTGGAAAACTGTTTGAATGAAAATTAGAAAAGTTCTTTAAACTTTTTTTCCTCAGCGTTCCATTTTTTATTTTTTTTTCATCTACTTTCCATTAATAGCTCGCGAAGGCTAGCTATTCTTCAAGATATGGTATTTTCAGTTTTTGGGTTTGTTTGTACCTAAGTAGGGATGTGATGATGATGCAAGTAGTGTGGGTATTTTAATATATTTTTTCTTTTTATATTATTTGAAGAAACTTTTCATTTCGTTCGGTCTCTGTTATTACCTATGCATATGGCAATATGGCATGGCATGGGACTTTCGTTGGTTGGCTGCTGGTTTTTACATTAATATTTCAATGGTGGAAATTCCTATCCTTAACTTAAATAAAAATTGCTTGGTTTGGTGGTATGAAGATGAATGCGAAGAAGGGGTAGGTAATGGACGTGTATAGAAACGGCTGTACGCGTGGCATAAAACGACGACGTTGATGGCGAGCGATGGTTGAAAGTTAATATAAATAAATTTTCCCAAGAATATTACACCGTGATATTTCATCAACTATAATTGGACTGTGCAACAAACATATTAGAGTGCTTTCAAAATTTGATATGTCCGTGAAAAATGATTTTAAGTCCTACAAAATAATATCAAGTAAACTGACTATATTGTACTGGTGTGGGAAATGGTTGCAATATTGCTAATGAAATTCCGAAAAAAAAAACAGAACTGCAAGCAATACTAAGTTCTTGAATAATTAAAAAGCGTTTCAAGATATGTAGAAGTTTATCAAATAACCATAATAATATGTTTTTTCAAATATGAAACATGTTTGCAAGTTATAAAACTAAATTTTTGAAAATATCGGGTGATTTTTTAAGAGCTTGAGAACTTCTTTTTAAAAAAAAACGCATACAATTTGCAAAATCTCATCGATTCTTTATTTGAAACGTTAGATTGGTCCATGACATTTACATTTTGAAGATAATTTCATTTAAATGTTGACCGCGGCTGCGTCTTAGGTGGTCCATTCGGAAAGTCCAATTTTGGGTAACTTTTTCGAGCATTTCGGCCGGAATAGCCCGAATTTCTTCGGAAATGTTGTCTTCCAAAGCTGGAATAGTTGCTGGCTTATTTGTGTAGACTTTAGACTTGACGTAGCCCCACAAAAAATAGTCTAAAGGCGTCAAATCGCATGATCTTGGTGGCCAACTTACCGGTCCATTCCTTGAGATGAATTGTTCTCCGAAGTTTTCCCTCAAAATGGCCATAGAATCGCGAGCTGTGTGGCATGTAGCGCCATCTTGTTGAAACCACATGTCAACCAAGTTCAGTTCTTCCATTTTTGGCAACAAAAACTTTGTTAGCATTGAACGATAGCGATCGCCATTCACCGTAACGTTGCGTCCAACAGCATCTTTGAAAAAATACGGTCCAATGATTCCACCAGCGTACAAACCACACCAAACAGTGCATTTTTCGGGATGCATGGGCAGTTCTTGAACAGCTTCTGGTTGCTCTTCACTCCAAATGCGGCAATTTTGCTTATTTACGTAGCCATTCAACCAGAAATGAGCCTCATCGCTGAACAAAATTTGTCGATAAAAAAGCGCGAAACACATTTCGAACCGAACACTGATTTTGGTAATAAAATTCAATGATTTGCAAGCGTTGCTCGTTAGTAAGTCTATTCATGATGAAATGTCAAAGCATACTGAGCATCTTTCTCTTTGACACCATGTCTGAAATCCCGCGTGATCTGTCAAATACTAATGCATGAAAATCCTAACCTCAAAAAAATCACCCATTAAATGTTTTTATATCGAAAAAAAGAATATGGGATGCGGACCACATTGAAAACTTTTGGTGTTATTGTCAACTAGCAATCGATATTTCTTAGTGATAAGGCAAATTATATTTCAAAGAAGTTTGAAATGTAAGATCTTTAATTTCGAGCTATTAGAGACTTTTGTAAAAAAAAAAAGAGGCTGGGATGCGACCCACACTGATAACTTCCCATCCCGTCTATCGATTTGTCTTGCTTAAAAGTTTGTCTAAATGTATCAGTTCTTACCAAATTTGTAGATTTTATTTTTGTAGATTTTATTTTTTTTTATGAAAAAACGGACTGTTGGATTTTTATAAAAAAATTACTGAATATAAAAAACAATATTTTCTGTGAAATAAAATAAGTTTGAAGCCAATATTTTTAATTTTTGAAAAGCTATTTGAGCCGAAAATCAATTTTTACCAACTTTTATTAATTTTTTTGTTTAGGTTTTTATTTTTTGTAAAAAAACTGTCAATTCGATTTTTCTCAAAGTTTTTCCTAATGTTGAAAACAATATTTCTTATAAGTTAAAATTAGTTAGAAGCCATAATCTCAAATTTTTGAAAAGATATTTAAGTCGAAAATCAATTTTTACCAACTTTTGTTAAATTTTTTTTTCGGTTTTTAATTTTTTGTAAAAAAACTGTCAATTCTATTTTTTTCAAAATTTGACTGAATGTTGAAAAGAATATTTTTTGAAAGATAAAAGTAGTTTAAAGCCAATATCTCAAAGTCTTGAAAAGATATTTGAGTCAAAACTCAATTTTTACCAACTTTTTTTTTATTTTTTTTTAGGTTATTATTTTTTGTAAAAAAAACTGTCAATTCGATTTTTCTCAAAATTTTATCAGATGTCAAAAACATTATTCTTCGTTGCACAAAATTGTTTTGGAGATGAAATCATATTTTAGTCGTAAAATTTTAGAAGTGACAAATTTTTTTTTTCAGTTTTTTTGATTGATAAAAAAAAACCGTTAATTGATTTTTTTTCCAAAAATATAATTGTTTTGTATCACATTACAATTTATAATATAAAATTTAATTCAAGTCTCTAGCGTCATTGTTTCATGAGATATTTAGGGTTAACCAAAATTTTCACCTCTTTTTTAAACTGCTATGGTAAAAAAACCACCCACGCAATTTTCTTGAGAGCCCTTTCTGCATATTTCTGCCTTATTATCTGTATAAGAAAATTTATTTGAAGTCGATATCTCTTCTGGTTCTTGAGCTATGGTCGACGAAAAAAACGTCGCGAACTTACGGAACGGACGTACGTACACACGCACGCACAGACATCTTTCTAAAAATCTTTTATTTCGACTCTAGGGACCTTGAAACGTCGAGAAATGTCAAAATTTTCAATTTGACAAATCGGACCCATTACAATAACTTCCTATGGGAAGTTAATAATTTTGTAATTTCCTTAAAATATATGACAACAACATTTTGAGCAGATAAAATTAAATTAAAATGAAATTTGAAGTTCAAACCTTAATTTCTTCTCAAAACATTAATTGAACAACAATGTTTAGTTTACAACGCATATTTAATAAGTTTAACCCTAGTTTACAGCCCCAAAAAACTTACTACTTTTCTTGCCTGGGGTGTGTTACACTTACACCCCAACAGTTTTAAGCGCATCTAATTGTTTAAATTAGTGTTCTGGTGCCTTGTTTAGGTTTTTTGTCCAATCGAATTGACATTGGAATAATTGTTACTGTTTATGAAAACGTGTATTGTTGGGCAAAATTTAAAGCGATTTTGTAGAGAAGTGCAAAAAAACTTTGGAATTTATCAAAAAGTAAGTATAAAAATATTGTTTTCTAACACAAATCTTAAAAGTAAAAGAACTTTGGAAATTTATAATTTTTTTTAGTGTCTAATTTAGATGAATTATTGAAAAAATATAATAAAAGTGATGAAGAAGAAAGGGCAATAGCGTTGAGAGCAATGCTAGACTAGACTTGGAATCAGATGAAGAAGGCGAGACTGATCCATTTTATGCTGGCGGAGATGACGAACAAAATGATCCAGATTTTTTGCCAAATGTTAAATTCGATTGTAATTATTTTCTTTTAATATTCTGTATAAATCGTTCTTTGAATAAATGTATTACTTAGCGGATTATGAGGACATCGATGAAATTGCGGCAGAGATGTTGGGACCAATTGAAAGTTTGCCTGAACCTGATGAAGTTGAAAGTGATATTGATCAAGAATCAAGGACGCCAGTTTCAAATGACGTATGTTTTCTTGCTCATAATAGTTGAAAATGGATGAAAGATCCGGAGACAGCAGCTCTGTCTCGTGTTCAAGGAAGCAATGTTTTCAAAAAAAAACATTCTCCAGCCCGTTGAATTCCTTTTGAAAGAATTGAATCAAACCTTGACATCTAATTACAATCCATCCGAAAATCTGACCATTGACGAGCAATTGAAAGCCTTTCGTGGGCGCTGTAAGTTTCGTCAATATATGCCAAGCAAACCTGTTAAATATGGTATCAAGTTTTGGTGGCTCAATGAGAGTTCAACTGGATATCCATTGCAACTTTCAATATACACTGGCAGTAGTGATCAAAGTGTAGGCCTTGGCCGTGGATACGATGGTGTGATGTCATTGATGCCGAGATATTTTCACACCGGAAGGAATCTTACAGTGGATAACTTTTTTACTTCTGTAAATTTGGCACTAAAGTTATTGGACAAAAAAATTACTCTTCTTGGGACTATTCGCAAAAACAAACGCGACATTCCCAAACCATTTGTTGTCAAGGAACTCCTAAATGAGTATGATATACCAATCAAAATAAACAACAAAAAACAATACCGTCCACTTTATTCTTCACTTTTTGGATTTTCGGAGAAAATGGCATTGGTTTCATATGTTCCAAAACCCAGGAAACAAGTTGTGCTGCTTTCAACACAGCCCATTGTTGAAAAGGCAGTTTTTGGACCTCAAAATAAACCTCTTATGATATTGGACTATAACAGAACAAAAGGAGGAGTCGACGTGTTTGACAAAATGGTATCTATATACTCATGTTCTCGTCAAACGAATCGGTGGCCCATGGTTGTTTTTTACAATTTGTTGGATGTTTCAGCTTTAGCCACAGTTATTATTTTTCGCCATTTTAACCCTCCTTCAAAAAATATAAAAGTATTTAAAAACGAAAAGCTTATCCAACTTGCACAAGAACTAATGGAAAAGGAGTTGGATTATCGTTCGCATCCTTCAATGAAAAAAAGGTTATCCAAAGTTAGTCTTGATGCTCTCCGCGCTATGGGAAGAAAATTGCAGGTTTTTCGTTCAGTTGTTCCTGCGAAAACGCAAGAAATTATACGCTTTCTTTGTGGACTTTCAATCAGCATTCGATACAATAAATAGAAAAGCCCTAATGTATAAGCTGTACAGAGATGGACTGTCGCTTAAATTTGGAAAAGTCATTGAAAGTCTCTACAATTTAACATTAAACGCGATTTGGGATGGCAAGGATCTTTCGGGCTGGTTCCAAACTTCTGTAGGATTGAAGCAAGGATGCAATCTAAGTCCGTTAATCTTCTGCTTGTATATCGAGGATCTTCTGAGAATCTTGTCGTGTGGAATTAACATTGATGGTTTACAAATCAAAATGCTAATGTATGCAGACGATTTGGTGTTATTGGCGGAATCTCCTGAATCGCTCCAGCTGATGATTAATAAGTTGCATGATTACTGCAAACAGTGGAGTTTGACGGTCAACCTTAGAAAGTCTAAGACAATGGTCTTTAGGAGAGGGGGTGGACGGCTAGCGGGGAACGAAAGATGGAGATACGGACCTGAACAAATAGAATCAGTTAAGGAATACCAGTATTTGGGATTCACTGTGACAAACAATATGAATTTGGAGATGCATCTTGAAAAGAAATTATTGGCATCAAAAAACGCCATTGGAACTGTCTGGCAAAAAGTATATTGCAGCAAGGATGTCCCATTCAGCGCTAAATATAGAGTTTTTACTGCTACATCAAAAGCGATAATGCTTTATGCAGCCCAATCTTGGGGGTGGAAAAAATATCTTTGATATTCCGAGCAAGAGGAGAACTACTTTCGCTTAATTTCATCCCGCATAGAGATGACCTACCTATCATCTGTTCGATGTGCAATACCCAGGAAAGAGAAAATATAGTTCACTTCCTTGCGAAATGTCCTATGTTGGTAGAAGCTCGTCGACTAATATGGCACAAGAACTATCTTGATCTCACCGAAGTCTTCGAAATCCTCAATGGCAACGACTGGAACAAATTACCAAACTACATTAAAATATCGCTTGCTTATAGAACAAAAATTATAAACGAAGAATTTTAATTGAATTTAAATTCCTAACTTGCTATACGTACATTTATTGTTATTAAGTTGTTTTTTTTTATTTTTTTTTTACATACTCTTGTTTTAATTTCTTTCTTTTTCTTTTTTTGTATAATGTTTTTAATATGTTTGTAAATCAAGAGAAATCTGGCTGACGGCTTACTAAGCCATGCTATTAAATTGTAATATAATGTTGTAATATTAATCATTTCCTGATGTCACATTGTGAAATAAATAAATAATCTAATCTAAATCGTTCAGTTGACGAGAAGCTTCCACGAAAACAGGTATTGATTATTGTAAAAAAAAAACAAAATGTTTCTAAAAAGCTTTTTATTTTCAGGCCAAATGCCACCTTTGTCCGAGAGCAGACGACAGGAAATCCAGATCAACTTGCGATGTTTGTGAAAAACACATTTGTCATCGCCACATCAATACAGTTTGTACTAAATGTCTGCCAGAACTTACATCTATACCAGAATAATATTACGCATCTAAATGTTAATTATAATTATTATTAATTCATGAAAAATAAAATAAACATTAAAAAAATTAATTTATCTTACATTTTGATCATTGGGGTGTAACACACCCCAGGCAAGTGTGGACGACCTTTTTTCACACGAAATTTCCAAAAAATCAAGTTGAAGCTCTTTGATTAAATAAAGAAGAAATTTATTCAGAAAAAAAGAATTTTGTTCACTGATTTTTCATCCCAAGTCGAAAAACTGATTTTCAAAAAAGTTACAATCATTTAAAAGTCGTCTGGGGTGTATCACATCCCAGGATGTAAACTAGGGTTAAGAAAAAGAAAGAGAAATATTTATTAAAAAAATAAGTTAAAATAGTCTCCGAGTTAAAAATAGGCCTCATCACTGAAGTTAATCTTAAGTTCTTGTTTAAGATAAATTTAAGACATGAGTCTTATAGCAAAATACTGTATAACGTGAACAGTTTTTTTTTCAAAGAAAGACGAAGAATTGACAAATCTAAGTTTTCTTCAGGGTTACATCGGCAATGTTCTTGGTTGTTCATAAGCGGTGAACAGTATTCTAGTTCTATACATTACTTACTCAGCTCAATGTTGTTCAATAGTTTCAGTTGTTGTTGTTGTTCTTGTTGTTGTTATTAACATCCCATAGGAAAGTTATTGTAATCGATCCGATTGGTCGAATTGAAAATTTTGACATTTCTTGACGTTTAAAGGTCCCTAGAGTCGAAATAATGGATTTTTAGACAGATGTCTGTGCCTGCGTGTGTACTTACGTCCGTACCTTTTTTTCGTATTAGAGACATCGACTTCAAATAAATTTTGTTATACAGATAATAATCCAGAAAGGACTCTCAAAATTGAGTAGATGGTTTTTTTACCTAACAATTTAAAAACACAAGGTGAAAATTTTGGTTAACCCAAAATATCTTACGAACCAATAACGCTAGAGACTTGAATTAAATTTTAAATTATATATTGTAACGTGATACCAAACAAATAAACTTTTAGAAAAAAAATCAAATAAAAGTTTTTTTTTATATAATCAAAAAAACTAAAAAAAAATATTTGTAACCTCGAATATTTAACGAACAAAAAATGATTTTATCTCCAAAATAATTTTGTGCAACAAAGAATAACGTTTTTGAAAATCTGCTAAAATTTTGCGAAAAATCGAATTGACATTTTTTGTACAAAAAATAAAACCCTATAAGCAAATCATTACTAAAAACTGATAACAATAGATTTTCAACTTAAATATCTTTTCAAAAATGTCAGATATTGGCTTCAAACTAATTTTATCTTATAAGAAATATTGTTTTTAACATTCGGTAAAACTTTGAGAACCACCAGAGGTCTTGGGTTCGATCCCTGCCTATTCCACCTAAAGTTTTTCATGGGTACTGCCTCTTGCGAGGAATTGACAAATTATCCAAGAGTAATTCTTGTCATGAAAAGTGCTTTCTCAAATTTGCCGTTCGGATTCGGCTTTAAACTGTAGGTCCCTTTCATTCCTGCCAACATTACTCGCACACAGGAATGGTTGAGAGTTGTCAGTCACTAGGCCCTAGTTCTCAAACGGACTGTTGCGCCACCCAATTTATTTATTTATTTTTTTTTTTTTAAACTTTGAGAAAAGTCGAATTGACAGTTTTGGTACAAAAAATAAGAACCTACAAAGAGCATTATTAAAATTTGGTAAAAATGGATTTTCGACTCAAATATCTTTTCAAAAATTTCAGATTATGGTTTCCAACAATTTTAGCTTATAAAAAATATTATCAAAATGCAATAAAATTTTAAGAAAAATCGAATTGACAGTTTTATTTTACAAAAAATAAAAACCTAAAATAAACATTACCTACTAAATGTTTGAAAAAATTGATTTTCAACGTAAATATCTTTTCAAAAATTTGAGATATTGGGTTTAAGTTATTTTTTTCTTAAAAAAAATATTGTTTTCAACATCTAGTCAATTTTTGCAAAAAATCGAATTGAAAGTTTTCCTACAAAAAATAAAAAAAACTAAAAGAAACAATATTAAAACTTGGTAAAAATTTATTTTGGACTCAAATATCTTTTCAAAAATGAAAAATATTGCCGTCAAACTTATTTTATCTCACAGAAAATATTGTTTTCGACATTTAGTAAATTTTTTATAAAAATCCAACAGTCAGTTTTTTCATAAAAAATTAAAATCTACAAAATAGTACGCAAATGCTACTAAGATTGGTAAAAATTGGTTTTCGATTAAAAATAATGTATTTAAAATCAAACTATTTCATCATATGCAAAATATTGTTGGTAATTTTTAAATAATAATTCAACTGGCACATTTTTTAACAAAACCCGAAAACCTACAAACATTATAAGCAATTATTCAAATCGGCAGACGGAATGGGAGTAATCGAAGTGAGTCCCAGCCTATTTTTTCAGTTCAGTTTCAGCTGATACCCAAAAGTTCTTTAATTTTGTTTCCATATAGATATTATAGTAAAATTCGTCCCATTAATAGTAATGGTGTTGGTTTTTGTTTGTCAAAGGTCAAGAAATTACAGATTTTATAGCAAGATATTTAAAATAAAACCTTTTTAGAGTAAAAAAAAAATAAAACCTTAAAATAAGTATGATTAAAAAAATATGAAAAAACGTCTAGGACTATCGGGAATAAAATTTCCCTCGGAATTTTTTCCATACAAGAAGCCTTAAAGTTTTGAGACTTTCATTTGTGAGTTTAAATTTTACATGTTGAAAATATCTACCTTCCGATGTAAATAAATTTTGTTCGCTATTTTAACGTTCAAAAAAGTTCGAAGATGGGAACAATTTCGTCTGAAATTTTATCCACGATGGCTCCCATTAAATTTAACACTTAACGCACAACACTAAGATATTTTTTTCTAATCGAGCAGAGATGTCTATAAATTCTTCTATTGAACCTTACCCCTTCATTTATATTACAAAAACAATAATTGTTTTTAATACAATCAACATTATACTATCTGACTCAGACTATACAAAACAGAAAAGGAAGAAAAAACAAACAAATAAATGAGTTCACATTCAAAGAGCTACCCATCATTAACTTTTATTGCTTTCAATATCCTGCAACACCTCGACTCTTTGTGTGAATCTTATTTGAAATTACATAAATTAATGCCACACATTCACATTATATTCGCAATCAAATTGATATATTTATTCTTTGGAACAAAATACAAAATAAATGAAATAAAAATATACCACTCGTATGTTGTTTTTATTAGAGTAGGTAGGTTAGGTACCTCTATAACTACCTACCTAAACATTATTGTAACTCACATGTTGTTCGATTAAAATTACTCTTGAATTCTTACGAATATAATGTTTGTATAGGTACCTCCCTCTTCTGTCTTTATCAGGGTTCACCGATAATTCCAAATATATTTATACATATGTATATTGGTTCGTAAAGATTCGCAGATTCTTATACAACTTGTATAACGGTATTCCTTTTCTATATTATAACCTATACAAACAACCCACATGACATTAGTCTATTAAAGATTGTGTAAGCAAGATATATGGCCAATAAAAGAACCTCCAAGATTCTGAAGAAGAAAAGCGAATATAATGTAAAGAGTCCTCTAGATGCTATAACATACACCATATGCATATACATAAGTTTATGTGGGTGTATATGGTCTCTTTCTCTAAATAACCTTCCTTACACCGGAAGTGTACGAGAAATGGAGGATCATTCAAATAGCCATTAAAAAATCGTAGAGAGGATATTTATATCATGAGTGTTGCTGTAGCTGTTATACGACTATGTATAGTATATGTCATTAAAAAGATACTTCACATTTAGGAAAACACTGATTTTATTCGATAATGGTGTTTCAAGGAGTGAGTAAATTACACAAAATAGCTGTAGGACGTAGCTACTTTATCTAATTGGTTTAAAAAGCCAAATCAACATACATGATTTTAAAATAAAATTCCAAAAAAAACAATTGGTATAAAAGACTTTTACTGAATAGATATTTTCATTTTTAAGGATATTGATAAATTTTTGAGAAAATTTAGACAAAAATAAAACTTTTCAAATAGTTCGATCCGTAAAAGCCAGAAAATTCTTCATATAAGATTTTGCATGTATGTTTTATGAAAAAAGACCACACTTTTCTAGCAAACTATCTAATTTTCTATGTTTTTTTTCAATTTTTGAAATTCCAGAAAACCCAGACACAATAAAAAGTGTATTGTAAACTTGTAAATTAAAAATTTCTTGCCTATTCTAACTTATTCTTTCTTTTCTTCTTTTTCCAACTCAAAACGTCCAACGTATTAAATGGAAGCTTTAAAAATTCAAGATGGGAAATAAATAAAAGTTCGGACACTACTTTTTGATATAATCGAATCTATACTCTTTTAAAAAATAAAAAAAATAAAAATACTGTTTGGTTTTATATGTAAATCTTCTTATCGAAATTCTGACAGGTCAATTTTGGAATTGATTATTACATTTTTGAAAATCATAATTTTCAAAAGAAAAATTTTTACAAGAGAAATTTGACGAAATAATTTTAATAAAATTAAAAATTTGTACCTTAACTTAATGGTTTGTAAGAAACTGTTATATATTTTTTTTATAAGAGAGGATTATTTGAATTGATTCCGAACGAATATTTTATTTGTTTGGAAAAAGTTCTTAATGAATTGTATTATGGTATCTTTTTATTAAACAAATAATATCAATATCCATTCAGTCGGAATCGTTAAATCATATAGATTAGTTTGGCACTGACAGTTCTTTCCTGCTCTAAATCTTGACATAAAGTCGGTATTATGTATAATTTAATCGGTTAACATTTATGAAGCTGAGGCTTGGGCCTTGTTAAAGAAAAATAAAAACCTCTTAGCGTGCTTCAAGAGAAACATTTTTCGGGTGATTTTTGGTCCTGTCTGCTTGGACAATGACAAACTGTACGGGAAGTACAGCGATACTGATCGTGTCAAAAGAATATAAGTTAAGTACAATGACTTAGATGACTAGGTCAAATAGGGCAAACGGACATCAATGCTTAAGCCCGTAAGGTCTTCGAATCCAATCCCGAGGACGACACAGTACAGTTATAGAAGAATTCTCCTAGATAATTCTCGCGTTTTTGAGCTAGCGCAGGGCATGTGCAGATAATGTGAAGAACTGTTTCCTCCTCTTCCTCGTCCATACAGCTTCTGCAAAAGACCATTTGAGAATACGTCTAGCCGTGCGGCGTGCTTTCCTATTAGACAGTGCCCGGTTATGACACCTATTATCGAACTTTTATGCGATCTTCTTAGAGATAACAAGCACCTTGATCGCTTTAAATCTAGTGTAGGCCAGATGTTTTTTGTGATCTGACACGTGATGATGCTGTTCCACCTGGTGTTTGCCTTCTGCATAGTTAAGTAAGTAAATCGAAATAGGAATCGCTTTACACTTGAACAACGTTGGAAAATATTGAACACTTATTTTCTTTGCAGTTCAAAGAGAGTCCTTCTACAGCCCAGAACCAGAACAAGAATAACTGGATGCACTATTGCAAATTTTCAGAATTTTATTTTTAGATTAGATTAGATTATTTATTTATTTCACAATGTGACATCAGGAAATGATTAATATAACAACATTATATTACAATTTGATAGCATGGCTTTATAAGCCGTCAGCCAGATTTCTCTTGATTTACAAAAATATTAAAAACATTATACAAAAAAAGAAAAAGAAAGAAATTAAAACAAGAGTATGTAAAAAAAATAAAAAAAAAACAACTTAATAACAATAAATGTACGTATAGCAAGTTAGGAATTTAAATTAAATTAAAATTCTTCGTTTATAATTTTTGTTCTATAAGCAAGCGATATTTTAATGTAGTTTGGTAATTTGTTCCAGTCGTTGCCATTGAGGATTTCGAAGACTTCGGTGAGATCAAGATAGTTCTTGTGCCATATTAGTCGACGAGCTTCTACCAACATAGGACATTTCGCAAGGAAGTGAACTATATTTTCTCTTTCCTGGGTATTGCACATCGAACAGATGATAGGTAGGTCATCTCTATGCGGGATGAAATTAAGCGAAAGTAGTTCTCCTCTTGCTCGGAATATCAAAGATATTTTTTCCACCCCCAAGATTGGGCTGCATAAAGCATTATCGCTTTTGATGTAGCAGTAAAAACTCTATATTTAGCGCTGAATGGGACATCCTTGCTGCAATATACTTTTTGCCAGACAGTTCCAATGGCGTTTTTTGATGCCAATAATTTCTTTTCAAGATGCATCTCCAAATTCATATTGTTTGTCACAGTGAATCCCAAATACTGGTATTCCTTAACTGATTCTATTTGTTCAGGTCCGTATCTCCATCTTTCGTTCCCCGCTAGCCGTCCACCCCCTCTCCTAAAGACCATTGTCTTAGACTTTCTAAGGTTGACCGTCAAACTCCACTGTTTGCAGTAATCATGCAACTTATTAATCATCAGCTGGAGCGATTCAGGAGATTCCGCCAATAACACCAAATCGTCTGCATACATTAGCATTTTGATTTGTAAACCATCAATGTTAATTCCACACAGAAAGATTCTCAGAAGATCCTCGATATACAAGCAGAAGATTAACGGACTTAGATTGCATCCTTGCTTCAATCCTACAGAAGTTTGGAACCAGCCCTATAGATCCTTGCCATCCCAAATCGCGTTTAATGTTGAATTGTAGAGACTTTCAATGACTTTTCCAAATTTAAGCGACAGTCCATCTCTGTACAGCTTATACATTAGGGCTTTTCTATTTATTGTATCGAATGCTGATTGAAAGTCCACAAAGAAAGCGTATAATTTCTTGCGTTTTCGCAGGTACATATCTGCTATATTCGTTAGACTAAAAATGTGGTCAACCGTCGAGTAGCCTTTTCAAAAGCCTATTTGAAATTCGCTGAGAAGATGATGGCTATCAACCCATGCGACTAAGCGACATCTCAGAATTTCTACAAACATTTTTAGAGCGGAGTTCAAAAAAGAAATAGCGCGATAGTTCGATGGATCCATTCTATCCCCTTTTTTGAAAATTGGGAAAATTATTGATTTCTTGAAAACTTCGGGAGCTTTTCCGGACTCGAAAATTTTGTTGTAAGCTATCCGTAGATGAGAAAGGAATTCGTCTGAGGCATATTTGAGAAATTCGTTTGGAATTCGGTCACTTCCTGCAGCTTTGTTATCCTTTGCTTTGCTAAGTACAAACTTAAGCTCTGATAGCGAGATTTCTCTATCTAGAATTTCGTTTTCAAACGATGGTTTAGCGTAAAGGATATCCTGAGACTGGAGGTGGATGTTGATGTCTTCTCAAAATGTTCTCGAAGAGTTGAACAGGACAGAATTGGGATTTCATTAAATTGGTGCATTCCCTTGATATTTTTAATCGTTTTCCAAAAATCCGACGAGCTTCTACAGACGAGAAGATTTTGAACTTGTTGTCTCTCATAGTGTTGTTTTTTCCGTTTACAGATATCTTTGTACCGACGATTAAATTCTAGATAGCTTTTTTTTAGGCAAGGAGTGCAATATTTATGAAATAACTTAAGAAGATAAAAAGATTTCTTTCTTGCTGACTCACACTCTAAGTCGAACCATGGTGCACATTGCTTCTTGCAATTCGTTTTTGTTTTGCGAATAATCGCTGAGGACACAATTATTTGCTGAAGAGTGTCAATTGTGGTGTTAGAAGCAGTAAGATGATGAGCTTCAATATTTCGATTGAAGTTTCTCCTATATGAGACGGAGTCCTTGTCTCTCCATTTAAGCTTGGGTAGGAGTGGGTTGCCTGACAGTTGATCATCTGTGCCTGTTACAGAAGTGACTATTGACGTTAATAGAGGCATATTGTCAGAATATAGTTGATCGCCAACTTCGAAGTTTAGCAGTAGATGTTTACAGTCGAGGGGAAATGGTAGGTAGTCAATAACAGATTGTCCATGATTACGAATGAAGGTGAGTTTTCCCTCTTTATCTCCTATATCGGTTCCATTTACTATAAAAAGGTCAAAGGCATTAATTTCGGGGTCTTTTGAGGTTCTAGCCGTAAAATTAAAATCGCCAATCGATACGCTTTGCTCGGAGCCAGTACGAGCATTGAAATCGCCTATGAGTATGCAACGTTTTTCTCCTAGGATCTGCATAACTTCAATTAGCCTGTTGTAGTCCGATTGCCAAAATGAACAGTTTATATATACTGGAATCAAATTCATGATATTATTGTTTAAATTAACTTCCAAATATGTAAAGTTGTCTATATGCTTGAAATTAAATTTTTCAGCTGGAAGAGTCTTTTTAATGCCATATAGTGCTCCATCAGATGCTCTTCCTTTAATGGAATCTGTTCTCTTTTCCGCTGCTATCCAGAACAGCTTAAAATTTTGAAAATAATCTTCAATTTGAATTTGGTTTTTAAATAAAATGTGGGTTTCAAAGAGTAGAAAAACATCAAAAGAATTTACAAAATTGAAAAATTCTATGAACATTTTCTTATTTAATAATCCATTGACGTTATAGCTTAGCAGTTTAATGTATTTAACTTTATCTGGGTTTTCGTTTTTCTGGCTGACGTCTGAACATTATTGCGAACGCACCATAAGTCGATCTGCCTTACCGACCTGATCTAGGTTGGTTCCACTTCCAAGCCCACGTTCAGGTGTCGCGAGTGAATGACTTGTCACCTGTGACGTTTGATTGACGTTTCTAGGAGAAGTTATTTGTGGATTATTAATTTTAAGAAAATCGCGCTGTAAACTAATTCCAAAAGTTGACGAAAGAATGTTAAAACCATCATTCTGTCCACACATTAGCCCTTTCGCTTCATTCCATGTAAAAAAAGAGTTTTGAATTTGTAGAATTTTATTTATTTGACTAAACCATAAGACAGAATTAATTTTTATTTTGAGCCGATATATTTATTTACATATATTTATTTGATAGTAAATATTTCTGTATCCTTAATCGTTTTTTTGGATTTGAAGTCCGTTGTTTTTATTTTAACGTTTTATATACCTATAAGCATTGAGGAATTTTAACTTCACTAAATAAAAAACAAGAAATACAATACCTTATACAAAAAAAACATTATATTCCTTACATTATCTACTTATCAAAAACCTTATCTAAGTATATACAAAGTATACAATATTCCTCAAAAAGCAAATAACTAACTTACCAAAAAAAAATAGTACAAGCTTTTATGTATAAAAGTGATCTGCCGTAAATTTATATTTTATTCTTCAATTAAAATGTTTACACTCGTCGAAAAATACAAAAGAATAAAGTTTCACTCAACATCACACGACTCATTCGAAAAATCCAATTTTCCGCCGCACACCCAGCATCCAGAAAAAGCTGGCTTTCATTTTCCAAAAACAAAAACTGAAGGTGCGGTAAAGTAGGTATAGGAGTTATATGTACGTACTACAAATATACCCCTCTGATGCCACTCGTTGTAGTTATATCTGCCACACGCCCTTGCACCGCCAAAATTTATACGAACGCATTTTCAACACTTTTGATGCTACTATACGAGTTTGTGGGGGAAAAACAAAATTTTCAACTGCCACCGCACTTGTCACTTGTCAGCTCAGCAAATGTAAATCCAATCTAAAGCGGATGTACCTCATAGTCTCATACCATCCACCGCCGCCGTACCGTCGTAGGAGCCTCATTTATACTAGACAGAAAAGATACCGTTATCTCAACACCAAAAACCCCATACAAACAAAAGAAGCTCTAATATACATACCGCATTATTTGTTGATATATATGTATGTATGTTAGTATAGATGTAGTGAGGAACACACATATACATACATATGTATATTTGTTGATGTTTACGCTTCCTAGAAGAAAATTTCATCCTTTTATTCTTAAAACGTGAGCAGATGCAGCTCTGCATCTGCAGAGGAGACGAAAGGATTATAAGAAGAAGAAGAAGAGGAATAATTTTGAAATCAACCCAAAAATATAGCTACGTAACGTATTTAGAAGGATGGAGCATCCAGAAATAGAACAAAACCATCTCCGTCGACTCATCAAACATTTAGAAAACATTTAAGTAAATATTCCCATCGAACCATTGTGTCGAGGAGAAAATAAGAATAAAACAATATTCCGATCCGACAGGCTGAGACGAAGAGAAAGAGAAAAAGTGTGAGAGAAGGAGATAGAAATATTTCTATCAGGACAAAGATTTGCTTATAAGAATCCAATCTTTCTCTTTTCTCTAACCGGAAATGGGCACATTAGCACATTCTTCGAGAGATAACGTTTTCGAAAAACAACAACAACAACAACAATAAAACCTTACCGATGTGGCCGAGTCTTAAAATTGTTAAATCCAACAAATACAACCTATAGTCGTGCTGTCGTTCACATTGACAAATCATACTTAGAACCAAACCAAGTGCATACTAAACTCTCGAAATGCCTTAAGAAGAAGTAGCCAAAATGGTACCTATTCCATTTAAAGGAATTTCTTCAAAAACAAAAAGGGACACAAAAAAACAAGCTTAAAATGCAAAGGAGAGATGTGATGGCAATGGCAATGGTAGGGAAGGACTTCCCATCCCCATCCCCATCTCTGACACAAACAAACTTGTAAATTTCCCAAGATAAATTCTTGTTTGGTCTATACTATATGCAGTTTGCAGTCGTCTTCGTCTCGAGAATTAACTGAGGAGGTTTATTCGACAGAGGGAATGACTCAGGATTCACGTAACGTTATACTGTTGCACCAAACCAACAAGAAGAACAACCAACCAACCAACCAACCCTTTGGCAAAAATAACTCCAAAACTTTAGAAATCTTCTATATCAAGGGGGAGTTGAGCTTTATGTGTTTTAGACATTTTATCCTTGCAAAAGGAAGACGAAGAGTAAGAAGACTGGGCATAAGAAAGATGCTCGCTTCATACTTACGCTACGTACGTACGCCTTAAAACTTATACTGATGATGATGATGGGGAAGACCATAAAGACAATGGACGCTTATAACACAAAATAGACAGGCAGGATGAATGACTGGTGGTTGGGCGAACATGAAATGCCACGGATTAGGGCTGCAGAAGTATAAATCACTTTACTTCTGATAAATGCTTAGCTTTTCGTTTAATATTTGCATAAGACTCATGCGAGCAAAAGGATTTGACTTGAGTGGATTTTTTCCTTTAATTTTATTTTAGTTATTTTTGTATTTATAAATCAGACATTAACATACATTCATATACAAACACAAGCTACTTATTTAAGAACACTTGTGTACAGATAGGGAATAGATGAGTCAGTTAATGGTTGAAAATAATTTGCATTTTTGATAGTTTTATATCTAAAAGTGTTGCGTTGTTGGTTTGGGGAATGAGAAAAATTAAGCTTTTAACGTGATGAAAAATTTAAACCAATCCAATTCCTCAACCATATTTCAAGAATGAGCAGAATAATTGATCTCTAGTTAACATTGTCTTACAGATAATAATATGAAGATGGAAGAAAAAGGACTTGAAATATAATTCAATAACGGGAATGAATTCAAAGTTATCAGTGTGGACGCATTTCAGTCTCCTTTTTTATATTGAAAGAATCCAAGATAGGAAAAAAGCTATTCAGCCGTTGTTCAGAAAATTCGATTTTTTGACTTCTCTACCATCTTGATGTAATGTTTGATTCAAATATCGAGTTCGAAATATTTTACAAATGCAAAACTTGTCACATTAATCATGTGCTTATGTTCAAAGTAAAAATTGAAAAATTTGTCTTCAACATGTGATTTGATATGTTTATTTAATTAATGTATATTGTACTGTGGTTCAAAATTAAAAAACGTCAATCTTAATTGACGTATTAATAAAGTTAACATGTAATTTCATAGATAATTCTTTTCTTTGATAGTTGTTCTTAGATCATTTTGTGAATAAAATAAACATTTCGGGAATTTGGCAAAATGCAAAAAATCTCCGGCACCACTCTTCAACTTGGTTTCTGAATTGAAAATAATGACTTATAAAATATATTCCAAAAAAAAGACGCTGATAAGAGAGCACTGATAACTTCCCATCCCGTCTGCGGATTTGTCTTGCTAGAAAGGTTTGTAGGTTTTCGTGTTTTGTTAAAATAGTTATCAGTTGAAAACACACACATATAACTTCCCATCCCGTCTGTCGATTTGTCTTGCTTAAAAGTTTGTCTATATGTATCAATTTTTACCAAATTTGGGTACTATTTTTTGTAGATTTTATTTTTTTATGAAAAAATGGACTGTTGGATTTTTATATCGAATGATATATAAATATCGAAAACAATATTTTCTGTGAAATAAAATAAGTTTAAAGCCAATATTTGTAATTTTTGAAAAGTTATTTGAGTCGAAAGTAAATTTCTACCAAGTTTTAGTATTGTGTTTTTTTTTGTAAAAAAAACTGTCCATTCGATTTTTCTTAAAATTGTATCGAATGTTGAAAACAATATTTCTTATAAGTAAAATTAGTTAGCAGACATTATCTCAAATTTTTGAAAAGATATTTGAGTCGAAAATTAATTTTTACCAACTTTTGTTAATTTTTTTTCGGTTTTTAATTTTTTGTGAAAAAACTGTCAATTCGATTTTTTCAAAATTTTACTGAATCTTGACAACAATATTTTTTGAAAGATTAAAGTAGTTTAAAGCCAATATCTCCAAGTTTTGAAAAGATATTTGAGTCGAAATTCAATTTTTACCAACTATGAGTAATGTTTTTTTTAGGATTTTTTTTTTATAAAAAAAACTGTCAATTAGATTTTTCTCAAAATTTTATCAGATGTCAAAAACATTATTATTCGTTGCATAAAATTGTTTTGGAGATGAAATCGTATTTTGGTCGTAAAATTTTCGAGGTGACAAATAATTTTTATTTTTTTTGATTTATAAAAAAAACCGTTAATTGGATTTTTTTCCAAAAATAAAGTGTTTTGTATCACGTTACAATATATATTATAAAATTTAATTTAAGTCTCTAGCGTCATTAGTTCATGAGATATTTAGGTTTAACCAAAATTTTCACCTTTTTTTTAAACTGCTATGGTAAAAAAACCACCCACGCAATTTTCTTGAGAGCCCTTTCTGCATCTTTCTGCCTTATCATCTGTATAACAAAATTTATTTGAAGTCGATATCTCTTCTGGTTCTTCAGCTATGGAGTACGAAAAAAAATGTCGCGAACGTATACAGACGTACGGACGTACGAACGTACGTACACACGCACGCACAGACATCTTTCTAAAAATCTTTTATTTCGACTTTAGGGACCTTGAAACGTCAAGAAATGTCAAAATTTTTAATTTGACAAATCGGACCCATTACAATAACTTCCTATTCGAAGTTAATAAAAATTACCAACTATATTTTGCATTATGATGAAAAAGTTTGATTTCAAAATCAATTTTTTTTAAAGAGATTTTTAGTCGAAAACCAACTTTTGCCAATTTAAGTAGCATTTTTTAAGAGTTTTTATTTCTTATATAAACAAATATACATTGGGTGAATAAAATTAATTTGAAGTCAAAATCTTCTATTATTAACGAGATATAGAGAACGAACATCAATGTTTACCTTAATTGCGTACCTACTATTTTTTGTAGATTTTGTTTTTTTTGAAAAAAAGGATTAATGGATTTTTATTAAAGGTTGAAGCCAATATTTTTAATTTTTGATTATATATTTGAGTCGAAAGTAAATTTTTACCAACTTTTAGTAATGTTTTGTTTTAGGTTCTTATTTTTTGTAAAAAAAAACTATCAATTTTATTTTTATCAAAATTTTACTGAACGTTGAAAACAATATTTTTTTATAAGATAAAATTAATTTCAAGCCAATATCTCAATTTTTTGAAAAGATATTTGAGTCGAAAAAAAATTTTTACCAATTTTATTAATTTCTGTTTAGGTTTATATTTTTTGTAAAAAAAACTGTCAATGTCATTTTTCTCAAAATGTTACTGAATGTTGACAACAATATTTTTAAAAGATTAAATTAGTTTAAAGCCAATATCTCGAAGTTTTGGAAAGATATTTGAGTCGAAAATCAATTTTTTACTAACTTTTAGCATTTTTTTAGGTTCTTATTTTTTGTAAAAAAAACTGTCAATTAGATTTTTCTCAAAAATTTTACCGAATGTTAAAAATAATATTTCTTATGAGATAAAATATTTTTTTTTTCAATTTTTATTTGTATTTTTTTTTTTTCAACAATATATTTAATTGGTATAGCGTTACAATATCTTAATATATATAATTCTTCTGTGAGTGTGTATGTCACTGAACTTCTCTTAAACGACTGGACCGATTTTGATGAAATTTTTTGTGTGTGTTCAAGGGGATCTGAGAATGGTTTAGATTTACATTTTGGAATGTTTTACATTGGATCCGACAGACGGCGCTACCATCGCAGTGTCAAATATTAAATAATATTCAATTTTAAAAGGTTTTAAAAAATAAAAAACGATTTTACGCCCCTAGCTCCATCTAGCGGCAAACAAACTGGGATGAAATCAAAAGTTTACTGTTGCCAGGTCAAACATCGATGCACCGTCATGATGTCACTGCACGTGTCTTTAAACAAAAATTAAAATCTTTGATGAATTTGATTACACATTACTCGGTATTTGGTGAAACGCGTTGTTGGCTTTACTCTGTTGAATGGCAAAAATGAGGTTTACCTCATGCGCATATTTTAATTTGGTTGGTGGATAAAATACGCGCAGAAGAAATTGACAAAATTATTTCAGCGGAAATTCCAGATCCGAATGCTGATCCAGAATTGTTTAACATGATCCATGGTCCATGTGGCACTCTAAACATGATGTCGCCATGTATGGATAATGGAAAATGTACAAAACGTTTTCCAAAACCATGTGAAACTGATACTATCACCAATATGGACGGTTATCCATCTTATCGACGTAGAGACGTAGACAATGGTGGTCAATCATATGAATTGCGTCTGTCGAATGGTTTGAGAGTAGATATTGATAATCGCTAGGTAGTTCCATATTCGCCATTGCTGTGCAAAACCTACAAAGCGCATATAAACGTTGAACTATGCAGTTCGGTGAAGTCTATCAAATACATTTGTAAGTATGTTCACAAGGGTAGTGATAAAGCTATATTTGCTGTTCAAAATGTTAACGACAATGACGAAATAACACGTTATCAAATGGGTGGATACATAAATAGCAACGAAGCTATTTGGCGCATTTTTACGTTCCCTATACATGAAAGGGATTCTGCTGTTATACATTTGGCTGTGCATCTTGAAAACGGACAGCGTGTTTACTTTACAGAAGAAACTGCACTACAACAGGCTTTGACGGATCCAAAAACAACTCTTACTCAATTTTTTAACCTTTGTAGTCGACAAGATGCTGTTGGTCAATTCGCAAGGACGTTGATGTACACTGATGTTCCTAAATTTTTTAGTCAATGGTACTCCATACGACTCTTTCTTCGATGCAAGTTTGAAATTTTCAAATTAAAGACGTGTAGACAGGACAACGTCTGTCGGGTCCGCTAACAACTAACATGCGAGTATTTTTGCAACATGATGAAACTGCAAATGTGCTTGCGAAGCAGTTGTTAGATATTGGAAATAATAAAGTTGTAATGGACACCTTTACCGGATTCATCACATTACCCACAGATTTCTGTCACATCACAGATTCAAAAGAGGAGCTTATTCAGCGTGTTTTCCCAGATATAGCGCAAAAGTTCAAAAACCATAATTGGCTGGGTGAACGAGCAATATTGGCAGCGAAAAATAAAGATGTTGAGGATCTCAATGCTATCATTCAGAATTTTCTTCCAGGACAGTTGGTTTCCTTTAAATCAGTCGACACCGTTATGAACCAGGATGACGTAGTCAACTATCCCACGGAGTTTTTAAATTCACTGGAATTGCCTGGATTACCACCTCACAATTTGCAGTTAAAAGTAGGATCAGTTGTCATCATGCTGCGTAACATTAATCAACCTCGACTATGCAATGGAACAGGACTGGCTGTGAAAAAGATGATGAATAACGTCATTGAGGCAACAATCATAAAAGTAAAATACAAAGGAGAGGATGTCTTGATCCCGCGAATACCGATGATTCCAACGGATTTACCATTCGATTTTAAACGCTTACAATTTCCAGTACGCCTGGCCTTTGCGATGACATTAAATAAATCGCAAGGACAGTCTTTAGAAGTTTGCGGAATCAACTTGGAGTTTCCCTGTTTCACGCATGGACAATTATACGTCGCGTGTTCGCGCGTCGGAAAACCGCCTTCTTTGTTTATTTACGCACCACAAAACAAAACAAAAAATATAGTTTATGAGAAAGCTTTAAATTGATTAACAAACTGTATCATAACAGTGTGTTTCTGTTAATAAAAATTTAAACCTTATAAATAGCCAGTATTTCAGGCAAACTCTGTTTTTTTAAGTAAGCAACATGATGTGTCGAAAATAATAATAAAACTTCATGCTTCATTAAAAAAATGCTTTTTTATTCATACGTTTTGTTTGTTTTGAAATTAATTTATACAAAAGTTTAGGTCTTTTATTTATCGATTGAGGCAGTATGAAGTCTGCAGGGTCAGCTAGTATAATATAAAATTTAATTCAAGTCTATATCGTTATTGGTTCGTGAGATATTAAGGGTTAACCAAAAAGTTAACCTTTTTTTAAATTGCTATGGTAAAAACACCATCCACTCAATTTTTTTTTTTTGACTGTCCTTTCTGCATCTTTCTGCATTATTATCGGTATAACAAAATTAATATGAAGTCGATATCTCTACTGGTTCTTGAGCTATGGACGAAGAAAAAACGTCGTGTTGAAACGTCGAGAAATGTCAAAATTTTCGATTCGACAAATCCGACCCATTACAATAACTTCCTATGCGAAGTTAAAAAGTGATCGGAAATAGTTTTCGACTAATAATTATGAGAGCAATTAAAGGCTTCCAATTTTTGTTATTAATATATATTTTGCTAAGCTTTTAGAAAAATCAACAAACGGGAAAGAATTTGAAGTTATCAGTGTGGGTTGTATCCCAGCCTCTTCTTTTTTGCCAAATTTAAAATTTCGGTATAAGGTACCTACCAAAAATAGTTCCGAGTTCAAAGGAATAGACAAACCAAAACATACATTTGCCCATATGGAAGAAAAATGTGCTTTAAACTTTTTTGAGTTCTCATTTTTTTTTGAAGTTTTATTAAAATCGATAACGCTTTTCTTAAACGGTAATTGCGAAAAGTAATTTGAAAACAGAATTGAAGCAAAGAAGATACAATTCTTCAAGAAGCATTTTAAGAAAAATAATGCTTACGTAACTTTGCTTGACATCAAAACTTTTGATTTTGCAGTCTTGCATCACTTTTTAATTTCACTCTACCTGGTTGATTTAAGTATATAAATTTGTGTCAATTAGACATGACAAGGACAAAATCGCATGCATGGTATCCATACATCTTCTTATATTAATGTCACATTATATTTTATGCACGGAGCAACCGGGAAAAAAGTTAAAATTCCCAACACCACATTCATCTTTATCAACATCACCTTCAGCACCCAGGGTCAATCTGCGTGATATTTTACTGTTTTGTGCAACGCACGGTTGCTTGTCAAAACAAAATATGTATGTATATATGAAAAAGTACGAACACACACCATCATACACATAACACTATCCCACATATCCTTATTTTAAAAGATAATCAAAACTGTCAAATCAAAAACTAACCCAACCTACATAACATTGTTCGGGAAAAACTTGGTCGGTATGAAAACTAAAAAGTTTGTTACCTATTCTATGTGTTGCTTTAGCCCCGAGAACGTACAACGTTATACATATGTAAGTATAAGTTCGAATTAGGCAATGTGGCTAGAATATGTCTGCTTACCTCAAATATTCGTCCTCGCCTCGTTCTTCATCGTGCGTCGTCGGCGTGGTAGTCGCTGAGGCTTCTTCTTCATGTTCAATTGTGCATCTCTTGAAGGCAGTGTTCTGTTTTTAGAAAACTTTCACACCACCAACACACAGAAACTCAAACATACATACACCTTAACAGATATAAGATTCACACGATACGCGGTTGTGGTACAAATACAGCGCCCCGTATACACAATCACCATACTATCGAAGAAATGCAACACACAAAATGTTTGGTGGGTATGGAGTTCATCCCCTGCCTCAAAACCTTGCCCCAAACCTCATTCTACATACAGAACCTGCTTTTGTCATGGAAAAGTTAATTAGACAGCATGTGAAACATGGAAAACTAGGACTCGCGCGGCGGCATCGGCGCGGCGGCAGCGTTGCTCACAAACTTTTATACATATTGAGTGACGTGAATGGAGGCTTCCTCCACCTGCACCATAATATGGTTTTTTGTATCTTAACTTTATAATTTATCCACGTATGGTTTCGAAAAAGTGTGTGTGATGAGAATAATTTTCAACTGACATTGTGTATATATGTATGTACTATACAATTATACATATTATATCTACATATACATAGATAGTATAAGTTGGCTTATGGGGTATTGCTATAGTAATTTTTTTGTTTAGTTAACTTTAATAACGTTTATTGAACACACCCGGCTTTTGAATTCTGAAATTTAGCATTATGCATTTAGAATACCCACCTTACTTAACATGATATGTACCTACATTTTTTGTTTGTAAATTTCTCCATTAAGCAATTTAATGCGCCTTACATTATTACATATATTAGAGGAAGCTTTGGTATTGTGTCTAAATGTTGATGGCTCCGGTTTGAACGTAAACTTAAATGTTTCTATTTTTAACTAAATAAAAAAACAAGAGGAATGAGAAAAACCATTTCGAACGTGAAACACTATGTATTGTATATGTATATGAGATTATTCAATTTTAAATTGGGTTACAGGACTGTGAAATTTTGGAAAATAACATTTTCTCGGAAAAGCTGTTGGAGTAGGTTGTATTTAAAGCAAACATACTGCTCTAATTTATTTGAATGTGGAACATACGTACGTCGTACATTACACACATCCCGACAACAAAGTTTTAAAGGTTAAAGATAAAGTTCAAAATTTGTGTTTGTAATGAGTCAACATCAAGAGTTGAAAACATAACAGTTAGCGTGGGATAAAATATTTATCATAATATCTAATTAATTTGTTAATAAATAGTTGATTAACACTTTCCTAACTTGTGGTATCTATGTAATATATTATATTTTTTATGTTTAGTTATATCTTGCGCTATGAAAAGATACTTAAATTGTATATATACAAATCTCAAAATTGAAATATGAATTTCAACATTTCAAATATTATGGTTATAATGTTAAATATAAAGCTATTATAAGAATTCTTTAAATGATAAGTTTAGAACTTTGAAAGTTGACGAGGTGAAGTACATTCTTATCAAAATTACTATAGAAAATTTTAAGTACATACATACATACATAGAAAATGATATTTTTTCCATATAATTCATGGAGTTATATAACAAATGGTTAAAAATATTGTAGTGTGCCACACATATTTGAATACCACTTTTATAACTTCCCATAGGAAGTTATTGTAATGGGTCCGATTTGTCAAATTGAAAATTTTGACATTTCTCGACGTTTCAAGGTCCCTAGAGTCGAAATAAAAGCTTTTTAGAAAGATGTCTGTGCGACGTGAGTGCGTGTGTACGTCCGTATGTCCGTACGTCCGTACGTTCGCGACGTTTTTTTCTTCGTCCATAGCTCAAGAACCAGAAGAGATATCGACTTCAAATAAATTTTGTTATACAGATAATAAGGCAGAAAGATGCAGAAAGGGTGGTTTTTTTACCATAGCAGTTTAAAAAAACGATGAATATTTTGGTTAACCCTAAATATCTCATGAAGCAATCACGCTAGAGACTTGAATTAAATTTTATATTATATATAGTAGATGTTCAAATGGTAGACATGTGCATTCAAGAGGACACAAGCGTCCACAGGTTTTTTCTCAAAACCCACCTCTGTCTATCAACTCCTACTCTCACCTCCCCGTGGTGAACATCGGGTGCCTAGTACCTCAACTGGAGATTGGGTTCTAACCCCAGTGGAAAGTTGTTGGGGGCAGCAAACGAGAGAGGGGGGGGAGAGGTGTTTCCACTAAGGCACCTCTCCTTATCCAGACGGCAGCGGACGAATTCTCGAGATGGAATCAACGGTGGCGTCTACAGTTCCAGTAAGGCTGAACTACTTAGTGAACACCTTATAGGGCTTCTACGACTTATTCGGAGCCCAGGCCTATAAGGAGCGGTTTATCCGGCTCCCCGTCCTTGGAGTTATACTAAGGATCTGGCCCTCCAGGTTGGGGGTTGTGCCGTCAGGGTGACTTCCTGACCACGTAAAAATTTTCTAGTTGCGAAGCACCAACAAGCCTCGGATACGGACGGATTCACTGTTGACAACCCTAGCAAACGAAATAAGGACAACGAACTTCGGATCTGTACGTGGAATGTTTAGGTCCCTTAACAGACCACGTGCAGCCGAACAATTAGCGGAAGCCCTAAACTGCTGCAAGGCAGATATTACCGCCATCCAAGAAGTGCGATGGGATGGACCGGGCAAACGCAAACTAAAAGACTGCGATATATACTACGGCGACTGCTACCGAGAACAAAGGCAGCGTCTATTTGGGTGTGGATTTGTTGTTGGAACTAGACTCAGGCAAAAAGTCTTGAGTTTCAACAGTGTGAGCGAGCGCATCACGACAATCCGCATCAAGGCTAAATTCGCCAACATAAGCCTAATATGCGCGCATGCCCCAACAGAGGAGAAAGATGAAGACACCAAAGACATATTCTTCGAGCTCTTGGACAAGACATATGAGCAGTGCCCTGGCTATGACATTAAAATTGTCTTAGGAGATTTTAATGCCAAGCTAGGAAGAGAAGACATCTTTGGTGGCACAATCGGAAGATACAGCCTGCACGACACCACCTCCGACAACGGATTCAGGCTGATCGATTTCGCTGCGGGGCGAGACGTTCTGGTAGCTAGTACGCAGTTCACACATCTCAATATCCACAAGGGGACATGGAAATCTCCTGATCAATCAACCGTCAACCAGATTGACCACATTGCGATCGACGCACGACACTTCTCCAGTATACAGGATATCCGAACATTCCGAGGGGCCAACATTGACTCGGACCACTACCTCGTTGTAGCCAAGGTACGGCTACGGATATCCCGGTCCAAGCCAAAACAAGAAAGTACTGTGAGAAGTTTCGACGTTAGACGGCTACAATCGCAAGAGACTGCCATGTCCTTTTCCGATCGAGTCTCTAGTAACCTCTTAAGGAGTCATATGCTGCATGCATTAAGCATTGAAAACCAGTGGCAACATTGCCTTGCAGCCATCAGAGATGCCGCCTCTGAAGTGCTAGGTTTCACACGTCCACAACAGCGAAACCCCTGGTTTGACGACGAATGCCGGCAAGCGCACGCAGCGAAGCAAGAGGCATACAAAACGGCCCTGCACAGAAGGACCAGAGCTGCTCGCGAGCTCTACGAGCAGAGGAGGAGAGAGGAACACCGGCTTCTTAGATGGAAAAAAAGAGAGCACGAGAAGCGCGCGATCGAGGAGATAGAGGGATGTTACAACAGGAATGAAGTTCGTAAATTTTACCAAAAGGTTAAAAAGAACTCCCAAGGGTACCAGCCACGAACCGAAGCCTGTAAAGACGATCAGGGGAACATCGTAGTAGAACCGCAGTCTATGTTGAGAATATGGAAAGACCACTTCTCCAAATTATATAACGGCGATGACGAACCGAATCCCGCTGTAAGGGAGGTAGAACCACTCAACTTAGGCGACGCAGATCAACAATTCCGCCTACCCGACCTAGACGAAGTGAAGATAGCTATATCTAAACTGAAGTCAAACAAAGCTGCTGGAGCTGACGGCATAGCTGCCGAACTATTTAAAGCAGCAGGCGATGACTTGGTAGGGAGCATGCACCAACTCATCTGCAAAATATGGTCGGAAGAAAGCATGCCCGATGAGTGGAATCTCAGCATAGTTTGTCCGATACATAAAAAAGGAGACCCTTTAAATTGCGCCAACTACAGAGGGATCAGTCTCCTTAACATTGCATATAAGATCCTTTCTGCCGTACTATGTGAACGTCTGAAGCCGTTCGTCAACAACCTGATAGGTCCTTATCAGTGTGGCTTCAGACCAGGAAAGTCCACTATCGACCAAATATTCACATTACGGCAGATCTTGGAAAAAACCCAGGAGCTTCAAATCGATACCCACCATCTCTTTATCGATTTTAAAGCCGCGTATGACAGCATCCATAGGGAAGAGCTCTACAGAGCAATGTCTAGTTTTGGCATCCCTGTCAAACTTATCCGTTTGTGCAGAATGACGATGGAGAATGCACGCTGCTCCATCAGGGTCGGAAAAGATCTCACCGATGCATTTGATGTCAAAAAAGGTTTTAGACAAGGCGATGCACTGTCATGCGACTTCTTCAACATCGTTCTGGAAAAAATTGTGCAAAACTCAACCGTCAACACTAGAGGCACAATCTTCCAAAGGTCCATCCAATTACTCGGATACGCAGATGATATTGACATAATTGGAAGATCAAAGCGTGATGTCAGTGGAGCGTTTTTGAGCATTGCGACGGAAGCGAAGAAGATGGGTTTAGTGGTCAATGAGGGCAAGACCAAGTATATGCTGTCATCAAAAAAGGACATTGAACAACGACGTCTTGGACAAAACGTCACCATGGACAGCTATAACTTCGAGGTAGTTAAGGACTTTGTCTACCTAGGCACCGCTATAAACACAGGCAACGACACCAGCGCTGAAATCAAACGAAGAATAACTCTTGCAAATCGCTGCTTCTTTGGACTTAGAAGGCAATTGAGAAGTAAAGTCCTCTCTCGAGCATCTAAAATCACCATCTATAAGACACTCATCATCCCGGTTCTCATTTATGGCGCTGAGGCCTGGACCCTGTCAAAGAAAGATGAGAACGTCTTAGGATGCTTCGAGAGAAAAATTCTTCGGGTGATTTTTGGTCCCGTACGTATAGATGGAGAATGGAGGAGAAGATATAACGACGAACTGTACGGGCTGTACAGCGACACTGACCTAGTTACAAGAATAAAAGTCCAACGGCTTAGATGGCTGGGTCATGTAGAGCGAATGGACATCAACGCTCCAGCCCGGAAGGTCTTCGAATCTAATCCCGAGGGACGGCGCAGTAGAGGAAGACCGCGACTCAGGTGGCGCACTCAGGTGGGTGAGGACCTCAACCAACTTGGCGTGCGAAACTGGAGACAGCTAGCTAGGGACCGAGCTGGCTGGAGACGCATGTTGGTTGAGGCCCAGGTCCGCCCCGGACTGTAGCGCCACCTTAAGTAAGTAAGTAAGTAAGTATTATATATAGTAACGTGATACAAAAGAAGCATATTTTTAGAAAAAAATCCAATTAACGATTTTTTTTATAAATCAAAAAAAAAAAACTGAAAAAAAAAATTTGTCACCTCGAAAATTTTACGACTAAAATATGATTTCATCTCCAAAACAATTTTGTGCAACGAAGAATAATGTTTTTGACATCTGATAAAATTTTGAGAAAAATCTAATTGAAAGTTTTTTTTTATAAAAAATAAAATCCTAAAAAAAAAACATTACTCATATGGTAAAAATTGAATTTCGACTCAAATATCTTTTCAAAAACTTGAGATTAAGGCTTCAACCTTATTTTATCTTTTAAGAAATATTGTTTTCAACATTCTGAAAAATGTTGAGAAAAATCGAATTGGCAGTTTTTTTAAAAAAAATAAAAACCAAAAAAAAAATTTTTAAAGTTGGTAAAAATTGATTTTCGACTCAAATATTTTTTCAAAACTTCGAGATATTGGCTTTAAACTACTTTAATCTTTCAAAAAATATTGTTGTCAACATTCAGTAAAATTTAAAAAAAAATCGAATTGACATTTTTTTTACAAAAAATTAAAAACCGAAAAAAAAAATTAACAAAAGTTGGTAAAAATTGATTTTCGACTCAAATATCTTTTCAAAAATTTGAGATAATGGCTTCTTACTACTTTACACGTATATGAAATATTGTTTTCAACAATAGAAACAATTTTGAGAAAAATCGAATTGACAGTTTTTTTTTGTTATTATTTGTATTGTACTATTCGTACTAGAATGTCAGCTTGTTAGACTTGACCAATTGACCATTCCTTTTAATTTCATTGAATGTTTTTGAACAACAACAACAACTTAAAGGTGCTACCACTCATTGTTTTTGGCTGTAGATATAGCTATTTCGTGCTTTGCCACTTTTGCGCTCATCAGTCTCCTTTTTTGTGGTGCTGAGCTTTAATCCAATTTTATTTGAAAAACTTTTTATGCACAACATAGGATTCGAACCCACGCATATCAGATTTGCTCAGTCTTAGAAGTCGTGTCCACTACGCACTCCACTGGTTTAGACCACTGACGTCACAGGTCGAGATGTGCTAATTGTTTATCAAATGCATTTGAAGCATCAACTCTTTTATAAGCTCCTTTAAGTATGCTGTTTTGTTCCGCCTCCATTTTTCTCCATACCTTATTTTTTTTTACAAAAAATAAAAACAAAAAAAAAACAATACTAAAACTTGTAAAAATTTACTTTCGGCTCAAATACCGTTTCAAAAAATACAAATATTGGCTTCAAACTTATTTTATTTCAAAGAAAATATTGTTTTCGATATTCAGTAATTTTTTTTATAAAAATCCAACAGTCCGTTTCTTCATAAAAAATAAAATCTACAAAAAATAGTACGCAAATTTGGTTAAAATTGATACATATAGACAAACTTTTAAGCAAGACAAATCGACAGACGGGATGCGAAGTTATCAGTGTGGGTCGCATCCCAGCCTCTTTTTTTATTATTATTATTATTATTTTGTTAAACTTACATAAATGTTAAGAATAATATACAAAAAATACAGCGGGAGCATACTAGGCTTTCTGCTGTGGCTTATATACATACATATGTTTTGGTAATTACTTTTTTATGATATAATAAATTATTTGGGGGCGGTCAGGGGCAGCCATAAAACAGGTTACCAACCTACGATACGAAAACCCCGGACCGCCCCAAATTAAGAAAAATAGGGAATAGAATAGTATTAAATTTCGCTGTCTAGTTCAAGTTTTATTAATAGCTTAAATATATTTTCAATGTTGTGTTCTGAAGGAACTTTGAGAATATTTACAAGGTTATTTTTAAAATATTTAATGCATATGTTTTTTTATGTAATTGAAATCACAAGTTAGGTGTTGAATTGTTAGTCTTGTGTTAATAGAGCAAAAATGGCACGTAGGAGGAGGATCTTTGGTAAAGAGGTGTTTATGAGTCAAGCGTGTGTGGCCAAGACACAAGCGGGCAAAGCATTTTAACATTTTTGCTGTGGGGTTAGTTGGGTAAAGTTGAGGAACTCCATTGGGGTTAATTGCAGAGTAATGGTGCTGATATTCGGTCCATACTTCAAGTCGATTTTGGTTCCAGTGTGTTTTTAAGGATTTTTCTAAGTCATTTTTGCTGGGTTGGTACGCGGATATGGCGACGTTGGAGTTCGTTGAAATATTCTTTCCTGCGAGGTCGGCTAATTCGTTCCCATTGATACCAATATGCGCTGGGATCCACACGATTTTTAAATTTGGACTGTGAGATATTAGGTTGTCTCGAATTTGAGTGATGACAGATGAGTTATTACGGATGTTTTTTATAGCTTTTTCTAATTCTTCACGGCAATATTTGTTGCCTTAAGAATTGCTGATGCTTCTACCGAAAAAATGGAGAAGAAGGTTGGGAGCTTTTCTGCAAGTAATATTCCACCGGTTTCGTTAACAATAGCCATACCAGTTGTCAGCTCGTTTTTGGAGCCACCAGTGCATAGGGCGTTCCAGGTGATAGGAGGAAAGGAGTTTTTCAGTTCTTGAAAGAGTCGAATAAACACTTCTTTTGGTGTCAAATCTTTGTTTTGATGGGACAAGCTAATGTTTATAGATTCTTTTGGCAATAACCAAGGAGGAGTTTTTGGTACAGGTTTACTCCTTACGTTTGAAGCAATTTCAAGTTCTCTGGCTGTTGTAAGAGCTTTATATAAAGTTGAAGGGATCCTTGGAGTCTTTTTGCGTTTCAAGATTTTTGACGTATCTATCACAATCGGAGACTCGTAAGATTCGTATATTTTGGGGATGAGACGAGAAATTAAGAAGTTGATCCGATCGTCAATACTTAAAAAGCCACCTTCTGTCAATAATTTTTTTATTGGAGTAGACCTGAATGCTTTCAGAGATGTTCGTATTGCAGCATGGTAAGACGAGTAAAGTTGTTGCAGGTTTGATCGTGCCGTTTTCCCATTTATAACCAGACCAAAGTCTATTTTAGATAGAAGGTTTGCTTTTGTTACATGGATTAATGTGTTTATGTGGACATAACTATTTTTTGAGGAAAGATATCAACAACAACATTAAGTCTGGATACTAGAGCTTTTCTTAAATCTGTGCAATGTTTTTTGAAATTAAATTTATCTTCAAAGACAACACCTAAAGGGTGTCCCAAAATTGACGCAAGATTTGAATTTGCCGCCATTTGTGCAGTGAAGTGTTGGCAACCCTGAAAAAAAGCAATTTGACAGCTAACAGTATAGGGTTATTAAAAATGGAGCGTTACACGATAGAACAACGTGTCTTCATTATTAAAGAATATTTCAAAAATAGTGAAAGCTTGGCGGCTGCAGTTCGAAAATTTCATACAAAATATGGTCGGAATAGTGTTTTAACTTCGTCAACTGTGAAGAGATTAATTGAAAAATTCATGGAGACTGGATCCGTTGGAGACGCCAAACACACTTGTCGTCCAAAAACAAGCCGTTCAAATGTGAATGTCGAAGCAGTGCGTGAGAGTGTTGCTGACAATCCAAGAACCTCAATTCGACGTCGTGGACAAGAATTGCAAATTTCAAGAACCTCTCTACAGCGTATACTCACCAAAGATCTGTGTCTTCATGCTTACAAAATTCAATTAACACAACAATTGAAGCCTAATGACCATGGACAGAGAAGAGAGTTCGTTGAATGATTTATTGAACATCAACAAATGGACCCTGATTTTTCGAGCAAAATCATCCTAAGCAATGAAGCACATTTTCATCTTGATGGCTTTGTCAATCGCCAAAATTGCCGCATTTGGGGTTCGGAGAACCCACATGTGATTGTCGAAAAACAAATGCATCCACAACGCGTGACTGTATGGTGTGGATTTTGGGCTGGAGGCATAATTGGGCCATATTTTTTTGAAAATGATGCTGGTCAAGCAGTGACTGTTACTGGTGCTCGATATCGCGACATGATTACACAGTTCTTTCTGCCAAAATTGGATGATATTGATGTGTCCAATATGTGGTTTCAACAAGACGGTGCCACAAATGTCATACAGCCCGTGAAACAATTCAATTACTGCATGAGACATTTCCAGGTCGTGTACTCTCTCGTTTCGGTGATCAAAATTGGCCTCCTAGATCGTGTGATTTAACACCATTAGACTTCTTTTTATGGGGTTATTTGAAATCACAAGTCTATGTCAACAAGCCCACAACCACCCGTGCATTAAAGGAGGAGATTCAACGCTGCATCAACGAAATTCAGCCACATTTATGCAGAATGGTCATGGAAAATTTTAACAAAAGAGTGCGCATGTGCATGCAAAGCCGTGGAGGCCATTTGTCCGATGTGTTATTCCATACATAACCAGGGCCGGACAAAGCATATGTGCAAGATGTGCAAATGCACAGGGCGCAGAATTCTGGGGGCGCATTACCAGGAGCAAGAAAATGTAATCTGATCTTGCAAACAAATATGTACTACTATTTGCCATTCTTTAACCACAAACATTCTTAAAATAATCTCAAAAAAACATCCATCACAACTGTCCTAAGTTATCTCTTGCGCACTAACTAACATAACTTTCATTGTTGCATTCAATGAAAATTTAACTCAAAATATCGCAGAACTAAAAATCCTACCTACCTCACTTCCAAATATTTCACCCTGTTCGTACAAGAGAAAAAAAGAAAAAATCTCAACACAAAAAAGTTCCATGCAAGAGAAAAAATCTCAACACAAAAAAGTTCCATGCCACCTCATATGTGCAAGATATATTTCATGCACACCGAGTCCCAAAATTAACATAGAGAGTATGACGAAGCAAAATACTTATTCATATCGAATCGTATGGGCTAGTACGTGCAGGTTTTGTATCACGCACGTACCTGAATGTGAGTTCTCATCTACAAAAAAAAAAACAACAAAAATATATGGAGTGTCTTTGATTAGTATTTGTAGTAGAAAGTAGCACAGCAACCTACCTGCTCTCTTCTTTCGGAGACATTTTTTTGTTGTTTTCTTTGTAGTGAGAACTCACATTCAGGAACGTGCGTGATACAAAACCTGCACGTACTAGCCCATACGATTCAATATGAATAAGTATTTTGCTTTGTCATACTCTCTATGTTAATTTTGGGACTCGGTGTGCATAAAATATATCTTGCACATATGAGATGGCATGGAACTTTTTTGTATTGAGATTTTTTCTTTTTTTCTCTTGCATGAAACTTTTTTGTGTTGAGATTTTTTCTTTTTTCTCTTGTACGAACAGGGTGAAATATTTGGAAATAAGGTAGGTAGGTTTCTTTGCTACAAATGGTCAATTGATGTGCAAGTTTTCTTTTTTGCACACTGATTATCGAAACTAACATGGGAGATATTTAAAAAAACAAACTTATTTATACGGAATCATATGGGTCAGAGCGTGCAGGTTTTCTTATTGCACACTGTGTAAGAGTTAAGTGCCTGATTACAGATGAAATTTTTAATAGAATGGAAAAGGAGCATAGAGCTTAAAAATTAAAGAGGGATGATTGTATGTGGAGTCGAATTGTTCTTGCGCAGGCAGTTTGTTTTTTTTTGTGAAAGATAATGACTGTTGTAACGGCTACTTTTAATGTATATCTAGTCTGGTGCAGAATGCAGATTGTTGCAATTGTTTTTTCGCTTTGTTGTTAATTAATATTAAATACATAGCTATCAGTTTTTAATAGAAGTGACGTATTTTGTGACAAGACCGTAATGTGACTGACTCAGTTGATTTTAGACAAGCTTGAATTACATGAAATTTTAATAAGTATCTAACTGTCAAAGCCAAAGTTATGATAATGGTTCGAATAGGCTTCGTCTTGTTGAGTGGACGTAATTTTATAAAACTAAGAGACTGTGTCTAAGAAACAACTAATGTGCTTTACAAAAATAAACTAAATTAATATAAAATAAAAACTGTGTAGCCTGACCAATTCTAAGTCGGCAAATTAATAACAAGCTATTGAAATAACTATGTATAGTATAGGTACATAGAATTAAGAATCATACCTAAGTGTAAAAAAAAATCTCAATAAAGTACATCCATACATACATACATAATGGTTCGAATATAAAAGAAAAAGAAGCGAGTGTTCAGAATCGAATTCGAACCCTGGAACCAAGAGCATTTTTAGTTTCATGTTGCCCGCATTCCTTAAATTTAGTGGTTAATGATGCTGCTCGGTGCTTATTTTATGCAGTTAAATTTTTCGATACAATTCAATGTTTGTATAACTTTTTTTAAAGTTCCACAACGAGGTGGAAAATATAAATTAAACTAGTAAATATTTGCAAAGTCCGTCCGTTAATCTGTCAACTGGCATAACGGTTTTAGAAAATACAAAAAACAGTTTGATTTTCATGCGTACCGCTGAAAAATTTAATGAGTAGGTATTTTCAATTAACCGAGCGTATTGCTAGTTCCCTAGAAATACCAAATATATTTCCTGTAGCTTCATCATTGCGATCTCAACGGAGAAAAATACTTTATACTGATGAATGTCCTAAAACTATATTAGACCCGAAACAAAGATTTAAAGTTGAATTTTTTTTTAATACTTGAAAGGTTTGATACGTATAGTATCAATTTTTCATTTTTTAGTAACATAAGCGAATGTTTAAAAAATAAAAATGTACCTACGTGCTTCATGCCTTAATTTGCAGAATGTTTTAACATAAAGTAATTTTAAAGATTTAGATGGAGAAGAATTGTTTCAAGAGTTAACCGTAATATCCCAGCTTGTTACACCACAAAGCTCAAGTTTAGATGTGTTAAATTTTATTTTTAGTTCAAACCTTGAAGATTTTGCCCCGAATTTAGTAATTGCTCTCCAAATTCTTAATACAATCCCGGTCACGAGTCACGGTAGCTTCAGGAGAACGTAGTTTTTCTAAACTTAAAATTATTAGGAATTATCTTAGGACAACCATGACTCAAGAGAGATTGGTAGGTTTATCTATAATGTCCATTGAAAAGAAATTATTATTATTGATGATCTCATTTCTGAATTTGCAAAATGTAAGGCCAGAAAAGTTTCCAAGTTTAAAAGTTTCCCCTCTGCTCATTTCTTCGCTGCGTTTTAGTTTAATGGTTTAGGCCTCCTGGGGATACCTCAATAAAAAAAAAAACGCATTGAAAGTCTACCTCCTGGGTAATCTGGGAAAGGCTTATACTTGTGTATCAGTTTATGTGTAAGAAAAATATAAAAAAGGGGCGCTTTCTACAAATCTTGCACAGGGCGCAAGTTTGGCTGGGGCCGGCGCTGTACATAACCCTATCCTATGTACTTTACGAGTCAATAAAAATATAACTAAAAATGGCGTTTTCTATTTAATTCAAATCGTGCGTTAATTTTAGTATTTTTAAGTTGTTTACATTTGGTATAATTACATTGCTTAAACTAATATCAAACCTGGAGCAGTTTAGTTTTCGGCATATGTGCAGGTGTTTAATTTTGTCTGAAGATATAACTGCTCCGGATCTGTCACACCAATCTTTTATATTATTAAGTATTTGGTTGAATACATTGACATATAGATTGTTGCTATTACATTAAGTCATAATATACAAATCATCTGCGTAAAGAGTATGGTCTTTATTTTTATATTTACAAATTATTTCGTTTAATTCCTGAAATGCTATTATGAAAAAAATTACTGAAAGTGGCGATCCTTGGGGGATGCCATTATTTAGATCATGTGTTACTGAGAGACTATTGTTTACTTTTGATTTGAATTTTCTATTTGTTAGAAAAACTTTGACAAAATTATACAGTTTTGGACCAACTTTCCATTTGAAAAATGTGGAACGCTTCACGATTTTGCGTGTCATTCTTGCGCAGAACATATAATAAAATTGGAACGATACAGAGAAGATTAGCACAAATTTAGTAAAAATTGATTATTGTTCTCGATATCTCGTGAACAATAGAATATATTGACTTCAAATTAATTTCATTTATCCAATTTGTATTTGTTTATATAAGAAATAAAAACTTAAAAAATGTGACTAAATGTTTTGGACTAAAATTGGTAAAAATTTGCTTTCGACTAAAAATCTCGTTAACAAAAATAGATTTTGAAATCAAACTATTTCATTATATGCAAAATATTATTTGTAATTTTTAAATTTGTAAGAATAAGTCAACTGGCAATTTTTTAACAAAATACGAAAACCTATAAACTTTTATGCAAGACAAATCGACAGACGGGATGGGAAGTTATCAGTGTGGTTCGCATCCCAGCCTCTTTTTTTTCGAAGTCTGATTAATAGTCGAGAAAAATTAAATGTTCTTTTCGAAAGTAAGTTCATCATTAAAATCAAAGTAACATTTTTAACTTTAGATTTTGTCAGTGTATGCTTTAAAAAATAGCGTTTTTGACATCTGATACAAATTTTGGAAAAATATGAAATATGAAAACCATTACATTATTAACATGTTGTTCTGTAATAATATAAATAATTAAAAATTAAAAAAACATGTTTAGACTGGATAAGATAAAATTTTTTTTAATTGTTTAATTAATATTTTTGACTTTCAACACCGATTTTCTAATGTATCTTTTGTATGTGTAGGTAATTTATTTCAACATTCTTATATTCAAAATTAAATATTTAAGATCTGGTAACATGAACTTAACAGATTAAAATTCTCCACAGATTAAGGAAATAACAAAGTAGAATATGGTTTCCATTGTACGAATCATATGAATGACTTCAATGAAGACATGTTAAACCGTTCTTTCATTAAGTCTGTACTATTATAGCTAGTAGCGAAGAATTATTATCAATTCAACCACTTTGCTTCTTCTATTCTATCCTGGATGATGATTGCAACACTCTCTCTCTCTAGTTCTTTGAATAAAGAATATAATGTACGTATAGAAAATGTGGAAAGGGATTTGAGGAAGTCGAATTCTTTGATGGTTAACTGGGGAAAAGACAAACTGAACTCAACTGAACTGATAGAAAATTTCCATTTAAAACCGATTACTCCCCTATGAAATGTCATTCTCTTTTGATTATTCTCAGGCCATATAGAGACCCTTAGCCTTACATACATATGCATTCAACAACATGCTATAAATTAGAACCCTTTTCTGTCTGTGTCTAATTTTGAGAAAGTTACGTACCTTATATAAGAGTACGAGGTATACCTCGCTTATACAAACATGCATAGATGTACATTTATTCATATATATATACATATGTATGTGTGGGTATTTCGTCTACCTACTTTCAACCGTTTGCCTTCAATTTATTAGCTTCACAATGATGAAAATCCTTTCATCAAAGGCATCATTCATTCATTTATGTCATTTTGATATCATGAGTCTCCTTTCAAGCCTATAATCATCATCATGTTCATGATCCCCTATTACTCTCTCTCTCTCCCCTCCCCCTTGTCATAATAATCATGGGCGTCATTGAATCGAATCGAATCGTATCATTCGTAACCCTTAGCCAAGCCATACCGTTGGATTGGTAGCTTTTGCTACTTATATGTGTTATAGTGTATAGTAACCAAAAACTGAATTCTACAGGCAGACAGTATAATGGGGCCAGTTTGGGCAATGAGCATTGAGCAGCAGAAGAAAAGATAGAAATATTTTTCAAATGAAAAAAAGAGAAGAAAAAAAAAATAGAAACCGAGAAACCATTGAAAGATGAAAATATTGGGACAGGAAAATATAATTTTGTCCCCAGAAGCTGAGACGATGATGATCAAACCGAATGAACTTAAGGACTCTACTATATAAGTATACTATAACTACATAAGAATGATTGACCAACTGACTGACCAACCTAGATGATTGGTCTCTCTTTACAATCATCTGTCTTCTATTAGAGAAAGTGAGGTGAATTTTGGCTTGGTTTGGTTTGGTTTGGTCAAAACTTGTGTAAGGAGGATAAGGGTTTCGCATTCAATACATTATTATACGAGTATAGAGAAATATTGTGTTGGCCGACAACAACGGGTAGAGGTTATTTGAGAGGTTGCTTTTTCATCCATTCCATCCCTCTTCTGGCTTCATTCCCGAATCCCCAGTGTCCATTTGGCATATACGATTGAAGTATCTTTCACTTTTCTGTCATAAGGCCTTCTCATGATGATGATGATGATGATGATGGTAGAAGGGAAATTGATCCCTTTTAAGGATTATTATTGCTTATCAAAATGTAACATTCTGATGAAAAGCTATTTTATTTTTTTTTTTTGTAATAAAAATGTATGAGGATCGCCATTGAAATTAATGGTTTCTGAATGTTTTGGTGTATACAGACGTATGCGAGTGTTTGGACGTAGATTGATGAGCACTTTTTAATATTTGTATTATACTCGTTTAAGGAGTACTTTTCACACGCTTCATGTATGCCATACAGTATGTGAGAAACAGAAGGTACTCCAATTTTTTGAAAATTAAACTTCTGCTACAATTTGAAAAACAAGAAAATGGTCTATCTAAGCGTTTTTTGAATAAACAATATTATTATTAGCTGGCCGGATATAATGTTTAAATATTAAATAAACAAATATAAAAAATAAAGTTAGACTGTGCAACACCAATATTAGTTAAATTAAAAAAAGTATTCAAGTTGAAATTCCAGATACCAAAAAAAAAAAAAGCAAATAGAAAATTGCAAAAATTTACAGTGAAAATATATTTTTGAGAATAAAGTTAAGCCACCACATTTTTCAATATTTAATCAATAGTTGCTTAAGCCTTAAAGTTTTAAGTTCTGAAAAGTTTGTTTGCATTATTTTCAATTTTCCCTAAGCTTACTCAAACTTAACCCTCTACTGCATACAACGCCATATATGGCTTTTACTTTTAAGGCCGTGTGTCAATTGCGTTAAAATGTGTGTTAAAATTTAACCAGCGTTAAAATTTGACACTAATGAGGTGAATAAAATGGGTTAAAATTTATTGAGCTGTGGAGCAGGTTAAAGTGTGTTAAAATTTGACGTTTCTATTGATAGAGAAATTTGCTCTTGCTTTTGCAATTTTGCATTCACGACATTTGATCTCATCGTTGTTGAGAATTGCATTATTGTCTTCTGAAAACACTCGAAGTCTTCCATAGCTTACACGGGTAATCTGCCGATAGGATTTATTATTGGAAAACTTTTAACTTGAACGTCAACTAATAACTTACCCCACGCTCTCTTCTCTGTTTAATTGAATTTCTTGTTATAATGCTTTAATATTTTAAAAGATATAAAAGAATTACAGCAAAATACTTTAAATTTGTCATTTTTCTGAACCAAATACGAATTTATTGTTTTGTTTCTTTTGAAATGTATGACAGATATCAACAATTTTTCAGTGTTACCACACCGAATAAATCAATTAATCAAAATGGGAATTTTGTTTGAATATTTTTGACTGTTGTTTTAAAATATCACATTAGAATCGAGAACAATATAATAAAGAAGAAATTTTTTTAACCTGCGCAGAAATCTTGGTTAAAATAATTGTTTTAACGCAATTCACACAGCAAATGGGTAAATTTGATCAAAGAAGACGTCAAATTTTAATCGTGGTAGAAGTTTTAACGCAAATTTTAACGCAATTGACACACGGCCTAAAGTTGCTATATTCGACAGAAATAAAAAAAATTCACCCAGTAAAACAGTTTTTTTTAGAAGAAATAAATGAGAGTGGTAATAATAATAATTTTTTTTACAAAATATATATTTTGGTAAGTAATATGTGTGTTTTTATTTATGTGTAAGTGCATGCCATAGTCTAGAAAATGGACATTTTATCAAACAGCCATATATGGCTGTGTATGCAGTTACGAAAATATAGATTAAAAATCATCATGCCATAATTGGCTTCTTACGAAAAAGTAAAAATTATGGTTTTATCAAATAGGTGACTCCATAATGGCATCATCGAGCTCCGTTTTCCCAACAAGGAGATTCTACTCAATTCCTCACGATGGCTCGGAAAGTGAAGAGGAAATACTGGAGTCAGATAACGAAGAAGAAATGAATGGATCCGCGGAATCAGAAGAGGTGGTTTCTGAAACGAGTGACTTCGACTCTGAAGATGAAGAGCCTTTAGCTAGTTTTGTGCCAAAAAAGAAAATGCAACAAAAGAAACAGCAGAACATAATTTGGAGTGATACAAATGTTGGTACGTACAAAGAAGAAGATTTCCCCTTTTTAGGAAACTGGGAGCTCCCAGATACCATGTCGAAGTTTGACACTCCAGCTGAGTTTTTCTCGTTTTTTTTTTACATAAGATTTGATTCAAATGATAGTCGATGAATCTAACCGAATAGCTTTACAAAGCAATAAAAACAAACCGGCCAATATAACGGTAAAACGGTAAAAGAAATGGAGACATTTTTTGGTATTTGCCTGTTTATGTCCTAAGTGAAATTACCTTCAACAAGAGGAAGTTTTGTTTACGAGACAATGACATGCAACCGATGGGAAGATATAAAGCGATATCTCCACTTGCCGACAACGATAAGTTTATAAAGCGCGGTTTGCCCGGACATAATAAACTTTTTAAAGTAAGGCCTCTTCTTAGAAAAATTAGAGATCGGCTTCTTCTTATTCCAAAGGAAGAATTCCTTGCAGTTGACGAGGAAACAATTCCTACAAATTGCCGGCATGAACTGAAGCAGTACAACCCAAAGAAACCTCACAAATGGGGTTATAAGAATCTGGTCTTAAGTGGGGTGTCAGGGTTTAGCTATGACTTTGATCTTTTCGCTGGAGATCAAAGAAATACATATCCAGAAGATGCCCCTGACGTTGGTGTGAGTGGAAATGTTGTTTCACGATTGACTGCCACTGTACCAAGCCACAAAAACCACAAGATCTTCTTCGATAACTGGTTGAATAGCCCAAAGCTTCAGGTACATTTGACCTAAACGGGACTGCTTTATTAGGAACGGTAAGATTGAACAGAGTGCCAAATATTGTTGCTCCCACAGAAAAGGAAATGCGAAAGAAGGGTCGTGGATATATGATCGAGAGAGTGGCAGATATCGATGGTGAAAAAGTATCCTTTGTATCGTGGTACGACAACAAAGTTGTAAACATGCTATCAAGTTTTGTGGGATGTAATCTAACAACAAAAAAGAAACGATACTGCAGAAGGAAAAAAAGTATATTGAAATTGAAAAGTTATAGATGTATACAATAAATACATGGGAGGTGTGGATCTCCTTGATTCGATGCTTGGACTTTACCGATTCGGAATCCGATCAAAGAAATGGCCCAACAAAATGTTCTTCCATTTCTTGGACCTTTGCGTAGTAAATGCATGGATTTTATGGCGTAAGAAAAGTGACGTGTACTGTACATGCCCTTATTCGACTTTAAGATGGCAGTAGCCGAGCATTTCTGCAAAGTTGGCAAAACGTTTAACAAAAAGAAGGGTCGACCAGCTTTCATCACTGGTACTCCGAAAAGCACGAAAATAACTTTGGATTCCAGTCCATCGACCTCAACCCAGAAAAGAGCTAAGAAAGCTTTGGCGCGACCAACTCCTCTGAATGAAGTCCGTAAGGATTCAGTGGATCATCTTCCAGAATGGAAAAGCGACAAACAGCAATGCCATAATGATTGCAAATTTCGAAGTTTCATATTTTGTTCCAAATGCGGTGTTTACCTTTGCTTGAACAGAAATTGTTTTATGTCTTTTCATATTTGAATATACTCTTTTTTTGATTTATACAATAAAATAAAAAAATAAAACTAAAATAAATAAAAATATGAATTGAATAATCAATAAAAACATACACTTAATTATTTGTAAGAAATATCTTTACTGCATAAAACGCCATATATGGCAAGGATTTTTTGCTAGAAAAATCACTGACTGATGCATGCAACGCCATATACCTATGGCATTTTATTTTTTTTGAAAATTTACTTACTTTTTCGAATTTTTTTTTATAAAAATCTTAACCAAGATGTATTAAAAGTAAATCCAGCAAAAAAAAAAATTAAGTGGGCCATAATGCATGCAGTAGAGGGTAAATAAGGGCGGGTAGATGTTGAAATGGAATAAAACAAGCTGTGTGTGAGGTATTAACAAAATTATTTTTTTGATTTACAAGGCAAGAAACCCCACAGGAAAAAAGCTAGCGGAGTAAAATCGCATGAACTTAGTGGCCAATTCAAAATTTTGCTTGTTAACACAGCCATTCATCCAAAAATGAGCCTCGTCACTAAAGATGATTATTCGGCCAAAATTGGCGTATCCTCTTCCAAACGATTCGAAGCCCAGCCAGCGATCAAACGGCGATATCTATGGTCATGAACTTTGAACTCCTGGGTCAGTTGGATCTTGTACGGGTGTAGGCACAAGTCCCGACGTAAAATTCTTGTGCACGGCGGCGAGGGCGAGGAATAGACTGGCTCGGGTTCTGCTGTACACTTTCATTTCGAAGATAATAATCACAAAAAGAAATAAAATTAAGCTGAAACTGACAAGAAAGAAATGAAGTTAATTTGTACCTTTCTATAAGAACATCTACCTCCAATTTTTGTATTATGTTTACAATTTTTGAATATTGAACTTTTTTAATTTTTGTTTTTTTTTTTTTAACTTCCCAAAGGAAGTTATTGTAATGGGTCCGATTTGTCAAATTGAAAATTTTGACATTTCTCGACGTTTCAAGGTCCCTAGAGTCGAAATAAAAGATTTTTAGAAAGATGTCTGTGCGTGCGTGTGTACGTTCGCGACGTTTTTTCGTCGTCCATAGCTCAAGAACCAGAAGAGATATCGACTTCAAATAAATTTTGTTATACAGATAATAAGGCAGAAAGATGCAGAAAGGGCTCTCAAGAAAATTGCGTGGGTGGTTTTTTTACCATAGCAGTTTAAAAAAAAGGTGAACATTTTGGTTAAACCTAAATATCTCATGAACCAATGACGCTAGAGACTTAAATTAAATTTTATAATATATATTGTAACGTGATACAAAACCCTTTATTTTTGGAAAAAATTCCAATTAACGGTTTTTTTATAAATCAAAAAAACTAAAAATTATTTTTCACCTCGAAAATTTTACTACCAAAATACGATTTTATCTCTAAAACAATTTTGTGCAACGAAGAATAATGTTTTTGACATCTGATAAAATTTTGAGAAAAATTTAATGGACAGTTTTTTTATAAAAAAAAATCCTAAAAAAACATTACTCATAGTTGGTAAAAATTGAATTTCGACTCAAATATCTTTTTAAAACTTTGAGATAATGGCTTCTAACTAATTTTAACTTATAAGAAATATTGTTTTTAATATAAGGACAAATTTTGAGAAAAATGGAATTAACAGTTTTTTTACAAAAAAATAAAAACCGAAAAAAAAAATTAACAAAAGTTGGTAAAAATTAATTTTCGACTTAAATATCTTTTCAAAAATTTGAGATTATGGCTTCTAACTAATTTTAACTTATAAGAAATATTGTTTTCAACATTAGGAACAATTTTGAGAAAAATCGAATTGACAGTTTTTTTACAAAAAATAAAAACCTAAACAAAAATTTATAAAAGGTGGTAGAAATTGATTTTCGACTCAAATATCTTTTCAAAACTTGGAGATATTGGCTTTAAACTACTTTAATCTTTCAAAAAATATTGTTGTCAAGATTCAGTAAAATTTTGAAAAAAATCGAATTGACAGTTTTTTCACAAAAAAATAAAAACCGAAAAAAAAAATTAACAAAAGTTGGTAAAAATTGATTTTCGACTCAAATATCTTTTCAAAACTTTGAGATAATAGCTTCTAACTAATTTTAACTTATAAGAAATATTGTTTTCAACATTCGATAAAATTTTGAGAAAAATCGAATTGACAGTTTTTTTTACAAAAAATAAAAACCTAAAAAAAAATTATAAAAGGTGGTAAAAATTGATTTTCGACTCAAATATCTTTTCAAAACTTGGAGATATTGACTTTAAACTACTTTAATCTCTCAAAAAATATTGTTGTCAACATTCAGTAAAATTTTGAAAAAAAATCGAATTGACAGCTTTTGTACAAAAAATGAAAAACCTAAAAAAAATTTAACAAAAGTTGGTAAAAATTGATTTTCGACTCAAATATCTTTTCAAAGATTTGAGATAATGTCTGCTAACTAATTTTAACTTATAAGAAATATTGTTTTCAACATTCGATAAAATTTTGTGAAAAATCGAATTGACAGTTTTTTTACAAAAAATAAAAACCTAAAAAAAAAAACAATACTAAAACTTGGTTAAAATTTACTCTCGACTCAAATAGCTTTTCAAAAATTACAAATATTGGCTTCAAACTTATTTTATTTCACAGAAAATATTGTTTTCGATATTCATATATCATTCGATATAAAAATCCAACAGTCCGTTTTTTCACAAAAAAATAAAATCTACAAAAAATAGTACGCACATTTGGTAAAAATTGATACATATAGACAAACTTTTAAGCAAGACAAATCGACAGACGGGATGGGAAGTTATCAGTGTGGGTCGCATCCCAGCCTCTTTTTTTTTTAAGTATCAAGAAGTTTTTAAATTGTGCCACTATTTAAAATTTTGATGAAACAATTTCGAGAAGACAGAATTTTTACCTGATTTAAAAAAAAAAAAATCTTCGTTTCCTACAGATTTTAAGCCGATGTACAAAAGGAATAAAATACGTATCAGTTTTCTATTCTTCCCACATACATAATTAAAAACTAAGAATATTTTGTTAGTACACTGTGGCGTATGTGGAACCATTCTTAATATTTGTATACAGCTTAACAGCTATTTTATTGGGCGTAAATTATACCTGCTGACATTTTTTCTCGTTTAAAATGTTTGCACTATAGTTTTTCAACACATACTGTTTTTTTTTTTTGTACTCCTTTTAATTATGAGCGGGGCTTTCATACATTTACTATACCCATAAGTCTGTAATGTGTCCTTCTCTCTGAAGGGCCAACAAAAAATTTATATTTTTTTTTTCTGGTTCGACTATTTGGACTGTCAAAACTCTCAAAAGGAAAAACCTTGTGCGGTGTTTTCCTTCAATAAAACTCCGAAAATTTATTCATAAAATAAACTCTGACCCTTTTATGAGCACACATACACATGTATGTGTATTTGCGTATCTGTACTCTAAAAACCTATAGAAGATGGAAAAAAAAAACACTCTAAAATAAAACCTATATATTAAAACCTCTCACCAACTGTCCACTAAAATTGTCTCCCCAAATGTGAAATATTTTGTCCTTATTTTTTTGTATATTTGCGTTCCACCTCTAAGCTTTTTCTGTCTACCTATTTTTTTTCTATTTTTATTTTATTATTTTTCCTTTTTTGACTATGCTATCATTATTTTTGCCTTGATCTACAGATACACCATCACTATAGAGAGAAAGAGAGAGTTTTGCTCCTAAATAAAATTATAAAATACGTATAAATCACTTTGGCACAAGGGATTGGGGTTTTGCAATCAATGAAAATCCTTTGGGTTGTTGTTTAGAGACTACCTATAGGTATATTGGCATGGTAAAAAACCTTCATTTAAAAGGGTTGTCCTTGTCGATTGTCACACTGAATATAAGGACCAAAATATCCCATCTGGCGATAAATTGAACAGTTTATACTGCAACTGCTGGCGATAAACTATGTGCTTTCATATTATTTTTATCTTTATACAAAATACAAAAAATATCTATAATAATATGTATAAACTATCGAATATAGCTGAAATGTGAAAAAAGATAGTTTGCCAGACTTTGGATATTTGATTAGCTATATGACATTTTTTTTTGTCCAGTCTTTTTATTTAATGTGTGGTGCTTTATATAAATATATTTTTTTTTGTTCTCATCGTATTCAAATTTAAATTGATATAATATTATGATCTGCATTCAGAAACAGATGTATACCTATAGGTTCGTCATTTTTTCCAACAAGACCACACATTTAACAAAACCAAAAAAAAAATAATGAAATATGAAACGAACTCTCAAAATGTGTGTAGGGGTAGAGGTTTAAGAGGATAATTGAATGCATTTAAGTTTTATTGTTCAAAAGGATATTTTTTAAAATTAATTTTTAGGTACATACAAACATGTCCATATATTTTTTAATATCGTTTTTTTTTTTTTTTAATTTGTAGAAGAGTCACTAAGTTCAGTTTTTATGTTGGTTTTTTGTTGGGTTAATATTTTTTTTAATTAAGGAATTGAATTTGAAAATATTTGAGTGAACTAGATTCACAAAATTATTCATTAGGTTGAACATTTTGCTATGAAAAATAATAATAATTAAACAAACATAAAACATGACACTAGAAGGACTGGATATGGTATTTCATTCTATAGTATGATGTATTTTTAATTAATCAAATAAAAAAAAAATAATAACAACAAAAACTGGGGTTTTAAGTGAATTAGTTCATGCTAATTGAACTATTCGCAGCACATTGGTTTTGTGGTTATATTTTTGTTTGTATTTTGAAATAATAATTATTTGTGTAGGAATATGATATTTTAGGATGGGTCGTTTTTTTCGTTTGTGAAAATAATTATTTTTTTTTAAATAATATTAATTATTTTGTTTGTTTAATAGAAATGGTATTTTTTTTGTTATTTACATTGTAAATTGAATGCATGTAAATAATTTAAATTGTTGTTGAATTGTTTTGAAGGAAACTCTTACATCACCTTTCGCAAGGATCGTTGTTTTACTGCTGAAGATCGTGGTGGTGGTATACTTTTGGGAGTCCGTTCATGCATTTCTTGTAATTTAATTACTCTGCCTATATTGGAAATCGAACAAATATGCGTTTCAATCTGTCTTGGACCAGGTGTTATCGTTTATATTATTGTAAGTTATATTCCACCGAAAAGTAACATTGATATTTATGAAAAACACCTTGCTAATATTGATTTTGTATACAATCTTAAGAATAGTCCACAAAAAGTTTTCGTAATCGGCGATTTTAATTTAACTGATGTAAATTGGTTGCATTCTTTTACTGAAAATATGCTTATACCTTGTAACTTAAAAAAAGATACTGAAATAACTTTCATTGATCATCTATTTGCCCTTAATCTATACCAAATCAATAATGTTGTTAATAATTTAAACAAAATTCTTGATCTTATATTTATTCCATATGATGATTTTAAAGCGTCAGTTAATGATACTGTCCCTTTTACATTGTTAAACAATTCAGTCCATCACAAAGAACTATATATTGAAGTTGAATTATATAATTATTTAAAAATTGATAACTATTTAGAATCTTATAACTTTTTAAAAACCAATTTCGTTGAGCTCGATAACTACCTTGGAAATATCGACTGGAAAACTGAATTTTTAAATTTAAATTTAAACTTAAAGGATATGTTTAATAATTTTTCGGGCTTTTTACATAATGCTTTCAATTTATTTGTTCCTGCTAGATTGAAAAAGAATGCCTCAAAGCCTCCGTGGTATAATAGGAGGCTGGCTCACCTTAAAAATCTAAAAAAGCAAATCTTTTGCCAAGTTTAAGAAATCCAAAGATTTGAATGACAAAATCCAATTTTGTAAGCTTCGTAAAGAATTCATTGTTCTCAGTAAATTCTCGCACAGAAATTATGTCATGAACGCTGAAGTGAACTTAAAATGCGACCCAAAGCGATTCTGGTCTTTTATTAATTCTAAACGGAAATCAATTGGGATTCCCAACTCTATGAATTTTAAAGGTGAAGAATCTACTGAGGTTATTAAGACACTTGAACTTTTTGCTCAGTATTTTGAATCCATATACTCTAATGCTCAGGGAAATGCTTTCATTCCTTCTAATGATCAGCCCAAAGTGGATATTGGGTCCATACAGCTTAATTCTGCTGATGTTTTAGAAGGATTACAAAGTCTCAAACCCAACGCCAAACCTGGTGTGGATGGCATTCCTGCGATTGTCTTAAAACGATGCTCTAATTCTCTTTGCCTACCTCTGCTTATTATTTTTAACCGTTCTCTGTCTTCCGGAATATTTCTGGACGAATGGAAATCTTCTTTCTTGATTCCAATTTTTAAATCGGGCTCTAAGAACAACGTTGTAAACTATAGGGGAATTTGTAAGTTATCTGCCATTCCTAAACTTTTAGAAAGTTTAATTAAAATAAAACTTGATTTTCTTGTGAAGGAACATGTTAGTAGTGCCCAACATGGATTTATTTCTGGAAGATCGACCGTTACTAATTTAGCTTGTTTTTCTTCTTTCGTGGTTGAATCTATTGAAACCCAAAGCCAAGTTGATGCTATTTATACAGACTTCAGCAAAGCCTTCGATTCGGTATGTCACAATATTTTGCTTCGTAAGCTTGAAGTATTTGGCATACACTCAAGTCTACTTCAATGGATCGGCTCATTCCTAATTGGTAGAGTGCAAGAAGTGAAAATAGAGGAATATACTTCAAGGCCTATTAGATGTACTTCAGGTGTCCCTCAAGGTAGTCATCTTGGTCCTTTGCTGTTTATAATATTTATTGATGATATTGTCAACCATATTAATTTTAGCCAATGTTTAATATATGCTGATGACCTCAAACTATTTTTGAAAGTAACAAGCGACTACGACTGCATTAAACTTCAAATGGATTTAGATAACTTATCCTGTTGGTGTAAGTCAAACAGCCTAAACCTTAACGTTAAAAAATGCTTTGTTATTTCTATCTCCAAGAAACACTTTATTTATGAGTTTCCTTATTCTCTTGGAGCCAGCCACCTTCAAAGAACATTTAAAGTTAAAGATCTAGGGGTTACATTCGATCACAAATTTTCTTTTGTTCCACATGTTGATGCCATTGTCGCCAAAGCTAACTCAATGTTAGGATTTATAAAAAGAAATTCAACTGATTTTTCCGACCCCTACATTTTTGTTGCGCTCTATACTACTTTAGTAAGATCTATTTTGGAATATGCTGATGTCATCTGGAACCCTCACCAACAACTATTCCCCGATTGAATTCAAAAGATCCAAAATCGTTTTACAAGGTAGCTATGTTTTTTATAAAATGCATTGGAATTTCTGTCCAAACTCCCTAGCCAGGCAAAGCCTTCTAGGTCTGCAGATGCTCAAATCTCGAAGATATAATTTCTCATGATATAATTTTTGTGCGTGATATTATGTGCTACCATATTAAATGCCCTACCTTACTGTCTTTAATTTTTATTTACGCTCCAACAAGACCGTTGAGGGAAAGACACCTTCTTTTTCAACCTAGACATAGAACAAACTACGGAATGAATGAACCAATTTCAAGGTCAGTTAGGGAGTTCAATGAAATAAATGGACATCTTGATCTTTCACTTTCTAGAATAAAATTCAAAAATGATTTATTGTACTTATTTATAAGAATGTAATTTTCATTATTGTTTAATGTTAACTTTATTTACCTAAATAATTTTAAAGTAATCTGTGGAGCTTGTTACTCGTAGGTGAAATAAATAAATAAAAAATAAATAAATAAATAATGGAAATTGTTGGCCACTTTTAAAATAAAATTGTCTAAAAATTCTGTTTATGAAGTGATATTTAATTTAATGTTGCAACTCACCATAACCCTTTATTTAATGTTTCAACTATCCAATATTAAAGAAATTAAAAAACTTATTGTAAAACTAAGAAAGACCCCCGAGATTTGTTGTATTTTTACATTGTGCTTAAAGCTATTTAAATTTATTTATTTCGATTATGAAGATTTAATTTTCAATTCTCGTGAAAATTGTAATTATTTAAGAGTATTAGTCTTTAAATGTTAATCCTGATGGGAAAAAAAATATTAAAAAAAGGCTGGGCTGCAACCCACACTAATAATACATTGGAATGATATTTCGTGTAACAAGCCAAATAATTATTTAAAAAACTTAGAAAATCAAATTTTAATCTGTTTTGTTAAGATATTCGAGACGTTGAACCAATTAAATAGTTTTTAACCTTGGTTTTAATTTAAATTCAAAAAACAAACTGTTAAAAAAGAGGGTGGGATGCGACCCACACTGATAACTTCCCATCCCGTCTATCGATTTGTCTTGCTTAAAAGTTTGTCTATATGTATCAATTCTTACCAAATTTGCGTTCTATTTTTTGTAGATTTTATTTTTTTATGAAAAAAAACGGACTATTGGATTTTTATAAAAAAATTACTGAATATCAAAAACAATATTTTCTGTGAAAATAAATAAGTTTGAAGCCAATATTTTTAATTTTTGAAAAGCTATTTGAGCCACAAATCAATTTTTACCAACTTTTATTAATTTTTTTATTTAGGTTTTTATATTTTGTAAAAAAACTGTCAATTCGATTTTTCTCAACATTTTTCCTAATGTTGAAAACAATCTATACTAATATTATAAATGCGAAAGTAACTCTGTCTGTCTGTCTGTTACTCAATCACGCCTTAACTACTGAACCAATTTGCATGCAATTTGGAATGGAGATATTTTGATACCCGAGAAAGGACATAGGCTACTTTTTAACCCGGAAAATATGACGCATTACCATGGGAAAATTCAGGTGGGCCGATCGCTTTTACGCCTAAACTACTGAAAAGATTTAAATGAAATTTGGTAAGGAGATAGTTTGAGACTTAAGAAAGGACATGAGTTACTTTTGACCTCAGTAAAACAACGCATTCCCATGGGAAAAATTACTTTCCGTGGAATTTGATCACTTTCACTCCTAAATTACCAAAAATTTGAATAATATTTGGATAAAATTGGTATTAAGGGAAAACAACAGCTACAGATTACTCACCTAGGACGAAATATTATAAAAGCTATAATCATGAGTGGATAGCAAAAGCAAAAAATGTTTTAACTACCCGCATTCCGATAATTCCAACGGATTTGCCGTTTCAGTTTAAAAGAGTGCAGTTTCCTCTGAAAGCAGCATTTGCAATAACAATAAATAAAGCTCAGGGGCAAACGCTAAAAGTTGCAGGTGTAAATTTGGAAAAAACGGTTTTTCCCATTGATAACCTATGACAATCACACTTAGTATGGCCTCATCGCATCGCGGCAAAATTCAAACATACGTACAAACAAGTACAGCTCAGGTTTTTTCATACTACTATCCAAAAAAAAACTATCTAATGCGGACGAAGTCGCGGGTAAAACCTAGTATTTCTTATAAGTAAAAATTAATTAGAAGTCATAATCTCAAATTTTTGAAAAGGTATTTGAGTCGAAAATCAATTTTTACCAACTTTTTTTAATTTTTTTAGGTTTTTATTTTTTGTAAAAAACTGTCAATTTCGATTTTTCTCATAATTTTATCAGATGTCAAAAACATTATTCTTCGTTGCACAAAATTGTTTTGGAGATGAAATCATATTTTAGTCGTAAAATTTTCGAAGTGACAAATTTTTTTTTTCAGTTTTTTTGATTTAAAACAAAAACCGTTAATTGGATTTTTTTCCAAAAATATACTTGTTTTGTATTGCGTTACAATATATAACATACAATTTAATTCAAGTCTCTAGCGTTATTGGTTCATGAGGGTTAACCAAAATGTTCACCTTTTTTTTAAACTGCTATGGTAAAAAAACCAAACACGCAATTTTCTTGAGAGCCCTTTCTGCATATTTCTGCCTTATTATCTGTATAACAAAATTTATTTGAAGTCGATATCTCTTCTGGTTCTTGAGCTATGGACGACGAAAAAAACATCGCGAACGTACGGACGTACGTAAAAATCTTTTATTTCGACTCTAGGGACCTTGAAACTTCAAGAAATGTCAAAATTTTCAATTTGACAAATCGGACCCATTACAATAACTTCCTATGGGAAGTTAATAATTTGCTAAAAATATTTTGTAAATTTAAGGAAATCATCCTAATTAACGTCATGGATCTACTAAAGAGTACCCAGATGATGAACAAGATGCAGACTACGAACTCGTAGAGAGGAACCTCGCAACACCAGCCTAAGATATGACGACAAAATAATCTTTGGTGACAACGTCAATATAGTTCGAGAGCATGTATTCAGCTAGTACATTGGCTTTCACAGCTTACATGAGTTCATTAATAAAAATGGACTTTAAAAGTCATAGAAATGTCAGAATCAAGGGATTGGGTTGTTGTGAGTACTATGTTCCCGCGTAAGGATATCCATAAAGTCACCTGGATATCTCCTCCTGGAGACACTTGTAGAAACTTGTTGATAGATCGCCAACACACTACGAAACTGATCACAAGGTGACACAATCTATGTTTGGAGAGCGGATTTACAATACTAGACGCAATGAAAATCCGCGTCTTAGGCTTGAATTAACATTCTTGCCCTGCGCAATGAAAATGACAACAAAACCTACAGTTACACGCTGGAACTCAGCCTAGAAGATCTTGAAACGGAGGACAGAGTAAGTCCTAAATCGGGTTGGTGATAATATCCCCCAAAATATAATCCCCAAAGGAAAATCCCCAAATCCATAATCCCCAAAACGAAATCCCCAGCAGCAAAATTCCCAAAGAGAAAATACCCAGGGCGAAAATCCCCAAGAGAATATCCCCAAAACAATTATTTTCAAGTAGTGGATCATGCGATTAAATCGCGCGCGCAATTTAATCGCATGATTCACTACTTGGAACATAATTGTTTTGAATATATTAAATTTCATTTATATTGCATGAAATGCAAGCAAAAGATTTGGAAACAATAACATCGTCCATTTCAATTTTTATTCCAAAATTAAAGAAATACTCGACACTACAAAACAACACTTAGACAGCACTAAATAAGCACTACGAATACAATGATTGTCTATCAATACTAAAGTCAGACTGAGAAGTGCATGACTTCATAGTGATTTTTTGTTTAGAAACTGTTTATCATTATCATTTATAAATATCACAATGAGAATTTCATAAGAGTTTTTCTAAAAACTGCATGCATAAATGAAGATATGCACAGATATTGGGGATTTGGAGATTTTGTGGGAATTTGTTCGGGGATATTATCCCGTGAGGATTCTTTTTTTTTTGGGGATTCAATACGACACCCTCCTAAATCTAGTTTGCATTAAAAAAAACTTCTTATTTTTAGAGCATGGAAGTCAACAAATGATAAAAAATTCACGCTTAGGCAGTGTATGGAGAAATTTCATCTTCAATGGACTCCGACAAGGGGACTTTTCTATCTCTATAACAATAATTCCTTCATAACAAACCCAGGTTTTTACCACAATTCAAATTTTTGTACTAAGTTCTTTAAATAGCCTTGAAAAAAAGTTGTATTAATGTATGTAATATTAATATACACTCACAATTTTTTATAAAACTTATTTCTTTCTGTTAGGGTCAAATTTTGGAGGACTTTTACGAAATTCTTCCCGATTTTCAAAAAAGGTTTCTTATATTTCTTTACGCTAAATTTACCGATTCCACTTAAAAACTCTGAACGAGTTTAAGAGCTTTGCTTCTAGCCAAATTTTGTGACCATATGCCAACTTAAGAATTATGTACATACTACTCGTTATATCTTGAACAGACGTATTTTATTAATTTGTATTCGTTTGTTGTTTGGAAAAAAATGTTGCTATCTTGAATTCATCAAACTCTTCTGCAGATTTTTGGAAAGCCGCTAAGACTATCACTGGAAGAACCAACATAATTTCAACAACATTGCATGCGTTTGAGCTCCGTGAGCATTTTAAGAGCCTACTTAACACTCCGATATTCTCTCCGCGCTTATGCACTATGCAGCCCCTTTTTTAGTGATGATTTCTTAGATGCGCCGTTTACAACTGACGAAGTACGGAACGTAATAGATAAATCTAAAGCGGAAAAAGCTCCAGGTGACGACCGAGTACCAGCAGAATTTTATAAAAATTGTTCTTTTGAATTCGTAGCCGCCTTAACAAAAGAATATAATAAAGTATTTGAGACAGCAACTGTTCCTGCAAGCTTTAAAAGGGCAATTATATGTATATCCACTGCACAAAAAAGGATCATACGATAATCCCGAAAATTACAGAGGCATCTCTTTTTTGAACACATCGGCGAAGCTATTTAGTGCTCTGATTTTTAATAGGCTTACGCAGTGGGTAAATGACAAGGAAATACGAATGCAAATTTCAAACTGGGTTTAGGAGAAACTACTCGCCCTTAGATCAATTATTCACCCTCTTTAATATTGCGGAAAGCTTCAAACGAAGGAAGAAAAAACTGTATGCTTTTTTCGTCGATTTTCGTTCAGCTTTTGATACAATCGCACGTGAAGCACTCTTTTATAAGCTATATATGTAAATTAGGAATATCTTCCAAAAATTGTAGTTTTATTAAAAGCAATGTACGAGAACAATGTGGCGTATGTATGGGATGGCGAGTTTGTTTCCGAGGAGTTCACAACACAAATGGGAGTAAAACAAGGATGTGTCTTAAGCACTCTACTCTTCATCTTGTTTATAAATGATATCGTAGAAGCGACCAGTGGAGGAATCTAGTTTGGAAACATACGAATACCTGCTTTAATGTTTGCTGATGACATAGTTTTTTTGTCTGAATCTGTCGATGGAATGCAGCGAATGATGAATCGTCTTGAAAGCTACTGTAAACTTTGGAATCTGTCCGTCAATCTGGAGAAATCTAAAATGATGATCTTCAGGGAAGGAGATGGTAGGCGCAAACAACGAAAAATGGAGATATCAAGGAGAATATGTTATAATAGTGCGGGAGTATAAATACTTAAGGGTGATAGTCACTGCAAACCTCAGCATGAGAAAACATTTTCAAAGTAAGCTGGGCGATGCAAAAAGGGCAGTTTCTTCAGTGTGGAACCGATGCATTGATAACATTGATCATAGTTCGGAATTGAACATTTTTCGTGCGACTGCTACCTCCATACTGCTTTATAAAGTTTTCAACAACTAAAAAAAATTAACTAAACTATTCGTTTGTTTGTATATTTTATCAGAAACTTTTTTATATTGGTTTTTAAATTCTTGCCGATTTCAATATCAAAGTCTAACTACTTTTTACGACAATTTGCTTCTGTTCTCCAGAATTTTAGTCAAAACTGAAACTGTGACCACAAACGTTTTCCATTTTTTTGTCAAAAAAGTTGTTTTCTTCTTTCATAAGTAATATTGAAAACAGTTAAATTTTCGATTTTTAATTTTACGCGACGAAATTTAGGCCTTAAAGAATTATCAAACAAAATTACGAACTTTCTTAAAGCCAAAACAAACATTTCATCCAAATTAACATCGAATTAGACAGTAAGTTAAAACTAGATGAAGACTTTCGTTTAAATTCATATTCGGAGGTGCATACGCTGATCACGACTTAAGGGCGATACGAGGACGGTATCAACATAAGTTTTTTCAGCCAAAAATTCGTCAAATTAAAAAAGTACTTTGATGTAAATCCTTCATAATTAATCAGAAAAATGGCATGCTTACTTTTACGCTGTCCAAGAAAGCGCTGCGACGAAATGCCCAAACCGTCTATATACGGCTTCAAATGTAAGTCTTCATATTTCTTCAACTTACCCCCAACTCTTAAGCCAGCTGTGTTTGGCTGAAATATTGGCCTTGTCATATTGTTTTGCGTGAAATTTCACAATGTTCGTATACTTCATTTGAAAATCATAGAAAACCGAGAAAATATGAGAACTTTTACGATTCTTATAAACAAAATTCGGATGGAGTCTTACGGCTCTGCTCTTGAAGAGCAAGTTTTATGAACTCTGAACGAGTTTTATAGCTCTGCGTTGAAGCCAATGTTGTCAGTATCGACAATTCAAAACCAGTTTTACAAAATTCGCTATTTAAAAAAAATTTTTATATTCCTTTAATTGAAGTTTTAACAAATCTAAAATAGATTTTCGCTTCCAATTAAACGTTATGTTTTTTTTTAACTGTTTACGGTTTTAGTTAAAATTCTAAACGGCACCGGCACCCGAAATGAAGCGATACAAATCGAAGACCAAGTTTTAAATCATTTTGAATAAACATGTTCGGAGTTTCAGTATATTTGTTCGAAAATCGAAAAAAAAAATTGAATTAAATTTAACTGTTAATAGTTATTGAAACGTTGCAAAAGATAAATTTCGGGACTCTGTCGGGACAAGTTTGTATTTTGACGATTTTATGAAACAAACAGACACATTTCTTTAAAAGCCTATAGGAACCAATTTCAAGAACCCAAGAAACAATGAAGTGCATAGTAGAAAATCAAAAATGAATTTAAACAGCCCATTTTTAACTTCACATAGGAAGTTATTGTAATGGGTCCGATTTGTCAAATTGAAAATTTTGACATTTATCGACGTTTCAAGGTCCCTAGAGTCGAAATAAAAGATTTTTAGAAAGATGTGTGTGCGTGCGTGTGTACGTATACGTTCGTACGTCCGTTCGCGACGTTTTTTTCGTCGTCCATAGCTCAAGAACCAGAAGAGACAATATGGCAGAAAGATGCAGAAAGGGCTCTCAAGAAAATTGCGTGGGTGGTTTTTTACCATAGCGGTTTAAAAAAAAGGTGACAATTTTGGTTAACCCTAAATATTTCATGAACCAATGACGCTAGAGACTTGAATTCAATTTGATATTATATATTGAAACGTGATACAAAAGAAGCATATTTTTGGAAAAAAATCCAATTAACGTTTTTTTTATAAATCAAAAAAACTGAAAAAAAAATTGTCACCTCGAAAAAATCTAAAACAATTTTGTGCAACGAAGAATAATGATTTTGACATCTGATAAAATTTTGAGAAATATCTAATTGACAGTTTTTTTTATAAAAAATAAAAACCTAAAAAAAAACATTACTCAAAGTTGGTAAAAATTGAATTGCGACTCAAATATCTTTTCAAAAACTTAAGATTAAGGCTTCAAACTTATTTTATCTAATAATAAATATGGGTTTCAATCTTCTGAAAATGAGAAAAATCGAAACGACAGTTTTTTTACAAAAAATAAAAACACAAAAAAAATGTTTAAAAGTTGGTAAAAATTGATTTTCGACTCAAATATCTTTTCAAAACTTTGCGATATTGGCTTTTAACTACTTTTATCTTTCAAAAAGTTTTGTTGTCAACATTCAGTAAAATTTTGAAAAAAATTGAATTGATATTTTTTTTACAAAAATTAAAAACCGAAAAAAAAAATTAACAAACGTTGGTAAAAATTTATTTTCGCCTCAAATATCTTTTCAAAAATTTGAGGTAATGGCTTCTAACTAATTTTAACTGAAATATTGTTTTCAACATTCGATAGCATTTTAAGAAAAATCTAATACAGTTTTTTTTTACAAAAAATAAAAACCTAAAAAAAAACAATACTAAAACTTGTAAAAATTTACTTTCGACTAAAATAGCTTTTCAAAAATTAAAAATATTGGCTTCAAACTTATTTTATTTCACAGAAAATATTGTTTTCAATATTCAGTAGTTTTTTTTATAAAAATCCAACAGTCCATTTTTTCATAAAAAAATAAAATCTACAAAAAATAGTACGCAAATTTGGTAAAAATTGATACATATAGACAAACTTTTAAGCAAGACAAATCGACAGACGGGATGGGAAGTTATCAGTGTGGATCGCATCCCAGCCTCTTTTCTTAAATTTAAATCAAGAAAAAACAATAATGGATGCAGTGGAATCCGATCTCTCAAGAAGTTGAAAGATTTGGGAAACCGAGGAGCACGTAGAAAAAAACAGTGGAGGAGAAAACTTTTAGTCTGGGCTAGAGGGAGCTCGAGGCATCCGGTTACACAATGGTGCGTAAGAGTAGTTCAGGCCCAATGAGGACACCCATAGACTTCATAGGTCTGAGGACGTAAATACGAGTAATTGAGTATTATAATTATATGTATATATATAATTATATATATATTATAACAATCTAAATAACATGCAATTTTGAATTTCCCATGGGAAATGTTGGGAAATGGTATGATTGACATTTCTGATTTTTTACCCGTTCCAAGTTCGCTAGAATAGAGATCAATGGTTCTTGCAAAGATGCCTGGGTGTACGTTAAAGGTAAAAATCTAAAAAATATATATATAAATTGGTTAAATGTCCCGAATATCTATCCAAAAAATAGTTGGAGCTTTAATAATTATTCATTATATCGGGGAGAGTACGATAACTTTGGCGCCGAGATATAATAACGGTTTTTGGTAGAGGGGCTTAATACAAGCATTTTTTACTATGGGAGGGGGGGTCTATCTCCCCCCGTTTAGGCGGTAGGGGCAATTTAAAAAAACATGTACTTTAAATGGAAAAAAAATAATTAAAAAATAACGGTAATACTTACAATTAAGTATTATACCATTTTTTAAAGCCAACACTTGTGTCTAGTAGCTTGTTTTTAAATCAAGTCAAAACTATGCATAGTTTTCGAAAAAAACTGTTTTAAACTTAAAATTTGGTAAAAAAAAAGTTAAAAATATGATTTAGAGTGTAATATTTCAAAACTTTTAGATTATCTACAATTTTTTTTTTTAGAATACATTGCTCTTATTTATTTTTGATCGAAAACTGAAAACTAGATGACTTTATGTCTTCTAGTTCTTCAGAAAATTGAAAGTTACCAAAAAAAATATTTTAATTAAATTACTTTTTCCTTGCTAACGTAGTCTTATTTTGATAGTAATAATCGAATATGGATTAAGATACACCTAGGGTAAATTAATTTTTCTTAAATCCAGCTTATTTAAATGCAAAAGAAACTTTGCATGCACCCCATCTTGCACCCACCGAACCTTGCCCCCTCCCCACCTTGCACACACACCAACTTGCACCCATCCCAAATCCTATAGTGTGCCCAAGCAGGGGGGTTGCAGGGGGGCAGCATGCCCCCCCTTAGAGATGCCACTGTTGCATACACCCAAACACGCATTACGCATACGCAAATACCATTATTACTATCAAAATAAGACCACTCAAGCAAAAAAAAAGAATTAAATTAAAATAGTAGTTGTGGTTATTTTCAATTTTCTCAAAAACTAAAAGACATAGAATCATCTAGTTTTCAGTTTTTGATCAAAAACAAATAAGAGCAATAGATTCTGAAATAAAAACAATGGTAGATAATCTTGAAGTATTGAAAAAGTTATACTTTAAACCTATTTTTAACTTTTTTTACTCAAATTTTGAGTTTAAAATTAAATTTTTATTTTCAATTTTCTCAAAAACTAAAAGACATAAAATCATATAGTTTTCAGTATTTGATCAAAAACAAATAAGAGCAATAAATTCTGAAATAAAAACAATGGTAGATAATCTTGAAGTATTGAAAAAGTTACACTTTAAACCTTTTTTAACTTTTTTTACTCAAATTTTGAGTTTTAAATTAAATTTTTATTTTCAATTTTCTCAAAAACTAAAAGACATAAAATCATCTAGCTTTCAGTTTTTGATCAAAAACAAATAAGAGCAATAAATTCTGAAATAAAAACAATGGTAGATAATCTTGAAGTATTGAAAAAGTTACACTTTAAACCTTTTTTTAACTTTTTTTACTCAAATTTTGAGTTTAAAATTAAATTTTTCAAAAACTACGCATAGTTTTGACTTGATTTAAAAACTGGCTAATAGAACAGAGTGTTGGCTTTAAAAAAATGTATACAACTTAATTGTAAGTATCACCGTTATTTTTTAATTATTTTTTTCCATTTTAAATAATGACTTTTTTAAATTGCCCCTCCCGCCTAAACGGGGGGAGATAGACCCCCCCTCCCATAGTAAAAAATGCTTGTATTAAGACCCTCTACCAAAAACCGTTATTATATCTCGGCGCCAAAGTTATCGTACTCGTGCCATTATATCCTTTTCGGAGTTTCTAAAATTACACTTTGGCTTATTGAAAAAAAAATATTTATTATAAAATGGTCTTTTTTCCCATTGGTGAACTTATTAGTGTGCGATCACAACTTAGCCTCTTTCATTTGTTTTTTAGAAAAAAATGTTTTTGTATTTTTCAAAAAGAGGACAAAGTAAAGTTTTAAAAACGGTTAAAAAGTGCTTTGAAATTTTAAAGCGCAGTTTTACTAAACTCTGGAAATTTTAAAATAATTTAAAAACAAATTATAAAATTTTATAAAACAGAATTTCGAAACTCAATTTTAACAAAAGAATTTCAATTTTTACGTATACCCATTTTTCTTAAATTTAAAATATTTAAAACTCACTTACCATTTTAAAAACAAATTACTTTGTGATTTGTCTTATTTACAAAAAAAAACGATAAAAACACGAATAAACGACGAGCGAAAAACAAAAACAATATCTTGAAATAATAAGTTTACTACACATTTTGTTTTTAATTTAACTTCTTAATTTTTCTTTAACACTTCACTAAACTTTGTATATAAATTTTGTTTTACATTTTACTAATCGTGGATCAAACCTGTTAATACTAACCGTCTTTTTGAATTATTCCCGATTTTGTTAACTACGCGGACGCGCACTCGGCAAAAACTAGACAGCAACTGCGCTCTTCAATGCCTCTATTTCCTTGTATTGTTTATTGAATTAGGATTAAGTTAAGCTACTCCTCTTATTCTCACTCAGAGCTGAAATGCAAAAGAAAAAGACAAAGCTCTGCTCATATGGCTTTACAGATTTACGGATTGAGTAATTATGATGAAAGTCAAGTGCAATGCAGCAATGCAAGTTCTCATATTTTTTGAGAGAAATGAGATGAGTAATTCTATTATCTCACATCACAAGTCACAACAACTCACAAGTCACAATTCACAATCACAATACTCACAATTGACAGTGGGAGAAAATAAAATGGCCGATTCTGGTTTGTTCTTGTCTGGACTTGTCTAGTTTTGTCTGATCTGTTTTTTTTTTCCCATTGTAATAATGATTTATTAGAAAAATTTCAAATGTATTAAATTTAAAATGTGGTTTAATTTGTTATAAAATAGCACTAACGAATAAAAAAGTGGCACGAGTAGGATAACTTTGGCGCCAAGATATAATAACGGTTTTTCGTAGAGGGGCTTAATACAAGCATTTTTTACTATGGGAAGGGGGTCTATCACCCCGCGTTTAGGCGGTAGGGCAATTTAAAAAAATTATTATTTAAAATGGAAAAAAAATAATTAAAAAATAACGGTGATACTTACAATCAAGTTTTATACATTTTTTTAAAGCCAACATTCTGTTCTATTAGCCAAGTCAAAACTATGCGTAGTTTTTGAAAAATTTAATTTTAAACTCAAATTTGAGTAAAAAAAGTTAAAAAAAGGTTTAAAGTGTAACTTTTTCAATACTTCAAGATTATCTACCATTGTTTTTATTTCAGAATTTATTGCTCTTATTTGTTTTTGATCAAAAACTGAAAGCTAGATGATTTTATGTCTTTTAGTTTTTGAGAAAATTGAAAATAACCACAACTATTATTTTAATTTAATTCTTTTTTTTGCTTGAGTGGTCTTATTTTGATAGTAACAATGGTAGGTGCGAGTTTGGGTGTATGCAACAGTAAGATGTGTGCGAGTTTGGTTGTATGCAACAGTGGGATCTGCAACCCCCCTGCTTGGGAACACTATAGGATTTGGGGTGGGTGCAAGTTGGAGTGCGTGCAAGGTGGGGAGGGGGCAAGGTTCGGTGGGTGCAAGATGGGGTGCATGCAAAGTTTCTTTTGCATTTAAATAAGCTGGATTTAAAAAAAATTAATTTATCCTAGGTGTATCTTAATCCATATTCGATTATTACTATCAAAATAAGACTACGTTAATACTTAAGCAAGGAAAAAGTAATTTAATTACAATATTTTTTTTTGGTAATTTTCTCAAGAACTAGAAGACATAAAGTCATCTAGTTTTCATTTTTTGATCAAAAACAAATAAGAGCAATGAATTCTAAAAAAAACAGTAGATAATTTGAAAGTTTTGAAAAACTACACTTTAAACCTTTTTTTTTTAATTTTGTTTGCATAAATTTTTAGTTTAAAACAATTTTTTTTAAAAACTATGCATAGTTTTACTTGATTTAAAAACAAGCTAATAGACAAAAATGTTGGCTTTAAAATAAGGTATAATACTTAATTGTAAGTATTACCGTTATTTTTTATTTTTTTTTTCTTTTATTGTACATATTTTTTTAAATTGCCCCACCGCCTAAACGGGGGGAGATATACCCCCCCTCCTATAGTAAAAAATGCTTGTTTTTAACTGTTCTATACAAATCCGTCAGTAAACTTTGTCGCCAAAGTTATCGTACTCTCCCCTCTTCTATCTATTCTTCTATCTAACACAACCCAAAGATGTTCAATGAGATTCATGTCTGAGACTGTGGCGGTATCTTGGGAGTATGAGGAGTATTGTAGAGGATACATTCCTTGACCACATGAGCAGTATGTTTCACATCATTGTCTTGCTGATAATAGAAACTTCCAGCACTTTTCTTGAGATTATTCTAAAGTATATTTAGGAATACCATCTTATGAATAATGCCATCTATGAAAACTAACTTCTCTAACCCCGATGGCGCCACACACAACCATACATTACGCCGCCACCTCCATGCTTGACTGTTTGTAGCAAATTTTCTTTGTTAAGGGCAGTGTTTCTCGACCATCATTCCGAAAGATATTAAATTTGCTTTCGTCGGAAAATAAAACTTTGTCGCAAAAGTCCATACTGATAAACGGATTTGGCCTTGGAATCCAAGAAAAGTAACCAGCATCATGTATTATGTTTCTAACGGTTTTCGTTGAAATCGTTTTCCCAAATTATTCGGAAATATCTACCGCTAATTCAGAGAACTTGTCTTTCGGAATTTTTTGTATAAAATTAAAGACAGACCTTTCTTCTTTCCTTGTTAACTTCCTGCGTGCGTCGTCCGCTTCTTTTTTTGTTTTCTAAGCTGTCTGCAAGACTGTATAACGGCGACGACGAACCGAATTCCGCTGTCAGGCAGGATGATCCATTCAACATAGACGACGAAAGCCAACAATCCCGTCCTCCCGACTTAGACGAAGTAATGATTGCTATATCTAAGCTGAAGTCTAACAAAGCCGCTGGAGCGGATGGCTTGAATGCCGAGCTCTTTAAAGCAGCTGGAGATAAGTTGGTTAGGAGCATGCACCAACTTATCTGTAAGATATGGTCGGAAGAAAGCATGCCCGATGAATGGAACCTCAGTATTGTTTGCCCGATCCTGAAAAAAGGAGACCCTCTAAACTGCACCAATTATAGAGGAATCAGTCTACTTAACATCGCTTATAAAATCTTCTCTGCCGTAATATGTGAACGTCTAAAGCCCATCGTCAACAACCTGATAGGTCCTTATCAGTGTGGTTTTAGACCAGGAAAGTCCACAGTCGATCAAATATTCACATTACGGCAGATCCTGGAAAAAACCCAAGAACACCAAATCGACACCCACCATCTTTTCATCGATTTCAAGGCCGCATATGACAGTATCTACAGGGACGAACTGTATAGAGCCATGTCTAGTTTTGGCATCCCTGCCAAACTCGTCCGTTTGTGCAGGATGACCATGGAGAATTCACGCTGCTCCATAAAGGTTGGAAACAACTTAACTGAACCTTTCGATGTCAAAAAAGGTTTTAGACAAGGTGATGCGCTGTCATGTGATTTTTTTAACATCGTACTTGAAAGAATAGTGCAAAGCTCACACGTCAACACCAGAGGCACTATCTTTCAAAAGTCTGTCCAATTACTAGCATACGCTGATGACATTGACATAATCGGAAGAACTCAGCGTGATGTCAATGGGGCTTTTGTGAGTATTGAGGCAGAGGCTGCAAAAATGGGTTTAACGGTTAATGAGGGCAAAACAAAGTACATGCTGTCATCAAGAAAGGACCTACAACACCGACGTCTTGGTCAAAACGTCACCATCGACAGACGTAACTTTGAGGTAGTCAAGGACTTCGTCTACCTAGGCTCCGCTGTAAACGCAGAAAACAACACCAGCGCTGAGATCAAACGAAGAATAACTCTTGCTAACCGCTGTTTCTTTGGGTTAAGAAAGCAATTGAGTGGAAAAATTCTCTCTCGAAGGACCAAAGTGTCGCTATATAAGACCCTTATCATCCCCGTCCTGCTATACGGTGCAGAAGCATGGACTTTGACAAAAGCGGATGAAAGCACCTTGGGTCGTTTCGAGAGAAAGATTCTTCGTGTGATCTACGGTCCCGTATGCATCGAAGGGGAGTGGAGGAGAAGATGGAACGACGAGCTGTACGGGCTGTACAGCGACGTAGACTTAGAAAGAAGGGTAAAAGTCCAACGACTAAGATGGCTAGGTCACGTAGAGCGCATGGAAACCAATGCTCCGGCCCGGAAAGTCTTCGAATCCACACCCACAGGACAGCGCAGTAGAGGAAGACCGCGAATCAGGTGGCGCGCACAAGTGGAAGGTGACCTCACCCAACTCGGAGCGCGAAACTGGAGACATCTAGCTAGGGACCGAGCTAGATGGAGAAGTTTGTTGGGTGAGGCCCTAGTTCACACAGGACTGTAGCGCCACCTTAAGTAAGTAAGTAAGCTGTCTGCATATTTAAACCGGTTTACAATGCTGCTAGCTATCGCAAAACGGCTTCTGTTGACAATACCCCCGATCTCAGAAAATGATTTTCCTTTCGAGTGCAGATCTTCTTTCACTATTGGTAGATTTTCTTTCACTATTGGTAGTTTCCTTACCCTTCCTTGGCATTTTTCAACAATTGTTTATACAAATTAAAAATACAAATTAGCAAAAGCACTTAAACTTGCCGATTTTTATTTTTTGCAAGAATAATAAACTTTACAATAATAAATATATAATGGAAAGTGCTAAAAACAGTAAATTTTCAGTGAGCAATTATAGGGGGTGCCAATATTTTTTTACGTGAAAAGCTGGACTTTTTTTTAAATCAAATTATTATTTGATTGAACTGAAAATGATGAAAAGTTTTATTTTTATACAACAATTATTACAAAAATAACAAAAACAAATTATTTTAAATGAATTTAAAAAAAAAACATCTGTTAGTTTTCTTTTATAAGTAATTTATTTATAAAAATCAAAGCTGTGCCGATACTTTCTTCCATGTGTGTATGATTTCAGCAATATTATCTACAAGGGTTGGAAATGATTGTTAATTTTTGGAATAGTTTTTATTTTCCCTTTTTATTGTATTTAAACTGTATATTGAATTCTTCTTAAAAAATAACAGTTTTCAAAAATTTTTACAAATATTCCTTTTGATTTCTTTTTGATTTATAATAAAATAATAAAACACTTTCTTCATAATTAAAAAAAAACAAACTAATATATTATTACATGCGATCAATTTAAGGGTCTCTTATATATGTATCAATTTTTGCCAAATTTGCATACTATTTGTTGTAGATTTTATTTTTTTATGAAAAAACGGACTGTTGGATTTTTATAAAAAAAAATCCATTCTGCCCTTTTAGCGGTAGGTCAAGATACCCTGTAAGACAAATAGCTTTATATTTATAGCGTTTAACAAATTAAAGCTCTAGGAATGAGGTTTTAGTCTGGGTCTCCTTAAGTTCACTGTACTCCATTATTCATTATGATCATTATTTCTCAGTTCAAACAAAGGTACTGAATACACAAACGTACATTATGATTGATGTTTGTATTTTTATGAACTTTATTTTATTTATATTTGTTTGGTGCATGTTTATTGAGAAATAACAAACCTAGACATTTCTATATCAATATAAGAACTTTGATTTTATATCAACATCAACACTCGCTTCCAAAAATTCTGTCACTCCTTATCAAAATTTCTTACCTGCACTTTGCATATAACCGTTGCTGCAATGAAATATACATATTTCTTCGTTCAACGACACTTATACTTCCTTCCATATCTTTCGATATCAGAGCCTGAGAAAAAAAAACTTAAAAAATTGCATCAGATTCGTTTTGCATATTTCAACAAAAACAAAGTGAGCATATCAAATCATCCATCGCCAACCATTCTTGCACACTATAAACCAACCCTCAGATACAAAAATATTCCAACATACTGTCATCCCGGAACCCTTGATTTCATGTTCTTTTTTGCTGTCGAATTTGCTTTCTATCCCGATGAATCTTCATGAATCGCAGTTGGGAATCAAACCCACCTGTCTGCCTGAAAATATCAGCAATTCAAGATGGAATAGCGTCTGTTTACAAAACAAATATCCCTAAACATACAAACATATATACAGCTTTAGCCAAAATAATAGGAACATTTTTTAGTTTTGAATTCAACTGTTTGAGTTTTATTTCGTAGAGCGCAAGATTAAAGAGCGAAGACATAAACCTTCTAACTAAGACAACTCTTTAAAATACTGTCACTGAAATGGGACACCTTCTCAAGAAAGATGTCAGTACCAGTTCACGCTATGAATACAAAATTAATTTAATTAGATTTAAATAAGAATTTTAAATTAAATATCAGAAATTTTAAACTAAACTGAGTTACAAAAAAAGTGGCGCATTCATATTTTATGATGTGTTGTTATTATTTTGATAATATACCGCGTTATTTTTCAAAGCCTTCGAGATCGCCACCAAACAGCAGCGGTTGAAGTGTCTCACAAACTTTAATCAGTGAGTGGGATCACTTTGAATACTCAGGTGGGAGATACATTTCTGGGGAGGTTACGTCATGGTGTGGGCAGGAATTTCCGTGCACGGAATAACTGGGCTGTGCATAGTGGAATGATCGTTGAACTCCAATTATTACATCACCAACATTTTGGAAGACTATGTGGTTCCTTTCGCAACATTTATCGGTACAAATTTCTTGCTGATGCAAGACAATGCGAGACCTCGCATTACCAGGTGCATTACGGACTACTTGGAAGAATTAGAAATCGATGTGATGGCTTGGTCGCCATGATCCCGGACATGAATACCATCGATCTGCTGGAAAAAATGATAATGCTCTTCCCAAGACACTAAGTGGTCAGATTGAGGAGTGGGATAATTCGGACGACGCGATCGTAAAAATCTTTATTTAAGGTATGCCGAGGCGAATTAAAGCTTTGATAGATGTTAGGGGAGACAATACCAACTAATCAGTGAACAAAAACTCATTTGTTTAATGTTTTATTTAAAAGTTCTTCCCATTTGTTTGTTTTGTACATATGTAAATTAATAATATTAAATGTTAATAAACAATATTGAATTAAAAAAAAATCTTTTTTACATATTTGAAATTATTGCAAAATTTTAAGGTACATCAATTTTTTGTAACTCAGTGTATTAAAAAACTAAATTTTTTGAAATTTTTTGTCGAAACGTATTGATTTTTTGAAGTACCTATGATAAAAAAGTTCCTACTTTTTTGATCAGCACTTTATGAAGCCCTCAGAAATTAGACTTCAAAATCTAAAAATCCAATATTACTTTTTTAAAACTATAAAAAATTAAAACTCGTATAAACCGGAGATTACCACTAAAATTAAGAAGTAAACTTTTTTTATTACACAGGACATTGTAATAACCAAAAAAAAAGGTTTTGTTCATATTATTTTGGCCATAGCTGTACATTTCGTAGAAGAAAAATAGGTAGCCGGCAATATACAAAATAAAAAGACAAGAAAACAACCCAGAAAATATACGAAATTCTTGAAAATCTTTTCTATTCTCTTATGCTGATTGAGGTGAATTCAGTCATTGTTGAGACAGGTGATTGAGCGTGCCACCAGACAATGACAGTGATACCGACCTCAAACATTGCACCCACGATGATGATTTTTTATCCCTGGAATACAGATACACCTAGGTGTATCTATGTATATCGTTATTCTTATCCGATAACAAATTGATATCGATATCATCGGGAATACGCTTTCCATTCATTTAATATAAATAATGTAACGCAGATGATACCGGAATGAATGGCTACGATTCCAATCGAATTATTAAGACGTTTGATGATTTTTATTGGATCTTTCGTTGTATTTTTCAGAATTCTAGCTCTACCAGGATTTACATAGAGCGGTGTGTTTTTTAAGAATAATGTAAAAAAATTAGTTAGAGAAAGCGGAAAAATGAATGTTGATTTTTAAAATTCGAAAGAATATAAAAACTTTCTCCTTGAGTGGTGATTTTACTGTTGAATAATAATGTTTGCGATGTTAATAAATAAAAATGAGAAAACGTTGTTATTAATAAAAAAGAAAAAAAAAAGTGAAAAGCCGCAAGAGATTACTGGATTTTCTTTGGCATTTTTTCGTCACTAATGCCCAAAATGAACAATCCGCAAAATAAGCTCAAATTTATAATCTCGTAAGGACTTTTTTGTGCGTTAGGGTTTTATTGCAATTTATTTTGTTTTCGAAAATCATGAATCCTAATGTGTCATTGGGTCGGAACTTGGGCATCTTAACGATTCCATATCAAAAAAACTTTGAAACTCTCAGTATATGCTCTAACCTACAATGATATTTTTTTGTAATAAGTCAAATTTCAAAAATCAAGCAATTAAAAATCAAAGTGTAAGCTTTTTTCTGTGGAGATATTTGAAACGTTTCATAAATTGATTTTGTTATAAAAAGTATTATGGAATTTTCAAACTCTAAATAAAAAAGCCAATATTTCTTTCGATATCAAGTCTTAATACGATTTTTTCTAATTTTTCCTAATATTTAAATATGTATACTGTATAGTGTTACGTATCCACCCAAAAATAAAAGAAAACAAAACAAAAAACAATAATTCATTCATATGCACTGCGACCTACATCTGATTCATATAAATTATGTCGGTCACAACAAAGTGACAATATCGTTTGTAGAACTGATCACATTACATATCGCCACAGTCGGTCGCTATGCATAAAATAAGTGTCATGGATTGTTTTGTTTATGAATGCAATTTGAGTCTAAATATTATGTCACGATTCTTTCCTCAAGTGGATTTCAAATCGATAATATTTGGGTGTCAATAACTGAGGTCATAGACTTAATAGTTTATGACATAGAAAAATCTATGAAATATTAAAATAGAAAATTGTATAAATAAGAAAATTTGCGTAAATAAAATTCAGTCTTAATCCAGAACTTATTCTTGTTGTTTTTGACTCACACTATCGGCTGGAGAGCTAAGACAATACTCATAATCGTGCAAGAGATTGCTCGGAAATTATAAGCGGCTCTAACGAGCTAAGAGTGTAAAAGATAAAACCCTATCCACTTCCATTCCATATTTTTGACAACAAACATTACAATAGATTTGTTTCTTGTTAAAGAAAATTATTAACGGAGTTTTTTTTAGAAGTCTTGCTTAACGTTAAAACATTTTTTTGGAATTAGTTAAAATAAGTACGAAGCCAACACCTCTCTTTTTTCTCAAAATACTTGAGTCGAAAATTAAGTTTTAGCAATTTTTAGTAATATTTTTGAAGAGGTTAGGCCACCATAGAATTTTCAAATTATCGATTTTTTTATCTTTAATCATCCTCTAAGATCTCAAAACTGTTGTGTCAACAAATTGTTGATTGGAAAAAAATGTAGAAAGGGTTTTAAAATGTTTGTATTAAAGTTATTCCGAATCCGAATTATTTAAAAATATTATCGCTTACACAAGTGGTTAGTTTTCAAGAACAATTCTATTCAATTTTTTTTTTAATTCAATATCTTAAACATCTTGCCAGGAAACTCAATAAACTTCAAATATTTTTGGCTTACATTTAAAATTTCTTAACTGACAATTTTGCTTCTAAAATGTTCTAGGAAGTTCACAAATAGAAATTCTGCAGAGTGGGTAGCAATGCATACCAGTATTATTTTTAACTTCCCATAGGAAGTTATTGTAATGGGTCCGATTTGACAAATTGAAAATTTTGACATTTCTCGACGTTTCAAGGTTCCTAGAGTCGAAATAAAAGATTTTTAGAAAGATGTCTGTGCGTGCGTGTGTACGTACGTCCGTACGTCCGTATGTCCGTATGTCCGTATGTCCGTATGTCCGTACGTTCCCGACGTTTTTTTCGTCGTCCATAGCTCAAGAACCAGAAGGATATCGAGTTCAAATAAATTTATTTATACAGATAATAAGGCAGAAAGATGCAGAAAGGGCTCTCAAGAAAATTGCGTGGGTGGTTTTTTTACCATAGCAGTTTAAAAAAAAGGTGAAAATTTTGGTTAACCCTAAATATCTCATGAACCAATGACGCTAGAGACTTGAATTAAATTTTATATTATATATTGTAACGTGATACAAAACAATTATATTTTTGGAAAAAAATTCAATTAACGGTTTTTTTTATAAATCAAAAAAACTGAAAAAAAAAAATTTGTCACTTCGAAAATTTTACGACTAAAATATGATTTCATTTCCAAAACAATTTTGTGCAATGAAGAATAATGTTTTTGACATCTGATAAAATTTTGAGAAAAATCGAATTGACAGTTTTTTTACAAAAAATAATAACCTAAAAAAAAATAAAAAAAAAGTTGGTAAAAATTGTGTTTTGACTCAAATATCTTTTCAAGACTTTGAGATATTGGCTTTAAACTACTTTTATCTTTCAAAAAATATTGTTTTCAACATTCAGTAAAATTTTGAAAAAAATAGAATGGACAGTTTTTTTACAAAAAATTAAAAACCGAAAAAAAAATTTAATAAAAGTTGGTAAAAATTGATTTTCGACTTAAATATCTTTTCAAAAATTTGAGATTATGGCTTCTAACTAATTTTAACTTATAAGAAATATTGTTTTCAACATTAGGAAAAATTTTGAGAAAAATCGAATTGACAGTTTTTTTACAAAAAATAAAAACCTAAAGAAAAAAATTAATAAAAGTTGGTAAAAATTGATTTTCGGCTCAAATAGCTTTTCAAAAATTAAAAATATTGGCTTCAAACTTATTTTATTTCACAGAAAATATTGTTTTTTATATTCAGTAATTTTTTTATAAAAATCCAACAGTCCGTTTTTTCATAAAAAAAATAAAATCTACAAAAAATAGAACGCAAATTTGGTAAGAATTGATACATTTAGACAAACTTTTAAGCAAGACAAATCGATAGACGGGATGGGAAGTTATCAGTGTGGGTCGCATCCCAGCCTCTTTTTAATTTTTTGAATTTAGGGTGGGAGATTGTGGAATGACTACTCCAAAACATCAACATTTTCTTGTTCTTTGAAATTTCTCGATAACCAGCTGGGGATGAAAAATTATTGAATTCTAATTTCTTGGTACTCATTTGTTCTTTAAAAAGCTTTAATATAAATTCATTGATGATGTTAACAGTGTTTAAAATTGCTTATTTCACACCGTTTTCAATACTTTTCAAAGTTCAACTGCCAAACCTTGATTATTTCTGGAATTGTGCCTTTGACTCTAACGGGAGCTTTCGCACAAATCGAATTTAACTCATCGAAGCCAAGTTAAACTTGCTTCTTTGATGTTATTGAGTCAGTACACTTAATTTACTTGTTATGCTGATGCATGTTTTCATTTATTATATTCGGAATTTATATGGAAGTTTAAGGTATTTTTAACTTCCCATAGGAAGTTATTGTAATCGGTCCGATTTGTCGAATTGAAAATGTTGACATTTCCCGACATTTCAAGGTCCCTAGAGTCCCTGTTCGGGAAGTTTTTTCGTCATCCATAGCTCAAGAACCAGTAGAGATATCGATTTCAAATACATTTTGTTATACAGATAATAATGTAAAGATGCAGAAAGGATTCTCAGAAAAACTGAGTGGGTGGTTTTTTTTACCATAGCAATTTAAAAAAAAAGGTGAACATTTTAGTTAACCCAAAATATCTCACGATCCAATAACGCTAGAGACTTGAATTAAATTTTAAATTATATATTGTAACGTGATACCAAACTCGTATATTTTTCGAAAAAAAAAATCCAATTAACGGTTTTTTTATAAATAAAAAAACTGAAAACAAAATAATTGCCATCTCGAATATTTCACGAACAAAGAATGATTTTATCTCCAAAATAATTTCATAAATAACGTTTTTGACATCTCGTGAAATTTTTAGCAAAATCGAATTCTCGATATCTCGTGAACAATAGAAGATATTGACTTCAAATTAATTTCATTATTTATCAAATTTGTATTTGTTTATATAAGAAATAAAAATTCTAAGAAATGCTACTAAAATTGGTAAAAATTGGTGTTCGACTAAAAATCTCGTTAACAAAAATAAATTCTGAAATCAAACTATTTCATTATATGCAAAACATTGTCGGTAAATTTTTAATTTTTAAGAATAATTCTGACAACTTTTTTTACAGAACACGAAAACCTACAAACTTTTAAGCAAGACAAATCAACAGAAGGGATGGGAAGTTATCAGTGTGTTTTATATATTCAATTTTAGTTTACAAATATTTATGCAATAATTTAAAACTTATTAATTTTCTTATACCATTTCAATTTCAGAAAAAACTGATGACCCATTTTTGAAATATCGAATATTGAAATTCTAAAAATATTCATTAACATTTTTGATCATCATCACTATAAAGACAGTATAAGAGCTTGTGCAAAAAAGGATATTGAAATCGGTTCATTAGTTCTTGAGAAATTTTATAAACAGAATAACTGTTCTATGGTGGGTATCAATTCTGTAGCAATCAAAAAATGTGTTTTTTTATACTGAAAGAACCCAAGTTAAGAAAACAACTTTTAGAGAAAACTTCTATCGATTAAATTTTGAAAACAATCCGAGTTTTCCATTTTTTTACCAACAAATTTGTATAGGGACAACAGTTGTTTTTAGTCTTAAAAAAAGTGATAAAAAACGCTTACCGCGAATTGGCTTAAAACCCTAATTTCCAATTTTGAGCTCAATCGACCCAATGGTCTGGGCTTTAGAGGCATGGGCATACAGACAAACATCGGACAGAATGGGGGGACTCACTTTTGTTGACTTCTCCCCCATTTTCATTAAAATCTCGTCTTCGAAATTTCTTACCAACGCAAAAACGCTAAACTTGTTCCTATATGTTGCTACTAAAAAATGAACTTTTACAGTTCGGATGAAATTGTTTAATCATTTTAGTTGTTTGAAGTGCTTGATAAAAACAAATTCAATATTTCTCTTTATTTGACGTTCTTGCACCAAAATATTAAAACAAAAAATGTACAGTGATAACAAAATTAATTCAAACATTTCTTGGAAAATATTTCAACTTATTTCCCAACAGCAAAGTAGCATTATCCACCATCATATGCCATTTCTTAAAATCAGAACGCAAAACATACCCTAACCCTGCTAGCGAACAGCATGTGTCGTCCAGATCAACATAAATTCGTATACTTCCATTCTTTTCTATTCTGCTAAGAATTTCGAACCGAACTTTGACCCACATACTGGATTCTATGACACAAACATATAGAATAGGTAAAGTGACACACAAAGAAAGCTTCTCTTTTCTTCTGAATAACCTATATCTTTTCCATAACATGTAAACATATTAGCATCCTTTTACACAGCAAAGGAATACCTATACTCGTAGGTACCTATAGAAAAATCTCAACCAAATCAAAAGCAACAAAAAGGAAACTAACAAATAAAATCCCCATAATGATCTCACAGGACGAAGAAAAATGTATATAAAAAAAAGAAATAAACAAAAAAAAAAAAACACCACATCGAAACAGAACACAACAAAACACAGAGATAAAGAGATAAATAAATAAAAATATCTCTAACGGGACGAAGTGAATGAGGACAATAAATCAACCCCTTTGACCCGTGCTGTGATTTATTGTTCGATGGGCAAAACATCGGAAAAGCCAGCGTTCACAAACGCAATTATTGAATTACACCCCAACACAGACAACGAACCGGTGAATAATATCGTCGTCGACCGGGAATGTGCATCATTGAAGGACTCTCCACAAATTTCCCTGTCTGTTGCTGTTGCTATATTGCTGTCGCTGGTGATGCTGATAGTGGCAGGAATTCCGAAAGTGATCAAATGGCCTATAAATAATAAATACACTCTGTGTCCTTAGATATACCTTCCAGTTAACTACTCGTGTTGTATAGGTATGTAGGTAGGTAGGTAAGGTACGTCTATAAGGGTATTTCTACATATAATGGAATATATGGCTGTGTAATCCTGCTCACAGTAAATCCGATACCGTTCACAGGTTTTTCTCTTTGTATCATCCTTTACAGTGTAGGAATAAACCTATACATAGCTGTCTAACTATTCTATATGAATGGATGTATGATAGGACTGCAAAGCAGGTGGGAAAAGTGGTAATTGCACATAAGTATCCTTTTCCCACATGCTCCTCTTCCTTTCGGCTCGCATGGAGCCAGGTGACACATAGTTAAATTGTCTGTGAACATTATACCGGTTCTTGCTTCTCGAGTTTCTATGTTTTTTTATTTTTGTTTTTGTTCCATCAGTAGGTTCCAGGGTGTATGTCCTTTGCAGTGTGCTTGTGCTGTGCTATGCATGGGTATGTTTTCCGTAGTGTTTGAGAGAATTTATAAAAAATTAATGGTAGTTTGGTGAGTGACAGTTCTTAATCTGATTTTTTTTTTGTTCCTGCCATCAGAGGTAGGTACCTATAACAAATTCAGATGACTTTGAATTGGATCCTTTAAGAGAAATTTGCTGTTTTTTGTGTTTGTGTTTGAATTCAATGACAATTTATACCCGGTTCATTGTAGTTTTAGCACCAGGAAAGTAAAACTTGAATTTGACATAAGAAAAACTTTCAAAAACAGACTTTGCATATTTTATTTGTTTGCATTTAAAAACATAACAAAACATTAAATTAAATTTAAACACTTTTGGGGACCTTTATTATTTTGAATGATTTTTTTTTATGATTTTAGGTATTTGTGTGTATAAGTAAAAACTTGGAACTTTCAAGCTTTTTCATGTCGAGGTATTTTATACATACAATTATTTTATTAATATTTTGTGTAGGTTTTTATTTTTGTCACTTAATCCTTCCACATATCAAAAACATTATTCTTTGAAGTTTAAAATTATTATTATTTTATTATCATTTTTATCCAAAAAAAATAAGTTGAGAAACGTGTTTTTTCAGTTTTTTTTTGTATTTGTTTTAGGGACCTTGAAACATCGAGAGATGTCAAAAAAATCAAATAGTACCTACTAAAAATTATATATATTAACTACGGTCTAAGAATTAAAAAATATTTGGACCTTTTGTGTAATTAATCCAAAAAATACACCTTGCTTTGAATATTTTCCTATTTTATTTTTTGAGACAATTTTTTCTTTTCAAAACTGTAAGAATTTTAAATCAGACGGAGGAATTCAAAATGTTGAAATGTGAAAGTAAAGGGTTTTTCAATTGGCGCGGGTAGATTTTGGCGCTCCGTGCCGGCCATTTTGTTTTGGTGACATCTTTCAAATCTTTTACTTATTATTCATTTGTTTATTTCAAATCATTATGGCAAGTTACACGATTGAACAGTACGTTCAAATAATAAAATAAATAAATTAGGTGGCGCAACAGTCAATGAAGAACCAGGGCCTAGTGACTTAAAACTCTCAACCATTCCTGTGTGCGAGTAATGTTGTCCAGAGCAGAGATGGAAGGGACCTACAGTTTATATGCCGAATCCGAACGGCGAATTTGAGAAAGCACTTTTCATGACAAGAATTACTCTTGGAGGATTTGTCAATTCCTCGCAAGAGGCAGAACCCGTGAAAAAAGTTAGGTGGCACAGGCTGGGATTGAACCCAAGACCCCTTGCATGACAGTCCAACGCACTAACCATCACGCTACGGGTACTACGTTCAAATGATAAAACTTTATTATCAAAATGAGTGTTCGTTAACGTAAACGTTGCGCACATTGCGTCCATTTTACGGTAGACGTGGTGGCCCTTCACAGTCGACTCTTCAACGTTTGGTAGTCAAATTTAAGCCGACCAATTCATGACCATAGACAACGCCGCCGTTTGTTCGCTAACTGGGCTTCGAATCGTTTGGAAGAGGAACCCAATTTTGGTCGAACATTTTTTTTTTTTTTTTTTTTCAAATTCATTTTTATTAATTCAATCTTAGATCTATCTTAAAGCTAGACAAAAATTCATAAAACTAGCCTAATTAACCATAACTTACAACTAACTTACTGGTCCAATACGGACACTCTAAGTTAAACAATAATACTTAATGTTAATGCCTTTCGGCCCTAAAATCTATTTAACTTCAATTATATTTTATTTATTTTTTTTTAATTCATTAGAAAATTTGAAAAACTAATATCAATATCCTTTTTTTATGTTTACTTAAAAACTATGTACTTAAATAAGTTCCTTAAAATAAAACTTAAAACTAACTTAAACTACCTATTCTACCTATAAACTACTTAAAACTAGAACAACCACAGCAGCAAATCTAACTATCTAACGTTTTTGTTTTTTCATATTTTGTTGTCTTTTTTTTTATTCCATGTCATTTTTTGTATGCATTTTATGTGTATTGTTTTTTGTATTTTTTGTTTGTATTTTTTTTTTGTGCCACCATGCCTATTCTACTTAAAACTAAACCCTAAAACTATAAAACAAGTATGTAAGCCGGCCAAGGCTTAAAACCCCATCCCGACTACCCACTATCAAGTGCCGATTGAAGCCACCAAAACTGGTGCTCCTGCTTCACCCTATCAGTTCGGTCCCGTTCGGACACAGCCCTACTGACGTCCCGATTGTACAGGAGTCGCCTATCCACGGTTCGTCGTCTGACGTGGTAGATTAGCGGAACTGCCAATCTATCCTGTATCAGACCGCATCTGTCTAAAAAGAGGAATGCCTCTGGTGGAATGAAGCCGCTCAAGCGTGCACTCTCAAAATACTCGTCGTTCGGATAGAACGCCCCGAAAATTAAGTTGTTGGTCGAGGACATAACTCTTGCAATGTGACCTCGAACGAGTTTTATCACGAAATTGTCAATTCTGTTGATTCGAGCCCCGTTGTATAGGACCTCGTTGGAATAGTAATGCACGTAAGAAGATTCGGCTGTTCGATATTAGCCGGTACAGCGTCGTAAACATTGCCGCTCGAACACCCGAAGCTTCTCCATCTGGGAAGGGGCAACGTTGAACCACACAGAACAACCATAAACGATCATCAGCCGTATGAGGGCCATGTAGCAAAATACCTTCACTCTGGGGTCAAGCCGACTGCTAAAAAACAGCCGTTTCGTCAGAGCGAAGGCTCCTCTGACCCTGGTCAGAGCAGCATTTATATGTCTGTCCAAATATAAATACTGATTTAACCAGATACCGAGGTACTTCACTACACTTTTGCTCGCCAATTGCTGCCCGTGAAGATCAACGATGACCATCTTGCGCCAATTCTTGCACGTATCCCTCGTGGCCCTAGCCAACGGAGTCCGGAACAGAATTGTCTCCTACTTCTGGAGATTTATTTTCAGTTTCCAGTCGTCGCAATATCGCTGAATCTTGTCGAAATCACGCTGCAAGAGAATTCTAATAACCTCAACCTTTCGGGCCGTTCTGTACGCAATAAGATCGTCGGCGAACGCAATTGCCTTTGTAAGACTACCTATCAGATCGCTGGTGTAAATGCTGAAGAGAATCGGCGAATTCACCGCTCCCTGTTGAAGACCATTTTGATTTAAGAATGTTGTGGTAGAAGTTACATTGCCACTTTTGACAACAAACTTTCTACCGTTAAGCATATCATAAAGTATATACAACAATGGCTTAATTATGCCAAGCCTGCTCAGTTTTAGGTAAAGACCCTCTAACCATACGGTGTCAAAGGCCTTTTCCAAATCAACCAGAACAGCACCTGTGCATTGTTTTTTTGATTTATTCCATTGGATATCAGAAAAGAGTTTAGACGCAGCATGAATTGTGTCATGACTCGCCTTGAACCCGAACTGTTTATCCGGAATTAGTTTGTTGTCCGCAGCTTAGTCAGATTGATTTTTTTGAAAACTTTGCTGATGCTCGGAAGTAGACTTATCGACCGAAGATTTGACGGGTTGGAGTTGTCCTTTCCCTTTTTCGGGAAAGGATGAATCACAGCGGTCTTCCAATGCACTGGATAATATGCATTATTCAGTGCTTAATTGAAGAATATGGTGTAAATGTCAATTGCCTCCATCGGTAAATGTCGTAGTACAACGTTGGATATACCAACGACAGCTGCTGACTTTTTATTTTTTATTTAATTGATTATGAGCTGAAGCTCAACCTTCGTCACTAACAAGGGACTTGCTCCCGTTTGCTCGGCCATTATGGCATTTGCCAAAAAGTCGTCATCGAACCGCATGAAACCGCGGTTCTCAGATTGACATTTTGCATGAACGATTTGAAGGTAAGGTTATATCTCTCGCAGGGGTAATTTGAATTGGCCACCAAGGTCATGAGATTTTACCCCGCTAGACTATTTCCTGTGGGGTTTCTTGAAGTCGCAGGTCCATGCAAATAAACCACAATTGATCGACGCCCTAATGGTGAACATAACACTGGCCATTGCTCAAATTCAGCAGGATATATGCGAAGAGTCATTGTAAATTGGACCCCTCGGGTCCGTGCCACCGTAAGAAGCCGAGAAGGGAATTTGAATGATGTCATATTCCACACTTAATGGCACATATGCGCTTTTCAAATACCAAACAAATTGTGTTAATACCTCACCACAGCTTGTTTTATTCCATTTCAACATCTACCCGCCGTTATTGAAAAACCCTTTATTAAAAGAAAATAGTTTTTTGAGAATAAGTTTACAAGTAGCAAAAAATCTACACAGTCAAAGCTGCAAAAAATACTAGGTCACTTCAAAAATGTTCAATATAAATAAAAAGATATGTGGGTGGATGACACGCCCTCTGAAAATGTTCTGTTATTTATTTAATACTCATAACGCACTTTAAGTAATATCATATCAGCTGCTCAGCTCTTAATAACTGATCTGAACAAATCTATCTTTTTAAGCCTATGGGCCAGTCAAAAAACGTTTAACATTTTGTATGGTTTTCGAGCTCTTTACTAGTACAACAAAGTTGGTTGTATTTGACGAAAAAAAAATTCTTTAATATGTTCTGAATTTTAAGTTTATAACTTCATTTCTCTGCTTTCTCAAGTCTATACGAACATGGTTGGATAGTAATAGTGATATTATTTTATTGTGGCGCACTTAAATCAAAGAAGAATTTAAAATTCCCAAATACAATTTTACTTTAAAATTCTTACTTTTAAAGTGTGAACAAATTTCCCAAAAACAGATAATCTTATATTATACCTTCGTAAGCAAAGAAATAGGTATAAATAAGGTCACGTAAACAAACTGGAATTCTATATACTTTTTAGAATGATTTCCCATTTAATTCAAAGGGCTAAACTTTCCGGAGAATGTTCTTCAAATAGATAGATTTCCTTTCACATAAAGAAAGGTCATTTGTCTCAATTTATCTTCTAAAACTTTCGTTTTAAAATAAAATCAAAAGCAAATGAACTAGTCGCAGTTACTTGATGTTAACGTGGAAGAAAAAAAAAATTAGGAAGTTTTAGGTGTGTTTTGTTATTTGAGCGAATATTTAAAAGAAATACCAACACCAAACAAATTCAACAAAATGAAAATGGAGTTTGCCAATAATTTTATTCGTTTGAGGTGAAATTCTAGATTCGAGCTTTTTAAGCACTAATAACGGAATCAAAGATTATTGAACAATTTTTCTCACGTGAATCCA